>CM060940.1:492443668-494943668 GCA_030765085.1 Allium cepa
TTTATATATATATTTTTTTTAAACGTTTTTAAATCTCCTTTATTATTTCACCATTTTGATTCATAAAATAATTAAATTTTATAAATCCTATATTTAAACTTTTCACAATAAATTCTAAAATCCCGATTAAACTATTTAAAAAAAATCATTAATTCCATATTTTTCAAAAATCAACCTTTTACTATATTTCTCAAAAATCATAATTTTTATAACATAAAAATTATAACGTTTATTTATTTAAAATGGATAAATCCCCAAAAATATTTTATAACATATACTTTCAAAAATCACTTTAAAAACATTTTAAAATTCCAAAACTTGGTCCAATGATGCTACATACCAAATAGTCAATCACGACTACAACGATATCATATATCGATATGATAATCAACGAATATCAAAATATTCAAAATCAAATAAATACTGTTGAGGAATCCTGTTGGATCCCTCCAACCTGTTTTCCTCCATCCACAAACATTAGCACAATACCAATTTCGCTCCAGTACGAAATTATCGCGGTATATGGGATTTAAAATATTATCCGCTTAATAGACGGTGCAATAGGGTCTCATCCGCTAAACAAAAAAATGCGGGGAATCAATAACTCCAATATATACATATGCCAATATATATATATTGCTATTATATATAATACCAATTTCACTGTTTATGAAATATTCGCGGTATATGTTTTTATTAAATAACATCCGCTTACTAACGGCGTATAATGTCTATTTTAACAATCAATAGATAACAATCATCATTCAAACATGCATTCAAATATTTTAAATCTAACTATTTAAAATAAAATCGAAACTAATTCGATTGAGTGAGAAGTTCTCACCTTGATTTTAAATTCCGTTTTAGCGATTTATTTCGAATAAAATTAAACGGACGTTTAATTTTACCCAAAATTCTCACTAACTCCAAACGACTCCAATCCAATTTCATCGCATAGTGCTCGTCCATACGATTCCAACGCAACTGGTTTCGCGCGTTTTCGACCTCGTATGAAAAAGATATCAATTTTACAAGTTTGTACACGATTTAAACTATATAATTTACAACTTATTTTAATTTTAAACCTATAACAGATCATAGCCGTAGGATCCTTCTTTGAACACATCAGGGCCGTGCACTGCTACTCCATCTTCTTCATCACGTCTACAGGCACAAGGCCGAACCCAATCTATCTCAATTAAGGTTTCAATTTCCACCATCAACACTCGACAATACTTCATCATACCCTCACCATCTTGAAGCCCTCCACCACCACAACACTCGGCCCAAATGCCCTGAAGCTCGGCCCCCTCCTCTTCATTGAAATGCGTGCGCAAGTTGCCACAAACGGCCCCCCATATCTCCCAATTTATACCTCCAATCCACATCTTAACCGTTGATCTTGTAGTTCTCTTCATGCTCTACATCTTTCATTTAGGAAGTTATTCGATTCGATGCATGGATTTTGAGAAAATGGAGGAGGAAGGATTGACAATTCTGGCCGTTCATATTGATGGTGGCGGCTAGGGTTTGTTGTTTTTTTTTTTATGAAGGGTAGGGGCTATTTATAGAATTTCGAACGACATTATTCATCCCGGAAATTCCGAACTCCGATTCACGCGTCGTAACCAGCGTTTCTAGGGTTTACCCCGCGTTCCGGACACAATGGAACAGGTTTCGAAAGCTAATTCGGACATCTGTGCGAGTTATGGCAATAAACGTTCGATTTAAATTAAACCGATTTAAACGATTTTCTAGGCGTTTCAATTTGTACCGGACAAACGGTAAATCCAATTGACACGAAATTTGAAACCTTAGAATAATATCACATTACGGATCCGATGAAACTGGTTTCGTCGAAATCCGAGACTTTTTGAAAAATGGCTATTTTAACTCGCCAAATTAATATTAAAAATAATTCGATGCGTTTCGAGCTGCCACGATCAAACGATAACTCCGATTGACACGAAAATTGAAATCCGGTAATAACTAACTATTACGGATCCAATGGAACTGGTTTCATTCAATTCTGAGACTGTTCAAAAATTGACTATTTTCACTAGTCGATTTAAATATTAAAATATTCAATTTTCACAAATTAACTTTTAATTCGATTTTAAAAGTTCTAAAATATCGTTCTAACTTCAATATGATAAAATAAAACTTTACAAATCATTTTCAATCATATTTAACCGAATTTTCAATTATTTCCATAATTTCACATATTAAATTATCGAATTAATTATTCAATAAAATCCAATTATTCAAAATAAAATTTATTCAACTTATAAATTCACTTATTAATATTTAAAATTAATTAAATATCCAAATTTTAATTAATAAAAATTCTGGGTCGTTACAATCTTCCCCCCTTAAAAGAATTTCGTCCTCGAAATTATTAAGTAAGAAAGGTTATAGAATTTATTAATTTTCCCAAAATTCATAATTAAATTTCTTACAAAACTTTACTAGGTTTTCAAATCATACTTAGTTATCTTTTTAAAAACAACTACTATTGTTTAACTTTCAATTCTAAAATCAAAGTTAAAGTTTTCAAAAAATTTCCAATTTTCTCAAAATTTTTCTAACGCCTTAAATTTTCGGAAAAATTCGCCATAGTCTCCTTTGCGCGGCTCGATCCGAAAAAAAATGACAGTATATATATCACAAATATACATCTCATCAAGTAATGAGGCATCCCGAAGGGAAAAAAGTATAAAAGTACGATATTTAATCCGAGATATGTACCGTATATTTTATTAGCAAGCATATACGGCTAATATAGCGCGAAAGCGAGCTCCAAATGCGAAGCAAACGCGATCTGCACCTACTAAACACTCAACAAACAACATGAGAACATGCATATGTAGACAAATAGTATCGATATACAACATATAGCAACATAATAACTATACATGCCATCATAGCAAATGCAACTAAAGCAACAAATGAAACCATCAATCAACTAAATATTCATTCATATTCTCATTAATATTCAATGAATTGGTTTTCCATTTAAATCATATTTGATTCATTAACAGTGGATGTTTTTACTAACATTCATTTTCAAGTAGTTTATATTTACTAATTCATATTCAAGTTGGTTCACTTCCAAATCAAATTCAATTTTATTTAAGATTCATTTAACTTCCAATCGAATTTCAATTACTTTAGCTTCCAATTTCATTAATACTTAATGAATTATATACAATCAATCAACTAACAACCATATAACAACCAATGTATATATATTAATTACAACCAAATTCCTTTTCTTATATTCATTCAATTTGGTTTAATTAAATTGATTTTTATTCAACTTTCAATAACATTAGATTTTAAAGAATTAACACTTATATTCATTATTTCATACCAATTATTCACATTTAATTGATTATTATCCAATCCATTCATTCAATTCAATTTACAAAAGTTGAATTTCATTCACATAACTTAAGTTCACATTTATTTAATCCACTTGGTTATTTGCTTCGATACCAAAATCAATTCCATTCAACAACACTTAAGTTATATTCCATTTAACTTTAAATTCATTTTTATTTTACAACTCATATTCATAAATATATTCATATAGTTTCACTTCTTATATATATAAGTTTATTTCACAATTGTAAATCACTTTAATTATAATTCAATTCTTATAATTCTTTTGCTTATACAATTATTCTTTTATTTAGATTATTCAAACAACTAAACAATCAACTTATTTATACTTTAATAATTCTGAAAAATTATTTTCTTTATATATAAAATATACTCAAGATAAAATTATTTCATTTACCCAATTTTAAAACAATATTGTGTCGAATTGTTCTATTCAAGTGTTTAGAAACCCCTTCGATTCAGTTTCGAGGCAGCGCCGACGAAGGTTCATATACCACTCAACAAACCAATCATCACAATATAAAACAATTTTACATTCACTAACAAATACGCTCTCATAGCCATTATTACACTCAAACTCATTCTAGAGTACCACTGACTCTATCTCTAATGAGTAATACCCAACAGAACCATGGTTGTCGCTTAACCAACAGCTCTGATACCAAATGTAACGTCCCGAAAATTTTCGACTTTCGAAAATTCAACATCGATACTCACTTTATCGACTGCCGAGAAATCGAAGGCCGGAAACCCGAAATGTTAAGGTTTTAAGAAACAGAAAGAGAAGAAGAAGAGGGAAGAAGGTATAAAATAGAGAGAAAAGGAAATATAGAACGGAATAGAAAATAGAATGGAACAGAAAACAAACAACAGAACAACAACAGAATCTCACAATTCGCAGCGGAACAACATATAATAATAAATGAATAATCTCTCTAAACAAAGAACTATATCAGTTATTACATTTTATACATTACATTACATCATCATCAGAGTGTACAACAACAACAACATCAAACAGTGCAGCGGAAAAAGAAATACTATATAACTAGTAATACGCCATGCCATCCAGCTTGCCTCCAGCAACTCCAGAATATCTAGAATATCCTGATAAACCTAACTCTTAACTGCCCGTGTGAAAATTGGTGGGCACCCAGAGTTTAGGAAGGAAAACAATAAACTCCGAGTCAGTCATGTGACTGGTGTGAGAACTCAAAACAGTTTATTTATCTTTAAAAATCAAAATAGAAGAATATTTTTAAATTCAATTCGCAATGCTTTTAAAAATGAGACTACCATAAGGCCTCCCGCACACACACATGCAAACGCAGAATCGGAGGAGATTTCTCTTTATGATAGTCAAAGATGCTTGATACGCATTTAAAAAGAACATTTGCTATTATTATTAGTGCATAGTGTAGGAAAAATTTATTTCGAAAGTAGAATATAAATCTTAGCCAGCATAGACATTTCGAACTATGCCTACTATAGCTAACTATGTTCAATAGCAGGTTACCGCCACATTCCATAGCAGGTTATACAACTAAAACCGTACAAGTCTCGTATTGTTTCTTTGGATTTCCAACGAATGATCAGGCCAAGGAACTTCCCATTGCCACATGAGAATGCCTCTGGATGGACATCCCCGAGAACCAAACCGGATCTCTACCAACACAAGGCCGGGTTACCCCTAACTGAGTAACAACTGACCGAATATGCCATCCCCCGGTCCTTTGGGACCTTTCACCGAGCGCTCGTAATCAATTCACACAATCATAACAAAGTGTTTTCAACATGAGTAAGTATCTGGGCTCCATACCATGATACCACCCTTTTCCAGAAGGAAATGCACACATCCTAAAGGGCGCTACCCCTCATAACCTTGCTGCATCTTTCCTGTTTTGACCATTCACGGGGTGTGAGGCTCGACGAAGTCACGTCCACAATAACATACTTTATACAAAAGCCATGCTTTGGGTCAACAAATGATCATAGAAATGATCACCAGGATAGACGATCAAATAAATGATCCTATCACAAATAATCAACACAATGATTATTTCACAGCAACACTCAGCATGTCACATTACCAAATTGGGAATATATCGCTGATAACCTTCAACTACATAACCTCTGAGCTCGTACGTCTCAGAGAAGGGTGTTAAGCTAAAAGAATAAATTCTTCGCCACCAACAGAAATATATTTGAAAGAAATCGGCTTTATATCTCAATTTGTAATGTCAGACATACAATCCATACAAGTCTGTTCCGGGCTCGAACAAAACCGAAGGTACTTACAAAGAAGTCCTTGCAATCCGGGTATTCACAATCCCGATCGAATTCACCATCACATATGGAGAACTCTATACCGTAGCTACTCGGTGCAGAGTCAATCGACAGGTCATCCTATCGCTCTCGCAAATACTCGGTCTTCAACACCGGTCATCAAATGCAATTCACAACGACGTATCACATATTCGGAATGGGTTATACGACCCCATGGTCCTTTCCCGGTTAACCCGAATAGTGAGCGCTTATTTAAAAATAAGTGTGGCATTCAAATTCAACAAATCACATCAATTACCCATTCAAAGGGAAATATTGGTAGTCGGTTATTGAACTATCAATGGATATGCACACATCACCAGATTCCAAATAATTTTCCAAATTATTTATTTTCCAAAAATATCTTTACAAGATATATTATTTTCAATACTTCAAAAATAAATCAATATTTATTTTTCTAAACCAATCCCACTTTCTTTTATAAATTCCATAGTGAATTTATATTTCACAATATCTATGAATATATGATTTTAATTATTCATTTTCAATTTATCTTCTAAAAGATAAATTCTCAACTTATTCACTTTGCATTGGAAAAACATTTCCATACTTACTTATTCATAAGTAATTCACAAATTTTATTTATTTTCAACACTTAGAAAATATTCAATATACCTAAATCGAGATTATGTATATATTTCATTCTTTAAGGAAATCATTCTCTTAAACATATTTATTTGGGCCAAAACGAATGTTGCGTAAAACATCGTTACGACAACCCAAAATCACTAGTATAGGGATTCGAATTTTTAAGATAGATATATAAATCCCAATACTATACAAAACATTTCCTTTCGGAAATCATTTACTATAACAACAGTGTTATAGTCCACCATTTCCTTTTTATTTCTCGAAAACGTCTATTTCAACAATAGATGTTGAAATCTATGGTTTCGAATTTTAACACATTTTAAAACATCGTTAGATCGTTTTAATTCAATTCAAAATATCACATTCTAAACAATTTCTTTAACATATTATTCACTATTCAAAAACGTGAATATACTTGTTAACAAATTTCATCACTCCTATTCATTTTATTTTAAAGGATCATTCACTGTCTAAAAACGTGAATATAACTCCATAAATAAGTTATAACAATTTTCTTATCAAAATAAGTCATTTGCGAATTTATAAAACAATGTTTATAAATCCCATTTCTATTTATTCTATAACACTTCCTTTTATACATCTCCTTTATTAACCTATTCGATTTATAGCTCAATTATAAACCAAAAGTTCACATTATAAGTTAAATACTTATAAAACGATTATTTACAAAATCGTTCTTTTAAACTTCATAATTATAAATCTTATAACTTATAAGATTCAATTATTCATCCAAATATATTCTTTAATAATTTCACAAAATTTATAAATCTTACTATTTATAAATTTCATTTATAACTTCACCATTTATAATTTTATAAATTCCATTCACTTATGCAATCCATTTTCACTTCATTCAAACACTTATAAAAACTCGTTTTATAATGTCCATATTTCAATTTATAAATATCCATTTATAAATCTCTTAATATAAATCAATTTATATATTTTTTTTTTAAAAAACGTTTTTAAATCTCCTTTATTATTTCACCATTTTGATTCATAAAATAATTAAATTTTATAAATCCTATATTTAAACTTTTCACAATAAATTCTAAAATCCCGATTAAACTATTTAAAAAAAATCATTAATTCCATATTTTTCAAAAATCAACCTTTTACTATATTTCTCAAAAATCATAATTTTTATAACATAAAAATTATAACGTTTATTTATTTAAAATGGATAAATCCCCAAAAATATTTTATAACATATACTTTCAAAAATCACTTTAAAAACATTTTAAAATTCCAAAACTTGGTCCAATGATGCTACATACCAAATAGTCAATCACGACTACAACGATATCATATATCGATAGGATAATCAACGAATATCAAAATATTCAAAATCAAATAAATACTGTTGAGGAATCCTGTTGGATCCCTCCAACCTGTTTTCCTGCATCCACAAACATTAGCACAATACCAATTTCGCTCCAGTACGAAATTATCGCGGTATATGGGATTTAAAATATTATCCGCTTAATAGACGGCGCAATAGGGTCTCATCCGCTAAACAAAAAAATACGGGGAATCAATAACTCCAATATATACATATGCCAATATATATATATTACTATTATATATAATACCAATTTCACTGTTTATGAAATATTCGCGGTATATGTTTTTATTAAATAACATCCGCTTACTAACGGCGTATAATGTCTATTTTAACAATCAATAGATAACAATCATCATTCAAACATGCATTCAAATATTTTAAATCTAACTATTTAAAATAAAATCGAAACTAATTCGATTGAGTGAGAAGTTCTCACCTTGATTTTAAATTCCGTTTTAGCGATTTATTTCGAATAAAATTAAACGGACGTTTAATTTTACCCAAAATTCTCACTAACTCCAAACGACTCCAATCCAATTTCATCGCGTAGTGCTCGTCCATACGATTCCAACGCAACTGGTTTTGCACGTTTTCGACCTCGTACGAAAAAGATATCAATTTTACAAGTTTGTACACGATTTAAACTATATAATTTACAACTTATTTTAATTTTAAACCTATAACAGATCATAGCCGTAGGATCCTTCTTTGAACACATCAGGGCCGTGCACTGCTACTCCATCTTCTTCATCACGTCTACAGGCACAAGGCCGAACCCAATCTATCTCAATTAGGGTTTCAATTTCCACCATCAACACTCGACAATACTTCATCATACCCTCACCATCTTGAAGCCCTCCACCACCACAACACGCGGCCCAAATGCCCTGAAGCTCGGCCCCCTCCTCTTCATTGAAATGCGTGCGCAAGTTGCCACAAACGGCCCCCCATATCTCCCAATTTATAGCTCCAATTCACATCTTAACCGTTGATCTTCTAGTTCTCTTCATGCTCTACATCTTTCATTTAGGAAGTTATTCGATTCGATGCATGGATTTTGAGAAAATGGAGGAGGAAGGATTGACAATTCTGGCCGTTCATATTGATGGTGGCGGCTAGGGTTTGTTGTTTTTTTTTTTTATGAAGGGTAGGGGCTATTTATAGAATTTCGAACGATACTATTCATCCCGGAAATTCCAAACTCCGATTCACGCGCCGTAACCAGCGTTTCTAGGGTTTACCCCGCGTTCCGGACACAATGGAATAGGTTTCGAAAGCTAATTCGGACATCTGTGCGAGTTATGGCAATAAACGTTCGATTTAAATTAAACCGATTTAAACGATTTTCTAGGCGTTTCAATTTGTACCGGACAAACGGTAAATCCAATTGACACGAAATTTGAAACCTTACAATAATATCACATTACGGATCCGATGAAACTGGTTTCGTCGAAATCCGAGACTTTTTGAAAAATGGCTATTTTAACTCGCCAAATTAATATTAAAAATAATTCGATGCGTTTTGAGTTGCCACGATCAAACGATAACTCCGATTGACACGAAAATTGAAATCCGGTAATAACTAACTATTACGGATCCAATGGAACTAGTTTCGTTCAATTCTGAGACTGTTCAAAAATTGACTATTTTCACTAGTCGATTTAAATATTAAAATATTCAATTTTCACAAATTAACTTTTAATTCGATTTTAAAAGTTCTAAAATATCGTTCTAACTTCAATATGATAAAATAAAATTTTACAAATCATTTTCAATCATATTTAACCCAATTTTCAATTATTTCCATAATTTCACATATTAAATTATCGATTTAATTATTCAATAAAATCCAATTATTCAAAATAAAATTTATTCAACTTATAAATTCACTTATTAATATTTAAAATTAATTAAATATCCAAATTTTAATTAATAAAAATTCTGGGTCGTTACACGTTTGGTCATACGGGATAGAAACGCGCTGAAATTAATATCGAAAATTCAACATATTAATTGGGTCCAAAAAGCTATCTTCTCCATACGATCGAATTGAGACTCAAAACTTGTTCCATTGTATTTGGAATAGGGGTATAACATTACGAACACCTAGAAGCATGCCTTGATAAAAATTTGAATTTTAAAGCTTCTTTTAAACGAGATATTTGTAATTTAAATAATATATATTTACATTGATTGGACTAGGCTGTCACATTCTTTCACCTCAGCCCTTTACAACTTACCATAAGCCTCCCTACTATTCCCTTTCGATCACGCTACAGTTTTTTTCTTCGTTCTAAAAGCACACATTTGTATAGAGAAGAAAAAAATGAAAACTTTAAAGACTAATTTCTTCAATTCTACATAACAAAAATCCTAAAACTTGCTTTAAAAATATTGCTTTGCCAAGTACTTTGATCTAATATATAAATTGTAGAGTGCGGCTATGATTTTTGACCTCGACCATGTCAGGCGTGGGCTAAGGTTCCACTTGTGGCAAGCTACGTTCGTCGATGGGCAAATTGGAAGTCGTGGTCGTGTTCAGCTGGTCGAGAAGCTTCAGAGGGATGAATGTCGTGGAGTGCGGCGTCGAGATGGTCATCGCGACATGATGGGCATTCATTCGTGCGTGGCCGAGATCGCATTTTTCTTAGGGACAACGGAAGCTAGGTTTTGGGTATGGTTGAGTCGAGCAAGGAGAGTTCACTGGCGAAGTGGGTTGGTCGAATGGTGGCCTCTAGCCCAGTGTCAGCGGTTTCGTGCATGCGAATTGGGTTTGTTTCATGCTCAGGTGAAAGAGGGGAAAGAAGAAGAGAGGGCCGGGGGAGTTGGGCCTTGGGCCTTGGGCTATGGGAATAGGGAAAATGGAAAAAGGAAAAAAAGAAAGAAAAAAAAGTCTGAAAAAAAAGAAGGGAAGAGGAGCAACAATATGGGAAGATGAAAGCAGCTTAACGAGCCGGTCTTGTGGCATGTGGTATGGGTTTAAGAAAAATAAAATAAAAATTACATTAGTCTTGATTTTATTTTATTTTATCGATAAACTAAAAAAGTTAATAACACTCTCATACAGATCCGATTGGAACTAGAATTTTTGCATTGCAATCATGATGATGAGAGCTTCGCAATGAGACTTGTTTAAATCGATTTGGAGACTGTCAAAATTTGGACTAAAAGTGGACATCGTCCGGTTATAGTTCCAAATCGGAATGCCTCGGCGACAACAAAATCTTGGTGAGTGCTAACGCTCACAACGTACTAGAATATCTCTATGATAGTTAAATTTTAAATTGTGGAGTGATATAAATTTATTGGTTGTTGTTTGAAAATTTTATTATCATTTAAAATAACCGTTAAAAATTAAAATTGATAATAGATTTGAAATTGAATTGCCAGTAAGATTCCTAATATTAATAACTATGAAATTGTTGTGAATTATACTGTCTGTTTGAACAATTGATTGTGATGGTGCTATTGGTTGATATTTTGAATGATTTGGATGTTTATTTGTCCTGATATAGCCTATTATCACCATGTATATTATTTACACTATATAAACTGTAAATTAAATTGTTTCGAATAAACTAAGAAATATGTTGAAACGATATATAGCTATGACACTATGATTTGGATTGAAATGATATATATAAATCACTCATATTAGATTGAAATAACTGATCACTTGGCCATAGGATTGAAAATTAGATACGGACATCGGATTGGTTAAATTAAATGATTTTAAAATTTTGATTTGAAATTATTTAAATGATTTTTATTTAAAAGAAATAAAAATCCAATATGTAGGAATCAAATTATTTTCGAACTTGAACCGTAAATGTTGAAATTTAAATTTGGTTATCGAAATTGTTTAAATAATCAAATTTGAGATTTTGAAGTTATAATTGAAATATAATTTGAATTTTTGGAAATCAATTTTGTTTTAAAAGATTTAACTTTTATCCAAACTTTGAATATTACTAAGTACAAGTGATATAAAAATGATATTTTGAAATTGAGCTTGGAATTAAATTATATTTGAAGATTTAGATTTTACATTGAATATTGAAGGATGGTTTGATTTAAATAATTTGAATCGATAGTGTGAAAATCGAGCTCTAAATCAATTTAAATTGAAATTGAAATTGAATTAATTGGATTTGAAAGTGGAATTGAATCAATTGAAATTGAAGTTGAAATTGATTTGAATTGAAATTGAATCAATTGAATGGAAATTGGAATAGATTTGAATTTGAAAATTGGAATTGGATCGGTTTGACTTTGAAGCTAGTTTCAAATTAATTATTTAATATAAAACTATTTAAGAGCTATCTTCTTAAATATACATTATTTTGGTTTTACAAATTATATTGCTATACAAACCATTTTAATACATAAACTATTTTATATTAAACTATTTTAACCACTTAAGCTATTTTTAATTATTTTAACCACTTACACTATTTTTTATTTTAATTATTTAAACTGTTTTAAACTATTCAAACTATATTTCAAAAATTCAAACTGATCAAGAGTGGAATGTTATTTTAAATCGTAGATTTAAATAAGAATTGGGTCAAGTGAAGTTATAACCTAAATTGAAATTCAAAACGATTTTGGAAGTGAAATCGGAATATTGAGGCGAAAATGATTTTAAACTGAATAGTATATTATGATTAAATATGATGATTTCGAGATGAATTTGATTTGAAGCAAATATATTATCTTGATATTAAGTATGAACTATTTTCAAAATATAAAAGCACCAACCGGTGTGTAAAACAACGTTTGGTTGTTAAAGAGACTGGGGCAGAATATGGGCATACTCTCTGTCGATAGCGGAACTACTTTAACAATTGTCTACTTGGAGTGACAATCCAGAACGAAGTGATTGGATTTGGCAACATTTGATAGATTTGAAGAAAGAGAACGATGATTATTAGATTGGCACTTGTAACAATGTGATATGACTAAAACAGGAGCCGTACCGGCCAAATGGGTTTGCTACCTCAAGGAGACGCACTTTTTTGTATTACCATCATTTACATTGTGATTGATTGGTGCACACACTTCGATTTTATGGGAGTGTTGGACGTTGTGGGCGATCATGGCTATGATACGTTTCCACCAGCTGGGAAGGGTAAACTGGTAGTATCTTACCTTGGGCATTGCCTAACGTGCCTCGTCATACTTTTATCCTTATACAAGATCCATATGATTTTGGTTTAGTATTGTCGTATCACGGCGCATCCCTGACTACCGACGCTACTGGTGGTATCAAATGCAAACGGTATGACAATGCTTAAAAATGCATTAAGGGGGATTAATGTAAGGTCTTAACGCTAATAAAAATATTTATTTTATTGATTAGATATTATATATGTAGCGTATTCTGCTACACATAAATATTTTGATGGATCCTTAGGAGATGGAAAATCCAGTAACATCTCTTGAGTTATTGCACGCACGTTGTATACTAGATAGGTGATGTGAAAACCCGTAAACATCTCTGTCGCCATGACACTCATGTTATATGCGATCTCGTTTGCCTCACATAAGAATAATTTAGTCTTAACTCAAGTATTATGTCATTTCATTACGCTCGGGTTAGTCCTGAGTTTTTCAGCTTATTGAAGATTTATTCTGGATGACGAAGACGAAGACGAAGATTTGGTATATTACTACTATTGTTATTCCTGCATCATGTTGTCTACTGCATTATTTTGTTTATTTCTGATGTATGTATAACTCTGATAAATGTTGTACAGATTATAATCAAATGTATAATAGAAACAGCTTCATGAACTATTTTTTATTATTATATTTTATCATTCCACTGCAAGATTCTGTGTTTTTTTCTTCTTCTATTCTTATTTTTTCTTAATTAGCCCAATTGATTATCTATATTCCAGATTGTTTAAGTTGGACATGTGTGGATTATTGTCGATTTATATTCTTCGAAATGTGGGTCGTGGCACTTGGTATCAGAACTTTGGTTTAGCGATAACGTTAGGTTTATGAGGTAACTCATTAGAGATAGGGTCAGTAGCACCCTAGAATGAGTTTGAGTGTATTAATAGATATGAGTGCATATTTGTTAGTGAATATAAAATATTTTATACTGTGTTGATAAGTGTTTATGAATTCTGGTCGGTACGGGAAGCACAACCGTATTGATAGGGATTTCTAAACTCTTAAACAAGGTGAACCGACACGGTATTGTTTTAAAGATGGTGAATGAAATAATTTACCCAAACTATATTTTGATATAAAAGAAATATTTTCCATAAATTATTATAGTATATTGGAATGTTTGATTGTTAATATTATAATCAAAATAAGATTTTAAAAATTTGGAATGGGATGTAAAACCAATAGAAATTGTATAAGTATAATTATACAAACGAGTTGCAACTAAAATTGGATTCAAACCAGAATGTAAATCTCGGAAATTTTGGGAAATGTTTCAAATGGATTAGACTAAGTATTTGGGAACTTTTAAATCTTAAGAGTTCTGGAAACGTTTTTCAAGGTATTTTGGGGAAAATAATAATGATAGTACTATTTTGAAAGTATTTTTGAATAAAAATATTAACAATGGTTTTAAAAGAAATAACAGCACTGAACTCACTTCGGTCGTTGGAAAATAATTTCGATGATGACTGCAGCATCATTGACGTTCATTTTCGAGTTTCCAAGGAGAAATTGGTACCAATTGAAGTTTCGTTTTGGAAAAATAGTTTCGATTTTGAAAATCAGAAGGAAGATTTGATATACCTGTGGAATTTTTTTGTGTGTGTGTATATATGATTTCGAAATTGATTTGAAATACTTTAGAATGATGTGTTTAAACTCTAAGGTTTTCTTTTAAATGTTTTATAAAAAAAAAAGAGAAAATAAGTTTGATAACTTATGAATTTGAAAAATAGCATGAAAATCAATGATTAAAATTATTGAATATGAAAGCAAGAAAAAGAAAAATCTGGAATTTGAACTATGGAATTAAACTTAACTCAAGTTAAGTATAAATGAATGATGGAAAGAAAATTAGCCTAAGTTAAGTTAAATAAATAAATTTTGGAAATGAATTAAGGAATAAACTAATCGTGTTAATTAGTGAGCTGAATTTGATTTGGAATATGGTTAAAATTTAAACAAATGAATTGAGTTAAATAGAATTGAACTTGAATTTGAATAGAAGTGGATAAAAAAATTTAAGTGGTGAAGAGGTAATAAACATAAGAAGTTTTGTATAAAAAAATGTTTATAATTGACTTAAGAACATTTGATAAGGAAATTCTTAGGAGATAACTGATAATGGAAAAAAATACTAAGAAATTAAGCAATGTGAATAATGCAGTGTGGATGATAATTGTGAATAATTGAATGACGTTGAAGTAAATGTAAACAAAGAAATTTGGTATAGCTAAGAATAAGTTGTACGTATATTACTTTATTCACATAACGATTTGATCCAAATTCGAGCACAAATTTCGAGATAATTTATATCGATCCCAGTTAGGATTTATCACTCGATTCTCGATGGCGAACTCTGGATATTGATTTTTGATTTGATTCTGGAATTCTCTATCATAGTATATGGCTATGCTAGAAGAATAACGTTTCTAATCAAGGAACCAGATCTGAGCCCGCATCAGAGAGTCATGTAAACGATACTAGTTCGGAAGTGAAATTGTGTGATCGAGTGAGGGATCAGATTTGATAGTGTGTACGGATGATGATTTACATCGTACGGCTTAAGTTAAGCAAATATTAGAAATTGAAAATGAAAAATATAAAATGATTTTTAATTATATGATTGGATATGATTAGTGAATAAGATGTAGGTATTTAAAATCAAGAAAAGTCTGGATTGACCGACAAAAAGGTACATGTTTAATTGGATTTGATAGTTTTATGATTGATCTGCTTGACTTTTGTTTTCTTTTTTTCTTTTGTTCGTTTGGGGCCCATAGTGACATTTTGTTGTTCAGATCTAGCCGCGCAAAGGAGACTCCACCGAAATTTTCCATAAATATGGGTGTTAGAAGAATTTTGAAGTTTTAAAAATTTAATAACTTGTTTTAATAACTAACTTGTAAATTCCATGAGCCGATCGGAGTAGCATAGTAGAAACGTAGTAATGGTTCTATTAAAGCGATCTTATTGTCTTATATGTTGATATTTTGAACAAAATATATCAAATGTTAAATTATTTGCTTAACGTCTTTTCGGGGACGAAAAGTTTTGAGCGGAGGAGTTTAACGACCCATATTTTTGACCACTTTAAATTATGGAACTTGATATAATTATTGAAAAAAATGGTTAAAAATAAAAATTTAATGATTTTGTTTGTAAGTTATTGGATATGAACTTGAATAAATTTTTGAAATAAACTATTTTTGAAGATTTAAGTATTAACAAGCATTGAATGGAAATGTTATGTATTGAATGTGTTTAACAACCAAAAGTTGGATTAAATAATAAATTTTTAATTCATTCGATGTAAATAAAGTAACTGATTGATAACTAAAATTTATTTAAAATCTAATATTGAAATTTGATGAATATTGAACAACTTAATTATTTAAATTTAATTTGAAGATTATTTGAATAATTGAATTTTGAATTTAATATGCTTGAAAATGATATCGAAAGTTGATGTAAATTTTATTTAAACAACAATGAAGATTGTTAACATTTAAAATTGGATTTAAAAGTGAATAATTAGAAATTGGAAATTTTATATTATAATCGAGACGTTAAATAGCCTTCCGGGGCGTAGTCTAAGATTTCGATGAAACAATTTCCATTGGATCCGTAATAGTGTATTATAATCTGATTCCAAATTTCGTAGCGTTTGGAGTTATCATTTGGTCGTATGGGATAGAAATGTGTTGAAATTAATATCGAAAATTCAATATAATAATTGGGTCTAAAATGCTATCTTCTCTATATGATCGAATTGAGACTTGAAACTTGTTCCGTTGCATTCAGAATAGGGGTATAACATCATGAACGCCTAACGACACTCCTTGATAGTAGTTCGAAATTTTAAGTTGCTTTTAAACGAGATATTCATAATTTAAATAATATATATTTACATTAATTGGACTAGGCTGTCACATTCTTTCACCTCAGCAATTTACAACTTACCATCAACAACCCTGCCTATTCCCTTTTGAGCACGCTACCTTTTTTTCTTCGTTTTGAAAGCACGCATCTGTACAGAGAAGAAAAAAAGAAATGAAAACTTCAAAAATCAATTTCTTTAATTCTACAAAATGAAAAATCCTGAAACTTTCTTTAATAATTTTGCTTTGCCAAGTACTTCGATCTAATATATAAATTGTAGAGTGGGACCATGACTTTTGAACTCGGCCGTGTCAAGCGTGGGCTAGGGTTCCACTTATCGCAAGCTACGTTAGTCGTTGGGCAAATAAGAGGTCGTGGTCGTGTTCAGATGGTCGAGGAGCTTCGGAGGTATTAATGTCATGGAGTGCGGCGCCAAGATATTATCATGACTTGGTGGGCATTCGTGCATGTGTGGCATAGATCGCATTTTACTCGGGGACAACGGAGGCGGAGTTATGTATGGTTGAGTTGAGCGAGGTGAGTGGAGTTTGTTGGCGAAGTAGGTTGATCGAATGGTGGAGTGGTTTTCATGCATGTGAATTGGGTTATTTTCATGCATAGGTGAAAAAGGGGGAAAAGGAAGAGGGATGGGGGAATTGGGCCTTGGGCTGTGGGAGAAAGAAAAAAAAAAATTGAAATGGAAAAGGGAAAAAAAAGTCTGAAAAAAAAGAAGGCAAGAGGAGCAATGATCTGTGAAGATGAAGGCAACTTAGTGGGCCGGGCTTGTGGCATGTGGGTATGGGTCTAAGAAAAATAAAATAAATATTATATTAGTGTTATTTAATCTTATTTTATCGATGAATTAAGAAAAGTTAATAATTCTCTCATACGAGGTTCAATTGGGACGAGATTTTTTGCATTGCGATCGTGATGACGAGAGCTTCGCAATGAGACTAGTTTGGATGGATTTAGAGAACATCGAAATTTGGGCTAAAAGCGGACATCGTTTGGTTATAGTTCCAAATCGGAACGCCTCGGCGACAACAAAAATCAAAATGAGTGTTTTATAACGCTCACAATGTACTAGAATAATTTTATGATAGTTAAATTTGAAATTGTGAAGTGTTTTAAATTTATTGGCCGTTGTTTCGAAATTTAATTGTCATTTGAATTAACTATTAAAAATTAAAATTGACAGTTAGATTTGAAATTGAAATTGAATCGCCAGTAAAATACCAGATATTAATAACTATGAAATTGTTGTGAATTATGTTGTCTGTTTGGATGATTGATTGGGATGGATGCTATTGGTTGATATTTTGGATGATTTGGATGCTTATTTGTTCTGATATAGCCTATTACCACCATGTATATTATGTGACTGTAAATTGAATTATTTCCAATAAATTAAGAAATAGGTTGAAACGATATATACCTATGAAATTTGATTTGGATCAAAATGATATATATCCATCACTGAATTTAGACTGAAATAACTGATCACTTGACCATTGGATATAAAATTATACGCAGACACCGGATTGGTTAAATTAAATGATTTTAAAATTTTTGATTTGAAGATTTGAAATTATTTAGGTGGTTTTGATTTAAAAGAAATAAAATCGAATTTGTAGGAATCAAATTATTTTTGAACTTGAGCCCTAAATGTTGAAATTCAAGTTTGGTAATCGAAATTGTTTAAACAATCAAAGTTGAGATTTTGAAATTATTATCGAAATATAATTTGAATATTTGGAAATCTATTTTGTTTTAAAAGATTGAACTTTTATCCGAACTTTGAATATTACTAAGTAAAAGTGATATAAAAATGATAATTTGAAATTGAGTTTGGAATTGAATTATATTTGAAGATTTAGATTTTAAACTGAATATTGAAGGATGTTTTGATTGAATTGTTTTAAATCGATATTTCGAAAATCGAGCTCGAAATCTTTATAAATTGAAATTGAAATTGAATTAATTGGATTTTAAAGTGGAATTGAATTAATTGAAATCGAAGTTGAAATCGATTTGAATTGAAATCGAAATTGGAACGATTGAATGGAAATTGGAATTGGATCTGTTTGACTTTAAAACTATTTTCAAATTATTTATTTAATATAAAACTATTTAAAGCTATCTTCTTAAATGTAAAAATTATTCTAGTTTCCAAATTATGTTGCTATATAAACCAATTTGATACTTAAATTATTTTATATTAAACTATTTTAACCACTTAAACTATTTTAACCACTTACACTATTTTTAACTATTTTAATTATTTAGACTATTTTAAACTATTCAAACTGTTTTTCAAAAATTCAAACTGGTCAAAAGTGGAATGTTATTTTAAATCACGGATTTAAATACGAATTGGTTCGGATGAAGTTATAAGCTAAATTGAAATTCATTACGATTTTAGAAGTGAAATCGGAATATTGAGGCGAAAATGATTTTGAACTGAATAGTATATTTTAAGTAAATATGATGATTTTCAAATGGATTTGATTTGAAGCGAATATAATGAATTGTTTTCGAAATATAAAAGTACCAACCGGTGTGTAAAACAATGTTTGAATGTTAAAGAGACCGGGGACGGATATGGACATGCTCCATGTCAATACCAGAACCACTTTAACAACTGTGTACATGGAGTAATGATCCAGAACCAAGTGGTTGGATTTGGCGTTGTTTGCTAGATTTGAAGAAAGAGAATGATGATGGATTAGCCTGACACTTGTGCTATTTTGAAATGACCAAAACAGGAGCCATACCGGCCAAGTGGGTTAGCTACCCCGAGCGGAAGCACTTCTTCGTATTACCATCATTTACATTGTGATTGATTGGTGCACACCCTCCGATTATATAGGAGTGTTGGATGTAGTGGGCGATCATGGCTATGATGCGTTACCACCAGTAAGAAAGGGTAAACTGGCAGTATCCTACCTTGGGCATTGCCTAACGTGCCTTGTCATACTTTTATCCCTATACACGACCCACACGATTTTGGTTTAGTGTTATCATATCATGACTCATCCCTGACTACCGACGTTCTACTGATGGTGTCAAATGCAAAATGTATGACAATGCTTAAAAATGCGTTAATGGGGGTCAATGTAAAGGCTTAGCGCTAAGAAAAATACATATTTTATTTATTTGACATTATACATGTAACTTATTCTACTACATATAAATATTTTGACGGATGCTTAGGAGGTGGAAAATCCCGTAATATCTCTTGAGTTATTGCACACACATTGTATACTGGATAGTAGATGCGAAAATCCATAAACATCTCTGACATCATGACACTCATGTTATATTCTATCTCGATTTGACTCACATAAGAATATTTTAGTTCTGACTCGAGTGTTTTATCTTTTCATGGCGCTCGAGTCGGTGTTGAGTTATTCAGCTTATTGAAGATTTATTCTAGAGGACGAAGACGAAGATTTGGTTTATTACTATTATTATTATTCCTGCATCACGTTGTCTACTGCATTATTTTATTTATGTCTAATGTATGTATAACTCTGATAAACGTTGTATAAATTATAATCAAATGTATAATAGAAACAGCTTCATGAACTGTTTACTTGACTAGTATATTTTATCATTCCACTGCGAGATTCTGTGTTAGTTTTTTTGTTCTGTTCTTATTTTTCTTAATTAACCCCATTGATTATCTATATTCCGGATTGTTTAAGTTAGACATGTATGGATTATTGTCAATTTAAACCCTCCGAAATGTGGGTCGTCACATAATTTATATATGGATTTTAAAACTCAAAATACCCTTTTTAACTTATAACTAGTGATGGCGAAAAGTTTGTTAAACTTAGTTTATGAAAATAAATAGTTCAAAGGAAATTAGAAAATGTGACTGGCAAGCAATTGAAAATTCCCAATTTTTCACCTTTTAAAAGTTGTTTAAAATGTTGTAAACACTTTGCCTATATGTTGACACATTTTAAATAACTTAAGTATGGATCAGGAAATTAAATAAGGGTAAATATCATCAGTGTATTTATGAAAGATGATGTGACCATTTTTAAGTGAAAAATCAAATTTAAATAAAGTAAAATACGAAACATCATTTCATTTCTTTTCCGAAGTACACAATTAGGTAACACATGTTGGTTAAAAAGGCTTACCCTTATCTTGGATGTGTAAAACATGATGAGGGATAAGGATGATGTTGTGACATCGTTTTAATAGAGGGCAAGTGTACTTGGGGGTAGAATGGTAATTTCATTCCTTTATTTTATAAAAAACGAATCTTCTTTTTTCTTTTTCCTTTTTCCTTTCATTCTCACATTTCAAAAACTTGTCAAAAATTTATTTTCCTTTAAAAGCTTGAAAAATAATGGTTTCCTTCAATATTCTATGACTTGAAACCATCTCCTTTTCGTTTTAAAAACTTTTAAGTTTGCTAAAAAACATTTCCTTTCTTCCTCTTTTACCTCCTTTTAGTTAAAATAAGTCCGTAACCACCTTCCTCCACGTTAGTCGAGCCCACTTTCATTATGGTCGAGCCCAATGGTGCCTAGGCCGAGCCTATTAGCTTTTTAAGATTGAAAAGATCAATTTTTGCTAAGGGATTCTCAAAGTGCTTGGCTATTTCAAAGTTTGAAAAAAATTCGAAAATTTTTAAGAGATCAAATTATTTTATGTTTTGAAAGATTTCACATTTATTTTGCTACATTTATTTATGTAATGTATTGTATTTTTGGTTAATCCATGTTATTTTGTGTAAGTATACGTGTAATATTGGTTGTAGTTTGAATTTGACTAGTTAAATGTTGCTTAGAACTTTGGTTTGGTGTTGAATTTATCATCTTCCTTATATATGTGATGATAGATATTTATTTGGATGTCTAAACTTGGTTGTTTGGATATGTATCATGAAAATTTGTAATTTTTATGCTAATGAGATGGGAGATCACTTGAAAAAAATCAAAAGTGGTTTATTTATTTTCAAGTTACTAAAAGATTAAAATTTTAATAAGTTTTCAAAAAAACTTTTATTTATGTTTCAAAGAGAAGAAAGTTAAGAGTGAAGTTAGAAGTGAAGTTTGAAGTTGGATCTAAACTAAATCTAACTTTAGCAAGTTGTGTTCATAGCGATAGTCGCTATTAATGCAGTTCATCTAGATTTTTAAAATGATTCCTTTTAGAAATGGTTTTTAAAATCGTTCAAAATGTTAATTAAGCTCAAAAGCTAATTACTTTGGCAATTAAATAAGAGCTTAATAATTAATTAATTCAGATAATTATTAATTAATTATAACTAAGTAAATAAATTAGGGTTTAATTGTGGATTAAAGTCAATTAATCTTAATTAATTAATCAAGGAATTTTAAGTAATGATTATATAAGTTAAAAGTTAATTAAGAAAATAGTTTTGATAAATTATTTATTTAATTTGGGTTAATCGGTAATTAATTACTAATCAAGCAGGTTTAACTAATTAATCTAATTGGATTTAATTGAGGTATAATTTGGGGTTAATTAAGTTAAATTAAGTTTTAAACTAGGGTTAATTAAGATTTAAGTAGTAATTAAATAAAGATTTCATTAGTAATTAATAAATAGTTAAATATTATTTAATAAAAGATTAATCTTTAACTTTATCAATTTTTTTGTCGGTTTTTTTACAAGTAAACGGATTTTAAACCAAAGGATCTCTTGTCTGTGCCATTAGTAGACAATGACTATGAATAAGTTATACTAAACTAGGACATATGTTAGCAAAATAAAACATCATTCTGCTATAGTTTTAATTGAACTGATTATTTGGACACTTTTTAGCAGAATAAATCCCCGTTCTACTATAACTGAACTTACATATTGTTTGGACATTTATTTAGCAGGACAAATCCCCATCCTACTATTATGTTATTAAGACATGTATTTTCCAGTTAATTTATATTGTCATGTTATTCTCTGATTTTTTATTAGTTGTATTTAATATATGACGACTTATATAAATAACCGTTAGGTGATTTGGAAGAAAATATTTAAATAAATGGTAACCTAATTTATACCATTATGGTCATTAAGCCTCCTTTAAATTATAACATTAGGGTTTTTAAAGTGACTTCAGTTGTACATTAATTAAAGATGAAGTGTTTTGAATGTTTTTGGAGATTTATAGAGAGTTTTATAAATGATTTCCAAGAGTATAAAGGAGTTTATAAATGATTTAAAATTTAAGCAAAAGAGATTTTATAAATATAAATGATTTATTAAAAAGGTTTATTGAAGAAATTTAAAAGGAATTTGAGACGGGGTTTCCCGTAGTTGATCTTTGTAACGACCCATAAATTTTATATGTTTTTATAACGTAAATAACTGTAATTTTGTGAAATTTAAATAATTGAATTTGGGAATACAAATGTGATGTTTGGAATACGTCTACTTAAACATAGCAAATGGTTAATTTTTATTTGATAATATGGAAGCTTATTTTATTGTGTAATATTATTTAAATTTAAATCAGTAAATATTTGATGATAATATAATATTTTCTAAACCTGAATATTTTTATATAATAAATTTGTAAATCATCTTCTGAGTGAGTTGCCAACTTATGTTTCATCAAATTTGGACCGTTATTGCTTCGTTTATCTTATTTCCGACAGATTTGCAACATTTTGGTACCGAATATCGACTTTTGACCAAATGGTCCTATCACTAGTATCTGTATACCGTTCTGATCGCCTCGTCGTGCTGATCTTCATGATATATTTGTTTGTATGCTTTGGTATTCGGTATGTGACGATATCCGCGAAATAGATAGCCATATCGGTACCCATTTAACCTTTTGATTTCTGTGTCCGTTCAATTTTTTTCTCCAACGGTTAACAAATTAAATAGCCTAACATTTATTATTTGCTCCAGCTGTTACCTTTCCCATCACTTCAATTCATTCATTTATTTTCAGTGCATTTATTTTGGTCTCTTCATTCCTCTTGCTTTATAAAAATGATATAACGTTATATATGTATCTTACTTCTGTAGCTTTCCATTTCGTCTTCTATTTATTTCTTTTTGCAGCCTTCCTCCACCAAAATAATGGCCGAAGCCCCTCTCACCCTCTTTTCTTCCTTCGCCTATCTCGCCTACCTTCCGTTCCTTTTCATCGTGCAACAGCCCTCTCTCCCGACCCCATGTTTCTCCGCCCTCCTTCATCACACACCGGGACAGACAAGGCCGAACACCCTACCACATCCCATAATCCGCCATCTCCAACCCCACTTCCCATGTGATCCTCCCTCTACCCTCATGCGGTCGAGCCTCCGATCTTGATCCCTTTGCTTTCTTACAACCAAGCAGCACAACCGAGCTCGCATAGTTTTCAGGGTATGTTTCATATGTACTACATATATGTGTTATATATATATATATATATATATATATATATATTTGTTTATGGCATGTTTGTTATGGTATGCATTTGATATGTTCGAAAGTGTGTATATATATAGTTGGTCAGTGGAGATTTTATGTATGACAGCTTGTATTGAATATATTTATCAAGACAAATAGGTTAGTATATCTAAGTTATAGCCTGTTACCATGATATGTGTTGTTATATATGTATACGTTCGGTGGTATAAGTTGTTTCTAGTATTTAATGTTAATTATATGGGTATATATATTTTATAAACTAAGCTTATATTGATTTTTATATTGATTTTGAATATTTATTTTATCTTTTGTATATAGATTGTGTGTATATATATGTTTGTAAAGTAAGTTATGACTGTACATTGTATTATGAGTTTGGCCTCTTACTATATATACTACATTTTAAAGTTTTGTTTATATATATATATATATATATATATATATGTATGTATGTAATGTGTACATGATATATGAGTCCATTTATAACATATATGTGATAACCCAAAATTTTTGGGCAATATTATTTGATAATCTTCTTTTATAATTATTTTAAATGTGCAAAATCATTCCTTTAAAACAATAAAATATGTGTTTGTTTATGTGTATATATATAGATTATAAATAGAATTTTGATTTGAAATTCAAAAATAAATATCTTAAAAATAAATTGGATTTAAAACTCTATATTTTAAAAACTAGTATACATATATGATTATTTATTAATGTATAATTAAGTTTTTAATCATTTTCTGTAAAGTTATATAAATGTAAATAAAAGGAAAGGGTTAAATATAAAAACATAAAACATATATAAATATAAAACTAAATAGAAAATATAATATAAAATTATATAAAAACCTAAGTACATGCAAACTAACAAGTGTAAGCTTAATTACAACATGCAAAATATAAATGTCAATTTAGTTATTTTCTTTATTTTTAAAAATAATTAAAACAAGGCTATATTTATACCTCTCTACCCCTTCTCTTATCATTTCTTTGATATCTTAAAAATAAAACCTGAAAAAAACCAAAGGAAGAAAAAAAGTATAAAACAACCTCTTGCAAAATCTAAAACCTGAAGCAAGCTAAATCCAAGATCATCAGCATAGATTCAAATCAAACATCAAGCTTCAAATCAAAACCAAGTTCCAGATCTAAGAAAAGGCCCAGCTTCTCGGTTCAACATTTTTAAACAGTGAGTAAACATTTTTACAAAAAAAGGTTAAATCAGTTAAAACTTGATGCATGTGATTAATATTTGAAATAGTGTTGTGAAAGATGTTTGCATGAATGTATATTATGCTTGCATGTATATAAATATGCAATTGTTTGAGTGTGCATGTTTGTACATACATACATACATACATACATACATACATACATACATACATACATACATACATATATATATATATATATCCGTTTTTCTATTAATAGACTAAAAACAAGATCAAAAATCAAATTATCTTCCCTCATTCTCTTTTAAGTTAAGATGTATAATGGAAACATGATTGAATTTACTAGATCTTATTTTTAAGAATAATTATAAGTATAATTAGAAGTAGTCTTTAACTAGAAGGGAAGAGATACAATGAAAACTCAAAAACAAGTCAAATTTCGGGCTGTTGAGTCGTCGTCAAAGCATCGGAATTGATCGGAGTTGGAGGAATCGAAGCGTGGGTCTACGACGAAGCTTTGGTCGAACTATCGAACTTTCTGGTGGTCTGAGGCGGCGTGTCAAGGGAATTCTTGGATGACCAATTATGTTCCATTGGGTTCTCGTGTGCTCGATTTCGAGTTCATGATCGATACGGGGTTCTGGGTGGTCAGAATTTTAGGTGAGATTGCCGTCGACGTGTTGGAGGTAGCAGCGATGACTGGAGCAGCGAGGCTCGTCCGTGCACGTATGTCTGTAGGGTATCAGTGCTTAGGTTTGTGCTGGAGGATTGGAGTAGAAGCGATGGTCCCGGGTTTGGACTCGGGGAAGAGAAGGGATGGCTTGAGTTTGCTATCAGGTATACGCGAGTGTTAACCAGTGTAATAGTTTTAAAAATTTAAACCAAAACAAAGTTTTTTTAAAAAAAGAGGGAAGATTTCTCGGGTTGGGCTCGGGTTGGTGCTGGGATTGACTCGGGTATATGTAGTGGCAGTTTTAAAATTTTAAATAAAACAAGTTTACAATTTTCTTAGTTAATTCTTTTAAATGATAAATGTTTTATTTAATGGGATTAATTAAAAGTTATAAAATAAATTATTTTAAATTAACTAAAGTTTAAGATATTTTATTAAATGTCTTTTATTTGTAATTAATTCTTAAATTTATTTAAATAAATTTAAATAGTATAATTAAGTAGTTAATTAAGAAGGTGAAATGATTAAATCATTAATTAACTTAAAGGTCTTAAGTTAATTTATAAGTTAATGATAAATTAATTCTAAAGGTTTATTAAATAAACTTAATTGATAATTAAGTAATCAATTAAGATAAATGGCATATATCTTTAATTAATTAAGGTCTTAGATAATTAAAGAATAATTAATTAATAATTAATGGTTAATAATTAATAATTAAAGGTTAGTTAATTAATAATTAAAAGATAATTAATTAATGTAAATTATTAAACGATAGTTAACTAATATAAATAATTAAAGGGTATTTAATTAATGTAAGTAATTAAAGGATGATTAATTAATTCCATTATTAATTAAAATAAAACAAATGGTTGTAATTAATTAATGTTAAATAAGCAGGATTATAAGTAATTAATTCATTAATAATTAATTTGTTTTGTGATTAATTAAATTAATTATAATTATGTGATTAATTAATCTTGCTTATGGATGATTAATTTGTACTGAATGTCTTGGATTGATTAATATCTCTAGTATGTTAATCTGTAATATTCTGTGATATGAGTTGCTTGGATTGAGTTGTTGATAAATGTGAGTTATTTATCTATGATGAATTGTTGTGTAAATATAATGTTCTGCATTGAATTAAATTGTTTCGCTTAAACAATTTGGCCTTAAAAGACGGCATTTGGATTGCGATGAGACTGGGATCGGATATCAATTTGTTATTCGTAAACCACATCGATCCAAATTAAACAATAGGTCGTGAAATCTCAAGTGAAGATCGAGATGAAGATTTAGAGTGTAAGGGCTATTTGTCATTAACTCTGAGGGTGATTTCAAAACGTGTGTAACGGATATAGTGCCTTCGGTTTCATTCGAACTCGGAACGAACTTGTATGGATTAATGCTATCAGACCATCGCTAATGGAGGACGATGAGCACTCCAAGATATGTGTTCTGAATAGGTAATCATAGCCTCAAGCCTCATCAACCGGGAATGGCTCAAACAGGGGAGGTGCACGTAAGGCTAAGTGGGTAGCACCCAAGTAGGATAAGATTTTCCCCTGTCTAGAGGTCCCTTTTTCCGGTTGTGTGGGCGGTTGTTGGCCACAATCGTGGGGTTGTCTTATTCGGACTATCCAGTATGGGGTAGCTTCGGTCTTGTGTTGTAGGGGATCAGGGTGGATCCTCGGTACAGTGATCTAGACCACGTACTATGACGGACGGTAGCCCAGTAGCCCTGCCATTGTATGGAATCCAATCTCCAATAAGTGCTTGTACGGTTTTGATTGTGCCAAACTATGTTGGAACGTGAGATGTAAGCATTCCAGCTATTTCCTACTTTATATTGAAAACCCTAGACACTATTATAATATAACTGGATTTCCTACCAAATGTTTTGGTTATCGTAAGGGAAAAACTTGTCCGTGTTTATTTCCTGAGAGCCTTACAAGATACCTTTTATTTCAAAGGTTTTTCAAGTTAAACAACTTAACCGTTTACTCACACCAGACCCATATCTGACCCAGAGTTTATTTCTGTTTTTCTTTAACTCTTGGGTACTCAAATTTTTATGAGTGGCCAAGTGATCAGGTTAGCTTGATGAATTTAGAAAGGCTTAGAGCAGGAGACTTGGCGTATCTATATATATATATATCTATTTCCGCTTTGTTGGCATCATCTCTTTTATACTTTTGAATTGCAATGGATCGACAGGTCTTCGCGACTGTCAAATGTGATGTTGTAACTATATAATTCTGATGTATGATAAATAATATCTAATATCTTGTGATATAATATATTTTTCCCATTTCCACTATAAGATTCTGATGTTGTTTCTTTCTTTCTATCTATTTCTTTTCTACCTATTTCTTTCTAATCTACGATACATCTTTCGATGGAATGAAAGGCGAGTCGTTACAGTTGGTATCAGAGCACTAGGTTGAGATAATATCTAGGCTTTGGAGTAATATCTATCTTGAGAGAGCGAACTTTTAATTTTTAATATGTCTATATACCTATCTGATTGTTGGGTTACTTGTCCAGGTTGGCAACATGAGTTCTAGAGGAAGAAGAGCTAGAGGTGTGAGCAGCACAATGACCACGAATGGAAGATGTCCGAATGCTGATGGGGGAAGGGTATCTGGCGAGGCAGTAAACCCAATACCACCTCGAGTAAGCTTTGCAGCATTGTGTAAGGATTTTTACCAATCTCGGAGGAAAGCCTTTTAAAGGAAAAGAGTTCATCATTGAAGTTCAAGCTTAGTTATGCTCGTGTGAGCAGAGTTTTAAGAGTTTGGATCTGTCAGATGAGCAAAGGCAAGTAATGGCATCATGGAAACTTTAAGAAGGAGAAGCTTCATGATGGGATGCAGTTACCATGAATATTTACGAGGATGATATCTCTTGGAGCAAGTTTAAGGAAGTGTTTAAGGAACATATCATGACTACTCCTACGAAGACTTGTCTGTATAGGAATTTTCTGGATTTTAAGCAAGCAAGTATGTCTATATCTAAGTATGAGACCAAGTTTAACGGATTATCTCGCTATGGACCTGGTCTTATTGATATACCTCTCAAGAAGAACGAGATGTTTGTGCTTAGAATGAGGCCCGAGTTTCATGATAAAATGATTGCGCATCTTAAGGGATCATTCGTGGAATTGATAGATATGGCATTGAGGTATGAGGAGCTGATGGAAAAGAAACCCTTGGCATCTGTGGTAGCACCGAGTGTAAATTCTTCCAATCCGAGCAAAAGGAAATTCAACCCGAATTGGAAGACACAACGTAAAGGGAAACCAGGAGGCAACAATGGAGCTCGAAAGTGTTATGTGTGCTAGCAGGAAGGTCATTTGGCTAAGCAATGTCCCATGGTAAAGCTCAGCAGTAGATGCGTCAGAGTGGACCCATCTCCACAATGGTTCAGTAGTCTTTGTGTTTCAACTTTCAACAACCAGGGCATATGGTGAAAGCTTTCCCACTTCTTCAGAGAGCTCAACCGACTAAAGTGTTTGATATTCAAGGTGGACCATCAGCTTCTTCGGATGGGAAAGGCAAAGGCGTTCTTGAAGGTACTTTGCTTTTAGATGGCATTTATTTCAGAGTTCTTTCGATTGTGGTGCTTCCTTTAGCTTTATTTCTTTGCAAATGGTAGAGAGATTTAATCTTACCCCTAGTATTGTGGACCGTCCTATTTTTGTATCTAAGCCCATAGGGGGAGTGACTAAGTTAGATATGATCTGTAGAGGTATAAGAATTTCTTATCTATCCCATAGTTTCTCTTGCGACCCATTTGTATTGGATTTTAAAGGATTTGACCTTATTTTGGAAATGGATTGGTTGGACAAGCATAAGGCTGTTCTGATTTGCGAAGAGAGAATTGTGTCATTAGAAACCAAGCTGGGAAGGATTGAAAAGTGACTTGCGATAGTTCAGGAGTTCACTTGAGTAGTCTTTTGCATGGTCTCGACCATCTCAAGAAGACGTAGGATCCATCAAAGTGGTCCGAGATTTTCCAGATGTCTTTGAAGAAGTTAAAGGTTTGCCCCCGCATCGGGAGATTGAGTTTCGTATCGACTTAGTTCCAGTAGCGATACCAATTGTTCAACCCAGTAGAAGGATGGCGCCGAGAGAGAGAAGTATTGGTGAAGCAGATTCAAGATTTCTTGGAGAGAGGATTGATCCGGCCTAGTCGTTCTTGTTGGGATTCTGCTGTAGTTTTTGTGACCAAATCGGATGGGTCACTAAGATTTTGTGTTGATTATCTGGAGTTGAATAAGGTGACTATTAGGAATACGTATCCCTTGCCCCGTATAGATGATCTTTTTGATCAACTTCATGAAGCTTCTATTTTCTTCCAATTGGATCTAGCTTCGGGTTTTCCCCAGCTAAGGATAGCTGAAGATAGTATACCCTTAACTGCGTTCAGAGGACCTAACTATTTTTATAAGTGGCTGGTTATTCTTTTTGGGCTAACCAACGCTCCAGCTTATTTTATGGATCTGATGAACCCGGTTTTTAGGGATGTGCTGAACAAGTTTGTGCTTGTATTCGTCGACGACATTCTCATCTATTCCAAATTTGAGGAGGACCGTAAGCGTCAATTGGAGGTAGTGTTGGAAACATTGAGGAGGCATGTCTTGAAGGCTAAGTTTTCGAAGTGCCATTTCTGGAAGTCGGAAGTAAGATTTTTATGGCACATTGTATCTGGAGAAGGTATTTCTGTGGATCTGGCCAAGGTAGCAGCTGTTCAAGAATGGAAGCAACCGCAAACTCCTACAGAAGTTCGCAGTTTTCTTAGTTTGGCAGGGTACTACAGGAAATTTATCCGGGACTACTCTAAGATTTCTTTTCACCTGACCAAATTGACTAGGAAGCGAGCGAAGTTTAAATGGACAACTAACTGTGAAGAAGCATTTTCTGATTTGAAGGCAAGGTTGACCAGTGCATCTATTTTGGCTATTCCTGATGGAAAGAGTAAGTTTGAAGTCTACACTGATGCTTGTGGAGTAGGGCTGGGTGTTGTGCTGATGCAGAATGGAAGAGTTGTTGCATATGTGAGTAGACAACTGAAGCCACATGAGAAGAACTATGCTACGCATGATTTGGAATTGCTGGCTATCGTCTTTGCTCTAAAGATTTGGAGGCGTTATCTTTTAGGAGAGAAGTTTGAGCTTTTCACCGATCATAAACCTTTAAAGTATCTTTTCTTCCAAAAGGATCTGAATTTGAGGCAGTAGAGGTGGGTGGAAATTTTGGCATCATATGATCTGGATATTCTCTATACTTCAGGGAAAGCAAATGTAGTGGCAGATGCTTTGAGTAGAAATGCAGTTTTGGCTTTTTTGGAAGTTATTCCGTCTCTACAAGAAAGGATTGTAAGCAATCAGATGAAGGATAGAACTTTTGAGGAATTAATTCTTGGAGCTAAGGAAGGTCGATATTCATATTTCAAGATAGACGATCAAGGAGCTTTGAGAATCAACAGAGGATTTGTGTATGCTTGATGTGGACAGATTGAGGTAGGAAGTTTTGCTAGAATGCCATAAATCAAGGTTGAGTATCCATCCGGGGATCTTGAAGATGTATAAGGATTTAAAGAGAGTTTTCTGGTCGCCGGGCATGAAGAAGGATGTTGCTACCTTCGTAAATGGATGTGCGATCTTTCAATAAGTGAAGGGTGATCAGCAGAAGTCCACGGGATTATTGTAGCCTCTGGAAGTCCCAAAATGGAAACGGGAAATGATATCAATGGATTTCTTCAATGGGTTGCCAAGGACCAGAAAAGGAAATCATGGAGTGTGGGTAATCATATACCAGATGACCAAGAGCGCGCACTTTATCCCAATCAAGGCAACAAGAACTGCAACATTTTTAGCGGAGATTTTCTTGAAAGAGATCGTCAGGTTGCATGGAGTTCCTGTCAGCATAGTAAGTGACCATGACTCGGTCTTTACCATCAAATTTTAGGAAGCTCTGCAGACAGCTCTAGAAACAAGGTTGAGTTTAAGTACAGCCTATCATCCCCAAAACGATGGACAAACAGAAAGGCTGAATCGCATTCTTGAGGATATGTTAAGGGCTTGTATTTTGGATTTCGACGGATCTTGGGAGGACCATCTGCACTTGGTGGAATTCTCATGCAACAATAGTTATCAGGCAAGTATTAAGATGGCACCCTATGAAGCCTTGTAGGAAAGACCTTGTAGATCATTGTCTTGTTGGGTAGAATCCAGAGATTGTCCTATTCTTGGTCCAGATTTGATTCGAAAGGCATCTGCAAAGGTTGAGCTGATCAAGAAGAGAATAAAAGCAGCCCAGGATCGTCAGAAGAGTTATGCGGACAAGAGACAAGGCAATTGGAATTTGAAGTCGGAGATTTGGTTTTTGTCAAGGTTTCCCCGATAAAAGGAGCTATCAGATTTGATAAGATGGAAAAGCTTGCCCCAAGATATATTGGACCTTTCCGTGTGCTCGAGAGAATTGGTGCTTTGGTCAACATGGTTGAATTACCAAACCGGATGGCTGGGATTCACAATGTTTTTCACATATCTCATCTAAAGAAGTACGTGTATGTCCTATCTCTAGTTGTACAACCGGCATTGCAGGAAGATTTAGAGGTTGAACCAGACTTAACTGTGGTCAGGAATCCAGTCTAGATAGTTGATCAGGATGAGAAGCAGCTCAGGAACAAATTGGTGAAGCTGGATAAGATTCAGTGGAGCGAGGATCCCAGAGATTGTACCCGGGAAACTCTAGATAGTATTAAGGAAGCCTATCCGGATTTGTGTCAAGATAGTTAGTAATGTTTAAATGAATTGTTTGCTTTGGTTGTTAGTATATGGCTGATATGTATGCTTGATTGTTTGAAATAAAGCTTTTGGATTAACTTTTGCTTTTAAATTTCACGGACGAAATTCTTTTAAGGGGGGAGGAATGTGACAACCCGAAATTTTTGGGCAATATTATTTGATATTCTTCTTTTAAAATTATTTTAAATATGTAAAATTATTTTTTAAAACAAATAAAATATGCGTTTGTTTATATGTGTGTGTGTGTGTATGTAGATTGTAAACAGAATTTTGATTTGAAATTCAAAAATAAATATCTTAAAAAATAATTGGATTTAAAACTCTATATTTTAAAATTATAATATATATAAGATTATTTATCAATGTATAATTAAGTTTTCAATCATTTTCTTTAAAGTTATATAAATATAAATAAAAGGAAAGGTTTGAATATAAAAACATAAAGCATATATGAGTATAAAACTAAATAGAAAACATAATGTAAAATTATATAAAAACATAAGTACATGCAAACTAAAAGTGTAAGCTTTATTACAACATGTAAAATACAAGTGTCAATTTAGTTATTTTCTTTATTTTTAAAAATAATTAAAGCAAGGCTTTATATATATATATATATCTTTACCCCTTCTCTTCTCATATCTTTCATATCTTAAAAATAAAACCTGAAACAAAACAGAGAAAGAAAAAAAGTATAAAACAACCTCTTGCAAAATCTAAAACTGAAGCAAGCTAAATCCCAGATCATCAGCATAGATTCAAATCAAACATCAAGCTTCAAATCAAAACCAAGTTCCAGACCTAAGAAAAGGCCATGCTTCTCTATTCAACATTTTTAAACGGTGAGTAAACATTTTTTTAAAAAAAAAAGCTTAAATCTGTTAAAACTTGATGCATGCGATTAATATTTGAAATAATGTTGTGAAAGATGTTTGCAAGAATGTATATTATGCTTGCATGTATATAAATATGCAATTGTTTGAGTGTGCACATCTTTACATATATATATATATCTCTGTTTTTGTATTAATAGACTAAAAAAAAGATCAAAAATCAAAATCTCTTCCCTCATTCTCTTTTAAGTTAAGATATATAAAGGAAACATGTTTGAATTTAAAGATCTTATTTTCAAGAATAATTATAAGTATAAGTAGAAGTTGGCTTTAACCGCAAGGGAGGAAATATAGTGAAAACTCAAAAACATGTCAAATTTTAGGCTGCTGCGTCGTCGTCAAAGTACCTGAATCGATCGGAGTTTGGGGAATCGAAGTGTGGGTCTGCGGCGAAGCTTTGGTTGAAGTGTTGAGCTTTCTGGTGGTCTAAGGCGATGTGTCGAGGGAATTCTTGGATGACCAGTTCTGTTACATTAGGTTCTCATGTGCTTGATTTTGAATTCATGATCGATACGGGATTATGGGTGGTCGGAATCTTAGGCAAGGTTGTCATCGACGTGTTGGAGGTGGCGACGATGACCGGGGCAGCGACCCTCGTCCGTGCACGTGGACGTATGTCAGTAGAGTATCAGTACTAAGGTTTGTGCTGGAGGATTGGAGAAGAAGCGATGGTCTCGGGTTTGGACTCGGGGAAGAGAAGCTATGACTCAAGTTTGCAATCGGGTGTACGCGAGTGTTAACCAGTGTAACAGTTTTAAAATTTTAAACCAAAACAAAGTTTTTTTTAAAAAAGAGGGAAGATTTCTTGGGTTTGGGCTCGGATTGGTGCTGGGATTGACTCGGATATATGTAGTGGCAGTTTTAAAATTTTAAATAAAACAAGTCTAAACAATTTTCATAATTAATTCTTTTAAATAATAAATGTTTTATTTAAACTTGGGATTAGTTAAAAGTTATAAAATAAATTATTTTAAATTAATTAAATTTTAAGATATTTTATTAAATGTCTTTTATTTGTAATTAATTCTTAAGTTTATTTAAATAAAATTTAAATAGTATAATTAAGTAGTTAATTAAGAAGGTGAAATATTTTAATCATTAATTAACTTAAAGGTCGTAAGTTAATTTATAGGTTAATGATAAATTAATTCCAAAGGTTTATTAAATAAACTTAATTGATAATTAAGTAATTAATTAAGATAAATGGTATATATCTTTAATTAATTAAGGTCTTAGATAATTAAATAATAATTAATAATTAAAGGTTAATTAATTAATAATTAAAAGTTAATTAATTAATGTAAATTATTAAAGGATAGTTAATTAATGTAAATAAGTAAAGGGTAATTAATTAATGTAAATAATTAAAGGATGATTAATTAATTCCATTAATTAATTAAAATAATAATAAATGGTTGTAATTAATTAATGTTAAATAAGCATGATTATAAGTAACTAATTCATTAATAATTTATTTATTTTGTAATTAATTAAATTAATTATAATTATGTGATTAATTAATCTTGCTTATGGATGATTAATTTGTATTGAATGTCTTGGATTGATTAATATCTCTAGTATGCTAATCCGTAATATTATGTGATATGAATTGCTTGGATTGAGCTGTTGATAAATGTGAGTTATTTATCTATGATGAATTGCTGTGTAAATATAATGTTCTGAATTGAATTAAATTGTTTTACTTAAACAATTTGGCCTTAAAAGACGGTGTTTAGATTTCGATGAGACCGGGATCGGATATCAATTTGCTACCTGAAAATCACATCGATCCAAATTAAATGATAGGTCATGAAATCTCAAGTGAAGATCGAGATGAAGATTCAGAGTGTAAGGGCAATTTGCCGTTAACTCTGAGGGTGACTCCAAAACGAGTGTAACGGAGGTAGTGCCATCAGTTTCGTTCGAACACGGAACGAACTTGTATGGATGAATGCTATCAGACCATCGTCAATGGAGGATGATGAGCATTCCAAGATATGTGTTCTAAAAAGGTAACGTAGCCTCAAGCCTCATCAATCGAGAATGACTAAAACAGGGGTGGTGCACGCAAGGCTAAGTAGGTAGCACCCAAGTAGGATAAGATTTTCCTCTGTCTAGAGATCCCTTTTTGGCTGTGTGGGCGGTTGTTAGCCACAACCGCGGGGTTGTCTTATGCGGACTATCCAATAAGGGGTAGATTCGGTCTTATATTGCAGGGGATCAGAGTGGATCTGTCACGACCCGATTTTCCGACGCCCGAAAAACCAAACCATGAGGGCTAAAGAAGAAGAGGTAGAAGAAGAAAATAGAAAACAATATCAAAATCTAACCATCGCAGCGGAATAAAATAAATAGATAATAAATGATTTTTACACAAGAAAAATACATTTGTTTATTCATTACATCATCAGAGTATACATAACACACAACTGGACAGTAATCATAACTTGTCCTCACAATCTGAATACACAACGAAATATTTAACACAAATACGAAAGTACGTATCGCCATCCAGCTCATCTCCTGAGCTCCACAGCATCCTTTCCTGTATTCTATAATACTCGGTCTGACTCATCTCCTGAGCTCATCTCAAGAAATTTCCAACTCTCTAAATTTTTGAAAAATTTCGCCAGCGTCTCCTTTGCGCGGTTAGCTCGATACAACTATAAAATGCCTCTACGGGCTCCCAAATTCCCAAAAGAAAACAAAAAGCCGAGTGGCTAGATCAAAAACCTAATCAAATTTCATCCAGAAATTTAAACACATACCTTTTAAGTTGGGCAATTCAAATTATCTTCTAAAATCAAAAACATATATTTATCCTTTGCCTTAACACACCTGTATATCCTATTTAGCAATAATGTCCAGTTACAACATTTAAAATCATTTTGTGCAGTTCCTTTCAAAAGTTTCAACTAAACAATTAGTTCCAATTTCCATTTCCAAAATTCCTTATTCAATTCCAATTTGAAATCGTTTTGTCGCTAACAAAAATTTTCAAAAATTTTCTAACTCTCAAAATTTTCGAAATTTTTTGGCAGAGCCTCCTTTGTTAGGAGGATATTTTGCAATTTGAGAAAAGATATAAATATATATACATCGACCTGTGCAGTTAATGCGCTCGGTAGATTCAAAGCGGTGGAGGTGCAAAAAGTCATAGCGGGGATACAGCGAGGATATAGCGGGATATAGCGGACGGCTCTAAAATAGCATATAAAACTCGTACTTGATGTTTTTACAAATACATAAATGGTAATTAAATGAAAAATTATCATTCAATTGAATTATAAATAATACATAAATAATTTTAAATAAAAACATGTGTGAATATGCTTTAAATAAACGAAAAACTATTATATAACATAATTGAATTTGGTAGAATATTAGAGTATTTTCATTTCTGAAAACATAATAAAAATTGAATCAAATAAATTAATTTCATAATTTTATAATGTATAAATGCAAATTTTCAGTTCATTTTATTAAAAAATATATAGCTGGAATAGCGGAAATAACGGGATATAGCGGAAATAGCGGGGATTAAAGCGGAAAGGCTATATTTTGGGGTTATATGGAAAAATCGTAGCGGTAGAAATCCGCTATGAGATATGGCGGGGTTGTAGCGCGGTAATAGCGGGGCATTAACTATACAGACATCGACCCACGTGGTCGAAAAAACAAAAACAGTTCATATTTCCTATTTTTTTATTGCGTAGGCGTACCTCCATTTAGCATTTTTTAGCAAGCGACTTATTATTTTAGTAATTAACGTGTCCAAGTCCAACCAAACGGCTTCCCGGTAACTGTACTTATTTAATTCAAACATGTAAGTATAAAATATAAGGAGTTTATTTACATTTCACTTATTTTCAATAGCTAACACATGGAATAAGCAATGCATACTAAACAATTCTTATAAACAATTTTAAGATTTCGACACTAATTCAAATAGCTTCCAACCAAATTTTTATTTAGTTAGAATGATTTATTATTCAAATGCTTATATTCAATTCCTTTTTAATCCAAATGAACCTAATTCACTTCAATTGATTCCAGAATAAATTTTTATTAAAGTCTCTTCACATATTAACTTATTTACCAACATACACCTGTATTTCATTCCATTTCCGCAATTGTTTCATTCAAAGACATTTTATTAAGCTTGGCACATTCAATACCTATAAGTTAATAACCATTTCCCAAATTAATTTAACCTAGACTTCTATTTAATGGACTTTCATTTTTACTCGAAGCCAAACTTCTATTAACTTTAAATGTAACATCCCCGGATTTTAGCCCAGTCTAATTTGATAATTGAATTAATTTTTGAAATAAATTTATGGATTTAATAGATTTTTTCAAAATAAATATTAGTTGTTTATAAAATATTAGGTTTATAGATGTTAATTTTAAATATATTTATAAATGTATGAATGGAAAAAAATATTGTTTTGAATTTAATTAAGTGTTTTCAAACTTTATTATATATAGTTTGTAATTTGAACATTTAAATTTGACTTAATACTTTTTAAAATGATATTTGAGATTTAAATTTTAATAACAAAGATAACTCAATTGTTTTAATATTCTTTCAATTTTAAAATTTTAACATAAGATAAGCTTGTTTTAATATTTTATATAAAGAGTTAAATTAAAATAGATTTCTCAAGCATATAAACATAGGTTATTTTTATTGGATCAAAAGCATAAATTATTTATAAATAATTGTTAACATGAATTCACTTTTGAATATTTATCAAAAATCTAAAGTTTACTTATATAAAATAAATACATTACATACATATATATATATATATTACATACTTATACTTACATAGCTTAAATAAATTATTAAAAAGGAAAGAAATATTTGTAAATCATAAATAAAAAAACACTTGTAAATATTTTAATCTACGTTAGGGACATTTCTACATACATAAGCTTATGTGTAAGCTAATTAAAACATGAATAGGACAAGTGTCAATCCTCTTTGATAATTTAAAATAAAATGAAAAAAAAATAAGAAGAAGAAGAATTTTACTTTCAGCTGAACCTTTCTTCATTTCAACAAAATGAATACAAAACAAAGATTTAAAGAAGTAGAATATAGCAAAATCTAAAAACAAAAAAGAAGGAAACCTGGAAAGAAAATCTGGAAATTTCAATATCAAGACAAGATTTTCAAATACAATCAGAGGCAAGCAAGTTTAATAAGCAACAAGATGTAAAACCTGAAATCATCAGCAGATTAAATTCAAAATGAAGAAGAATTCAGATTTAAAATTCAAGAACCTGGAAAACAGTTTCTATCCTCCGCAATTTAAGGTGAGTAAATGAATTTTAAAAACAGTTTTAAATCTTAAATTTCATCTAGTTCTTGTATGAGATCAAGATGATTTGTCTGCATTCTTGGATTTAAACTGATGCATGTTGATGTATGGGTGAATGATGATTGTGAGATGCCTGTAAATATATATATATATATATATATATATATATATATATATATATATATGCTCTGTATAATAATGACAGTTTCAATTTCATAAAAAAATTCAACAACTCAGTGTTGGATTTGAATTGGCTCATGATTTGTAAATAGAAGTTGTTTGTAATCAAGTAATCTATCATCTAAAAATAATTATAAGTTTATAAAATGAATGATTAGCTCAAATTTTTAAATTTACAGTAAAAATAAGATTTGGGTCAAAATTTCGTGATTTCAATTTTTAGTTTTGATTTCATAATTGAATTACAAATAGGAAATCATGAATTTTAATGGTTGAAACATGATTTTTAGATTAGTAATTGAAGAGAATTATCGAGTTGACTGTTTTGGGCAATTTGGCCAATTCACGGCGAACGACGGTGAACTTGAGGTCGGGGTTGAGCATGAAGGTCGAGGGGATGTTGTAGTTCATCAGAAAAATGCTTTGGGATTTTATAGTTGATTGTGATGCCGGAAATTGACGAAGTAGAGTTTAACGGCCTGTGTTTTGTCGTCAAAGTTTATTTGGGTTTTGCGGCGACAAGAAGCTACCAGAGTCGAGCGCGAGGGGTTCTGGAGGTGCTGGAGGTCGCGACGTGGCTTCGGGGAGGATGGCGCAGCATCTCGAGTGATTGATCGTCGACGGCGTTTGATTTCCTGATGATGTGGCTCAGGGAGTTTGGGGTTAAGAGTGAATTTTCAATTTTCAATCGAAATACGATTTTTGGGTTTCGATTGTAGTGGTTGAGTGCGACATATTGGAGGCCGGAGTGGAGTTCGTCGTTGGCCAGGGAGGTGGTGCACGTGAATGTGCATGGTTTTGTGCATCTGGAAAATGGGTTTGGAGAAGATGATGGGAGCTCGAGTTTTCCTTCGGGCATGTGATGTTTTAGCTCGAAGCAAGGTGAAGGGGTGGGAGACTCGGGGCAGACGCGGGTTTTTGTAGGGGTTTGCTCGGGTTTAAAATGTTCAGTCTATAATGTATTTAACGGCAAATGTTTAAAAGAAAGTTTTGAAACAAAGAAATTTGATTTCATAAATAATTAAAGTTATAAAACAAAAGTTAAATAAGTTTTACTTATAAAACTAATTTGTTCCAAGGATTAAGTTTTAAATAAGTTTTATATGTTTTAAAATATAAAAGTTCTTAAAATAAAATAAGTGGATTTTAAATAATAAGGTTTGTATTAAATTTATTTAAATAACTTTGGAAAGTTTTAAAGATTTTAAAATTTTAATTTGAATGTTTAACTTGTTTTAATTATAATTGATTTCTAATATATTTCATTTTAAATAAGGTTTAATGATTACGATTTAGTAATCAATTATAATAAAGATTATCTTAAGTAATTTAGATTTTGATTAATTTAAAGATAAACAAATATATGAAGATAATTGGAATAATTCAATTATTATTAATAATCAAGTGTTGTTGGTTAATATTAATAATTAATTAAGATAATGATTTTCTTAATTAAGGGTCTTTAAAATATAAAAGTTAAGAAATTATTTAATTAATTTTAAAAGATTAGTTAAATAATTAACTAAGTAATAATTAGTGATTAATTAAAGATAATCACTTTGGAGTTAATTAAGTGTGATTGCTTGGTGAAGTAATTAAGTGATTAATTATTGAAGGTAATTAAGCAAAAGGAAATTATTTAACAAAGTAACTAGAGGTTAATTATTTTATGAAAGTAATTAGGTGGAAGTGATTAAGGGTTAATCACTTGTATTATTAATTAAAGAATTAATTAATATAATTAATTAAAGGTTTAAATTTATTTATTAATTGAAGACTAATTAATTAATGAAAGGATTAAGAGTAATTAATAAAGTGATTAATTACTTGTTAGATAATTAATTAGGAAGGATTTGATGAATCGAAGTAATAATTAAATAATTAATTAATTAGTAATTAATAAATAGTTTATGTGATTTGTTAATTAAGGTAATTAATTTGAGAATAATTAATTAATTAAAGGTTAATTAATTAAAGGAATTAATTAAAGGCTAATTGATAAATTAATAATTGAAGGTGAATTAATTTCTAATTTATTAAGGTAATTGATTAAGATAAATTAATTGCTAGTTAATTTATGGTTAACAATGATAAGTGATTAAGAATAATCACTTATTTTAATTAATTAAGGGTATTTAATTAATGTGATAAATAAATTAAAGTTTAATTAATTAATAAAAGTGATAAAGGGATGATTATTGATTAAGGGTTAATTAATTTTTGTAATAAATTAAGAATAATTTATTAAATGGTTTGTAATTAATTAAAATTAATTAACCAAGATTTGTGACTAATATGATTTGAATTAATCAGATAATAAATTGATATTACTTATGGATGTTGGATTGGATGATTTGATTATTTGATATCCCTGATATATGATGCTTTGTGTTATAAATTATCCTGATTTGTGCTGTGATCTTTGATGTAATTTATTTATCTATGATGTAATTTATTATCTACGATGAACTTATATTATTCATCCGTGATCTGTAAATAAAGATAAGCGTTATAGATTATACCACTTGTCTATATTTCTGTGTTTGATTTTGTAATGGTTGATGTTGGTGCACTATTGTGCGAAAAACCCTTGGACCACACTATACACACACAAATATGGATTTCACGGGGAAATCGGTTAAGTCACAAATATTTGAATTTAATATCTTGAAATGGTTTTAAAGTTTGAATTTTGAATCCGAATGGTTTTGGGAATGAAATAAGGTTAAATTTGAAAAGTATTTGAAGAGGAGTTTTTTGAAGATAAAAGTTAATTTAACTAATTTGATTTAGTTGAAATTTGAAATATTTTGATTTGAGTTTGGATTCAATATTTGAAAATCGAATTCAATGAATTGGAAACGAGTTTGAAAACTATTAAACATTTGATTCAAAGATAGAATGAGTTAGTCCAAACTGAAATGGAAATGGTTTTGAAAGCTTTGAACAAACCTTTGAGAAAGATGGTTAAGCTTTGTTTTGGAATCGAAGAAGATTCTAAATGGTGTATCTTTTATTTTTGAAATGAGAATTGTTTTGAACAGTATGAATGAATCTTTAAAAATTGTTTTGAAAGCTATGAAATGAGTCTTTGATTTAAAGCTATTATAACTCGATGTCTCAACCAGTCCATCCTTGATCTCACAGAAATTCGGTCATACGTTGATGAGGTGTAGGACTGAAAATCTATAAGTACTTAGCAGACTCATTTTCAACATCCAGTGAAAATACTTGAAAAATAAATTTATTGAAAATGTCGAAAACATTTTTTTTTGAAAACAACGGAAATATCTTTGGTGAGAATGCTTTGGAAATCATCACCCTCATCCATGGTTGCAGTTACATCCTGGGTTACGTTTCCATCGCAGCAAAAGTCCATGTAACTGCAGGCACTCCGTGCCCCTCGATTACGCCATGGAACCCACAACAGATCGCAGTTACATTCCAGGGTTACGTTGTCATCGCAGCAAAAGTCCATGTAATTGTAGGCATCAGCGCCCTCGATTTTCGCGGTCAAAAATGAAACTTCTCCACTCTCACATAGGTCGCAGTCTACCGATGTAAAATCAAATGCAGACCGTTGGCTCTCAGCAGCACACACGACTTTCGCTATGTTACCATAGGTCGCAGTCTACCGATATAAAATCAAGCGTAGACTATTGGCTCTCAGTGGCACGCACGACTTTCGTTATGGTCTGCAGTAGATAGCAGTGACATCGAGGTACATTGTTGTCACAACATAACCCAAATACCTCTGTAGGCCTCAGCGCCCTCGACTTTCGCTACACACTACACATAATCCTTAGGAACTAGTTTCGTCCGGACTCCTCACAGGATCAACTTTAGAACCCCCCTTAGGGTTCAAGGCAGTACCATCCTGTGGCACTCCTGAGAAGTTCATTTCAAGGGAGCGCCTTTTTCCCCAGAGCTATTGTCAAAATACTTTATACTATACACATATAGTATCTTCCAAATCATACACCTAGTATGAATCTCATATAAATCTCCTTTTCTCAAAATCGATTATCCCAAAATCGATAATTCTCAAACTAGGCTTTCCAAATTCCAATATTGATTTTACCCAAAAATCAAAAGCCTTTCCAAATCCAAAGGTTCCCAAAACCTTTTTCCAAAATCCTCATAAGATCATTTATATATATATATATATATATAGACATATATAAATTTTTTTTTAAAAACTTTGGATCATTTCAAACTTGTATAAAACTCCTTTTATACTTCAAACACTTCCAAAATCCTTTTCTTCCGGCAATAGATTCAACAAGGGAAGATTTATCTTATATAACAAAGATATATAACTTTCTTTTATTCAAAATTAAATATTCAAATTTGATTACTCTATAAAGTCACTTACCATTTTACTTACTTCTATAAAGTAAATTATTACCACAGAAATATCCAATTTTCACTTTACTTCATCATTTGTTTCACAAAATATACCTTTCATTTCAAAAACCATCTCATATTTCTTATCCGCAAATTTTCAATATCAATTTTATTCAAATCCGTACGATGTACACATATCATCCGTACGCTATACCAATCCGATCGCTCACTCGATCACACAATTTCACTTCCGAACTAGTATCGTCCACCCGACTTCCTTGTGCGGACACAGATCCGGTTTCTTGATTAGAAACCGTCATTCTCCTTGCATAGCCTAGCTATAATAGAGAATATCCAGAATCAATCAACAATCCATATCCAGGTTTGCCGTCGAAAATCGAGTGAAAAATCCCAACTCGGATCGATAAACTATCTCGAAATTCTATGCTCGAATCCAAATCAAACCACTATGCGAATAGAATAATATACGTATATCCACGTATCTATCCTCATTGATTTATTAGCCAAAAAAATTGCCTTTCTATTCACATTCACTTTAATTTTCATTTACTTATTTACAATTGCTTAAATCCCATTTGGATTATCACTTTAATCCTTATCTCAATTGGGTAATTTAATCATAAACAGTTTGCACTCTGACCGGCTTCAATTTAGAAAATAGCTTGTATTTTTTTAAAAATAGATAAGTAGTTTAAAAATAATTATTAGTTTGTAAAATAGCTGTGAAATAGTTAAATAACAATAAAATAGTTGGAAAATAGTCAAATAGTTATAAAATAGTTAGATAATTACAAAATAGTTTAAAATAGGAATTAGTTATAAAACAGTTGAAAAACAGTAATTAGTATATAAAACAGTTGCAAAATAGTTAAATAATTCCAAAAGTAGTTATAAAATAAGTATAATGTAGTTTTGGGTTTAATAAGAGAGGTTGTATATATAATAAATAACTTGGAAGAATAGATTTGTACTAAAACAATTTATTTTAAAAAATTTCTAGAGTCAAATTGTTCAATTCCCAATCTCCATGTCCAATCAACTCAGTTTAAATTTTCACTTCCATTTAAATTGACTCAATTCCAATTAATTCAAATCAAATCCAATTTGAACTAATTCAATTCAAATCTCAAATTTAAACCATCTTGAATTATATAAATTCGAGTTAAATTTTAAATGTTGATTTAATCCTTTAAATCAAATCAACTTATATCTTTAAAAAATTTAATTTTGAATCCAAATTTTGTTTTTAACCTATTTCAAGGTTCAAATAATAATTCAAATCAACACAATATTAAAACAATTTATATTCCCTAACAAATACGCGCTCATATCTATCAGTACGCTCAACCCCATTCTAGAGTACTATGGACTCTACTTAATGAGTAATCCCCACCAGAGCCAAGGTTCTCGCTTAACCTTTCAGCTCTGATACCAAATGTCACGACCCGATTTTCCGAAGCCCGAAAAATCGAACCATGAGGGTTAAAGAAGAAGAGGTAGAAGAAGAAAATAGAAAACAACATCAGAATCTAACCATCGCAGCAGAATAAAATATAATAGATAATAAATGATCTTTACATAAGAACAAATACATTTGTTTATTCATTACATCATCAGAGTATACATAACACACAACTGGACAATAATCATAACCTGTCCTCACAATCAGAATACACAATGAAATATTTAACACAAATACGGAAGTACGTATCGCCATCCAGCTCGTCTCTTAAGCTCCACAGCATCCTTTCTTGTATCCTATAATACTCGGTCTGACCCGAGCATTATAGTGAAATAACACCCGAGTCAGTCTAGAATACCAGCGTGAGAAAACTGCACTCAAATTGATTATATAATGCTATAATATAGCAAACCCGATCCCGGTCTCTTCGAAAGGATCAGCGCATTGGCCAATATTGATAGTCGGTTATTTAACTATCAATTAACATTCACAACAACCATCAAACATAAATAATTTCTCCTAAATTATTTATTAACCCCAAAATATCTTCGCAAGATATATTTCCATTTCAACCCTTTTGAAAACAGTTTTCGAACCTCACTTTTCATATGAAATAACTTCCAAATATTTATTTCCGCTGAAAACACCAAGCCCAAAAACTTTAGATTTTTAAAATAATTTAAAACACTTTATTTTAAATTATCCTTTAAAACATTTAAATCAAAAACTACTTCAATGCTTTATTAAAAGTACATACTATAGGAATATTTGAAAATGAGGTTACTTTATAAAATACAAAACTAGATTTGCTCCTTTAAAACAAAATATCAAGTCACCTTTATATAATTACAACGATAATAGATTTGAAAAATACTTACTTTAGAATTTAAACATTTTGAAATAATAAATTTTCTAAAGCATGCTTTTTCAAATAACTTTAAAGCTTTTAACTTATATTTAAAAATTTACTTTGAAAACGTACTTGGCTATCCAGGGAAATATACTTCTCTTCACATCCTTCAAAAATAAATCACTATTTATTTTTTAACAAATTTTCCCATTCCTTTTGTAAATTCCCATAGTGAATTTATTCTTCAAATATCCACTGATATATTATTTCACTTTTATAAGCCCTGTTTATAAATTTCACGTCTCACTTCTCTTTTAAAAATCCTGGTTTTACATACTTAAATCAATTCCTAAATTGATTTCCAATTTACTTCACTTTAAATAAATTTCCTTACTTACTCCATTTATTTCCAAAATCCATTAACTTCAGGTTTTGTTTCTTCATTATGATTTAAAATCTTTTAACTGAAAATACCAATTTCATATTTCCCAAATTCCTTCTTTATCCTTTTAAATAAATTCAAACCTTGAATTTTAAATTCTTATTTCTTGAAATAATATCACTTGAGATTCAAAATAAAATCACTTACTCCCATTTTTTCATAATCTCATTTCCCGCACTTGGAATTTTATTTATCAGAATTCAAAAATCACTTTTATTTCTTTTCCAATTAATTTTTAATTTATTCAAATTTCTATGATTATTTTGCTCAAAATTCACTCTTTTATTTTCTTTTCAGAAATCTCATTTCTATAGATTTTGAAAACTCAGTTCATCAAAATATTTTAAATCAACCATAGTATCCAACATTTTCAATTATCAATATAATTCATCACAGGATAGCTAATAATTATATCACGGAATATCTTAAACAAAACTAAATATTTTAAAGAATCCAGTTGGATCCCTCCAACCTGTTTTTCCCACATCCACAGATGTTAGCACAATAAAATACCAATTCCACTTCGAGGTGGAATATCGCAGTATATGGGTTTTAAATATAATATCATCCTCTATTATGCGGCGCATAGGGTATCATCCACTATATAATGCGGAAATCAATCACTCCAATATATGCTATATATATACTACTATATATAATATAACACATCAAATCAATTCAATCATTCAACCAATTTATTTAAATCTAACCATTTTAAATTTAAATAAAACCCAGATGAGTGAGATTAACTCACCTTTGCCCCTTAAATTTGCAATCCACTTCATTCTCGATTTGATTCCACGATTTTTCTCAACCTTGTATAACCATTTACGATTTATTAATATTCTAAATAAATCAGACAATAAATTACTATTTATTTATCTAATTTAAACTAAAATTTAATTTATCTAATAATCAAAATTTTAAACTAACTTTATATAGATATTTCAATGTCTAAAACTCCTATATCATTTCTTTCTGTTTTTCACAAGTTCATCACATCAATCCTTAATTTACATAAATTCATTTCCATTTACTGTAAATAACCTTTTCTGCTATATTATACGATATATATAAATTTAAATTTCATTTAATTGAGAAAATAAAAACGAATACCTCTGCCAAAACGACCCTAAATCGTGCCATCGCCTACCGAATGCCACCTTGAAAAAATGAAGCCCCGCCATTGATGTTGCGAGCTACTCCGCTTCCTCCCACGAATCGTGACTCGCTTCCAGATCTTGCTCGATATCGCGCCATCATCTCGCGATCCTTCCTATTGCCTCGGCGCTGCACTTCGAAAGTGACGTTCCCATCCTTGAGCACGAATGCCCTCAAGCTTAGATGCGATCATCACTATCGCCCCACTATCGCCCTAGGCCATGGCGACTTCGGTGCAAGCTCGTGAACCAACTCGTGACTACACGAAATCGGTTCGATTTCATTATTCTCTTATATGAACTCAATTATTATAGAACCGATTGCTCGGCCACTTGCTTGACTTTTTTTTCTTTTCGTAAATGAATTTCGATTTGGAGGAGACCCTATCTTTTCGATCGGCTCTAGTTTGAGGAGGAAAAAGATGAAGAGGGGTTTGGCCATTTATTCGATTTCCTTTATCATACGTAGAGATAAAAATTTCTCTAAGGTATCGGCCATTGTTTTAAAGCTTCTGATTCCATTCATTTTAAAATGCTCGGTTGCTAATATAAAAGGAGGAAGACACCTTGCGTGTAGCTTTCTAGCTACGGTAATATTACAAAGTAAGAAAAAGTCTTGAAATCCATTAACTTTTCAAACCCATTTCAAATTAGATTTCAAATTCACTTAAGTGTTTAACTTTCCCAAAATCCATAGTTAAACTTCTTATAATAACTTTACTAAGTTTTCAAATCATACTTAGTTATATTTTCAAAACCAACTATATCGTTTAACTTTTCACTCCAAAATCAAAGTTATAGTTTTCAAAATTTTCCAATTTTCTCAAAAATATTCTAACGCCTTAAATTTTCAGAAAATTTCGCCAGCGACTCTTTTGCGCGGCTCGATCCGAAAAAAAATGGTAATATATATATCACAAATATACATCTCATCAAAGTAATGATGCATCCCGCAGGGAAAAAAGTGTAAAAGTACGATATGTAATCCGAAATATGTACCTTATAAATTATTAGCGAGCATATACGGCTAATATAGCACGAAAGCGAGCTTCAAATGCGAAGCAAGCGCAATCCCCGCCTACTAAACACTCAACAAACAATGAGAAATATGTTTATATGAAAATAATGTCAATAAACAACATATACCACAAATATATGTGCCAATATAGCAAATGCAATCAAAAGCAATAAATTCAACCAATAACTAACTATCATCCAACTACATCCAATATCTATCCAATCAGTCAATAACCAAACCAATATAAATTCACTTCTCATTATATTCAATGAATTGGTTTTTTCCAATTTATTCACAACTGATTCATTATCATTGGATGTTTTTACTAACATTCATTTATTCGTATTCAACTAGTTTACATTCTCTAATTCATATTCAAGTTGGTTCACTTCCAAATTAAATCATATTCAATGATTTATAGCTTTCATTTTCATTTATTGAATTTCATATGAATTTTTTATACAATCTACTAACAATCATATAACAACCAAATCATAAACAACACAACCAAATTTATTTAGTTCGCTTACATTCATTCAATTTGGTTCATCCCCTTTAATTAGCTTTAATGAATTAACAGTTAACATCCATTATTTCATATCAATTTATTTACATTCAATTGATTTGCATTCAATTCATTTATTAATTCAATTGCTAATTCATTTAACAAATAAGGTTGAATTTCATTACATAACTCAAGTTCAAATTCATCACTTCACTTTATTAATTTACTTCGATACCAAAATCAACTTCATTCAACATCACTTAAGTTATATTCCATTTCAAACATCATTTGTTTAACTTAACTTAAAATTTCCCCGTATAGATCCCATTCAGATTCCAATTCTAAAGTAAAATTCTATTTATCTTTCAGTTTTGGAAAATAATTTCCAAAATAAACAGGATTCAACATTTTCAATTCATTTTTATTTACAACTCATATTTATACTATATTCATATAGTTTCACTTCTTATATATTAGATTATTTCACAATTGTAAATCACATTAATTATACTTCCATCTTAATAATTCATTTTTTTATACAATTTATTCTTTTATTCAGATTATTCAAACATCTTTTAATTAACTTATATATATTCTTACATTTTCAACAACCAAACAATCATATATCATAAACATTTACAGAATATTTTTTCCTTTACATACAAAAATAGATTTGGGTAAAATTATTTCATTTACCCTATTTTAAAACAATATTGTGCCATTTTATCTTGTTTAAGAGTTTAGAAACCCCTGTCGAAACAGTTGGCCAGACTGCACCGACCAGAATTTATAAACAATCAACCGATAAGTCAACACAATACAAACAATTTTTATATTCACTAACAAATATGCGCTCATAGCTATTATTACACTCGAACTCATTCTAGAGTACTGCTGACTCTATCTCTAATGAGTAATTCCCAACAGAGCCAAGGTTGTCGCTTAACCATATGCTCCGATACCAAATGTCAGGATCGGAATTTTCGACTTACGAAAGTCGACATTAATACGTCCACTGTATCAACTGCCGAGCAATCGTAGGCCGGAAAACCATACCGTTAGGGTTAAATAAGAGGTAGAAGATAGAAGAAGAAAGAAAGAAGAAAAGCAACAAAACAATATCAGAATCTCACAATCGCAACGGAACAACATATAATTGATAAATGAATAATCTTTAAATCAAAAGAACCATATATGTTAGTACATTACATCACATTATCATTACATTATCAGAGTGCATAACAAACAAACAGCGGAAAAGAAATACTATATACTAGTTGATACGCCAAGCCATCCAGCCTGCCTCCAGATCTCTACAGCAACCCCTGTATTCCAGAATAACCTGATAACCCAACTCTAGACTGCCCGTGTGGAAATTGGTGGGCACCCAGAGTTTAGGAAGGGAAAAATAAACTCCAGGTCAGTCATGGGACTGATGTGAGAACTTAAAACAGTTATATCTTAAAAATAAACAAAGAAATATTTTAAATTAGATTCGCAATGTTTTTTAGAAAATGAGACTACCATAAGGCCTCCCGCACACACACACAATGCAAACGCAGAATCGGAGGAGATTTCTCCTTATGATAGTCAAACATGCTTGATACGAGAAATTTTCTTTGATATTATTACTATAAGTGCAATGTGTAAGAAAACATTTCGAAAGTATGATATAAATCTTAGCCAACATACGACCATTATTGTATGCCTACTATAGCTACCATGTTCAATAGCAGGTTACCACCACATTCCATGGTAGGTTATACAACTAAAACCGTACAAGGCTCGTATTGTTTCTTTGGATTTCCAACTAATTGTCAGGCCAAGGAACTTCCCATTGCCACATGGAAACGCCTCTGGAGAGATGCCCTAAGAACCTAACCGGATCTCTGCCAACACAAGGCCAGGTTACCCCTAGCTAGGTAACAACTGACACGAATATACCATCCCCCGGTCGTAAACGACCTAAATCCTGGGATTCACCGACAACCACAAAATAATAAGTTTGCAGCAACAACATAGGTTAAGTATCTGAGCTCCATACCATGATACCACCTCTATCCAGAAGGAAATGACATACACTAAGGGGGCACTATCCCCTAATAACCTTGCCGCATCTTTCCTGTTTTGACCATTACCGGGGTGTGAGGTCCGACGAAGTCTCGTCCACAAAGCTACGCTTTTCATAAAAGCCACGCTTTGATCAACAAATGATCAACAACTCTCAGCATGCCACGTCACCAAATTGGGAATATATCATTAGTAACTATCAACTACATAACTTCTGAGCTCGTACGTCTCAGAGAAGGGTGTTAAATTAAGAGAATAAATTCTCCGCCACCAACAGAAATGTATTTGATAGAAACCAGCTTTACATCTTAAATTGTAACGTTAGATACACATCCATACAAGTCCGTTCCGAGATCGAACAGAACCGAAGGCACTTCCAGAGAAGCCCTTGCAATCCGGATATTCACTAATCACGACCGGACTTCCCATCACAAAGGGTGATAAAATCTCTATATCGAAGATCAGCCGATGCAGAGTCATTCGACGGTAATCCTTCCGTTTTAAAAAAATATCCGGTCTTCAACACCGGTCTTCAAATGCTATCCATTACGACATATCACTATTCAGAATGGGATTTATGACCCAAAGGTCCTCTCCCAGCTAAGCCGAATAACAAGCGCTTATTTTAAAAATAAGTGTAGCATTCAAATTCAAGTAAATCACAACAAATACATATTTAAAGGAAAATATTGATAGCCGGTTATTTAACTATCAATAAATATGCACAACATCACCAGATTCCAAATAATTTCCCAAATTATTTATTTTCAAAAAATATCTTTACAAGATATATTTTTCCACACTTCAACCGTTTGAAAACAAATTTCAAATCACTTTTCAATTTATCTTTAAAAGATGTAATCTCAAAACATTTCATTTCATATTCGAAAAACATTTCCATACTTATTTAATAATAAGTAATCCACAAATCTATTTATTCTCAATACTTAGAAAATATTCAATATACTTAAAACACGATTAAGTATATATTTTATTCTTTAAGGAAAACATTCTCTTAAACACATTTATTTGAGTCAAAACGAATGTTGCGTAAAACATCGTTACGACAACCCAAAATCACTAGTATAAGGATTCGAAATTAAGATAGATATATAAATCCCAATACTATACAAAACATTTCCTTTCGAAAATCATTTACTATAACAACAGTGTTATAGTCTATCTTTTCCTTATTCCTCGAAAGCGTCTATTTCAACAATGAATGTTGAAATCTATGGTTTCGATCCTTAACACATTTTAAAACAACTTCAAATCGTTTTAATTCTATTTAAAAGATCACTTCCTAAAAACATTTCCTTAATATATTATTCACTGTCCAAAATCGTGAATATAAATCGTTTACCAAATTCAACACTCCTACATATTTTATTTAAAGGATTATCCACTGCCCAAAATCATTGATATATCTCCTTTAACAAGCTATAATAATTAACTTATCAAAATAAGTCGATTTCGGATTTATAAAACAAGGTTTACAAATTCCATTTATATTTTATAGCAACTTCAACTTATAAAAGCACTTTATTAACAGATTCTATCCATATCCCATTTACACGCCAAAATCCAAATTATAAGCAAATTACTTATAATTCTCTATTTACAAATTCATTCTTTTTATAACTTCAAAATCGTAGATTTTATTCTTTTATAAATCCATTTATATCATCATTTTAAAACGTCTTTAAAACTCCTTTATAATTTCATCAGTTTGATTTATAAAAATCAAATTTTATAAATCTTATATATAAAGCTTTTATAATAAATTCAAAAATCACCATTTAAATTATTTTTATAAAATCATTAACTCCATATTTCAAAAATCATATTTCAACTATATTTCTCAAAAATCATAATTTTTATAACATTAAAATTATAACGTTTATTTATTTAAAATGAATCAATTCCAAAATTCAATAAAACGTATACTTTCAAAAATCACAAAAAAAATCCTTTTTAAAAATCTAAAAATCATCACTTTAAAAATCCTTTTAATTTTCCAAAATAGGCCCAATGCTGCAACAACACTAAATATAACAATCACAGCATCCAAAAACATTATATATCATATGATAACAGAATATATCGCAAATATCTGTAAATAAATCAATACGGGTGAGGAATCCAGTTGGATCCCTCCAACCTGTTTCTCTGCATCCACAGATGTTAGCACAATACCCATCCCGTTTCGATACGGAATATTGCGGTATATGGGATTTTTAAAATATTATCTGCTATTATGCGGCGCAATAGGGTCTCATCCGCTATATAATGCGGGAAAATCAACTCCAAGTACATATATAATACCAATTCACTTCAAGATGGAATATCGCGGTATATGTGTTTAATAAATAACCTCCGCTTAATATACGGCCTATAGGGTCTATTTCAAAACAATAGACAATAATTTATCATTCAATCACACAATCAAGCAATTTAAAATTTAACTATTTAAAATTTAAACCGAAACAGATTCGATTGAATGAGAAGTTCTTACCTTGCTTCCAATAACTGTTGCAGTGTCTTATTTCGAATAAAATTAAACGCGCGTTTAATTTTACTCAAAATTTACACTAGCTCCAATCAATCCCAATCTAGCTCCATCACGTAGTGTTCGACAATACGATTCCAACGCAAGTTGTTTCGTCAAATTCCGACCTCATATGAACAAGTTACGACGTTACAAAGTTTGAACGAATTTATACAATATAAATTTACAATTTTTCTTTTTAATTTTCAAACCCTATACAATCTGGGCCATTCGTTTCTGTAACCCAACATCAGGCCGTCCGTTATTGCTTCTTCCTCTACCCAAGTTTCACGTTCGAACAACCCATCGGCCGTCGTTTTTAAGCAATTATCGCGCCAAGCTCGAGCAACTCCACGACGATCCAACGTCTCCACATCAAAGCCCTACGGCTCACGCACCCATAGCTCGAAAACGAGCAAGCTCGGTTGTCATCTAGCCCTCAAAATCACGCACGACCTGATGTGAACGCGAGCCAATATCCCCCTCCACATAGCGTCGATCACGATCATCACCATATAGATTTGAAGCTCTCATTGCCCTCTATATTTTGTTAGTTGAAGATTTCTTGAATAGATCGATGGATTGGAAGAAATTAATAGAAGAAAGTTGTCAATTTTCGGCCATTAAAATTTTATGGTGGCGGCTGAAACCTTTGACCTAGGGTTTGTGAAAATAACAAGGAATGAGGTCCTTTTAAAGAAATTTACGCGACACTATTCACCCGAAATTTTTCCGAACTCGAAATGAAGCGTGTCGCCTGGCATTTATAATATTTTACCCCTATTCCGAACGCAATGGAATATATATCGGGAGCTAATTCGATCATATTTGGAAGATAAGTTTTTGAATCGAATTATTTAAATTCAAAATTCGCTCAAACCGATTTCTACGGGTTTTAGCTTGCCCCGGACAAACCGTAAGTCCGATTGACACAAAATTTGAAACCATACAATAATATAACATTACAGATCTGATGAAACTGGTTCTGTTGAAATCCAAGACTATTTGAAAAATGGCTATTTTAACTCGTCAATTAAATACTAAAATAATCAATTTCCACAAATTAACTTTTAATTCAATTTCAAAAGTTCTATAACATCATTCTAACTCCAATATGATTTAATATAACTTCACAAATCATTTTTAATCACATTAGACCCAATTTTCAATTATTTCTGTAATTTCAAATATTAAATTATCGATTTAATTATCCAATTAAATCTAGATATTCGAAATAAAATTTATTCGACTTACAAATTTCACTTGTTAATATTTAAAATCAATTAAATATACGAATTTCAAATGACAAGAATTCTGGGTCGTTACAATTTTAGTTTGAATTCATTTCAAACTTATCTTTATTTAATTTTAATTTGGTTGTATTTCTATTACCACTTAATTTAATCCCAATAATTTAACAATCAATTACCTTAATATTTATTAGAAAGAAATATTGCTTTATATATCAAAATATATTCTTATATAAAACCATTTTAAAATTTTTATATAAGAAAATAACAAGTATGCTCTCTCATATATATTATACTCAACTCATTCTGGGGTACCATTGACCCTATCCTTAGTGAGTAATTCCCATCAAAGCGAAGGTTCTTGCTTAACCTTCTGCTCTGATACCAAATGTAACAACCCGGAGTTTTCGATCCCGAAAATTTCAGATAGCTAGGAAAAAAAAGAGGAGATAGAAGAAAAAAAGAACAGGAAAACCAACATCTCACAATTCGCAGTGGATAAAATGTAATAACAAATATTAACAGTTATACAAAGGAAAATTGTACTTGTCAAATTTCACTTTTGTACATAAGAGTTACAATATATATACAAGCACTGGACAGATACAATCGACATGTCTCAGATATATACAATAAATTAATACAGCGGAAACACTTCATATGTTCCTGCCATCCAGCTCGTCTCCTGAGCTTCAGAATGTCCTTACCTGAAAATCTGTAATACTCGGTCTGACCCGAGCATTATATCATAATAACACCCGGGACAGGCTGGAAACCAGCGTGAGTAAAACCATCTAACATGGAATACAAAAGCATACAACTTATATAAACCCGGGGTAACTTGAACAAATTTACAACATCACAAGGCGTTATAGACATCACTTACATCACACATCATTTTCTAAGTACAAAAACTTAGACTAAAAGGTCTAATTCACTTAAACCATTTCATTCCAGCTTATTGATTTCACATATCAATCTATAATTAATCGAAGTGGTTTCGGGTATTTACTAATACCTGACTCCAGTCTCTTCAAATCCAATGTCATCTAAACCCAAGTTATTCAATTAAATACCATTCAACTTTAATTACCGGATAACACTTTTACACAGCAATTCATAATTGATAGATAATCACATTATCATAGTCCATCCAACATATCAAATCACAAAGCAATTCATATCAGATATATCAACCAATCCAAAGCACTTATCATCATTCAATCATTCATAAGCAAGATTTATCACTTCCATTAATTACATTAATTAATGATCCTCTAATTACTTTCAATAGTTAATTATTCTTAAATTTCATATAATAATTTACTTTTAACTTAATTACATTCACTAATCAACCTTGATTAATCAAAATCAGAAATTAACTTTCCTAAATTACTCCATCGACTAAACCAACTCCTTGATTAATTATATTAATTAATCCTTTAATTACACCGAGTAATTATCACTTAATTCCTTCCACCAAGTAATTATCCTTTAATTACTTCCCATCAAGTAATTTCCTTTTAATTAATTACATCCAGTAATTATCCACTCATTACTTTACTAAGGAATTACACCTCATTATTTACCTTAAGTAATTATACTTAATCTTTAATTAATTATATTTATTAATCACCCTTGATTAATCTCATTCTGTAATTAATTATTCTTAATTAATCACATTACTTAATTAACTTCCCATAACTTTTATTAGTCAATTCTCAAATTAATTACACTAAGTAATTAATTATTAATTACTTCTACTAAGTAATTACTCTTCATATTAATTACACCAGGTAATTAACCCAAAACTACTTTCAATCTTCAATTAATTACACCCTGTAATTACCATTACTAATTACTTCACTAGTAATTACACTTTATAAATCTCATTAAGTAATTATACTCAATCCCATCATCAAGTGATTATTTAAATTAATTGAACCAATTAATTAACTTAAACAATCATATTAATTAATTACATAGAGTAATTAATCCCTTTAATTACTTCCATTAAGTAATTATACTTAAATAATTCCATAATGATTATCTTTAAATTAATTAACCTAATTAATTATTAAAATTAATCACATTAATTAATTATTAAATAATCTTAAGTTAATGACTTTCATTAACTATTAATAATTCTTTAATTACTTTTCTTAAGTAATTAACTTAGATTAATCATCACTAATTACAATTTAATAAATCTTTAATAATCCATTAATTAATCCTAATTATTTAATTAATTAAGTTTTAACTGTAACTTAATTAATCTTTAATTATAAATTAATTAATAAATTAAATGATAATCATTTATCTTAATTAATCTTTTAATTATTTAATATCTTATACAATAGCCTTGGAACCAAATAACCTTAAGTTTAATTAAAGTTTAAAACACTAAATCTCTTATTTAAACTATTTAGTCATCTAATTAATTAGGCCTTTAAACAACTTAAGGGTTATCTTGATTTATATCTTAAAATACTTTTCTCAACTTAAATTAACAAATAAAAAAAATCAATTTGATACTTAAAATAATTGTTAGATAATTAATTTATCTTAGCTTTGTTAATCTTTTTAAAGCTTTAACATCTAATTATAACCCGAGAACAACCCGAGTTACTCCAACTTCCCGAGCTTCACTCTCCCTTTTCTTTTCTTTAAAATTTAAAAACTGCCATACCTTAAACACACGCATAAGCATGAGACAACCTCGAGTAAAACTCCCTCCTACCCGTGCTTCATCCCGAGGAAAACTTCCTCATTTCCAAATGCAAACTCCAGTGCACCAGCCCACGGCGGCGCTCCGGCGACTGCGACTTCCTCCAACAAGTCGACTTCGGCATCCATAATCCATCGAACCACCCACCATTCTCGATCGAGCACTAACAACAGAGAACATTCCAGTTCAAACGAGAACAACAGCTCCAACCAAAAATCCTCCTTGACAAGACAACCCCGACGAACAGAAGTTACACCACTCTGGCACAACCTCGTCCATGACCCTAGCACCGATTTCCCCCATGTGTGCAGCCTCCACTACCCTCCCGTGCTACGCTAATCGACTAGAAACTGATGCTATGATAATGTCAACTAAAACCCTAGATTAAGTCGCACCATCAACCATGATGCCCAAAAAAATGTGAAACCATTTTTCTCTCAACCTTCGGCTTATAAACTTCCATTGGCCAAAATACATGGTCGTCGATCAACTCGATCATCAGAAAAACCCAAAAACCCATAAGATGATCAACCCTCAAATTCTCACAGTATACTTCCTTAAAAATCATGATTTCTCTTTTAAAAATCCTATATTTCGATGAAAAATCAGATTAAAATTTTGAAACACTAATTTATTCCAGCCGAGATTTGGGTTTAATTAAGATTTAACTGTTCTTCTTCCTTTAAGATGAATCTACTCTTCAATACTATCCAGAAATATTTTCAGATCAAATATTTAGTCATTACTAACAAGTTTTACCTATGTCTAAAATGAATCAGGCAATAAGATATTGAGTTTAGTTCAAATTTTGAAACCTGTAAAATTAACAAGGTATCTGCTTGGTATATAGATATGAACATCCATACAGTTATGAACATATACAATCAATCCATTCTAAACAACATGCTAACACTTATCATACTTCACTTTAAAGAATTACAGCATGCATCTATATTTAAATAGATTTAATTTGTTTAATCACCAGGCTATATTGAACAGAGAACATATTTCTTTCCAGGTGGATGGTTTCCAGACTTGTTTGATTTTCTTTTGCTTTATTAAATTTAAATCTGGTGTTGATCTTTGCATTATTACTTGTTGTCTTGACTGATTGCACTTGAAAATTTGATATTGTTGTTGCCTTTGCCTTTGATTTCTTGCTTTGTTGAATTTCCAGTTTCATTTTCTCAGATTTCCAGTCTTTATCTTCTTTTGTATTTGAATTTAGTTTCAGTTGAAAGAGGAGAAAAATTTAGAGCTGATGAAAGAAAATACCAAATCTCTTTTTCATATTTTTAAAATTTTAAAGTTTTAATTATCAAAAGAAAAACAAATAAAGCCTCTTGTCCTTAGGTTAATTATTTAGCTTACACATATACATTCCGATTTACAAATGTCTTTAAATTACTTAATATGCTTACAAGTGTTAAACTACCCTTTTATTAATTCATTTAGATTATATATATTTATGTAATATTTTCTTGTAAAAAATGTATTTGTTTTGTTTTTTTTATAACTTAGGCTTTTAAATTTTAAATAAATATACAATGTGAATTTAGGTAGATATTTGTAAATTACTTATGCTATGATCCAAATAAATATAACATATGTTTATATGCTTGAGAATTTTATTTTAACTTAATATATATTTTTAAATGATCATGAAATTATCTTTGTTGTTAAAAAATTAGGTTTCAAATATCCTTTGGAAAGCATTATGTTAATTAAAATTTCCAGATTACAACTATGTATATATTTTCATTTTAAATTTACTATTTATGATCATATTTATTTGTTCAATCTATAAATAAGAAATTCTATAAATTGATCCAGTTAAATATCAATTTACGGATATTCCAAAATCCGGGTTATCACATAATGAAAAGAATGCGGCAATTATTAGTTAGAAAGGGAATGAATGGACTAACTCTATACTATAAACAAACATTTAGAATTCAAATTTCAAAAACAATCGTTCATTTAGTAAATTTTGTTAATCCTAAACATACCAAAATTAACATCCTTTAAAGTTTTAATTAACACACAATAAATGAAAATAAATTCTCTACAAAAATTTATATCATAGATTAAAATAATATACAACATTAAGAAATTTTCATTTCTCCCTCATCGTGATTTGATTGGGAATTAAACAAACATGTTAACATTTCGGTTGAATGTTTTACAAAGAATGCATTAACATACATTGAAAAATATGATAGCATAAACAAGGTAATATAAATAGGTGTATAATATATATACATGTACATTTTTATCGCCACTTATAGTTTTCATTCATAAATAAAAGGTACGAAAATAATCCACATAAGGAAGCAGTGAATGTAAGAGTAAATTAGAAAAGTGAAGATGGAAGGGTAAGTTATGTTGCAATTAAGATCTAATAAAGTCTAACTGAAAAGGAAATAGTCAAGTGTAAATCTATTTTACCCCCATTATCATCTCTTATTAACATTTAATTTAATAACGTATGAGATTTCAAACCTAAATAGTCTTTTTTTAATGATCTAATTGGATCTAAAACATATGTTTAAATTTAGGTATAAACATATATGTAGTAAATTAACATTAAATTTTGAAACATGAACTGAATTATTGGAAATAAATCACCTAATTTATTTCAATATATGTTTAAAGTTAACGTCTTCCCACTTTTAAATTAAAAGATTCCAATCACATTAATTGTCGTTGATTTCTAAGGTAAAAATGAATGAGACAATTCAATACCTTTTTATAGCAATTTAACGTATTTACGGAAATAATGTATATAAACCAAATGTTACTAATTTCTTATTTCTGTAATAAATTTTTCAGCTATCAATATTTCAAATAAATAAACATACGATTTTTTAGTAAAGAAACATATATTATTCTTTTTTTGACATTTATTATTCGAATCAATTGGGATTTACATTCATATGGTCATTTATTTCTTCCTTATTCAAATTTACAATTATTTCCAATTTAAGCTCTACAATTACATTCCTAATTATTTTTACCATTACAATCGTTTGAAATAACATTAACAATTGTCAGTTTCATTTAATCAACATCAACAATCACATTCATACTCTATTATTAACCAACAAATATTATAATTACTTACCTGTCATTGATTTTATCAAATTATAGTTTGTTATGTATTATTTAATCAATTAAAATAACTTTGAATTTATTTCCTAATTTACTATTTACAATCAATTATAATTTATAATTATTTCAATTAATTGGGATCGCACTAAATTAGTTATTTATTTACTTGCATTAACATTATTACCTTTCATCCCCGTTATCAATTCATAATTTTTTCTTTCGGATTTAATTACCCAAATCTTATTAAATTAACAAATTTAAACATCGGAAATTACAGGTCGTTACACTCTCCCCTACTCAAAACTTTTCATCCCCGAAAAGGAAAACGGAGGGAAAGAAGGAACTAATATATCTATTAGCGCCAAAATTGGTCACTAACACCCAAATGTATATGAAAGCACAAACTAACGGTATCAGATAACACATAGAATATATGTAGAGAATAAAAATATGAAGAGCAGTCGAAATTAAAATAAAAGCAGTAAAGAATACAGGTTTTATAGTGGTTCGACTAACTCCAGCCGACGTCCACTCCAGAAGTTTCCTTTTTATTGATGTTCGAATCAATTACAATTACAAACTGATAGAGCAACCTTTAGCCTTAGAAAATAGAAACTTAGAGAGCGGAGAGAAGAATATCCCCCATCTGGAAACCCAGATGCTGTATTTATAGGCAAAACCAGGTTGTTGGGCCTCCTAAGTAGTTTGGGCCCACCAAGGCCATAGCCGAACCCTACTTCATTATGCTGACCGACCGAGCGAGGCGAGGTACGCCGAGCGTGGGAAGGTACGCCGAGCGAGGGGAGCTAAGCCGAGCGAAATGAGGTACGCCGAGCGAGGTGAGGTACGACGAGCGAGGTGAGGTACGACGAGCGAGGTGAGGTACGCCGAGCGAGGTGAGGTACGACGAGCGAGGGGAGGTATGCCGATCGAAGCTTATCTTCCAAACCGAGCTGTACAACCCTGCATTTCTTGACCAAATGACATATCCAAGTGAACTTCATTCTTTTCAACCGAATCCATCCTATTCCAACCTCGATAATCGTGAAGTTGGTTGGGTTGAATCCGCCTGTTCACGGCCTTGACTAAAGGCGGGTTAACAATATCTTGTTCAAAAATATTGAATTTATTAACAAATAAATTTACACTGTACTTGTTTTATTCTTATAAAATATCTTTCACAACATTTATAGTTTTTTTTATATAATTTTCTTTTCATTCATACAAGGATTATTTCTTTAACTTACATTTATCTCTTACAAAATTTTATTCCCATTCATTCATTCATTCATTACTTAATTTCATTTGTTTACATTCATTTGTTTATAGTATTCATGTTCAATTAAATTACTTAGCATATCAATTCATTAACTTAAGTTTATAAATACTTTCCTACAAAACCTACTTAATTCGGTGTAATGTTCATTTTATTAATTACTTTAATTACAATTTGCTTCAAACATTAACTTAAGTTTAGAATCATTTATTTATAATGCTCACTTTCTATTACATTTATTTAGTAACATTTCAATTATAACTTAAGTTCATAACAAATATAACATCAAATTCTTATTTATTAAAGAATTTCATTGAATACTTTCATTACTTTAAGTTTTACTTGTAAAATTTTCCATTACATTTTCTTATTAAACATTTCAACTTTTTATATTTCGGTAAGTTATATATATGCTATTTTTAAAGAATTAAATTGAAATTTATACAAGTTTATCTCATTTCTTTTAAATTAATTTAATGTTCAAAAATCATATCTTTTGTTTTATAGGTTACAAATTTCAACTTTCTTGTTATTTCATTTATAACCTAGCATTTAATCTCTTATTTTAATTAAAGGCTCCAATTATTAATTAATTATATTCCATTTCCCTACAACAAATTGAAACTATAATCAACGGCAAATTAGAACTAAATACTGGGTTAAATCTCAAATCATTTTAAAATAATCGATAGATGTATACACTTACAATTTATATATCCAATTATATTTAAAACAATTTGAAATTTACATTTTTTATCAAAATAAATCTGTAGTAAAACTACTACAGTGGCCTTCCCACTTCGAAACTCGAAATGAATGTCGATGATGCGTGCACTCATCACCGAAATTATTTTCGAGCGACGGAGAGGGGAGTACATAACTTATTTCTTTTCAAAATTTCTTTAAAACAATTCTTTCAAATCATATTGATATATTTATATCAGAAAACACTTCTACTAATATTATTACTATGTTCCAAAATCATTCGAAAGAAATTTTCAAAACCTTGGAACTTAAGTTCTAAATTTCTTGTTTATTCTCATTTATTTTACTTTCTTCAAATCTTGTTTCCAATCAATATTTTATAAATTACACTACCTAACAACCAATATATTACAACCAAATATAATCTTTTATAAAAAATTATTTTATGTATAGAAAATATAATATGCAAAATTATTTCATTCAGCTATATTCAAAACAAATATTATGTCGGACTATCTTATTAAGTGTTTAGAAATCCCTATTGATGTCATAGCGTTCTATACACCAACCAGAATTTATAAATACAAAATGGAACAAATTAACACAATATCAAAACCCTTTTATAACACTAAGAAATACGCTCTCTCATACATATACACTCAGCGACTCATCATAGGGTATTACTACCCTATAAATAAAGAGTCAGACCCCACAAAGCTAAGGTTTATTGCTAAACCAAAGCACTGATAGCAAATGTAATATCTAGCCTTTTTGTATGTTTTAAATCGACAATAAACCACACACGTCAGACTCAAACCATATAAAAGGGCGAATTGTTATTGGGGTAAAGAAGAAAAAGGGAGAAAGAAAGAAAACAAAACAGAATCTTACAGCGGAACGACAAAATATAATAATCAAATAGCAGTTCATGAAGCTGTTTGCAAAACATTTGATTATTCAAATACAATAAGAATCATGGTTACACATACCAGAGAACAATAAATAACAATGCAGTGGAATATTATGAATGTAGAGGAATAATAAAATAAATAATAGTAATGCAATCTTCATCTTCGTCCTTCAGAAATAAAGTCTTCGAATCCTAAAATGCTCAGACTGACCCGTGTGAATTGAAAAGACAACACACTCGAGTAAGACCTAAAAGATCTTATGTAAGTTTAATCAATGATAAATAATATGAGTGGAACGGCGTCAGAGATGTTTACGGGATTTGACATCTCCTATCCAATGTCAAACGTGAGTGCAGTAACTTAAGAGATGTTCGGGATTTACATCTCCTAGGGATCCGTTAAACTATTTACTATGTAGTAATATTTTGCTATTATAATAATGTCTAATAGTAAAATAAACTTACTTTAAAATAGCATTAAGGAGTGACCCAATATTCCCCTTAACACATAAATAGTTCCAATAGTCTATACAGTACCGTAATACCTCCTGATCGGGAGGCTACCAGAGGATACTCCATAGGAACGACACAAATCAAACTCGTACAAGGTGCGCTAGGGTAGGAGACATGGCACAGCTAGGTAATTCTAGGGTAGATATACCAATTACGCTTCCGGACCGTTGGTAACGTGTAGAAGCTACTACCGCCCACCTCGAGCCACACCCCTAAAATCAAAAGGGCCCCAAACAATCACAAAGTAATAGAATGGTATCGAAGGAGTATGTCCGATAAAAGGTGCTACCTTCTTAGCCCGTCAAACGCCCCTGTTTTAGCCACCTTATGCCAACTCAAGGGAGGCGGATCCACGTATATACCTTAAAGGAACGTCGCCACCATCCTACTTCTTTCTAGAATCTCCAGCGCATATACGGTTGTCAAAGTGGTTTTCGGTATCGACAGAGAGTATGCCCATATCCGATCCCAGTCTCTTTGTCGACCAATCGTTATTACAACACCGTGGTTATTTAAAAATAGTTATACTTCAAAACCAAATATCATTGCCATTTCAAAATAAAATATGATGTCATTTCCATTTCAAAACCAATAAAATATGATATCGTCTCCATTTCTAAACCACATCAACAATATATTACTTCCCTTAAAAACCAAATCAATAATATGTCATTTCGTTTCAAACCATATCAATAATATATCATTTTCATTTCAAAACCACAATAATATTTTATCATTTAAATAAATTCAAATTTCCAAATTACTGAATATTTCCTTAATTCCCTTAAACTTGAGATATTCCCTCTTTACATCATCTAAAACCAAAACCTTATTATAAAGTCAGATTCTTACATCTTTAATTTCAATAAGTTCTAAATCAATATATATTTAAAGACAAATCTTAATTAAATGCAATTTCAAATAAATTCATTTCAAAAATCATGTTATTTCAAAGTTGTAACACTCTGAAGCAAACACTTTGAAACCATAATACTTTGAAATTCATAACTTCGAAACACTTCAATTTCGATAAAACATTTCAATTTAGATATATTTCAAGGCTTTAAATATTCCATAATTTCAAACTAAATATGATAATTTCATGTATCTTTTAATTCAATTTACTATTATTTAGTTTTGAAATATTTATTTAACACATTCAATATTATTTAAATAAAACTCAAACTTGAAATATTCGTTAATTACCTTAAACCCTCATCAAGTTATAAATTCATGCCCTTTAAAATCTCATATTCAATAAGTTCCAGATTGCTTCAATTAAATAACATTCTGAATTAAACCGATTTCAAATCCATCTTCTCAACCTTAATTTATCAATATCATTATAAACTCTATATACAATATAATTTAAACAGACACTTGACCATACTATATAAAACAATCAAACTTTATTATTTAGCTTATTTTATATTTCATAACAAATTTATACATAGCTAAAAATCAATAATAAAATAACATTTATATAACATATAAAATCAATATTTATATAACCCATATATTTCTTTACAAAACTATAGAAATCATATCGAAATATTTTTATATATAGACCACGGTGTCTGTATATAATTTTCTATCCTATGGTCACGTGATATGGATATTTATCATTTCAATCCAAAATTTAAAATATAAATACGGTTATATATCATTTCAATCCGCAATCCTGAATGAAATAAAATCCATAACAACTTGCAGTTTATAACAATATAAAATACAACATCCATTTATCCAATATCAATCATCAAACATTTATCACAATCATCATCCAGTTCAATCAATAACATCAATAGAGAACATATAATAAATAATAGGTATTTACTGGCAGTTTATATTCAATAATAAATTAAATAACTATTTTATGCAAATAAATTCAAATAAACTAAGATGATGATTCAAAATATGCCAAACAGTCATAGGTAAATTTCTAATCGCATCATAAATCAATTTAACAAACATAAGAAATTTTAGAAGTTGCGAGTGGGTTAAAACACTCGCCTTTATAGGAATCTGAACATAATAGACTTCTAATCAATAACATTGCTCTATGGTTCCTTAGTCTCCTTCTTGATTGCTGGTTTTTTTCCGTAATTTTTCTTTTATTTTGATTTACTTTAATTTTCCTTGTTATTATATTAATGTATGTATGTATGTATGTATGTACGCATTTTTAAAAGGTTTTAAAAAAAGAAGATTTGAAAAAGAAAAGTTGAAAAAGAAAAGGATTAAAATAAGAAGAACTAAAAATGGAAGAGAAGATCAAGATTTGAAAAGAAAGAAGAAAGTTTGAAATAGAAGAAAATTTAAAAAGAAGAATATTTGAAGAGGAAGGAAAAATTAAAATGAGAGATAATAAGGAGATTTGAAGGAAAGAAAAAGAAAAAAAAAGATTAAAATGGAGGCTGGGGTTTCATTTGCATCATATCTTATTTATAAGGTTAAAGTTAGGTTTAGTGCTAAAGAGATTTGAAAAGAGAGGCCGTTATTAATTAGAAATAAATGAAATGATGTTTCATAAAATGAAGTTGGAAAACTGAACGAAAAAAATAAAGTAAATATGAAAAAACTTGGTATTGAAATATAATAGATATGAACAACCTTTTTAAAAGTAGGAGGCATTAAAAAATTGGTAAAAGAAAGAATTAAAAATATGAAAAGTAGTTCATGTTTGCAAAATAGAAAAGCTTCGGACAATGTAAACGGAATGGAGTAATGGAACAAATGGAGAAATAATGAAAAGAATGCGGCAATAATTAATTAGAAAGGGAATGAATGGACCTACTCTATACCGTAAACAAACTTTTAGAATTAAAATTTCAAAAACAATCGTTCACTTAATTAATTTTGTTAACCCTAAACATACCAAAATTAACATCCTTTAAAAATTTAATCAACACACAATAAATGAAAATAATTCTCTATACAAATTTGTGTCATAAATTAAAATAATATACGCCATTAAGAAATTTTTATTTCTCCCTTTTTGTGATTAGATTGGGAATTAAACAAACATGTTAACATTTCGTTTGAATGTTTTATAAGGAATGCATTAACATACATTCAAAAATATGATAGCATAAACAAGGTAATACAAACAGGTGTTTAATATATATGTACATCTTTATCGCCACTTATAGTTTACATTCATAAATAAAAGGTATGAAAATAATCCACATAACGAGGCAGTGAATGTAAGAGTAAATTAGAAAAGTGAAGATGGAAAGGTAAGTTATTTTGCAATTAAGATCTAATAAAGTCTAATTGAAAAGGAAATAGTCAAGTGTAAATCTATTTTACCCCCTTTATCATCTCCTATTAACATTTAATTTAATAACGTATAAGATTTTAAACCTAAATAGTCTTTTTTTAATGATCAAATTTGATCTAAACCATAATTTTAAATTTAGGTATAAACATATGTGTAGTAGACTAGCATTAAATTTTGAAACATAAATGGAATTAATTGGAAATAAATCACCCAATTTATTTCAATATATGTTTACAGTTAATGTCTTCCCACTTTTTAATTAAAGATTATAATCACATTAATTGTCATTGATTTCTAAGGTAAAAATGAATGAGACAATTCAATTCCATTTCACAGTAATTTAACGTATTTACGGAAATATTGTTTACAAACTAAATGTTGTTAATTTCTTATTTCTGTAATAAATTTTTCAGCTACAAACATTTCAAATAAATAGACATATGATTTTTTTAGTAAAGAAACATATATTATTCATTTTTTTGACATTTATTATTCCAATCAATTGGAATTTACTTTCATACGGTCATTTATTTTCTTCCTTATTGAACTTTATAATTATTTAATCTCTACAATTACATTCCTAATTAGTTTACCATTACGATTGATTGAAATAACATTAACAATTGTCAATTTCATTTAATCAACATCAAAAATCACATTCATACTCATTATCGACCAACAAATATTATAATTACTTACCTATCATTGATTTTTTCAAATTATAGTTTGTTATGTATTATTTCATCAATTAATATAACTTTGAATTTATTTCCTAATTTACTATTTACAATCAATTATAACCTTACAATTGTGTCAATTAATTAGGATTGCACTAAATTAGTTATTTATCAACTTGCATTAACATTATTACCTTTAATCCCCGTTATCAATTCATAATTTTTTTTCTAGATTTAATTACCAAAATTTTATTAAATTAACAAATTTAAACATCGGAAATTACGGGTCATTGCATAGAACACCCAATTCACAAGATGGAATAAATAGACTAGAGCATCCATCATTTCCAATGGTATGACGAACTACTTAGAAAAAGCACAGGAGTACGTAATGCGGTAAGAACCACGCTATCCTTTGTGACTCGTAGCTCATGAAAATCAATGTAGGGTCGAGCTAAGGAATGACCGTAGCGCCATACATGAGATTAAAAGAAATTTATGAGATGTATAAATAATGGAAAAATTCCTTCTCAATGAGAAGAAGGGACACCCATACTAAATCATTACTTCGAGCGAAGTAATGTCATAAAGCATATCAACAAATGTGTATCCAAGGAGGATATCTCGAAAAAAAACAGGAATGAAAAATGATGAATTAATCCAAATAATTACCTCATTTCCATAGTGGACATTCTTGTGGAAAAATGATCGAAAAAACTAGAACTGGAACCGAGGTCCATACAACACTTGATTGCCCGATGGGGTGACAACCCGAACGACTCCTAGAAATCAACATAGTCATCATGACTGAAATTCGAGATATATCATCAATATCTCGGAACTTATGAGTGAGTATAGAGACTTCAGAATCATCATCAATATTCCGGAGAATAAGAACAACAAACTAGCCAAATTAGGAGACCTAAATATAGGATCCTACAAATCACAAAATGTGGCTTGATAAAAATGCAAGCCATTCCATCAAAATCCCTCCAAACTCCAGATAGGAACTAACATGCTAATCACACAAAAGGATAAGCTACAAGGTAGAAATCCCAGAACCCTCATACGCCAAGCCAAATATTGTGGATCCCCTCAATAGGATTCGCAATTCTCAAAGAATTCACAAGATAAGCACATCAAAGATCAACAACAAATTCCTCCGATACGGATGAGTATCAAGCCCCCGTACTGAAGAGGACTCAAATGGAATAATCCCAATGGATTACTCCTAAGATAAGGCATCATAAATAATTATGGTATACTAAGGTCAAAGAATGGAGGGAAAGCTAAAGACATAAAGATTAAGGTATTTGTAACACTCGTACTATATTTGAATGTATCACTATATATGCCTCTATTCTGTGTTTATTATATTTTGCTCTGAACTCGGCTTTGATACCAAGCTGTAATGCCCCATCCCGAGACCCACATTAACAAATTGTATTATAGGGTAATACAGTCTACTAATGCGGAGAATAGGGCTGGTTAGGAGGGACCATATATAGTCCTGTCTTAAATATCTATTGAATATGTCGATTAGTGCTCTATATTTTTTTCCTTTCTCAAGTGGATTGACATATCCAATAAATGCTTAATACAAAAAACTAAAAGTGGCTATAGGATCTATCTGAACAAAATACAATAACTCAAATGCACAACACATCACAAAATATCAAACATACATACATACATACATACATACATACATACATATATATATATATATATATATATATATATATATATATATATATATATATTGATTCATCCAAATACAATACAAATAATACATCATAAGTGGTATGACGACGACAATATATACAGGAGTCGAAACAATATACATATTAGAGAGCGACAAAAAGACCATAACAAAAAGGGCTAGTAGATAATTCCATGCAGAAGTAGAATAGGCTAAGTCCATAAGTGTACCTAAGCTGAAATACCTCGGTCTGACCCGAGAATAAAATACACAGGTCAGTCTAGCTAAACAAATCAGTTTATAAGGATAAGTGATAATATGAGCATAAGGCAAGGTGATAATCTTCTCGAGTGAGAAGGAATAATTCAAGGGTATATGATTACTTCATGTGGCATAACTAAGTAGATATAGTAAATTCAAGTGATATAAGGATATCACTAAATATGAATGCAACTCAAAGGCGATAAAACTCTATAACAAATCTCACAAAAAACATGCCTCATCTCATCGGCGTATCACAAAACAGAAAATATGGTTTAGGAGAAAAACATAACTCCAAAGAGGAGAAATCCCAACCCGCCATATCAGCAACTCAAAAAAACCTCAAAGAAATCACCATCTCAAAATATGCCATAAAGCAATCTAATATAAATCTCCAATATAGGAGACTATAATCCCAAATAAATTCCAAAAGGCAAATCTCATATAATATGCCAAAAAGGCAAATCTCAAATAAAGACAGTGTTGGCAAACCCAAATCTCAAATATAGAACTCGATAAGGAGTTCAATTTCAAAAGATGTAACCTCCATATATAATATCAAAAGATGTAACCACCATATATAATATCTCGAACGGCTCAAATGGCCAATAATGTAAAAAGGCGATACACTTGGAAAATCACAAGGAAATCATCGCAAAGATATAACACGTGCTTATGGCCGAAGCCTGCCAAGTACAGTTCTCCCAAAACAAGGTCTCTTAGACAAACGTCCCGAAGGACAAACAAATATGCCTCGTAGACAAACATCCCAAAGGACGACATCCCTAAAATAAGTCGCAATGACCAACGTCTCTTAGATAAACATCCCGAAGGACAAATGACCTGAAGATCCAGTACTGGCAAATACGTCTCTTAGACAAATGTGTCACAAACTCTCGGATAGAAACCAGAACAGTGTTAATGTGCGTCCCATACCACACGTTCGCACCAAATGGTTTACTAACAGCTATTGAATTTCACACTCTAAGCAGTAAAAGTTTACCTCATCTCATCGGTAAACTCGACTTGAAGATCAAAACGATCAAGTGTACAAGTCGAGAATTAACTGATAAGATAAACGCACGTGTCCCATACCACATGATTTCCAAAACATTTAATTCTCCTTCTCATTCGCTCGAAATATGCAAGTACGTGTAATTTATATATAAATTAATTTACTTTGTAAAACAAGCTTTGAAAACCAATTCTAGAAATCAATTTGAAAACCATATTTGAAAATCTCCCTTATTATAGAGAATAAATAGATTTTACACTTGGAAATACTTTAGAATATTATATAATAATAATTTAAAATGCCCATTTATTTCAAAAATTATTTCAAAAAGGTTTCGAAAAATCCGTGCTCGAAAACGAATAAAAACTCAAGAAATCACTCAAATCGATATTCGAATTCAATTTAAATTAAATTCAAATTTAATCCAGAATTTGAATTTTAAAAATCTCCATAATTTGGCTAGAATATTGGGCCTCAAAACATTTCAAAAATATTACAAAAACATGAATTAAAAGTTGGATGGAAAAAAGAACATAAAAATGCATCGGCAACACAATACCCAAGGCTGAAATCTTCTCTGGTTTCAAGTTTCGGACATAAAACCGGTGGCCTTACTACCTTGATTGAACTAGAATTAGTTCACACATAGTAGAAAATTTCAGCTTTCAAACAAAAAAGAATTGATGAATTCCGACTGGAAAGAAAAAGTTACGCTATCTCAAACATGGACTCAGGCCATGTTTGCAATAGTTCAAAAAACCTAAAAATATATAGGCCAGAAAACCATCTCGGGTTCAACTTCCAAGAATTTTTTAACTAGTTACAGAGGTTTAATAGCCTTGAAATATTGCAGGCATAGATTTCAACAACTCTAATTTAAACAAAAAAAAATGAACGGATATAATTGGACAAGAAATGAGGGAGATATAATCTCTCAAAGTTGGACTTACAACCAAATTTCACTGTCAACTGCTGGAGCAAAACATGCTCCAATTCAAAGTTTGACAGCATGTTTCTAAAGGCAAAATATGTCAGAATGACCTGAAATTTGACATACATAATAGTCAACAATTATACCTTAAAATGGAAAAAGAATCAATATGGACAAAGTATTTGGAAGTTATGATGTCATAAAGTTGAACCCAGACAGTGTTTTCATCGTAAAAATCTGGGCAAAAACATGCTCCGAATAAAAGTTCGGCAACATATTTCTATAAGCTACATAGGTCAAAATGACCTGAAATTTAGTGTGCCAAAATATTAACACTCATAGTTGAAACTGGAAAAAGAGTCACGAAATTTGAACAAGTTATGAGAAACTTATGATGTCTCAAATTTGAACTCAGATAGTGTTTCCAGTGTAAAAATCCGGGTAAAAGCATGCTCTGTGTCAAATTTCGGTAGCATATTTCTGTAAGTTACATAGATCGAAATGACCTGAAATTTGATATGCATAAAGGACAAAAAATATACTTTAAAATGGAAAATGAATCACGCAATTTGGACAAGGTATGAGAAAGTCATGATGTCTCAAATTTGAACCCAGACAGTGTTTTCACTGTAAAAATCTGGGTAAATACATGCTCCGAATCAAAGTTCGGCAGCATATTTCTATAAGCTATGTAAATATAAATGACCTGAAATTTGGTATGCATAAACTAGAAATTCCAGCTTTCAAGAAAAAAAGAATCGATGAATTCCAACAAGAAATGAATGAGATATACTATCTCAACATGGACTCGGGCCATGTTCGCAGCAACTCGGAAAACAAAATGTGTACAGGCGATTTTCAGGCTGCGCATTGATTTTGCAGCAAAGTTTTCAGGTATCAAATGAAAGATTTTTGCTATGAAATTTTACACACATACTACAGCACATGAACCACGAACTAGGAGAGATCCGGCAGCATTTCATTAAGATAACAAAAGGATATAACCACTAGAAGAAGCAACTAAATCAGGTTATGAGATGTAAACAAAAATTCCTCAAAATTGTTTGCAGTAACCAATATTTCACACAAATTATTGCTTGCATGCTCTTTCTTTAGCTAGAGTATGTGAGTTTTATACCCACCTTGCTATTTTTCAGAGCAAAACTCAAATTAACTTGAAAAGATGATGGCTTGGGGTTTGTATTTGCTTCAAAGGCTTGGCAAATAAAATTATAAAACATGCAAGAAGAGGAAAAAAATATCAGACAATCCAACAAAAAAATTGGATTTTGATGGAAATAGTTAAGTTTTGGAATGGATTACCTTTTGAAATATCTTCTATTTGATTAAAATAACAATCTAATTGAAAGGGAATTGAAAATAGGCTTTGAATTGGGAAATGGGATTAAAAAAATTCTGGTTATTGGAGAAGAAAGAAGAAGATGAGTTTGTACGTATACGTGATTGTTTCTCACTTCCTTCTGGTTAATAATTGACTAAGTGGGCTTTGGACCCAAATTAGAGAAAATATAAACCAGGTTAAGAGAATTTAATTCACACTAAACCAAATATACATAATGTTATAAAATAAGTAACATATTTTCTTCAGGTTTTAATCCAAATAAAACGTGTAAACTTACATTACATGATAAATAAAATATTTTACATCATATAAAAAGGTATTTTAGTTTTAAAAACATTTTTATTATTAAAAATCCATATTTTACATAAATATATAATTTTACAAATAAATGAATAAAACCTTATTTTTAACTTCTAAAATTCCACAAAAATTATTTTCTTACATAGAAAATACTACAACAATTTAAACTCAATTTTATAAATAAAAACTCAATTTAAAACCAAATTCCATCTTTTTATTTAAAGTAACACCCTTCAAAAATCACATGCTTCTTTTAAAAATTATTAAAATAAGTCAACGGGCAATAATTAATATAATTATCGCATTTTCTCTAAAGTAAAGTCATTTCCATTTATTATCACACTAACCAAATAAAATAAAGTTTGGAATTTTATTTTCTCATTTTTAATTCAAAAATTCATTGATTATTCCAAATAAACAACTTAAAATCTCTAATTCTTATTTAATTCACAATATTAAATTATAATTACCATTATAATTTAATATTAGCATGTAATCTCCAAACCAGGCTTGTTACAACAGTGAACCGCGCTCCTCCAAATCAATGCCCAAATGCCATTCAACCCCAAAAATTCAAATCCAAACTTTAGTAGCTGAAACAATGTATAAATCATGTTAAAATCAAAACCCTTGGTACATCGAAAAATCGGCCATCCCCTAAACAGTGATCGATCATCATCGAAGCACTCTCGGATCGAAGCATATATTCAAACGAGAGAATTTTTTTAATGATTTTTAAATGAGAATGAAATTTATTTTTGACTTTTATAATTTGAACATCTCTTTCTAAGTTATAGGGAATGTAAATCAAGGGGGGATAAGGGATGCCCTACACATAATGGCACGTGCACGGTATGGTTTGAAATGTGAGGAGTATGAACAAAATTAAGGTGAATATGTACTTATATATATTATTTTATTTTTAAAATATTCAACAAAACATACCCAAAAATCTCGAACTCCAAACGAGACGTGCCGCCTAGCGTTCCATATGCTATACCCCTATTATGAACACAATGGAACTAGTCCTGAGCCCTAATTCGATCATATGCAGAAGATAGGTTTTCAAACCTAATTATTATATTAAATTACCGAAATTAACTTTTACATATTTCGAATTTGCACGACCAAATGACATGTCTGATTGCCATGAAATTCGACAGCATATTATAGTTCATTATTACAGATCCAACGAAACAAGTTTCGTCGAAATCCGAGAAAGTGCCCCGTAAGGCTAATTTACAAATTTAAATATCGTTTATATTTAATTATCGATATTTATCCGATCTATTTTTATTTATAAATAAATTTACAAATTTAATTCACCAATATTATTTAATAATTAAACCGAGCTTAATAAAATATTATTAGATCCATTTAAGTAACATTAAACTTCATAATTCAAATATTTAAATGTTCTCTATATTTGAACTATAAGTTATTAAATTTCAAAATCCAATTATTTAAATATTTAATATTAATTAAACATTTAAAATCAAATAACCAGTATTCTGGGTTGTTATAGGGTTTAAGTTTTTGGTAACCATACCTAGGAGGGTTTGGTAGAACATTTAAAAGAATAGTTAGCATTATTATGAACAACGGAGAACGACTTATTTATATATTTCTTTCTAACGAGATTATCATTAGTTTTAAGAATCCACATCTTTATTGCATTATTCTTACAAATTTCCTTTCCTTAGAGTTATTAGATTTTTTAAATTTAGTATAAATAAAACAATTTTTCTTTAGATTTTTCTAATTTTTTTCTTTTTAAGACCCAAACCATTTTTCTTTTGTCATAATCTAAATTTTTTTGTTAAATTTGATAAAGTTTCTTAATCTTTATCAAATATTGAAACAATCAGAGAAATCTTTTCTAATTTTTCTTTAAACTACCAAATTTTCGGATTCAAGAAATTTTAGTTTTTAAATTAATTCATAGTTTTCTTTTGAAAATTTGATATTTTCATTTCTATATGAATCAACTTCATTTTGTAGCATAGAATTTTTTCTTAAAATTTTCAAATGAGTTTTGTGAGTTTTTAATTCTTTAGTTTTCTTATTTAAACTAATATATTTATTTTCTAAGGAATTATTTATTTTTCTAAATAATCAACCTTAGATCTTAAATTATTATTTGAAAACTTTAAATTTTTATTTATGTCCTTTAAGAGCTTTCATTCCTTAGAATTCTATTTTTTTGTTGAAATAAAATTTCTGTTACATTTTTAGAAATAGATTTTTCTAAAGATTGTTTTTGAGTTTCAATCACTTCTTCTAAAATAGTTTCCTAATTTTTTAACATAGTTATTTCTAATTATTCTCTACTTAAGTTAACTATGGTTTCTTTATGTGTTTTCCTTAAATTTATAAAATTTTCATCTGATTTTATACTAAATTTAAATATTTCATTATTATTTAAATTAGATTGTACCTTTTCTTTAGTGATCATAAACATATATTAGCTTGTTCAGTATCTCTATTTCTATTTGGAAAGATGAAGCCTGAATCATCCCAAATGGCTTGATATGCAGACTTTTTCTTCTTGTCCAAACTATTCTTGATCTTGAACTCTTCTTTCCATTATTTTGTAATAGACAATTCTTTATGATATATCTGAATTTGTAGCAGCCAAATCACTGGAGTCCTAAGTTATTGTCATCATTGCCATTTTCACTCTTAACTTGCCTCTTGAACCTTTTATAGTTTTTTGCTATGAAGGCCATCTCATCTTTATTTAATTCAGAGTCCTCCTCAACTTGAAATGTTATGGTCTTCTTTTCCTGGTCTGAATTTTTCTTGCCAGTAAATTCACATCATAAGCCATTAAATTACACATTAACTCCTCAACTTTGAATTGAGAACGGTCATTAATTTCTTCAATTGCTAATACTTTTCTTTCTCAATCATTGATTAAAGAGTTTAATATTTTTGTAATGATGTCAAATTCAGATAAGGTTTTCCCAAGTTCTACTAGTGCATGTGTAATGTATTGTGAAGAAAAATACATATCAGAGAAATTTCCGTTATCCTTCATTCGAAAATTTTGAAATTGATTTTTTAACATAGAAATTCTTGACTGCTTGACCTTATTTATGCCTTGATGTGAAACTTGTAATGTATATTAGTAGTTTTTCATATCATAACTTTAGTAAATCAATTTTTTTCTAATGTGTAGAAATGGGTATTCATGGCTTTTGAAGTATTGGTTGCTCAAGTATTTTTTTTCGGGAGTCCCTGTAGTTAATAATGTGATTGGAATTTCATATTTTATTTGTGTGGCATGACAAATTTTAAGACCATTAGCTTTCATATAAATTCTCATTCTAGTTGACTAGAAATTATGGTCACTGTTAGTAAATAGCGGTCGCCGTGCAGTGGACTGACCTTTTACAAAAGTACTTATATATGCCATATTACTATTTTTCAAAAAACTGTGTTAAGGTTTGTAAAATATCTTGCTCTGATACCAAGTCAAAGTATATAGGATCATATATGGATAAACTATATAACAGTATTGCAAGTAGCTATATAGTAAAGTAAAGTAAAGTAAAAAAAACTTATGCACTAGACTTTTTATACTAGTTTGAACCACCATCCTATGCCTAGTCCTAAAATCTCTTATTCCAGCTTTTACACTAACACCCTCGCTTTGCCTGGAGGAATAGGCTTTATACTTGCTTGAGCCATTGAACATGTCTTTTACTCTAACTTAGCACAATACAGATGGCAATAGTCATATTGCAATAACCCGCAAATTTAATGATAATATATTTAAATAGTTAATATAAATCTCTGAAATAAAACTTGATCACGATATTTCCCTCATTTCAATCTCTGAAACAAAACTTGATCCAATTCACTGTCCTAAAGTTGTTAAATACATTAACTCTAACTGGAATACCTTTACAAACCATTCACATGCCCCATAAGGTAGACTGCTTGTCCTATATAATCCCTCTATCTTCTCCTTCTCTCCTATCATTTATGACAACCAGTTTATTCATACTCATGCAATGCACTTGTCTACTGTAATTTCAATGTATTCCACATTCATATATGCTGCAAATTATCCTCATATAAGAAAAAAAACGCATGACTACATTCCACACTTCAGTCAATCTTCTCATCCCTAGATATCGATCGGAGATTTCACTTGTTCTTACCTTTCATTGCATAAAAGTGGTGGCAGCCCATTATCCTTATCTGATCTATCCCCTTCAAATAACACGATACAAGATGCTTCCTTAATTGAATTCCTTCCTCTAGCTCCTATTACACATGGAACAATAAAAAACAAAACAGACAATGTACCCTCTCTAGAATAGATCATGGCTTTATGAACTATACTACCCTTTCCAAATGGCCATCTATACACATACAAATCCCTATGCCTCTCCTTTCAGATAACTGCCCTATAATCCTAACATTTGGATCATCTACCATTAATTGTAGGTCAATTTTAAATTTTATGATGAATGGACTTGAAACTCTAGTTTGTTGTAGGTTGTGCATGAAGTTTGGAATAAAAAACATTTGGCAATCCGATGCTCAACTTGTAGAAGAAAATAAAGAACACAAAGGCAGCTTTAAAATCTTGTGCTAGAAGAATCTATGGAGAAGGTAAAAAATTGTCTATTGATATAACCCGTCAACTTGAAAAGGTATAGAATATGATTCTCACCTCCTGCTCTGATCCCCTTCTATGTAAGAAAGAAACTGACCTAATTACCGAGATTTAATTAGCATCGAACACAGAAGCCAAAATGGTTCAATAAAAATACAAACATAACTGGTCTACATATGGTGACTGAAATTCCAAACATTTCAATGCATCTTTAAAACTCAGACAAGCTAAAACATATATACATTAAATCACTGACATGCAAGGAGATACCCAATCATCACCTCCACTGATAGATACTACATTTCTTAACTATTACACTTCTCTACATGGAGGTCATCCCACCCGATCAATCATCTCCTTCCTTGATAACCTAAAAATACCCATACCCAAACTCCCATTAGATATGCAAACTGCTCTTACTCAACCTATCATAGATAAAGACATAAAACACTCTATCTGTTCTATGAGGAAATCTGCTTCTCCAGGGCCTGATGGTTTCACTATTTCTTTCTTCATTTATTGTTGGTATATTATCTCCTCAGATGTGTACAAAGATGTGCACAATTTTGTCAGCAAAAGTAAAATGCTCACCTCAATTAACTCTACCGACCTTACCCTTGTTCCTAAATCAACCGATCCTACTATTTTCACTCACTACAGACCTATAGCATGCTGTAACGTCAGATACAAGTCCATATCTAGGATATTAGCTTCCACACTAAAACTGGTCCTACAAACTATCACTCTCCAAATCAAGCTGCTTTCCTTCCTCACAAAAGCATCCTAGACAATGTCCTCCTAACACATGAGTTGCTGAATGGATACTATTCACCATATTAATAACAAAGAGACATGCTTAAGGTTGACATCAAAACATCTTTTGATACAGTCAATTGGTCTGCCATCATGACCACACCAAATAGGATGATCTTTCCAACTGGATTTTGTAATTGGATGTATCAGTATATATCGACTGTGAGATGTACTCTTGTGTTTAATGCTCAACCAGTTGGGTATTTCAAAGGTAATAATGGGTTGAGGCAAGGAGATCCCATTTCAGCTTATCTTTTCAACATTGTTATGGAAACTCTCATGCTAGCTTTTGAAAAGCAAGTTGTTGTGCATAATTTTGATCTTCATCCTATATGTTGAAAGCCCATGGTGACTGTTCTTGCTTTTGCTGATGACTTTTTAGTATTCACCAAACCTAGTGCCACGTCCTTACAATCTATTATGAATACTCTATCCTCCTTTTATAAGTATTTTGATCTTCGAAATAACTCTAAAAAATCTCATATATTAATAGCTAAACTGCCAAGTCATCTAGTTACTGAATGTTTGAATATCATAAATATGCTACCTCTGGAATCTGACATGGCCTACCTTGGTATACCTCTGGCTACAAAGAGAATTTCTCTATCTCAGTTTGTTCCTCTGTATGAAAAGATAACATTGGTATTTAATAGATAGGAAAATAGGTTTATATCACAACTAGGGAGGCTTGTTATAATAAATGTTGTCATCCTTTCTATGACAGTCTATTGAAGCAGAACATTTTTATTGCCATCCAAGCTAATAGTTACGATAAGATCTACTATCATAAAATTCTTATGGTCTGGATCAGTACACTTAAATAAACTTTCTCCAATTACTTTCAATAAACTTGAAATGACAAAAGGAAAGGGAGGTTTGGGCATAAAAGACATGAAGAAGTGGAATATAGTAGCTTTATCTAAGCATTTTCATGATCTTGTATTAAGAATAGATACTCTGTGGGTATAATAGAGCAAAAGAAATAAATTAAAAGAAGAAGAAATATAGATTGCCTCCCCTAAACAAGCTCAGAGCTGGGTATGGAAGACAATGTTAAAAATAAGAGAAATTTTTCTTCCGCACAATAAACTTCTCATATCATTAACAAGCAGACCCAAATTTTGGACTACTTCATGGATTGAAAATGGATTGATCCTTCATAGAATGCTATTGCATGACAATATTATACATATTAGTATTTCATTACATGCTAGGGCCTCTTCCTATATCTCCAATGGAAGAATCTCTCTTCCACATACAATTAACTCCTTAATCAATGCAGTGTGGATATTATATAATGATAAACCCTATATCTATAGCCTTAATAAAAAATATAAATGGTACGATAACCATCAGAATCACTCTACTCAAGTTGTCTACTCTGCCATAATGGGAGGAAAAAACCTGCCTGTTTTTCCATGGTACAAAAGAGTCTGTAACTTAAATGCAAATGAGAAGCTTAATTTTATGCTATGGAAGGCCATTAAAAATGCTCTTCATACTCTGGGTATTTAGCCAGTGAAAGGTATGGCTATTTCAACTATGTGTATATTTTGTTCTACTACGATTGAGGATATTCATCCCTTATACTTTAGATATGCTTTCACTCAATTTTTATAGTCTAAGATAAAGGTTAGGGGTGGTTATGGATCATCTCAGGTAGATAGTAAAGTTGAATGGATGAATCTATGTAATGCTACAAGATGGAAGAAATCATCAACCTACGAAATATTAATTCTTCTGAAAGTCTTTGTTTCAGCAATTTAGCATGAAAGGAATCAACGTATTTTCCTTCAAAAGAGAATGAATCGAATGTAGCTATATTATCAGATATGCAGCAATATTACTCTATGATAGCAATGTCTACTCACCCCTTTGATGCTGCCACTATTGCTAAATGGACCTAGCTTGGGTGCTGTGTTTTTCTTTCATTTTGTCATTCTTTTTTTACTTCCTTCCCTTCTATTATCTATCTCTCTTGCTTTCTTATATCTTATTTATATTGTAAGTACCTGCTTACTGATACAAATATGTGGTAGGGGCCATTTAACCCCGTTAGCGTAGCCAAAAAAATATTAAGTCATTATTGAATTGGAAGTCTAAAATGTGACTTTTTGCATATGGTCGCATTAGGACTTAAAATCACTTTTGTTGAGTCTAGATCAATGTTGCGAATTTGAATAAGTATAAGGTTCGATATGTTTGAAGTTCAAAATTTTTAGGAATCAATAGTGCCGAATGGATAAAATTAGGGCTTAGCCCATTATTTGCCTGTATGCGGCGAACTCCCTTCATTATCTCTCATTCACGTCAATCCTTCTTCGCTCTCTCTAATTGTCTCCCAATCCGCTCTTAATCACCTTTTAATCCCTTAACTCAAACACCTCTAAATAAAATTTCTATGCTCAAGTAAAAATCATCATAATTCATCCCTTCCAATTCTCTACAAAACCCATAAAGGAATTAGCTTGAATCGGATTTTGTAGAGAGACAGCTTTAAAGTTAGCTCGAAAATGGATTTTGATGAGTAGAGCTTGATTTAAGGAAAGAGAAGGTGAGTGGGATGATTCTTCTTATCAATTTATGTGTCAAACTTCCTATTTCCATTTATTACTTAATATTAAATCATATAAAGTGATTTGGAGAATTATTGGGTTAGTTTATACTTGTATACATGTTATGAACATGCATTCATTAGCTAATAAATTGTCTAGGACTCTAATACTATGTTTTGAAAATAGTCATTAAGTCCTAGGTTTGATTAAGGCAAATTGGGTGATTGTTTGTGAAGTTAGTGTTTGATCTGGGATTTATTAAGTAGTGTAATAATGTACACATCAGTAGAAAACATTAATTAATCAACTTGAATTGAATTGCAAAAATGATAGAAGCTAATTAAGGGATTGGGGAGTTATACATCCCTCATTAAAGTAATTAAAGACCCTTAAGACTTAATTATTATTTATAAAATGGTTCTACGATTTTATAAACGAAGTATATATTTTATAAAATGGAAATAGGATTTTATAAAATAGTAAAAAGGTGAATTCTTGAATTATTTATGAAGTGATTAAGTATTTATGGCCTATAAAGTGATTATGAGCTAGTATGCATTTTATAAAATGGTTTATGATTTTATAAAATGATACAATGAAATGTTTCACTCTTATTGTTAGAATTATTATTAAAATAAATAATATTTGAAAAATAAAAAGTTAAATTGCCTACCGAATATGCATATAAGTATACGTGCACGAGCTGATATACGTATATGTGTATTCGAAGTTAAGTAACAATCGAAACAACCCTAGTGTTGTAGCTAGAATTGTGAAGAGAGTTGTGTTTGTAAGAGGTGAATAATTTTGTAATAGATTGTATACGCATGCGAGAATTTCTGCATGTGTATATGATTGGTTATGTTTAAAGCGATCTCATGTAACCATGGCGAACACCGGATGTGCTAAGTTGTGTGGGAAAGTGTAGGGTCAAGTAATCATCTCGGTGAAGCTCGTTTGCGATTGTTTAGTTGTATAGAAGTATCAATGTATATAAGTTCGTTACGGGCATTTCATGTAGCCATAGAATCAACCAGTGCGCTAAGCAACGTAAGAGTATATCGAGTTGAGTAATTGCCTCGGTGAAGTTCGAAAATGTGAATTGACAAGTTAATGTGTGTTTGCGTAAACATGTGTTCATAGGCGTGCACGAATAATGTATTGCCAAATGTATAAGGTACATACAAGATTAGAGAAAAATTCAAGTTGTGTAAATTCTTGATTTGATTTCTCTATATTGAAGAGAATTTTGCCATGGTCGCACCAGAAGAAACAGCGAGTCGTTCGGAGCTTCGAATCAAAAGTTAAGGTTGTTTGAAGGTTGATTCTATTCATAATAGGCATCTGATGCCAGACCTTACGTGTCAGACATTTGGAAAATCCTGGGGAACAAATAGTTCGACCCAAAATCTCAGATGTTAAGTAGATGTTGAAGACCTGATTGCTTGTTGTTCGAGTTTTATTGATCGATCGAAATTTCAAATTCAATAACTTTTGCATACAGACTTGGATTGAGGCACTGTTTGAACTAGTGTTTATAATTTTTCGAGGACTAAACTTTGAAAAATTTTGGTAGGTTTTGAAGAACTTTGATTTTGGGGCCTATGTAGGACCCACCCTGCATGTATTCCAAAAACCATAGATTTTCAAACAGACCGGGAAGATATATCGAGAGAGTATTATGACATTGGGGTTATGTGTTCAATTTTTAATGCAATTTGGATTAGTATGGGATTTTGTTAGAGTTGTCTGGTGGGTTTTAGGCCATGACGACTAGAGAAGTGCGTGGCGATCCTATACGTTTTTTGATGGTAGCGGGCTAGGACATGTAGTTCCCTAGTAGCCAGTTTTCCATGATTCTGATGATAGCGTGTTGGAGCATAGAGTTCCCCAGCAACAAGTTGTCTAGTTTTTTAATGATTGTGGACTGGGACTTAAAGTTCCTCAGAAGCGAGTCATATACGATTTGTGATGATAGCGGGCAGAGAAATCTAGTTCCTCGATAGTGAGTCATATAATATTTCAAATGATAATAGGCTGGGACATAGAGTTCCATAGTAGCGAGTCATTTTCTATTTGATCTTAGCAGTAGTGACCACACGCATTGTGGCATACTTATTTGGTTCTAGCTGTAGGGGCGGTACACGTTAGGGCATATTTTATCGATCTTAGCAGTAGGGATGTAACGATCCAGAATTTTAAACAATTTAATTTGGAAATATTTAATTAATTTTAAATATTTGAATGATGGTTTAGATTGAATTTTCAATATAACTTTGAAATAGGCAATTAAATTATAGAATTTAATCTATCGAAGTTGAATAAAAAAATTTGAATCTTCAAATTTAAGCCGATTAAAAATATTTCAAAGGCTTGTAAAATTCGTATTGATAACACCGAAGATTTTAGAAGCTTCAGAAATTAATTTTGGAGTGAATTGTACAGTTTTGAAATTTAATCGTTCGAATCGATAATTTAAAATAGTCGTCCGAGGCACAGTCTCGGAATTCGACGAAACCAGTTCCATTGAGTCCGTAATATTGAAATATTATCGGATTTCAAATTTCGTATTTTTCGGAGTTTATATGTGAGCACACGGTGTGTAAACGCATTGAATTTTTATCGAATTCAATTTAAACTTAAATTTAAATTTAAAAACAAACAGACAGCATCCCTTGGATCACGCCTAAAATCTTGGTTAAAACGTGCAAACGCGTTCTCTGTAAATTCACGTTCTTCTGTCTCCCTCCCTCTCCTTTTAAAATCATCACGCAACCCATAACTCTCGTTCAAAAATCAAAATCGCGCAGAAACAAAATAATGGCCGAGCGAACTAAATCCCCCCATTCCAATTTAACCGAAATCAAAACAAACCCAAATTCAAAATAGAAAAAAAAAAGAATGGCAGATGATGGTCGCGAGTTCGAAACTTTAATCAAACGCGTAGGAGCTAGGGGAAATCGCGATCGGCATTCGCGAGTGGTGGTTGACGCAACTCGTGACTGCTCGCGTGGGGCGTGCGATCGTCAATGGTGACGTCGTGGTTCTCGAACAATGGCGGCGGCGTTCGATTTGGGGCTTGGTGGTGAGGCGCGAGATGGAGTGGGACGAGGGGGACTCGACAGCTGAGGCGACTCGTGGAGGAGCTCGCGATGGTGGAAATCAAATCGAAGTCGCGATTTGACGCTGGGGGTTTCGATGGCAGTGGGGAAGCTAGCGGCGCGTACGCGCGAGGAGGGTGCGGCGACTGAGGACGTTGGTGGTGATGTCGATGGTGCGCGCGTGAAAAGGGGATAATTGCAGTAAGTTTTTTTTTTTTTTTATTTGTTTTGTTCAATTTGATTTAAATATGAAAAAAATATATACAGTAAAATATATATATATACAGATAGAAAAATATATATATATATGTAAAGTCTAAAAAAAAAAAAAAAATAAAGTTAGTTTGAAAGTCAAATTCTAGTTAAATGAATTATTGTAAAAAAAAAAAAGAAAGAAAAGAAAATTTAGTTTAAATTAAAAATATTGAAATTTTTGTATATAGGTCAGATTATATATTATAAGAAATTTAAAAATAGGATGATTAGTTCAGTTGTTATAAAATAAATAGTTTACGATAATAAATTTGTTTTATCTACTATAGTTACTAAAAAGAAAATCTTTAGTTAAAATTAAATCTATAGTTAATTAAATTATTTGAAAGAGAGTTTGGTTAATTAAATTTAATTTTTAGTTGAAATAAAATTATTAAAGAAGAAACGGATTTAAATAAAACTATTGATTTATTAAACAACCAAAAATGAAAATTTATTATTCGATTTATTTCGAATATTAATAAATTGTGTAAATATTTATACAAGGTATAAATGAAGAAAACAAGTTGAATTGGAAGTGGATGGCAAACAGGAATAAAAGGTGAGAACTTCTCACTCAAAAGGAATTTATTTAAATTTTAAATAGTTAGATTTAAAATTTATTGACTGTGTTGATTGATTGATTGAATGATGATTATTATATATATATTGGATGTGAATAGACCCTATACGCCGTTAGTAAGCGGAGGTTATTTATTACACACATATACCGCGATATTCCACCTCGAAGTGGAATTGGTATTATATTATATATATAGCAATATATATATATTGGCATATGTATATATTGCAGTTGATTGATTTCCCGCATTTCTTTTTAGCGGATGAGACCCTATGCGCCGTTAGTAAGCGGATATATATTTATAAAATCCCATATACCGCGATATTCCGTCTTGAAACGGAATGGTATTGTGCTAATGTCTGTGGATGCAGGAAAACAGGTTGGAGGGATCCAACTGGATTCCTCACAAATATTTATTGATTTTAAATACTGTGATGTTTGATTGTTTATCATATCGATATATGATATTGGAAAATCGTGATTGACTATTGATGTGTTGCATCATCAGATCCAAATTTTGAAATTTAAAAACAACGATTTTTATTTCTAAAGGATTTTTGAAAATATACGTTTATATAATATTTTTGGAATTGATTTATTATAAATAAATAAACGTTATAATTTTTATGTTATAAAAATTATGATTTTTGAGAAATGTAGTTAAAAGTTGATTTTTGAAAATATGGGATTAGTGGTTTTATAAAATAGTTTTGAACTGGGATTTCTGAATTTATTATAAGAAGTTTAAAAATAGGATTTATAAAATTTTAAATTTTATAAATCAGAATGATGAAATTATAAAAGAGTTTGAAGATGTTTAAAGTAATAATATAAATTGTTTTATATTAAAAGATTTATAAGTTGATATTTATAAATTTAGAATATCTTGAATTATAAAACAAGCTTTTATAAGTGATAGAATGATTTGTAAATGAATTTCATAAAGGAATGAAATCTATAGAATTTATGAAATTGGATTATTTCTAAATCAAAAGGTTAAATTATAAAAGTGTTTGAAGATGTTTAAAGTAATAATATAAATTGTTTTATATTAAAAGATTTATAAATGGATATTTATAAATTAAAAATATTGGAATTGTAAAACGAACTTTTCTAAGTGTTAGAAAAAAAATTGTAAATGAATTTCATAAATTGGAATTATAGAATTATAACGGTGAAGTTATAAATAGAATTTTATAAGCAGTAGGTTTATAAAATTTATAAAGTTATTAAAGGAATGAGTTGGATAAATGAATGAATCTTATAAGTTATAATATAAGATTTATAAAATTTATGAAGTTTAAAGGAATGATTTTGTAAATAAATAAATTATAAGTATTTGACTTATAATATGAATTTTTAGTATATCATTGTGATATGAATTGAGATAGGTTAATAATGAAAATTTAAAAAAGGAAGTTGATATAAAATAAATAGAATAGAATTTATAAACGTTGTTTTATAAATTCAAAACGACTTATTTTGATAAGTAAATTGTTCTAATTTATTTATGGAGTTATATTCATGTTTTAGATAGTGAATAATTCCTTAAACTAAAATGAATAGAAGTGATGAAATTTATTAACAAGGTATATTCACGTTTTTGAATAGTGAATATTATGTTAAAAAAAAGAATTATTTGGAATGTGATGTTTTAAATAAAATTAAAACGATCTAACGATGTTTTAAAATATATTGAGATTCGAAATCATAGATTTCAACATTTATTGTTGAAATAGATGTTTTCGAGAAATAGAAGGAAATAATAGATTATAACACTGTTGTTATAATAGATAATTTCCGAAAGGAAATGTTTTGTATAGTATTGGGATTTATATATATCTATTTTAATTTTGAATCCCTATACTAGTGATTATGGGTTGTCGTAACGATGTTTACGCAACATTCGTTTTGGCCCAAATAAATATGGTTAAGTGAATGATTTCCTTAAAGAATGAAATATATACTTAATTTCGATTAGAGTATATGGAATATTTTCCAAGGTTGAAAATAAATAAAATTTGTGGATTACTTATAAAATAAATAAGTATGGAAATTGTTTTTCCAATGAGAAATGGAAAGTTTAGAGAATTTATCTTTTTGAAGATAAATTGAAAATGAATATTTGAAATCGTATATTCATAAATATTTTGGAAGTATAAATTCAATATGGAATTTATAAATGGAATTGGGAAAATAGGTTTAAAAATAAATATTGATTTATTTTTGAAATATGGAAAGTTATATCTTCTAAAGATGTTTTTGGAATTAAATAATTTGGAAAATTATTTGGATTCTGGTGATGTTGGCATATCCATTGATAGTTCAATAACCAACTATCGATATTTACCTTGAACGGTATTTGTTGTGAATTTGTTTGAAATTGAATGCCACACTTATTTTTTTAAAAATAAGCGCTCACTATTCGGGTTAACCGGGAAAGGACCATGGGGTCGTATAACCCATTCCGAATATGTGATACGTCGTTATGAATTGCATTCGAAGATCGGTGTTGAAGACCGGATATTTTCGAAAACGAGAGGGTTTCTTGTTGATTGTCTCTGCACTGGCTGATCCCCGGTATAGAGATCTCCATAAGTGATGGGAAATCCGAACGTGATTAGAAATTATTCGGATTGCAAGGACTTCTTTGTAAGTGCCTTCGGTTCTGTTCGAGCCCGGAACAGACTTGTATGGATTGTATGTCTGACATTACAAGTTGAGATATAAAGCCGATTTCTTTCAAATATATTTCTGAGGTGGCGGAGAATTTATTCTTTTAGCTTAACACCCTTCTCTGAGACGTACGAGTTCAGAGGTTATATAGTTGAAGTTATCAGCGATATATTCCCAGTTTGGTAATGTGACATGCTGAGTGATGCTGAAATGATCATTGTGTTGATTATTTGTGATAGGATCATTTATTTGATCGTCTATCTTAGTGATCATTGTGTTGATCATTTGTTGACCCAAAGCATGGCTTTTGTATAAAGTATGTTTTTGTGGACGTGACTTCGTCGAGCCTCACATCCCGGAAATGGTCAAAACAGGAAGGAAGCAGCAAGGTTATGAGGGGTAGCGCCCTTTAGGATATGTACATTTCCTTCTGGAAAAGGGTGGTATCATGGTATGGAGCCCAGATACTTACTCATGTTGAAACACTTTGTTTTTATGATTGTGTGAATTGATTAGAGAGCTCTCGGATAAAGGTCCCAAAGGACCGGGGGATGGCATATTCGGTCAGTTGTTACCCAGTTAGGGGTAACCCGGCCTTGTGTTGGTAGAGATCCGGTTTGGTTCTCGGGGATGTCCATCCAGAGGCATTCTCATGTGGCAATGGGAAGTTCCTTGGCCTGACCATTTGTTGGAAATCCAATTCTCAATACGAAACTTGTACGGTATTAGTTGTAGAACCTGCTATTCACTTATGGTGGTCACCACTGTTTGGATAGTAGCTATAGTAGGCATACGATAATGGTCGTATGTTGGCTAAGATTTATATCTTTATTTTAGAAATGAATTTACTACACTATGCACTAGTAATAATATCAAATGTTATTTTAAAAGCGTATCAAGCATCTTTGACTATCATAAGGAGAAATCTCCTCCGATTCTGCGTTTGCATGTGTGTGTGTGCGGGAGGCCTTATGGTAGTCTCATTTTTAAAAGCATTGCGAATTGAATTTAAAAATATTCCTCTATTTTGATTTTTAAAGATAAATAAACTGTTTTGAGTTCTCACACCAGTCACATGACTGACTCGGAGTTTATTGTTTTCCTTCCTAAACTCTGGGTGCCCACCAATTTTCCACACGGGCAGTTAAGAGTTAGGTTTATCAGGATATTCTGGATATTCTGGAGTTGCAGGAGGCAAGCTGGATGGCGTAGCATATTACTAGTATATAGTACTTCTCCTTTCCGCTGTTTATTGTTGTTGTTGTACACTCTGATGATTTGATGTAATGCAATATAATATGATGTAATAACTGATATAGTTCTTTGTTTAAAGATTATTCATTTATCTATTATATGTTGTTCCGCTGCGAATTGTGAGATTCTGTTGTTGTTCTGTTGTTTCTTTCTGTTCTGTTTTTCTTTCTCTCTTCTTCCACCTCTTTCTTCTTTCTTAAAAACCCTCAGTGTTCGTATTTTCGTTCACCTTGAGTTAATCAATGGAGATTAGTGTCTATTCAAGGAGTACGGATTTACGGGTCCTGACAATGTGGTATCAGAGCTGTTGGTTAAGCGACAACCATGGTTCTGTAGGGTATTTCTCGTTAGAGATAGAGTCAGCAGTACTCTAGAATGAGTTTGAGTGTAATAATAGATATGAGCGCGTATTTGTTAGTGAATATAAAATTGTTTTTGAATAGGGTAAATAAAATAAATTTGCCCAAAACTATTTTTGGTATAGAAAAGAAATGATTTTCTATGAATTATTATAGTATATGGTTGCATGATTGCTAGGAAATAATAATATTGGATTATTATCATTAGTATATGGAATTGAATAAATAAAATGAATTGAATTCAAGTAAATTAACTTGATAATTTATTCATTTGTGAAATAATTTCAAATGGAATGAATATGGAATGTGAATAAAGATTGAATAAAGATGGTATATGAATTGGTAGTAAGCAAGAAAATGAGATGAATTGAAATATTGAAATGAATTAATGAATAAAACTAATTCAATGTAGTAATGTGAATGTACAAATTGAATTAAATTAGTTAATCAATAGAATTCAATATTTAGAATTTAGAATTTAATTCAAATAGAATTTAAATTGAGAATTGAATTCGAATGAATTTGAAGTGTGAATTGAATAGAAACGTGAAATTGAATGAAAATTAAATATGTAACTTCAATAGTGAAGTAAAAACGTATAAGAAGCATATATTGGAAATTTTGTAATAAAATTTGCAAAATAGTTTGAATGTTGGATTTGGATGCTACTACTAGCAGATTATACAGGTTATACAGGTATATAAAGGAATTGAGATTTTGATTTCGAAGATAAAATTTAATTGCTCGACAAAAAGGTACGTATTTCAATTTCGGTATGAGATTTGATGACTTTCTTCTCTAGCCACTTGGCTTTTCTCTTTTCTTTTTGATTCTGAGGGGCCGTGGTGCCATTTTGTAGTCGTACCGATCGAGCCGCGCAAAGGAAACGCTGGCGAAATTTTTCGAAAATTTAGGGTGTTAGAAAATTTTTGAGAAAAATTTGAAAGTTTGAAATTTGAATTTGAATTTAAACTTGAATTGTTAAGGAAAACAATATAGTTTGGAACCTATAATTGAAGTTAGAAAGCTAGTTGAAATGATAGTGAATCTCTAGTAAAAAAATTTAGGTTGGTAAGTTAATAAAACTATTTGAATTGTGAAAAATGATAGACGGGATAAGGGCATTCTTCTTAACTTGTAATTTCGGGACGAAATTCTTTTAAGGGGGAAAGATTATAACGATCCAGAATTTTAAACAATTTAATTTGGAAATATTTAATTAATTTTAAATATTTGAATGATGGTTTAGATTGAATTTTCAATATAACTTTGAAATAGGCAATTAAATTATAGAATTTAATCTATCGAAGTTGAATAAAAAAATTTGAATCTTCAAATTTAAGCCGATTAAAAATATTTCAAAGGCTTGTAAAATTCGTATTGATAACACCGAAGATTTTAGAAGCTTCAGAAATTAATTTTGGAGTGAATTGTACAGTTTTGAAATTTAATCGTTCGAATCGATAATTTAAAATAGTCGTCCGAGGCACAGTCTCGGAATTCGACGAAACCAGTTCCATTGAGTCCGTAATATTGAACTATTATCGGATTTCAAATTTCGTATTTTTCGGAGTTTATATGTGAGCACACGGTGTGTAAACGCATTGAATTTTTATCGAATTCAATTTAAACTTAAATTTAAATTTAAAAACAAACAGACAGCATCCCTTGGATCACGCCTAAAATCTTGGTTAAAACGTGCAAACGCGTTCTCTGTAAATTCACGTTCTTCTGTCTCCCTCCCTCTCCTTTTAAAATCATCACGCAACCCATAACTCTCGTTCAAAAATCAAAATCGCGCAGAAACAAAATAATGGCCGAGCGAACTAAATCCCCCCATTCCAATTTAACCGAAATCAAAACAAACCCAAATTCAAAATAGAAAAAAAAAAAAGAATGGCAGATGATGGTCGCGAGTTCGAAACTTTAATCAAACGCGTAGGAGCTAGGGGAAATCGCGATCGGCATTCGCGAGTGGTGGTTGACGCAACTCGTGACTGCTCGCGTGGGGCGTGCGATCGTCAATGGTGACGTCGTGGTTCTCGAACAATGGCGGCGGCGTTCGATTTGGGGCTTGGTGGTGAGGCGCGAGATGGAGTGGGACGAGGGGGACTCGACAGCTGAGGCGACTCGTGGAGGAGCTCGCGATGGTGGAAATCAAATCGAAGTCGCGATTTGACGCTGGGGGTTTCGATGGCAGTGGGGAAGCTAGCGGCGCGTACGCGCGAGGAGGGTGCGGCGACTGAGGACGTTGGTGGTGATGTCGATGGTGCGCGCGTGAACAGGGGATAATTGCAGTAAGTTTTTTTTTTATTTTATTTTATTTGTTTTGTTCAATTTGATTTAAATATGAAAAAAATATATACAGTAAAATATATATATAGAGATAGAAAAATATATATATATATGTAAAGTCTAAAAAAAAAAAAATAAAGTTAGTTTGAAAGTCAAATTCTAGTTAAATGAATTATTGTAAAAAAAAAAAAGAAAGAAAGAAAAGAAAATTTAGTTTAAATTAAAAATATTGAAATTTTTGTATATAGGTCAGATTATATATTATAAGAAATTTAAAAATAGGATGATTAGTTCAGTTGTTATAAAATAAATAGTTTACGATAATAAATTTGTTTTATCTACTATAGTTACTAAAAAGAAAATCTTTAGTTAAAATTAAATCTATAGTTAATTAAATTATTTGAAAGAGAGTTTGGTTAATTAAATTTAATTTTTAGTTGAAATAAAATTATTAAAGAAGAAACGGATTTAAATAAAACTATTGATTTATTAAACAACCAAAAATGAAAATTTATTATTCGATTTATTTCGAATATTAATAAATTGTGTAAATATTTATACAAGGTATAAATGAAGAAAACAAGTTGAATTGGAAGTGGATGGCAAACAGGAATAAAAGGTGAGAACTTCTCACTCAAAAGGAATTTATTTAAATTTTAAATAGTTAGATTTAAAATTTATTGACTGTGTTGATTGATTGATTGAATGATGATTATTATATATATATTGGATGTGAATAGACCCTATACGCCGTTAGTAAGCGGAGGTTATTTATTACACACATATACCGCGATATTCCACCTCGAAGTGGAATTGGTATTATATTATATATATAGCAATATATATATATTGGCATATGTATATATTGCAGTTGATTGATTTCCCGCATTTCTTTTTAGCGGATGAGACCCTATGCGCCGTTAGTAAGCGGATATATATTTATAAAATCCCATATACCGCGATATTCCGTCTTGAAACGGAATGGTATTGTGCTAATGTCTGTGGATGCAGGAAAACAGGTTGGAGGGATCCAACTGGATTCCTCACAAATATTTATTGATTTTAAATACTGTGATGTTTGATTGTTTATCATATCGATATATGATATTGGAAAATCGTGATTGACTATTGATGTGTTGCATCATCAGATCCAAATTTTGAAATTTAAAAACAACGATTTTTATTTCTAAAGGATTTTTGAAAATATACGTTTATATAATATTTTTGGAATTGATTTATTATAAATAAATAAACGTTATAATTTTTATGTTATAAAAATTATGATTTTTGAGAAATGTAGTTAAAAGTTGATTTTTGAAAATATGGGATTAGTGGTTTTATAAAATAGTTTTGAACTGGGATTTCTGAATTTATTATAAGAAGTTTAAAAATAGGATTTATAAAATTTTAAATTTTATAAATCAGAATGATGAAATTATAAAAGAGTTTGAAGATGTTTAAAGTAATAATATAAATTGTTTTATATTAAAAGATTTATAAGTTGATATTTATAAATTTAGAATATCTTGAATTATAAAACAAGCTTTTATAAGTGATAGAATGATTTGTAAATGAATTTCATAAAGGAATGAAATCTATAGAATTTATGAAATTGGATTATTTCTAAATCAAAAGGTTAAATTATAAAAGTGTTTGAAGATGTTTAAAGTAATAATATAAATTGTTTTATATTAAAAGATTTATAAATGGATATTTATAAATTAAAAATATTGGAATTGTAAAACGAACTTTTCTAAGTGTTAGAAAAAAAATTGTAAATGAATTTCATAAATTGGAATTATAGAATTATAACGGTGAAGTTATAAATAGAATTTTATAAGCAGTAGGTTTATAAAATTTATAAAGTTATTAAAGGAATGAGTTGGATAAATGAATGAATCTTATAAGTTATAATATAAGATTTATAAAATTTATGAAGTTTAAAGGAATGATTTTGTAAATAAATAAATTATAAGTATTTGACTTATAATATGAATTTTTAGTATATCATTGTGATATGAATTGAGATAGGTTAATAATGAAAATTTAAAAAAGGAAGTTGATATAAAATAAATAGAATAGAATTTATAAACGTTGTTTTATAAATTCAAAACGACTTATTTTGATAAGTAAATTGTTCTAATTTATTTATGGAGTTATATTCATGTTTTAGATAGTGAATAATTCCTTAAACTAAAATGAATAGAAGTGATGAAATTTATTAACAAGGTATATTCACGTTTTTGAATAGTGAATATTATGTTAAAAAAAAGAATTATTTGGAATGTGATGTTTTAAATAAAATTAAAACGATCTAACGATGTTTTAAAATATATTGAGATTCGAAATCATAGATTTCAACATTTATTGTTGAAATAGATGTTTTCGAGAAATAGAAGGAAATAATAGATTATAACACTGTTGTTATAATAGATAATTTCCGAAAGGAAATGTTTTGTATAGTATTGGGATTTATATATATCTATTTTAATTTTGAATCCCTATACTAGTGATTATGGGTTGTCGTAACGATGTTTACGCAACATTCGTTTTGGCCCAAATAAATATGGTTAAGTGAATGATTTCCTTAAAGAATGAAATATATACTTAATTTCGATTAGAGTATATGGAATATTTTCCAAGGTTGAAAATAAATAAAATTTGTGGATTACTTATAAAATAAATAAGTATGGAAATTGTTTTTCCAATGAGAAATGGAAAGTTTAGAGAATTTATCTTTTTGAAGATAAATTGAAAATGAATATTTGAAATCGTATATTCATAAATATTTTGGAAGTATAAATTCAATATGGAATTTATAAATGGAATTGGGAAAATAGGTTTAAAAATAAATATTGATTTATTTTTGAAATATGGAAAGTTATATCTTCTAAAGATGTTTTTGGAATTAAATAATTTGGAAAATTATTTGGATTCTGGTGATGTTGGCATATCCATTGATAGTTCAATAACCAACTATCGATATTTACCTTGAACGGTATTTGTTGTGAATTTGTTTGAAATTGAATGCCACACTTATTTTTTTAAAAATAAGCGCTCACTATTCGGGTTAACCGGGAAAGGACCATGGGGTCGTATAACCCATTCCGAATATGTGATACGTCGTTATGAATTGCATTCGAAGACCGGTGTTGAAGACCGGATATTTTCGAAAACGAGAGGGTTTCTTGTTGATTGTCTCTGCACTGGCTGATCCCCGGTATAGAGATCTCCATAAGTGATGGGAAATCCGAACGTGATTAGAAATTATTCGGATTGCAAGGACTTCTTTGTAAGTGCCTTCGGTTCTGTTCGAGCCCGGAACAGACTTGTATGGATTGTATGTCTGACATTACAAGTTGAGATATAAAGCCGATTTCTTTCAAATATATTTCTGAGGTGGCGGAGAATTTATTCTTTTAGCTTAACACCCTTCTCTGAGACGTACGAGTTCAGAGGTTATATAGTTGAAGTTATCAGCGATATATTCCCAGTTTGGTAATGTGACATGCTGAGTGATGCTGAAATGATCATTGTGTTGATTATTTGTGATAGGATCATTTATTTGATCGTCTATCTTAGTGATCATTGTGTTGATCATTTGTTGACCCAAAGCATGGCTTTTGTATAAAGTATGTTTTTGTGGACGTGACTTCGTCGAGCCTCACATCCCGGAAATGGTCAAAACAGGAAGGAAGCAGCAAGGTTATGAGGGGTAGCGCCCTTTAGGATATGTACATTTCCTTCTGGAAAAGGGTGGTATCATGGTATGGAGCCCAGATACTTACTCATGTTGAAACACTTTGTTTTTATGATTGTGTGAATTGATTAGAGAGCTCTCGGATAAAGGTCCCAAAGGACCGGGGGATGGCATATTCGGTCAGTTGTTACCCAGTTAGGGGTAACCCGGCCTTGTGTTGGTAGAGATCCGGTTTGGTTCTCGGGGATGTCCATCCAGAGGCATTCTCATGTGGCAATGGGAAGTTCCTTGGCCTGACCATTTGTTGGAAATCCAATTCTCAATACGAAACTTGTACGGTATTAGTTGTAGAACCTGCTATTCACTTATGGTGGTCACCACTGTTTGGATAGTAGCTATAGTAGGCATACGATAATGGTCGTATGTTGGCTAAGATTTATATCTTTATTTTAGAAATGAATTTACTACACTATGCACTAGTAATAATATCAAATGTTATTTTAAAAGCGTATCAAGCATCTTTGACTATCATAAGGAGAAATCTCCTCCGATTCTGCGTTTGCATGTGTGTGTGTGCGGGAGGCCTTATGGTAGTCTCATTTTTAAAAGCATTGCGAATTGAATTTAAAAATATTCCTCTATTTTGATTTTTAAAGATAAATAAACTGTTTTGAGTTCTCACACCAGTCACATGACTGACTCGGAGTTTATTGTTTTCCTTCCTAAACTCTGGGTGCCCACCAATTTTCCACACGGGCAGTTAAGAGTTAGGTTTATCAGGATATTCTGGATATTCTGGAGTTGCAGGAGGCAAGCTGGATGGCGTAGCATATTACTAGTATATAGTACTTCTCCTTTCCGCTGTTTATTGTTGTTGTTGTACACTCTGATGATTTGATGTAATGCAATATAATATGATGTAATAACTGATATAGTTCTTTGTTTAAAGATTATTCATTTATCTATTATATGTTGTTCCGCTGCGAATTGTGAGATTCTGTTGTTGTTCTGTTGTTTCTTTCTGTTCTGTTTTTCTTTCTCTCTTCTTCCACCTCTTTCTTCTTTCTTAAAAACCCTCAGTGTTCGTATTTTCGTTCACCTTGAGTTAATCAATGGAGATTAGTGTCTATTCAAGGAGTACGGATTTACGGGTCCTGACAATGTGGTATCAGAGCTGTTGGTTAAGCGACAACCATGGTTCTGTAGGGTATTTCTCGTTAGAGATAGAGTCAGCAGTACTCTAGAATGAGTTTGAGTGTAATAATAGATATGAGCGCGTATTTGTTAGTGAATATAAAATTGTTTTTGAATAGGGTAAATAAAATAAATTTGCCCAAAACTATTTTTGGTATAGAAAAGAAATGATTTTCTATGAATTATTATAGTATATGGTTGCATGATTGCTAGGAAATAATAATATTGGATTATTATCATTAGTATATGGAATTGAATAAATAAAATGAATTGAATTCAAGTAAATTAACTTGATAATTTATTCATTTGTGAAATAATTTCAAATGGAATGAATATGGAATGTGAATAAAGATTGAATAAAGATGGTATATGAATTGGTAGTAAGCAAGAAAATGAGATGAATTGAAATATTGAAATGAATTAATGAATAAAACTAATTCAATGTAGTAATGTGAATGTACAAATTGAATTAAATTAGTTAATCAATAGAATTCAATATTTAGAATTTAGAATTTAATTCAAATAGAATTTAAATTGAGAATTGAATTCGAATGAATTTGAAGTGTGAATTGAATTGAAACGTGAAATTGAATGAAAATTAAATATGTAACTTCAATAGTGAAGTAAAAACGTATAAGAAGCATATATTGGAAATTTTGTAATAAAATTTGCAAAATAGTTTGAATGTTGGATTTGGATGCTACTACTAGCAGATTATACAGGTTATACAGGTATATAAAGGAATTGAGATTTTGATTTCGAAGATAAAATTTAATTGCTCGACAAAAAGGTACGTATTTCAATTTCGGTATGAGATTTGATGACTTTCTTCTCTAGCCACTTGGCTTTTCTCTTTTCTTTTTGATTCTGAGGGGCCGTGGTGCCATTTTGTAGTCGTACCGATCGAGCCGCGCAAAGGAAACGCTGGCGAAATTTTTCGAAAATTTAGGGTGTTAGAAAATTTTTGAGAAAAATTTGAAAGTTTGAAATTTGAATTTGAATTTAAACTTGAATTGTTAAGGAAAACAATATAGTTTGGAACCTATAATTGAAGTTAGAAAGCTAGTTGAAATGATAGTGAATCTCTAGTAAAAAAATTTAGGTTGGTAAGTTAATAAAACTATTTGAATTGTGAAAAATGATAGACGGGATAAGGGCATTCTTCTTAACTTGTAATTTCGGGACGAAATTCTTTTAAGGGGGAAAGATTGTAACGATCCAGAATTTTAAACAATTTAATTTGGAAATATTTAATTAATTTTAAATATTTGAATGATGGTTTAGATTGAATTTTCAATATAACTTTGAAATAGGCAATTAAATTATAGAATTTAATCTATCGAAGTTGAATAAAAAAATTTGAATCTTCAAATTTAAGCCGATTAAAAATATTTCAAAGGCTTGTAAAATTCGTATTGATAACACCGAAGATTTTAGAAGCTTCAGAAATTAATTTTGGAGTGAATTGTACAGTTTTGAAATTTAATCGTTCGAATCGATAATTTAAAATAGTCGTCCGAGGCACAGTCTCGGAATTCGACGAAACCAGTTCCATTGAGTCCGTAATATTGAACTATTATCGGATTTCAAATTTCGTATTTTTCGGAGTTTATATGTGAGCACACGGTGTGTAAACGCATTGAATTTTTATCGAATTCAATTTAAACTTAAATTTAAATTTAAAAACAAACAGACAGCATCCCTTGGATCACGCCTAAAATCTTGGTTAAAACGTGCAAACGCGTTCTCTGTAAATTCACGTTCTTCTGTCTCCCTCCCTCTCCTTTTAAAATCATCACGCAACCCATAACTCTCGTTCAAAAATCAAAATCGCGCAGAAACAAAATAATGGCCGAGCGAACTAAATCCCCCCATTCCAATTTAACCGAAATCAAAACAAACCCAAATTCAAAATAGAAAAAAAAAAGAATGGCAGATGATGGTCGCGAGTTCGAAACTTTAATCAAACGCGTAGGAGCTAGGGGAAATCGCGATCGGCATTCGCGAGTGGTGGTTGACGCAACTCGTGACTGCTCGCGTGGGGCGTGCGATCGTCAATGGTGACGTCGTGGTTCTCGAACAATGGCGGCGGCGTTCGATTTGGGGCTTGGTGGTGAGGCGCGAGATGGAGTGGGACGAGGGGGACTCGACAGCTGAGGCGACTCGTGGAGGAGCTCGCGATGGTGGAAATCAAATCGAAGTCGCGATTTGACGCTGGGGGTTTCGATGGCAGTGGGGAAGCTAGCGGCGCGTACGCGCGAGGAGGGTGCGGCGACTGAGGACGTTGGTGGTGATGTCGATGGTGCGCGCGTGAAAAGGGGATAATTGCAGTAAGTTTTTTTTTTTTTATTTTATTTGTTTTGTTCAATTTGATTTAAATATGAAAAAAATATATACAGTAAAATATATATATACAGATAGAAAAATATATATATATATGTAAAGTCTAAAAAAATAATAATAATAAAGTTAGTTTGAAAGTCAAATTCTAGTTAAATGAATTGTAAAAAAAAAAAAAAGAAAGAAAAGAAAATTTAGTTTAAATTAAAAATATTGAAATTTTTGTATATAGGTCAGATTATATATTATAAGAAATTTAAAAATAGGATGATTAGTTCAGTTGTTATAAAATAAATAGTTTACGATAATAAATTTGTTTTATCTACTATAGTTACTAAAAAGAAAATCTTTAGTTAAAATTAAATCTATAGTTAATTAAATTATTTGAAAGAGAGTTTGGTTAATTAAATTTAATTTTTAGTTGAAATAAAATTATTAAAGAAGAAACGGATTTAAATAAAACTATTGATTTATTAAACAACCAAAAATGAAAATTTATTATTCGATTTATTTCGAATATTAATAAATTGTGTAAATATTTATACAAGGTATAAATGAAGAAAACAAGTTGAATTGGAAGTGGATGGCAAACAGGAATAAAAGGTGAGAACTTCTCACTCAAAAGGAATTTATTTAAATTTTAAATAGTTAGATTTAAAATTTATTGACTGTGTTGATTGATTGATTGAATGATGATTATTATATATATATTGGATGTGAATAGACCCTATACGCCGTTAGTAAGCGGAGGTTATTTATTACACACATATACCGCGATATTCCACCTCGAAGTGGAATTGGTATTATATTATATATATAGCAATATATATATATATTGGCATATGTATATATTGCAGTTGATTGATTTCCCGCATTTCTTTTTAGCGGATGAGACCCTATGCGCCGTTAGTAAGCGGATATATATTTATAAAATCCCATATACCGCGATATTCCGTCTTGAAACGGAATGGTATTGTGCTAATGTCTGTGGATGCAGGAAAACAGGTTGGAGGGATCCAACTGGATTCCTCACAAATATTTATTGATTTTAAATACTGTGATGTTTGATTGTTTATCATATCGATATATGATATTGGAAAATCGTGATTGACTATTTATGTGTTGCATCATCAGATCCAAATTTTGAAATTTAAAAACAACGATTTTTATTTCTAAAGGATTTTTGAAAATATACGTTTATATAATATTTTTGGAATTGATTTATTATAAATAAATAAACGTTATAATTTTTATGTTATAAAAATTATGATTTTTGAGAAATGTAGTTAAAAGTTGATTTTTGAAAATATGGGATTAGTGGTTTTATAAAATAGTTTTGAACTGGGATTTCTGAATTTATTATAAGAAGTTTAAAAATAGGATTTATAAAATTTTAAATTTTATAAATCAGAATGATGAAATTATAAAAGAGTTTGAAGATGTTTAAAGTAATAATATAAATTGTTTTATATTAAAAGATTTATAAGTTGATATTTATAAATTTAGAATATCTTGAATTATAAAACAAGCTTTTATAAGTGATAGAATGATTTGTAAATGAATTTCATAAAGGAATGAAATCTATAGAATTTATGAAATTGGATTATTTCTAAATCAAAAGGTTAAATTATAAAAGTGTTTGAAGATGTTTAAAGTAATAATATAAATTGTTTTATATTAAAAGATTTATAAATGGATATTTATAAATTAAAAATATTGGAATTGTAAAACGAACTTTTCTAAGTGTTAGAAAAAAAATTGTAAATGAATTTCATAAATTGGAATTATAGAATTATAACGGTGAAGTTATAAATAGAATTTTATAAGCAGTAGGTTTATAAAATTTATAAAGTTATTAAAGGAATGAGTTGGATAAATGAATGAATCTTATAAGTTATAATATAAGATTTATAAAATTTATGAAGTTTAAAGGAATGATTTTGTAAATAAATAAATTATAAGTATTTGACTTATAATATGAATTTTTAGTATATCATTGTGATATGAATTGAGATAGGTTAATAATGAAAATTTAAAAAAGGAAGTTGATATAAAATAAATAGAATAGAATTTATAAACGTTGTTTTATAAATTCAAAACGACTTATTTTGATAAGTAAATTGTTCTAATTTATTTATGGAGTTATATTCATGTTTTAGATAGTGAATAATTCCTTAAACTAAAATGAATAGAAGTGATGAAATTTATTAACAAGGTATATTCACGTTTTTGAATAGTGAATATTATGTTAAAAAAAAGAATTATTTGGAATGTGATGTTTTAAATAAAATTAAAACGATCTAACGATGTTTTAAAATATATTGAGATTCGAAATCATAGATTTCAACATTTATTGTTGAAATAGATGTTTTCGAGAAATAGAAGGAAATAATAGATTATAACACTGTTGTTATAATAGATAATTTCCGAAAGGAAATGTTTTGTATAGTATTGGGATTTATATATATCTATTTTAATTTTGAATCCCTATACTAGTGATTATGGGTTGTCGTAACGATGTTTACGCAACATTCGTTTTGGCCCAAATAAATATGGTTAAGTGAATGATTTCCTTAAAGAATGAAATATATACTTAATTTCGATTAGAGTATATGGAATATTTTCCAAGGTTGAAAATAAATAAAATTTGTGGATTACTTATAAAATAAATAAGTATGGAAATTGTTTTTCCAATGAGAAATGGAAAGTTTAGAGAATTTATCTTTTTGAAGATAAATTGAAAATGAATATTTGAAATCGTATATTCATAAATATTTTGGAAGTATAAATTCAATATGGAATTTATAAATGGAATTGGGAAAATAGGTTTAAAAATAAATATTGATTTATTTTTGAAATATGGAAAGTTATATCTTCTAAAGATGTTTTTGGAATTAAATAATTTGGAAAATTATTTGGATTCTGGTGATGTTGGCATATCCATTGATAGTTCAATAACCAACTATCGATATTTACCTTGAACGGTATTTGTTGTGAATTTGTTTGAAATTGAATGCCACACTTATTTTTTTAAAAATAAGCGCTCACTATTCGGGTTAACCGGGAAAGGACCATGGGGTCGTATAACCCATTCCGAATATGTGATACGTCGTTATGAATTGCATTCGAAGACCGGTGTTGAAGACCGGATATTTTCGAAAACGAGAGGGTTTCTTGTTGATTGTCTCTGCACTGGCTGATCCCCGGTATAGAGATCTCCATAAGTGATGGGAAATCCGAACGTGATTAGAAATTATTCGGATTGCAAGGACTTCTTTGTAAGTGCCTTCGGTTCTGTTCGAGCCCGGAACAGACTTGTATGGATTGTATGTCTTGCATTACAAGTTGAGATATAAAGCCGATTTCTTTCAAATATATTTCTGAGGTGGCGGAGAATTTATTCTTTTAGCTTAACACCCTTCTCTGAGACGTACGAGTTCAGAGGTTATATAGTTGAAGTTATCAGCGATATATTCCCAGTTTGGTAATGTGACATGCTGAGTGATGCTGAAATGATCATTGTGTTGATTATTTGTGATAGGATCATTTATTTGATCGTCTATCTTAGTGATCATTGTGTTGATCATTTGTTGACCCAAAGCATGGCTTTTGTATAAAGTATGTTTTTGTGGACGTGACTTCGTCGAGCCTCACATCCCGGAAATGGTCAAAACAGGAAGGAAGCAGCAAGGTTATGAGGGGTAGCGCCCTTTAGGATATGTACATTTCCTTCTGGAAAAGGGTGGTATCATGGGATGGAGCCCAGATACTTACTCATGTTGAAACACTTTGTTTTTATGATTGTGTGAATTGATTAGAGAGCTCTCGGATAAAGGTCCCAAAGGACCGGGGGATGGCATATTCGGTCAGTTGTTACCCAGTTAGGGGTAACCCGGCCTTGTGTTGGTAGAGATCCGGTTTGGTTCTCGGGGATGTCCATCCAGAGGCATTCTCATGTGGCAATGGGAAGTTCCTTGGCCTGATCATTTGTTGGAAATCCAATTCTCAATACGAAACTTGTACGGTATTAGTTGTAGAACCTGCTATTCACTTATGGTGGTCACCACTGTTTGGATAGTAGCTATAGTAGGCATACGATAATGGTCGTATGTTGGCTAAGATTTATATCTTTATTTTAGAAATGAATTTACTACACTATGCACTAGTAATAATATCAAATGTTATTTTAAAAGCGTATCAAGCATCTTTGACTATCATAAGGAGAAATCTCCTCCGATTCTGCGTTTGCATGTGTGTGTGTGCGGGAGGCCTTATGGTAGTCTCATTTTTAAAAGCATTGCGAATTGAATTTAAAAATATTCCTCTATTTTGATTTTTAAAGATAAATAAACTGTTTTGAGTTCTCACACCAGTCACATGACTGACTCGGAGTTTATTGTTTTCCTTCCTAAACTCTGGGTGCCCACCAATTTTCCACACGGGCAGTTAAGAGTTAGGTTTATCAGGATATTCTGGATATTCTGGAGTTGCAGGAGGCAAGCTGGATGGCGTAGCATATTACTAGTATATAGTACTTCTCCTTTCCGCTGTTTATTGTTGTTGTTGTACACTCTGATGATTTGATGTAATGTAATATAATATGATGTAATAACTGATATAGTTCTTTGTTTAAAGATTATTCATTTATCTATTATATGTTGTTCCGCTGCGAATTGTGAGATTCTGTTATTGTTCTGTTGTTTCTTTCTGTTCTGTTTTTCTTTCTCTCTTCTTCTACCTCTTTCTTCTTTCTTAAAAACCCTCAGTGTTCGTATTTTCGTTCACCTTGAGTTAATCAATGGAGATTAGTGTCTATTCAAGGAGTACGGATTTACGGGTCCTGACAAGGGATCATGGCTTTGGGATCATAGTTTGATCATGGTGTATTGGTATTATATTATTAGTAATTTTTGGGATAGTGTAGTGCAATGAGATATTGTGCTAACTTGTTGTTACAAGGGAAGAGTAGGATATGGTATGATCCCCTACCTTTGAGATGGATGTACCATACTTGTTTATAGGAAGTCCAGATTCCTATTGAGCCACATTTGTGAAGAGGGCCGGCTGTGATTTTGCTATTCCTTTCTATTTGTATATAGTTTTAATATATAGTATTTTGAAATAGTTCCCCTCACACCAAGCTTTATGTCTGACCCGCGTTTTTGTCTACTTATGTTATGACAACTCTTAGGTACTTGATTAAGTAATTCGGTAGTAAGGTGCTTTTAGGGATACACAAGTAGAGTATGCAGCTGGAGCATTTTGGAGGCATAGAATCGACATTTTGACATACATATACTTGTTATTTTATGTATATGACAGACCTTCTATCTATATACAAGATTATTGTATCAGATATTAATTCAACACTCCGTGCTTTTGGAGTAAATGTATTCTGATTATTTGTATTGATATATATTTGTCAATTGCTTCTGCTAGTGTAGTATCTTATATATTGTCATTCTATTTTTGTTCATGTATTTTTAATATATTATATGTTGTCATTCCATTATAAGATCTTATCGATGTATAAGTTTAGTGTTTTGTTCTAATTTTTACCTCGACAATCTATCTTTTGTGATATTTAAAAGTAGGCGATATTTTAAGGCACCAACTTTTAGGTATTGCGAAGGGCGGGTTTCTAGAATTGGTTTTGGAGCTTATGCTCAATACTCGGACTAAGTAGACGTATTTGAGTTAATCAATCTGGTAAAACGAGATATGTTATGAGAGCATCCTTGTATTGTTTTTACTATATAATACGGTATACATTACTTGCCTTCTGAACTTGATTTGTTTCTATCGCTAGTTTTAAGGTATTTTCGTTAGGCTATCTGTATGAGCAAATGAAATACAAGAGCGACTGCGGATGGGCATTTTGAGATGCCTAATTTGTTTAGAGACTATTTTACTACCGCAAAGGATCTTCCATCCTCTGTGAACATTTCCAGCTGATAGTGGTTAGCACCCGAAGTGGTGTAGCCCTTTCGGCATTAGTATTTCTAGCTTCACCAGCTTTAGAATCTTCGAAGTAGTGCTGGAATTTCCTTAGTCTTGGAGGGGAGCCACATCTGGGGCTTGAGACTGTTGTTGAGTCACGGTCTTGGATACATGCCTGAAAGGACTTCCACTGATGTAAGCATAGGGAATATTCTCATAAGTGAGATTATTTCTCAACAATTGGAGAAGGGAAACTTTAGTTGGGTAGGATGTAGTGCTTTTGTAGCTAATAAGAAGACATATGATCCTAAATTTGTTCAGGCATCGCTTTAACTTCTCGGTTCATTTCTAAGATTCAGAAGAGCGTATAGCTTTAGTATTCCATCCATCCAAAGCAGGAAAGCTTATCGGTGAAGGGTGTTTACCGGTTCAACCTTTTGTTTTTGGAATTTGAGTTGGTCAGTACTCCATTGTTGTGGGCAAAGAGATTTGCCTTGGGTCTTAAGCATTGGTTGGGGGTTCATTGCCTAGCCTTATCCCTATAATGGTTCGCTTTCAAACATCTCGTTGGGATGACTCTCCTTTACGAGAATGCCCATGAAATAATGTTTGAAGTAGCGAAAGTGGAAACCGAACTCCAACCAAGGCGGAATGACCATGATACATGGAAGCCCGGGCATGTTTGAAAAAGTATAGCTGCCTTAGAATGTCACTCCTATGGCATATAAGAGGCATTTCGCTATGAAATATCATCTAGATAGAGTGAAGCGTAAGAGCTTCACTTGCGATCGACTTGATCACTTGAAGAAGGACTATCCTACATTTTCGAAGGGCGTGTAAGTGATGATGACTTGTGCCTTTCATGCATTATTGGATCTTAGCGGCTTACGGCTCAGGAAAATCAAAAAGAGCTTATGTAGTGAGGTTTGCTCTATTTTTGGGAAGTCACCTCTGTTCCATCTGAAACTTGAGCAGTATAATTCTCTAGAGCTAGTTACTCGGTAGATAGGCTAAGCTTGATACCTTTCATAGTAGGGTTGGAACCCATGTCATTTGGAATAGAATTAAGGTGAAGCATTAGTGAGATGTCACTCGGAACACTAATTTAACTCGGTAGAGATAAACCTTATATGAGTCACCTTAGTTGCAATAGAGGTGAAGCGACCAAAGTATTACCATTTGATCTTGATGCACAAGCTTTCAAGTTGAATGGGTTCGGTCAATAAATTGTGACTTGGATTTATATCCAAGCAGGGTTCGATGGATGCCCGGTAATGACCAGATACCGAGCAGATGACTATAAGCGATTGTCTAGAGTCATTCATGTTATAATTGTTTTTCGTTGTATTAGTAAACTTTAAATGATGGGAAATATCCCATGTGATGGAAGGAATATTATCTAAAAATTTGTCCAGTCACGTGCCGATTCTTAACCCATAGTTCAAGCGTAGAGTTTTTAGGTGATTTGCACCATTTGAGATAAAGTTTTTCACTTGGTTCTGATAGTCGAGCAGTTGAGTCAGATTCGTGGGATGACTAGGAGATTTTCGGAACATGACCTTGGTCGTGCTAGGAGATTTCAGTCGTCGAATCAAGGTACCGGATCAATGTTCGGATGATGGTATCAGGTGGTCGACCCTAATTGAACAAAGAAATCTTGTGAGTAAACGAAGGGTCGGCGTGTCAATTGGAATGATATTTTTGAAATTATAAAATTTTAGTGTAGTGATTATTGCATGGGATAGTTCGAGGAAGGATTTCTTGACCAGTTTTATGGCGATTCGGATAATCTCCTAAGTGACAAGATAGTACTTGCCTAGGCGAGCGCCCTAGTGCACTTTGTATATTATCCATATGCTGCAGTCAAGTTGAGTTTAAACCTGAACAATCTAGGCAACCGTAAATCTTTATTTGTAATGGTTATTTAATTAGTATAATTTTCTCTTTTAGGAAATGAGTTCTATCCTGAAGTAAATGAATGTTGAGGCACTGATTATTGGATTTGTTCGAGAGTATTAAGACTCGATGATCCTGTATATCGTATAGATTTTTTCGCCTTGTAGTTGGGAGGTGGTGTAGTCATTCGTTTCTATATTCATGGAAGGAGTTTCCCCACTAAGGCATTTATTCCTCTTGAATGTTGGGCGGACCCATTAGAGTTTATGGTTTAACATGCGCATTTGACTCTTGATGATTACCGAGCATGTTGCTGTAGACTTTTTTAAATATTTCATTGTTTGTAATCTTACCTATTATTTGTTATTGCTTATTGCTTGCTGTTATTTCTATTACTTATGTTTTCTTGCTATTTTTTGCTGCTTTCTTATTGCTGCTATTGTTTGTTGCCATTGTTACTGCTGTTTGACTGTATTTTTGTCATCATTGGTTGATTTTGATGCTAGCTAATTTTTATTGTAGCTAATTTTGTTCCTTGCATGTTTGATAGTTTGAATGCTAGTTATTATTACTTGTCAATATCAACTTTTGTTTGATAGTTTCTTATCGCTTATTGTCATTGATTGATTAAAGGTTAATTATATGAGATAATTAAGTGCATGCCATTTTTTGGCAATGATGGATTCCTACCTTCGAGGGTTCAATCTGGGGTGCATATAGTTATATAAATTGTATCAGTCTTATAGTAGTGACCATGTGTAGTATTGATCTTATATTAGTCATCATACATTGTATTAGCCTTATACTGTCGGTCTTATAGATCATTGACTTTTTGCTAATGGCCATGTCTATTATTAGACTGAGATAGACGTCTGCGTACGTTAGTGTACTAACCATATTTATCTTGAATTGTTGGATCACGGTAAGTGTCAATAGTTGACTTCATCCATTAGTAATGATAGGTATTGATTTGTGTTCCTTAGCTGGAATAGATCGCACATCATCCATGCCTGCTATGGGACGAGATTGGATCTATACGATCTTCTACCTTTTGATGTGACTCAGATTCAGTGGTATATTTTGATATAGATTCACTTGAGCTTACTCTCTAATTGATTATCATGCATGACTATAGTAGTACCGGTTACTACACTGAGGTTATACATGCTTGAATTTGTTTTTGTTAGTGCACAATCCTCCTTGTATAGTACAATTAGGTACTTGAGAGCTGATGTATAGTTGTTTAGATGCTTATTTGATTAGATTGGCATTTGAACAGTAAGAAGATTTCTTTAGAGATGTACGAATTTTTGGGAAATGTGGGATGAAAAAGGTTGTCGCATATTTCATAGTGTATGAGGCATTCTGCATTCTAATTTAGGAGTTTCATAGTGCTAATAGCACAAGGCAAGGTATAATTTGATTTTTTCGAAGCTGAGATGCAAAGAGTTTGGTTGATGCTGTTACTTTTTTGTTCTTATGTAAATTTCGAGGATGAAATCCCTTTAAGGAGAGGAGAATGTACCAACCCGCATATTTAACAATAATATATTAAAATAGTTAATTAAAATATTAAGTCATTGCTGAATTGGAAGTCTAAAATGTGACTTTTTGGATACGATCGAATTAGGACTTGAGACCACTTCCATTTAGTCTGGATCGATGTTGCAAATTTGAATGATATATAATTTTCGATTATTTGGAGTTCATAATTTCTGGGAGTGAATAGTGCTGGATGGAGAGAATTGAGGCCTAGGCCTTTGGTTGCCTATATATGGCTAACTCCCTTCATTATCTCTTATTCACTTCTTGTACAGATTCAATCCATCTCCTCTTTCTCTAATTAGTCTACTAATCCACACTTAATCACCTTCTAATCCCTTAACCGTAACACCTCTAAATGAAATTCCTAAAGTCAAATAAAAATCACCATAATTCCTCTCTTCAATTCACTATAGAACTCATGAAGGAATTAACTTGAATCATATTTTGAAAAGAGATCTCAACTTTAAAGTTAGCTTGGACAAGGGTTTTTCCAGTTAGATTTTGATGTAGGGAAAGAGAAGGTGAGTAGGATGATTCTCGTTATCAATTTATATGTTATACTTCATATTTTCATTTATTTCTTAATATTGAATTATATGAAGTGATTTATAAAGTGATTGGGTTAGTTTAGACTTGTATTCATATTGTAAACATGTTTTTCTTAGCTATTAATTGTTTAAGACCATAATACTATGTTTTGAAAATAGTTAGTAAGCCCTAGATCTGAATTGGGATAATTAGGTGATTGTTTGTTATGTTATTATTTGATTTGGGATTAATTAAGTAGTGTAATTATTTTTGCACATCATTTAGAAGATATTAATTAATCCACCTGAATTGATCTGCAAAAAGGTTAAAAAATAATTAATGGGTTTGGGAGTTCTACATCCTCATTAAAGTAATTAATATTTATAAAATGGTTTCATGATTATATAAATCAAGTAAATATTTTAAATGGATGTGGGATTTTATAAAATAGTAAAAATGTGAATACTTCATTTTTTTTATGAAGTGATTTTGTATTTTATAGGCTATAAAGTAATTATAAGCTAGTATGACAATTTACAAAATGGTTTATGATTTTATAAGATGATATAATTAGATGTTTTACTCTTATTATTAGAAATATTACTAAAAAGGTAATATTTAAACAAGAAATAGTTGAATTTCCTACTAGATATGCTTATGTGCATTTGTGCATGAATGGGTATAGGTATACGGGTATTCAGAGTTAAGTAATGATCGAAACAACTCTAGCGTTGTAGCTAGAATTGTGGTGAGAGTTGTGTTGGTATGAAGTGAGTATTTGTGTAATAGGTTGTGTATGCATACTAAAATGTCCATATGTGTATATGGTCATGTTATGAGCAATCTCATGTAACCATAGCGACCACTAAATGCATTAAGTTGCGTGGGGAAGCGCTGGGTCGAGTAATTCCCCCGGTGAAGCTCGTTTACAATTGTTTAGTTATATGGAAGTATTATTAAATATAAGTTCATTGTGGGCATTTCTCAAAGTAATAGCAACCAGCGTGTGCGCCAAGTTACATGAGAGTATATAGGGTCGAGTAATTTCCCCGACGAAGTCCGAAAATGTGAATTGAAAGTTAATGTGTGTTTGCGTGAACGTATGTGCACAAGCATACACGATGAGTGTATCGACGCACGTATAAGCTACACAAAAGGGTAAAGGAAAAATCATGATATGTGAATTCATGATTTTAAGTCTCTAAATTGAAAATAATTTCGTCACGATCGCAACGGAAGAAGTAGCGAGTCATTTGGAGCTACGGATCAAAAGTTATGGATGTTTGATGTTTGATTTTGCCCTTAACAGGCATTCAGACATCTGACCCAAAGTTTCGAACATCTGGATAAGCCTTGGGAACAAACTGTAACTTATGTTAGATGCCTGACCCTTAATCTCAAACATTTGGCAAATATTGTGGACGTTTGATAGCTTGATGTTCGAGTTTTATCGATCAGTCGGTCAAAATTTTGAAGTGCAATAACTTTCGCAGGCTGACTAGGATTGAGGCACTGTTTGAACCAATATACATCATTTTTTAGGGCTACCATTTGGAAAGGTTTGGCAGGTTTGGGGGTAATTTGATTGTAGGGCACACATAGGATCCACTCCGCCACGTACTCTAAAAATCCTAGATTTTGACGTAGATTAGGAGGATTTACCAGGAGAGTATTATGACGTTGGGATTATGCGTTTGATTCGAAATGCGATTTGGATTATTATGCGTTTTTATAAAGTTGTCTAGTGGGTTTTAGGTCGTGGCGATTTGGGTCGTGCGTGGCGATCTTATACGATTTGTGGTGATAGTAGGTTGGGACATGGAATTCCCCATTAGCAAGTCATCCATGATTTTGATGATAGCGGCCTGGGACATAGAGTTCCTCGGTAGTGAGCCGTCTAGGTTTTTACATAATAGTGAGACGAGACTTAAAGTTCATCAGTCTCGAGTCATATATGATTTGTGATAATAGGAGGCCAAGACATGAAGTTTCTCAGTAGTGTGTCATCTACGATTTTGATGATAGCGGGCTGGAATATAGAGTTCCTTGGTAGTGAGTCGTCTACAATTTGGTCTTAGCAGTGGTGACTATATGCATTGTGGCGTACCTATTTGATTTTAACCGTAGGGACTATACGTGTTGGGGCATATCTTATCGATCTTAACAGTAGGGATCATGGCTTTGGGAACATGGTTTGTTGGTGCTATATTATTAGTAGTTTTTGGGCTAGTGTAGTGCAATGAGATATTGTGCTAATTTATTATTACAGGAGAAGAGCAAGTTATGGTATGATCCCCTATTTTTGATATGGATTTACTGAACTAGTTTATAGGCAGTCTAGATTTCCCCTGAGCCATGTTTGTGGAGAGGGCCAGCTATGATTTTGTTATTCCTGTCTATTTGTATACAGTGTTAATATACAATATTTTGAGATAATTCCCCTCACACCAAGCTTTATGTATGATTCGAGTTTTTTTCTTTGTTTGCTTATGTCATGACAACTCTCACGTACTCGATTGAGTAGTTCAAAAGTAAGGTGCTATTGGGATACACTAGCAGAGTGCACAGTTGGAGCATTTTGGAAGCATGGCATCGATGTTCTGAGACACATATACTTTTTATTTTACTGTATATGACAGATCTGTTATATCAGATATTTATTCAAAATTCCATGCTTATGGGGTTGATGTATTATGACTATTATGTACTGATATTTATTTGTTAATTGCTTCTGCTAGTGCGGTCTCTTATATATTGTTATTCTATTTCTATTCATGTATATTCAGTTTATTATATGTTTTTATTTCGCTGTAAGATCTTATCGATGTCTTAGTTTAGTGTTCTGTACTAATTTTTATCCCGACAATCTGCCCTTTTTGATATATAAAAGCAGGCGGTGTTTAAAGGCACCGACTTTTAGGTATTACAAAGGGCGGGTCGTTACACGTATCTTTAATACATAGATTTGTCCAATCTAGTACAATCTCCTATAGCTCACAAGAATTGATTTGCAGTTGAATGAATAGGAGTTTAGGAAGTGAGAAAATCAAAGAATTGGATATTATCAAATAACGATCGTTGATAGAGTAGACTAGGGTTTCAAAATTTAGCTATGAAAATCAGAGAATAATTCAGTATCTTAAACTTGTTAAGAACAAAGTTTTTTATAGAGTTGAAGGGATTTGATCAAAAGGTATTGTAACCCTCCATTGCAGAAGGTCATAACTGAAGGAGGAAGAAAGATAGCGACTATTGGAATAAAAATAAGTTTTAAAATTCATTTCTGGAAATTGAATTTGACATGTTTAGTGGTGTACCGGTGGGCTTTACAGATCCGCCGATGGGCACTTTTGGTTCAATTTCCAGAGGCCTTTTAAAATCTAAAAAAATATTATAAAAAAGTTGTACTAATGATACTATAAATATGAAATAGTCATTTTAAAGTTCTTAAGAGTTTTAACAAAATATAATTGATGCAGCATTACTCAAAAATTTATAATCTTCAAGTGCTCTTCCAATATTTGCCAATCGATGATCTTTGAAGCTCGAGTGCAATTTCTTTTCACCAACTTGAAGCTACAGTAAAACTTCTCCTAGTGTATTTTAATCTCTAATATGGAGTTGTCACCATCAATACTGAGAATCGTATATTTAACACCGTACACCAACGTTACCAAATCAAATGTCATGTTTAGGCATATGGTTGCCATAAAGGCCTTAGAGCAGTTTAATCGAATATAATGTCTTGTTTAGACATATGGTTGCCAATGAGTCCTTATACCAATGTTATCGAGTATGATGTCATATTTAGACATATGGTTATCACAAAGACATGACACCAATTTTACCAAATATAACGTCGTATTTAGACATATGGTTGCTATAAAGGCCTTGCACCATGTTTATTATCTCAAATGATTCTACTTATCATCTGATTGCTTTCTTAGGCTTACTTTTTAAATTTCCACTTTTAAATAAGTTATTTTGTTTTAACGATTATTCTATACTCAGGAAATTTCATCACTCACTATCGATAATTAAGCTGTCAAATGCTAGCCTATCACATGTCAAGCTATCGAAGGTTGAATTATCGGGGCTATCACTTATCATGGTTTAAAATCTACAGCAAGGAAAAATCTTCCGCACTTCAAAGCCTACCGCATGTCAAAACTTCTCGTGCGTCAAACATATCATAGGTTGAGTGTGAATAAGTTGTCATAAGCTAAAGCTATCAAAGATTGACTATAGGTACTATCACATGTTGAGTTTACAAGCTATCACCTGCTAAGTTCTAAAGCTATCAAATGTCACAAGTTACAAAGCTATCGAGTGTCAAACCTTTATAAGCTAGAAACTTGCTAACACCTAGGAGTTATAACATGTTATCAAATTTCTTTGCTATTGCATGCCTAGATTTAAGCTGTTGCGGGTTCGAATGACAGTTTGTTAATTAACTAGAAAATATTTTATTACCATTCAAAAGAACTAGAATCACTTTTCTAGCTTGTTCTTACCAATCCCTTAACACTTTATCTTATATTTAATTCTTATTCAAATAATAAACTTTTCTTACTTAATTATTATCTCAGAATGTATTTTGATTGATTAATTAATTAATTAACTTCCCATATTATGGCACTCGAAAATTTGGGTATTACAGCTTCAGAGTAATTAGTTTTAAGGATAAAAAATAAAAGAAATCAACATTTTTATGAAGGAGAATGATAAATGATAAATTTCCTTAAAACTTACTATTCTAATGTACTTTCCAAAAAACTTATTACCCTAAATCATAAAGTCCTTAAGTGAAAATCCTCAATGAGCTATTTATCATTCACTCTTACAAATCAAACATACAAACATGTTCTCATTCAAACTAACTATGACTATTTGGTTTAATAGTACGACACTTGTCTTAACTTAAATAAATCATTATATGCGAAGTAAAATAGTTGAGAGGCTAAAGCATAAAAATACAACTACTAAAAATATGTGCGCTCTTCTCACATTTTGATCATCCTGATTATACACCCATACCCAAACCTATATTGTACGTATATCCTCCTCTACAAACAGCTCCCTCCTGCTAAATAAAGTCATCTTCTCAACATAAAATATCAAAACTAAAACATAAACATACATATATATAAACACACACGCACATACATATGGGGAAGGGCCTACATCACCTCTATTCATCCCCCAAACGTAGCCCCCTAATTTCAACTACATGTTTCGATTTTAGTAATAGTATGGTGTAAGAAGAAAGAGAAAGAAATACTATTTAAATCGGAATGTATGACTGAAAAGGGGGCTACGTTGGGGGCTGAATAGAGGGGACTGTGGATCCTTCCCATATATATGTGTGTGTGTGTGTATGTGTGTATGTATGTATATAAACAACTCTTTACCCTTACCCTTAGCCAAAATATATAATTTATTCATCTCCAAAGAAACCTCCTTTCACTATACCTCTTATACATCATAAAATTCATCTTCATAGCCAAAGAGGAGAGAAGAGGATCATGAACTTATTCTTAGTACCATTGACATGAGGGTTTGAAGGGTGCAAAGGCAATGGTAGAGAAGTTCTCATTGGCCATGGCCATCATCCAAAATGTGATCATCACCGAAGCTTGAATGGGGAAACTTGGCTATAGGTTTTTTGAAGGAGAAGGCGATGGAAGTACATTATTCATGACTAGTGGTCATTATAGGCCATGGAGACGAAATAATAAATGATATTAGTTTTTGGGAAAGGTGTAGTAGCACTGGAATTAGGGTGAGTATCATAGATGAACTCACCAAAAGAAGTAAAGGATCAAGGTCATGTTCGTTTGGCCTAATTCGGATAATTCATCCAGAGGGAGGTGGTTGAAACCATTAAAGCGGAGGTATTGACCTTAGAAATGATCATTAGAATGAATATAAAGGTTATATAAATGTTCGTCTTGACGAGATAGGGAGAAATATGGTTGTGTTGGTGGTCGAAACAATCGAAGCATGGTGTAGTTTTTGGTCAATAACCGAAGATTCAGTGGTAGATTTAGCGAGGCAACATCGCATGTAAGGATATGGGAATGGATCAGTTCATCTTTTGATACTGAGTGTCACCGTGTAGGTTAGGTGATCATTCGATGTCGAAGTCAGCAGTGACAGGCGTAAGAATCCAACAATGACAATTTTCAAGAAGGAATGGAAGAGAAGAGGTAAAACTATGTAAAATTCCTTGTGACTTTTATATTTTCATAGCCAGGTATTTGTGTAAAATTTGAATTTACAAATTATTAGATAGCCCTGAGACCATATTAATGCCATATCTCGTACGTACATAACCTGATTGAGATGGGGTCTGCACCATTAGGATCGATAAAATATTATACCAATCAGTGATGCCCCATCCTAAGACCCACATTAAAAAAGAGTATTACTGGGTAATACTGTCTGCTAATGTGGAGAATAGGGCTGGTCAGGCGCGACCATCTATAGCTTTGTCTTAAATATCTATTGAATACGTCGATCATTGCTCTAATTTTCTCTCTCAAGTGGACTGACATATTCAATAAATGCTTAACACAAAACTATAGTGGCTAACGGATCTATCAGAACAAAATATAACAACAAAATGTACATCACATCACAGAACAGCAAACAAACGCATATATGTATATACACACTGATACATCACCAGTACAATACAAAATGATACATCACAAGTGGCTCAAAGACCACACTATATACACTAAGTCAAAAATATACATATCAGTCCAGAATTAGCCCAACAGCTTTAAATAGGACACCAACAGTCCAATAGCGGCCCAACAGCCTGAGTACTGGCAATAACTCGTGAATGTGTCACAAACTCCGAGAGAGAAACACAGAAAGTGGTAACAGTTCATCCCATACCATATGCTCTAACTTAATGGTTTCCTAAATGCTAGTCGATGCCACATTAGAAAGTAGTAAAAATATTTGTCCCAAAGTTGTACCCAGGCGACTATTTCACTGCAAAAATCTGGAGCAAAAACATGCTCCGAATCAAAGTTCGGCAACAGATTTCTATAAGCTGCATAAGTCGAAATGACCTGAAATTTGGCATGCATAATCTACAGAACATGGTCTACAAATCAGATAAAATTGGGTAGCATTTCGTTGCTGGAATTGAGAGATAGGACTGATCAAATATGCTACCTAGAGTAGTTTACACAGAAAATTCATAACACTCAAAAACACTCATTTCAGTTTTCGATTTTTTGCTTTGCTTAAGCTAGCTTTTGTGAGATTGATACTCATCTTGCAATAGAAGAGAAAAAACTCATTTGTTTCAAGGTTTTCAAAATCCATTTTCTTCATAATTAAATTCTCAAATCTCAATATTTAGAAAATTTTTAAAATCTATTATAAAAATCCAATTTAGTTTCCATACTCTTCATTTAAAGTGAAATAAAAAGTTTCACTCTTAAATTCTTCCAGAACATTAATTGATATTATCGTTCTTGCTTCCTTCGAGATATCCTCTTAGGATACTCATTTGTTGATATACCTTGTGATATTACTTCACTCGAAGTAATGATACGCTGTTAGTGTTATTTCTTCTCATCCAAGAAGATATCTTACCCTTACCCTTATATCTCGTTGATCTCTTATTGATATATTGAGTGGTATTAGGGTCTTTCGTCAGCTTGATCTTGCACCGATTATTATCAGCTACGTGTTGCGAAGGATAGCGTCCCTCTTACTGCATTCCACACTCGTAAGATTCTTGAGAGTGGCTCATTATACCGTTCGGTTTGGTGACCATGCCAGCTTATTCATCAATCTTATGAATCGAGTATTCCAGGAATATGTCAATGAGTTATTCTTATGTTCTTTGATTTTGAGTGTAAGCAACAATTTGAACTTTCAAATTTTTCAAAAAATGATATGTTTGTAAGTATAATTGGATTTTTGTTTATTGTGATAAGCAAAGAATATTTTGTAAATTATATATTCTCTATAATAAGAGAATTTCAAAAAAAAATTCCAAAACAATTTCGAAAATTGTTTAAGCTAGGTTTCTCAAACAAATTATTTTCTATATAAAAATACACATTTTTGCACTATTCGAGCATATGAGAAGGAGTATTAAACAGTTTAGTAAAACATCTGGTATGGGACATGTGCGTTTACTTTATCGGTTAATTCCTGACTTGTCCATTTGAAAGTTTTGACCTTCTGGTCGTATTTGCCAATGAGATGAGGCAATACTTTGGTATTTTTGAGATTTATAATCTCCTACGTGGGAGTATAATTGATGATAGCCATTGTATTGGATATTGATTTTGTCGATGATATGAGGCATGAATTTGTGCGTGCTTGATTTGTTATTGATGTTTTTCTTGAACTTACTCACACACAACCCTTATGACCTTTAGTACTTAACACATAAATCATATTATTTCTCCTCATTTGAGAAGAGTTGTTACTCCTTTATCCTTATATTATATTTCATCTTATATATGCTAATCAGTTTTTTAGGCTACACTGACCCGTGTATTTTATATACTCGGGTCAGACTGAGTTGCAGGTTAGGGTTTTCGAAATATTTCTTAGCTATACCCTTTTGGACTCTTCTATCAACTCTTTGGATAGGATGCATAGTTTTTGATTTAGGTGCCTTGTAGTTGACTTTTTTGTATATATTCTTTTGTGCGACTGATGTATATATATATTGTGGTTGTAATACCACTTCTGACACCATGTATTGTATCCGATGTATATGTATGCATTTGTCTGTCTAACCCGAGTATAAAATACAAAGGCCAGTCTAGCTAAAACATCAGTTTAGATAGCTTTTGGACTTAGCTTCACTTTGGTGCTCCCGCTTGGATATCTATTTATCATCTTTTGTTGTTGTAGCCTTTTGTTTGACTCTGATATGTATATTTTTGATTCGTTGTATATAGTGTGGTCTTCGAACCATTTATGATGTATCATTTTGTGTCGTACTATGATGTACCAGTGTATATGTATGTGTGTGTATATATATATATATCTGTTTGATGTTCTATGATGTGTTGTATATATAGTTGTTGTATTTTGTTATGATTGATCCGCCAGACATCTGTGGTCTTGTATTAAGCATTTATTGAATATTTCGATCCACTTAAGATTGGACAAAAATGGAACACCAAATCGACGTATTTAATAGATGTTTAAGACAAAGCTATGGATGATCGCTCCTACCCAGCCATATTCTCCACATTAGCAGATAGTATTACCCAGTAATACTCTTTGTTAATGTGGGTCTCGAGGTGGGGCATCACAGTTATATGATTTACTTGACCATTTGAAGAAGGTTGAAATCATCGTCTAGAATGATAATAAATTTGGACAATGCCTTAAAATTATATTTTTGCAATTGATTTATTAATATATAATTGCGGTTATAAGATCAAAATTTTTGTTAAGTATGATCTTGATAATTTTGTAAGTTAAGGATTTAAATGATAATCCATCAAGGAAAATTTACATAATAAATTATATCCTAAAAATATTATTTTAAAATAATCTTAGTACTTAATAATCTAAAATTAAGTGAATTTTTGTTTCCAATTATTTATTTCAACATGTTTGAAAAATGTGAATCATCCCTTTTTGATACCTTAATGTCCATTTGTCTTATAATCTGGTAGAATCCGAATTGGGTTATAACAAAGTTTAATTAAACCCTAGATATATGTTAAGGTGCCATTTTTGAAATTTTACCAATTAAGGATTAAACTTTGATTAATTAACTAAGGGAAATTTTTTGTAGCATATTTTATGGTTTATCCCTTGACTTAATTTTCAATTTTGTGTTGACAACACGTAACCTTTTCTATATTGTAACGATCATTAAAGATCCTGTGATGTTATAATGAGTTAAACAATAAATATTGGTTGACTTAAAATTTAGGGTAATCGTGGGATTATGTACAAATAAATAGGTGAGCGGTATTAATTTGATACGAGTAGTAGAAGTTTGCCTATCTGTGTGACTACTAGCATTCACAAATATATTTACGATAGAAGCCTACCCATTTCTATTGCTACCAGCAGTCATAGATTTTTTTGATAGAAGTCTGCCTACGAGTGTGGCCACTGGTAGTTAAAAAATCATTGTACTAGAAGATAATTGGGTAGACAACTTGACATTTGAATAATTGAGTTAGTGATTGAAATTTAGGACACTATATAAAGTGGAAGAGAGGCTTCTAACATCAGATGGTATATTCTAACTATGTGTTACTAATCTATCTAAACTCTACTTTGTATTTTAGTAATTGATTAATCAAACGACCTACAGATTTGATAGATTAATTATTAATTCGAAAATAATTGTTTGAAATAAATTTGGTGGTAAAAGAAAATTTTGAGTAGAATTGTCTTTATGGGGTTTTTGATGGTTCCATTAGGTTTAGAAACATCGAAAATGTATATTTTGGTATAAATCATAAAATATTTTCATTTGAGGCGACAATGGGTTTTCGTGCTTTTGTGACCGCCATGGCCCAACATATCTTCCTTTTGTTTATAAATAGGTTGTTACGACGAAACCCTAGGGGCCACCATTTAGTATTCTTCTTCACATCTGATCTCCTCTTCCTTCTTTAATCCAATCCCATTTCCTTAATGGAGATGAGACCTCTTAATCACAAAAATTACACCAAACTGATCATTGTATCAAAACCCTACATATCATATATCAAATCGAACATCTCAATTAGGCAAAAAAAAACTTTAATCCATTTCCCAGTTTGATCCACGATCCGATCGAAAATTTATAAATAATATAGACCATCTATTTTAGGGTTTTAGAAACCCCGATGATTCAATGTTTGAAAAGTACATGTTGTGGAGGGAGGCAAGGGGAGTATAACCATGTTGGTTGATCGTGTCAATGACGCTTGGATTTGGCAATAAAATTGAATTAGGTTTTGGGTTATTGGTGGTGGTTGTGCAGACATGGCGGATGATGGTAGGTGGAGCAGTTGGGTCGGTTAGGTGGAGCTCATGATGGGGGTCGCAATGGTGATCGGTGCTCGATCCACAGTGGCATAGAAGAAGTTTGGTTGATGGTCTAAATTCAACCGCAATTGTTTCATATACGGTTGGAGTGGGAAGGAGAAGGTATTGCCATTTTGCAATTTAGTCCCCAAACTTAAAATATTTACATTTAAACCCTGAAACTCCTAATCTTCGTAACTCTCACATAAGATACCTGAGTCATGCACGGTATTTTTTGTTGGACCCATGATCGAATACTAGACAATTTGGCACAAGATTTGTGTAATTTTGATTTTTTAGCAAAAGTGCATTGGTATGTTCATTTAATTTAATTAGATTTAAATTTAAATTATAGAACGTATATATCTTTTGATGAAAAATCATATTTATTAAAATATACTTTGTTCTTTGGATATTTGTTTGAATTGATAGTATTTTGGATGTGTTGTACCTTGATTGGATAGTTATCGTTGAATGTAGTATTTTTTGGTGTTTAACTATAGCAATTATTTTTCAAATTGGAAAATAATTAATTGAAATAAAATAAATAATAATGGAAAATTCAATAAATAAATGACAAAAATATAAGGTTGTTTATAGATTTTGGATATGAGTTGAAAATAATGATGATTTAACAAACCTTACTAGAACTAAAGTGTGAAATTTAATGAGGTTATTATTTAGGAATTTCTAAGGAAATTCGTAAATAATAACTAAAATTATATTTAAAATCGAGCTTTGGAAAGCTTATTGTTATTTGCAAAATAAGTTAAGATTTCATATAATAATATTAATGAATTTTAGTGAAAATAGTATTCTTTTGAGTAAATGACAAAATGCTAAATTTACGGTATTTATTGTAGGAAATATTTTAATTATTATTTAAGAAAAATAAAAAGATGTTTTTGTAAATAATAATGGTACTAGTGCGTGGCCCGTGCTACGCACATGGGCAACACCGTAACTATACTGAGATGGTCATATTATATTTGTAATATGTTGATGAGTTTTGCTTACGTTGGTGTATGTGTATTGAACACTAATGCAGACTGAAAATAGGATGTTTTTCGCAAATACTTCTATTGGGAGAAGATTTTATTCTTAAATATTCATATTCATATGTTGTCAAAGCGTAATCAGTACATGGTTTCACTTCCAAGTGCATGTCAAGTAGTACATAATTTCTCTTGGATTCATTATGTCCTCCCTTTTCCCTATTGTTCCAAAGGCTCGACCATCTAACAGCCTCTCCTAATACTTACAGCTCCTCTTACTACGATGCTCCATGTTCAAGATATGCACAATCTACAAAGCCAAATCCCTAATCCGTGCGCAATCTAGTGCGCAAGCTTGCCCAGTTTCGTTTATACATGCCCTCTCAGCACAAATTCCCATTCCATTTATAAGCAACACTGTGATAATAAAGAGTTTTCATATCAGTGCATATAGATAGATTGAAAATGATAGAAAGGCATCTGTGTTAAATCGAACTAAGGATAAAGGAACAACAACAAAAACAAACATCTAAGTACACACGGTAATCATTATAGGGAAAAACAACAATAAAAAATGAGCTACTATCGCCATTTTCATGGTTATTCACAAATTTTTCAGAGCAGACAGCCGCAGTCGACATCAAATTATGATGCATTGCAGCATATATCATACTAAGGATAACTAATTTTTTTCACAGTTAGTTATTCCAAGAGAATACTTTTTGAACTATTAAATAATATAAAAAATAAGAGAATTAATAAAATGCAAAGTTGGAAACGCCTAGTGGTATCAAGCGTGTAGAAACGACATCACAGTAACATAGTTTAAAATTAAATTCCTTGATAATAATTGCATATAAAAACATCATTATCCAGTTGAACCACAGCCAACAACAACATAAGAACAGGATAATCACTTTATCCTTAAATGGATTTATCGAAATGAATTATGTATTTAAGTGATTAAATAAAGAAATATGGTAATGAAAATATCATATTTAAGCCCATATAAATTTACCAAAACCTTTCGATGCTCATGGATTTTAAGTTCAAATTTAAAGGAGTAACTTTGCAAATGAAAATTGCTTGAGATTTAAGAATCAAAATAATGTTCAACTGTTTCGCTTGAACCAGTAATTGTTACTTTGTGCCAAATTCAAGTAAGATGAAAACTGGTAGCCTATCAAATTTACAAACAAAAGAGAAATTTTTTCTCGCTTAAACCCGACAAATACGTTTTTCTTAAACTAAAAAGTGACTATCTAAACATACTAAACAGAACTGGAATTTGTATAAATAATGGAATAGAACATCATTGTCATTTTCATATCAAACCTCCAATTTTAGGGGTTGTTCATCCATTCTACTTTGCTTTGAGAAACAAACTTGTTTGACTATTTTTAATCGGTAGTTTACACATCCTAAAGAATGCAGGTAGTCAGTAAACAAATAATATAAACGATTTTAAGAAAAAGAATTCATCACTTTTTACTGCCTTTGTCACATTCTTTCGAAAAATTGGATAGGAAATATAACTTCATCCGGATGCTGTGTTAATCTTCATTAAAGTTGCATGCACTACATACTTCCTAGACTAAAAAGCAGAGAAGTGGAGAAAAATGTTAGTAAAATAATTAAGGTTGTATAGAAGAAGAAATAAATAATAAGTCATTACGTGGAAGTCATTAGCTCTTATGTCGTCTAACATATTAGCTATGGTACTTTTTATTTCGTAATCATAAGTTGTTGAAGTCGATGGTCGATGACGCTCAACTGTTGTAACCGTACTTCCTCCGCTTTCCATGACTCTAGAATGCATAACAGCCAAGGTTAGTATGTGCACATAAAGTAGGCAGTAGTAGTAGTTGACATAACCAAATAGGAGAGAAACCTGAAAATTAAATTAGCTAACTCTAGGCAGTCAATGTTTGAGTACATTTGTGTAGCATTATTGATGAAAAGGTATACTCTCCTAAAATAAGTAGTTTGTTTATAAGGTTGACAAACAGAGTAAAATATAATTCAGTATTATAACGTTACCTTTAAAAAGTTTTACTAACATAGAAGAAAATATTAATGAGGGTGGTTGGTTTTCCGATTGAGTAGCGGCCAGATCTTGCGGTTTATCTTGTCAGCCCACAAAGTGACAGATATATCTTTTGAGCTGCATAAAAATATAATTGGGGGTGTTTATAGTTTGTGGAAAGTGGTTGTTTCTTGTTTCCAGTTATTATACATTTGTTAGCTATACGCCATTTTGATCATTTTATGCTTACTTTTTGTGTACAGATAAGATGTAGAGGTGAACAAATATCCGGAGTAGTTGGTGTTGGAAATTTAATTTTAAACATTATTTTATTATTAGTAGATAGAATAGTACTTAATACAGTAATATGAAAATTTAACTTCTAAATAAATGATACGATCTCTGGTTTTTAATGTTGTATATGGAAACTACGTACAATTTTAATCCAAGGAGTCGGCTTGATTAAGCATTCGCTTCTACATCTTTTTGAACGTTATTGTAGTCCATTTAAATGATACATCAAACTTTATGGAAACAAAATTTTCCAGTTAAATGGTAAAGTGAATTGATAAATAAATCTTATGTTTTATTATGTAGCAAACAGTGGAACTCAAAAATTATAACAAAATTCAGTTTCCTTTGAACATATGTTTGGTAGACATATAAATTACATAAAAAGTGAAATAGTTTTGTACTTTGGTTACAGCTTAAATGTACAATCTCATGTTGATATTGTATCTCCTCCTTCGTGCAGTTCTACTCTTCTGTTTCAAGCTGTTGTCTGTGCATCCACACCCTCTATCCTTGTTAATGAACATCCTGCTATTATTACTCATCCCAATGCTCATAAAGATTCTCAAGTTGGGCTGGTGCTAGTGCAGTTTGCGGATCCTCTCAAGCATGCTCGAGTTGCTGCCCTATCAGCTGCGCAAATGCTCTAGTATCTTCATGCAAAATCTAATTTAATGTTGTCTAATGTAATATTATGAGGATTAACTCATGCCTATATACATCCTACAAGTTCAGATATGTTGTGTGGATTAACTCATGTTCAATTTCCCCATGCTCCTCCTATCAATCACATCCCAGCCTATCTGATCATATTTAGCCTACAATAGAAGCTTGTGGACCATCTTATGCACCATCAAATGCTCAAACAATTGATGATGCACCACATCGCCATGCCACTGCTACTGTTGAACTTTAATTTGATGCTATGTTGCATAGGTTGCTTACTCCTATTGCTCAATTTCCTACTAATGTGTACACATTCTTCCGCAGATCATGCTCTAGCCCCCACTTTTATTCATGCACACAACACAGTTGTTTCAGCAAGTAGTACCTACTTTGCTTGACTGGATATTCTTATGGCCGAACATTCTTATAGTTTAGGATCACCTACAGCTCATGTTTCTGCTCTCATTTTCGACCAATCTCCTCTTACTCTTGCTCAAGCTTTTATGGCCTCGGCTGTTCGTTATCTCATTTAATCGGATGCACATACTGATGACCATTCCGATCCTTATTTTTCTACTCATTTTCGGCCAGGACACCCATATACTTTTAACATGCACCTGTTATGCATGTCTATGATCACGTCCTTAATTCAAAAGATTGCACTTTCATAGTAACTCTCTCACAATGCGCATTTCATGCACCGTTTGATATTTGGTCTAATGCATAAGTGCACAGTTAGAAGGATACACATTTCCAAGTCGTGGAAATGCACATGGATTGAAAACCACATGCCTTATTTATCCTAACAGACAATATTTTATATCCTTCTCGGAGTTGAAGAATTTTTTTTAACATGGGCTCAACTTCTTGTAATGCTGCATAAAATAAGAAAAGTGTTAAAACTATCCCACTTTGGTAAATATCTAGTGAAATATATAGCCAATATAATGAACTTAAAATGGTGTTATATGCTAACCATTGTCAACTTTATTGATGGAAAATTTCTTTGACTGATTTGAAGTTTCATAACTTTAGTGTATAAAGAGGAATTACATTAATTAATTTTATACCATAACTAAGGTTTTTTATGGTGCAAAAAGATTTCAAAATAGCAGAATGATGTAGTGATGTTTTATTTTATTTTCAAAGTAAACCAAATAAATCATAAAAGTTGTGGAAAGCAGTAAAGTTAAAGTGATCCAAATTTATCAAAACATAAGCATTATACCTATTATCAGTTGGATTAGCAAGTATTGCAAGGTGCATTGGCTATCAGAGTCATTTTTTTCTTATAATCACTATTTTACGTCTGCACATGGGTATTTTTAAAAGGAGAATATTGCACCTATGCTCCTTGCATTTATCCCATGCTACACACCTCATTTTATTTTTCAATCTTATTTAAATACATTTTATTTCAACTGCCAAACCCTCTGAATAAACAAAACCTAAATTGAAAGAAATTACAGAAAAAAAACTCTCTTAACCGTGCTTTGAACTCAACATGAAAAAATGGCTCAAACTAAAAAAAATGAATGCAAAGGTTCCTAGTCGCTTGCTTAACTACCTAATCACATATTTATATTATACATTACAAAACCTATTCATCATCACAATAAAAATCAAAATCAATGTTATAATTTAGCATATCAAAATATCTTTCCAAGCATTTTATTCTTTATGTAGATTGACTTTTCATTTTTTTTCTTTTTATTATACTTATTTAGTTATGTCTAAGAACTTACAACAAAATCACAGTAACATACTTTATTTATTGGTTTTCAATGTACATGTTTACTGATATAATTATTTGCAACAAAAATTACTTTACAACCAAGTCTTGATAAAGAGCAAAGTTTACAATCACCATAACATTTTTACAACTTAAATGTTTTTTTGGTTTTAGTTGAGTTTGCCATGCACAATTATTAGGAATGACCACAGTGAGTAAACATGAACCACCATTTTGTTCTGCCTACGCCCAATCCCATGCATAGTCATAGGACTTCATATAACTCATAAGGGTACTAAATTCAGTCATTTACATAGCACACATAAAAATATAAGTAAAATAATGTGTATTTCTTCGTGACACAAATTTTGAATAAGACCAACTAAACAATTGTATTTCTTCCAAATTGTACGAACACCTAAACAGTTGTACTTTGGCCTAATATGATAACTGTTTACTGTCGAAAGCTAACCACTTAAATGTGAGACATAGGGTTATCAAGTGTATTCTCTATTTCTAGAACACAACCACACTATCAACATGGAGGTGGATAAATAGTTGCTATGTTTGTATGGTAAAAGCCGGTAGTTCTGACAATTGGTACGTAAAAGATATCAGTTATGAACATACAGTTTGACTTCACCGTGAATATGAACTTACTAAAAACTTAACTGAAACCAATCAGGTGAAAAAAAACTGAGCATCATTTTCTGAGATTGATTAAGTTTTCAGAATAGTAACCATTACAGTCATTACTCTGTCAACAGTGAAGTAACTATGGGGCATTGTAATTGCAGTACAAAAACCAGCAATTTACAAAAAAGGAGCACTGACATAATGAATTTACCATTACTGTCAAATAAATTGTAACTGAGATCCCGTTTTGAGCATAGGTTTTAAAGTGCATAAATAAGTATACAAAACCGAATCAAAAGTACGAATAGTGACTGATTGAAGATAAATGAGTCATACCATTAGGTCTTGTTGTTTCTGTGCTTCCAATCCCTCACCTTCCCTAGTTTTAAAGTCGTTGTTAGTACCACAAACCAACTATACTCATACAATAAATAGAGGATAGAGGATCTGACTCTGTTGTGGATTGTGAGAGGTATGCTGGAAGGAGATCGAAGAGGATTTCTTTTGAGGAAGAATAAATGGGTACGGAATATGTGATTTGGGAAATGGAAATGACTACGGTTAGGGAATTTGAAATGTGGAAAACGAATCGATTTGAGGTGCCATATCTGATTGCCACGTGTTACTCGACAGATGTCATGCAAAGAAACGACTGGTTTCTGTTTTCCTATATAAGTAATAGATTATATGAATGTTTTTTGAAAGTATTTTTGGATAAAATAATTACTATTTTGAGATGAACAGAAGTAAAATGGAGTTTCGATGATTTAAAATAAAATGTTTTGTTTTCGAAAGAAATAGTAATAAATTGGTTTCGGAATGTATTTAAAAGATTTTAATATACTGTTATTATTTTGATGTAAAATAATAATATCATTTTAAAAATCGATTTGAATAAATAACTATATTTGATAGAAAATACGACGTTTTAAGGGATTTGAAGTAGTAAGACTATAGTAAACTATTTTTAAAAATATTGTACCATTTTGAAGTATTTTTATAGTTTGGAAATTAAAAAGGTGGTTTTGTAATAAACAATCGTAAAATGATTTTTTTAGTAAATTTGACGGCTTTAGTGTAGACCATCCATATGTATAAATGAATAATAAACAAGTGTTCGGCACGTGCACCAAAATATTTCTAACATAAAAGAACACGAGTTTGACCAAATACCAAAACTACTATAACCTAGACAAAAACTAAGCTGGTCATCCTCCGAAGAGGATGATCCACTACCCTCATCCAAAGATTTAGGCCTAATAGCATGACAAAATCACAAAAGAGAATCATTAATGAAGGGAGAAAATCTATTGAATATAAGCAATAAAGGTATTTCCTATTCCAAGAATCATCCGATAAAACAATGTGATTCATATCACTAAATTGACCTAGCATAGAAGGAGTAAGGCCTTCACTGAGAACATTATAGAATAGTTGCCTTTCTTCTTCATATTCACCTGCATAATTATAAAAGCTTCCTCCCTTAGGATCAAATCTCATTTCAGAAGGCTCATGAATCCAAACCTGCTCAGACGATGCCCAAAAGATGTCAAAAGAGGAAGGAAGTACCATAGTTGGTCAATCCATAGAGGAATCGTCAGTAACATAAAAATGGAAATAAATGGAAATCAAAGGAGCAATCGTAGGAGGAGACGATGTACGTACCTTAGGAACCCCCTTCATGATCAAAAGTCGATGGAGTGGGGTCCTAGTAGATAATGGAATAGGGTAATGTCAAATCGTTGATTACGAGCTTCCATAAAATGACCAAAAGAGTGACAAGTCAAGCATATATCTAGTTTCCAATTGTAGTGGACATCGACAACCGATTGGTGACCTTCAGTTAGGTGCACAGTAAACTTGAAAGGAAGAGGCTTGTTAGGTGCAATCTCAATAAAGGCCTTAGCATACACAAGTTTATTACGAGCAACGGTATTAGCATCAAAACGCACTACAACAAAAGGATCCTTTAATATCGTTTGAAAAACGCTACAAAAGGCTTTAATAGCGTCTTTATAAACGCCGTAAATCAACAAGTTGTAATAAGCCAACGACCTATTATTGCAATGAAAAAAAGCTCTAAAAAACATGTCTTTTATAGCGTTTTCAAAATTCTATAAAAAGTCTTATTAAGGCATACTTAAAATGCTACCCTTTATTATAATGACATGTTGCTGTGCAACGGTCATAAAACACTATTATTAACTGTAATAGCATTTCATAAATGCTACTATAGGCTTTAATAGCGTTATAATAACCCTATTAAATCCTTTAACAATGTTTTTAAAAATGCTCAAGTCCTTTAACATCGTTCTAATAATCATTTTTACAGTACGTACATATCCAATATCACACTATAATCGACAAATTTACATAAACACAATGTATTATTTCAAACAATCATATAGATCGCATTAAAAGAAAAATAACTAACCATTCAATATTCACATAGAACAATGCATAATACATCGTAATATTTAATGAACATTACATTAAAAGTGTAAATAATATAAGTGATAAAAGATCGTACTACACATGATGATTAAATGTGTAAATGGAAAAAGTTGTTACTTCAAAAAACTTCAAATCGCTAATACCGTAGCATGTTGCCATTTATATGCAACATAGATGGGTAATTGCCTATGCAAGAATTTTTAGATGGTTGGCAAAACATTTTGTTTACAAAGAGGTAAAAACCCTAGTGGCCCCGTCTGTATCCCTTGCGATTGGCATCTTTTCATCGCCCTTCCCCTCTGTTTTCTCCTTCTCTGTTTGTTTTTGCTCTCTTGCGCTCGCCCAGTAATGTCTCCCCCCATTCCTCACAGCCATCAGGTCTCTCCGCCCCCTGACCCGACGCCGTCTTCTTCAGACCACCCACCGGGATTTGAACCCTACGAAACAGTGGCGGATCTCCCTGCCCATGACGATGGATTCACCCATGTAATGTCGCGAAAGTGGAAAAGACAACTTAAATCCGATCCAATTAACCGTCATCCCAAAGGCATGAGTAGTGTAGTTCGTACTCCTCCCTCAACCAAATCCGTTTTTCCTCCTAATCAGAATAGTAACCTAGAGCAATTGGATCTGTTTCCCAACCATGCCCGATGAACATCAAGCAAGTTTCTTCTAAATGGAATTTTGCGTCTTCTTCTAGTAAAGCATGGAACGAGGTTGTCAAAGGCAATAATATCCCAGTCCCTGTTCCACTGAAATTTTATCACCCACGCGAAGTCAACTCTTTAAAATGTGCTAAAATGTCAGCTGAAGTTATCCTGAATGCAAGAAAACAACGGAGTAATGCCATTGTGGTTTATGCAGTTGGCCCTAAACCGTACTATCCATATTCAAGGAATATATCATTAGAGTTTGGAAACAAGTCAAAGATTTTTTGATTTTCTCTATGGAAAATGGATTCTATGTGATTAAGCTCTGCAAAGAACAAGACTGTATGAATGTACTGGAAGTGGAACTTACTATTATAACAAGAAACTTTTGATGATGAAGAGATGGCATCCCGGAATGAAACTCAATAAAGAGTTACTCTATTCAATTTTGATTTGGATCCGTCTCCCCAACTTGCCATTTGATTTTTGGACGGAAGAGGGGATAAGTCGTATTGCTTCTGTGCTCGGATCTCCTATCAAAATTGACAAGTTTACAGAAGGTATAATTAAGATTACTTTCGCTAGGGTTCTAATAGAAGTTGATAAATCTTTTAAATACCCTAATAAAATTCCTATATTAAATGAGAAAGATGAGATTATATGCCAAGAAGTTGTGTATGAATGGAAGCCTAGCACGGGCTCTAACTGTTCGAGTTTTGGACATGCGGAAAATCAATGCCAATTCAACAAAGTGTGGATGCCTAAAGTGAACCATAACACAGTTAACGATAATTCAAAAATGGATATTGACTCCAATGGATCCCTAGCGGATAATTGTGATATAAGTGAAAAGCCAAACAATCAGATCTCTAGTTCAGCTATTAATAATAATAAAGATCAACATTTGTTCATTGGTTCAGATCAGAATAAGTATTATAATCCTAAGGCAAATGATGAAATTCCAGAATCTAATCTGAATACATCGCAAAATATACAAAAAGTCCAGTCGAACATTTCTTGCTCGACTATTAGAACGACAGAAGATCATAATATGATTGATAATTAGAAAAATTCGTATGACACTAACTGTGCAGATACTCTTAATATGACTCAGTATTCAAAATCTGTTGATTACTCTCCCAAAGAAGATTCAGCTAGCATAACAGATGTTCCCTTTTCAATCCAGATCTTTCGCCTATCGCCAGAACAAAACCTATTCGCAAAACTAGACCAGAGGAAGCTCCTTTTGAATTCAAAGCTTCTTTGAACTCCGATGTAGTGGATAATCCTTCATGGTCAAACCTTATTAACTAGCTGAAAGGTAAAAACAAAAAGTCCAAGAAAGAAAAGACCATGGGAAAAGCTACTCTCCCGGAAGAAAGTAGCACTCCTAATAATAATTGTTGATGGAGTTCATAGTTTGGAACATTAGGGGGATGAATACCCCCTACAAACAGTTGGAAATTTTAAATATTATTAATTCGAATAAGTTTTCCTTCATTGGAATTCTTGAAAATAAGCTATCTCTCAATTCTACCGATAGTTTTACGGATAAAATTGATAAAAAATGGAAATTTTCTCACAATATTGCTGATAATCTGAAAAGTCGAATCCTTATTATTTAGGACTCTTCTCTATGGACAAATTTTATTTTACACACTACTGCGCAATTCATAACTAGTATTCTTTATAATGCTAATAGCGTTAGTGTCGTGTGTACTGTTGTTTACGCATATAATGAGGAAGATAATCGCAAAGTTTTATGGGAATACATCATCACTCAATCCAAAAAAGTTAATCTTCCGTGGATCTTGGCAGGTGACTTTAACACTATTCTTTATAACAGTGATAGGATGAATAATGGTAGATTCAATTCTACTGGAGATCAAAAATTTATTGAATGTATCAATCTCTCAAAGCTAGTGGAACCTGACTATTCAGGCAACTTTTTTACTTGGCGAAGAGATTTATTTCATTCATCACAAGCCTCAACCCAATTTCCAAACATTACTTGCAAGAAAATTCTCTTAGAAAATGCAAGGATCAACATGTGTAAACCCTTTCGATGGAAGAAATAGAAGAGGCTATTTTTTAGATTAATGATAATAGTTCTCCCGGTCCAGATGGTTTCAACTCTAAATTTTATAAAGTGTACTGGGATAGCATTAAAATGGATATTTGGGAAGCTATGAATGGTATTCTTCAAACTGGTAAAATCATTAGAGAAATCAATCATACATTCATTTGTCTTATTCTAAAAATTCCAAATGCTTCTAATATGTCTGATTTTTGACCAGTTTCTCTTTGTAATGTCACATACAAAATTCTAGCCAATCTACTTTGCAATAGAATGAAAGTTTATATGAATGATTTAATCTCATATGATCAAAATGCATTCATCCCTAATAGATTAATTTGTAAAAATTCCCTACTTGCTTATGAGATGGTTAGAAGTTTTAATGGGAAGAATTCTAGTAATGTTTGTATGAAAATTGACTTACATTAGGCTTATGACAAGATCAATAGTGAATTTATTCATCATATGCGGATTTCTATGGCATTTCCTATCTTCTTTGCTAATCTCATATATGAGTGTATATCTACTCCTTCGTTTTCTATTTTAATAGATGGTTCCCACTTTGGTTTCATTAATAGCTCGAGAGGACTAAGACAAGGGGAACCTCTCCCTCCTTATTTATTTTCTATTGCCATGGAATTCATGACTTTAAATTTGGACATAGAATTCCTTAAAGGCAATCTCAGCCCTATATATCAAGTTGAGCAATGATTACTCATTTACTTTATGCTGATGATATTTTAATTCTAGCTAAAGCTATCACAAAAAATGCAAAAACCATTCATCATATTTTTCAAAAAATGAAATTTTTTGCTGGACTCGAATTAAATACAAAAAAATCCAGATTATTTTTCAGTAAAGGTGCCAATTTTAAGCAGCAAATTGTTGACATTATTAAAATCAAGCCTAATAATCTGCCAATCAGATATTTGGGAATTCCTCTTTCTAATAACTCTTTGAAAGCTAGAGACTTTGGTTGGCTTATTGAAAAAATCAACAAAAAAAATCAATAACTGGCAAACCAGATTTCTCAACATTAGTGGGAGAGCTGAACTCATCAAGACTGTAATTCACCCTATGTTGCGTTTCTGGCTTCAGAGTTCTCAATTTCCTGCATCAGTTATTCAAAAGATTAATTCTTTTTTGCAATTTTTTTGTGGAAATCAAAGTCCCATAAAATGAGCTAGGACGAGGTGTGCAAAACCAAAAATGAAGGAGGTTTAGGAATCGGAAAATTTGAGGACTTATCAACAGCTATTGTAGCTAAATTATTATGGAATTATATTAATGGTAACTCATTGTGGGCAAAGTGGATTCATAACAAATATTGCATAAAGGCTAATTTCTGGACTGTCGGAATGGATAATAATGCTTCGCATACTTGGAAAACCATTCTACGTGCTAGACAATGGTGCAAGGGATATATGGATAGAAAATTTTTGGATGGAGTTAATACTGATATATGGTTTGATCCATGGTTACAAGGATCGTCTTTAATTGATAAATATGGCTGGAACAGCATGAAAATTTTGGGTGGTTGTCACAAAAAAGTTTCGTTGCTCATATCTAATAATAATTGAAAACATAGCCTCAGTTTTATTCCCATGCAATCTCACACTGATGTTAGAAAAGCCCTCATTCATCAACATATGAAACAGGATTTTTGGTGGTGGATGCCTAATAAACAAGGTCAATTTTCTTTGAAATCTGCGTGGAATATCTTTAGAAACAGACATAATGAGCTGGACTGGGCAAAAATCATTTGGGACAAAGGATGTGCTCATAAAATGTCTACGAGTTCGCTACTGGCCATTAGAGATAAATTACAAACCAAAGCCAGAATTAGTAAATGGTCCCCTACTATAGATCAAAATTGTGTGTTATGTGCTAATAACAACGAGGACAAAGATCATCTTTTTTTTCAATGCTCATATTCGAAGAATATACTGGATGATATCATGCCCAAGCTTAATATTAAGCTAAGTTCCTACTATGGCCTCAATTGCTTTTTGGTTTCTATTAAACAAGCTCAGGATAAATTTAACTCGTCTAATACATGTATTTATAGCATCATTTGTACTTCTATCATCTGGAACATCTGGTGTGAATGAAATAATCATGTATTTAATGGAACCGAACAACCGTTCAAACTAAGAACTAAGCAAATACTTCTGACAGCAAACATCTTATTCAACATGGAATTCAAGCTCATAATTTAAGCATAGAAGAGAAACTTATCTTAATGAAGCTCAATATGGCGACCGATCCCCAAGATTGTTTTCGACCTCCTTGATCTCTAGCCGAATGATGATTAATAATAGTAACCGGTGTATGCGGTTTTTGGTAGATGTCCTCTTCAGCTTCTACCATTTTCTCTGCTGGTTTTTTATCTTAGATCTGTGCTTTTTGGGGATTTGATTTCCTCTCTCCTTTAGCTGATTTGCGTGTGAAGTCGAGACGTTCATTTCTTTTTTTTATTTGTTTTGTTGTACTAGTCTCCCCTTGGTTCGGTGTTGTACTGGTATTTGTTTTTTTGTTTTTTTTCTAGTGCAAGCTGCTCGTACGGATGGTTTTGAGTGTGTCCTATACCATGTTTACTCCTCCATCTGTTTAACAGCTTGGCTCAGATTTCGGATCGTTGTAATGTTAATATACGGAATTGAAATGTACTCTTTTTCCTTACATCGCACTCATTTAGGTTAGGGGGGTTGTAAGGTTTTAATGAGGCATATCATGGAAGTATATGATTTTAACTGTTTATTTATTAAGTACCTTTTTCCAAAAAAATTACATATGCAAAAGAAATTCAACAATTAGCAATTATAATAGATAAATGTGTGTATGAAACTTAATTATATAAATTTAATTAGTTTATATGGAACTTAATTAATTTATATGAAACTTGATTAATTTAGTTAATTTTTATAAAATTAATTTAATTTATATAAACTTTTGTTAATTTCATAAAATTTAGTCAATTTATATAATTATATGGAAAAGATATTTTAAAATATGGAATTTCGTGAAATGGATGTAAAATTTATTTAAAACTTTATTCAACAATTGCATGTATATTGCTATTTTCTTAATTTTATTATATTTAATTAAAATTTATTTATTTATTTTTGTGCATTCAATATTTTTTATATTTTTATCTTTATTTATATTTATTTTACATGTATTTAAAAATTGAAAAATAATTATGGAAATTTGAATGGTTTGTGACCTTTTATGTGCTTAGCCTCTTCATATTCTCCACCTTTTCATCACCAATCAACACCACTTCAATTTTCTGCCTTATACCCTTTGTTCAACCAACTCCACTTTAATTTCTCACATGAAAAAAACTTCTCAACCCAAAAAAACAATTAGCCGACACCTGAAGCAAAATTTAGGTAAAAATCTTTCACTCTTTTTCATTTTCCATTGTTTGTTTGATTTTTGTACTTGCATTCACCTTCATGTAGTTCGGCCCTTCCATCTCCAGCACCTTGGCCGCCTCCACCACCACCACAACTAGCCACCATCCCCTCCTTTCACCTGTCATTCCATGGCCATAGCATCCAAGATGATGACCCACCAAGAAATTGAAGAAAACTCCACTTCATTACCATAGTCGAACTCCCCTTTGATCCACCACTCCAACCACCACTTTGGCCGACCCATACACCACCACAACTAGTCACTTCCTGGACCTAAAACCTATACAACACCTGTAGTAGATCTTCCCAGATCTGGCCTTGTCCAATCATGCTTGGCCGAGACCATTTATGGCATTGAAATCCATGTAGTTGCCTTGTAATTGTGTGTTCATGCACACATATACCTCTTCTCCTTTATATATTGTTATGGCCGATCTATATGACCTGAAATTGGTCCAAACTGATCCAAATCCATCCCACAACAGTTCTTTTCTAGCCTATGGCTGAAGCATATGCTGTTGAATGCAAGTGCAAAAGCTTTAGCTTTGAGTTGTGTATTTATTCCTAGCATTGTTTATAAATATTTTGGTTGAAAATTGATATTGTAATTTGTTTTGTTTGACATTTGACAAGTCAATTAGCTTTGGCTCTCCCACTCTCAAATCATTATCGTGTTATCGTGCCTTTGAAGTTCCTTGTTTGTGCATTTGGTTGTCATCTCCAGCTTATACAAGTGACTAATTCTCACTAGACATAATTTATACTTATATGACTAGTAAACTGATTACAATTGAATCCGAAAAATATATCACCATGCTATATTTACTATGCTATGATGATATGATGTTCACCCATGCTTATACACATGTTATAACATCTGTTACTGTTATATATTGTTATTCTATTATTTTTATCAGTTTATCACAGTGTAAGTTCCCTTTAGATTAGAATCACTATGGGTTGAAATGATACATACCCGAACGGACTTTAAAATAGGAAAAAAATCATTATGGGCTGAAATGATAGGCCTGAACGATTTTTAATTATTTAATTTTACTTGGGAGTGCGGGTTTGAAATGATAAAACCCGGGTTTTCTTTGTAAAATACGGATTGAAATGATATATTATCCGTATCACTTTACCTAGGCTAAAAAATGACATATAGACCCGTGGTTAATATATATTTTTCTAAATTTTTTTAAAGTATTTTAGAAATGAAAATATTATAATATTTTGATTTAAACTTAATTAAAAAATGATTTTTGTAAAGTATTATTGATTTTCTAAAAATTTATAAGTGAAATAAATTAATGTAAAGTTAGAAATTTGAAATATAAGTTATTTTGGAAATTATGATTTGGTGATAAATGGAATTTAAATTAAGTAGGAAAATATGATAAATAGATTTAAAATTTGAATTAAAATGAATTTAAATGATTTTTATAAAGTGTTAATGATTTTCGAATAATCAAAATGTTAAATAAATGAATATTTAAGTTGAATTTGAAATATACCTTAGATTGGGAAATTGTGATTTTGTTTAAAAGTGAATTTTAAGTTAAGAAAATAAAATGAAAAATAAGTTATATTTGGAAATTTAAACTTAAGTGTTAAGTTAAAAATTTATTGTAAAGAATTGAAATTGAATCTTGAATTTAATAAGTGAATTATTATTAAATTTTGATTTTTGAGTGGAAATTTAACTTTATAAAATCATGAATCTAAGGGTAATTAAATGATTGTTTTAAAAGTGAAAATGTATGATTTTATAAGTTTAAAATGGTTTATATAAAATTTAATTATTTGTGAAATTATATTGAATATTTGGAATTTAATTAACATCATTTTTGAAATGCTATTATTTCTAATGTAAAGGATATTACAGCATTTGTAAATGCCGTAGTGATAGAAATGGACTAAATAGCTAAATTGAATTAGGGGCTATTATTGCACTTCGTAAGTGCTGTAGTTGCTGGAATTTAACTTAAGTTTTATTTGAACTAATGTAACCCTATTATAGCATTTTAAATGCTATCATTTGTTAAATTGAATTATTTTAAAAGTAACTTTTCGTAGCATTTTCCAAATGCTGCGAAAGTTGAATTTTCATTGTTTTGATAAATTCAAGTGAACAAATGAACTTGGAAAAGATTTAAAATTTTAGAAATTCAATAATTTAATTATTAAATATAATATCTTCATATAATTGATTTAAATGAAGTAATTTGTTTTGAAATATAAACTATTTTGAAATATGAATTGAAACGGTATTTTAAATTTGAATAAAATGAATATGGTTTTGAAAGATATGATATTCTAATATTTTGGAATGGATTTGAATTTATTTGAAATGATATTGAATTTTTGAAATGATATTTGATTTTTGAAGTATAAATACAATTTATAAAATTATAACTACGGGTTATAATAACGATTGGTTGTTAAAGAGACCAGAATCGGATATGGATATACTCTCTGTCGATATCGAAAACCACTTTAGCAACTGTGTATGCGGTGGAGATTCCAAAATGAAGTAGGATGGTGGCGACGTTCTTGAGGTACATTACTTGGACCCGACTCCTGTGAGTTGGCTTAAGGTGGCTAAAAGAGGAGCGATCTCGGGCCAAAAGGGGGTAGCTCCTCTGGTCGGACACACTTCTTTGATACCATTCTATTACTATTGTGATTGATTGGGTGCACCCCTTGATTTTGGAGTGTTGTTCGGGGTGGGCGTAGTGGCTTCTACGTTACCGCCAGGCCGTGTGCATAATTGGTATATTACCCTGGCATTGCCTTGTGTGCCATGTCACCTACCATACCGAGCCTTTACTACGAGTTTGTTTTTCTCCCGTAGCCCATGGAGTATTTAGGGTAGTCTCCCGATCTGGAGATACGCTGATACTGGGTGGACTACTGGGACTATTATGTGTTAAGGGGAATATTGGATCACTCCTTAACGCTATTTTAAAGTAAGTTTATTTTACTGTAGACATTATTATAATAGCGCGATATTAGTATATAGTAAATAGTTTAACGGATCCTTAGAGGATGGGCGGTCCCAGACATCCTTTAAGTTACTTGTATCTTTATTACAGTTCACTTGAGTTGGTTTACATTATAAATTATATATATGTCCTGACTCGAGTGTTTTGTGTTTTGCTTTACGCTCTGGTTAGCCTGAGTATTCACAGCTTTGGATTTTCTTTCTGGAGCTGGTCTTTGTTGGAGATTCTGCCTATCTATATTTATATCTATTTCAGTTTCAGCTATTCTAGTTTATCTCATGTACTAGTGAACTTCTATGTATTTTAGATTTCCATTATGGTGTTTTCAGACTGATATTATGTATTTGTTTAGAGACTTTGTTATAGTAGCTTCATGAACTACTATATTATTTTTATATTCCGCTGCGAGTTATTCTAATTGTTCTATGTCTGTGATTTTGTATATTTGATTTCATTTGCTCCAAATTTATTTACAATCTGTTATTTTGCATCATTCAAGTCTGACATGTGTGGATTATTGTCGATTTGAATGGTACGAAATAAGATGGTCGTCACAAGAGCAGTGGAGCCTTGAGGATCCCTTCTTATACAACATTAGGCATAACAAAGAAGCATCTTTTAGGTATTAGAACAACAGAGCCATAATGAATTTACATTTGGAGGAGTGGGCGCTTTGAGATATAGGTTTGCTTCTTTCAATAAAGAAGTGGAAAATAAGTTTATGCGGCGAATGAAAATTGTAGAAGGAAGTTAGGCGGGCTTACTTTTAGTAGATAGTGGATATGATGCACAACATTATGTTATGTTGTCTTTTGTTTTTACTATTTACGCAACAACATCAATTACCACCCCAACCCCATGTTCCATTATTGACAAAAATAATTTTCTTTGGTGGTATTTGATTTTATCAATAACATCCGCTAACCAATTTAGACCAATCATGGGTTGCAGCACAAATGAGATGTGAGTGAAATGAGCGCAAAAAGGAATATAAAGAATTTGTTCCTTAGCTTTGTCTATAGTCGAATTCTAAGGGGTGATGATGAAAGATTTACTAAAAATAATGGAGGGAGCCACATCAAGAATATGAAGACGCTCCTCTTTACGAGAGAACATGGAAAAGAACGTATCATTATCAAGTTGTACATGAAGTCTTCCATTTATATTCCATCATGGATGACAATGACCACAAACAACATGATAAAGGGAAGAAGAAAACCCACTAAATATTTAGACCAAAAATCAGCTCCCGCTTACATCACATACTGGAGAAATCATATATCCATCAATCTCTACAATATCAAAGGAACGTTAAATGTATTCACCCGCATTCCTCGACAATGCACTAAATGGAGAAGACCACTTATTTCCAGGCTTATTAGATGCAATGTGTTATATCTTGGAGTGAGTGTAATACATGATATGTTGGTTTATAATGATGGTGAGATCGCATTAGGACCAGCATGTGATATTTTACCATTATTACTATTAAACAATGAGTAGTTAAGTATGTTTACTTGATGATTGATGTTGTGTTATTATTGTGGAATGATTAGTACACATTTGATGGAATTCTGGTTGTGTTACAAATATTGATTGGATTATCATACATTTAACGATTGATGTTGTGTTAATGTTATGGGGCGATTATCACAAATTTGATGATTTATATTTACATTGGTGATGCATTACTAAAATGTGGGTATGTAAGTATATTTTGGTTGTTATTTTCTTATTGATGTTAGATGGATGTGTTCTATTATTGTTGTTACCTCATATGATGATCCATTGTGATGGATGAATAGGAGTACTATTTTCTACTTGCATTGGTTGCATTAGCTGCAATGGTTGTACGGATGCGTGATTGTTTTGTACTAACAAGTATTTGGATGCAGGAGAATAGCAAGAAACTTAACTATATGGGCTTGACCCCCAAAAGGGGTACATAGATGGTCATTTCATATGCAATAGCTATCGACCCTATGGCCATAGTGTATAGGGTTAGGCACAATCCAAACATAGTTTAAACTTTTTTCCTTTAATTTATATATCTTTATAACTGTGAAGTTGAAGGTAGAAGCAAAAGAGGAAATGGATATGGGATTGTTAGACTATATCGTGCATAGATAATTTAGTATATTCTTATATACCATGGTCATATCACTTATGAGTTAATGAAAATCGATGTATTGAAAAGTAAATTAATGCGATAATACTATAACTAGCTATATTATTAAGATTGTTCATTTATATTGATGTTTGATTCCACTGTGAGGTTTTCCATTTTTCATTGTTTTAGAATTTTAATTTTTTCCCCATGGTTCACTATCTTTAATATCTAGATTTAATTGCAAGCATATTTCTACGTTGTTTATAAATGAATTTAGATGTTAAAAATAATGGGGCGTCGTAATTAATTGTGAATTAAATATAAAAACATTATTATAGGTAATGAAATCCCATAAGCTACTCAAGTTGGATTGCTGGGAATAATTAATCTGAATTTAACATGGTGATTAAACAATTAAGTATGATTTATGAGCATAACTTGAAATATTTACCTCATAATTCGTAATTGATAAGAATTAATAAGTTGATGAATTATAATGCTTATTATGGTAATATTTAGTGCACCTTTGATAAAGTCAAATATGGTTAATACTAAGTTAATATACGTGCCTTGTTTATACTGAAAATACCTTACATTGTTATTACTAATAACAATTGCCGAGAACAATATAATATTAAGGGACTAGGATATATTTATTTATCACTTTAGTTTATGTTATTTCCTTTTTATGTTAATGCTCTTTTTATCACCACTTTTTGATAATTTATTTGTGAAAGTGGCTATTGTCTGATACCAAATGAAAGTCGCTATTGTATGGCTAGTTATCACTTAGGATCGTGTAATATGGATATATGATAATACAGAGTATAGCGACGATAGAAATATAGTAATCGGTGTGGAATATAAAAGCAGTATGATAAAATGACGCCAGAGATTTTTATACTGGTTCGAAGCTCCATCCTACATCCAGTCCCAGACTCCTTCTGGAACTTCCCTAAAACAACAACTCTCACTTAACCCGGAGGAACAGGTCCATACAACCCCTGAGCAACCGAACAAGGACCTGAGCAGCAAAACAGGATTTCGCCTCAGCAGCCGAAGAGGACTTCACACGCCTGAGCAGCAGAACAGGACTTCAAGAAATACAAAAGAATATCTGACACTGTGTGTTCTTGATAACACGGATTTGTCTTTGATAGTACAAACCTCCTATAGTCAAATCCTTAAGTGTATGAAGTGTATGTGAAGATATGAAAAGAAGGTGATGCAAAGAATCGAAGATTATGAAAGTTAATTTGGAGAATCAAAGCAATAAAATGCTTGTATGTTGTTTGAATGAAAGTACGAGAGCACAAGAAGAATATAAGATAGTTAGAAATATTTTCGATGAATATGAAGTGTTTGGGAACATAGATTTATAGTAGGCAGAGTGTTGCTGCCATTGGTGAAGAGTTCTGACCAAAAGAAGCAACCATTCCCGTGCAGAGAAGGATCGCAACCTTTTGCAGAATGGAAATGTCTTTTCAAAATATGACAGTTGGGCTCAGGTCAGTCGACTGGTCGAAAATGGCCAGTCCACTGAAAAGTGAAATCATGTAAAAAAAATCGTGCATAGATATGTTAAAATACACAAATTCAGTCAACTGACTATATTCAGTCGACTGAATTCTATTGTTAAGCAAAAATTTTAGTAGCTCATTTGGTTAGGGTACTTGCCTTCAAAACTAGTGACCCTAGTTTGAGTTCCGCTCCATGCATTTTTTGAAAACTTGATTTTGATTAAAATATGCATGCAAGTTTATTTGAATGTGAATGATGTTTCTTGAGGAAATATTTTAACAAAGCACTAAACTAGACTTTTTATACACATTTGATTACTCTTGTTAAAATGTATAACTATACAAACCATATATTGAGCCGATGAGTCTAGATGTAATCGTAGTCGTAGATTCATGAATTGTTGTGTCTTGTCAGCAATCAAAACCTATGATCCAACATTCTCCCCCTTTTTGATGATGATAATTTCATTATGCTATGAACGAATCTTTGACAAGCTTTGTTGATCTTATCTCTCTCATTGAACACATTCCTGTAACTGTGCTATAAACCCCTGAATCTATGCTATATATTCCTGTAAATAATTAATCTTTTATCCCCCTTAATCTGTGCTTACATGGTTTATTCCTGCAAATAATGTTAGAGCAATATCTTTCTCCCCCTATGTCATCGACAAAAAGGAGAGTTTATTTGATGATATAAATTATATTTCATATCAGTGTTAACATATAACAATATAAAATAAAATAATTACTACTTATAATGTAAGGCATCAGAAAAAAATTAACATTTAAATCATACGATACCGAAGGTTCTTATAATTTCCTAATTTTTAGGAAACCATACCCATTTGTGTGTGGTTGAACCTTTATAAATATAATTTTCATTATTCATTACCATATCAAAATAATCATTAATGTATTTTTCTCTGTTTTTCCAACTAACAGGAACCCAAATATTTAGATAATTTTTATTCATATTTCTCGTCAATGATTTTGTACTACTAAAGAAATTATAAACATTATTAGTCATAGCAGTATTTGAATTTCTATAAAAATTGGATTTAGACTTTTCTCGTAATCTAGTACTAGCATTAACAGATGTACAATACATGAAAGTGTGTCTAGTGCTATATCTACAATCTGTTTTGTTATATCCTTAAACACTTTTATCATTTAAAGGTCTAGAACTAGATAAAATCATGTTTAAATCGTTTTGACCTTCATTAAATTTTGTGACTTTAGTGTTAAGTTTATCAAATTTAGCCTTAAAGTCACAATTATTATTTTCAAAAGAAATATTACTATTATTCAAAATATCAATTTTCTCATTTAATTTAGAGTTCTCGTTTTTTAACGTAAGATTCACATTTTTGAGAAGGAAATTTTGAGATTCTGAATTATCTAAAGAGGTTGAATAAATCATTTTGTCTTTTCCAATCAAAATTTTCTTTTGAAAATTTTTCTCTCTCTTTTTCAAATATGGTGTTTTGTTCATCCAGAAAATCTTTAATAGTTATAAAAAAATTTCTTTAAAACACTAAGTTGATTTTCTAAATTTAACTTTTCATTTTTCAGTTTCCCATTTTTAAGTTCAATAGATTTCATCTTTTCTAAAATATTAAAATTAAGCTTTGAAATCTTATTACTTATACTAACTAATTCATTATTATCTTTTACTGAAATTTGTAAATCATAAAGTACTGTTATATAGTCCTTACTGGTGGCTTTGGCAGGGATTTTTCCTGCTGTATTTCGACTAGGTCGTTTTCTAGTCATTATTCTATGATGTTGTGACGATCGATAGAATTCCAGGCTCTGATACCAAATGAAAGTGGCTATTCTCTAATACCAAATGAAAGTCACTACTGTGTGGCTAGTTATCACTTAGGATCGTGTAATATGGATATATGATAATACAGACTATAGTGATGATAGCAATATAGTAAATAGTGCGGAATATAAAAGCAGTATAATAAAATAACACCACAGATTTTTATACTGGTTCGGAGCTCCGTCCTACATCTAGTCCCAGACTCCTTTTGGAATTTCACTAAAATAACAGCCCTCACTTAACTCGAAGGAATAGGTCTATACAACCCCTGAGCAACCGAACAGGGACCTGAGCAGCAGAACAAGATTTCGCCTCAGCAGCCGAAGAGGACTTCACACGCCTGAGCAGCAGAACAGGACTTCAACAAATACAAAAGAATATCTGACACTATTTGTTCTTGATAATATTGATTTGTATCTGATAGTACAAACCTCCTATAATCAAATCCTCAAGTGTATGAAGTGTATGTGAAGATATGAAAAGATGGTGATGCTAAGAATCGAAGATTATGAAAGTTAAATTTGGAGATTCAAAGCAATAAAATGCTTGTTTGTTGTTTGAATGCAAGTACGAGAGCACAAGAAGAATATAAGATAGTTAGAAAGATTTTCAGTGAATATGAAGTGTTTGGGAACATATATTTATAGTAGACAGAGGGTTGTTGCCATTGGTGAAGAGTTCTGACTAAAAGAAGCAACCATTCCCGTGCAGAGAAGGATCGAAACCTTTCGTAGAATGGAAATGTATTTTCAAAATATGACAGTTGGGTTCAGGTCAGTTGACTGGTCGAAAATGATTAGTCGACTGAAAAGTGAAATCATGTAAAAAAATCATGCATAGATATGTTAAAATACGCAGATTCAGTCGACTGGCTGATTGTATTCAGTCGACTGAATTATGTTGTTTAGCAAAAATTGTAGTAGCTCATTTGGTTAGAGTATTTGCCTTCCAAATTAGTGACCCGGGTTCGAATCCCGCTCCATGCATTTTTTGAAAACTTGATTTTGATTAAAATATGCATACAAGTTTATTTGAATGTGAATGATGATTCTTGAGGAAAGATTTTAACAAAGCACTAAACTAGACTTTATGTACACATTTGATGACTCTTGTTAAAATATATAACTATACAAACCATATATTGAGCCGATGAGTCTAGATGTTATCGTAGTCGTAGATTCGTGAATTATGTGTCTTGTCAGCAATCAAAACCTATGATCCAACAATATGCACTTACATGTTTGTATAATTAATACCCTTTATGATATTAAACGTTTTTAGGGTATTAAGTACGATGAGACAGACTCTATTGATTAGAATTCCCCCTAATAAATTTTGTAAGACCCATTTGGTATGAGGATATTTTGAGGGTAAATTCTAAGATAGTACTGAAAAGGCTAATATCCATCTTAGCTGATCGACCATGGGATTAACTCCTAAGGTCTCTGATAAGTTGGCACTATTGCCATTAGTCAAACAATATATTACTCCAGCATTTCGAAGGAATTTAGGTTGTAACATTAGTTTAATAATTTTGATGGAAATGTTGTTACGACAGCATTGAGTATTATTTGGGGCAACTAAGAGGCTATGTGTTGATGCCCACAATTAAATGAGTATTTTGTTTGTTTACTTGACCTCTGATATAGATTTCCAGTAAATACTTTTTATGCAGATTTTGGAGAAAATATGCTTTTGGGAAATTAAGGAATACATATTGGAAAACTTATGGTAAATGATTTTTTTGAAATAATAGAGAAGTTGAATATGAATACTTACAAATAATTGGTTTGGACAGTAGAGATAATAACGGGGTTGCATAATATGTGTAGAATATTTTATTATGTTGTGTGACATTTACCTATGTAACTTGATAATTTAATTATGCATTGATTATCTGGATTATTATACTGTAGAATAGGACTATAATGGAATGTTAAAATACGAATGCTACTGTTCCAAAATGCTACTAATTGTAACTTATATATTATATCATTGTACTTCATATTGGTAGATGACGTATAATTATTCAAAGCATAATAGTATCACTCAGTTTCTGTCAAGAGTTCAATGGGCCTAAGTATTCCATGCATGTCACAATGGGAAAGCATGTTGATTTGTTATTATATTGTGCTATTATTATGTTATATACATACATATATATATGTATGTATGTATGTGTGTGTGTATAAAAGTTTATATATGTGTTAATTCGATGATGTTAGTGAAGAGTGGGAAATCAAGAGATAATGAGTTATCAAGCTCATATCATTGTTGTTCACTTTACATTGATTATACTCTATCTTTTATTATGCTTTTCTAATTTATTTATTTTTGGCAAAGCTAGTGGGGTTGAAAAGTCCACTACCATTTTATCACATCTACAAACAAGTTCACAAGCATAAATAACTAGAAAATGAGATATAAGGATATTGAATGTAAAGAAGAATGAAAACCAGCTAGAAATTCCTCCAAATTCTTCTTTCCTCCTCGCGAAAAGGAATAAGGGGAATGTGAAATTGGTTGGTTGATGGCATTACACATTTCATGATATAGGTCAATTCGACTTCTCGTTTTTGTTAGTCCTTGAGATAATGGTTTTGATGACAACAACCTTAGAATAGCATTATAAAATATAAATACTAGCATTATAGTTTAGATATATATGTATATGTAGGATTTAACCATGCAGGTATCAAGAATGAAGACTGTACAGTATAGAGATTCAAGATATCAAGATTGAAGATTCATGAGTATCAAGAATATCAAGATTATCAAGAGTTCAAGATTTCAAGAATAAGTGATTTAATTAGGAATTTTGTTAAAACTCCTAGAAAAGCACTGGCATCTTAAAATCTAATTCATTCGTGGAATGGAATCCACTTCGAGCCTATTAAAAGGATGGAACCCTAAGTAGGATGGAACATACGAAAAATCTAGTGGAACATCGTTTTGTATCTGCCAATCATTTAATCAAAATGATTTTACAAGATTATATCTTGTTTTCAAAATGTTTTCAAAATCTTCCATTTAAAAGAACCAAAAACATCTATCCTGATTTTAAATACTTTTAGCCTCAAAATAATCTTTAATTTAAGATTCAAAATTATCCTTAGTTTTAAACTATCTTTAATAAAAATATATTTAACTTTTAATACTTAGATTTAAATATAAAATTATAGTAAAGTGTTATATATACCAAAATATTATTCTCTATGTTTATTTATGTATTTTAACTATAGTTAAGTATATTTATAAAAATTTAAAATAGTTTTAATATAAGATAAAGGTTATTTTCAAAGAAAAAAATCACCAAAATTTCCTTCGGGATGTCGACATACTCATGTTACCCATGTCGACATAGTGACAGTTAATTTTAAAATTTTGAATTTCAAAAGAAGTGTCTATTCGTCATATCTCTTCACGAATGGACATGGCTATTGTTCTTCTATAAATAGGGGTTGTTTTCAATGAGTTTCCAATCATATTTTTCTTGTTTTCACTCCTCTTCTTCTTCCACATTTCTTTATACATATTCTTACCATTACTCTGCCGAAATCAACATTGAATCTGACTAGATCATTTCTGGTTTGATTCTCTATCACTATCTTAATAAGATCCTCTGTGCTACTTAGAGTTATTGACTTCTTTGTAATCGATTTAGTGAGAAAAGGTGTGACTGTAGCCTTGGAAATCAATCAAGCGAGAAAAGGTGTGATTGTAGCCTTGGAAATCAATTGGGTGTAATTGTAAAGATTTCTTTTGAAAGGAAATCCGTACTTGTGTGCGGGACTGGATGTAGGGTAACTCCGAACCAGTATAAAATCCGGTGTATTCTTTCCTTTACTGCTTTTACTTTATATTTGCATCTGTGTTTGATTCTGTGATCATATCTGTGTTTGAATATTGCATACATCTATGTTCAAATTAACAAAAACTCAAAAAGATTTAGTAATTTCTTTAAACACTATTCACCCCCCCTCTAGTGTTAATCCTAGCATTAAGATCCGTAATCCGCATTTCTCACATTTGGTATCAGAGCATGGTTTTCAAAGTTTTCATAATCTGAATTTTGAAAAAATTTCAAAAATGGCTACCAACACTGGTACTGGTAACACTACCAACACTTGATCTATCATCACTGTCACAAGTTTATTTGTAGAAGGTCAGTCTACTGTCAGACCACCACTTTTCAATGGCAGTAACTATGCATATTGGGCACGTAGGATGAAAATATATTTACAATCTATAGGATTAGATACTTGGAATATCACTAAAACTGAATATTCTGAACCCACAACTGATTTTGCACAGTGGACCGTTGAGCAAAAGACTATTGCACAAAATAATTCTAAAGCAATGAATATTCTATTATGTTCACTTGATAGGAATGAATTTAATAGGGTGTCAGTTTGTAAGTCTGCAGATGAAATCTGGAAAACTTTGCAAGTGACTCACGAAGGAACAAGCAAAGTTAAACAGACCAAAATTTACATGCTCACAAATCAGTTTCAATTATTTAAAATGAATTCTAATGAGTCTATTTCAGATATGTATACTAGATTTCAGGATATTGTGCATTCTCTAAAACCTTGGGAAAGGAATTTTCGGAAGAAGATCAAGTCAGAAAAATCTTTAATTCTCTTACTCCGAAATGGGATCAAAAGACACTTGCGATCGAAGAGGCAAATGACATCAGTACCTTAAAAATAGAAGAATTTATTGGAAATTTAATGTCGTTTGAAGTCCAAATGATTGGGAGAAGAGAAAGCAAAACATTTGAAAAGAAGTCAATGGCATTCAATGCATTGACCAATGGATCAGACTCAAACATCGATAATGATGAAGAGATAGCTCTAATGACCAATAATTTTCGAAAATTCAATATAGAAAGATGAATAATTTCAAGAGAAACAACTATAAGAATTCTGGAAATCGGAATGTAGTGCCAAATAATATCAAATGTTTCAACTGTGACGAACTAGGCCATATCAAAAGAAACTGTCCGTATCCAGATAGGCAAAATCTTCCTATAAACAATGATTCCATAAAGAAATGAAAATGTGCATTTACTGCTACTCTAGATGACTCAGACTCGTCCTCAAGCGATGATGATCAGAAGATAGATAATTCAAATATATGTTTCACAGCAGTTCACGACTTCGACGAATTTAGAGAAACGGACTCAGAAAAAGGTACACATTTACAATACAATTGGTTGAAATTACATGCTTAGAATTGGTTGCTTGATCGATTGATTTTGAATTGGTGTGTTGTTTGAATTTTACATTTTTTATTCTTTTACTATTATTTTATTATTATTTCTATTATTATTTTTAATTTTAATAATATTATAATATTTTATAGAATATACTATAATTTCAGAATTATTCCAAATATATATATATATTAAAAATAATAAGTGTGTATATATATATATATATATATTAGAATACTTAGGAAAAATAAATCATAGAAATTCAAAGACACATGTCGACATGGTCCCCACCATGATGTCGACTTGGGTACAGAATTTGAAATTCAAAATTCGAATTCAAATGGTTGAATTTCCCCCCACCTTTTCACTTCATTCTATTCTCTGAAAAGGCATCTTTGGACCAGAGAACATGTCCTTTGAGAATCTATTTATTCACTATCTTTTATCACATCTTTTCACTCTCATTTTCAAATTCAAACTCTCTACTCTCTATTCTAATGGCTTCTTCAAGCAACCCCTCCACCATGAGAATTCCAGAAAGATAAAAGAGAAGCTCATCAATGATCCAGAGGCTATAAAAGCATACATCAATTATGCTAACTATGCAAAAGTCCATCTCGGAAAGTTTGGTATATTTCAAGATTTCTATTATTATGAAATTGATTCTCTTTTTGCAAACAGTCAAATTCTAAGTCTTACTGATGTTTCTCAAAATGATTTTGTTTACTATCCAAACCTTGTTAAAATTTTCTATGCAAATCTTAATCGTGGATTTTATGTTGGAAAGGATAATGAAATTTGGAGTAGTGTCAAAGGCACTAGAATTGTTTTGAATTGTGATCTTTTAGGTACCATTCTCAATTGCAAGAGTACGGGAATGGATCTTTCTAGTTTAAATATTGATGAAAATGATCGTGAGATATTTCATCACATTTTCGAAGGAAATGATGATTTTGAACCCAAAAAAAGAAACTTTCGACCAAAAGCTAGAATTGTCAATCTTCTTTTACAACATACTTTGACCCTAAGATCGGGGAATTTTAACAATCTGTAACGACCCAGAATTTTTATTAATTAAAAATTGAATATTTAATTAATTTTAAATATTTATAAGTGAATTTTTAAGTCAAATAAATTTTTATTTGAATTTTTGGATTTAATTGGATAATTAAATTAATAATTTAATATGTTAAATTATGGTAATAATTGAAAATCGAGTTAAATATGATAGAAAATGATTTGTAAAATTTTATTTAATCATACTGGAGTTATAGAGATATTTTAGAACTTTTAAAATCGAATTAAAAGTTAATTTGTGAAAATTGAATATTTTAATATTTAATAATCGACTGTAAAATAGCCAATTTTTGAACAGTCTCAAAATTGAACGAAACCAGTTCCATTGGATCCGTAATAGTTAGTTATTACCGGATTTCAAATTTCGTGTCAATCGGAGTTATCATTTGATCGTGGCAGCTCGAAACGCATCGAATCGTTTTTAATTTAAATTTGGCGAGTCAAAATAGCCATTTTTCAAAAAGTCTCGGATTTCGACGAAACCAGTTTCATCGGATCCGTAATGTGATATTATTGTAAGGTTTCAAATTTCAAGTCAATTGGATTTACCGTTTGTCCGATACAAATTAAAACGCCTAGAAATCGACTTAAATCGGTTTAATTTAAATTGAGCGTTTTCAGCCATAACTCGCACATACTTCCGAATTAGCTTCCGAAACCTGTTCCATTGTGTCCGGAACGCGGGATAAACCCTAGGTACGCTGGTTACGGCGTCTAAATCGGAGTTCGGAATTTCCGGGTGAATAGTGTCGAACGAAACTCTATAAATAGACCACCATCTTCATAAATTGATAAAAAAATCCTAAACCCTAATATCAAACTGCATAGCCGCCACCCCCTATATGAATGGCCAGTTTTTCTTCTTCTTCATCCCTCAATCTCTTCCAATCTATCAAGAATTAGCCAAGGTGTTCAACATGAAAGTCGAAGAGCTCGACGAGAGCTTCGATTCCATACGGTGATGATCGGAAACGGAGCAACGATGAGGGAGCAAGGATGGGCCGTTTGCTACAGGTTTGGCACGCTTTTCCATGCACATGTGGCAGTCGAACTTCATCACTTTGTGGCCGAGTGGAGTTGAGGGCGAGAGCTTCGCGATGGTGGTTGTTTGATGAAGTATAGTCGAGTTTTGGAGTTGCAATATAAAACCCTAAAAGTGTAAGATGGGTTCGGCCTTGAATTTGTTTACTGGAGTTATGCGTGAGCATTTGGGAAGATGAAGGGGGAGCGTTGGATCTGGTGTGAACGGTGGTGATGAGGGAATGGTAAAAATTTTAAAGGATAGTGTAAATTTTAGTTATAAAAACATGTACAAACTTCAAAAATGCATATCTTTTTCATACGAGGTCGAAAAAATGCAAACTCAGTTGCGTTGGAATCGTATGGACGAGCACTACGCGATGGAGTTGGTTTGGAGTCGTTTGGAGTTAGTGAGAATTTCGGGTAAAATTAAACGCGCGTTTAATTTTATTCGAAATAAAAGCTGAAACGGAAATTGAAACCAAGGTGAGAACTTCTCACTCAATCGAATCAGTTTCGATTTTATTTTAAATAGTTAGATTTAAAATATTTGAATGCATGTTTGAATGATGACTGTATATATTGATTGTTAAAATAGACATTATGCGCCGTTAGTAAGCGGATGTTATTTAATATAAACATATACCGCGAATATTTCATAAACAGTGAAATTGGTATTATATATATAATATCAATATATATATATTGGCATATGTATATATTGCAGTTGATTGATTTCCCGCATTTTTTGTTTAGCGGATGAGACCCTATTACGCCGTTAGTAAGCGGATAATATTTATTAAGAACATGTACCGCGATAATTTCGTACTGGAGCGAAATTGGTATTGTGCTAATGTTTTTGGATGCAGGAAACAGGTTGGAGGGATCCAACTGGATTCCTCAACAGTATTTATTTTATTTCAGATATTTTGATATTTGATTGATTATCATATCGATATATGATATCGTTGTAGTCGTGATTGACTATTTGGTGTGTAGCATCATTGGACCCAGATTTTGGGATTTTAAAATGATTTTTAAAGTGATTTTTAAAAGTATACTATATTTTTGGAATTGATCCATTATAAATAAATAAACGTTATAATTTTTAAAGTTATAAAAATTATGGTTTTTGTGAAATATAGTTAAAAAGCTGATTTTTAGAAATACGATTAAAAGTCGATTTTTGAGAAATATGAACTAATGATTTTATAAAATAATTTAAATTGGATTTTTGAATATATGATAAAAGTTTAAATATAGGATTTATAAAATTTGATTATTTTATAAATCGAAATGATGAAATTATAAAGGAAATTAAAAGACGTTTTAAAAGAATAATATAAATTGATTTATATTAAGAGATTTATAAATGGATATTTATAAATCGAAATATTGACATTATAAAACGAGTTTTTATAAGTGTTTGAATGAAGTGAAAATGAAATTCATTAATGAATGAAATTTATAGAATTATATAACGGTGAAGTTATAAATGGAATTTTATAAACAATAGGTTTATAAAATTTGTAAAGTTCAAAGGAACGATTTTTGCAAATAAATAAATTATAAGTGTTTGACTTATAATTTGGACTTTTGGTTTATAATTAAGATTATAAATCGAATAGGTAAATAAAGAAGATTTATAAAGGAAGTTGTTATGAAATAAATGGAAATGGAATTTATAAACGTTGTTTTATAAATTCGCAAACGACTTATTTTGATAAGTTAATTGTTATAACTTATAAATGGAGTTATATTCACGTTTTTAAACAGTGAATAATCCTTTAAAATAAAATGAATAGAAAGGATGAAATTTGTTAATGAAGTATATTCACGTTTTTAAATAGTGAATAACGTGTTAAAGAAAATGTTTTAGAATGTGGTATTTTGAACATAATTAAAACGATCTAACGATGTTTTAAAAGGTGTTGAGATTCGAAACCATAGATTTTAACATTTATTGTTGAAATAGATGTTTCGAGAAATGAAAGGAAATGGTGGACTATAACACTGTTGTTATAGTAAATGATTTCCGAAAGGAAATGTTTTGTATAGTATTGGGATTTATATATCTATTTTAATTTCGAATCCCTATACTAGTGATTTTGGGTTGTCGTAACGATGTTTTACGCAACATTCGTTTTGGCCCAAATAAAAATGTTTAAGAGAATGATTTCCTTAAATAATGAATTTTATACTTAATTCGATTTAAGTATATTGAATATTTTCTAAGTGTTGAAAATAAAAGAGATTTGTGAATTACTTATGAATAAATAAGTATGGAAATGTTTTCCAATATTAAGTGAATAATTAGAATTTATCTTTTTGAAGATAAATTGGAAATGAATAATTGAAATCATATATGCATGAATATTTTGAAATATAAATTCATTATGGAATTTATATGTGAAAGTGGAACTTGTTAAAAATAAATATTGATTTATTTTTGAAGTGTTGAAATTATATATCTTGTAAAGATATTTTTGGAAAATAAATAATTTGGAAAATTATTTGGAATCTGGTGATGTATGCATATCAATTGATAGTTCAATAACCGACTATCAATATTTCCCTTTGAATGGGTATTTGATGTGAATATGATTGAATTTGAATGCACACTTATTTTTGAATAAGCGCTCACTATTCGGGTTAACCGGGAAAGGACCATGGGGTCGTATAACCCATTCCGAATATGTGATACGTCGTTATGAATTGCATTTGAAGATCGGTGTTGAAGACCGAGTATTTGTGAAAGCGATAGGATGACCTATCGATTGTCTCTGCACTGGGTAGCTCCTGGTATAGAGATTCCTTAAGTGATGGGAAATTCGATCGGGATTGTGAATACCCGTATTGCAAGGGCTTCGTAAGAAGTGCCTTCGGTTTTGTTCGATCCCGGAACAGACTTGTATGGATTGTATGTCTGACATTACAATTTGAGATATAAAGCCGATTTCATTCAAATATATTTCTGTTGGTGGCGGAGAATTTATTCTTTGCTTAACACCCTTCTTTGAGACGTACGAGCTCAAAGGTTATATAGTTGAAGTTATCAGCGATATATTCCCAATTTGGTAATGTGACATGCTGAGTGATGCTGAAATGATCATTGTGTTGATTATTTGTGATAGGATCATTTATTTGATCGTCTATCTTAGTGATCATTGTGTTGATCATTTATTGACCCAAAGCATGGCTTTTGTATAAAGTATGTTTTTGTGGACGTGACTTCGTCGAGCCTCACACCCCGTGAATGGTCAAAACAGGAAAGAAGCAGCAAGGTTATGAGGGGTAGCACCCTTTAGGATGTGTCCATTTCCTTCTGGAAAAGGGTGGTATCATGGTATGGAGCCCAGATACTTACTCATGTTGAAAACACTTTATGATTGTGTGAATTGATTACGAGCGCTCGGTGAAAAGGTCCCAAAGGACCGGGGGATGGCATATTCGGTCAGTTGTTGCTCAGTTAGGAGTAACCCGGCCTTGTGTTGGTAGAGATCCGGTTTGGTTCTCGGGGATGTCCATCCAGAGGCATTCTCATGTGGCAATGGGAAGTTCCTTGGCCTGATCATTCGTTGGAAATCCAATTCCCAATACGAAACTTGTACGGTATTAGTTGTAGAACCTGCCATTCACTTATGGTGGTCACCACTGTTTGGATGGTAGCTATAGTAGGCATAGTTCGAAATGTCTATGCTGGCTAAGATTTATATTCTACTTTCGAAATGAATTTTTTCTACACTATACACTAATAATAATATCAAATGTTATTTTAAATGCGTATCAAGCATCTTTGACTATCATAAGGAGAAATCTCCTCCGATTCTGCGTTTGCATGTGTGTGTGTGCGGGAGGCCTTATGGTAGTCTCATTTTTAAAAGCATTGCGAATTGAATTAAAAATATTCCTCTATTTGATTTTAAAGATAAATAAACTGTTTTGAGTTCTCACACCAGTCACATGACTGACTTGGAGTTTATTGTTTTCCTTCCTAAACTCTGGGTGCCCACCAATTTCCACACGGGCAGTTAAGAGTTAGGTTTATCAGGATATTCTGGATATTCTGGAGTTGCTAGAGGCAAGCTGGATGGCATGGCGTATTACTAGTATATAGTATTTCTTTTTCCGCTGCACTGTTTGATGTTGTATGTTGTTGTACACTCTGATGATTTGATGTAATGTAATATAATGTGATGAAATGTAATAACTGATATAGTTCTTTGTTTAAAGATTTTTCATTTATTATTATATGTTGTTCCGCTGCGAATTGTGAGATTCTGATGTTGTTCTGTTGTTCCCTTTCTGTCCGTTCTATTTTTAAAATCTTCTATCTTCAATTTTTAAAATTCTCTGTTTTCTAAAAATTATCTATCTTCTTTTCCCTCTATTTTTCTTTCTCTATTTCTTCTTTTTCTCTCTTCTTCTTTTCTTAAATTTTTCTTAAAACCCCTAAGGGTTCGTATTTTCGTTCATCTTGAATTAAACAAAGGAGATTAGTGTCTATTCAAGGAGTACGGACTTACGGGTCTTTACATTTGGTATCAGAGCTGATGGTTGAGCGACAACCATGGTTCTGTAGGGTTATTACTCATTAGAGATAGAGTCAGTAGTACTCTAGAATGAGTTTGAGTGTAATAATAGCTATGAGAGCGTATTTGTTAGTGAATATGAAATTGTTTTATATTGTGATGATTGGTTTATTGAGTGGTATATAGATTCTGGTTAATGCGAGTAATTAACGTTATTGATAGGGATCTATAAACACTTGAATAGAACAATTCGACATAATATTGGTTTAAATTGGGTAAATGAAATAATTTTGCCTCGATTATATTTTTATACATAAAGAAATAATTTTTCAGAATTATTAAAGTGTATATAAGTTGATTGTTTGGTTATTTGAATAATCTAAATAAAAGAGTAATTGTATAAGCAAATGAATTATAAGAATTGAATTATAATTAAAGTGATTTACAATTGTGAAATAAACTTATATATATAAGAAGTAAAATTATATGAATATGAGTTGTAAATAATCAAGTGGATTAAATGAATATGAACTTGAGGTATGTAATAAAATTCAACTTTGGTAATTGAATTGAATAAATGAATTGAATGTTAACCAATTGAATGTAAATTAAGTTGATATGGAATAATGAATATAAATGATAATTCATTAAAATCTAATGTTATTAGAAGTTGAATAAATTGAAAGAGAATGAATATAAACAAAGGAATTTGGTTGTAATTAATATACATTGATTGCTATATGATTGTTGATTGATTGTATATAATTCATTAAGAGTTAATGAAATTGAATTAGTGAAATTTAAAGCTATGTAATTGAATTCAAATTTGGAGTAAATAAATTTGAATAGAATTGAATGTGAATTAGATTCAATTAGTAAATGTAAACTAATTGAATTGAAAATGAATGTTGATAAAATCCAATGTAAATAAATCAAATGTGATTTAAAGTGAAAACCAATTCATTAAATATTAATGAGAATATAAATGAATATTGTTGGTTATGGAATGTAGTTGGTTGATGGTTGAATATATATTGCATTTGCTATATTATGTAGTTGTTATGTTGCTATATGTTGTATATTGAGATTATTGTCTATATGCATGGTTCTCATGTTGTTTGTTAAGTGTTTAGTAGGTGCGAATCGCGTTTGCTTCGCATTTGGAGTTCGCTTTAGCGCTATATTAGCCGTATATGCTTGCTAATAAAATATAAGGTACATATCTCGGATTAAATATCGTACTTTTACACTTTTTTTTCCCTTCGGGATGCCTCATTACTTGATGAGATGTATATTTGTGATATATATACTGTCATTTTTTTTTTCGGATCGAGCCGCGCAAAGGAGACTATGGCGAATTTTTCCGGAAATTTAAGGCGTTAGAAAAATTTGAGAAAATTTGGAAAATTTTTGAAAACTTTAACTTTGTTTTGGAATTGAAAGTTAAACAATAATAGTTGCTTTTGAAATGATAACTAAGTATGATTTGAAAACTTAGTAAAGATTGGTAAAAAGTTTAACTATGGATTTTGGAAAGTTAATAGGTTCTGTAATCTTCTTACACGAAATTCTTTTAAGGGGGAAAGATTGTAACGACCCAGAATTTTTATTAATTAAAAATTGAATATTTAATTAATTTTAAATATTTATAAGTGAATTTTTAAGTCAAATAAATTTTTATTTGAATTTTTGGATTTAATTGGATAATTAAATTAATAATTTAATATGTTAAATTATGGTAATAATTGAAAATCGAGTTAAATATGATAGAAAATGATTTGTAAAATTTTATTTAATCATACTGGAGTTATAGAGATATTTTAGAACTTTTAAAATCGAATTAAAAGTTAATTTGTGAAAATTGAATATTTTAATATTTAATAATCGACTGTAAAATAGCCAATTTTTGAACAGTCTCAGAATTGAACGAAACCAGTTCCATTGGATCCGTAATAGTTAGTTATTACCGGATTTCAAATTTCGTGTCAATCGGAGTTATCATTTGATCGTGGCAGCTCGAAACGCATCGAATCGTTTTTAATTTAAATTTGGCGAGTCAAAATAGCCATTTTTCAAAAAGTCTCGGATTTCGACGAAACCAGTTTCATCGGATCCGTAATGTGATATTATTGTAAGGTTTCAAATTTCAAGTCAATTGGATTTACCGTTTGTCCGATACAAATTAAAACGCCTAGAAATCGACTTAAATCGGTTTAATTTAAATTGAGCGTTTTCAGCCATAACTCGCACATACTTCCGAATTAGCTTCCGAAACCTGTTCCATTGTGTCCGGAACGCGGGATAAACCCTAGGTACGCTGGTTACGGCGTCTAAATCGGAGTTCGGAATTTCCGGGTGAATAGTGTCGAACGAAACTCTATAAATAGACCACCATCTTCATAAATTGATAAAAAAATCCTAAACCCTAATATCAAACTGCATAGCCGCCACCCCCTATATGAATGGCCAGTTTTTCTTCTTCTTCATCCCTCAATCTCTTCCAATCTATCAAGAATTAGCCAAGGTGTTCAACATGAAAGTCGAAGAGCTCGACGAGAGCTTCGATTCCATACGGTGATGATCGGAAACGGAGCAACGATGAGGGAGCAAGGATGGGCCGTTTGCTACAGGTTTGGCACGCTTTTCCATGCACATGTGGCAGTCGAACTTCATCACTTTGTGGCCGAGTGGAGTTGAGGGCGAGAGCTTCGCGATGGTGGTTGTTTGATGAAGTATAGTCGAGTTTTGGAGTTGCAATATAAAACCCTAAAAGTGTAAGATGGGTTCGGCCTTGAATTTGTTTACTGGAGTTATGCGTGAGCATTTGGGAAGATGAAGGGGGAGCGTTGGATCTGGTGTGAACGGTGGTGATGAGGGAATGGTAAAAATTTTAAAGGATAGTGTAAATTTTAGTTATAAAAACATGTACAAACTTCAAAAATGCATATCTTTTTCATACGAGGTCGAAAAAATGCAAACTCAGTTGCGTTGGAATCGTGTGGACGAGCACTACGCGGTGGAGTTGGTTTGGAGTCATTTGGAGTTAGTGAGAATTTCGGGTAAAATTAAACGCGCGTTTAATTTTATTCGAAATAAAAGCTGAAACGGAAATTGAAACCAAGGTGAGAACTTCTCACTCAATCGAATCAGTTTCGATTTTATTTTAAATAGTTAGATTTAAAATATTTGAATGCATGTTTGAATGATGACTGTATATATTGATTGTTAAAATAGACATTATGCGCCGTTAGTAAGCAGATGTTATTTAATATAAACATATACCGCGAATATTTCATAAACAGTGAAATTGGTATTATATATATAATATCAATATATATATATTGGCATATGTATATATTGCAGTTGATTGATTTCCCGCATTTTTTGTTTAGCGGATGAGACCCTATTACGCCGTTAGTAAGCGGATAATATTTATTAAGAACATGTACCGCGATAATTTCGTACTGGAGCGAAATTGGTATTGTGCTAATGTTTTTGGATGCAGGAAACAGGTTGGAGGGATCCAACTGGATTCCTCAACAGTATTTATTTTATTTCAGATATTTTGATATTTGATTGATTATCATATCGATATATGATATCGTTGTAGTCGTGATTGACTATTTGGTGTGTAGCATCATTGGACCCAGATTTTGGGATTTTAAAATGATTTTTAAAGTGATTTTTAAAAGTATACTATATTTTTGGAATTGATCCATTATAAATAAATAAACGTTATAATTTTTAAAGTTATAAAAATTATGGTTTTTGTGAAATATAGTTAAAAAGCTGATTTTTAGAAATACGATTAAAAGTCGATTTTTGAGAAATATGAACTAATGATTTTATAAAATAATTTAAATTGGATTTTTGAATATATGATAAAAGTTTAAATATAGGATTTATAAAATTTGATTATTTTATAAATCGAAATGATGAAATTATAAAGGAAATTAAAAGACGTTTTAAAAGAATAATATAAATTGATTTATATTAAGAGATTTATAAATGGATATTTATAAATCGAAATATTGACATTATAAAACGAGTTTTTATAAGTGTTTGAATGAAGTGAAAATGAAATTCATTAATGAATGAAATTTATAGAATTATATAACGGTGAAGTTATAAATGGAATTTTATAAACAATAGGTTTATAAAATTTGTAAAGTTCAAAGGAACGATTTTTGCAAATAAATAAATTATAAGTGTTTGACTTATAATTTGGACTTTTGGTTTATAATTAAGATTATAAATCGAATAGGTAAATAAAGAAGATTTATAAAGGAAGTTGTTATGAAATAAATGGAAATGGAATTTATAAACGTTGTTTTATAAATTCGCAAACGACTTATTTTGATAAGTTAATTGTTATAACTTATAAATGGAGTTATATTCACGTTTTTAAACAGTGAATAATCCTTTAAAATAAAATGAATAGAAAGGATGAAATTTGTTAATGAAGTATATTCACGTTTTTAAATAGTGAATAACATGTTAAAGAAAATGTTTTAGAATGTGGTATTTTGAACATAATTAAAACGATCTAACGATGTTTTAAAAGGTGTTGAGATTCGAAACCATAGATTTTAACATTTATTGTTGAAATAGATGTTTCGAGAAATGAAAGGAAATGGTGGACTATAACACTGTTGTTATAGTAAATGATTTCCGAAAGGAAATGTTTTGTATAGTATTGGGATTTATATATCTATTTTAATTTCGAATCCCTATACTAGTGATTTTGGGTTGTCGTAACGATGTTTTACGCAACATTCGTTTTGGCCCAAATAAAAATGTTTAAGAGAATGATTTCCTTAAATAATGAATTTTATACTTAATTCGATTTAAGTATATTGAATATTTTCTAAGTGTTGAAAATAAAAGAGATTTGTGAATTACTTATGAATAAATAAGTATGGAAATGTTTTCCAATATTAAGTGAATAATTAGAATTTATCTTTTTGAAGATAAATTGGAAATGAATAATTGAAATCATATATGCATGAATATTTTGAAATATAAATTCATTATGGAATTTATATGTGAAAGTGGAACTTGTTAAAAATAAATATTGATTTATTTTTGAAGTGTTGAAATTATATATCTTGTAAAGATATTTTTGGAAAATAAATAATTTGGAAAATTATTTGGAATCTGGTGATGTATGCATATCAATTGATAGTTCAATAACCGACTATCAATATTTCCCTTTGAATGGGTATTTGATGTGAATATGATTGAATTTGAATGCACACTTATTTTTGAATAAGCGCTCACTATTCGGGTTAACCGGGAAAGGACCATGGGGTCGTATAACCCATTCCGAATATGTGATACGTCGTTATGAATTGCATTTGAAGATCGGTGTTGAAGACCGAGTATTTGTGAAAGCGATAGGATGACCTATCGATTGTCTCTGCACTGGGTAGCTCCTGGTATAGAGATTCCTTAAGTGATGGGAAATTCGATCGGGATTGTGAATACCCGTATTGCAAGGGCTTCGTAAGAAGTGCCTTCGGTTTTGTTCGATCCCGGAACAGACTTGTATGGATTGTATGTCTGACATTACAATTTGAGATATAAAGCCGATTTCATTCAAATATATTTCTGTTGGTGGCGGAGAATTTATTCTTTGCTTAACACCCTTCTTTGAGACGTACGAGCTCAAAGGTTATATAGTTGAAGTTATCAGCGATATATTCCCAATTTGGTAATGTGACATGCTGAGTGATGCTGAAATGATCATTGTGTTGATTATTTGTGATAGGATCATTTATTTGATCGTCTATCTTAGTGATCATTGTGTTGATCATTTATTGACCCAAAGCATGGCTTTTGTATAAAGTATGTTTTTGTGGACGTGACTTCGTCGAGCCTCACACCCCGTGAATGGTCAAAACAGGAAAGAAGCAGCAAGGTTATGAGGGGTAGCACCCTTTAGGATGTGTCCATTTCCTTCTGGAAAAGGGTGGTATCATGGTATGGAGCCCAGATACTTACTCATGTTGAAAACACTTTATGATTGTGTGAATTGATTACGAGCGCTCGGTGAAAAGGTCCCAAAGGACCGGGGGATGGCATATTCGGTCAGTTGTTGCTCAGTTAGGAGAACCCGGCCTTGTGTTGGTAGAGATCCGGTTTGGTTCTCGGGGATGTCCATCCAGAGGCATTCTCATGTGGCAATGGGAAGTTCCTTGGCCTGATCATTCGTTGGAAATCCAATTCCCAATACGAAACTTGTACGGTATTAGTTGTAGAACCTGCCATTCACTTATGGTGGTCACCACTGTTTGGATGGTAGCTATAGTAGGCATAGTTCGAAATGTCTATGCTGGCTAAGATTTATATTCTACTTTCGAAATGAATTTTTTCTACACTATACACTAATAATAATATCAAATGTTATTTTAAATGCGTATCAAGCATCTTTGACTATCATAAGGAGAAATCTCCTCCGATTCTGCGTTTGCATGTGTGTGTGTGCGGGAGGCCTTATGGTAGTCTCATTTTTAAAAGCATTGCGAATTGAATTAAAAATATTCCTCTATTTGATTTTAAAGATAAATAAACTGTTTTGAGTTCTCACACCAGTCACATGACTGACTTGGAGTTTATTGTTTTCCTTCCTAAACTCTGGGTGCCCACCAATTTCCACACGGGCAGTTAAGAGTTAGGTTTATCAGGATATTCTGGATATTCTGGAGTTGCTAGAGGCAAGCTGGATGGCATGGCGTATTACTAGTATATAGTATTTCTTTTTCCGCTGCACTGTTTGATGTTGTATGTTGTTGTACACTCTGATGATTTGATGTAATGTAATATAATGTGATGAAATGTAATAACTGATATAGTTCTTTGTTTAAAGATTTTTCATTTATTATTATATGTTGTTCCGCTGCGAATTGTGAGATTCTGATGTTGTTCTGTTGTTCCCTTTCTGTCCGTTCTATTTTTAAAATCTTCTATCTTCTATTTTTAAAATTCTCTGTTTTCTAAAAATTATCTATCTTCTTTTCCCTCTATTTTTCTTTCTCTATTTCTTCTTTTTCTCTCTTCTTCTTTTCTTAAATTTTTCTTAAAACCCCTAAGGGTTCGTATTTTCGTTCATCTTGAATTAAACAAAGGAGATTAGTGTCTATTCAAGGAGTACGGACTTACGGGTCTTTACACAATCCTACTTCAAAAGTTTGCAAAGCAATTTTTGCTATTTTTGGAAATATGATATTAATTGAGCGCAGGTTATTTTGGACGAACTTCGTCTCAAAAATCTTGAAATGGGTGAGAATACCTTGTATCATGGAACTATCTCACTCTGATTTTTAACTATTTTGGAGTAGATTTCGAAGGAGAGGAATTTATTTCAAGAAAGGTTTTTAATCATTCCAATATTTCTCTTATGAAAATTCCATTTGTTTTCAACCTTATGAGACTCTTGCCGAAAAGGAAGAGCGTTTGGCTCATGAGGAGATGGAAGATGAGGAAGAGGAAGAAGAAGAAGGGGATGAAATGGAAATTGAAGAAGAAGAAGAAGGTGAAACATCTTTGGAAAACATTGATTATCCTCCTAATCCAACCAACAAAACCCTTCTCAAAAACCAAAAGACCATTGTTGAGAATCAACAGCTTCTTAAACAATTCGTTAGTAAGAAGTTGGACAAAATTTCGTCCAAGATGAACAAGTTTATTTCCAAGGTCAGCAAGAAGCTTGGATTATCTTCATCTTCGTCTTATCCTATAACTAGTTCTATCTTTTCATTTCATGTGGTATTAGTTTAGTTTGTTTTAATTTAAATGTTCGTGTAGTTTTTAATGTTTAATCATTATATCATCTTAGTATGAAATGGAGTTGAATTTCCTTTCTGTTATCTAACTTATCTTATCTCCAGAATAAATGTTAGCATATTATATAAATACACACACACACACACAATTATTCACAAAATCAAAATAAGCCATCAAAATTCACTACACCATGTCGACATCCCCCCTATGACCATGTCGACATGTACTGGTCAGAAATAACATTTCATTTTGAATTTGAAATTTGAATAACTACCTTATGTCTATTTATTTCAAATGAATTTCTACACCTATAAATATCTATTTCTTCTAGAATTCATCACTCAATATTATTTCTTATCTACTTTATCTCTCATTCTTCTCACAAACTAAAATATGGCCAATCCAATTCATAATTTATCCAAGAATCTTGAAGAGACTCTTAATTCTTTCAAGAATACTCTTTCGTTCATTCTTCGAAACCAGCGACACTTAGTGTTGAGTCAAATGCAGATGATCAAGGAGCAAGAAAGGCATTTTGATGCAATACGATGGATGATTTCCTCCTTGCACAAGGATGATAACGAAGCACATCCTCTAGTCTCTCTCGCTAACGATAATGAAAATTGGGATGCCATTAAAGCAGTCCCTATATTTGGATAAGAAGGATGGGCGGAAATTCCTCGTAATGTTTGATTTGATTGGTTTGTTTAATTTGAATTGTTTGATTTGATTTGATTTGATTTGATTTGGATTGACACTTGGTGTGAAAAACATGTATAAATATGCATTGATATTTATATGATCCTTAATTAATTATCATGTCTATCAGTATAATTATCTCTTAATCTATCTATTATATACTCCATTGTATAGTTTATAAATGCTGGTACTTTAGTCCAAGAATAAAGGGGAGTTATATAGTTTGGAATTAGTTTTGGTTGATTACAAAGGGGAGAAATATAAAATAGGATAGTTAGGCATAGATTAAGGGGGTTATTAGGATAGAAGTAATATTTTATAAAAAAAGGTTGTCATCATCAAAAAGGAGGAGATTGTTAGTCCTTGAGATAATGGTTTTGATGACAACAACCTTAGAATAGGATTATAAAATATAAATACTAACATTATAGTTTAGATATATATGTATATGCAGGATTTAACCATGCCGGTACCAAGAATGAAGACTGTACCGTATAGAGATTCAAGATATCAAGATTGAAGACTCATGAGTATCAAGAATATCAAGATTATCAAGAGTTCAAGATTTCAAGAATTAGTAATTTAATTAGGAATTTTTTTAAAACTCCAAGAAAAGTATTGGCATCTTAAAATCCAATTTATTCGTGGAATGTAACCCACTTCGAGCCTGTTAAAGGGATGGAATCCTAAGTAGGATGGAACATACAAAAAATCGAGTGGAACATCGTTTTGTATCCGCTAACCTATTATTCAAAATGATTTTACAAAATTATATCTTGTTTTAAAAATGTTTTCAAAATCTTCCTTTTAAAAGAATCAAAAACATCTAACCTGATTTTAAATACTTTTAGCCTCAAAATAATCTTTAATTTCAAAATCAAATTATCCTTAGTTTTAAACTATCTTTTAATAATAATATACTTAACTTTTAATACTTAGATTTAAATATAAAATTATAGTAAAATTTTATATATACCAAAATATTGTTCTCTATATTTATTTATGCATTTTAACTATAGTTAAGTATATTTATAAAAGTTTAAAATAGTTTTAATATAAGATGGAGATTATTTTCAAAGAAAAAAAATCACCAAAATTTCCTTTGGGATGTCGACATACTCATGTTACCCATGTCGACATAGTGGCAGTTAATTTCAAAAATTTAAATTTCAAAAGAAGTGTCTATTCGTCATATCTCTTCACGAATGGACATGACTATTGTTCTTCTATAAATAGGGGCTGTTTTTAATGAATTTTCAATCATATTTTTTGGTTTTCACTCCTCTTCTTCTTCCACATTTCTCTATACATATTCTTACCATTACTCTGCCGAAATCAACATTGAATCTAACAAGATAATTTCTATTTTGATTCTCTATCATATCTCAACAAGATCTTCAGTGCTATTCAGAGTTATAGACTTCTTTATAATCAATTTAGTGAGAAAAGGTGTGATTGTAGCCTTGGAAATCAATCAAGCGAGAAAAGGTGTGATTGTAGCCTTGGAAATCAATTGGGTGAACTTGTTGCCCGAGAAATCAAGTATCTCTACCCGGAGGATTGTGAATATGGAGGGTGTACCTCGTATCCTTGAAATCGAGGGTGTAATTGTAAAGATTGTTTTTGAAAGGAAATCCGTACTTGTGTGCAGAACTGGATGTAGGGTAACTCCAAACCAGTATAAAATCCAGTGTGCTCTTTCTTTTACTACTTTTACTTTATATTTGCATCTGTATTTGATTCTATGATCATATCTGTGTCTGAATATTACATACATCTGTGTTCAAATTAAAAAAAAACTCAAAAAGATTTAGTAATTTCTTTAAACACTATTCACCCCACCCCCTCTAGTGTTAATCCTAGCCTTAAGATCCGTATTCCGCATTTCTCACAGTTTTTCCTTTGAATATCCTTTCGTTTATCTCCTTCCATATCATACCAATAAATATATTCAACATAGTGAGCAGCATATAAGAGAAAGAGCTTTTCCATCTAGTAGCTTTTAAATCTCAATCCATTCTTTTTTGCTATCCCTTTTAGGATTAGAGAATCCCTCTATATATTTTATTCTATTCTATAAGAAATAGGAGAAAGAGCATTTAAAATACAAGTGCAGGTTATATTCATTATTGCTTCTACAGTAAAAGTAGGTTGTGGGGATGGCAATGCCTCTATTGACATGGTTGACAAGAGTGTGCATACCATTTTTTAACACTTACTAGAGCAAGAAGTTTAATTTTTCAAAACTAACATGATTCCATATCGTCTTATTCCATTTGAACTTCCTATAGCTAGAAAGATCAGTGATAGATTTATATATGGTTCCAATTGGGTAATTTTCCATTTTAGCGGTCCAGAAATATGCATCAATGTCAGCATATAAACAGGTATATTTGTATTTTTTTCAACAAGTCATTTAGCCTTCAAGAACGTGAGTGTGGAAGAGTTATTATACCATTATTTATGTAGGAGGTAGCTATATCTTGTAAGGGAATTCCACTTTGCATTATGTCTTCATGAAAGGTGATATTCTATAGGATTAGCCCATGCCCTATCCAAAGGATAGTCCAGAATTTTGCATCATTGCTCCTAGACAAGATTAATTTTACATGTGGTAGTAAGAGAGGCTCACTTACAACATTTTTTTCATATCTATCTTGAGCTTGGTTTAGGGGACATTATCCAAAAGTCTTTCCTTTATAAATTATGTTTCACTGTCTATTTGACCCAAACATTGTTTTTTCTTTTGATCAGATTATCTAGATGTTTAAAGAAGGCTGATAAATTCCATGTTCTAAGATTTTTGATGCTTAATCCTCCATATTTTTTTGAGTGGTTCCAATATCCTTAAGGTAAGGGGAGCGACTTTCTTCCTAAAAATTGAACATGTCCATAAAAATCTAATCATGGCATTTCTGATCATGGAGACTAATTTCATTGGTAGAATAAAGGTTTTGGACCAATAAAAATTCTTTCCAAATATTAATGAGTTCAGCATTACAAGTCTACCAGGCTGATTAGGAAACCTATTTTGCCTTTTTTTAGCACTGAGGTGATTTTTTTCATATAGAGGTATGCAATGTTTTTTGAATATTCTCTTGGTAGCTAGAGGAATTCCAAGGTAGCTCATATCATTTTGCCAAAGCTTCATGTTTGTTACTGAGAGACAATAATTGAGCATTGGCTGAGGTAGTCCAACAATAAGAATGTGAGATGTTTCCATGTTGATTGATAGCCCTGAGAAGGAAGAAAAGGATTCTAGAGTTGACATAATTGATGATAGCGAGGATTGAGTTGGTTTTGTAAATATAACGAGGTCGTCAGCAAAGGCTAAAGATGTGGTCAGGGGATGTTTGAATTTGGCTGTATGGAAAATCTCTTTTTGTGGACTTGCTAAATTAGGGCTTGAGTCATTATTTCCATCAACATTATAAACAAGTATGCTGAGATTAGATCGCCCTATCTAATGCTTAATTTACCATTAAAGTAGCCAACACTATATGCATTAAATACAAGAGAATATGCGACTGTTGATATGCATTCTTAAATCCAGTTTATGAATTTGGTTGGGAAGTTCATGTGTCATGGTGCTGAGAATAGCAGGCTACTTTATAGTACCAAATGCCTTTCTAATGTCAATCTTAAGTGTTACTCTAGGGAAAATGTATGAGGAATAATATCCATTGATTAGCTCACGAGCCAATAAAACATTATCGTGGATATTTCTTGAAGGAATGAAGGCTACTTGGATGGGGAGATTATTGAGTGAAACACATCTTTTAGTCTAGGAGCTAGAAAATTTTCAATTCTTTTGTATATGATGTTGCGGCATGCAATTAGCCTGAATTGAATGACATCACTAGGGTTTCCAAGTTTGGGATAAGAGCAAGATTAATAAAGTTGATGGATTTTAGCATTCTACATTGTTAGTCCTTAAGATGATGGTTTTGATGACAACAACCTTAGGACTTGTTATAAAATATAAATACAAACATTATAGTTTAGATATATATATATATATGCAGGATATAACCATGCAGGTACCAAGAATGAAGACTGTACAATATAAAGATTCAAGATTGAAGACTCACGAGTATCAAGATATCAAGAGTTCAAAATTTCAAGATAAGTATTGAGTCTAGAATTATGTTAAAACTTCTTGAAAGCACTTACATCTCTATTTGAAATTTGTTCGTGGAATAGAATCCACTTCGAGCTTGTTAAAGGGATGGAACCCTAATGGGATGGAACCCACGATAATATCTAGTGGAACATATAGTGGTCCTATTTTGATATCTACTAATTTTATGAAAATGCTTTTCAAAAATATTTATCTCTTTTAAAATGTTTTTCAAAACCATCTTTTCAAAAAGACATCTCTCCTGTTTGAATTACTTTAGCCTCAAAATTATCTTTATCATTTTTAATATGTTGATTTCAAAATTGTTCTTGATTTTAAACTATTACTTGTTGTAAATTTAACTTTTAAAATATTTGTATACTCAGATTTCAAATCACTTTATAGATTAAGATTATATATTAAAAATTACTTCCTAAACTCTTTTATATGTTTAAACTATATTCAAGTATATTTATAAAAGTTTAGAAATTGGTTTGAAAAATTATAGAAACCAATTTTAATAAGAAAATCAAAATCATTGTTTTAGCCTAGAGCATGTTGAAATACTCCTACCCCTCCATGTCGACATGGTGCCCGTTAAATCCGAATTCAAATTTTCAAAAGAATGTCTATTCATCGTATCCTTTCACGAATAGATATGGCTGTTGATCTTCCATAAATACCAGTAGCTCTAAACGAATTTTCAACCAGATTTCACTTGTTTTCTCTCCTCTTCATCTTCCACATTTATTCAAAAGAATCCCAAAACTATACTTTGTCGAAATACAAAGTGAATCAAACTTGAATATCTCTTATTTGATTCTCTGCTACTCTCTCCATATGATCTTAGTGCTATTCAAAGTTATAGGATTATTTGTAAATCAAACTGCTGAGTAAAAGGTGCGGTTGAGCCTTGAAATCAATTGGGCGTGATTTTTGCCTCTGAAATTGATTAGGTGATTTTGTGGCCTAGTAAATCAAGGGAGGTTGCCTCGAACTCGAATACAGGAGGGTGTACCTCGTAGCCTAGAAATCGAGGGTGTAATCTGGGAGATTATTTTAAAAAGAAATCTGTACAATTGTGCGGGACTGGATGTAGGGTAACTTCGAACCAGTATAAAATCCTGAGGTATTCTTTCCTTTAATGCTTTTACTAGTTATTTGCATCTATGTCTGATTCTGTGATTATATCTGTGTTTGTGTATTGCATTTGTTGGTGATTAAATTACATAAGTTTCAAAAATATTTATTAAATCCATAAAACATTATTCACCCCTCTCTAGTGTTATTCTAGCCTTAATGTAACATTACCGAAAATTTACCAAGTTTAATTTGGAAATTAAATTAATTTTTGAAAATAAATTGAGAATTAATTAGAGATTTCTAGAATAAATAAATAATTTTTGATTATAAATAGAAATTTAGTTAGAAATTTAAGAATAAGTATTTTATAAACAAATATTGAATTTCAAAATAAAATGTATTAAAAATAAAATAGAAATTAAAAGCTTTGAGATTAATAAAAAGTTAATGACAGATTGCTTTCTAAATTTTTAATTTACTAATATTTGGGAGATGTAATAAATTTTAGAAGATTTATTTTTAAGATTTAATTCTCTTAGATAAATAAATGTGACTATTTGTTAATCTGAAATAAAAAATTTATATCCCTCTTTTCTTTTAAAAGTTGTACAAAAATAAATAATAAACAAAATGTATATGAAATAAGAAATAAAAGTTTAAAATAATATATATATATATATAGATAATTATTTGTTTAAAAAGAATAATAGTTTGAAATAAGTTAATACACTTTTTCTTTAAGTTATACAAATATAAATTTAGAATATAAATATATATATATTACTAAAAGTAAACTAATATACATATTAAATTTTTGTTTATACAAAGCTTTGAGGTGAATGCATATTTTGAAAGTGTAAAGTTTAAAATACATAAGATCAAAACAAGAATTAATAAATCAATAAGAAAGCATACATATTTAACATTGGTTTGTAAATTTATAAAATAAGATTTTTTTTATAAAAAAGTGTGTAACCTTTAAAACCCTAATAAGTATAATGGAAAACTGTACAAATGTAAGTATAAAATTGTATAAGTGTTAGATCTCATAATCATTTATTTTTACACATGGCATTCAATATATTTAATTGAATAAAATAGTGAAATTTTAAATTATAGAAACTTTTGAGCTCCCCTATATGCAATAATTTAACATCTCACCAAATCTACATATACAGTAACAATAGATTGAGAATCACACATCTCAATGTCAAAGAAAAATCAAACTTACAAAACCTGTAAACACAAAGTAAAACAGAAAAGCAATAAAAAAACAGAAAGAAAACAGAAAATTTCATAAAAACAAGACCAAATACAATCTTCGACTTGAATCAGGCCTGGGTAACAACATCAGGCTGTCAAGCTTCAGATTGAAACTCAGTTTTAAAACCAAAAAGGGAGAATCAATGTTCAACCTGGAAATTAAAAAAAAATGAAGATCAATGCAAAAGCTTTCAACCTGGAAATTCAAAGCAAATGTAAATCTAAAGTCTGCAGCCTGGAAAATAAAGCAGATTTGAAGCTTCAAACAAATTCAAAATCATTTAACTTCAAGATTTAAAGATGGGAAAAAGAATAAAGACTCAAATTCATCTTTTGTTCTCTGTCAACAGAAAAACTTCAGATGAGCAAACTCTAATTTTTAAACCAACTTCTTTGACCTTTTATGTTTATGATGGTGATGATTAGAAATATGTTTTGAATATTTACATATTTGCAAGTATAGATGTGTTTATATGGGAGAATTAGAATGTACATGTCTGTTGTCAGGCAAAAACTTGCCTCTGTTTATACATAACAGAGTTCAGACAAAATAGAAAAATTCAAAATCTCTTCATCCCATCTCTTATAGGGTTAGGGATTCAAATAATGTTCGTTGTTTAGATTAACTAAAATTTAAAAATATATTTAGGGTTGATGGTTTTGAATATCATCTGGAAAAAGAAGAAAAAAATAGTAAAACTAAATATATGTCAAAAATTAAGTATCTTAATTTCTTGAATTGATTTTATCATCTGATTGTTTTTCGGAAATGATGATGTTTAAAAGGTAAATCATGATTTTTAAAGTGGTAAATCTCGAGGAATTGTTGAAGGTCAAATTTTCGTTCAAAAATAAATTTCTATCGTTCTCGTCAACGTTGGGTGTTACGGCCTGTTCTGGAGGATGCAGGTGGTCGTGGGGGAGACTTCGACCGTGGCCAAATTTCGAAACAGGGTTTGGATTGGGAGTGAGAGTGAGTTTTAGGGTTTAACATACAGTTTTGGTTCAACGTGGTTGTTGAGCTTGAGCGTGGTCGAGGGAGGGCTGGAAGCTATCGGAGTAGGGAGGATCGGTGCATCCTGGTGTGGCGCAGGTGGTTGGGCGAGATTTGTGGTGGTCAAGATCATCGGGGTTGGACATTTTTCCGATGATCAGATTGGGTTCGAGGGTGTCAACTAGTTAGATTTTGATTTCCATCTTGATTCGAAAATACAAATGTTCACGACGATGGAGGAGGTCATAGGTGACTTGTTGGCATCGGCGACGACGATCGGAACGATGGCAATCATCGGTGCATGTGCACGCACCAACGTTTGTGTTTGGGTAGTGATGTTTTGGGGTAGGAGATAATGGGCTCGGGTTCAAGCACGAGGGAGCAGGCATTCGACTCGAAGTTGAACTCGAGTAAATTTTTTAACGTACTAGGTTTAACACTTAAACGAATTGAGTTTGAAAATTTAAGTATACGGGTCAGTTTTGTGGAAGACTCGAAGTAGACTTGCTTTCATCTCGCGGAGCATTCGAGTAAGTCTTAGTTTGCTGAAAGAAACAGTTTTGACTTTAAACAAATTCAAACTTTAAACTTTTTAAAACCCATGTTTTCAAATGATGTTTTTGGATTGAAGTTTGAATTAATCAAAGAATTAAGTAAGATATTTTCAAGGTAATTAAACCCAAATTTATTTAAATTGGTTATTGTATGTTATAAAGTTAGTTAGATAATGTAATAAAAAAGGGTAATTAAGATAAAATGTTATTTAACTAATCCTAACCTTTAAAATAAATAATGTGATAATTTATTAAACAAGTTCTAAAGGATAAGAAAAGTAATTAATTTATCTCTTGATTAATTAAATAATTGATGATTTTGTTATTATAATTAATTAAGATGCAATTAATTAATAGAAGTAATTAAGAGTTAAAAATTAACAATTAAGGGTTAATTACTTAATGCAATTAATTTAAGATTAATAAAGGATAATTAATTTGAAGATAAATTTATTGATGGAAGTAAATTGAAGATAATTACTCTGAGTAACTAAATAAAAGATAATTACTTTGTGTAATTAAATAAAAGCTAATTGCTTAGTGAAATTAATAAAGGATAATTAATTAAGGGTTAATTAATTGTTTTAAAGATGATTAATTAAATGGTGGATTAAATAATTAAAGGTTGATTATTTAATAACTAAAGGTTGATGAATTAAAATTTAAGGGTTAATTAATTTATTATTAATAGTAAGTTAATAAATGATTAAAGAATAATTAATCAAAAATGATTTGTAATTAATTAACCAGGATTAGTAATTCATGAGTAGTTAATCTGATTTGGATTAGTCAGACGATTATCTGATCTTACTTATGAATGTTTGGATTCTATTGGATGATTGAATTGTTTGATACCCTGATATGTTCTATTTTGATTTGAGCTGTGTTTGATGTAATTTATTATCTGTGTTATATACATGTGGTCTGTGAATAAAAGATAAGCGTTATGGTTTATACCGCTTATCAAATATAAGCGTTATAGTTTATACCGCTTATCAAATATATATTGCTGTATTAGAATCTATGCTGATTGATGATGTGGCACTTTTATTGTGTAAAACCCCTGGACCACGCTTATACACACACAAATATGGATTTCACGTGGAAATGGGTTAAGTCATAGATTTTGAAATAGTTTTAAAGATTGAATTTTTGAATCCAAAATAGTTTTGGAATTAGAATTGAAAGCTTTTGAAAATGAATTTAAAAAATAAAAGCTATTTTGAATAACTTGATTGAGTTTTGAAATTTAAATAATTTGATTTAAATTTGAATTCAAAAATTTGAAAATAAATTGTGAATTAATTAAAGATTTCTAGAATAAATAAATAATTTTTGATTATAAATAGAAATTTAATTAGAAATTTAAGCATATGTAATTTATAAACAAATATTGAATTTCAAAATAAAATGTATTAAAAATAAAATAGAAACTAAAAGCTTTGAGATTAATAAAAAGTTAATGACAGTTTGCTTTCTAAATTTTTAATTTATTAATATTTAGGTGGTGTAATAAATTTCAGAAGATTTATTTTTTAGATTTAATTCTCTTACATTAATAAATGTGACTATTTGCTAATCTGAAATCAAAATTTTTAAATCCTTCATTTCTTTTAAAAGTTGTACAAAAGTCAATAAAAACAAAATGTATATGAAACAAGAAATAAAAGTTTAAAATAATATATATATATATATAATTATTTGTTTAAAAAGAATAATAGTTTGAAATAAGTTAATACTCTTTTTCTTTAAGTTATATAAATATAAATAGAGAATATAAATATATATTACTAAAAGTAAACTAATATACATATTAAAATTTTGTTTATACAAAGCTTTGAGGTGAATGCATATTTTGAAAGTGTAAAGTTTAAAATACATACGATCAAAACAAGAATTAATAAATCAATAAGAAAGCATATATATGTAACATTGGTTTGTAAATTTATAAAATAAGATTATTTTAAAAAAAAGTGTGTAACCTTTAAAACCATAATAAGTATAATGGGAAAAAGTACAAATGTAAGTATAAAATTGTATAAGTATTAGATTTCATAATCATTTGTTTTTACATATGGCATTCAATATATTTAATTGAATAAAATAGTGAAATTTAAAATTATAGAAACTTTTGAGCTCCCCCATATGTAATAATTCAACTTCTCACCAAATCTGTATATACAGTAACAATAGAATGGGAATCACACATCTTAATGTCAAAGAAAAATCAAACTTACAAAACCTGTAAACCCAAAGTAAAACAGAAAATCAATAAAAAAACCAGAAAGAAAACTGAAAATTTCAAACAAACAAGATCAAATACAATCTTCAACTTGAATCAGGCCTGGGTAACAACATCAGGCTGTCAAGCTTCAGATTGAAACTCGGTTGTAAAACCAAAAAGGGAGAATCAAAGTTCAACCTGGAAATTAAAAAAATGAAGATCAATGCAAAAGCTTTCTACCTGGAAATTCAAAGCAAATGTGAATCTGAAGTCTGCATCCTGGAAAATAAAGCAGATTTGAAGCTTTAAACAAATTCAAAACTATTTCACTTCAAGATTTAAAGAAGGGAAAAAGAATACAGGCTCAACTTCATCTTTTGTTCTCTGTCAACGAAAAACTTCAGGTGAGCAAACTCTAATTTTTAAACCAACTTCTTTGACCTTTTATGTCTGTGATGGTGATGATTGGAAATATGTTTTGAATGTTTACATATTTGCAAGTATAGATGTGTTTATATGGGAGAATTAGAATGTGCATGTATGTTGTCAGACTAAAACTTGCCTCTGTTTATACATAACAGAGTACAAACAAAATAGAAAAATTCAAAATCTCTTTATCACATCTCTTATAGGGTTAGGGATTCAAATAATGTTCGTTGTTTAAATCTAAACTAAAATTTAAAAATATATTTAGGGTTGATGGTTTTGAATATCATCTGGAAAAAGAAGAAAAAAATAGTAAAACTAAATATATGTCAAAACTTAAGTATCTTAATTTCTTGAATTGATTTTATCATCTGAATGTTTTTTGGAAATGATGATTTTTAAAAGGGAAATCACGATTTTTAAAGTGGTAAATCTCGAGGAATTGTTGAAGGTCAAATTTTCGTTCAAAATAAATTTCTGTCGTTCTCGTCAACGTTGGGTGTTACGGCCTGTTCTGGAGGATGCAGGTGGTCGTGGGGGAGACTTCGACCATGGCAAAATTTCGAAACAGGGTTTGGATTGGGAGCGAGAGTGAGTTTTAGGTTTTAACATACAGTTTTGGGTCGGCGTGGTTGTTGAGCTTGAGTGTGGTCGAGGGAGGACCAGAAGCTATCGGAGTAGGGAGGATCGGTGCATCATGGTGTGGCGCAGCTCCGGGTGGTTGGGCGAGATTTGTGGTGGTCAAGATCATCGAGGTTGTACATTTTTTCGATGATCAGATTGGGTTCGAGGGTGTCAGTTGGTTAGATTTTGATTTCCAGCTTGATTCGAAAATACAAATGTTCGCGGCGATGGAGGAAACATTTTTGTGGAAGACTCGAAGTTAACTTGCTTTCGTCTTGGGGAGCATTCGAGTAAGTCTCAGTTTGCTAAAAGAAACCGTTTTGACTTAAAACCCATGTTTTCAAATGATGTTTTTGGATTAAAGTTTGAATTAATTAAAGAATTCAGTAAGATATTTTCAAGGTAATTAAACCCAAATTTATTTAAATTGGTTATTGTATGTTATAAAGTTAGTTCGATAATGTAATTAAAAGGGTAATTAAGATGAAATGTTATTTAACTAATCCTAACCTTTAAAATAAATAGTGTGATAATTTATTAAACAAGTTCTAAAGGATAAGAAAAGTAATTAATTTATCTCTTGATTAATTAAATAATTGATGATTTTGTTATTATAATTAATTAAGATGCAATTAATTAATAGAAATAATTAAGAGTTTATAAATTAACAATTAAGGGTTAATTACTTAATGCAATTAATTTAAGATTAATAAAAGATAATTAATTTAAAGATAAATTTATTGATGGAAGTAAATTGAAGATATTTACTTTGAGTAACTAAATAAAAGATAATTACTATGTGTAATTAAATAAAAGCTTATTACTTAGTGAAATTAATAAAGGATAATTAATTAAGGGTTAATTAATTGTTTTAAAGATGATTAATTAAATGGTGGATTAAATAATTAAAGGTTAATTATTTAATAACTAAAGGTTGATGAATTAAAATTTAAGGGTTAATTAATTTATTATTAATAGTAAATCAATATATGATTAAAGAATAATTAATCAAAAATGATTTGTAATTAATTAACCAGGATTAGTAATTCATGAGTAGTTAATCTGATTTGGATTAATCAGACGATTATCTGATCATACTTATGAATGTTTGGATTCTATTGGATGATTGAATTGTTTGATACCTTGATATGTTTTGTTTTGATTTGAGCTGTGTTTGATGTAATTTATTATCTGTGATATATACGTGTGATCTGTGAATAAAAGATAAGCGTTATGGTTTATGCCGCTTATCAAATATAAGCGTTATAGTTTATACCTCTTATCAAATATATGTTGCTGTATTTGAATCTGTGCTGATTGATGATGTGGCACTTTTATTGTGTAAAACCCCTCGACCACGCTTACACACACACAAATATGGATTGCACATGGAAATGGGTTAAGTCACAGATTTTGAAGTAGTTTTAAAGATTGAATTTTTGAATCCAAAATAGTTTTGGAATTAGAATTAAAAGCTTTTGAAAATGAATTTAAAAAATAAAAGCTATTTTGAATAACTTGATTGAGTTTTGAAATTTAAATAATTTTATTTAAATTTGAATTCAAAAATTTGAAATTAAATCCTATTTATGATTTAAAGAGGTTATACAAGTCTATATGGGTTTTAATCATTTTTAAAGTGTTGTTTTGGGAATTTGTGTTTAACCCAAAGATTTTAACTTGTATAAATGAAATCGGATTTTTCTAAACGAAAACTATTTATTTTCAAATAATAAAAGTTTCACATAAGAAATGAACTTCCAATTGTGGTTAAAAGGTTTTCAAGTCTAAAATGTAAATGGTCTTCCAAGTCATGAATAAATCTTTAGGAACATGTTTTGAAAGCTATAAGTTGAATCTTTAATTTAAAGATTTAATGAGTTAATCCAATTGAAATGAAAATTGTTTGAAATCTATAAATGGATCTTTGTGAAACTATGTGAACTTTGTGAACGAATCTTTTTGTTAAAAGATTTGAAATGGTAATTTGTTTATACAATTTGAAAGAAAGCTTTGGATTTTATAAGTTGTGACTTAACTGAAATCCCATATCCATATGTTTTTAAATGTTGCGCTCATTATTCGGTTTAGCCGGAAGAGGACCTTGTATCATATAACCCATTCTGAATAGTGATACGACGTTATGGATTGCATTTGAAGACCGGCGTTGAAGACCGAGTGTCTTCGAGAACGATAGTATAACCTGACTCTGCACTGAGTTGCTCCGGTATAGAGTTCTCCATATGTGAAGGGAAATCTGATCGGGATTGTGGATACCCGGATTTGCAAGGGCTTCTTCGAAAGTGCCTTCAGTTCTGTTCGAACCCGGAATAGACTTGTATGGTTGTACGTCTGACATTACACTTTGAGATATTAAACTGATCCTTATCAAATACATTTCTTCTTGGTGGTGGAGAATTTATTCTCTTAGCTTAACACCCTTCTATGAGACGTACGAGCTCAGAGGTTATGTAGTTGATATTTACCAATGATATACTCCCAATTTGGTAGTGTGACATGCTGAGTGCTGCTGTGTATCATTTGTTGATCAAAGCATGGCTTTTGTATAAAGCGTAGCTTTATGGACGACACTGCATCAGGACCTCACACCTCGAAAATGGTCGAAACAGGAAAGATGCGGCAAGGTTATGAGGGTCGCGCCCTTTAGGGTTTGTCATTCCCTTCTGGAAAAGGGCGGTATCATGGTATGGAGCCCAGATACTTCACTCATGTGGATACTGCAGATCTATTACTTTGTGATTGCTTTATGGTTGTTGGATTAGAGGTACCTCGGATAAAGGTCCCAAAGGACCGGGGGATGTCACGCTCGTGTAGTAGTTACCTAGTTACAGAGGTAACCCGACCTTGTGTTGGTAGAGAGCTGGTTAAGCCCTCGGGACGTCCCGCCCCCATGTGGCAGCGGGAAGTTCCTAAGCCTGGGCATTTGTTGGAAATCCAAACAAAATAATACGAGCCTTGTACAGTTTTAATTGTAGAACCTGCCATTTAAAATGGCAGCTATAGTAGGCATAATATCATGGTACCTATGCTGGCTAGGATTAATATTATACCTTTGAAAGGTTTTCCACTATGCACTAGTAATAATATCAAAGCATTTTTCTCGTAGTAAGCATATATGACTATCATAAGGGGAAATCTCTCCCAAGTGTGCGATTGCATTGTTGTGTGCCGGGAGGCCTTATGTTAGTTTCATTTTCTAAAAAGCATTGCGAATTTAAAATTTAAAATTCTCTTGTTGTCTTTTTTAAAGACCAAATGTTTTTGGTTTGCTCATACCAGTCCCACGACCGACCTGGAGTTTATTGTTCATTTCCTAACTCTGGGTGCCTATACTTTTCCCATATGGGCATTCTAGAGTTGGGTTTTTCGGATAATCAATAGTAGGTGTAGATTTAATAGCTTTCAGCCGTAGGATTTGGCAATCGCATCTGGATCGTGTTGCTTCACTTCATCTTGATTGGGAGTTCGAGCTACTTCTGGATTGGTGCCTTGGAGATGGAGATTACCGATGCAGGAGTTCTCTTTCGAAGACTACTTTCTCTGTCGGAGATATTGTTCCGCTGTTGGTGTGATCTTTTTCTTTCTGCTGCTATTGTCTGGTATCATATCTTTGATGTATATTGACATTCATTGTATCATTCAGTTGTATCAGATATTGTATCAATGTTGTATATGATATATGCTATTCATTTCTTCTGTTGTGTTGTACTTAATGTGTTATAAGCTCCAGCACGAGTCGAATTTCAACGTTTGAATCTGCGGTATTCAGTTACAAGTGGAGTACGGATGTCGATTTTCGAACGCTGGAATTTGGATCGTGACATTTTGGTATCAGAGCTGAAGGTTAAAACTTTAGCTCAGGAGAATAACACATTAAGTAACTCATTAGAGATAGGGTGAAGTATACCCTAAAATGAGTAATCCCTAAGATATCCGTTCGAATGCATCAGTAAATTCTCTTACTATCCACTGATAGTGAGTATGAGTGCGAGAAGAGGACGAGATAGGGAACAAGGGAATACGACTACAATGGTCAATACCCTGCGACAGTGGAAACAACCTTTCTTCTCAATCTCCTTTGATTCGATTCCAAATTCTTTTTATTGCTTCGTAGCAGCTCCACAAAGAAGTTTCGATGCGATGATGGCCTACGAATCGTTGTAGAAAATCCTTACTTTGTATCTTCATCGGTTTCTTATCAGTTTTTCGTTTTAAATTCTAATGATTTTGAAAATTTATTTGGAATAAACTGGTCAACAAATATAAGGATAAATTTGAATTGTATCAATAAAATGATATCGGTTAAAACAAAATTTGAAATTCTGTTTCTTGTGTGGATCCAAGTCCGAAGAGGGACAAGTTGGTATATACTTTGGGATATTTCGACTTGAATTTGGAATCCATACCTAGTGTTTGAGAATTATGGAAGATTAAATCCATTTTTCTATTCTCTGGGATCCGATATATTATACGAATGATTAGTTACCCATACGAACTAATCAATGCCCTTGCATATTCGTAGACCGGTGGACCCAAGTATCTTGTTAAATGATTGTATGAGTTGATTCTCATATTTGTTGATATTCATATTTGGTAAACCAAATGCATAATAAATATTTCGGTATGATCTGATCAATCGTTTCTTTATCAATCATCTATTCTTTCTCATCTCCCTAGCAAATTTCGGGGATGAAATTTTTTAAAGGGGGGAATCTGTAACATTCCTGAAAATTTACCAAGTTTAATTTGTCAATTAAATTAATTTTTGAAAATAAATTGTGAATTAATTAGAGATTTCTAGAATAAATAAATAATTTTTGATTATAAATAAAAATTTTATTAGAAATTTAAGCATAAGTAAACAAATATTGAATTTCAAAATAAAATGTATTAAAAATAAAATAGAAATTAAAAGCTTTATGATTAATAAAAAGTTAATGACAGTTTTCTTTCTAAATTTTTTATTTATTAATATATGGGAGATGTAATAAATTTCAGAAGATTTATTTTTAAGATTTAATTTGCTTACATAAATAAATGTGACTATTTGCTAATCTGAAATCAAAATTTTTAAATCCTTCATTTCTTTTAAAAGTTGTACAAAAATAAATAATAAACAAAATGTATATGAAACAAGAAATAAAAGAATAATTATTTGTTTAAAAAGAATAATAGTTTGAAATAAGTTAATACTCTTTTTCTTTAAGTTATAAAAATATAAATAGAGAATATAAATATATATATTACTAAAAGTAAACTTATATACATATTAAAATTTTGTCTATACAAAGCTTTGAGGTGAATGCATATTTTGAAAGTGTAAAGTTTAAAATACATAAGATCAAAACAAGAATTAATAAATCAATAAGAAAGCATATATATGTAACATTGGTTTGTAAATTTATAAAATAAGATTATTTTTAAAAATAAGTGTGTAACCATTAAAACCATAATAAGTATAATGGGAAAAATTACAAATGTAAGTACAAAATTGTATAAGTATTAGATTTCATAATCATTTGTTTTTACACATGGCATTCAATATATTTAATTGAATAAAATAGTGAAATTTAAAATTATAGAAACTTTTGAGCTCCCTCATATGCAATAATTTAACTTCTCACCAAATCTGTATATACAGTAACAATACATCGAGAATCACACATCTTAATGTCAAAGAAAAATCAAACTTACAAAACCTGTAAACACAAAGTAAAACAGAAAAGCAATCAAAAAAACCAGAAAGAAAACTGAAAATTTCAAAAAAACAAGATCAAATACAATCTTCAACTTGAGTCAGGCCTGGGTAACAATATCAGGCTGTCAAGCTTGAGATTGAAACTCAGTTTTTAAACCAAAAAGGGAGAATCAAAGTTTAACCTGGAAATTTAAAAAAATGAAGATCAATGCAAAATCTTTCAACCTGGAAATTGACAGCAAATGTAAATCTGAAGTCTGCAGCCTAGAAAATAAAGCAGATTTGAAGCTTTAAATAAATTCAAAACTATTTAACTTCAAGATTTAAAGAAGGGAAAAAGAATACAGGCTCAAATTCATCTTTTGTTCTCTGTCAACAGAAAAACTTCAGGTGAGCAAACTCTAATTTCTAAACCAACTTCTTTGACTTTTTATGTCTGTGATGGTGATGATTGGAAATATGTTTTGAATGTTTATATATTTACAATTATAGATGTGTTTATATGGGAGAATTAGAATGTGCATGTTTGTTGTCAGGCAAAAACTTGCCTCTGTTTATACATAACAGAGTTCAAACAAAATAGAAAAATTCAAAATCTCTTCATCACATCTCTTATAGGATTGGGGATTCAAATAATGTTCGTTGTTTAAATCTAAACTAAAATTTAAAAATATATTTAGGGTTGATGGTTTTGAATATCATCTGGAAAAAGAAGAAAAAAATAGTAAAACTAAATATATGTCAAAACTTAAGTATCTTAATTTCTTGAATTGATTTTATCATTCGATTGTTTTTCGGAAATGATGATTTTTAAAAGGGAAATCATGATTTTTAAAGTCGTAAATCTCGAGGAATTGTTGAAGGTCAAATTTTCGTTCAAAAATAAATTTCTGTCGTTCTCGTTAACGTTGGATGTTACGGCCTGTTCTGGAGGATGCAGGTGGTCGTGGGGGAGACTTCGACCAATGCCAAATTTCGAAACAGGGTTTGGATTGGGAGCGAGAGTGAGTTTTAAGGTTTAACATACAGTTTTGGGTTGGCGTGGTTGTTGAGCTTGAGTTTGGTCGAGGGAGGACCGGAAGCTATCGGAGTAGAGAGGATCGGTGCAGCGTGGTGTGGCGTAGCTCCGGGTGGTTGGGCGAGATTTGTGGTGGTCAAGGTCATCGGGATTGGACATTTTTCCGATGATCAGATTGGGTTCGAGGGTGTCAACTAGTTCGATTTTGATTTCCAGCTTGATTCGAAAATACAAATGTTCGCGGCGATGGAGGAGGTCATAGGTGACTTGTTCGCATAGGCAACGATGATCGAAACGATGGCAATCATCGGTGCATGTGCACGCATCCACGTTCGTGTCTAGGTAGTGATTTTTTGGGGAAGGAGATAATGGGCTCGGGTTCAAGCACGAGGGAGCAGGCATTCGACTCGAAGTTGAACTCGAGTAAAATTTTTAACGTACCAAGTTTAGCACTTAAATGAATTGGAGTTTGAAAATTTTAGTATACGGGTCAGTTTTGTGGAAGACTCGAAGTAGACTTGCTTTCATCTCGGGGAGCATTCGAGTAAGTCTCAATTTGCTGAAAGAAACAGTTTTGACTTTAAACAAATTCAAACTTTAAACTTTTTAAAACCCATGTTTTCAAATATTGTTTTTGGATTAAAGTTTGAATTAATCAAAGAATTAAGTAAGATATTTTCAAGGTAATTAAACCCAAATTTATTTAAATTGGTCATTGTATGTTATAAAATTAGTTAGATAATGTAATTAAAAAGGGTAATTAATATAAAATGTTATTTAACTAATCCTAACCATTAAAATAAGTTCTAAAGGATAAGAAAAGTAATTAATATATCTCTTGATTAATTAAATAATTGATGATTTTGTTATTATAATTAATTAAGATGCAGTTAATTAATAGAAGTAATTAGGGTTAATTACTTAATCCAATTAATTTAAGATTAATAAAGGATAATTAATTTAAAGATAAATTTATTGATGGAAGTAAATTGAAGATAATTACTTTGTGTAATTAAATAAAAGCTAATTACTTAGTGAAATTAATAAAGGATAATTAATTAAGGGTTAATTAATTGTTTTAAAGATGATTAATTAAACGGTGGATTAAATAATTAAAGGTTAATTATTTAATAACTAAAGGTTGATGAATTAAAATTTAAGGGTTAATTAATTTATTATGAATAGTAAATTAATAAATGATTAAAGAATAATTAATCAAAAATGACTTATAATTAATTAACCAGGATTAGTAATTCACGAGTTAATCTGATTTTGATTAATCAAACGATTATCTGATCTTACTTATGAATGTTTGGATTCTATTGGATGATTGAATTGTTTGATACCCTGATATGTTCTGTTTTGATTTGAGATGTGTTTGATATAATTTATTATCTGTGATATATACCTGTGATCTGTGAATAAAAGGTAAGCGTTATGGTTTATACCGCTTATCAAATATAAGCGTTATAGTTTATACCGCTTATCAAATATATATTGCTATATTTGAATCTGTGCTGATTGATGATGTGGCACTTTTATTGTGTAAAACCCCTAGACCACGCTTATATACACACAAATGTGGATTGCACGTGGAAATGGGTTAAGTCACAGATTTTGAAATAGTTTTAAAGATTGAATTTATGAATCCACAATAGTTTTGGAATTAGAATTGAAAGTTTTGAAAATGAATTTCAAAAATAAAAGCTATTTTGAATAACTTGATTGAGTTTTGAAATTTAAATAATTTGATTTAAATTTGAATTCAAAAATATGAAATTAAATCCTATTTATGATTTAAAGAGGTTATGCAAGTTTATATGGGTTTTAATCATTTTTAAAGTGTTGTTTTGGGAATTTGTGTTTAACCCAAAGATTTTAACTTATATGAATGAAATCGGATTTTTCTAAAACGAAAACTATTTGTTTTCAAAAAATAAAAGCTTTCACATAAGAAATGAACTTCCAATTGGGGTTAAAAGGTTTTCAAGTCTAAAATGTAAATGGTCTTCTAAGTCATGAATAAATCTTTGGGAACATGTTTTGAAAGCTATAAGTTGAATCTTTAATTTAAAGATTTAATGAGTTAATCCAATTGAAATGAAAATTGTTTGAAATCTATATATGGATCTTTGTGAAACTATGTGAACTTTGTGAACGAATCTTTTTGTTAAAAGATTTGAAATGGTAATTTGTTTAAACCATTTGAAAGAAAGCTTTGGATTTTATAAGTTGTGACTTAACTGAAATCCCATATCTATATGTTTTTAAATATTGCGCTCATTATTCGGTTTAGCCGGAAGAGGACCTTGTGTCATAACCCATTCCGAATAGTGATACGACATTATGGATTGCATTTGAAGACCGGTGTTGAAGACCGGGTGTCTTCGAGAACGATAGAATAACTTGTCGATTGACTCTGCACTGAGTTGCTCCGGTATAGAGTTCTCCATATGTGATGGGAAGTCCGATCGGGATTGTGGATACCCGGATTTGCAAGGGCTTCTTCGAAAGTGCCTTTGGTTCTTGTCGAACCTGGAACAGACTTGTATGGTTGTATGTCCGACATTACACTTTGAGATATTAAACTGATCCTTATCAAATACATTTCTGCTTGGTAGCGGAGAACTTATTCTCTTAGCTTAACACCCTTCTCTGAGACGTACGAGCTCAGAGGTTATGTAGTTGATATTTATCAGTGATATACTCCCAATTTGGTAGTGTGACATGCTGAGTGCTGCTGCGTATAATTTGTTGATCAAAGCATGGCTTTTATATAAAGCGTAGCTTTGTGGACGAGACTGCATCAGGACCTCACACCCCGAAAATGGTCGAAACAGGAAAGATGCGGCATGGTTATGAGGGTCGCGCCCTATAGGGTTTGTCATTCCCTTCTGGAAAAGGCCGGTATCATGGTATGGAGCCCAGATACTTCACTCATGTGGATACTGCAGATCTATTACTTTGTGATTGCTTTGTGGTTGTTGGATTAGAGGTACCTCGGATAAAGGTCCCAAAGGACCGGGGGATGGCACGCTCATGTAGTAGTTACCTAGTTACAGAGGTAAGCCGTCCTTGTGTTGGCAGAGAGCTAGTTTAGCTCTCAGGACGTCCAGCCCCCATGTGGTAGTAGGAAGTTCCTTAGCCTGGCCATTTGTTGGAAATCCAAACAAAACAATACGAGCCTTGTACGGTTTTAATTGTAGAACCTACCATTTATAATGGCAGCTATAGTTGGCATAATATCATGGTACCTATGCTGGCTGGGATTAATATTATACTTTTGAAACTTTTTCCTTTATGCACTAGTAATAATATCAAAGAACTTTTCTCGTAGTAAGCATATTTGACTATCATAAGGGGAAATCTTCCCCAAGTGTGCGATTGCATTGTGTGTGTGTCGGGAGGCCTTATGGTAGTTTCACTTTCTAAAAAGCATTGCAAATTTCAAATTTAAAATTCTCTTGTTGTCTTTTTTAAAGACCAAATGTTTTTGGTTTGCTCACACCAGTCCCACGACTGACCAGGAGTTTATTGTTCCTTTCGTAAACTCTGGGTGCCCATACTTTTCCCACACGGGCATTCTAGAGGTGGGTTTTTCAGATAATCAATAGTAGGTGTAGGTTCGATAGCTTTCAGCCTTAGGATTTGGCAATCTCATCTGGATCGTGTTGCTTCACTTCATCTTGATTGGGAGTTCGAGCTACTTCTGGATTGGTGCCTTGGAGATGGAGATTACCGATGCTGGAGTTCTCTTTTGAAGACTACTTTCTCTGTCGGAGATATTGTTCCACTCCTGGTGTGATCTTTTTCTTTCTTCTGCTATTGTCTAGTATCATATCTTTGATGTATATTGACATTCATTGTATCATTCAGTTGCATCAGATATTGTATCAATGTTGTATATGATATATGCTATTCATTTCTTCTGCTGTGTTGTACTTAATGTTATAAGCTCCAGCACGAGTCGAATTTCAACGTTTGAATCTGCGGTATTCAGGTACAAGTGGAGTATGGATGTCGATCTTCGAACGCTGGAATTTGGATCGTGACATTTTGCTATTAGAGCTGAATGTTAAAACTTTAGCTCAGGAGCATAACACATTAAGTAACTTATTAGAGATAGGGTGAAGTATACCCTAAAATGAGTAATCCCTAAGATATCTGTTCGAATGCCTCAGTAAATTCTCTTACTATCCACTGATAGTGAGTATGAGTGCGAGAAGAGGACGAGATAGGGGACAGGGGAATACCACTACAATGGTCAATACCCTGTGACAGTGGAAACAACCTTTCTTCTCAATCTCCTTTGAATCGATTCCAAATTCTTTTGATTGATTTGTAGCAGCTCCAAAAAGAAGTTTCGGTGCGATGATGGCCTATAAATCGTTGTAGAAAATCCTTACTTCATATCTTCATCGGTTTCTTATCAGTTTTTCGTTTTAAATTCTAATGAATTTGAAAATTTATTTGGAATAAACTGGTTAACAAATATAAGGATATATTTGAATTGTATCAATAAAACAATATCGGTTAAAACAAAATTTGAAATTCTGTTTCTTGTGTGGATCCAAGTCCGAAGAGGGACAAGTTGGTATATACTTTGGGATATTTCGACTTGAGTTTGGAATCCAAACCTAGTGTTTGAGAATTATGGAAGGTTAAATCCATTTATCTATTCTTTGGGATCCGATATATTCTATGAACGATTAGTTGCCCCTTTGAATTAATCAATGCCCTTGCATATTCGTAGACTGGTGGACCCGAGTATCTTGTGAAATGATTGTATGAGTTGATTCTCATATTTATTGATATTCTGATTTGGTAAACCAAATGTAGAATAAATATTTCGATCTGATCTGATCATTCGTTTCTTTATCTATCATCTATTCTTTCTCGTCTCCCTAGAAAATTTTAGGGACGAAATTTTTTAAGGGGGGAATCTGTAACATTCCTAAAAATTTACCAAGTCTAATTGGCAATTAAATTAGTTTTTGAAAATAAATTGTGAATTAATTAGAGATTTCTAGAATAAATAAATAATTTTTGATTATAAATAGAAATTTAATTATAAATTTAAGCATAAGTATTTTATAAACAAATATTGAATTTCAAAATAAAATGTATTAAAAATAAAATAGAAATTAAAAGCTTTGAAATTAATAAAAAGTTAATGACAGTTTGCTTTCTAAATTTTTAATTTATTAATATTTGGGAGATATAATAAATTTCAAAAGATTTATTTTTAAGATTTAATTCTCTTACATAAATAAATGTGACTATTTGTTAATCTGGAATCAAAATTTTTAAATCCTTCTTTTCTTTTAAAAGTTGTAAAAAATAAATAATAAACAAAATGTATGTGAAACAAGAAATAAAAGTTTATTGTAATATATATATATATATAGATAATTATTTGTTTAAAAAGAATAATAGTTTGAAATAAGTTAATACTCTTTTTCTTTAAGTTATACAAATATAAATAGAGAATATAAATATATATATTACTAAAAGTAAACTAATATACATATTAAAATTTTATTTATACAAAGCTTTGAGGTGAATGCATATTTTGAAAGTGTAAAGTTTAAAATACATAAGATCAAAACAAGAATTAATAAATCAATAAGAAAGCATATATATGTAACATTGGTTTGTTAATTTATAAAATAAGATTATTTTTTTAAAAAGTGTGTAAACTGTAAAACCATAATAAGTATAATGGGGAAATGTACAAATGTAAGTATAAAATTGTATAAGTGTTAGATTTCATAATCATTTATTTTACACATGGCATTCAATATATTTAATTGAATAAAATAGTGAAATTTTAAATTATAGAAACTTTTGAGCTCCCCATATGCAATAATTTAACTTCTCACCAAATCTGTATATACAGTAACAATAGATTGAGAATCACACGTCTCAATGTCAAAGAAAAATCAAACTTACAAAACCTGCAAACACAAAGTAAAATAGAAAAGCAATAAAAAACCAGAAAGAAAACTGAAAATTTCAAAACAAAAAAAAGATCAAATACAATCTTCAACTTGAATCAGGCCTGGGTAACAACATCAGGCTGTCAAGCTTCAGATTGAAACTCAGTTTCAAAACCAAAAAGGGAGAATCAAAGTTCAACCTGGAAATTAAAAAAAAAATGAAGATCAATGCAAAATCTTTCAACCTGGAAATTCAAAGAAAATGTAAATCTGAAGTCTGCAGCCTGGAAATTAAAGCAGATTTGAAGCTTTAAACAAATTCAAAACTATTTAACTTCAAGATTTAAAGAGGGGAAAAAGAATACAAGCTTAAATTCATCTTTTGTTCTCTATCAACAGAAAAACTTCAGGTGACCAAACTCTAATTTTTAAACCAACTTCTTTGACCTTTTATGTCTGTGATAGTGATGATTGGAAATATGTTTTGAATGTTTACATATTTTCAAGTATAGATGTGTTTATATGGGTGAATTAGAATGTGCATGTCTGTTGTCAGGCAAAAACTTGCCTCTGCTTATACATAACAGGGTTAAAACAAAATAGAAAATTTTAAAATCTCTTCATCGCATCTCTTATAGGGTCAGGGATTCAAATAATGTTCGTTGTTTAAATCTAAACTCAAATTTAAAAATATATTTAGGGTTGATGGTTTTGAATATCATCTGGAAAAAGAAGATAAAAACAGTAAAGCTAAATATATGTCAAAACTTAAGTATCTTAATTTCTTGAATTGATTTTATCATCTGATTGTTTTTCGGAAATGATGATTTTTAAAAGGGAAATCACAATTTTTAAAGTGGTAAATCTCGAGGAATTGTTGAAGGTCAAATTTTCATTCCAAAATAAATTTCTGTCGTTCTCGTCAACGTTGGGTGCTACGTCCTGATCTGGAGGATGCAGGTTGTCGTGGGGGAGACTTCGACTGTGGCCAAATTTCGAAACAGGGTTTGGATTTGGAAGGAGAGTGAGTTTTAGGGTTTAACATACAGTTTTGGGTCGGCATGGTTGTTGAGCTTATGTGTGGTTGAGGGAGGACCGAAAGCTATCGGAGTAGGGAGGATCGGTGCATCGTGGTGTGGCGCAGCTCCGTGTGGTTGGGCGAGATTTATGGTGGTCAAGATCATCGGGGTTGGACATTTTTCCGATGATCAGATTGGGTTCGAGGGTGTCAACTAGTTATATTTTGATTTCCAGCTTGATTCGGAAATACAGATGTTCGCGATGATGGAGGAGGTCATAGGTGACTTGTTGGCATCGGCGACGACGATCAGAACGATGGCAATCATCGGTGCATGTGCACGCATCCACGTTCGTATCTGGGTAGTTGTGGTTTGGGGAAGGAGATAACGGGCTCGGGTGCAAGCACGAGGGAGCAGGCATTCGACTCGAAGTTGAACTCGAGTAAAAAATTTAACGTACTAGGCTATGCAGTTAAAGCGCTCGGCAGATTCGAAGCGGTGGAGGTGCAAAAAGTCATAGCGGGGATACAGCAAGGTTATAGCGGGATATAGCGGATGGCTCTAAAATAGCATATAAAACTCGTACTTAATGTTTTTACAAATATATAATGGTAATTTAATGAAAAATTGTCATTCAATTGAATTATAATTAATACATAAATAATTTTAAACAAAAAACATGTACGAATATACTCTAAATAAACATAAAACTGTTATATAACATAATTGAATTTAGTAGAATATTAGAGTATTTTCATTTCTAAAAATATATTAAAAATTAAATCAAATAAATTAGTTTCATAATTTTTATAATGTATAAATCCAATTTTTTAATTCGTTTTATTAAAGAGGATAAAGTGGAAATAGCAAAATATAGCGGGAATAACGAGATATAGCGGAAATAGCGGGGATTAAAGCGGAAAGACTATATTTTGGGGCTATATGGAAAAATCATAGCGGTAGAAATCCGCTATGAGATATAGCGGTGTTATAGCGGGGTAATAGCAAGCATTAACTATACAGGTACCAAGTTTAGCACTTAAACGAATTGGAGTTTGAAAATTTAAGCATACGGGTCAGTTTTGTGGAAGACTCGAAGTAGACTTGCTTTCGTCTCGGGGAGCATTCGAGTAAGTCTCAGTTTGCTGAAAGAAACAGTTTTGACTTTAAACAAATTCAAACTTTAAACTTTTTAAAACCCATGTTTTCAAATGATGTTTTTGGAATAAAGTTTGAATTAATAAAAGAATTAAGTAAGATATTTTCAAGGTAATTAAACCCTAATTTATTAAATTGGTTATTATATGTTATAAAGTTAGTTACATAATGTAATTAAAAAAGGTAATTAAGATAAAATGTTATTTAACTAATCCAAACCTTTAAAATAAATAATGTGATAATTTATTAAACAAGTTATAAAGGATAAGAAAAGTAATTAATTTATCTCTTGATTAATTAAATAATTGATGATTTTGTTATTATAATTAATTAAGATGCAATTAATTAATAAAAGTAATTAAGAGTTAATAAATTAACAATTAAGGGTTAATTAATTAATGCAGTTAATTTAAGATTAATAAAGGATAATTAATATAAAGATAAATTTATTGATGGAAGTAAATTGAAGATAATTACTTTGAGTAATTAAATAAAAGATAATTACTTTGTGTAATTAAATAAAAGCTAATTACTTAGTGATATTAATAAAGGATAATTAATTAAGGGTTAATTAATTGTTTTAAAGATGATTAATTAAATGGTGGATTAAATAATTAAAGGTTAATTATTTAATAATTAAAGGTTGAGGAATTAAAATTTAAGGGTTAATTAATTTATTATTAATAGTAAATTAATAAATGAATAAAGAATAATTAATCAAAAATGATTTGTAATTAATTAACAAGGATTAGTAATTCATGAGTAGTTAATCTGATTTGGATTAATCTGACGATTATCTGATCTTACTTATGAATGTTTGGATTCTATTGGATGATTGAATTGTTTGATACCCTGATATGTTCTGTTTTGATTTGAGCTGTGCTTGATGTAATTTATTATCTGTGATATATACTTGTGATCTGTGAATAAAAGATAAGCATTATAGTTTATACCGCTTATCAAATATAAGCGTTATAGTTTATACCGCTTATCAAATATATATTACTATATTTGAATGTGTGCTAATTGATGATATGGCACTTTTATTGTGTAGAACCCCTGGACCACACTTATACACACACAAATATGGATTACATGTGGAAATGGGTTAAGTCACAGATTTTGAAATACTTTTAAAGATTGAATTTTTGATCCAAAATAGTTTTGGAATTATAATTGAAAGCTTTTGAAAATGAATTTCAAAAATAAAAGCCGTTTTGAATAACTTGATTGAGTTTTGTAATTTAAATAATTTGATTAAAATTTGAATTCAAAAATTTGAAATTAAATCATGTTTATGATTTAAAGAGGTTACACAAGTTTACATGGGTTTTAATCATTTTTAAAGTGTTGTTTTGGAATTTGTATTTAACACAAAGATTTTAACTTGTATAAATGAAATCGGATTTTTCTAAAACGAAAACTATTTGTTTTCAAATAATAAAAGCGTTCACATAAGAAATGAACTTCCAATTGGGGTTAAAAGGTTTTCAATTCTAAAATGTAACTGGTCTTCCAAGTCATGAATAAATCTTTGGGAACATGTTTTGAAAGCTATAAGTTGAATCTTTAGTTTAAAGATTTAATGAGTTAATCCAATTGAAATGAAAATTGTTTGAAATCTCTAAATGGATCTTTGTGAAACTAGGTGAACTTTGTGAACGAATCTTTTTGTTAAAAATTTGAAATGGTAATTTGTTTAAACCATTTGAAAGAAAGCTTTGGATTTTATAAGTTGTGACTTAACTGAAATCCCATATCCATATGTTTTTAAATATTGCGCTCATTATTCGGTTTAGCCGGAAGAGGACCCTGTGTCGTATAACCCATTTCGAATAGTGATACGACGTTATGGATTGCATTTGAAGATCGGTGTTGAAGACCGGGTGTCTTCGAGAACGATAGGATAACCTGTCGATTGACTCTGCATTGAGTTGCTTTGGTATAGAGTTCTCCATATGTGATGGGAAATCCGATCGGGATTTTGGATATCCGGATTTGCAAGGGCTTCTTCGGAAGTGCCTTCGGTTCTGTTCGAACCCGAAACAGACTTGTATGGTTGTATGTCCGACATTACACTTTGAGATATTAAACTGATCCTTATCAAATACATTTCTGCTTGGTGGTGGAGAATTTACTCTTAGCTTAACACCCTTCTCTGAGACGTATAAGCTCAGAGGTTATGTAGTTGATATTTATCAGTGATATACTCCCAATTTGGTAGTGTGACATGCTGAGTACTGCTGTGTATCATTTGTTGATCAAAGCATGGCTTTTGTATAAAGCGTAGCTTTGTGGACGAGACTGCATCAGGACCTCACACCCCGAAAATGGTCGAAAAAGGAAAGATGCGGCAAGGTTATGAGGGTCGCGCCCTTTAGGGTTTGTCATTCCCTTCTGGAAAAGGGTGGTATCATGGTATGAAGCCCAGATACTTCACTCATGTGGATACTGCAGATCTATTACTTTGTGATTGCTTTATGGTTGTTGGATTAGAGGTACCTCGGATAAAGGTCCCAAAGGACCGGGGGATCGCACGCTCGTGTAGTAGTTACCTAGTTACAGAGGTAACCCGGTCTTGTGTTGGCAGAGAGCAGGTTAAGCTCTTGGGACGTCCTGCCAGAGGCGTACCCATGTGGTAGTAGGAAGTTCCTTAGCCTGACCATTTGTTGGAAATCCAAACAAAACAATACGAGCCTTGTACAGTTTTAATTGTAGAACCTGCCATTTAAAATGGCAGCTATAGTAGGCATAATATCATGGTATCTATGCTGGCAAGGATTAATATTATACTTTCGTAAGGTTTTCCACTATGCACTAGTAATAATATCAAGGAATTTTTCTCGTATTAAGCATGTTTGGCTATCATAAGGGGAAATCTCCCCCAAGTGTGCGATTGCATTGTGTGTGTGTCGGGAGGCCTTATGGTAGTTTCATTTTCTAAAAAGCATTACGAATTTCAAATTTAAAATTCTCTTCTTGTCTGTTTTAAAGACCAAATGTTTTTTGTTTTCTCATACTAGTCCCATGACTGACCTGGAGTTTATTATTCCTTTTCTAAACTCTGGGTGCCCACAATTTTCCCACACGGGCAGTCTAGAGTTGGATTTTTCAGATAATCAATAGTTGGTGTAGATTCGACAACTTTCAGCCTTAGGATTTGGCAATCGCATCTGGATCGTGTTGCTTCACTTCATCTTGATTGGGAGTTCGAGCTACTTCTGGATTGGTACCTTGGAGATGGAGATTATCGATGCTGGAGTTCTCTTTTGAAGACTACTTTCTCTGTCAGAGATATTGTTCCGCTGCTGGTATGATCTTTTTCTTTCCACTGCTATTGTCTTGTATCATATCTTTGATGTATATTGACATTTATTGTATCATTCAGTTGTATCAGATATTGTATCAATGTTATATATGATATATGCTATTCATTTCTTCCGCTGTGTTGTACTTAATGTGTTATAAGCTCCGGCACGAGTCGAATTTCAACGTTTGAATCTGCGGTATTCGGGTACAAGTGGAGTATGGAAGTCGATTTTCGAACGCTGGAATTTGGATCGTGACACTTAAGATCCGTAACATGCATTTCTAACATTTGTTATTAGAGCAAGGTTTTCAAAGTTTTCATAATTTGAATTTTGAATTTTTTTTAAAAATGACTATTTTTGGGGATTTTATTAACACTATTTTCATACGAATATGTCACAGAATCATCATGATATTGTTGTTTAAAATTATATTTAGTTATTTTGAAAAATCACTTGTTCTTTAAAAAGTTATGTTGTTTTGCTCGAGAAGAGTTATGTCTATTGGCTATTGTTTAAAAGATACCGGATAATCATTCATCGATCAAGAGGAAAAAATGGATATATAATGGAAATCGAAAATGAAATGGGTACCAGATCAATACAAAATTTTTATTCTCATCTACAACTTGATTTGATACTGTACCTATCTCTATCCGCTTTGCAATGCCACTGGTTTAGTGCAAATCCATCAAGAAATGACAAAGTTATGGTCAAATAAAGTTTTGATGAACAAAGAGAAAACGAAAGAAAAATTGTTAATGGTATTCTTCACATTGCATCCAGAGATTTGAGTATTTTTTCTCAACTCCTTTTCCACATTGTAGTTATTGTTCTCACGGTCATTTTGATGGGTGGATCGTCGAATTCCGATCAAAATTGAGTGAGATATGACAGTTTGAAGTTATCTATTCAAAACTGAAAACTGTGTACGGGATTTTCTGCATTTCTCTTACTGTTCAACCTGTTGCACCACAATACTTTCCAAATTCATCGCCAAACTTTTACTAGATCGTAGCCCTTGCATTCCTCTTTGATTTTCCACTGGTTTCATCCAATTCCATTAAGAAACCAAGGAGATATGCCTTTTAGAAGTTTGATAATAAATAGAAAAATGGGAAGAAGAAGAAGAAGAAGAGAAACTTTTATAAAATTTGGTGACTGTTGGGCCTATTTATAGTGGTTGAAGTGTCTATCATTCAAAATTCGAATTCAAAGTTTTGGCGCTAAGTTGGTCAATCTACTAAGTCATTTGTATCTTTCTCATACAGTCGTCAAATTCAGCAAATGAATATACTACGCTGATTTGAAAAACGAGCCCGTCGTAATAGAACAGATCTTGTCGTCAAAATCTGAAAGATATTAATGTGTAGTTTACGAAAATGGAAGAATAACAAAGTTAGAAAGATAGAGGAGTGAAAAAAGTGGTACGCTTTACTATTATTTTATCTTTATTATTGCATTTGGGAATATATATTTACGTATTTAGTTAGGTATAGAAATTTATCTCTTTTATAAGTTGATATTTTGGTCCACATATCGACACACCATAGTATACATATCGATATACCAGTATAAAAATTTTAAAATCTTTTAAAATGTGTTTCCTTTGAAATGAAATCGTACTATTAATTTATTACAACTATGCTAAGTAGAAAAGCATACCTTCATTCTTGATTTCAACTTTTCTAATGTTGTTTTTACTTCTCATACTCAATTTCTTTTAAGACACTAATTTTATGTCTGTAAGAAATTAATAGAATGAAATTAGAATGTTAAAATAAGGCTCTACTTATATATTTCTTCATTTAACAAGATTGTGCCACATCACATGACATTTGTCATATAAATAGATAGTGATATACATGCAAAATGACACGTGTCATTACACTTGTTCTTTAATAAAAGCTTTTTTTGTATGCGTAATGTTAAATGTCTTTACACATCTCTTTTCATTACTTTTTATGTTTTTTAAGAACTTTAAGTATATTAAATACAACATAAAATTGGGTAAAAAAAATTACATGTCAATATCTAGTCATAAAATTAGTGCAAAATCATATTAAAATCAGGCCCCGAATAGTAGATAGTATATCTGAAATGCTGTCGTTTCTTCTGGAACATTTCTTAAGTGCTGCAAATTCATTTTTATAGCATCTTCGTGCTTTGAAATACTGTAGTGTTTTAGAAATATTTCATAGCATTTGGTAAATGTTGCAGTTTCTGTTTATAATATTCTGAATATATTTTACGACAAAAACTTTTTACAGCGTTCTGTAAATGCTGTCTTTTCTATTTGAAACTTTAAACTATGTAAAAATAATATTTAAATTAAATATTTTTCTCTATTCTTTTTAGAATTTATTTTCTAACTTATATTAGAATATTTTAAAATTAATGTTTAGATATTTTTTAGTAATTAGTTAAAATTTTAAATGAAAGAGGCCTTAATATAAGACATGTTTTTTTTTGTTTTTCAATCTTTGTTATTTTATTGAATATTTCATTATAATAGTTTTTGAATTTAAAAGGTGTTTAAACATGTTTCCAAATAGTTTAATCAATAGTAATTTAATATATAGGTTTTAACTAGTAAGTTAAGTATTTTATAAACATGAATGTTTAGATTTGTAAAAAAAATCAATCAAGTTAAAAAATTTATTTTAAAGAAATTAAATAAGGAGGCTATTAATTTTTATAAAAACCATATTTGATCATATATATAGTTTAAATCCATATTTCTTAACAATTTATATTGAGTTTGATTACTACTTTTCATGATTATGTTATAATTTTAATACCATTTATTACCTTTAAACTCTTGTTTTTACTACTCTTTCAATCCCATTCATTAGTTTCCTTAAAATAAGTCTAGTAATTTGTGTGTATTAACTTTTTTTGGTTGAAGTGATTTATAATAAATAGTTTGACATATGTATACATACATACATTATATATATTCTGTCGATTAGATATTACTTATCACTCTTGTTTATCTTATAATCTGAACATCTCTTACCATAGTATATATATTATCATATCATTCTGCATATTATTATTTTTACTTTGTTATCATTTTATTTCATATTACATATCATTATGCAATTTATTTCATATTACATTTTATTTCATATTACATCATAAATTACAATGCATGAAATATCATAATCATTTGCATCACAAGTTGCACTTCATTCTGCATATCATCTCATGCTCCATTGCATATGCTATACATTTCATACTGCATTACAAACTACATATTGCGTACATGTATAAATAACGAGTGTATTTTATTTAGGGGTAGTTTGTAGTATTGTCTTATAGTTTAGGATTATTAGTTTTTGATTTGTTTGACTTGATTGACTTATTTGACTTGATTGACTTGTTTGACTTGATTGATTTGTTTGACCTTATTGATTTGTTTGACTTATTTGACATGATTAGATTTGATGTGTTTGTTGATTGGATTGCTTGAGATATACTTATGTATATATTTATGTGTTGAATAATTATAATATAATTATGTTAATGTCTTTCACATTCCATTTACTATATACTTTGTTCTAGTATTAGTTTAAGGGGGAGTTTTATAGTTTTATGGTTTCGGGATGGTTTTTGTTGATGACAAAGGGGAGAAATATAAAATAGAGCAGTTAAAGTAGGAAGGCTTAGATTAAGGGGGAGATATTAGGTTAAGGGGGAGTTATAATGAAGGTGAAGTATATCTTATAAACATAGGTTGTCATCATCAAAAAGGGGGAGATTGTTAGTCCTTGAGATGGTGGTTTTGATGACAATAGCCACAGGACTTGTTATAAAATACAAATGCTAACATTACAGTTTAGATATATATGTATATACAGGATATAACCATGCAGGTACCAAGAATGAAGACTGTGCAGTATAAGATTCAAGATTGACGACATATGAGTATCAAAATATCAAGAGTTCAAGATTTCAAGATAAGTATTGAGTCTAGAATTATGTTAAAACTTCTTAAAAGCACTTGCATCTTTATTCGAAATTTATTCGTGGAATGGAATCCACTTCGAGCTTGTTAAAGCGATGGAACCCTAGTGGGATGGAACCCACAATAATATCAAGTGGAACATATAGTGGTCTTATTTTGAAATCCACTAATTTTATGAAAACGCTTTTTAAAAATATATCTCTTATTTTAAAATGTTTTTCAAAACCTACTTTTCAAAAAGACATCTCTCCTCTTTGAAATACTTTAGCCTCAAAATTGTCTTTATCAATTTAATATTTTGATTTCAAAATTATCCTTGATTTTAAACTATCTCTTATTTTAATATTTAGCTTTTAAATATTTATATACCCAGATTTTAGATCACTTTATACATTAAGATTATATATTAAAAATTATTTTCTAAACTCTTTTATATGTTTAAACTATGTTCAAGTATATTTATAAAAGTTTAGAAATTGTTTTGAAAAATTATAGAAACAATTTTAATAAAAAAAATCAAAATCACCATTTTTTTCCTAAAGCATGTCGACATACTCCTGCCACCCTCTGTCGACATGGTGCCCGTTAATATTCAAATTCAAATTTTCAAAAGAAGTGTCTATTCTTCGTATCCTTTCACGAATGTATATGTTTGTTGATCTTCTATTAATACCAGTAGTTCTAAACTAATTTTCAACCATATTTCACTTGTTTTCTCTCCTCTTCATCTTCCACATTTATTCAAAAGAATCCCAAAACTATACTCTACCGAAATACCAAGTGAATCAAACTTAAATATCTCTTGTTTGATTCTCTGCCACTCTCTCCATAAGATCTTAGTGCTGTTCAAAGTTATAGGATTATTTGTAAATCAAACTGTTGAGTAAAAGGTGCGGTTGAGCCTTGAAATCAATTGGGTGTGATTGTTTCCCCGGAAATCGATTAGGTGATCTTGTGGCCTGATAAACCAAGAGACGTTGCCCCAGACTCAAATACATGAGGGTGTACCCCATGGCCTTGAAATCGAGGGTGTAACTGGGAGATTATTTTGAAAAGAAATCCGTACAATTGTGCGAGATTGGATGTAGGGTGACTCCGAACCAATATAAAATCCTGGTATGTTCTTTATTTTACTGCTTTTACTTATTATTTACATCCGTGTCTGTGTATTGCATTTGTTGGTGATTAAATTACATAAGTTTCAAGAAAAAAATTAAATCCACAAAAAAACTATTCTCCCCCCTCCAATGTTATTCTAGCCTTAAGATCCGTAATCCGTATTTCTAATATATAATTTGTTAAAAAGTTATGCACAACCTTGAGCACTTTCTTACTTATAATAGGCAAGCATTTTGAAAAGAAAACGGCATTAAAGCCATTAGGCCCACCACATGCTTCTTTCCTCATAGAGAGAAAAGTATTTTTTTTATTTCTTCATTAGGGATTGGAGCAGATAGGGAAGTTTGTTGTCAAGGATGAGTTTTGATAGAGGTAGGTTATCCAAAAAGGAGAAGAAGTTAGCATGATCATGGTTGTTTCCAAAGAGGGAGGCAGAGTATTTTAGGAAAGCGTCATCGACAAAATTAGAAGAGGAATGAGACAAACTAGGATGATCAATGTTTTTAGAGATGAAGGATCTGTTTTGTTTGATTTTAAGTGAGGCATAGTAGAATTTGAAGTTTCTGTCACCATATTTGTCCTTGAAATTCTTCTTTTTTGCTTTATCATATTAGCTTCAGTTCTATGGGCATTAGTTAGCTTGACAGAGAGTTCATGTTCCATTTTACTAAGAGAAGAATCAGAGATGGAGTTAAGAATTTGTTGTTGTACCTTTTCTAGATCATGCTTAATTAAAGTGCAGAGCTTTTCACCATCCCTATATTTATTCCTTGCCTATGACTTTAGAGCTTCCTTGGTGTTCTTCAGTTTTTGTTGCAAATTAAACATTGGATTTCTATAAAAAATATATTTTCCAAGCTTCATTGACCACTTACACAAAAGTTTCCTCGTTAGCCCACTCATTAAAAAAATTAAAACTTGATTGCCTTTTAATAGTACTATTCCCAATGGAAAGGAGTATGTGACGGTGAACAGAGAGGACTGGAACTGAGATATGGACCAGTGGATTAGGCCATTTGTCATAGCATAATAATTAGAGAAGGCACAGTCAATTTTAGTGAGAGTATTAGCACTATTTCTACTCTTGTTGGCCCATGTTAAGGGGGATTTGGATGTTGGGATGTCAACCAAGAAGCATTTTTCATAGTTTCATTTAGGGGAGAAATGTCTCTATGAGATAATGAGATCCACCAGTTTTGTAAGAAGAGTGCTAAGAATAGTCAAAATCACCAATTGTGATCCAACGATGAGTTGTTTGCCTAAAGTGGGGGATGTAGTTATGGAGCTTTTGTCTTTGAGAAAAAGAATTTTCTGCATATGTGAAGTTGTAGTACATTGATGTTAAAGGTGGTAGATGAGTCGCATGAGCATGGATGAACTGCTTATCAAGGAGAACTGCGGTAAGAGTGTATATAGAAGGGTCATGCATGACTAGAATTCTTCCATAGGGAGTTTTTGATAAGTTGTTGATGGATTTCCATAATGGTTTGATGTAATTCACTAGTCTAGGAGTTAAGGAAAGGTCAAGTTTTGTTCAAAAAATTGAGATGAGAGATAGATTGTGAGATTGGATTAAACTTTTGACTTGATCTAATTTTATATCTTTACAAGCACCCTTAATGTTCGATGCTACTATGGTGTGCATCATAAGGAAGGAAACAATTGGATGTTTTTGCTAGAATTTCTAATACTTCTTAATGAAGTGAGGGATGAGCTCTTTGGAACAAAATTGGTTTCAGAAAAAGAGTCAACATTGAAATTAAAGGAGGAAGAAGAGTTGGAATTAGGGGGTTTATTGGGAGGCGAGGTTGGAAGGGTGGATAAACCAAAAAACTTTGTTTTGGAAGTTGATGACTTTTTCCCTTTTATTTTCTTTCAATGTGGCTTTCTTTTGAGATTATTGGAGGAGGTGATAGGGTCTAAATCAAGATGGGTTTTCAAGTTTGATAATTTCTGAGGGGCTTCAGGATACTTAAAAATGGAAGAGGTGCCAGTTGTGGTTAGAGGAATGTCATATGATATATGAATTGATGGTATGCATGTATTAGAGTGCATAGCTATTTGTGCATATAAAGATTTTGTATCATCAATGTTTGCAAGAGAGGAATTAGAGGGTGTTAAAGATGATGATAGTTGAAGTGAGGAGGGAGATGATCTAAGAAGGATACAACTTGAATTAGAAGGTAAGATGGTTTCAGATGATGAATTGGGTTTGAAGTTGAGGTTAATATATGAAGTTGATGGTGAGAGGATTTATAGATTTGTTTAGCTTGCTTATTTGCGAAGTTGATTTATGTAAAGTAGTTATTTCGTTTTTTACACGGTCATGCAAATATGGGTTTGAAGTTGCATTTTCTTGGTTGGTTTTGTGAGAAATGCGGATTACAGATCTTAAAGCTAGAATTAACACTAAAGGAGGGTGAATAGTGTTTTAAGGAATTACTAAATTGTAATGACCCATAAATTTCAGTGATTAAAATTAGTTAAATTAGTAAGATTTTTGTAATTAAATTTAGAAAGAAATAAAAAAATTATAATTTATAATGAAGCAAATGTTAAGAATGAAGTGTAGCAATTGTTATTAAAACTAATTATAGACAATTGGAGTAAAATCCCAGTAATGAAAGAGTGAAAATTGTTGCACTTGGTTAAAATGAAAAATAAGTAAATAAAGGTAAGTGTTGGATTTAACCAATGAATAATATATTATTTAATAGTAACCGAACATAAATTAAGGTAATAAGGTTAAAACAAGGGATATCTAACAAATTTAGTACAATCCCTATTAATTGAGACAATTGTAAGGTCTTAAATGATTGTAAATTTGAATATTTGGTAATAAATATTATGTTTGGCTATAATTTGAACATAAGTGAATGAAATTTGTAGTATGAAAATAGATGGAGACATTGATTTATAAGTAATAAAACTTATTTATGTGACTAAAGGGTAACGGTAATGATTATTGTATGTTACCTATTTATTTAGATTGTTAATTGAAATTGGAAATCCAATTTATAATAAGTGTAATTATTGTAGAAACTGAAATTAAATGTTATGCAATTTAAAATAAAGATAAATTGGGAAAATGTTAATGTATCAGGATATATACCAATGTAAATGGTACCTAAGATGATAATATGATAATTAGTTGAAATAACTGTTGGGTCATAATTGGTTGTATTTAGTAAATTGAAAATAAATTTCAATAAATATTATTAAATAGTATGTTAATGATGATTGATTGAAATTTGTGTTACGTAAACAATTGTAACAATTGTTTAGGAATAATAACTTATAAGTGTGATTGAAAGTAAATGGTAACAAATATTTTATGTTACCTACTTATTTAGCCTGTTAATTTAAATGTGGTGAAAATTGCATTAAATCTAAATAAATTATTATGCTAATGTTAATTTAGGTAATATTTGAAATTTATGTTAATATTATCCATAATAGGGCAATTAGTTGAATATAAAGGAAAGGAAATAAAGTTTTATCAATATATTTGTGACGACCCAACTTTCTACTCCCAGAAAATCGCATCATCAATTAAGAAAGAAAGGGATAGAAGAAGAAAAGAAAGAAGAGAAAGAAGAAACAACACTAGAATCTCAACAACGGAACGAATAAATTATATTAATAACATAAAATATTACATAGTTTACAACCACTATCAGAGTACACCGATATACAACACATACTAGATACTTATAAACACCTGTCTAGTATTTACAACATAATACAACTCAGAGACAATCACAGATCACACAGCGGAATACTATATATCTAACGCAGAAGCCTCCTGCTCCATTACTCCTCCAATATTCATCAAAGCTAACCTGAATCCCTTGGCTACTCGTAAAAATTTGAGTACACAAGAGTTTAAGAAAATAAAAGATAAACTCCGGGTCAGATATGGGTCTGGTGTGAGTAACAGGTTAAAGTTGCTTAACTTTTGAAAAACCTTTGAAAAGAAAAGGTATCACGTAAGACTTCCCACACATAAAAATGGAAAAGTTTTTACCTTACGCTAACCAAAACATTTGATAGAAAATCCAGTGATATTATAATAGGGTCTAGGGTTTTCAAGTAAATAAGAAATAGCCGAAATTGTTACATTTATTAAATTCTAGCTACTAGCCACAAAAATGGGTAATACAATCAAAACCGTTGGCACTTATTGGATTTTGGATTCCATACAATGGAAGGACTACTGGGGTACCGTCCGTCACAGTACGTGGCCTAGATCAACGTACCGAGGAGCCGCCCTAACTCCCCTACAACACAAGACCGGAACCATCCCTTACTGGACAGTCCCGAACAAGACAACCCCGCAGTTGGTGTACATCCAACTGCCCACACAGCCGAAATAAAAAGGGACCTCTAGACAGGGATCAATCTTGCTCTCCAGTGGGAGCTACCCACGAAGCCTTGCTGCACCTCCCCTGTTTTAGCCATTCCTGGTTGATGAGGCTTGAGGCTACGATTACCTTTAGAGGACACATCTCTTAGAATGCTCATCGTCCACCTGACGATGTTCTGAAAGCATTCAATCCATACAAGTTCGTTCCGGGTTCGAAAGAAACCGAAGGCATTATCTCGTTACACTCATTTTGGAATCACCCTCAGAGTTAACGACGATAACCCTTGCACTCTAAATCACCATCTCGAACCTATAAGCACTATTCCGTCAACTCATTACGGAATCACCCACAGAGTTATACTGACGTATAGTTCCTACACCTCGAGCCTTCACTTGCTCCACTAGAATTCACGACCTAACGTTAATTTGGATCGATGTGGTTTTCGGATATCCAAATATGGAAACCCGCTCCCGGTCTCATCGAAATCCAAAGCGTGTCTTTTAAGGCCAAGTTGTTTTAATGGTTTAAAACAATTCAATTATCTATATACACAGATAGATAAATCACAGATTCACAACAGATAATCAACATTATTATCATATCAGATAAACCATATTATCATTATTCAAAAGATAATCTATACCAACATCACAATGCAACCAATGCATCCAAATCACTCAACATTAATTATCTCATATCTGAGATTCAAACCATCTAAAGTAAACAACATCTTTCATCTGTATAAGCAATGATTAACCACACCAAATATAATTAATTTAAAAATGAATTAAATTAACTACATCATTCTATTAATTTAAAGTAAATTGAATTGATTACTTCATCAATATCAACTTGCTCATATCACTATTGATAATTTATCAATCAATTAATTAATCATCATCCAATGATTCATTTTAATTAATCATCCCTGATTAATTAACCCTTAATTACATTCAAGTAATTATACACTAATTAATTTCTCAAATTAATTATATTTAACTAAATACTGTAATTAACCTTTAATTACTTCATTAATTAATTAATTGTAATTAATTACATTGATTCTTAATTAATTACATAAATTAATTACCTTTAATCACTTATTATTGATTAATTAATCTTAATTAATCAATCTTAATTACATCATTAATTATACTAATTAATGATCTCTAATTACATTTTAATTAATTACCTTATTTAAATTAATTACATTAAGGAATAAATCTTAATTTAAAACATAATTGTTAATCACCCTTGATTAACCCCATTCATTAATCATCTACCCTTAATTACTTCACCAAATAAATTAATTACTCATTAATTAATTATCTCCAAGTAATCTTTTGATTTATTCACAAAGTAATTATATTTAAATAGCTCAATATCAAATCACTTCCAATTAATTACATACAGTAATTACCCATTAATTACTTCTCTAAGTAATACCTCTTCATTAAATTACATTAAGTAATTATCCTTCACAAATCATCAAATGATTAATTTTAAATTAATTAAAATGAATTAATTAACTTAAACTAATCAAATTAACTCAATTAATTGCAATAAGTAATTAATTCCTTAATTACTTCCATAAGTAATTATACTTAACAACTTACAATTGATTATCTTTAAATTAATTAATCTAATTAAAAATTAAAAATTAACCAAATTAATTAATTATTAAATAATCCTTAGTTAATGTCCTTCATTAACTATTAAACAATTCATTAATATTTTCTAAAATAATTACTTAATTTAATCATTATTAATTACAAATTAGTTAATCATTAATTAACCCATTAATTAATTCCAGATTAATTAAATAATTAAGTGTTAATTAAAACTTAATTAATCCATTATTACTTGATTAACTAATTATTAATCCTTAATTAAAAACTAATTTTATTTAATTAATTATTCTTAATTACAGGTTAATTACTTTAAAATTAATTAATTTTAAACCTTTATGATTAACCCTTAATTACCATTTTATTAATTTATTAAATAAATAAATTATTCATTTAATTTCCCTAATAATTAAATGAAATACAAACATTATTATTAACTTTAACAAGTTTTAAAATCAATCTAAAACCTTTAATTGATAATAATACTTTTATTACAAAAGTTAAAACAAATTTATTCTTAAATTAAAACCATTTAGATTTTACATTATGATTCAAATTTGGTTTAACACTTAAATTTATAAACTTAAATTCATTTTAAACCAAAGATTCAAATCCAAATATGAATCAAGTTTAAACTTTGTTTAAACATTACTTCATATTTAAATTTCAAATTTAAATTCAAATTCTTTAAAATATTTTAAACAATAAACTCTTTCAAAGTTATATTAAAGCCAATTTTGAATTTAAATACTTCATCATTTCCTACTTTAAGATTCAATTCAACTTGAATCCATAATTAAAATTAGATTTAAAACTTAATTTAAATCTTTGCTTTATATTTCAAATTCCAATTTAAAATTTGAAACAAGACAATTTCTAAACTTCAATAACTAATTCAAGCTGACTCAAGCAACTCGAGTAACAATTTTCTTTTAAATTCATCTTAAAATCAATTAAAATCCCAAATAAAACAGGTTACACAAAACCTGTGCTAACAGGTTTACCCATCCTGAATCAACTAAACCCCTGAGCCCAAACAGCAGTGACTTCGAGTTCGATATCCCCCTGCTTCGAGTAAAAATACAGAACTACCCGATGCAACCACAAGATCCCATCTCTCTCCAAAACAGCTGATACATCAAGATCGACGTGCACCTGCACCGTCACGGCAACCTTCTCCGACCACCCATGACCACCCACACAGGTCGACAATCACCCCCTAGCCTAATTCCGATCATCAGATAAACTGCCAAACTTCAAAATCACAATTGAGCTTCCGAGCTCGAAAACTGGAACAATGGTCAAATCTGAATTCGCTTCAATCAACCAAATTTGATCACCAGAGAAATTACAATTCCGGCCACTACTCATTCCATACTCCATCTATCATCATCTTGAATCACGAAGAACTCGGTTGCCTCAAGGAGTTTCGACGATCAAATTTACTGAAGAACATAAAACTAGGTTTAACTACTATGATCCCAAATTCCTACTGCCTTACTGCATTAATCCTTCAACCACCATTTTTCCCAGAAAACTAGATCATCACCACATCACCGAAGAAAACCATGGCCGCCCCGACCTTCTAGGATGACAGATACAACCCAAAACCCATTTTGAATAGCCCAGAAATGCTCTCTCATTTTTCAATTAAAATTCCTGATTTTAATTTTAAAATTCAAGTATTGGTTTGAGAAATCGATTTATACTCTTGCATTAATGAAACCGGATGATCCAATTTTTGCTTACTTGCAGTTGTTCTGTTATTTTTAAGTTTCCAGAGACATTACGGTTTCACTTTATTTATTTTATTTTTCCATATTGAATAAAAATTAAAACTGTATACCATACTTTATTTGAATCTTAACCTTAACAAAGATTTGAATGTAAGGTCATGATTTTGATCTGGATCCAAACTTGGAATGCTAGAACAAGCAAGATCTAGCAAGGACATATTTCAACAGCAACATATATTCAGAAAAAAAACATACATATTACAGGGAATTGCTTCTCATTCATCCACTTCAATAAGATTACCAAAGGAATAAACTAAGCAACTATAATTACTTAAATTATTTTTGTTAAAAATGTTACTCACTTGGTATAGGAGCAGAGCACATGTTTGACAGCTTAGATTTTACTTTTGTTTTGCTTATGCATTTTGAACCTCAACTTGGTTTATAAACTGCAGATTCTTTTTAAACTGCAAGTGCTTTTTAAAACATCCATCTTGCTTTTGTTGTAATGCTTCTGATCCTTGATGTATGCATGCTTCCAGAAAATATTACGATTTGCTTCTACTTCCAGATTTATAGTCGCATGCAGGTTAATGACTTGAAGTGCTAAAGGTCTTGAGGATGTTGCATGTAGGTTTGGTGAGGTTGCAGTTGCAAACTTGCTTCAAGTTTATGAATTTAAGAGGCTAGAGGTTTCTGGTTTGCATTTCAGGTTATATTTTATTTGCAGATTGTATTTCAGGTTTACATGCAATTTAGTCTGAAGATGGTTGATGTTTTGAAGAAGAAGATTAAAATATAAAAATGAGGGAAAATGTTTTTATATAAGAAATATTTTTGAAAAATAAAAATAAAAACTTGGTTTAAATTTAACACTTGTCTTCTTAGTATACTCTATGTTTAACACTTGTCAATTTGGGTGTTAATAAACTTACGTATGTAATTTAGGTATTTAAAATTTTATTCTAAATTGTTTATAGAACTTTAATTTCTTTTATAAGAGCTTTTAAATCTTAATTTTATTTCTTGTGTATATATATAAATTAGTTTATCCCTTTTCTTTTAAAGAAAAACAAAACAAAACAATTTTATAAATAAAAGCCTATTCAAATACTTTTAAGTATTTATTCTTTAAAACATTAAATTCAAACTTTAAATTAATTTATCAAATCAAATTTTAATAATCAAGTTATATATATATATATATGCATATATAACTCTATTAAAATTAAAAACAACAATTTTATTCCTTACGAAATCTATTTATGTTCTTAAGAACTTAAGTATTATATATTTTATTTGAAAACACAAATTAAACAATATCAAATAATTTGTGAAAAGAGATTATAACAAACTAAGATCAATTGTAATTTACATTATAAATTCTTATATATATAAATCCCAAGTAATATAAAATAAAACTTAGCTTTTATATTTATCTAATTTTAAATTCATATATTTTAAAGTTAAATAAAATTTCAAAACAAATAAGATTTATCATAATATAAACCATAACATTATTTATTGAATTGCTTTGATAATTTAGATGTTAAATTTAAATTTAATTTCAAATTTCCAATTTATCAAATATAAATTAGAGCTAGAAAATTAATTCATTTACTAAATTCAAAATCCAAGTTTATCAATTTACAATATATAAAATTATATATTATAAACAGAAAACAATTTATTTATTTAAAAAGATAAAATCTTCTAATTTAAATGTTTATCAAAACATGATTATTAAATCAAATTCCAAATTTGTTATTAAAATTATCAAATCAAATTAAATTTATAACACAAATTATTAAATTTATATTGCCCAAATTTCCGGGATATCACATTCCTTCCCCCTTAAAAGAATTTCATCCTCGAAATTTGAAATTAAAGGTAATTCAATAATCTATCTTAAGATTTTATTTTAAAACACAAGCATATATTATCAAACATATGCTAACAACCATAGCAACCAATTCAAACAAAACAAATCTAATTATCCAGAAAAACCTGGATAAAATTTTCACGAGTTTCCCCGGTATAAATATCGGGATACTCGCTCTATAGAATGTAAACAATCAATACTATTAAGCTATAGAGCTTCTATCCAACTAGACCTACAAAACTAAACAGTATATCAGACTACAGATGAGTCTGAATCAACAATCACATCCTCCTGAACTGCTGGTTCCACAACCAGAGATAAACCATACACGTACTCCCTCAGAGATACATAAAACACATCGAATTCCAGTTATCCAAACTGACAGTTCAACCCTGAAAACCAACCACCAATCCTCACAAAACATAGAAAAGGTCCAAAACATCTCGGAGCTGACTTACCCAGTCTTACTCAATCTTATAGCTCTTTAGATCGGAGAAAACTTATTCAAGACTAAATCTCCAATTCCAGAATCCAAATTCCTTCGTTTCTTATCCACCAAACACTCTTGACGATCCTGGGCTGCCTTCAACTCTCTTGATCAGCTCAACCTTTGCTGATGTCCCTAGAAACAAACTGGACCAAAACAATCCAACAAAATGATTTCCTCAAGATCAATCCCAAACCAAGAACACCAACTCTACTCCACAAATATCAGAAGATTAACTTTCTTCTCTTATCCGGAAAAGATAAAACAAAAGCACTTCCAATCTGCTTCCGCTGCACAACTCTAATCTGAAGCAGAAGAAAAACTCGAGCACAAACTGGATAACACATTACAGAAATATGGTTCAACAGATCCATAAAAGAAAACTCAGATGCCCCATCTGATCCAAAGCTGCTTCACTAAACCTTCGGTATCACTCCTAGAATCCAGTTGATAAGAAAACTCAACCTCCAAATATGGACAAACTTCTCATAGCTCAAGAGAACACTCAAACTATCGCAATTCACTTTTGCGATCAACCCAGCCTAATATCCAAAGAAAACTGTTCTCTCTTTACCAATCAGAACAGCATACGCTTAACTAGCCAATCCATCGTAAAAATGGAATCTTCTCTGCTACTTCTGAACTCTTTCAGAAAAGCTGCTAACTAGAAGACTTTCTTGCCAGCACCCAGAATACTCCGAACTACACTGCTGACACCGACGCCAAAGACTTCCTAAACCAAAGCTCTTCGAGAAACTCGGGCCTTAACTAGACAGAAACATCCTGCTGAATCCAGCCACAACATCGAAGCAGACTCACCTTCTTAACTTGTTCCAAAGGAAACATCTTCGAGAACATCCATAGTCACTGCGTCTCATCACGCAACTACTATTCCCTAAGATATCAAGATACCATCATTATTACTTCTACGAAGGAGATAGATCCAAAATTCAACTCATCCAACTTCAAAGATAGACTCCAAACCTTTACAGGTTACCTTCAGAGATCTATGAAATCCTATACTCTGCACAACTTACTCGAGACGGTATTAGGTCTACAGTCTCGATACATACACTTCCAACTTCAACACTCAAAACTCCAACCATTGGTAGTAGTTGTGTTACACACCCCACTACCTTATCTACCTTTATAGCCTATATTGGCAAACCTGAAAGGTAACCCAACAAATAGGTAGAAATATATATATATATATATATATATATATAATAAAACTACAAATACGCTCTCTCAAGATAGACAGCACTCCAAAGCCTAGGTATTCACTCAACCTAATGCTCTAATACCACCTGTGACGACCCGACTTTCTACTCTCAAAAAATCACATCATCAATTAAGAATGAAAGGGATAGAAGAAGAAAAGAAAGAAGAGAAAGAAGAAACAACACTAGAATCTCAACAGCGGAACGAATAAATTATATTAATAACATAAAATATTACATAGTTTACAACCACTATCAGAGTACACCGATATACAACACATACTAGACAGTTATAAACACCTATCTAGTATTTACAACATAATACAACTCAGAGACAATCACAATCACACAGCGGAATACTATATATCTAACGCAGAAGCCTCCTGCTCCATTATTCCTCCAATATTCGTCAAAGCTAACTTGAATCCCTTGGCTACTCGTAAAAATTTGAGTACCCAAGAGTTTAAGAAAACAAAAGATAAACTCCGGGTCAGACATGGGTCTGGTGTGAGTAACAGGTTAAAGCTGCTTAACTTTTGAAAAACCTTTGAAAAGAAAAGGTATCACGTAAGACTTCCCACACATAAACATGGAAAAAAAATTACCTTACGCTAACCGAAACATTTGATAGGAAATCCAGTGATATTATAATAGGGTCTAGGGTTTTCAAGTAAATAAGAAATAGCCGAAATTGTTACATTTATTTAATTCCAGCTACTAGCCACAAAAGTGGGTAATACAATCAAAACCGTTGGCACTTATTGGATTTTGGACTCCATACAATGGCTGGGCTACTGGGGTACCGCCCGTCACAGTACGTGGCCTAGATCAACGTACCAAGGAGCCACCCTAACTCCCCTACAACACAAGACCGGAACCATCCCTTACTGGACAGTCCCGAACAAGACAACCTCGCAGTTGGTGTACATCCAACTGCCCACACAGCCGAAATAAAAAGGGACCTCTAGACAGGGATCAATCTTGCTCTCTAGTGGGAGCTACCCAAGAAGCCTTGCTGCACCTCCCCTGTTTTAGCCATTCCCTGTTGATGAGGCTTGAGGCTACGATTACCTTTAGAGGACACATCTCTTAGAATGCTCATCGTCCACCTGACGATGTTCTGAAAGCATTCAATCCATACAAGTTCGTTCCGGGTTCGAACGAAACCGAAGGCATTATCTCGTTACACTCATTTTGGAATCACCCTCAGAGTTAACGACGATAACCCTTGCACTCTAAATCACCATCTCGAACCTATAAGCACTATTCCGTCAACTCATTACGGAATCACCCACAGAGTTATACTGACGTATAGTTCCTACACCTCGAGTCTTCACTTGCTCCACTTGGATTAACGACCTAACGTTAATTTGGATCGATGTGGTTTTCGGATATCCAAATATGGAAACCCGCTCCCGGTCTCATCGAAATCCAAAGCGTGTCTTTTAAGGCCAAGTTGTTTTAAAGGTTTAAAACAATTCAATTATCTATATACACAGATAGATCACAGATTCACAACAGATAATCAACATTATTATCATATCAGATAAACCATATTATCATTATTCAAAAGATAATCTATACCAACATCACAATGCAACCAATGCATCCAAATCACTCAACATTAATTATCTCATATTTGAGATTCAAACCATCTAAAGTAAACAACGTCATCCATCTATATAAGCAATGATTAACCACACCAAATATAATTAATTTAAAATGAATTAAATTAATTACATCATTCTATTAATTTAAAGTAAATTAAATTAATTACTTCATCAATATCAACTTGCTCATATCACTATTGATAATTTATCAATCAATTAATTAATCATCATCCAATGATTTATTTTAATTAATTATCCCTGATTAATTAACCCTTAATTACATTCAAGTAATTATACACTAATTAATTTCTCAAATTAATTATATTTAACCAAATACAGTAATTAACCTTTAATTACTTCATTAATTAATTAATTGTGGTTAATTACATTAATTCTTAATTAATTACATAAATTAATTACCTTTAATCACTTATTATTGATTAATCTTATTTAATCAATCTTAATTACATCATTAATTATACTAATTAATGATCTCTAATTACATTTTAATTAATTACCTTATTTAAATTAATTACATTAAGGAATAATCTTAATTTAAAACATAATTGTTAATCACCCTTGATTAACCACATTCAGTAATCAACTACCCTTAATTACTTCACCAAATAAATTAATTACTCATTAATTAATTATCTCCAAGTAATCCTTTGATTTATTCGCAAAGTAACTATATTTAAATAGCTCAATATCAAATCACTTCCAATTAATTACATACAGTAATTACCCATTAATTACTTCTCTAAGTAATACCTCTTCATTAAATTACATTAAGTAATTATCCTTCACAAATCATCAAATGATTAATTTTAAATTAATTAAAATGAATTAATTAACTTAAACTAATCAAATTAACTCAATTAATTGCAATAAGTAATTAATTCCTTAATTACTTCCATAAGTAATTATACTTAATAACTTACAATTGATTATCTTTAAATTAATTAATCTAATTAATAATTAAAAATAACCACATTAATTAATTATTAAATAATCCTTAGTTAATGTCCTTCATTAACTATTAAACAATTCATTAATATTTTCTAAAATAATTACTTAATTTAATCATTATTAATTACAAATTAATTAATCATTAATTAACCCATTAATTAATTCCAGATTAATTAAATAATTAAGTGTTAATTAAAACTTAATTAATCCATTATTACTTGATTAATTAATTATTAATCCTTAATTAAAAACTAATTTTATTTAATTAATTATTCTTAATTACAAGTTAATTACTTTAAAATTAATTAATCTTAAACCTTTATCATTAACCCTTAATTACCATTTTATTAATTTATTAAATAAATTAATTATTCATTTAATTTCCCTAATAATTAAATGAAATACAAACATTATTATTAACTCTAACAAGTTTTAAAATCAATCTAAAACCTTTAATTGATAATAATACTTTTATTACAAAAGTTAAAACAAATTTCTTCTTAAATTAAAACCATATAGATTTTACATTATTATTCAAATTTGGTTTAACACTTAAATTTATAAACTTAAATTCATTTTAAACCAAAGATTCAAATCCAAATATGAATCAAGTTTAAACTTTGTATAAACATTACTTCATATTTAAATTTCAAATTTAAATTCAAATTCTTTAAAATATTTTAAACAATAAACTCTTTCAAAGTTATATTAAAGCCAATTTTGAATTTAAATACTTCATCATTTCCTACTTTAAGATTCAATTCAACTTGAATCCATAACTAAAATTAGATTTCAAATTTAATTTAAATCTTTGCTTTATATTTCAAATTCCAATTTAAAATTTGAAACAAGACAATTTCTAAACTTCAATAACTAATTCAAGCTGACTCAAGCAACTCGAGTAACAATTTTCTTTTAAATTCATCTTAAAATCAATTAAAATCCCAAATAAAAACAGGTTATACAAAACCTGTGCTAACAGGTTTACCCATCCTGAATCAAATAACCCCCGAGCCCAAACAGTAGTGACTTCGAGTTCGATATCACCCTGCTTCGAGCAAAAATACAGAACTACCCGATGCAACCACAAGATCCCATCTCTCCCCAAAACAGCTGATACATCAAGATCGACGTGCACCTGCACCGTCACGGCAACCTTCTTCGACCACTCATGACCACCCACACAGGTTGACAATCACCCCCTAGCCTAATTCCGATCATCAGATAAACTGCCGAACTTCAAAATCACAATTGAGCTTCCGAGCTCGAAAACTGGAACAATGGTCAAATCTGAATTCGCCTCAATCAACCAAATTTGATCACCAGAGAAATTACAATTCCGGCCACTACTCATTCCATACTCCATCTATCATCATCTTGAATCACGAAGAACTCGGTTGCCTCAAGGAGTTTCGGCGATCAAATTTACTGAAGAACATAAAACTAGGTTTAACTACTATGATCCCAAATTCCTACTGCCTTACTGCATTAATCCTTCAACCACCATTTTTTCCAGAAAACTAGATCATCACTACATCACCGAAGAAAACCATGGCCGCCCCGACCTTCTAGGATGACAGATACAACCCAAAACCAATTTTGAATAACCCAGAAATGCTCTCTCATTTTTCAATTAAAATTCCTGATTTTAATTTTAAAATTCAAGTATTGGTTTGAGAAATCGATTTATACTCTTGCATTAATGAAACCGGATGATCCAATTTTTGCTTACATGCAGTTGTTCTGTTATTTTTAAGTTTCCAGAGACATTACAGTTTCACTTTATTTATTTTATTTTTCCATATTGAATAAAAATTAAAACTGTATACCATACTTTATTTGAATATTAACCTTAACAAAGATTTGAATGTAAGGTCATGATTTTGATCTGGATCCAAACTTGGAATGCTAGAACAAGCAAGATCTAGCAAGGACATATTTCAACAGCAACATATATTCAGAAGAAAAAAAACATACATATTACAGGGAATTCCTTCTCATTCATCCACTTCAATAAGATTACCACAGGAATAAACTAAGCAACTATAATTACTTAAATTATTTTTGTTAAAAATGTTACTCACTTGGTATAGGAGCAGAGCACATGTTTGACAGCTCAGATTTTACTTTTGTTTTGCTTATGCATTTTGAACCTCAACTTGGTTTATAAACTGCAGATTCTTTTTAAACTAGAAATGCTTTTTAAAACATCCATCTTGCTTTTGCTGTAATGCTTCCAATCCTTGATGTATGCATGCTTCCATAAAATATTGCAATTTGCTTCTACTTCCAGATTTATAGTCGCATGCAGGTTAATGACTTGAAGTGCTAAAGGTCTTGAGGATGTTGCATGTAGGTTTGGTGAGGTTGCAGTTGCAAACTTGCTTCAAGTTTATGAATTTAAGAGGCTAGAGGTTTCTGGTTTGCATTTCAGGTTACATTTTATTTGCAGAATGTATTTCAGGTTTACATGCAATTTAGTTTGAAGATGGTTGATGTTTTGAAGAAGAAAATTAAAATATAAAAATGAGGGAAAATGTTTTTATATAAGAAATATTTTTGAAAAATAAAAATAAAATAGACACTTGGTTTAAATTTAACACTTGTCTTCTTAGTATACTCTATGTTTAACACTTGTCAATTTGGGTGTTAATAAACTTACATATGTAATTTAGGTATTTAAATTTTTATTCTAAATTTTTTATACAACTTTAATTTCTTTTATAAGAGCTTTTAAATCTTATTTTTATTTCTTGTGTATATATATAAATGAGTTTATCCCTTTTCTTTTAAAGAAAAACAAAACAAAACAATTTTATAAATAAAAGCCTATTCAAATACTTTTAAGTATTTATTCTTTAAAACATTAAATTCAAACTTTAAGTTAATTTATCAAATCAAATTTTAATAATCAAGTTACATATAGATGCATATATAACTCTATTAAAATTAAAAACAACAATTTTATTCCTTACGAAATCTATTTATGTCCATAAGAACTTAAGTATTATAAGTTTTATTTAAAAATACAAATTAAACAATATTAAATAATTTGTTAAAAGAGATTATAACAAACTAAGATCATTTGTAATTTACATTATAAATTCTTATATATATAAATCCCAAGTAATATAAAATAAAACTTAGCTTTTATATTTATCTAATTTTAAATTCATATATTTTAAAGTTAAATAAAATTTCAAAACAAATAAGATTTATCATAATATAAACCATAATATTAGGATTGCTTTGATAAGTTAGATGTTAAATTTAAATTTAATTTCAAATTTCCAATTTATCAAATATAAATTAGAGCTAGAAAATTAATTCATTTACTAAATTCAAAATCAAAGTTTATCGATTTACAATATATAAAATTATATATTATAAACAGAAAACAATTTATTTATTTAAAAAGATAAAATCTTCTAATTTAAATATTTATTAAAACATGATTATTAAATCAAATTCTAAATTTGTTATTAAAATTATCAAATCAAATTAAATTTATAACACAGATTATTAAATTTATATTGCCCAAATTTCCGGGATATCACAATATTGGAATTTAATTTATAATAATAGGATTAATTGCAATTAAATGAGATTAAATATTTAAATATTACATAGATGGAAATGTAGATGAAATCTGAAAATAAATGTAACCAATCATGAACCAATATTAACTCCATCCTTTTGATAGTAGTGAATTGAATAATAGAATGAAGGTAAATTAAATAGAATTATTGAAAATTAAATTTATAATTTCTGAATTTAATTAATTAAGGCTAACACTGAAATTGAAGAATAAATCGACATTAAAATTTGGTTAAATTATTGTAAATGATTAAGAAATTTAAAAATGATAGGAATTGTCAATTATAGAATTGAAATTGAAAATTTGACTTAATTAATTAATTATTAATTTTTTAATTAATGTAAAAATAGCCATTTTGGCCACTGAAGGATTTCGACGAAACCAATTTCAACGGATCCGTAACGGTGAATTATTGTAGGATTTCAAGTTTCATAGCGACCAGACTTGTCGTTTGATCGTACGGGCTTGAAACACCTAGAAATAAATTAAATTGGAATTAATTGAATCAATTTGAAATAACTTGATTTTTTTGCATAACTTCTTCATACGATGGAATTTGAACTTGAAACCTGTTCCATCGCGTTTAAAATATTTAAAACATATATTTTGATATATGGGTTGACCCATATTCGTTTCGGAGTCGAAACGGGCTTTTCGGGTCAATTTCGTTCAAAACCCAAATCAATCCTGTCCATCAACTTTATTTCCAGCATTGTCTATAAATACCCTGTTATAAACCCTGATTGCTACCCATTCTCATTTGTACATACCTTCTTTATCAACTCCTCATCCCGATGGCAGATAAAACCTAATTCCCAAATTCTAAAAATTAATTTCAATTTCAAAAAAAATAATTGCGGATCTGCAGCAACTTCGAGTCGCGCTTCGGTTTTCAGAGGCAAGAACCCTGTAACAACTTCGGGTCAGGAAGAAAATAACTCGGGCTGCTCCGGGTCGTTTTGGCATAAACTCAGAGCAAGCACTGGGGATTTGAGGCGACGGACCGAAGTTGAACCCGAAGTCGACCCAGGACCAGAATTTTCCAATTTTCAAATTTTCATAACTTTGTCATACAAGCTCGGATTCTCGCGCGGTTTGTTTTGCTGGGATCATATTGGAATTCCAGACATTTTGGCGCTAGTTTGGATGAATTCTGAGACTGTTCAATTTTTGGGTTTAAATTGGATTTGAGTTCAATTTAAATTCAAAAGGTGGGTGTTTTAACCCACTTACAACTTCTAAAATTTCTTATGTTTGTTAGATTAGTTTCTGATGTGATTAGAAATTTATTTACGACTATTTGGCATATTTTTAATCATCTTCTCAGTTAAATTGGATTTATGGGATTAAATAGTTATTTAATTTATTATTGTATATAACTGCCAGTAAGATTATTATTTAATTTATTATTGCATATAACTGCCAGTTAGATTATTATTTGATTTATAATTGTATATAAACGGCCAGTTAAATTGTTAATTAAATTATTATTGAATAGAAAATGCCAGTAAATACCTGTTGTTTATTAACTGTTATATATTGATATTATTGTTGAATTGGATGATGATTGCGATAAATGGTTGATGGTTGATATTTGATGAATGGATGTTGTATTTTATACTGTTATAAACTACAAGCTGTTATGCATTTTTATTTCATTCGGGATTGCGGTTTGAAATGATATATAACCGTATTTTTATTTTAAATTACCGATTGAAATGATAAATATCTGTATCACTTGACCATAGGGTAGAAAATTATATACAAACACCGTGGTCTATATGTAAAAATATTTTAAAATGATTTTCTATGGTTTTGTAAAGAAATATATGGGTTTATAGAAATATTGAATTCAGATATTATATAAATGTTACTTTATATATATAGTAAAATTCTTGATTTTTGTAGCTATGTATAAATTTGTTTGGTATAAAGCAAGTTAAAAAAAATAAAGATTGATTTTATTAAAAATGTAATATGGTTAATTATTTATATAAGTTATATTTTATATAGAGTTATAATGATTTTTAATAAAAATTAAAGCTGAGAAGATAGATTTGAAATTGTATTAAATGAAGAAATTTATTAAATGAAACCGATTTGGAACTTACGAAATTTGGGATCTGTAAAGGGTATGATTTATAACTTGATCTTGTTTAAGGTAAATTACATAAATGTTTCAAAGTATAAATAAATTGAAGGGAACAATTAGTTATTTGTAAATTGTGTTTTATTTAAAAGATAATGGATTTATTAAGTAAATGTTTCGAAACTAAATAATAGAAGTTGAATTTGATAAATATATGAAATTATCAAACTTAGTTTTGAAATTGTTGAATACGTAAAGTTTGAAGTATACTGAATTTGAAATGTTTTACTTTGTGAATCAAATCTGTTTCGAAATCAACATAATTTGGAATGGTTCATTTGGAAACTGAATTGAATAGAAATTTATGATTTGGGATTTGGTAAAATATAAAGTGTAGAAATTCGTGTTGTTTTGGAATTGATTTGTAAAATTGAAGAAGCTATTCTATTATATAAAGTATTTTAATATTTAACCATTTAAGTGGTGGAAGTTATGTTTTAAAGTTATGATTTTCAAGGAATTAAAATTTGAAAGTGTAATATTAAAGAGTTTTGATTTCTAAATGTTATAACTTTGAAAGTGCTATGATTTTGGAAAAATGATATATTTGAAATAAAAATGATATTATATTTATTTGGGTTTTATAAAATAATATCATATTGATTTGGGTTTTTAAAACGGAAATGATATCGTATTTATATGGTTTTGAAATGGATATTATAATCTGGTTTTGAAGTATAATTATTTTAAAATGACCGCGGTGTTATAATAACGTTTGGTTGTTAAAGAGACCGGGATCGAAAGTTGTCATACTCTCTGCCCACTCCGAAAACCACTTTAACAACCATGTATATGGTGGAGATTCCAGAATGAAGTAGGATGGTGGCGGCATTTCGAGAATGAAGTAGGATGGTGGCGGCGTTTCCTTTGAGGTAAATACGTGGACCCGACCCCCGTGAGTTGGGATAAGGTGGCTAAAACATGAGCGATTGACGGGCTAAGAAGGTAGCACCTTTTATCGGACACATCCCTTCGATATGATACTCCGACTTTGAATTGACTCGGTGGACACTTTTGATTTTTGATTTGGGTGTGTGGCTCGAGGTGGGCGGTAGCTGCGCGCTATGCGTTACCACCGGCCCGGAAGCGTAATTGGTATATCTACCCTGGCATTGCTTAGTTGTGCCGTGTCACCTACCCTAGCATGCCTTATACGATTTTATTTTGTACCATACCTATGGAGTGCCCTCTGACGACGCCCTGTACGGGGGAGATTACGGTACTGTATAGACTATGGGAATATAACAATGTGTTAAGGTGGAAAATGTAAAGCCTTAATGCTATTTACAGTATATTATACCTTACTTTAGACACTATTATAATAGCGTATATTACTGCATAGTAAATAGTTTAACGGATCCTTAGGAGATGTGAATACCTAGCATCTCTTAAGTTATTGCACTCATGTTAGACACTGGATAGGAGATGTCAAACCCCGTAAACATCTCTGACGCTGTTCCACTCATATTATTTACTGTTGATTTAACTTACATAAGATTTTTTATTTCTCACTCGAGTGTTTTATCTTTTCAATTCGCTCGGGTCAACCTGAGCATTTCAGGATTTGAAGGCCTTATTTCTGGAGGACGAAGACGAAGATTTTAGTACTACTATTTATTATTATATTCCACTGCATTCATACTGTTTTGCTGCATAAATTTATATTCTATAGTATGTGTAACTCTGATATACATTGAATAAGTCTAATCAAATGTTTTTTTGTAAAACAGCTTCATGTACTGTTATTTTATTATTATATTTTGTCGTTCTGCTGCAAGATCCTGTTTATTCTATTTCTTTCTCTGCTTTTTCTTATTTACCCCATAACAATCCGCACTTCTATATGGTTTAAGTCTGACATGTGTAGTTTATCGTCGATTTAAAGCATACAAAAAGGCGAGACGTTACATCTGGTATCAGAGCTTTGGTTTAACGATGCTTTGTGAGGTTTGACTCTTTGTTAATAGGGTGGTAATACCCTATGATGAGTCGCTGAGCGTGTATATATGAGAGAGCATATTTGTTAGTGTTATAAAAGGTTTTAATATTGTGTTAACTTGTTCCGTTTCATATTTATAAATTCTTGTTGGTGCATGGGACGCTATGACATCAATTGGAATTTCTAAACACTTAATAGGACAGACCGACACGATATTTGTTTTGAATATAGGTGAATGAAATAATTTTTCCTATTATATTTTCTGTATATAAAGTAATAATTTTTTAAAGGTTATATTTGGTTGTAATAGATTGGTGGTTATGTAGTGGAATTTATAAATATTGATTGGAAATAAGATCTAAAATAAAATAAATGAAATTCGAAAATTTTAGAACTTAAGTTTCGGGATTTTATAATTTGCTTTCGAAGGATTTTGGAATATAATAATATTGTTTATAAGTATTTTCTAATATAAATATTCCAATGTAATTTGAAAGAATTGTTATAAATAAAATTTTAGAAAGATATAAGTTCTGTACTCCACTCTCTGTCACTGGAAAATAATTTCGATGATGAGTGCACGCATCATCGACATTCATTTTCGAGTTTTGACGTAGAAAGGCCATTGTAGTAGTTTTACTGCAGATTTATTTGGATAAATAAATTTAAATTTTTAATTGTTTTAAATATAATTAGATATATAAGTTGTAAGTATATATTTATCTATTATTTCAAAATGATTTGAAATTTAGCCTGGTATTAGTTCTTAAGTATCTGATAATTAATAGTTCAATTATTGTAGTGAAACGGAAAGTAACTAATTAATAATTGGAACCTCTAATTAAAATAAGAGATTTAATGCTAAGTTATAAATGGGATTAAAAGAAATCTGAAATTGTAACCTACGAAACAAAGGCTATTAGTATTGAACATTAAGTTAATTAAAAGAAATAAAATAAACATGTGTAACTTTCTATTACATCCTTAAAAGCATATATATAACTTACCAACTATAAAAAGTTAAAATGTTAATAAGAAATGTAATGGGTGTATACAAGTAATGAACTTGAAGTAGTGAAAAGTATTTGATGAAATTCTTTAATAAATAAGAATTTGTTGTTCTAGTGTTGTAAACTTAGGTATAATTTGTTTGTAATAAAATATAATAGAAATGTAAGTATTATAAATAAATGATTATAAACCTTAGTAAATGAATTGATATGCAAAGAAATTGAATTAAACATGAATATTGTGAATAAATGAATATTAGTAAATTAAATTATGTAATAATTAATAAATAATGGCAATAATAAATGAAAATAAATGAAATTGATCTATTGTTTGAAATTGCTGTTTGTTTAGTTATGGTAGTTTGGGCAAGGATACCTGAAAAATTGTTTGAATGAATGAATAATCTATTAAGTTTCATCTAAGACTGTTGAGTAAATGGTGCACTTAATAGTTTATTTTTCGTTTATGTAAAATTTAAAGTTTTTGAACCCGAACAACTATTTGTTTTGTTTGATATGAATGAACGATTGATTTGAATTGATTCTATGTGATGGTTGTATGCCTTGTTGCAAGTGATTGTTGTTGTATTCATTTGTTTGTTTATGGTAGAAACAACTTTAAACATTTCATTTTATATAATTATTAACTCTTTTAAATTATATAAGTGAAAAACAAGTTATGGAAGAAATTGCTACTGCTTTTGGTTTCATAATTAAGCATTAATTGGCCGACAAATAGGTACGTTCTGGGATTACGGATTTATAGCATTATTATATTGTTTTTCCTGTGTTGGGATATATTATTTTGGAAAATATATGTTGTATATTGTTATATTAGATATTTTATTTTCTCTTGAGCCTCTCGGTAGAAATGAGACTCTACCAAAATTTTCCGTAAATTTTGGATTTAGAAAATATTTTGAAAATGTTTCCAAACTTTATTAATTTGAGTATAAAAAGATTTAATGGTTATAAATTGGTATATTTTATTTGAAGTAATTAATTTTGTAAATTTAATTGTTCATAAAGTTAATATTTTGATAAGATGTATTGTTTATTTAATTCTTTCTCTTCCCTTCTTTTCCTTTTCGGGGATGAAAAGTTTTGCGTGGGGGAGAATGTAACGACTCGTAAATTTCGATGATTAAAATTAGTTAAATTAATAAGATTTTTGTAACTAAATTTAGAAAGAAATAAAAAATTTATAATCTATAATGAAGCAAATGTTAAGAATGAAGTGTAGCAATTGTTATTAAAACTAATTATAGACAACTGGAGTAAAATCCCAATAATGAAAGAGTGAAAATTGTTGCACGTGGTTAAAATGGAAAATAAGTAAATAAAGGTAAGTGTTGGATTTGACCAATGAATAATATATTATTTAATAGTAACTGAACGTAAATTAAGGTAATAAGGTTAAAGCAAGTGATATCTAACAAATTTAGTGCAATCCCAATTAATTGAGACAATTGTAAGGTCTTAATTGATTGTAAACAGGAATATTTGTTTATAAATGTTATGTTTGGCTATAATTTGAACATAAGTGAATGAAATTTGTAGTATGAAAATAAAAGACAACATTGATTTGTAAGTAATAAAAGCTTATTTATGTGACTAAAGGGCAACGATAATGATTATTCTATGTTACCTATTTATTTAGATTGTTAATTGAAATTGGAAATCCAATTTATAATAAGTGTAATTATTATAGAAATTGAAATTAAATGTTACACAATTTGAAATAAAGATAAATTAGGAAAATGTTAATGTATTAGGATATATACCAATTTAAATGGTACCTAAGATGATAATTAGTTGAAATAACTATCGGGTCATAATTGGTTGTATTTAGTAAATTGGAAATAAATTTCAATAAATACTATTAAATAGCATGTTAACGATGATTGAATGAAATTTGTGTTATGTAAACAATTGTAACAACTATTTAGGAATAATAACTTCTAAGTGTGATTGAAAGTAAATGGTAACAAATATTTTATGTTACCTACTTATTTAGCTTGTTAATTTAAATGTGATAAAAATTGCAATAAATCTAAATAATTATTACGCTAATGTTAACTTATGTAATATTTGAAATTTATGTTAATATTATCCATAATATGGCAATTTGTTGAATACAAAGGAACGAAAATAAAGTTTTATCAATATATTGGAATTTAATTTATGATAATATGATTAATTGCAATTAAATGAAATTAAATATTTAAATATTATATAGATGGAAATGTAGATGAAATCTGAAAATAAATGTATACAATCATGAACAAATATTAACTCCATTCTTTTGATAGTAATGAATTGAATAATAGAATTAAAAGTAAATTAAATATAATTATTGGAAATTGAATTTATAATTTCTGAATTTAATTAATAAGGATAACACTGAAATTACAGAATTAATCGACTCTAAATTCACATTTAAATTTGGTTAAATTATTGTAAATGATTAAGAAATTTAAAAATGATAGGAATTGTCAATTATAGAATTGAAATTGAAAATTTGACTTAATTAATTAATTATTAATTTATTTAATTAATGCAAAAATAGCCATTGTGGTCATTCACTTGGATTTCGACGAAACCAGTTTCATCGGATCCGTAACGGTGAATTATTATAGGATTTCAAGTTTCATAGCGATCGGACTTGTCGTTTGATCGTACGGGCTTGTAACGCCTAGAAATAAATTAAATTGGAATTAATTGAAATCAATTTGAAATAACTTGATTTTTTTGCATAACTTCTTCATACGATGGAATTTGGACTTGAAACCTGTTCCATCGCGCTTAAAATATTTAAAAACATATATTTTGATATATGAGTTGATCCACATACGTTCCAGAGTCGAAACGGGTTTTTCGGGTCAGTTTCATTCAAAACCCAAATCAATCTTGTCCATCAACTTATTTCCAGCGTTGTCTATAAATACCCTGTTATAAACCCTAATTGCTCCTCATTCTCATTTGTACATAGCTTCTTTATCAACTCCTCATCCCAATGGCAGACAAAACCTAATTCCCAAATTCCAAAAATTAATTTCAATTTCAAAAAAAAAATTGTGGATACACAGCAACTTCGGGTCGCGCTTCGGGTTTCAGAGGCAAAAACCCTTTAGCAACTTCAGGTCAGGAAGAAAATGACTTGGGTCGCTCCTGGTCGTTTTGGGAAAAACTCAGAGCAAGCACCGGGGATTTGAGACGGCGGACCGAAGTTGAACCCGAAGTCGACGCAGGATCAGAATTTTTCAATTTTCAAATTTTCATAACTTTTTCATACAAGCTCGGATTCATACGCGGTTTGTTTTGCTGGGATCATATGGAAATTCCGGACATTTTGACGCTTGTTTGGATGAATACTGAGACTGTTCAATTTTTGGGTTTAAATTGGATTTGAATTCAATTTAAATTCAAAAGGTGTGCGCTTTAACCCACTCACAACTTCTAAAATTTATTATGTTTGTTAAATTAATATTTGATGCGATTAGATATTTATTTATGACTATTTGGCATATTTTTAATCATCTTCTCAGTTAAATTGGATTTATGGGATTAAATTGTTATTTAATTTATTATTGCATATAACTGCCAGTTAGATTATTATTTAATTTATTATTGCATATAAACTGCCAGTTAGATTATTATTTAATTTATTATTGCATATAAACTGCCAGCAAATACCTGTTGTTTATTATGTGTTATATATTGATTTTATTGTTGAATTGGATGATGATTGCGATAAATGGTTGATGGTTGATATTGGATGAATGGATGTTGTATTTTATATTGTTATAAACTGCAAGCTGTTATGCATTTTTATTTTATTCGGGATTGCAGTTTGAAATGATATATAACCGTATTTTTATTTTAAATTACAGATTGAAATGATAAATATCCGTATCACTTGACCATATGGTAGAAAATTATATACAGACACCGTGGTCTATATATAAAAATATTTTAAAATGATTTTCTATGGTTTTGTAAAGAAACATATGGGTTTATAGAAATATTCAATTAAGATATTATATAAATGTTACTTTATATATATAGTTAAATTCTTGATTTTTGTAGCTATGTATAAATTTATTTGGTATAAAATAGTTAAAAAAATAAAGATTGATTTTATTAAAAATGTAGTATGGTTATGTATTTATATAAGTTATATTTTGTATAGAGTTATAATGATTTTTATTTAAAATTAAAGCTGAGAAGATAGATTCGAAATTGTATTAAATGAAGAAATTTATTAAATGAAACCGATTTGGAACTTACAGTGTAACGACCCTGAATTCCCGACCGAATTTAAATGTTAAAATCCATCGTTTAATATAAAAATTTTGAAATTTATAAACGATCTCAATTTATGTCCAAACTTTATTTATGACATACTTCTAGTTAGATATGCACATAGAAAAAGTTTCGTCGCAAATTATTACAGTAAACTTCGTTCGCGTTTTACTGTATATCAGTCCATATAAAGCTGCGCAAAATTTATCTTCCAAATCAAAATATTTTTACACAGTTATGTTGTAAAAAATATTCTGATCACGATTATGAAATTCGTTTCGTCAAAAACTGTCATCGCCTGTTCCGTTTAAATTTTTTGCAAAACGCGCAATTTTAACGGCGTAAATGCGAATTTTATAAAACCATCGTATCGCAATAATCTGTGTACCGTTGGAAGCGCCTCGTCGCACTGATCATGACGGTATATTTATTTGCGTGAATCGAAGTCCGGCATAATCCGTCGCGTTAATTTAATTGTTACGGGCGGACCGTTTAAACAAATCTCAGCCCAAGTTCCTTAGCCCGTATTCAAAAGAAATTTGAAATAAATTCAGCTGGTGCGTTGGGAGTTGGGATTGTAAATGGTTGTGACTCCTCGGTTCTATAATAGAATTTATGCTCACGTTCACGTTGAAACCGAAAGTACATATTTACAACTCAAATTCATCTTACTGTTCATTCCTTCATTCCCAAAAACAAGCTACAGGTAATCACCTTCTCCCTCCTTTCTCTTCACCATATTTCTCGTTCTTCTGAAGAAGAAAAAGGAGCATGGCCGAGACTCATTCACTTCTTCCCATCCACACGCGTAAGACATCTATTCATCCTACCTCATAACCTCCGACCTCTTTCATATCTCCCGCCGATCACCATCTCAAGCCTCGGCAGCCACCATTCCGAAGTCAACCCGAACCCTCCATCGTGCGTCCTCCCATTCACCACCGTTCCGTCACTAGCGCACGCCACCTCACCTTTCTTCCACCATACGCCACCACCTTCCTAGCTTACGCATATGTGTGCCGAGAGAGCACTAGTGTGTACACCGTTGCACAGTAATGTGTGCGTGCACTGTAGATGTGTGTGTATGGAATTGTGTGAGTGAAGATGTTGCATGCGTGAGTTAGTTTGGCTAATGCAAATAAAGAAAATAGATTGCGTACGAAGGGGGAGTTTCATAGGGGAAGTTGCATGTATAATTCATGCATTGAGGCTCGGTTTTGCGAAGAAAAAAAATGAAAACGTGATGCGTGCATGATGGGGAGGGACAGTAACAATGCTGGAAGGGGGAAGACAGTTTTGTATATAAAAAAAAATATGGGTTGAGTTGAGTTGCAACATTCTGGAAGTGCAACATGCATGTGTCTTGGGCCGAATGTTGTTGTGTGCCACAAATGGGTGTGCGTGTACTGAAGTATGCGTGTACATATGGGGTGTGTGTACATGTTTATTTCATGCATGAGTTTGAACAGGTGGCATGCTTGAGCAAATGGGTCTGGGTTTCAAAATACTCCATTTTTTTTGAGTAGTTCCTGTTTATGAAAAAGAGATTTGCGTGCGTATTAATTTTCACTCTTTCAATGTGAAATGCGTTCATTTTATTTTGATGAGTCTCGGCTGTAAGAAAAAAAACAAAACAAAAACAAATGGAAGCAGTGATATTTGTACGCAAATATCTATTTTTGGTGACCAAAAAGTGTAACCACTTTTTCTTTGCTTGTTTTGTGCAGAAGCAACCGATTGAGCTTCTTGTGCAGCGACATTGATTTTCATCTTTCGTCCTTTCTCCGTATTCGGTAAGCGCATTTATATAATTTTATAAATTATATACGAACGTTTGAATTAATATCGTTTTCTTTTATCGATATTACAGTGTTTGTTGTTCGTGCTGTACCAACTCTATTCTCGCTCTATTCGTGCTTCTTCTTGCTTTGGACCAATTTCTTTATCCACGGAAGGTGAAATAAATTTTCACGACATATATTCTTATGCTAGTTTGGTTGATAACTGATTGCTATGTGATAATTAAATTGAATGTTGATTGTTATTGTGAAGTGATAAAATATGCAAGTTGAAAGTGATATAGGATATTTAACGATATTAAGTGAATTATATATAATGTTGATTAACTTGACCCTCTTATATGTGGAATATGGACTAGTTAAATATGACCCCTTTTAATTATTAAGTTAATTGACACGTAGAATTGATAAATTACACTTTGAACCTTTGAACATATATTGGATTAATTGTTGTAGTATTGAAATTGAACGACAAGTGAAAACCGAAATGTAATAATCTTTAATCTAAATGAAATGATGGTGTAGATTCTAGGAATAATTATGTTAATTTGCACAAATAACAAATGTAAATTAATACGATTATTTCGGGATTATTTAATAATTGTTAAATTGTTGTGAATGGATGCTATTGCTTGTTTATTTACTTTGACACCATCCCAGCTATCACACTGCAAGTTCCCTTTGTATGCTTTGATTTTGAATTGAAATGGAATCGGGTTGAAATGATAGATACCCAAATGAACTTGACTTAGGATAGGAAATTTAATTAAAACCGATTGGTCAATGTTTTGATTTAAATGAAATTAAATTTATTTGACTAATAACAAGGTTTTGAATAAAATTGGAATTTAATTTCGAATGAATGTAAATGTGAATATTGAATTTGAAACAAATATTAACGTCGTAATTGACAAAAGAACATTGTTTTAAAATTTAATTATTTAATGATTGAATGTATGATTATTTGATAATTGATTTTAAAGATATTAATAACGAAGTTTGAAATTTATTAATAATGAAGTTTGAAGTTATTAATAACGAAGTTTTGAAATTATAAATAATTAAGTTTGAAATTATTAATAAATTAAGTTTTGAAATTATTGATAATTTGGTTTTAAAATTAATAATTAAGTTTGGAATTATTAATGAATAAGTTTGAAATGATAATAATTAAGATTTGAAATTATTTGAACATTGAATAAGATTGAATTGTTTAATGATTAAACTAAATTGAATAGATTGAATTATGTAATAATTAAATTGAATTGAATACTCTTTATTAGGAGAAATCGAAATTTTGAATAAGTGAAACTAAGTTTCTTAATTTAGTTTTGAAATTTGTAACCAAGATAATAAATGAACGAACTGAATTTCTTTAACAAGAAATAGAATGCGCTTTATCGAATCAAACGAAAGATTTGAAATTAAAAGAATTCGACAAATTTAAATTGGATAAATGTGTAAGCTTTGATAATGAAGTTGAACTTTAGAAAATAATGTAATGAATTGGGAATTTAATTGAAATTGTTTAATGATAAATTAATTTAATGAATATCGAATGAAATCGAAAATTGCGTTATATCGATTTGAACGATAAATGATTTTGAAATGAACTTATACATGAAATTAAATGAATGTTGAATTGTTTTAAAATTGAAATTTGAAATTGGATTATAAAATTTGAAATGAAATTGTGAATTTATGAAATGTAAATTTTGGAACTTGATTTAGAATGACTAACGAAATGTTGATTTACGGATTATAATTGAAATTGAAATTGAATTGGTTTTGAAATATATTAAACGACCAATCGGTAAATTAATTACGAAGGTTATTAAAGGAACCGGAATCGGTTAGGGACATACTCACTGTCTAAACCGAAAACCACTTTAATAACAATACGCGGAGTGTGATCTAGAATGAAGTGGTTGGATTGGCGAACGTTGATGATTGAAGAAAGTGAACGATAATGGATAGCCTTGACACTCGTGTCAAATTGGAAATGACTAAAATCAGGAGCCGTGCCGGGCCAAATGGGGTTAGCTACCTCGAGCGAACACACTTCTTCGTAAACTACTCATTTACTTTTGTGATTGATTGGTGCGCACCCTTGAATCTGGAGTGTTGTTTCGCGGTGTTGCGATCGTTGCGGCGATGCGTTCTCACCAGTCCGGATCAGGCAAACGGTAGTTTCACTACCTTGGGTATTGCCTCATGTGCCTTGTCATACTTGTATTCCCGTATACGCGACCACTACGAATTTGTTCTGTATTATACCTATGGAGTACTCCCTGATATCCCACTAGTTTACGGTGGAGTTTACAGTGCTGTATAGTCTATGATGCTGTATAAAATGTGTTAAGGGGGATAATGGTAACGCCTTAACACTATTTTGATATTTTACTTTACTGTTAGACATTATCTATGTATCGTACACTATTATGTATAAATAGTTTAACGGATCCTTAAAGATGTTATTCCATTCATCTTTGAGTTATTGTTTATTTCAAATCTTGAACCATATTATCTGTATAAGAATATATGTCCTGATTCGAGTGTTTGTTGTGCATATGCTCGGATCAGATTGAGAATTGCTGCTGCTGTTTATTTGGAGCTGAAGACTGAAGACTTTCACTATCTTATCTTATCAGTATTTTTTCTTTCCATTTGGACTATTTAGACTTCTATGTTGTTTATTTCCTTTTATTTGAGACATTGTTGTACTTATGGGTAGCTTCATGAACTACTCTTATGACTATGTTATATTTCCGCTGCACTATTCTGTGATGTTATATTTCTGTGATTCTGTGATGATTCTCATTTATATATCTATACTCCATTAATGATTCGTCTTTTGTACTATTTAAGTTGACATGTGTGGGTTATTGTCAATTTAAATGGACCAAATATACGGGTTGTTACAGTTGGTATCAAAGCTTTGGTTTTCGATAACCTTAGTCTGTGGAGTTTTAAAGCTCATTAGAGATAGGGTAAACATACCCTAGAATGAGGAGAATCATTTCAGAATCCACATCCTTTGATTCATCTTTCTTATTGAATTCGTTGAATAGAATTTCCTTAAGTTCTATAATTGCCTATTTTTATTCTAAATCACTTTTTGTATTCCAGGATGGCTACCAGAAGAAATGTTAGGGGAGGAAGGGGTGGAAATGCTCCTGGTCCACATGCTCCAGTTCCTGCAGTCCGATTCTCCACTCTTAGCAAGGAGAATACTCAGCTTGGAGGAGTCAAATTTACTGGCTCCGAGAGTATCATCGAAGCACGGCAATGGATAAAGAGTTTGGAGAGAATCTTTACTGGCTTAGAGATCACAGATGCTCAGAAGTGTAAGTTGGCCGCTTGGCAACTTCAGGATGCTGCACAAGATTGGTGGGAATCCGTCACTTCTCGTACCGATGAGGAAACCATCACTTGGGCCCAGTTTAGGTAGAAATCTATCTAAAATTACATCAAAATATTCCTTCTATCTCGTTCAAATTTTTGACTCATCTTATATCATTGTAAATAGGGATTCCTTTGTGGCTCAGTGGATGCCAGCTGCAGGGAAAGCCCAACTCTATCGTTCTTTTATGGATCTTAAGCAAGCCAACATGACCTTCACTGAGTATGAACGGAAGTTCAACGAACTATCCAAGTTCGGACCTGGCTTGATTGATACACCACTGCTTAAGAATGAGAAGTTCATACATGGCACACGCCCTGATTATTACGAGCTTCTCACTGCTCATGTCCATGGAACCTTCACTGAGTTGATGGACTTTGCTCTTTGATATGAGGGAAATCCAAAGGAAACGTCAAACTCCAAAGCTCCAGTTGTTCAGTCATCAGCTAGTAAGTCGGGGAAGAAAAAGCCAAACTTTGCACAACAGAAGAAGAATTGGCAGCAGAAAACAGGGCTTGGATACTCCCAGAAGAGGCCCATTGACATATCATCTATTACTTGCTTCAACTGCAACCAAAAGGGTCATTATGCTAGTAGCTGCCCATCTCCAAAAAGTGCAGCTGTTCCACCACCGGCACAGATGACTAGGAGGGATTTGTGTCATATCTGCTTACAACCTGGACACTTCAAGAAAGACTGTCCAACACAGAAGTGTGGTACACCATCTGGAGTTTTTGCTCTTTCCACACCTGCCCCGGAAGTTCCAGCCCCGGAAGTTCTGGATAACCAAGGTACTTTACAAAGTACTTTTATGTTACATACCTTGCGTGTTAGAGTTCTATTTGACACCGGAGCTACCCATAGTTTCATATCTATTGATTTATGTAATAAACTTGGTTTGGAACCTACTCTTGCATCTATTTCCTTATGTGTAACTAACCCTATTGGAGGGCCCGCTAACCTCAAAAGGGTTTGCAAATATGTCACTCTTATGCATGGCATTCACCGTTTCACTTGGGATTTCTATGTTCTTGGATTCGAGGCATTTGATATTCTTTTAGGCATTGATTGGCTACGAAAGTTCGAAGCCGTTATCTCATGTAAAACTCGAACTGTCTCTCTTATTGATGACAAGAGTATGCCTTTAGTTGTTAAAGGCAAATCACCTCAAGAATATGCTGGGAGTTTTATATTCTCTCTTGACTCCCATCCAAATGAACTAAGCTCTACTCCAGTAGTCCAATTCTTTTCTGATGTATTTGGAGAAGTCAATTCTCTACCACCTCCGTGGGAAATCGAATTCCGCATCGACATTATCCCTGGTGCCCGACCAGTAGTTCTTCCTCCAAGGAGAATGGCTCCTAAAGAAAAGGCAGAGTTGAATGTTCAAATTGAAGATTTATTTTCTAAAGGCTTGATTCGACGCAGTCATTCAGAATGGGGTGCTGCAGTTGTATTTGTCACCAAATCTGATGGCTCACTCAGAATGTGTGTGGACTATAGAGAGCTAAACAAGTTCACACACAAGAACAGGTATCCGATGCCTCGCATCAACGATCTATTCGATCAGCTTCATGGAGCTAAAGTCTTCTCTTAACTTGATTTGGCTACTGGTTTTCACCAACTCAGAATCGTTGAGGATAGCATTCCTAAAACAGCATTCCGCATAGAAAATGGTTTCTATAAATGGCTAGTTATGTCGTTCGGTCTTACTAATGCTCCAGCCTATTTCGTCGACTTGATGAATAGAGTTTTCCGTGATATTCTTAACAAGTTCGTTCTTGTTTTCATCGATGATATTCTCGTCTTCTCTAAAGATGAGAAAGAACATAGGTCACATTTGGCTTTTGTTCTCGAAACTCTTCGCAGACACCAGCTTAAAGGCAATTTTTCAAAATGCCACTTTTGGCGAAATGAAGTTCATTTTCTTGGCCATATTGTTTCGGAGAATGGGATTTCGGTCGATCCAGCTATGATCGCCGTAATCAATGTAAGTTCTATTCTTACTTGTCAATTCTATATAAACAGCTTATCAATATCTAAATTCAAATCCTTGGAATTTGCAGGATTGGGAGACTCCCAAAACTCCTATAGATATCCGCAGTTTCTTGGGTTTGGCTGGCTATTATCGCAGATTTATAGAAAACTTTGCTCGTATCGCTGCCCCACTTACCGCACTGACCAGAAAGAATGGGAAATTTATTTGGAGTGAAAAGTGCGAAGCAGCTTTCAATGAGATGAAGAGAAAGTTGACCTCTGCCCCAGTTCTTACAGTTATTGATGGTAGCGAAGGATTGACAGTCTATACAGATGCCTGTCGTGATGGTCTTGGAGCAGTCTTAATGCAGAAAGGAAAGGTTATTTCCTATGCGGGTCGACAGTTAAAGACCCATGAAGCAAATTACGCAACTCATGACCTAGAGCTTCTTGCGGTGGTATTTGCTCTTAAGCTATGGAGGCACTATTTATTGGGAACCAAATTCGAGTTATTCACTGACCACAAGTCATTGAGATATATCTTCTCACAAAAGGATTTGAATCAGAGACAAGTCCGATGGCTCGAATTTCTAGCTGCATATGATCTTGATATTAATTATACTCCAGGGAAAGCAAATGCCGTAGCCGATGCTTTGAGCAGAAATCAAGCGATGACATGTTGTAATCTTGTTGAAGGAATGTTATTCCAGCTTTCCGCCTCCCCAGCTCGTATGGATCGTATTATAGCCAAGCAATACGAGGACACTTTTCTTTATCGCATCAAGGAAATAGTCCTTGGAAGAGTTGGAAATGCTGATAATAAATTGGGTGCACTTGTTGATAGTAACAGAGTCTTGAGAATTGATAATCGCATTTGTGTTCCTAATGTTGATGGTCTTAGACAGGAAGTGCTGAAAGAAAACCACAACTCTTCACTTTCATTTCATCCCGGTGTTACTAAAATGTACCAGAATATGAAGAAGTTATATTGGTGGAGTGGGATGAAGCGTGATATTTCTACCTATGTCAGCAGATGCACAACTTGCCAGTAAGTAAAAGCTGATCACAGAAAGATAGCAGGTTTGCTTCAGCCACTAGAGATTCCTGGATGGAAGTGGGAGCAAATTTCTATGGACTTTATTGACGGGCTGCCAAGGACTAGAAAGGGCAACGAAAGCATTTGGGTGATTGTCGAAAGACTGACGAAATCCGCCCACTTTATTCCAGTCAAGTCCACTCGTACAGCTTTGAGTTTGGCCGAGATATATATGAGGGAAGTCGTTAAACTTCATGGTGTACCATCTAGTATCGTATGCGATCGAGATCCTATTTTCACTAATAATTTCTGAAAAGCATTTCAGGATACTTTGAGCACCAAACTGAATCTGAGCATAGCACATCATCCTCAAACAGATGGCCAAACTGAGAGGGTGAATCAGATTTTAGAAGACCTTCTCCGAGCTTGTATTATTGACTTTGGTGGATCTTGGGAAGACCATCTTCACTTGGTCGAATTCACTTATAATAATAGTTACCAGGTAAAGAAATTGAATTTCAAATTTGAATAAGTATATTTGAATTTGAATTTTGAATTAATCATCTGTAATAAACCAGGTAAGCATTGGTTGGCACCGTTCGAAGCCTTATATGGACGGCCGTGCAAATCGCCAGCTTGTTGGATCGAGTCTGGAGACAAACTTGTGCTTGGACCAGAAATTATTATGGAAACTTCTGAAAAGGTCGAAGAAATCAGGAAGAAGATAAAGATGGCATAGGATAGACAAAAGAGCTATGCTGACAAAAGGAGAAGAGATCTTGAATTCAGTGTAGGAGACAAAGTATTTCTGAAGGTGTCGCCTTTGAAGAATATTGTCGATTTGGAAGGAAAGGGAAGCTAGCTCCGAGATTTGTTAGTCCGTTTGAGATTACAGAAAGAGTCAGAACATTGGCATATAGAGTTGCATTACCTGAGAAGTTCGCCGGTGTGCACAACGTGTTCCATGTCTCACATCTACGCAAAGTTGTACACGATCCATCTATGACTATCCCTACTGCTCAGTTAGAAGAGATAGTTATCAAGCCTGACTTGACTATTGAGCGTAAGCCGCTCCGGATAGTCGATCGTGAGACAAAGCAACTCAGACGGAAGTCGGTAAATCTCGTCAAAGTCCAATGGAGTGCAGATGAGCGAGATTGCACATGGGAAAATGAGGATAGTATTCGGGATTCAAACCTCGAATTACTAATTTCAGGTATAATTCAAATTTCTTAAACTATCTTGATCTTTTCTGCTTATTTCATTCCTACTTCACCTGTCTCGTTCCTTTTCGAGGACGAAAAGTTTTGAGTGGGGGAGATTGTAACGACCCTGAATTCCCGACCGAATTTAAATGTTAAAATCCATCGTTTAATATAAAAAATTTGAAATTTATAAACGATCTCAATTTATGTCCAAACTTTATTTATGACATACTTCTAGTTAGATATGCACATAGAAAAAGTTTCGTCGCAAATTATTACAGTAAACTTCGTTCGCGTTTTACTGTATATCAGTCCATATAAAACTGCGTAAAATTTATCTTCCAAATCAAAATATTTTTACACGGTTATGTTGTAAAAAATATTCCGATCACGATTATGAAATTCGTTTCGTCAAAAACTGTCATCGCCTGCTCCGTTTAAATTGTTTTGCAAAACACGTAATTTTAACGGCGTAAATGCGAATTTTATAAAACCATCGTATCGCAATAATCTGTGTACCGTTGGAAGCGCCTCGTCGCACTGATCATGATGGTATATTTATTTGCGCGAATCAAAGTCCGGCATAATCCGTCGCGTTAATTTAATTGTTACGGGCGGACCGTTTAAACAAATCTCAGCCCAAGTTCCTTAGCCCGTATTCAAAAGAAATTTGAAATAAATTCAGCTGGTGCGTTGGGAGTTGGGATTGTAAATGGTTGTGACTCCTCGGTTCCATAATAGAATTTATGCTCACGTTCACGTTGAAACCGAAAGTACATATTTACAACTCAAATTCATCTTACTGTTCATTCCTTCATTCCCAAAAACAAGCTACAGGTAATCACCTTCTCCCTCCTTTCTCTTCACCATATTTCTCGTTCTTCTGAAGAAAAAAAAGGAGCATGGCCGAGACTCATTCACTTCTCATCCACACGCCTAAGACATCTATCCATCCTACATCATAACCTACGACCTCTTTCAAATCTCCCGCCGATCACCATCTCAAGCCTCGGCAGCCACCATTCCGAAGTCAACCCGAACCCTCCATCGTGCGTCCTCCCATTCACCACCGTTCCGTCACTAGCGCACGCCACCTCACCTTTCTTCCACCATACGCCACCACCTTCCTAGCTTACGCATATGTGTGCCGAGAGAGCACTAGTGTGTACACCGTTGCACAGTAATGTGTGCGTGCACTGTAGATGTGTGTGTATGGAATTGTGTGAGTGAAGATGTTGCATGCGTGAGTTAGTTTGGCTAATGCAAATAAAGAAAATAGATTGCGTACGAAGGGGGAGTTTCATAGGGGAAGTTACATGTATAATTCATGCATTGAGGCTCGGTTTTGTGAAGAAAAAAAATGAAAACGTGATGCGTGCATGATGGGGAGGGACAGTAACAATGCTGGAAGGGGGAAGACAGTTTTGTATAAAAAAAATATGGGTTGAGTTGAGTTGCAACATTCTGGAAGTGCAACATGCATGTGTCTTGGGCCGAGTGTTATTGTGTGCCACGAATGGGTGTGCGTGTACTGAAGTATGCGTGTACATATGGGGTGTGTGTACATGTTTATTTCATGCATGAGTTTGAACAGGTGGCATGCTTGAGCAAATGGGTCTGGGTTTCGAAATACTCCATTTTTTTTGAGTAGTTCCTGTTTATGAAAAAGAGATTTGCGTGCGTATTAATTTTCACTCTATCAATGTGAAATGCGTTCATTTTATTTTGATGAGTCTCGGCTGTAAGAAAAAAAACAAAACAAAAACAAATGGAAGCAGTGATATTTGTACGCAAATATCTATTTTTGGTGACCAAAAAGTGTAACCACTTTTTCTTTGCTTGTTTTGTGCAGAAGCAACCGATTGAGCTTCTTGTGCAGCGGCATTGATTTTCAGCTTTTATCCTTTCTCCGTATTCGGTAAGCGCATTTATATAATTTTATAAATTATATACGAACGTTTGAATTAATATCGTTTTCTTTTATCGATATTACAGTGTTTGTTGTTCGTGCTGTACCGACTCTATTCTCGCTCTATTCGTGCTTCTTCTTGCTTTGGACCAATTTCTTTATCCACGGAAGGTGAAATAAATTTTCACGACATATATTCTTATGCTAGTTTGGTTGATAACTGATTGCTATGTGATAATTAAATTGAATGTTGATTGTTATTGTGAAGTGATAAAATATGCAAGTTGAAAGTAATATAGGATATTTAACGATATTAAGTGAATTATATATAATGTTGATTAACTTGACCCTCTTATATGTGGAATATGGACTAGTTAAATATGACCCCTTTTAATTATTAAGTTAATTGACACGTAGAATTGATAAATTACACTTTGAACCTTTGAACATATATTGGATTAATTGTTGTAGTATTGAAATTGAACGACAAGTGAAAACCGAAATGTAATAATCTTTAATCTAAATGAAATGATAGTGTAGATTCTAGGAATAATTATGTTAATTTGCATAAATAACAAATGTAAATTAATACGATTATTTCGGGATTATTTAATAATTGTTAAATTGTTGTGAATGGATGATATTGCTTGTTTATTTACTTTGACACCATCCCAGCTATCACACTGCAAGTTCCCTTTGTATGCTTTGATTTTGAATTGAAATAGAATCGGGTTGAAATGATAGATACCCAAGTGAACTTGACTTAGGATAGGAAATTTAATTAAAACCGATTGGTCAATGTTTTGATTTAAATGAAATTAAATTTATTTGACTAATAACAAGGTTTTGAATAAAATTGGAATTTAATTTCGAATGAATGTAAATGTGAATATTGAATTTGAAACAAATATTAACGTCGTAATTGACAAAAGAACATTGTTTTAAAATTTAATTATTTAATGATTGAATGTATGATTATTTGATAATTGATTTTAAAGATATTAATAACGAAGTTTGAAATTTATTAATAATGAAGTTTGAAGTTATTAATAACGAAGTTTTGAAATTATAAATAATTAAGTTTGAAATTATTAATAAATTAAGTTTTGAAATTATTGATAATTTGGTTTTAAAATTAATAATTAAGTTTGGAATTATTAATGAATAAGTTTAAAATGATAATAATTAAGATTTGAAATTATTTGAACATTGAATAAGATTGAATTGTTTAATGATTAAACTAAATTGAATAGATTGAATTATGTAATAATTAAATTGAATTGAATACTCTTTATTAGGAGAAATCGAAATTTTGAATAAGTGAAACTAAGTTTCTTAATTTAGTTTTGAAATTTGTAACCAAGATAATAAATGAACGAACTGAATTTCTTTAACAAGAAATAGAATGCGCTTTATCGAATCAAACGAAAGATTTGAAATTAAAAGAATTCGACAAATTTAAATTGGATAAATGTGTAAGCTTTGATAATGAAGTTGAACTTTAGAAAATAATGTAATGAATTGGGAATTTAATTGAAATTGTTTAATGATAAATTAATTTAATGAATATCGAATGAAATCGAAAATTGCGTTATATCGATTTGAACGATAAATGATTTTGAAATGAACTTATACATGAAATTAAATGAATGTTGAATTGTTTTAAAATTGAAATTTGAAATTGGATTATAAAATTTGAAATGAAATTGTGAATTTATGAAATGTAAATTTTGGAACTTGATTTAGAATGACTAACGAAATGTTGATTTACGGATTATAATTGAAATTGAAATTGAATTGGTTTTGAAATATATTAAACGACCAATCGGTAAATTAATTACAAAGGTTATTAAAGGAACCGGAATCGGTTAGGGACATACTCACTGTCTAAACCGAAAACCACTTTAATAACAATACGCGGAGTGTGATCTAGAATGAAGTGGTTGGATTGGCGAACGTTGATGATTGAAGAAAGTGAACGATAATAGATAGCCTTGACACTCATGTCAAATTGGAAATGACTAAAATCAGGAGCCGTGCCGGGCCAAATGGGGTTAGCTACCTCGAGCGAACACACTTCTTCGTAAACTACTCATTTACTTTTGTGATTGATTGGTGCGCATCCTTGAATCTGGAGTGTTGTTTCACGGTGTTGCGATCGTTGCGGCGATGCGTTCTCACCAGTCCGGATCAGGCAAACGGTAGTTTCACTACCTTGGGTATTGCCTCATGTGCCTTGTCATACTTGTATTCCCGTATACGCGACCACTACGAATTTGTTTTGTATTATACCTATGGAGTACTCCCTGATATCCCACTAGTTTACGGTGGAGTTTACAGTGCTGTATAGTCTATGATGCTGTATAAAATGTGTTAAGGGGGATAATGGTAACGCCTTAACACTATTTTGATATTTTACTTTACTATTAGACATTATCTATGTATCGTACACTATTATGTATAAATAGTTTAACGGATCCTTAAAGATGTTATTCCATTCATCTTTGAGTTATTGTTTATTTCAAATCTTGAACCATATTATCTATATAAGAATATATGTCCTGATTCGAGTGTTTGTTGTGCATATGCTCGGATCAGATTGAGAATTGTTGCTGCTGTTTATTTGGAGCTGAAGACTGAAGACTTTCACTATCTTATCTTATCAGTATTTTTTCTTTCCATTTGGACTATTTAGACTTCTATGTTGTTTATTTCCTTTTATTTGAGACATTGTTGTACTTATGGGTAGCTTCATGAACTACTCTTATGACTATGTTATATTTCTGCTGCACTATTCTGTGATGTTATATTTCTGTGATTCTGTGATGATTCTCATTTATATATCTATACTCCATTAATGATTCGTCTTTTGTACTATTTAAGTTGACATGTGTGGGTTATTGTCAATTTAAATGGTCCAAATATACGGGTTGTTACATACAGAATTTGGGATCTGTAAAGGGTATGATTTGTAACTTGATCTTGTTTAAGGTAAATTATATAAATGTTTCAAAGTATAAATAAATTGAAGGAAACATTTAGTTATTTGTAAATTGGGTTTTATTTAAAATATAATGGATTTATTAAGTAAATGTTTCGAAACTAAATATTAGAAGTTGAATTTGATAAATATATGAAATTATCAAACTTAGTTTTGAAGTTGTTGAATACGTAAAGTTTGAAGTATATTGAATTTGAAATGTTTTACTTTGTGAATCAAGTCTGTTTCGAAATCAACATAATTTGGAATGGTTCATTTGGAAACTGAATTGAATAGAAATTTATGATTTGGGATTTGGTTAAATATAAAGTGTAGAAATTTGTGTTGTTTTGGAATTGATTTGTGAAATTGAAGAAACTATTCTATTATATAAAGTATTTTAACATTTAACCATTTAAGTGGTGGAAGTTATGCTTCAAAGTTATGATTTTCAAGGAATTAAAATTTGAAAGTGTAATATTCAAGTGTTTTGATTTCTAAATGTTATAGCTTTGAAAGTTATATGATTTTGGAAAAATGATATATTTGAAATAAAAATGATATTATATTGATTTGGGTTTTATAAAATAATATCATATTGATTTGGGTTTTTAAAACGGAAATGATATCGTATTTATATGGTTTTGAAATGGATATTATATTCTGGTTTTGAAGTATAATTATTTTAAAATGACCGCGGTGTTATAATAATGTTTGGTTGTTAAAGAGACCGGGATCGGAAGTTTTCATACTCTCTGCCAACTTCGAAAACCACTTTAACAACCATGTACGCGATGGAGACACCAGAATGAAGTAGGATGGTGGCGGCAATTCCAGAATGAAGTAGGATGGTGGCGGCGTTTCCTTTGAGGTAAATACGTGGACCCAACTCTCGTGAGTTGGCATAAGGTGGCTAAAACTGGAGCGATTGATGGGCTAAGAAGGTAGCACCTTTTATCGGACACATACCTTCGATATTATACTCTGACTTTGGATTGATTCGGTGGCCACTTTTGATTTTTGATTTGGGGGTGTGGCTCGAGGTGGGCGGTAGATGCGCGCTATGCATTACCAACGGCCCGGAAGCGTAATTGGTATATCTACCCTGGCATTGCCTAGTTGTGTCGTGTCACCTACCCTAGCGCGCCTTATACGATTTTGTTTTGTGCCATACCTATGGAGTGCCCTCTGATGACGTCTAGTACGGGGGTAATTACGGTACTGTATAGACTATGGGAGTATAAAACTGTGTTAAGGTGGAAAATGTAAAGCCTTAACGCTATTTTCAGTATATTTACCTTACTTTAGACACTATTATAATAGCGTATATTACTACATAGTAAATAGTTTAACGGATTCTTAGGAGATGTGAATACCGAGCATCTCTTAAGTTACTGCACTCACATTAGACACTGGATAGGAGATGTCAAACCCCGTAAATATCTCTGACGCCGTTCCACTCATATTATTTACTGTTGATTTAACTTACATAAAATCTTTTAGTTCTGACTCGAGTGTTTTGTCTTTTCAATTCGCTCGGGTCAGCCTGAGCATTTCAAGATTTGAAGGCCTTTTTTCTGGAAGACGAAGACAGAGATTTTAGTACTACTATTTATTATTATATTCCACCGCATTCATACTGTTCCGCTCCGTAAATTTATATTCTATGGTATGTGTAATTCTGATATACATTGTATAAGTATAATCAAATGTTTTTTTTTGTAAAAATGCTTCATGAACTGTTATTTGATTATTATATTTTGTCGTTCCGCTGCAAGATTCTATTTGTTCCTTTTCTTTCTTTATTTTTTCTTATTTACTCCATAACAATCCGCCCTTCTGTATGATTTAAGTCTGACATGTGTAGTTTATCGTCGATTTAAAGCATACAAAAAGGCAGGACGTTACATCAATCTTTTTGAGTTTATATTAATTTGAACACAAATGTATGCAATATTCAGACAAAGATATGATCAGAGAATCAAACACAGATGTAGAAATAAAGTAAAAGCAATAAAGGAAAGAACACACCAGATTTTATACTGGTTCGGAGTTACCCTACATTCAGTCCCGCACACAAGTACGGATTTTCTTTCAAAATCAATTCTCACAATCACGCCCTTGATTTCAAGGCCACGAGGTACACCACTCCAGATTCACAATCCTCTGGGTAGAGATACTTGATTTTACGGGCAACAAGTTCACCCAATTGATTTCACAGGCTACAATCACACCTTTTCTCACTTGATTGATTTCACAGGCTACAATCACATCTTTTCTCACTCAATTAATTACAAAGAAGTCTATGACTCTAAATAGCACTGAGATCATGTTGAGATAGTGATAGAGATTCAAACCAGAGATGATCTAGTTAGATTCAATAGTGACTTCGACAGAGTAATGATAAAAATGTATATAAAGAAATATGGAAGAAGAAGAGGAGTGAAATCAGAGAAATAATGAATATAAATTAGTTTAAAACAGCCATGTTTATAGTAGAACAACAACCATGTCCATTTGTGAAAGGATATGACAAATAAACACTTCCTTTGAAATTTAAATTTTTGAAATAAATTGCCACCTCGTCGACAGGGTCCCTAGGGGTTGTCGACAGGCCTAAGTGATTTTTGATAATTTGTTTTTCTTTGAAAATAACTTCTATCTTGTATTAAAACTATTTTAAACTTTATAAACATACTTAACTATAGTTAAAATACATAAATAAGTATAGAGAATAAGATTTTGGTATATATAAATTTTTACTATATATTTAAATCCAAGTATAAATATTAAAAGATAAATATATTATAATTAAAAGATAGTTTACTATGGATAATTTGATTTTGAAAATAAAGATCATTTTGAGGCTAAAAGTATTTTAAAACCAGGATAGATGTTTTGATTCTTTTAAAGGAAGATTTTTAAATCATTTTGAAAACAAGATATAATTTTGTAAAACATTTGAATAAAAGTTAGTGGATACAAAACAATATTCCACTAGATTTTTCATAAGTTACATCCTACTTAGTGTTCCATCCCTTTAACAAGCTCGAAGTGGATTCCATTCCACGAATAAAATGGATTTTCAGATGCCAGTGTTTTTCTAGGAGTTTTAACAAAATTCCTAACAAAATTACTTGTTATTGAAATATTGAACTCTTGATAATCTTGATACTCATGAGTCTTCAATCTTGATATTTTCAGTCTTTAATCTTTTCTACTGTACAGTCTTCATTCTTGGTACCTGCATGGTTAAATCCTGCATATACATACATACATATATATATATATAAACTATAATGTTAGCATTTATATTTTATAATCTTATTCCAAGGTTGTTGTCATCAAAACCATCTTCTCAGGAACTAACAGTTTGGTGCACCAAACCCAACTTTTCCTCATTTACGTCCAAATTGCATGTGCTTGCTTGGTCTTTCTGCATGGCCTTGTAAGTCTCTTTATTATTGTATAAATCCTTTATATAAGAGGCATCATTATTCTTCCACATTTGAATCACATTCTTCAATTGTTTCTAGTGATGCACATTTGTTTTTTAAGGATGCTTCATCTCTTTTATTATTCCTTTTTTCTCTTTAGAATTAGATCTAGGGTTTGTGCTTTGATCTTCCTGTTTGTATTTTATCTTGCCTTATCCCTCTTTTGTGCCAAAATGGTCATTCCCTTCCTGTTGATTTTTAGAATCTTGCTTTGCATATTTTACTTTTTGCCACACTCTTTTCCATTATTTCTAGGGATTTCTGCCTTGTTCTGCTGCCTTTGTTCCAATGAACCTTCATGTAGCTATTCTATCTTTTTTCCTCATCTTTGTTTTTTCTAGTAGTGATAATTTTAAGGCTATTGAGTTTTGTGTGTCCAAATTTTTCGCAATGAATACATACTTTATGTTTCCATTGATATGCAACTTGTACATGTAGAATTTTTCCATAAAGTAATTGAATAGGAAATGGGTTTAGCAGTTCTTCATTTGGAGAAATCTCAATTAAGCATTTTTCATATTGGATTCGTTCTAATTTTTTAGTGGACTCTTTTGGACATACCGGTTTGCCTATTCTATTTGCAAGCCAATTAATTCCCGATCTAGACCAAGCAAATATGGGTATATTTGATATATAAAGCTAGATTGGTACTGCCTTTATTATGCCACATACATTACTTATCATGGGATCCCATTGCTTGAGACAGTTTGTTCTACATAATAATTGGGTCACTCTCTGCTATTCTTCTTCTTCTATCATTAGCATCATATAGAAGGGAAAGAAATAGAATGCCATCAGATTTTACCTTTATGGAAACCTTCAACTTCAAAAAGTTTCTTAAGTGTTAAACTACAGTAGTATGTGATATTTTCTTGTCCAAGAAAAAGCCAACTATGTAATCATTCCATTTACTTGAACCAGCAAAGATAACTTCAGGAGGAGGGAGTGAAGCACACTAGAGTAGGATAACTTAGTAAAACTACCAATAATTTAACAGTAAGGTAGATAGGATAATGCATCGTTCTTGGTACTGGATTATGGGTTACGTATAATCGTATAACATATTTGATATTTACATAATTTTATCGATACTCTGTGTCTCATTCTCATAGGATATGTGTCTCATAATGCTAACGAGTATTGAAAATACAGGGCCGTATGGTTATGAAAGGAAAAGTGAGTGTTAAAACTGAAGTTGGTAAGCATAAACTAGTAAAAAAAAATTAAAGTAAAACGTGAAGATGCTTCGTTTCTATTGGATTTTTATTAGAGCATGCAATGGATTATGGTATAACCATGATTTTGCAAAGCAATGAAGCAAATTTTGTCGATATTTATACTATAAAATATGAGGATGCAATTGTTATGGTGTGAGATTTATAAAAACCCACCCTTTTACCATAATTTATCGGATTTTATCAATTTTTAGTTACCCAAATATGAAGACTTTCCATTCAATGTATACAATGCATTTGACATAATATTAAAAGGTTGATAAATTAATAAACTATAAAGAATTATTATTAGTTCACAGAGTTGAGCAAACGCATTATGTTGTACTAATGAATGAAAGAATGAAAATAGATGCTAGGTACACATAAAGGATCTATAATCAAACCCATACCAATATTTATATAAATAAACATAGGGTGAAGGGCTCTTAGCTAGGTTAATAAGTTTCTTAAACAATAGTTTAGAATAATTAGTTTTAAGAACAAAAGATAAAATAAATTATTATTATTATTTTGAAGGAAATTGATAAATAGTAAAAGAAATCATCATTTTTGTGGAGAAAATGATAAATGTCCTTGAAACTAATTAATCAAAAGTGCTATCCTCGAAACATATTAGTCTAAACTATGACACTTTTTAATGAAAATCCAATCATACATTATGTACATACAAACTTGTTCTCGTTCGAACTAAATATATCACAACTTGACTAAAAGTACGACGCTTTTCTTAACTTGAATAAATCATTGTTGGCAAGATAATATATTTTTATGCAAGCACGTAGATCGAAAAAGACCAGTGTGTGCTAACGTGCTAATTGAAGTAACGCAAAATAGATCTTTGCCTACCAAATTAAGAATTTGTCTAGTTAAGGTTCTTGTTGTAATGGTTGATGTGTCTTACGGTTGGAACCATATATCTACTCTTCTTGTCAGTCTTTTGGTCATATTTCAAATTCTTGCATGTTCACTTTTTCCATCCATTCTAGTTGTGCTTGTAGCACCTATTCTTATTCCTCGAAGAATCCACTACCTAGGCCTCCTATTATGAAGTGGATTCCCAGGGCCATTCAACCTACACCTCATATTATAGATGTCGTAGCTGATGTCTTGCCTCATAATCATGTTTCAGTTACGCTTGATGTTTCAGTTGTCGCTTTAGTCGCACCTTCTTCCTCTGAAGCTCCTACTTCTTGTCATGTACCTCCTTCATCTGATTTTATTCATTGGGACTCCGTCAAGCAAGCTTGGATTCTTGAAGCATCAAAAATAAGATACACCCTTATATGTGACAACTTTCATAAGTTTTTGCGAGATGGTGAAGGAGAGTCTAGACGTTTGTGCTACCATAATACGAGGGAAAGTCTTTCCCTATATATAGAAGGTGAACTTGGTAATCTGAATAGGGAAATCTTTTTCGATGACACTTGGGATAGGAAAATGATATATAGCAGTTTTTTTATCGGATTTCGTTCTGGACCTTGCTTCTCTTTTTTGGATATGTTCATGTCCTTAGACTTGAATCATTTGATGATGGTAGTAGTTCCTCTTCCTCTAAAGGGGGCTAGTCTAGGTCTTTCACTATTTTAGGTATGGAGCCTAATTCTTATGTTGCAGCTAGTTTGTTTTTTTATTAGTTGCTGAGGGCTTCTCTCTCAAACATGTTATTATGTATTAAAAGGGTACGACCGCTATAATCCGGCTTGCCCATGCAAAATAGTAATACTATTTTTTCCTACAAAATAGCCGAGGGGCTAAAACATATTTTTTTTTTACAAATGCTATAGTTTATAGACTCTTCTCCCATTTTGATCATCCAGATCATATCCCCATACCCATGCCTATATTCTTTATACGTATATCCTCCTCGGTGAACAACTCTCTTTGGCTTCAAAAATACTTCATCTTTCAATAAAATATATCAAAACACATACATGCATATATATATATATATATATATATATATCCTCCTCGGTGAACAACTCTCTTTGGCTTCAAAAATACTTCATCTTTCAATAAAATATATCAAAACACATACATGCATATATATATATATATATATATATATATATATATATTAAACAACTCCTCACCCTTATCCCTTAAATAAAATATAAATTTTATTCATCTTCATACAAACATCCTTTAACTACACCTCTTATACATCCTAAATTTTTCATCATAAATAAAGAGGAAGGAATGAGAACTTAAACTTGCTCTTGGTACCAGTGGCATGAGTGTGGTAGGGGGCGAAGAGAATGGTAGAGGAGTTCTCATCGGCCTTGGCAATCACTCAAAAAGAGATCACCATCCGAGCATAAAGGGAGAATATTAGGTGATATGGCTTTTGAAGGAGAAGGAGATCGAGATAGAATCATCATTCCTAGTGGTCAATATAGGCCATGGGGAATGGAAATAGTAAATGGCGATGAGTTCTAGAGTAAGGTGTAGTAACACCGGACTTAGGGTATGTACCATAGATGGACTCGCCATAAGAAAAGGAGGATCTTGGTCAAGTTCGTCTGCCAGATTTAGATAATTATGGCAGAGTGAGGTAGCCAAAATCATTGAAAGGAGATGCTGACCTTCAAGCTGATCATCAAAATGAATATGAAGATTATAAAAATGTTCGTCTAGATGAGAAAGGAAAGAAATCCGGTTGCTTTGACTGTCGAAATAGTTGAAGCATGGTGCAGTTTTTGGTCGGTGGTGGAGAATTCAATGATTGAACAAAGTGAGTCGATGTCACAGGTAAGGAAGTGGGCATGGATCAGTTCGTCTTGAATGCTAAGTGTCATTGTGGAGGTTGCATGGCTATTTGATGCCGGAATTGGGGGTGATAGGCATGTGAAGTTGATGACAATAATTCTCTAGTAGGAAAAGGAAAATAAGTAAAATTATATACAACTTCTTGCAACTTTTACATTTGCATAGCCAGGTGGAGTTACAAATTGTCAAATAAACCCTAAATCTTTTTAATGTCATAGCTAGCACATAGATAAACCAATTTAGAAGCTGTTTGTGCCATTTGGATTGTGACAAAATTTATAACATTTGATATATTTATTTGACTATTTGAGGAAGGTACAAATTCTCGTCTAGAATGATAATAAATTTGGATAATGCCTTAAAATGATATTTTTGCAAACGACGATGTATTATATATAATTGGGGCTATAAGTTATAAATTCTAAGTAAGATCCAGATAATTTTGCAAACTAAGGATTTAAATTGTAACTAACTATAGGAAATTAACATAATATATTATATTTGTTTAATATTACTTTAAAATAATCCTTAGCAATCGATAACATACAATTAAGTGAATTTTTGTTGGAGAGCCTATAACTGATTAAGGGAATTTTATATAATTTATTTTGACATGTTTGTAAAATGTGAATCATCCCTTAATCTAGTATCTTAATCTCCTTTTGTCTTATAATCTGATAGTATCCCAATTGTGTTATAATAAAGTTTAATTGAACCCTCGATATATGTTAAGACACAAATTGGAAAACTTTACGCATTATGGATCAATCTTTATTTAACTTATTAAGGGAAATTTTATATAGCATATATGATTTATCCCTTTAATTTTACGATGATAATCCATAAGCTTTCCAATATAGTAATGATATTTAAAGGCGCTTCGATGTTATAATGAGCTAAACCGTAATACTCATTGACCTATGTTTTTGGGTAATTGTGTGGATTGAGTCTAAATAAATTGATTAATGGGACTAATCCAATGTAAGTTATAGAAGTCTGCCATCCGTGTGGCTACCAGCTTTCATAGATACATATATGAAAGAATTCTGCCTATTTTTGTGCATACCGGCAATCAAAGATTTTATGATAGAAGTTTGCCTATCGGTATGGCTTCCAATAGTTAAAAATATCAATGGATTGTCCCTAGAAGATAATTCGGTAAACAACTTGATATTTGAATAATTAATTTAATAACTGAGATTTTAACACTATGTAAAGTGGTAAAGAGGCTTCTAACATCAAATAGTATGGGTTGTGTCACGATCTGAAATTCAATGTTCGAATTTGACACTAAATACCTCACTTGTATTCGACTGTCGAAAATTCAAACATCGAACTCCAGTCGGATGGAGCTTATAACAACATCAGATGAATATAAAACAGCGGGAAAAAATGAATATCATGCATCACATCAAAGATACAACATCAACATAATATCCATTACTACATCAGAGTATTTTTATACGTATATCACAACTCCAAATAAATATCATAATAGTACAACGAGTGATCATATATAAAAAAGCCTTCGAAGCGATGAAGCGATAGCGAACTTTCAAAAAAAACTAAGCACCTTGATATCCAAAGCTTCCCAAAATATCTCCAAGATAAAAGCTCCAAATACTGCTAACACCAGAACACGGAAACCTACTACTAGGCTGCCCGGGTAGAAATTATGGGCACCCAGAGTTTAGAAAAGAAACAATAAACTCCGGGTCAGTCATGGGACTGGTATGAGTAAACAAAAATAGTTTCTTTTACATAAAACAGACTTATAAAAGGAAATCCGGTATGCTTTCTGAAAATGAAACTACCATAAGGCCTTCCGGCACACACACAATGCAAACGCACACTTGGGGGAGATTTCCCCTTATGATAGTCAAATATGCTTAATACGAGAAAAATCCTTTGATATTATTATTAGTGCATAGTGTGAAAACATTTCGAAAGTTGAATATTAATCTTAGCCAGCATAGGTACCCTTATACTATGCCTACTATAGCAGCCATGTTAAATGGCAGGTTCTTCAAATGCTATCCATTTTGAAGTATCACTATTTGGAATGGGTTATATGACACGAAGGTCCTCTCCCGGCTAAACCGAATATTGAACGCTTAATTTTAAAACACGTGGGTATATCAATCATAAAGATTCACATTCAGGGTTCGATGTGGGTTTCGGATAACTAACTAAAATCCGACTCCCTGTCGCATCGAAACTTAAATGCCGTTTTACGGGCAAAAGGGTTTTCGCACAAATACAGAATTTAATCACAAATCATAGTTCTGTACAGAGCATCACACAGTATCATAACCACAACAGAAACATCAATCCAGCGCATAACAATAGTTAATTGTTTTCCAATGTGGTTTAAGTGAATTAACCACACAGCTATTATAATCAATTATCAATTATTCTTAATGATAAATAAATAAATTAATTATTAATCAACTTTGTTAATAAATTATCTCTTAATCAATTAACTTAATTAACTACTAATTATAAATTAATCAGCTTAAATTATCTAATTAACAATTCTTAATTATAAATAACCTAAATTATAAATTAATCATTCTTAATTTCCCTTTTCAAACAATTAATAATTATTTATCTTAATTCATATTTTAAAATCTTCCTTAATTACTTTGAAATCAATTTATTATAACTATAAAAAGCTTTAATGTTAATTAACTTTAACACCTATCTTAAATTAATTATTTAGTTAAAGTATTAATTAGATTTTAAAACGTTGTTAAGTATTTGCTTGGTTAATTAAACTTGAAATAAGTTCTTAACTCAAAGCAGTTAAACATTAATTACTTTGTTAACACCAAAATTTTTGGAACATTATAACTTGAATTAATTTGGGCTTAACCCATTTTTGAAGCAACCCGAGCAACCCAGGTTTTTACTCGAGTGTTACTCGAGTTTCTCCTGCATTTCCCCGAAGCATCTCTCTCCCTCGCGTACTCTCTTCTTCTTCTTTTTTCTCTAGCTTAATTTTAAACTTAAACCCACTGCTGAAACAGCTCCACTCGAATGCGAGAGAACTCGAGTCAACCTACCTCCTACTCGAACGCTCCTTCGAGTTTCTCCCCAAGCTCAAAACTCCCTGACACAGAATCGACGTCGTGCACGTGCACAGCGTCGCGCCGCCGTTCTGGCGAACATCGCGAGCTTCAGCAAGTCGAAATTCATCCTCCTACTCCAAATCGAAGCTTGATTCGACACAGAAACCTCGAAATCAAAATTCGCCTCATCATTGCAACTGTAACTCGAACCTACCTAAACGAAATTGTCTTATCGCCGCTCCTCAGACCACTAGTGACGCCATGATTTCGGCCACATCACTTCAATACTCCATACTACCATCACCTATCATCACGTGCAACTCGATGCCTCCGAGGAGATGAAATCACCTTAGTTACAAACACGAAAACAAACTCGAATATAATCCTAGATTGAACTTGAACCTCCAAGTTATACAATAGAAAAATTATTTGCTAATTTTCCTGAAATCAATGACGTTCAACCTTGCTTCACGCAAAACTTCAACATCAAATATTGAATTGATCATCAGAAAATGATCAAAATGCATATTTTATTCGAATACGAACTGCACTTGGAACACTTGATTAAAAATCATCATATTCATTTTAAGAATCATATCTTTGTACGATCATTCAAATTATATAATCAAATCAATATTTTAAAATACTTGAATTTATCATAAAATTTTGTTTTTACAGTAAAATTTTGGTTACAGAGTTAACTCTTCATGATCAAGCTTAATACAAATTTTAGGCTGTGATTCTAGTTGAAACAAACTTGTTTTCTTTAAAAATCCTAAGCTAAAAAGGTTTGTATGAAGTTTATTTAATTTTTTTTCCTGATTCTCTTTGCTCTGAGACCCAAAATATTGAAGAACAAACTGTAAAAAAGTTTCCAGTAACACAGAAACATATAGAACAACATTTTCTTTTCAATATACAACAAAAACACAAGGTTCATGAACTAAATACTTAGATTTCAATTAAAAAAAATAAGTTTACTCACTTAGAAATGTTGATGAACAGAGCTGCTTTTCCTTGTGTTTGAAAACCTACAGATGCTCTGCTTTTAAATTTTTTCCTGTTTTATTTAGTTGAATGATCTTGAGTTTGAAAATATAATGATACTTATGTTTTCTTTTCTTGCTGACTTTGCTATATTTTGGCTTTTGAACGAACTAAAATGAATATGGATGTGTATAAATAAAGAAGGCTTTGCACAGGTAGGTTATAACTGGTGCAAGATTTTTCTTTTAATCGGATAATTTTTTTCTTCTTGTTGACTAAGCCAAGTTTAATTCGGCTGATATGATTTTATGGTGTGCTAAGCAAGATTTCCATTTATGCTTGAATAGATAGCGTTTAATGCCTTTGTTCCCATTTTTGTTTACATGTATATGCTGTTTGAATTTTTTTCCTTTTTTTGTAAGTACATTTTGTTTTGTAATCTAATTTTGTTTGCAGACTTTTTTTTCCTGCATATATTTTTGTTTTTTTGTTTCCTGGTTCATAAAATCCTTATGCAACCTTGTATGTGTTTCATTATGGTTTTTTTAAGTTTATCTTATGTTGCTATATAACCATAAGACCTTATCAACATAAATTCTAAATTTTATTTCTATTTATAGTTTAACCAAGAACATTTAATTTATACATATATTTCATTTTTATGGTTTAAGACAAATTTTTGTTTGTTATATATTTTTTCTTTATTATTAATTTTATTTATATAAAGCTTAAACTACCAAATATTTATTTATATCCATATATCTTTGTAATATTAATATTAATAATATTTTATTTCTTTTGAAACTCCTCAAATTAATTTCAAAAGTTCAAATAAATCACCAAATTTAAATTAACAAATTCTGGAATGCTACAAATACCCCCCCCCCTTAAGAAAATTTTGTCCTCGAAATTTGAAAGAGAGAGAAAAGCAACAAAGAATATACGAATTCAGAAAAGAAAATAAGGAAATGGCTTACCAGTTTAAGCCGAGATATCCACTCTGCAATTGGGATATGATTTCTGCATATTATCTTCAGTTTCCCAAGTACAGTCCTTTGGATCGCCGCTCCACTGTACTTTAGCTAGTTTCACAACTTTGTTTCTCAATCGCTTTTCATCACGATCTACAATTTTTATCGGTTCTCTTTTAACTGTTAAACTGGGAGTGATTTCGAGATCCTGCTGAGCAGCTTCTTCGATAATACTATCTGGATCGTGCACATACATCCGAAGATTAGAAATGTGGAACACATCATGCACGCCAAACAACCAGCTGGGTAGCTGCATTTGATATGCTAGAGGACCGATCCTCTCCAGAATAGAAATGGGACCAATATACTGTGGTGCCAGCTTACCTGTTTTCCCAAATCTTAATACTCCTAGCATTGGAGATACTTTGAGAAAAAAAGAGTCTCCAATCTGGAATTCCAAATCCTTTCTTCTACGATCATAATAACTCTTTTGACGACTCTGGGCTGTCTTCAATTTCTTTCGTATAAAATCAACCTTCTCTGTGGCTTCTTTAATCATATCTGGTCCAAGGACGAGTCTATCACCTGCCTCAATCCAACATGCTAGTGATTGACATGGACGACCATATAAAGCTTCAAAAGAAGCCATTTCTATACTGGCATGATAGCTGTTGTTATATGAGAATTTGACCAGATGTAAATGGTCCTCCCAAGAACCACCAAAATCAAGTATACAAGCACGCAATAGGTCTTCTAAGATTCGGTTAATCTTCTCAGTCTGGCCATCAGATTGTGGGTGATAAGCAGTGTTGAAATTCAGTTTTGTTCCCAATACGTCTTGAAATGCCTCCCAAAATCTACTAGTGAAGATCGGATCACGATCACTCACTATACTGCTCGGAATACCGTGGAGACGAACAATTTCTTTCACATATAACTCGGCTAAACTTGCAGCCGTGCGGGTAGATTTTACTGGCAAGAAGTGGGCTATCTTAGTCAAAGGTCCACAATAACCCAAATTACTTCATTGCCTTTTCGAGTACGAGGCAACCCGTCGATGAAATCCATCGATACTTGGTCCCATTTCCACTTGGGTACCTCTAAAGACTGAAGTAAACCCGCCATTTTCTTTTGATCACTTTTGATTCATTGGCAAGTAGTACATCGTCTCACATATATAGATATGTCTGTTTTCATCGTCATCCACCAGAAAGTTCTTTTGATGCCACGATACATTTTATTGACCACTAGATGGATGCTGAATTTAGATTTGTGGCATTCGTCCGAAACTTCACGTTTTAGATCAAGGATGTCTAGAACACATATCCTGCCTTTCATCCTTATAACCCCATTATCATCAGTTGCAAAACTAGAATCTTCACCTCGACGAATCCTCCCATATATTCCTTGAAGAAACTGGTCCTCTTTTTTCTTGTTGGCGATCTTTTCAAGAAGAGTAAGAGCAATGACGAGATGAGCAAGAATAGCATGCTTTCTACTCAAAGAATTGGCAACCACATTGGCTTTTCTCGGCGTATATAGAATATCTAGGTCATAAGATGCCATAAATTCCAACCAGCGTTGTTGTCGCAGATTTAAATCTTTCTGGTGAAGAGATATTTCAAAGATTTATGGTCGTTGAATAATTCAATTTTTTCACATAAAGAAAGAGAGTTCATTAAGTATATTTATTAAGTTAAGTTAAATTCGTAAATTGTTAAGAAAGCCGAAAAGATTCTTACCCAGAAGATAATGTCGCTATATTTTCAAAGCGAAGATAATAGCTAAGAGTTCCAAATCATGAGTTGGGTAATTTCTTTCATGAGGACATAATTGTCTACTCACATAGGGAATCACATTCCCAATCTGCATTAATACCGCACCCAACCATCACGACAAGCATCGGTATAAATAGATATCCCTGATTTCTGTTGATAATAGCGAGAACAAGAGCTGTGGTTAATCTCTTCTTCAATTCCTGAAAAGCTTCGTCACATTTCAGAGTCTAATTGAATTTTACATCCTTCATTGTTAGCTTAGTCAATGGACTAGCTATCTTAGAAAAATCCTGAACAAACTTTCGATAATAACCTGCTAAACCCAAAAAGCTTCGAACTTCTTTTGGGGTAGTGGGTTTTCTCCAATCAAGAATAGCGGAAATTTTGCTAGGATCAACAGCAATTCCTTCTTCATTAACAAATGGCTAAGAAATTTAACTTTATTGACCTAGAAGTGGCATTTGGAAAATTTTGCGAATAGAATATTTCTCCTCAAAATCTCCAAAACGATTCTAAGGTGCTCGGCATGCTCCTCTTCGGTCTTGGAATGGATCAAGATATCATCAATAAACACGAGCACAAATTTATTCAATACTTTCCGGAACACACGAATCTTAAGATCTACGAAGTATGCTGGAGCATTGGTTAGCCCGAAAGGCATGACTAACCATTCGTAGAACATATTAGGACCCCTGAAAGCGGTCAAATGAACACAATCTTCGACAATTCGCAGTTGATGGAATCCCTGGGCAAGATCCATCTTCAAAAAGAAACGAGCGACGTGCAGTTGATCAAATAGATCATCAATTCTAGATAGTGGAAATTTATTCTTGAGAGTCAGCTTATTGTGATCGCGGTAATCTACACACAATCTCAAAGACCCGTCCGATTTAGCAACAAACACGACTGCTGAACCCCATTCAGAAACACTGGGACGAATTAACCCTTTCGCTAGTAGATCATTGGTTTGTCGAACTAATTTAACCCTTTCCCTAGGTGACATCCTGCGACTTGCGTGAATGACAGGACGAGCATTAGGTACTAGGTCAATTCTGAATTCTATTTCTCGGTGCGATGGTAAATATTTCACTTCTCCGAACACATCCAGAAAATCTCTAACAATTGGTATAGACTCCAGACTGGGTTCGGGATAACCCAAGTTATACGTCAACCCTTCTCTTTTAGGACTAGGGTCCTCACAAGAAATTTCGATGATATCTCCAAATCCGGTTTTAATCAAAATCAATCGATTGTTACAATCCAATTTAGCTTCGTATTTTGTTAGCTAATCCATTCTAAGTAAGACTTCAAACTCGTTAAAATCAAGAACAAAGAGACCAATAGGGAATTGGTAATGGGAATATGAGATAGGAATGTCTCTACATCAAAGACAAAGGTTTGTGGGACCTCCGATTGGATTCTTTACGCATATAGGCTCATCAACAAAATCGGGTTCAAGATTTAATTCATTTTTAGCTTGTTGAGAGATAAAACTATGTGTAGCGCCCGTGTCAAAAAAAACTCTAACAATGCCATCATAAATAGTAAGATTACCTTCCAGAACTCCTTTCCCTTTTTCTGCTTTGGAAGATGCAGGTTGGTCTTTGACTGCATACACCTTGCCTGTCTAAGCTTGCTTCATAACTGGGCAGTCTTTAACTTTGTGTCCAAGTTTATGACAATAATAACATTTCCTGGGCTATGCTTGAACGGATTGATTGACTTGTCTCTTAGGCTTCGTACATCTGCTAGAATAATGGCTCTTTTCCTAGCAATTATAGCAAGTGACATTCTCTGCTGTGCTTCCCTGATTACTCTTCTTTTTCTCTTTGCCCTGCCATGGTTTCTTGCCTCCAAATTTTCGCTTCTTCCAATTTTGATTGCCCGAATTTCCCTTCTCCACCGGGGCTTCTTGCATATCAAGTGCGGCATATTTATATCCCATATCAACTAAATCTTAAAAGGATTCTTTGACGTGGCCAGTCATTCTTTCATGGAATTTCTTATTCATCCCACGAATGAACCTTTCATTCTTCTTTAAAGGTGTATTCACCAATTCTGGACCGAAGCGAGACAATTCATTGAATTTGTTTAGATACTCCTCGAATGATAAACTCCCCTGCTTTAAGTCCATGAATTCCTGGTACATTCGAGAAATTCCAACTGATGGCAGATAGCGCTTCTTAAATACTTCTTTGAATTTCTCCCAAGTAAACTCGTCTTCTGGCTTATCTACAGTGACTGTTTCCCACCATGCTAAGGCTTCTTCTTGAAGTTGCCAAGAAGCTATGAGTCGCTTCTGATCATCTTGCAACTTTAGCCCTCTAAAGATTTTCTCACATGATCTGATCCATGCTTAAGCCTCAACAATTGACTCCTTGCCAGTGAACGGCTTACCACCAAGCCTTGAGAAATTCTTATATAAATCAGCCAGATTCGGCTGCTGCTGAATAGGTATTGCTGCTACTACTGTCGGGGGAACTTGACTAGGTGCTGTGGCATTTCCTCGCCCACCAGCTCTTCCTCTTCGTCTGCTCACTCTTACTATCTGTAATCAGTAAGAAAATTGATTTAGGTATACGGACGAAATATCTTAAGGAATATCAGCAGTAAAAGAAATAGACTAAGAAAATTTAGAGTTTCAGTCTTGGTTATACTCATTCTAGGGTATACTTCACCCTCTCTCTAATGGGCCATCTAATGTGTTATACTCCGTAGCTAAAGTTCTTACCCAACCTTCAGCTCTGATACCAATTTGTCACGATATGAAATTCAATGTACGAAATTTGACACTAAATACCTCACTTGTATTCGACTGTCGAAAATTCAAACATCGAACTCCAGTCAGATGTAGCTTATAACAACATCAGATGAATATAAAATAGCGGAAACAAAATGAATATCACGCATCACATCACAGATACAACATCAACATAATATCCATTACTACATCAGAGTATTTTTATACGTATATCACAACTCCAAATAAATATCATAATAGTACAACGAGTGATCATATATTAAAAAGTCTTCGAAGCAATGAAGCGATAGCGAACTTTCAAAAAAAACTAAGCACCTTGATATCCAAAGCTTCCCAAAATATCTCCAAGATAAAAGCTGCAAATATTGCTAACACCAGAACACGGAAACCTACTACTAGGCTGCCCGTGTAGAAATTATGGTCACCCAGAGTTTAGAAAAGAAACAATAAACTCTGGGTCAGTCATGGGACAGGTATGAGTAAACAAAAACAGTTGCTTTTAAATAAAACAGATTTATAAAAGAAAATCCAGTATGCTTTTGGAAAATGAAACTACCATAAAGCCTCCCGGCACACACACAATGCAATCGCACACTTGGGGAAGATTTCCCCTTATGATAGTCAAATATGCTTAATACGAGGAAAATCCATTGATATTATTATTAGTGGATAGTGTGAAAACATTTTAGAATGTTAATCTTAGCCAGCATAGGTACCATTATACTATGCCTACTATAGCTGCCATGTTAAATGGCAGGTTCTACAACTAAAACCGTATTGGGTTCGTATTGTTTTGTTTGGGTTTCCAACAAATGGTCAGGCTAAGAAACTTCCTACTGCCACATGGCTATGCCTCTGGCGGGACGTCCCGAGAACTTAACCAGCTCTCTGCCAACACAAGGCTGGGTTACCTCTGTAACTAGGTAATTACTGCACGAATATGCCACTCCCCGGTCCTTTGGGACCTTTATCCGATGGCCCTCTACTACAAAGCAACAACCACACAGTAAATGAGATTGGAGCAACCACATAGGTAAATATCTAGGCTCCATACCATTACATCACCTTTTTCCAGAAGGAAATGACATACCCTAAAGGGCGCGACCCTCATAACATTGCCGCATCTTTCCTGTTTCGACCATTTCCGGGTTGTGAGGTCCGATGAGGTCTCGCCACAAAGCTATGCTTTACACGAAAGCCACGCTTTGATCACAAATGATCAACAAACGATCAATACACAGCAGCACTTAGCATGCCACACTACCAAATTGGGAGTATATCGCTGATAACCTTCAATTACATAACCTCTACGCTCGTACGTCTCAGAGAAGGGTGTTAAGCTAAGAGAATAAATTATCCGCCACGAACAGATACGTATTTGAAAGAAATCTGCTTTATACCTCAAAGTGTAGTGTCAGACACACAACCATACAAGTCTATTCCGGGTTCGAACAGAACCGAAGGCACTTCGTCCAATAAAGGAAGAAGCCCTTGCAAATCCGGGTATCCACAATCCCGATCAGAACTTTCCATCACTTAGGGAATCTCTATACAATAGCCACTCGGTGCAGAGACAATCGATAGGTTATCCTATCGTTTTCGAAGACACCCGGTCTTCAACAACGGTCTTCAAATGCTATCCATTTCGACGTATCACTATTCAGAATGAGTTATATGACACGAAGGACCTCTCCCGGCTAAACCGAATAGTGAACGCTTAATTTTAAAACACGTGGGTATATCAATCATAAAGATTCACATTCAGGGTTTGATGTGGGTTTCGGATAACTACCTGAAATTCGACTCCTTGTCGCATCGAAGTTTAAATGCCGTTTTACGGGCAAAAGGGTTTTCACGCAAATACAGAATTTAATCACAAATCACAGTTCAACACAGAGCATCACACAGTATCATAACCACAATAGAAACATCAATCCAGTGCACAACAATAGTTAATTATTTTCCAATGTGGTTTAAGTGAATTAACCACACATCCATTTTAATCAATGATCAATTATTCTTAATGATAAATAAATAAATTAATTCTTAATCGACTTTGTTAATAAATTATCTCTTAATCAATTAACTTAATTAACTACTAATTATAAATTAATCAGCTTAATTTATCTAATTAACAATTCTTAATTATAAATAAACTAAATTATAAATTAATCATTCTTAATTTCCCTTTTCGAACAATTAATAATTATTTATCTTAATTCATATTTTAAAATCTTCCTTAATTACTTAGAAATCAATTTATTATAATTATAAAAAGCTTTAATGTTAATTAACTTTAACACATATCTTAAATTAATTATTTAGTTAAAGTATTAATTAGATTTTAAAACGTTGTTAAGTATTTGCTTGGTTAAATAAACATGAAATAAGTTCTTAACTCAAAACAGTTAAACATTAATTACTTTGTTAACACCAAAATTTGTGCAACATTATAACTTGAAATTAATTTGGGCTTAACCCATTTTTGAAGCAACCCGAGCAACCCAGGTTTTTACTCGAGTGTTACTCGAGTTTCTCCTGCATTTCCCCAAAGCATCTTTCTCCCTCATGTACTCTCTTCTTCTTTTCTTTTTTTCTCTAGCTTAAGTTTAAACTTAAAGCCACTGCTGAAACAACTCCACTCGAACGCGAGAGAACTTGAGTCGAGCCACCTCCTACTCGAACGCTCCTTCGAGTTTCTCCCTAGGCCTAAAACTCCCTGACACAGAATCAACGTCGTGCATGTGCACGGCGTCGCGCCGCCGTTCTGGCGAACGTGGCGAGCTTCAGCAAGTCAAAATTCATTCTCCTACTTGAAATCGAAGCTCGATTCGACATAAAAACCTCGGAATCAAAATTCGCCTCTTCGTTGCAACTGTAACTCGAACCTACCCAAACGAAATTGTCTCGCCGCCGCTCCTCAGACCACCAGCGACGCCCTGATTTCGGCTACATCACGTCAACGCTCCATACTACCATCCCCCATCATCACGTGCAACTCTATGCCTCTGAGGAGATGAAATCACCTTAGTTACAGACACAAAAACAAACTCGAATATAACCCTGGATTGAACTCGAACCTCCAATTTATACAATATAAAAATTATTTGCTAATTTTTCTGAAATCAATGACGTTCAATCTTGCTTCGTGCAAAACTTCAACATCAAATATTGAATTGATCATCTGAAAACGATCAAAATGCATGTTTTATTCGAATACGAACTGCACTTGGAACACTTGATTAAAAATCATCATATTCATTTTAAAAATCATATCATTGTATGATCATTCAAATTATATAATCAAATCAATGTTTTAAAATACTTGAATTTATCATAAAATTTTGTTTTTACTGTAAAATTTTGGTTACATAGTTAACTCTTCATGGTCAAGCTTAATACAAATTTTAGGCTGTGATTCTAGTTGAAACAAACTTGTTTTCTTTAAAAATCCTAAGCTAAAAAGGTTTGTATGAAGTTTATTTAATTTTTTTCCCGATTCTCTTTGCTCTTAGACCCAAAATATTGAAGAACAAACTGTATAAAAGTTTCCAGTAACATAGAAACATACAGAACGAAATTTTCTTTTCAATATACAACAAACACACAAGGTTCATGAACTAAGTACTTAGATTTCAATTTAAAAAATAAGTTTACTCACTTAGAAATGTTGATGAACAAAGCTGCTTTTCCTTGTGTTTGAAAACCTGCAGATGATCTGCTTTTAAATTTTTTCCTGTTTTATTTAGTTGAATGATCTTGAGTTTGAAAATATAATGATACTTATGTTTTCTTTTCTTCCTGACTTTGCTATAAATTTTCTTTTGAACGAATTAAAATGAATATGGATGTGTATAAATAAAGAAGGCTTTGTACAGGTAGGTTATAACTGGTGCAAGATTTTTCTTTTAATCGTATATTTTTTTCTTCTTGTTGACTAAGCCAAGTTTAATTCGGCTGATATGATTTTATGGTGTGCTAAGCAAGATTTCCATTTGTGCTTGAATAGATAGCATTTAATGCCTTTGTTCTCATTTTTGTTTACATGTATATGATGTTTGAATTTTTTCCTTTTTTTTGTAAGTACATTTTGTTTTGTTCTTGTAGATTTTTTTTGTAATCTAATTTTGTTTGTAGACTATTTTTTTCTTTTCATAAAATCCTTATGCAACCTTGTATGTGTTTCATTATGGTTTATTATTTGTTTAAGTTTATCTTATTTTGCTATATAACCATAAGATCTTATCAACATAAATTTTAAATTTTATTTCTATTTAAAGTTTAAACATCAACATTTAATTTATACATATATTTCATTTTATGGTTTAAGACAAATTTTTGTTTGTTATATATTTTTTCTTTATTATTATTATTATTTGTATAAAGCTTAAACTACCAAATCTTTATTTAAATCCATATATCTTCGTAATATTAATATTAATATTAATAATATTTTATTTCTTTTGAAACTCCTCAAATTAATTTCAAAATTTCAAATAAATCACCAAATTTAAATTAATAAATTCTGGAATGTGACAGATTGACTTTGTGTTTGTGCTTTATTTGCATTCTACTTTGTATTACGGTGACCAATTAATTGTGAATTAAATATAAGGACATTATTGCGAGTAGTGAAACCCCATAAGCTACTTAGTTGGATCATTAATAACAATTAATTTGAATTTAGTGTAGGGATTAGATAACTAGGTTTGAGTTACTAGTATAACTCGAATTGTTTAATTCGCAGCGCACAACTCGATAAGAAATAATAAGTTGAGGAATTATAATGATTATATCGATAATATTTAGTGCTCGCCTAATAAAGCTAAATATGGTCCATACTACGTTTAATATATGTGCCTTGTTTATATTGAAAATATCTTATATTATTGTTACCAATAACAATTGTTAAGATACTATAGGAAAATACCTCAACCTATTATTGATGCACAAAGATAGGTCAATTTATTACTTTAGTTGATGTTATTTCATTTATATGTTTATGATCTATTTATCATCACTTGATTATTTATGAGTACTCACGTATTTATATAATTATCGTTGCTCCTTAAGATGATGGTTTTAATGACAACAACATTAGGACTTGCTATAATTATAAATACTAACATTATAGTTTTGCTATATATGTATATGCAGGATTTAACCATGCAGGTACCAAGAATGAAGACTGTAGAATATAAAGATTCAAGATTGAAGATATCAAGATTGAAGACCCATGAGTATCAAGATATCAAGAGTTCAAGATTTCGAAGTATAAGATAAGTATTGAGTCTAGAATTATGTTAAAACTTCTTGAAAGCACTTACATCTTTATTCGAAATTTATTCGTGGATTGGAATCCACTTCAAGCCTATTAAAGGGATGGAACCCTAGTGGGATGGAACCCATGACAATATCTAGTGGAACATATAGTGGTCCTATTTTGATATCCAATAATTTTATGAAAATACTTTTCAAAAATATATCTCTTATTTTAAATGTTTTTAAAACCTACTTTTCAAAAAGAAATCTCTCTTGTTTGAAATCTTTTAGCCTCAAAATTATCTTTATCATTTTTAATATTTTAATTACAAAATTGTCCTTGATTTTAAACCATCTCTTGTTTTAAATATTTAACTTTTAAATATTTATATACTTAGACTTTAAATCACTTTATAGATTAAGATTGTATATATTAAAAATTACTCTTATATGTTTAAATTATATTCAAATATATTTACAAAGTTTACAAATTGTTTTTGACAAATTATAGAAACCAATTTTAATAAGAAAATAATAATCACCATTTTTTCCTAAAGCATGTTGACATACTCCTACCCTCCATGTCGACATGGTGCCCGTTAAAATTCAAAATTCAAATTTTCAAAAGAAGTTTCTATTCGTCGTATCCTTTCACGAATAGATATGGATGTTGATCTTCTATAAATACCATTAGTTCTAAACAAATTTTTAATCAGATTTCACTTGTTTTCTCTCCTTTTCGTCTTCCACATTTATTTTAAAGAACCCCAAACTATACTCTGTCGAAATACCAAGTGAATCTAAATTGATTATCTCTTGCTTGATTCTTTTCCACTCTCTCCATAAGATCTCCAAATCAAACTGTTGAGTAAAAGGTGCGGTTGAGCCTTGAAATCAATTGGGTGAGATTGTAGCCCCGGAAATCAATTAGGTGACCTTTTAGCCTAGTTCAATTAATAGAGTTTTCCCTGGACTCAAATATAGGAGGGTGTACCTCGTAGCCTTGAAACCGAGGGTGTAATCTAGAAGATTATTTTGAAAATAAATCCGTAGAATTGTGCGGAGAGGATGTCGGGTAACTCCGAACTAGTATAAAATCCTGGTGTGTTCTTTCCTTTACTGCTTTTATTTAGTATTTGCATCTGTGTTTGATTTTGTGATTATATCTGTGTTTGTGAATTGCATTTGTTGGTGATTAAATTACACAAGTTTCAAAAAGATTTATAAAATCCATAAAACACTATTCACCCCCCTCTATTGTTATTCCAGCCTTGAGATCCGTAATCCGCATTTCTAACAATTAATACCCTTTATGATACTATATAGGTCCGGGGAAATGAGTACGATGAGGAAGACATTATGTGATTTAAATTGAACCCGATAGATCTTGTGAGATCTGTTTCGACATGAGGATATTTTGGTGGAAACTTCTAGTGTAATACTAGAGAAGCTAATATCCATCTTAGATGACCAACTAGGGGATAGCGCCCAAGTCCAAGACAAGTTAACTCTATCATCACTGATCAAATAGTCTACTACTCAAGATTTACCTAGGATTGTGGGTCGTAAATTTAGTTTAGTAAATTTTATGGAAATGTTGATAAGTGAGTGTGATTTGGGATAACAAAGAAAATATGTGGGGACACCCACACTTAAATGAGTATTTTGTTCATTTACTTGAATTCTGGTATAGATTTCAAACAAAAAAATTTATATAGATTTTGTAAAACTAGGAATACATTTTAGAAACCTTCTGGTAAATGATTTTTTTTAAATAACAGAGCAATGAAATATGAAAACTTACAAATAAATAGGTAAGAAAGTTAGAGAAAATAGATCAGTTATATAATATGAGTGGGGTAGTTTAGTGTGTTGTGTGACATTTACCTATGTACCCTCATAATTTAATTATGCATTGATTATCTACATCATTATAGTGCCAAATAGTATTAGAGTGGAATGTTAAAACGCAGTTACTATTGCTCTATCCATGCTTCTAAATGTGACTTCTATATTTATCACTGTATTTTATATTGGTAGATGTCATATAATTGTTAAATGCTTAAATGTTTCATTAACCCTGTGTCAAAAGTTCAGTTAGCCTTTGTATTCCATGTATATCACATTACAAAAGCATGTTGATAGGAGTTTTATAACATGTATTATTGTTGTCTATATTATTCCATTGATATATATATATATATATATATTAAAATGGGTTCTTTATTAACGACGTATAAGAACCAAATAAGGAATTTGCCTCCTTAAAAATCCTTATTGACGTAATAGGGAAAAAGAGCAGGTTATCCCCTATTATACAACTCCTGTGTAGTAGAGTAATAAAGTACAACAACAAACAAAATACAGAAAGACCAGAAACATGCAAGCTTTTTTTTTGAACCGGTTCTTGTCAGAAACACGCAAGCTTCAGTCCAATACAATAATAAACACCCCCTCATCATACGTTTACACATATGGCCTAATAAGAACATGACATAAACCTTAGTACTTCAACCCCACTTCATCTTGGATCACTAAGTATCTGAAGAAACACAACAGAGAAAACGAGCCTTTATCTATCCACTAGATTTCTTCATATATGAACCATCAGATCACACAAGATCCAAAGGCACACAAGCACTGAAATATTATGACGCGGATTACCAGTGTGTCTAGGCCTAGCCCATTTTTGTATATAAATACATGTAATCTTTCTATTTCGGGTTATACATTTTTGTATTAACAGTTTGTGTGATACAAACTATTTTCTTCAAATACCAATCATATCTGATTTCTGATTTAGTATCGAGCATATTCGCCTAAAGGCATTTTTCTTTCGCTGATCATCACTGAGACGAAGCATTGCTTCGTTCCCCTCAGAATATATCCTCATCATCGAGGAGTTAACCTATCTGATCAAGCATAGTTCTTGTACCCCATCATCCTAACTGTGCCACGCCAAGAAGGGACCAAAACAGTTTCTTCATCTCCACTTCTGGCTGCAACAATTAAGTGTTTTTCAGATCCACTTGTGCCACGCCAAGAAAGCTCCAATCAACTTTCTGACTGCATCTTGCTTCGCCAGAATCCTCTCTCTCCTATTCAAGAAACAAGGCAATAACCAGTTCTTATCAAATTTCTGCAATGGCTCACGATGAAGATGACATAACATCAGCAACATCAAGAAATGAAGCAAAGGAAACTGCACCATCCCTTGTCAAACTCAAAAGCAATGTTATAACCATCCCTCTCGACGAAGATAACTACATCTTATGGAAGTACCAAATTGACACAACCTTGAAGGGACATGGCCTTCAAGATTATATCAAAGACACAATCTCCATTCCACCTGTCATGAAGGAAGACAGAGAAGGAAATCTTGTTAGCAACCCAGAATATGCCAATTATCAAAAACAAGACAGTCTATTATCTTCATGGCTACTATCTTCTATAATTGCTAGTCTACTGTCACAAGTCGTTGGATGTAATTCCTCTCATGAAATATGGTCACCTATTGAACAAATTTTCAATTCACAATCGGCAGCAAGGATAATGCATTACAAGAGACAGTGACAAAGTGCAAGAAAAGAAGATATGAGCATGAGGGACTATCTTGCTAAAATCAAGAACTTGTGTGATAAACTAAGTGCTGTAGGTCATAAGATATCAGACAGTGAACAAATTCTCACTATAACTAATGGTCTTGACGAAGCATGCGAGTCAGTGGTTACCTTCATCGCATCACAAAAGACACTTCCAGACTTACAATATGTGCAGTCTGCCCTTATCACTCATGAAGGTAGAATAGAGCGAAGAAAGGCAATACAATCAGAAATGTCAGTCAACCATGCATCTGGGTTCAATTCAAGAAGCAAGAATCATCAAAAACTCACACAAAGCCAAAACCCAAGATCAAACAGTCAACAACAAAGAAGTAATCAACCACAAAGAGGAAGAGGCAGAGGCAGAAACAACTATAATAACAGAGTGAAGTGTCAAATATGTGAGAAGTTTGGCCATGCAACCAACAAGTGTTATTTCAGATTCAACTCAGAATTTAACATAGGACAGTCAAGTCAAAAAGGGCTTCATGCCAATATGGCTCAAATAAATCAACAGCTAAAGACCAACAGTGATGGTTTCAAGACACAAGGCAGCAATGGTGATGACTTGGTCAAATCAGAGGATCTAAACATCGAAGACTGGTACCTAGATTCAGGAGCGACAAATCACATCACCAACAACCTTCAAAACTTGAATCTTGGCAACAAAAGCTACTCAGGTATGGAAGCTATACATATGGGCAATGGTGAAGCTATAAGTATATCACATGTTGGAATTGGCAGTATTATAGGTAAGAGGGAATTATGTTTAAACAACCTATTAAGAGTACCCAAAATCAAGAAAAACTTGATAAGTGTTTCTCAATTTGCCAACGACAATAATGTATACTTCGAGTTTCACCTTAATTTTTGCTTAGTTAGGGATTTGCTAAACAAAAACATATTGTTACAGGGTAGTTTGGACAAGGGTTATACAAATTCACTTCCATCAAGTCGAATAAAGACCATATAGGGAGAAACTGGTGTAATCATGTAATTACTAGCATGTTAAGTAGAGGAAATACTCTTGAATGTTGGCACAAGAGACTGGGACATCCCAGTAATGCATTGTAAAAAGGATTCTGATAGATAATAAAGTAAAATTTGATGACATACCTGTTTCTGAAATTTGCACACACTGCCAGATTGGCAAAATACACAAATTACCATTTGCTAGATCTGAAACAGTGCACAGACAGCCACTGAATCTGATTGCATCAGACCTATGGGGTCCAGCACCACATGACTCATCTTATGGCCACAGGTATTATCTTTCTTTAGTTGATGCTTATTCTAGGTATGCATGGATATTCTTCCTTAAATCAAAATCTGAAACTTCTAGCATAGTAAAACAATTTATTACACTTGTAGAAAAACAAATTAATCATAGTGTAAAAAATTTCCAAAGTGATGGAGGAAAGAAGTTTTTACCTCTTAAAGATTTTTTCCAAGAAAAAGGCATTTTTCATAGAGTTACATTTCCTCATACATCAGAACAAAATGGGTTAGTCGAAAGAAAGCACAGACATATAGTAGATACTGGTCTAACACTAATGTCACAAGCTTCTATGCCCATGAAATACTGGAATGATGCATTTTACACATCAGTTTATCTTATAAACAGAATGCCCACTAAAGTTTTAAAGGACACGTGCCCCTATGAGAAGCTTTATGGTATAAAACCCAACTATGATTTTTTGCAAACTTTTGGTTGTCTTTGTTTCCCATATCTTAGGCCTTATAACAGACATAAGTTAAGTCCGAGGTCAAGTCCTTGTACTTTCTTGGGTTATACTAATAATCAAAAAGGCTATAAATGTTTAGACAACAAGGGAAGAATTTTATCTCAAGACATGTTGTGTTTAATGAACACATATTTCCTTTTGTAGAAAAAGGTGTTACTACAAGAAAAAAATCAGATACAACAAACATTACAGTTCAATCCATTCCAGTCTTGCCTAAACATTTTACCACAAACAAGAATGACAAGGATCAAACCCCCACAGAAAAACATGCATCTGATACAAGGTCAGAATACAGTTCAGAGAACTCAAATTTAGACATGCTACCACAACCATATGAAGGCACACAACAAACTGATAGCAAAGGGAACAACACATCCAATGAGAATAAAATAACAGAAAACACAGAAAACACATCAAGTGAAAGTGATCGGGAACAACAACAAAATGTTACAGCTACTGGTCACCATATGACAACAAGGTCAAAGAGTGGAATTTTTAAAGCAAAATATACTCAGTTTCTATCAGCAATGCAGAACCACAAAGTTATGAACAAGCCATCAAACATGATAAATGGAAAAAGGCCATGGATGAGGAATATCATGCACTCATAAAGAACCAACATGGAGCTTAGTTGATCAACCAAAACACAAAAACATTGTGGGATGCAAGTGGACCTACAAGATTAAGAAAAATGCTGATGGCAGCATAGCCAAGCACAAAGCCAGATTGGTTGCAAAAGGCTATTCACAGCAGTTTGGTTTTGACTTCAACGAAACTTTCTCTCCTGTTGTCAAACCTACCACCATTCGACTTATGCTAACCCTAGCATTATGCAATAATTGGAAAATTAGACAGCTAGGTGTGTGCAATGCCTTTTTAAATAGAGACCTTCATGAAGAAGTTTTTATGCAGCAAACAGAAGGGTACATCACAAAAGATAATAAAGTATGCAGACTACACAAAACCATTTATGGCTTAAAATAGGCATCAAGGTCATGGCATGAAAAACTAAAAGCAACTCTTTTGAAATTTGGATTCACTCCCACCAAATCAGACAATTCATTATATATGAAGAACAATGGCAACATCATTTATCTACTTCTCTACTTAGATGACATCATTATTATTGGTGATAATGATAATGAAATCATAAACACAATACAATTACTTGATAAAACATTTGCCATCAAGGATCTAGGGGACATAAACTATTTTCTAGGTATACAAGTTACAAAAAAATCCAAGTCAGAACTATTTCTATCCCAAAAGAAATACATTGGTGAAATTCTCAAAAGAGCCAACATGAATGAAGCCAAATCTTTACCAACTTCTATGATCACTAACTTGCATTTATCAAAGCACAAAGGTGAAGCTATCGAAAACACTAAACAATACAGAAGTATCGTTGGTGCTCTACAATACGTCACTATAACTAGACCTGACATCTGCTATAGTATAAATAAAGTTTGTCAACACATGCAAAATCCTCTCGACGAACACTGGAAGGCAGTCAAACGTATCCTTAGATACTTAAAAGGGACTCAAAATCATGGCTTATCTTTAAAGGCTTGCAATGACATAAATATAAATACTTACAGCGATGCAGATTGGGCAAGTGACGTGGAAGACCGCAGATCTACCTCTGGATACTGTGTATTTCTCGGACCAAATCCGATTTCATGGTGCTCGAAAAAGCAAGCCACCACATCTCGCTCTAGCACGGAGGCAGAGTATAGGTCACTCGCAAGCATCACTGACGAAATAGCTTGGATAGAAACCTTAATGTCAGAATTAGGGTTCAGCATTCGAAGGAAGCCAATCGTGTGGTGCGACAATTTGAGCACTATTTCTCTCTCTGCAAACCCCATTCAACACTCATGTACAAAACACATCGAGATTGATTTGCATTTTGTACGCGAGCGAACAGAAGCTGGAAGATTGGACGTAAGGCACGTTCCCACATACTATCGACGTGCCGACATCTTAACCAATGCTCTCTTAGCCAAAAATTTCGTTAGATTGAATGAGGAATTGAAAGTTTTACAAGACGAAGATGAGAAAAGGGAAAATAAAAAACCCTAGATAAAATTGAGGGCGGCTATCTGAAGAAACACAACAGAGCAAACGAGCATTTATCTACCCACTAGATTTCTTCATATATGAACCATCAGATCACACAAGATACAAAGGCACAGAAGCACCAAAATATTATGACGCGGATTACCAGTGTGTCTGGACCTAGCCCATTTTTGTATATAAATACATGTAATCTTTCCATTTCGGGTTGTACATTTTTGTATTAACAGTTTGTGTGATACAAACTATTTTTTTCAAATACAAATCATATCTGATTTCTGATTCTAAGCTTAACACCCCATCGCTGCAGCAACTGCCATTCCTCTATCGTAACCCTCTTATGGCGACCACGTCGATTGAGTTAAAGTCAAACATCTATCTACATAAGCTTTAGTCTATGCATTGCAGAGCTTTCTTTCCTACTAAATTTTCTCCAGTTCGTCTTTAACTATAGATGTGTATGAGCGTTGAAGTTGCGGTGAAAATCGGGGCTCGTAGCATAGATGGCGTGGAAAATTGATTTGTAAGGCTCGCGATTCTTTACTGTACAGTGCGATTAGAATCTGATGGAAGATCAAGCTTAGCCATCTGGAATCCCATAGATAAGTACTATAACTGCATGTAGAAAATAGACGTTCTTGATTTTCATTCTAATTAGAATATAACCTATAATGCTCATCTAAATCCAATTCCCAATTTATTAAGTGACGCATTGTAGACAATCAACCTAGATAAGTTGTGTATGCAATGTATGCAAACTTTCGTGCAGTTTTTTTTTATGCCAGATTAAACTAAAGTCTTTGATCTGCTTTATATATTAAACTTTTGAAAACATAAATTTATTGCATCGTAGTATCTGCCAGTAGTCTTGAGATCGATCTCAAGCTAGATTAATTTGATTAATTTCTGATGCTAGTTCTCTGTTTTCTGCTAATAGTTGAGGCTGTAGCACATGATGCCGTATAATATGATAACTGTATAATTATCATAATTGCAAATATGCACTCTACTCCACCCAATTAAATCCACCAACGATTTGTGATTGATCCAGGGATTAAACCACGAAGAGATGTTTTCCCCATTAATAATGATTCTGTTCATGATTTTTCATTATATATCTCGCTATCTTAATGTAGATTTCATAGTACCGGAATAATTGTTGCTGATTGGTAATACCCAGATGTTTGCCTTTGCAAAATACTTAGCCTGCATCCACATGGACCATAAGCAGTCTTTTGTAAGTAGATTCTAAAGTAGTTTAATCCTTGCTATGGTATTTAAGTCTGAGAATTTGTGTAAACCAACACCATCTTCGAGTTTGGGTTTACACAATGTTTCTCATGATATTTTTGTGCAATTTTCCACGCAAGAAGAAGTCTGCACACATTTGATCCACTTTTGTAAGCATTGACAATGGTCAGTGGTAGATTAAGGGCCAATACGTTACAGTTGGTGTAACCATATTGTGTATTAGTTCAGCTCTCCCCACTGTTGTTAATAAATTATTGTCCCACCCTTCTAATTTGCTGCTTATCTTGCTTATCAGGGATGAGCAGTAAGCTGCATGGATGTAGTTATATGTAAGGGGAACACCAAGATATTTAATTTATGCTCTGCAATATGTAAGATATTAGATATTTCCATCTTCTAAGCTACTCTTTTACTAAAGCGTAGTTGTGACTTTGTTCAGTCCCACTGTATCCTCTAGCATTGTGAAAATTTTACTCATATATATAGCATTATCTTTGATGGGTGAGAGAATATCATGACATCATCCGCACACAATAGATGTGTTATACTAGGCCTCAAATTAGACATAGGATATAAGTGACCTTTTGGTACACCTTCCTCCATTAATAGCAAAAAAAATTCATTGCTACACAAAATAAACAGGGGGATAATAGATCACCTTGTCCCAATCCCCCATTTGGGGTTATAAATCCTTGTAGTATTCCATATGGGCAAGCAGAACATTTTCATTGATGTTCCTACCTGATTAAAGAAGGATTTATTTTTTGCAGTTAAGAAAGGCAGAAATTTTATAATTCTATAGCACAATATCTTTGCAACAATTTTATATAATATGTTAGCATGGGCAATAAGCTTATAATCCCAAATCGTTTGAAACTTTTAAATATGCGTGTGTGTGTTATTATGTGTATGTGATAATTCGATGATGTGGTTGAACAGCAGGTAATCAAGAGATCATAATCAATCAAGCTTATATCATTATTATTTACTTTACATTGATAATGTACATATCTTTCATTTTGCTCATTATTGTTATTATATATTATATGTACTAACTCTTTTAGTCAAATGAAAAGCGGGTCCCAGGTATGATTTATTAACCCTCACTTTGGTTAGTTACTAGGTAGGAAAAAGAACTATATAGAGCTTGATCTTATGATGGGCACTATAACAACCAGCCACTTGTAATATTCTAAAATCAGCGCTGAATGGAAACGTCTGACTTTCAAATACCATAAAAGACGGATTGTCGAGAAAGAAAATTTAAAATAAACATTATACTAAGCCATATCAACAGAATCTCATAGTGAAATGATAATGTATAATATACTGAATATCCATGAGCCGAACATGATTACAATATATATAAGAGCCCTGCATTAGTAGAAACTACTGATAAGTAAATATCAATACAAAGAGTTAGAATTGAACATCCGATACAATAAGTCCCATATATAAATAACATCTGTCATGTACTACTACAATATTGAGTATATATATGAAGTATCAGCCTCATCTCCAAAGAATGCTCCAACTGTCCTGAAAGCGTATCCCCAAAAGTACCCGACTCTCAAACTACTCAATCGAGTACCTGAGAGTTGTAATGACATAAGCAGATAAAGACAAAACGTGAGTTAGACATAAAGCCTGGTGTGAGGGAACTATCTTAAATATTGTATATTAAAACTATATACAATAAAAAGGAATTACTAAGACACAGCTGGTCCTCTCCACCACTGTGGCTTAGGAGTAATCCGAACTATCTATAATCAAGTAAAGTAGAACTATAGCAAATCATATCATAACTTGCTCTTCTTTTGTAATCAACCCTTCAGCATAACTAATAAAATGTGATTGAAACTTAACAGTATACTATGATATAAGTAACCCAACGTCAAAAAGTAGGATAATCATAATATGAGTCTATCGTGAAGTATATAATGATAGTAAATTGAGCAACCACAACAGCCAACTAATAACACACACGACATAACAATGGAAGATAACAAAGGAATACAAATCAATACCTATCATTACTTATGGGTGAAGCCAACCACGAAAATCAATCGTAACCAACGATTCTCTTCGAGCGTTCAAGATACATAGTTTCATGTAGGTCTCATTATACCCTCTAAAGTAAGCATAAGTGATATCTAATCTACTCTATATACTAGAAACCTAGTCCTAATAGTAAGTAGAGCCATCATACCCTCTGAATTAAATATTATTGATTTTCAATCTCTCTAAATACCTAGGACCTTTTTGGGTGATATGTACCCATTGAAGCAAACATAAGTGTTTTATGATCCCATAAGAGATGATTGTCATCATCCCCCTCTAGGACATCAAGGATTTCGTAGGAAATTCACGTAACATCTCAACAAAATAGAACAATGGTCCGACAATATGCTATCGGGACCATGAAGGAACACTAATATCATATAGATATATATATCAAAATTAAAAAGCCTATCACAAACGAAGTCCGATATCTCATCATCGTCTGTCTATATGGATGGTCGCTACTAAAAGACCAACAACGTGCATGGCTGCTAATATATGACCAATACGATGTACGATCACTAATATAAGATCAATACTATGCATGACCATTAATATAAGACCGATACAATTTATCAAACTATACATATCCCTAATCAAAGATCGAAGGTATAGCTTTACTTCGTTCAGTCGTACACGCTCGGCAGACGTGATCGTGTGACAAATCATTGTATCGATCTACTTCCCGATCATTGTCGATCTTATAAGAATCACTTAAAATTCACATCCAAATCTTGATCTTCACCATGCATTCTTCCTCCCCAAGTAGTCCATATCTCCCCAAAGTTATGACATAGCCTCACGAGGAACTTCCCACGAGACGGGGAAAATCCGTGAAGCCTTAATCCTGACCCGGGCTTATTTCCCAGATCAGTATACCTTCAGTCGACTAGGAACCTTCCTAATTGACTGGCCTCAATCGACTGGGGAGACACACCAATCGACCGAGACTTGTAATTCCTGGGAAGTAAGCCTAGGCCTACGGGCAAAGTTGGCCACCGCTCGTCGATTCGAGCCTCGTTTTCTTCATTGCTTCGCCCAATGAGTCATTTAGCCCCCGTAGTTTGCCTTTGCTACAAATTACTCCATTGATTGATGTTTTAAAAGTGGTTTCTTAAGTATTCGAAAACCAATTTCAATACCAAAATCCACTCTTTGCACATATATAGTTCTATGGGCGAATATAATGATTGACCATCTCTAACACACCAAAACGAACTCAACCGGGCGTTTTACCTTTTATGTTTCTCATACATATATCGTTACACCCACTCGTTTACACCTACACATATCACGTTTCAAGCTTCATCGAAACCATTACTCGATCCGACATTCTCTTATGCAACTTAGTGCACCCGGTTGTCTCTATGGCTATAAAAGATTGCCTACAATTTGATTATGTACACATATGGATATTTCCATACACAAAAAATCATTTGCACAACTAAACGTATATTATCAACAATTCTAACTACAATACAAGAAATTTATTGATTGTTATATAACCTCAAATACGCATATATGCATACCTGCTCATGCACATATACGTACATATATATTTAAATAAGTAATTGAATTGTTACTTAAACTAAGTCTTATTTTTTTACTAAAATATTTTAAATAAAAGTCCATTCTCTTTTCTACTATTTTATAAAATCAATTTGTTATTTTATAAAATACATCATTAGCTTATAAATCATTTTTAAGCCCTTTAACTTATTTTTCAAAGTCGTATTCTTATTTTTGATAAGCAATCATGTATATAATAATATTTCTATCACTGATCAAACAATGATTTAGAGTCTAATTAATTTATAATCATGTATAAACCAATATCATCGCAATCTATCTCTATTCAATACGAATAGAACACAATATAGATATATATGATTCTAATCAACTATCTTGAAAATCTACTCAAATAAATCCAATCAAATGGGGAATTAGTTCCATATATATATATATATATATATATATATATATATTATGGCTTGGAGCTCTCGAATTTGATTTATGAATGGGTGGGTGCTACTGTTCTCTTTTCCTTTTTTTGAGCGAAGAGGGGAAAGAAGAAAAGTCTAAGGAAAGAAGGTTTTGGGTGGAATAATATATATATAATTTAATTGATTTCTCAAATAAGTCACCGCATATTTTGAGCTCGTACGATCACACAACACATCAGATCGCCACAAAACTTGTTGGTGCACATCATCTTAATTTTTTGATTCCAATGGAAGTAGACTCGTCAAAATCCAGGACAGTACCCTGGGATGATTATTTCATGCATCCCAATGCCATTTTGGATATCAGGTTATCCGATTCCAAATATAGAAATATTTTATACACATTTTAATTTTCAATGCCGATATAGACTCAATGGAAGTGGTCTTGAGTCATAATTTGATCATATATAAAAAGCCATATTTTTGGACCTTCAATTCAGTAATGATTCAAAATTTAAATTAATTATTTAAATGTCTCATCGTTAAAAATGTGGGTTGTTTCATTATCCCTCCTTAAAAGGATTTTATCCTCGAAAATTTCAAAGTAAGAAAATGTCTTCCAACCTTAGGCATTCAAAACCCCTCTTGTTTCAAAAAAATTCGACAACATCTCCTTTGTGCGAATATGTCTGGAAAATCCTAAAACAACAATAAACACATATCTGGGACCTTCCATATTATGGGACAACACAACAGTCGTATATCATCTCTAACTACTTCATACCTCTTTTGTACCTTGTTTTAGCAAGCAAATTACCACTTGAAAGCGATTTCAAGCAAGAAAGCTTGTGAAATCTCCTAACATCTCTCATGTTGCCTCTATGCATCCATCTATAAATTCATCAACATTGACTTCCATTTCCACAATGGTACATCTAAAGGTTGAAGATATCGACTTAGCTTTTGATGCTCGGCTTTTACTTACTGGTTATTCAGACATCACTTCACCTATAAGCCTACATTTGTCTTCATTCCTTACCAAAAGAAACTCCCATTCATATCATGATACATCTTCATAACTCTGAGATGAATGGTAAACTTTCATCGATGACATTCTTTTAGGACTTGCTTCCTTAGTGTATACATTCTCTAAGAACTTGCATGCTTTGTGCAAACATTCTCTAAGAACTTACTTCCTTAGTGTAACAACCTACACCTCCCGACACACCGATCCAAAGCTTAGTGTGGCTTTCGTCCTTGTGTCATGTTGAGAAATACGAGTTGTTGGGATTTTAAATCATTAAAAGGTAACTTCTAAGACATTCTACACTTTCAAATCTTACAGTGGAAGGAATTGAAATATAAGTACTGAAAAATAGACATTTCAGAAAAAATAGTATCCAAAACAATTAATTTTTATTTACATCGTTTTCAAAAATTAATATATGTTTATAGACTTTTAATATAGTAACTACATAATGGACAACAAAGAATATGAGAAATCCAACTGAAGTTCCTTTCTCCATGTACTATGCCCAACCGACTGCTAAATTGTCATCGTATGGTAGGGAAAAATAGGAAGGAGGGAGTGGGTCAAACAAAAGTCTGTTGATTAACCACCAGTTTGATATGAGATGATCATGTAAAATTGACTTCAAACTATTCTAGATGGCATAGGGTGTGCTACAAGTGTTCGTGAATTCCTAAGGTCCATTACCTAAGGGTTCTTGTTTAATATGTATAATACGCATATACGCTACACTAGTACTTATGTAGGTTACTATAAGGATCGAACTACGTTCAAGCTTAAAACCAATGATCGACTAATGCTCTTACAACTACCCATAAAGAAATCACCACCTATAGGCTACTGTGGAAATCCCATTTCCACTAATATTGTTGTGGGAACTGCTTCCCATGAATACTTGTAAACATCACTATCGATGGAGAGGTAAAAACCCCAAAATGCAAACTTGTTATGTGACTCATCGTATGCACCCGTGTTCATCTTTTGATCGTAGTGGCAACAATCCTCTTATCATACTATATCGGCATCCACATGTATCACGTTGCATTAGAACAATACATAAATGAACTCCTATTAGTATTGAGCTACTTTCCACTCTATATCCACTTATCATGATGTGTCAGGCCTGACCATTCTTTAAAGTTCGCCGTTAGCACCAGGCTTACTCACCTAGTGTCTCAATAAGTGGTGCTCATCCACTATGGAACACCCCCCGAGTGTTTTGTGAAATACATCATTCTAGTAAACCCTTAACTCTCATTTGGGTATATAACTATTACCGAAGCCGCGATGACCTATTGTCCTTTGATAGGGAACTGACTCCTGTGACGACCATCCTATACCATCGACAACAATAATATTAAAGTAGTGTGCTGCAGCCATGACCAATCGATATAGGATGATCATCGGGATTGAAAATGAAACAAATACAACATATAACTTGTCAAATATCTCACAACACTGGATAGAATATAATATCACAAGTATAATAGGAGAGACAGTATAACTATATGAACAATTCATCCAAATACAGATCCAAGAGTTACATACAAATGTAATAGAGTTTATACAACAGAAATAAAGACAACAACTGTCTCACATCAACAAATTGAGTAGTCACCTCTAAGGCTTCCCAATCCTACATAAAGGAATAAGCGTAAAAATCTATATAAGTATATAGTACGAGATAGCTCCATCCAGCCCGTCCTTCGCACAGCTACTGCATCACCTAGACCTGCTACCTAGGCTACTCATTTAAGAATACCAAAGATAATAAGAAGCAAATCATAAAATCTTGGGTCGGAAAAAAGTCTGGTGTGAGTGGTAAATTAATCTAAAAATACTATATAGGTATATGTAGTAAGGAACAAAGATACACGACCATACCAACCAGTCCCTGCAACCAATGAGTTAGCACATAACAACATAGTATGCTACTCTACAAATATCATAAAGGTACTATACTCAAAATAGAATGGTAAGTGTTAGGATATTTCTATCTCAATACCTATTTCCAATCATATCTCCGAGTGATAGCGTACTAAATAAAATAACTAAAGCACCATAACATCCATCAAGCAATATTCACTATCACTCCTTCCTATGCCCTAGAAATTTGATAACTCATATTGCCCCCTTACTGCAAGGACTAATGGATATCTCAGTTCTTTGTGTACTCTCATATCCCATAGCCTAATGGTAGATATGTGTCATGTAGCCCAAAGCTAGACACAGACCTAAAGCCACAGTCCAGGGTATATAGGTCCCCTCACTTAATCTATAGGCGTCCCCTCAATTAACCTCTAGGCGTCCCCATTTATAATACCCCCATTTATAATACCCTTACTTAGAGTAAAACAGAAAACACTCAAAGTATTAGTGATTCCTTAGTACATACAACCGAGCCCTCCTTTTTGCTCAATCCAGTTTCCAGTATCCAAGAATCCCTACACAATCCTCATTCCATAGCTCCCTGCTTTATCCAGCCGCTATCTTCGGTATCTACTTCTTTCATGACTCACCAACCGAAGATATAAAGATTATCATGTTGTTACATAGCTATCCAATCCTCATGCAAACGACCAACACCTCCAGCACGATCAATAGAGCATCCATTTTATCCTTTGGAAATCTCACACTACCACCACCAACGACCTTAACTAGGTACCGACTCGGCTCTTGATTATTCGTTACCGAGTTATGTACTTAAACAATTTTGGTTAAGTTTTTCTCCTTGGTTCTAGTACTCCATCTTTCCAATGCTTTAGACACTAACCTATCTATCAAAGCAACGTGGTCCTCACTCCAAAGCATTCAACTTCAAGTTCTAGAAACAACTCATCATAGTATCCAATACTTAGTTAATCTCCTGCATCATACTGTGAACAACCTTCCCTAGCCATGTTCAAGAGACCTATGCCATCCACTGACCCATCTGGTCAAACAAATTGGCTCGGTATTGACTCTTTAACTCGGTACCAAGTTTTGCGCTTAAATGAGTTTTGAGGTGTGAGTTGTCTACAAGCCCATTTCATGTTCCAAAGTCTCTCCTCCAAGTTTCATCCAATTTTGCACAATTTTGCCTTCGATTTGCCAAATCACCAACCTATCTTCCTAAGCATCCAAAAAACTATCAAACCACATAAAAGCACAAAACATAGAATAACATACATACACATCCATTTATCCAAGCAACACCCTTGAATATGATAAATATACCAATTCTAATCTAGATCTACATATTACATGCACATATGAACATGAATAAGAAAAATTACTAAATCATTATTGACAACCATTTCAAAGATTTACCAATTTAGATTATGAGTATATGATAACACGTAATTAAAGCTAGAAAAGTTCTGAGACCAAAAATCATGTTAAAACATGTAATTCTACCATATAAAAATGCATAAGATGGTGAGAAGTCATAAACCACTCACTAATTACCAAAATCAACTAATTCACGCATAGATCTGATATGGACAGCAATAGAAAGCACTGCAAATCAACCAAAACAATGATTTCTAACTTCCATTTGATAGTCTTCTCTTTAACAGGTGATTTGGCTAGGCTTAGAGAGTAATTCGTGTAGTTTTGGATAAAATTTAGGTTAATGGGTGTTTTGAGCTGATTAGGAGATGAGGGAAAAAAATTAATTCAGCAACTACAACCCCTTGTTTATAATAATCTTGAACTAGATTAATGGGCCTAAGTATGGGCTCAACTAATTACTTACTAATACATATTAGCAGCTGTCCAAACTTAAAATTGGTATAACGTCCTAACTTTAAGTCTATTTTTCTATTATGACCACTTTACGAAATGAGAAACTATCATCCTGAAGCAATAGTGCTAGTTTGAGATCCTAATTCAATTCCTGTCAAAATTTGTAGCCCAACTAGGACTTTCAAGGTCAAAATTGTTACATAGAAATTCGGGAAAAATCATAGATATCAAAATGTCGCTAAGAGTCATATTCCAAAACTATAGAATCATACGACCTCGTTCAAATATATAAAAAATTACGATCGTTTGATATGCAAAACGCAGGTCATTACATTCTCTCCCCTTAGGAATTTCGCCCCTAAAATACCTAAATAAATCAAAGAATAAGAAATCATAATAATATCGCATGTCTACCAATCATATGCAACCTTCAAACATATTAAACAGCATCCATGCAATCAACAGTGTAGGTGAACATGTCCTAGCATGCAGAATACTAAGCTATCAAATATAAGTTACAATGGTGAACGTAGATACGAAAAGTGGATCTTACAATTCAAGGTGCTCCGGATGCATAGTCCTCATGCTATCATCAGTTTCCTACGTATAATTATCATCATTTTTTCTACAGTACTTTTACTAGCTTCTCTGACTTTCTCCTAAGCTATTTCATATCATGTCCAACAATATAAACAGGTCTATAAGATCTAAAAACTTCTGGTTCTACCTCAACATCATCAAGCTGATCCAATGTATTCACGGTTCCTAAGTCATCACAAATTTCCATAGATAGGAGACATGAAAAGCGTTGTGCACACCCCTCATCTTATGAGGTAAGTCGCCCTATGCCCTAGCTTTCCAGTCCTTTCTATTATCGAAAAAGGAACTATAAATCTTGGCTTCAACTTCCCCTTATTACCAAATTGGACATCATTCTTCAAAGGAGATGCCTTCACCAAAATCATATCTCCAACACAAAACTTCAAATCTCTATGTCTTTTTATCTACATACCTCTTATGTCGATCCTGAATGGCTTTCATTGTCGCCGAATGATCTTAATCTTTTCTAAAGTCTCTCTAATCATAGATGGCCTAAGTATTAGTTTCTCGCCCACTTCCCACCAACATGAAGGAGCATTAGATGATCGACCATACAATGCTTCATAAGTAGTCATACCAATACTGGACTTATAACTATTATTGTATGCAAACTCTACGAAATGTAGATGGTCATCCGATGATCCTCTAAAATCTATAATGCATGCTCGCAGGAGATCTTCTAATATACAATGTACTTTCTCGGTTTTCCCATCCATTTGTGGGTGATAAGCTGCACTAAGATGAAACTCGGTCTCGAACGCCTCTTTTATGCTCTTCCAAAACCCACTGGTGAACAATGAGTCTCCGTCGCTCACAATGCTCTTTGAATACCATGAAATCGTACTATCCATTTAACATATAACTCTACCAGCTTGGATGTCGTTCTACTTGAATTAATGGGTATAAATCTAGCGCTCTTGGTTAATCAATCAACTATGATCCAAATGTTATCATACCCTGCTCGAGTCATTGGCAATTCATCAATAAAATCCATCGATGCTTGCTCACATTTCCTCTCAGGAATATCTAGTGGTTGCAATAATCCACTAGTTTTCTTTTTCTCTGCTTTTTCCAATTAGTAGTTCATACATATTGAGATGAATGCCCAAACATCCATCTTCGTGCCTTCCAAACAATAAGTCTGCTTTATATCTCGGTATATCCCTTTACTGCCTGGATAAATGGTCAGCCTAGAATGGTGACACCCTCAAAGCACTTCATTTCACAATCCATCAATATAAGGAATAAAAAATCTTTCTTACGAAGCTAACCATCTCGGTCGAGTTCGTATTTTTTCTTGTCTTCATATTCTACTCCTCCCACTATCTTCGCTATGATCTCCGCTAGCCTAGCATCTTGCTTTTAACTAGCGCCTACCCTTTCAATTAGAGTAGGTCTGATCGACAAACTTGCCAACATCTCTAGTTCTAGCTTGTAATGAGGCCCGAAATCATATCCAACAATACATTCATTTGCTTCAATTCCAAAACATTACTTTCAAACTAGCATATCTTCTACTCAATGCATTGACGACTGCATTTCTCTTTTCCTGGTGTATAGGAAATGTTAAAATCATAAGAGACCAAGAACTCCAACCATCCTGCTGATGAAATTTGTGATCTTTTTAGGAGAAAAGGCATTTCAAGAATTTATGGTCTGTAAATAGCTCAAACCTCTCTCCCAAAAGATAACTCCTCCAGCTCTTCAAAGCAAAAACTTTCAATACCAGTTCCAAATCATGAGTCAGATATTCCTTTCGTGCGATTTTATCTGCCAATTAGCATATGCAAAAGCGTTTACCTTTTGCATCAACACGCACCAAATCCAGTACTGAAGGCATCTGTATATATTGTCAACTCCTCATTTCCACTAGGAATGGTCAATACTGGTGCACTCGTTAACTTCTCCTTTAGAATCACAAATGCATGCTCACACTTTGCATCTCAAACAAAAGCCTGATTTTTCTTCATTAAATTGGTCAACGGTGTTGCAACCTTCGAGAAGTCTTTGACGAAGCATCTACAATGTCCTACCATTCCTAGGAAACTCCTCATATTTGTAGTATTCTTGGGTTATTTCCAACCTTGTACCGCTACCACCTTCGCAGGATCCACTACTATACCCAGTCTAGAAAAGACATGACCCGAGAACCTCACTTCTCCTCTCTAGAAGTGACACTTAAAAAACTTTGCTCTCAACTTGTGCGTTCTCAACACCTCTAGTACAATTCTCAAGCATGACTTATGCTCTCTTCAATTTTGGAATAGATCGGAATATCATCCACGAATACAAGCATGAAGTTGTTCATCTGGTCTCCGAAAACATGATTCATGAGATCCAAAAAGTATACTGGAACTTTGGTCGATCCGAATGGCATCACCAACCACTCCCAATGGCATATAATAATATGAAGTAATATGCACACTCTCCTTCACTACTAAACTGGTGAAATCTCATTGCCAAATCCATTTAAGAGAAAACCTTCGCACGTTAAGCTAATCAAACAAGTCAACAATACATAGAAGTGGACAACTGTTCTTCTTCGTCACTTTATTCAGCTTACGATAGTCCACGCACAACCTTAAAGAGCCATCCGCCTTAGTTACGAATAATATAAGTGCACCCCACTCAGATATACTTCTTCGAATGAAATCTCTCCTTAATAAGTTATTCAATTGCACATCTAGTTCCTTCTGCTCTCTAGGTGCCATACACCTCAAAAGGCATAACTATAGGTCTGGCTTCCTTTACTAAGTCTATTCAAAATCAATCTCTCTACGTGGCGGCAACCCGGTCACTTCCTCAAATACATCCGGATACTGCCTAGCGACAGGCATAGATGACGACCCCTCCTGTGGAACATCAGTCGAATATAGAAAGCTAAATATCACCCCATCCTCTGGCAAATAGCCAGTTACTACCATCCGCCTTTCCACATCTCTGATTATCACCAATAACTTCTCACAATCCACTATCACCGCACACTTCTTAAGCCAATCCATTCCCAAGATAATCCCGGACCAAGCAAAATTTGAGACAAAGCAATCACAAACAAATTAGCATTCATGGCTCTATAACACTAGGCCATGAAAAACCATGCGAAAGCTAGTAGAGCCTCTAATAGGGTTCATCATGATTAGGGGTCAGTCTATGATCTTATGTCTCAATCCTAGTCTATCAATTAGGTCCTAGATAAGAATGAATGTGAAGCCCAGGTATCAAATGAGACACAAATGGAAACATCTATAATGGAAAACATACCTTGAATAATGACTCCCTTTCCCTTCTCCTTTGCCGAGAGAGCATCGATGAAGTTGGAATAACGTCCAAAGCATATGCTTTCACAACTACTTATCCTTTACCTGTTCCAAACATTCCTTCTTCAAATATGCAGGCTTATAACAATTGTAGCATTTCTTCTTCTCACTCACATTGTAGTCTTTAATCAGGTGGCCCTTCTCCTTACACCTATAGCACGCAGTTCCCACTTGGCTTACTTCTGGCCATTTTTCCCTTGAGACTGCTTTCTCTTTCCATTCCACTATTTCTTGCCTCCACCGTGTCGTTTTGGTTTTGGCTCTTCCTTCTCAGTAGAAAAGACAACAGCTATTCTAGCCTTTGGATATAGATTGTCATGATGTAGAACTTTCTCGACAAGCTTCTTAAATGGCTCATTAATGTGGTCTACCAACTTCTAACCACGATAATCATCAAAACCAACGATGAACTTTTCAATCTTCCTTGATCGAGTTTTGAGGAATGACATCCCATTTTTCGACAAAGCATCAAACTCTGTAATCAGAAAATGACATCTCTCCTTGCTTAAGATCAGCAAACTTCATAAACGACACTGACGTTTGAGCACCCAGAATGAACTTCTCTTCAAACCTTTCTTTGCACCGATCCCAAGTAAACTGGTCTTCTGCATTAGCAATGGTAACGATGTTCCACTAGTTCATAGCTTACCCTCAATGCTATTGTAACAACCTAATTTTTCGACTTCCGAAAGTCGACATTGATACGTCCACTATAACCAATACCGCACAATCGAATGCCGAAAAACCGAACCGTTAGGGTTTAAGAGAAAAGAAGATAGAAGAAGAACGAAAACAATAATACGAATAATCAAATTCTCACATTTCACAGCGGAATAAATATAATAGATAAATGAATAATCTTTCAAACAAAAATACTATATCAGTTTATACATCACATTTAATAGAGTTTACAACGACACAATACAGAAACTTGCGGTCTTTATAACTTGACCATATGAAAACTGACTTGCACTAACCATACGCAACGGACACTACATAGTAAAGAGATACGTCTCGCCATCCAGCTTCAACTTCTGAACTCCACAACAACTTCTTGACTTCGTTCCAGAATAATTTACAATCTGACTCTAGGCTGCCCGTGTGGAAAATTATGGGCACCCAGAGTTTAGAAAGGAAACAATAAACTCTAGGTCAGTCATGAGACTGATATGAGATTTTAAAAACAGTTATTTTTTTATAAAGGAATTTTTGAAAGATATCTGCAATGCTTTTTGGAAAATGAAACTACCATAAGGCCTTCCGGCACATACATAATGCAATCGCACACTTGGGGGAGATTTCTTCTTATGATAGTCAAACATGTTTGATACGCAAAATCTTTTTGATATTATTATTAGTGCATAGTACAGAAAAACATTTCGAAAGTATAATATAAACCTTAACCAGCATAGATACCATTATATTATGCCTGCTATAGCTACCATTTAAGAATGGCAGATTATACAATTGCAATCGTAAAGGACGCGTATCGGTGATTGGATTTCCGACAAGTGGTCAGGCTAAGGAACTTCCTGGGCCACATGGGTACGCCTCTGGAGGGACGCCCCGAGAAACTAATCGGATCTCTGCCGACACAAGGCCGGGTTACCTCTATAACTAGGTAACTATTACATGAGTATGTCATCCCCCGGTCGTTTACGACCTTTATCCGAGGATCCTCAACCACAAAGCAACAACCACAAAGTATAATAAATTTGTAGCATCAACATAGGTAAAATATCTAGGCTCCATACCATGATACTACCCTTTTTCAAAAGGAAATAACATACCATCAAGGGGCATTACCCCCAAATAACCTTACTGCATCTTTCCTATTTCGACCATTCTGGGTTGTGAGGTTCGACGAAGTCTCGTCCACAAAGCTACGCTTTTCACAAAAGCCATGCTTCGATCAACCAATGATCAGAAGTATTTCGTATGCCACATTACCAAATTGGAAATGTATCACTAGTAACCATCAACTACATTATGAGCTCGTACATCTCAGAGAAGGGTGTTAAGCTAAGAGAATAAATTCTCCGCCACCAACAGAAATGTATTTGATAGAAACCAGCTTTATATCTCAAAGCGTAATGTCAGACACACATCCATACAAGTCCGTTCCAGGATCGAACGGAACCGAAGGCACTTCACAAGAAGCCCTTGCAAATCCGAATATTCACTAGTCACGTCCGGGATCCCCATCACAAAGGGTGATAAAATCTCTATACTGAAACAACTCGGTGCAGAGACATTCGACAGGTAATCCTTTCGCCTTCGAAAATAACCGGTCTTCAACACCATCTTCAAATGCAATCCCATTTTGTCGTATCGTTATTTGGAATAGGTTTTATAACACAAGGTCCTCTTCCGGCTAATCCGAATAACGAGCGCTTATTTTAAAAGTAAGTGTTACAATCAGATTTTAAACAAATCACAACAATTTCACTTTGATCCTTTAAATAAAAGATCCATCACAATCACAATGGTTCGATGTGGTTTTCGAATATCTATTTGGAATTCGACCCCCGGTCGCATCGAAATTTAAATGACATTCAAAATGCCAATATTGATAGTCGGTTATTTAACTATCAATCATCATTCAAAACAATCACTGGATTTCAAATAATTTTCCCAAACCATTTATTTCCAAAGTATCTTTGCAAGATATACTTTTAACACTTTAATATTTTAAAAACAAATTTCAAATCACTATTCACATTTCAATCCTTTGGAAACAAATTTTCAAATCATTTTTCTTACGCGGAATATATTTCCAATTATTTATTCATTTGCACTAAAAATCTGCCGAGCTAAAATATTCAAATCACTTATCCAAATATTCTTGGAACATTTAAAATAAAACCATCTTAAATACTTACTTAAATATTGGTTATGAAAACATTATACTAATTATCACATATAAGACTTCAAGTCCAAACTAATTTTAAATAAAATTAGTAGATAGAGTATAAATATTTAATTAACTATTTTCTAAATCAAATATCAATTTAATCGTTAAAATAATCCCTTATATAATTAATTAAATAATTTTTTACTCTAAAGTTTTAAACAATTTTAAAAACTAATCTCTCCAATAATATTATTTTAAAACCAAATCTAGAACTTTCAATTTTATTTCAAAAGCTATCTTAAAAATAGACTCGGCTTTCCAGAGAAGAATTCTCTTTTTCCATTACAAAATGTTCCATTCAAATAAATTAATAAATATTCTCGATTTATTTTAATTTACATTCCAATTTTGTAAATTTCTATCCACATTTTTTTAAAAATAAACCGATATTTATTTTTAAAACAAAATTCCCTTTCCTTTATGAAATTTCCATTATGAATTTTAAACTTTCAAATATCCACTGATATACGATTTTTAAAACATTTTCCAAATATTCACCTTCAACAACTAATCAATTTCAAATTGATTTCCAAATTTATTTCAATCACCAAATCAAATTCCAAAATTATTTCTAAATTTATTTCTATTATCAAATCAATTTTCATATCGATTTTCCAAAGATTTATTTTAAAACCCCAAATAAAAATTTTCAAATCGATTTCTAGAATTAATTTCAACCCTAAATTAAATCCCAAATTTAATTTCTAAATTTATTTCCTTTTGAAATAAATTCTTTTATCTCTTTCAAATATTTAAAATCCGTATCTTAAATAATTTCTTTAACTATTAAACAATATTACTCGAAATTCCTTTATAAAGATATTTTCCCGTATTTTTGGAATTTATTCAATAAGTTTTCAAAATAAAACTTTATCTATTCAAATTTCTTATTTTAAATACAACCAATTCTTTAAATGAATTTATTATAAATTTTCTACCCAAATTTCAAAATCCAATTTTTTATTTATTTCTGGTATCCTACGATACCAAAAATATATTCAACTAAATTATGGCCTTTAACGATTTTAATCGCCAATATAATCACACAGAGATTATAAATGATCAACACGTAACATATGAAACAAATTAAAATGTTTTGAGGTATCCAGTTGGATCCCTCCAACCTGTTTTCCTACATCCACAGACGTTAGCACAATAATTAAATACCCATTCTACTTCGAGGTGGAATATCATAGTATATGAGATTTATAAAATATCATCCGCTATTATGCGGCGCATAGAGTCTCATCCGCTATAATGCGGAAAATCAATCACTGCAAATACATATATAATACCAATTCCACTTCGAGGTAGAATATCGCGGTATATGGGTTTAATATAATATCATCTGCTTTATGCGGCGCATAGGGTCTAAACTAATATAACTGATAATAAATCAATCATCCAAGCACACCATCAACAATTTTAAATTTAACTATTTAAAATTTAAACCAAAAAAATATTTGATTGAGTGAGAGATCTCACCTTTGCTTACGCATGCAACCCATTTCCTTCTCGATTTGTTTCCTTTGCAGTTTTGGCCTTGTATAAACAATTTATACGATTTTATCAATATTTGTATCAATTGAACAATTAAATTTTCATTTGATAAATTTAATTAACTAACGATTTACTTTTAACTAATGATTAATTTTTAATCAAAGAATTAAATTTTAAATTAATTTCCCTTAAAATCTTTTTATAACAAAAATGATTAAATAGGTTAATTACCAAAATACGTTTTCTTAAAATAAATAGGTAAGTTCAAAATGTGTGTAGATATATCTATTTTATTATATATATATATATATATATATATATATATATATATATTACTGTTATACTATATTTTTCCTACTCCTGCATGTACACATATATATACATATATATATACATACACAAAATCTGCATATGTATATTTCTAGTCACTTTATTTTTTTTCTTTCAAATTCAATTCCTCTCAAAATATAAATTCAAACTTTAAAAACGATAAAGAAATCATACCTAGATCCTTGAACCTCCATGGCATCGACCCTGACATCGCGCTAGTGCGAAAATGCCTTGCTGACCATCGAATACCCTTTGCCGTCGCGCGCCTCCACCATGATATCGACATCCACGCGCTCGGGCCTCGCCGTAGCCATTTCGATCATGAGATCGCCGACCTCAAGCTTGCTTCTAATCGCCACCGCCCCCCAATTATTCATACGAACCCTAGTTTCGATATTGCGGCCACCCCTTCTCCTCGCATGCTTCCACAATCGCGATCAAATCGCCAAAATTAATTGCGACATCATCCTCCCATTATCGTGCGCCGCCAATTGCCTTGCTCGTGAGCTCGAGCCGCCGCCGCCATGATCGTGCTTCCACCACAACGCGCGCGCCTCCTCGAGTAATTTTTTTTAGATTTGTGAAATAGAAGAGAACGCGACCATTAATTGATCCCTTTGAATCGATATCGAGCTGTGTTTGAAATTAAAAAGGTTGGAACAATTTTTTTTCCTCTTGATTTCTGGGCTTCGACCATTATTCCTTTGTAATAAGGATTTGAACGAAATAAAGTTTCGATTTTTTTCTTTTTGATTGCCATTGTTTTGATTTGAACGAAGAGAATTATCGTTCGCTGGTTTTCTTTTTCTTTTATTCATCGAGTGAGATAACAATTTTTTCTTCAATGCGTATTCGTTTTGACAGAGAAAGGAAGAAAGATGTCCAAAATGATGAAACATGTTGAATCAATAGTGTTTTATTCTTGACTGATTAAAAAATGTCAATTTAAATTTAAATTTGAATTTTGAATTCAAACGACTTGAAATCGAGTCGAAAATCTCGATCTCCAATCGTTGCGTGCCGCCAGGTGTTTATAATGTTAAACCTCTATTCCGAACGCAATGGAAAAGGTTTCGAGTCTAAATTTGATCGTATGGAGGAGGTAGCTTTTAGGACTTAGCTATTAAATTAAATTTTGATATAATTTACAGCGTGTTTGCTTACCGTACGATTACACGACAATTCTGAATGCTACGAAAATTGAAATTTGATAATAATACAATATTATGGATCCAACGGAACTGATTTCGTTGAATTCCAAGACTGTGCCTCGGAAGGCTATTTTTAAATATCGGTTTAAACGATAAATTTCAAAACTGAACAAAATATTTTCAAATCCAATTCTGAAGCTTCTATTATCTTCAATATTATCATTATGAATTTCCTAAGCGTTTGAAATATTTTAAATCAGCTTATAACTGAAGATTCAAATTTTTATCCATCCTCAATAAATTAAATTCAATAATTTAATTTCCAAATTCATTCTGATATTTGAAATTCAAGTTAAAATAACTTCCAAGCATTTAAAATCAATTAAATATTTCAATTTTTAATGTTCAAAATTTTTGGGTCGTCACATTCTTCCCCCTTAAAAGAGTTTCGTCCCGAAATTACTAGTTAAGAAGAATGATCCTTAACCCGTTCATTAGCTTTCCAAAACCAAATAGTTTTATCAACTTGCCAAAAAAAATCTTTATTTAAAGTCCATTATTACTTTAACTACCTTTCCAAAATCTTCCGTAGGTTTTAAACAATATTGTTTTCTTAACAATTCAAATTTAAATTTAAATTCTAAATTTTCAAAAAAAAATTCAAAATTTTTCTAACTCCCTAAATTTTCGAAATTTTTTGCCAGGTTCTCCTTTGCGCGGCTAGCTCGGCACGACTACAAAATGGCACTACGGGCCTCCAAATATCAAAAGAAAACAAAAAGCCAAGCGGCTGGGCAAGAAAATCATCGAATTTCATACTGAAATTCAAAAACATACTTTTTGTCGAGCAATTCAATTTTATCTTCGAAATCAAATTCCAATTTATCTTTTTCCTGTAACACATCTGTATATTCTACTGGCTATAATATTCAATTACAGCATTCATATATCATTTTGCATATTTCATTACAAAAGTTTGAATACTTACTTATACCATTTTTACTTCACTATTTAAGTTATATATCCATTTTCATTCAATCTTACATTTTTAATTTTATTTGAATTCAATTTACACTTTCAATTCTATTTCAATTTACCTTCTGAATATCGAATTTTATCAATTATCTTTCATGCATAACTGATTCATATCACTATTTTAAATTAGTTCCAATTACTAATTCATTACAAATTCAAATTCATTTTATCTCAACCCATTTTTTTCCACCTTTATTATCTTTAGTTCACTTCGAACTAATTTTACAACTTCATTTTATTTCGCACAATTCAAATTGGTTTTTCAATATTCAGTTTCAATTCCAGTTTTATTTACTAACAAATTTGAAATGAATTTCAACATTCAATTTCCAATATTCAGTTTTAATTCGAACTTTTAAACTTCGATAAGTATTCCAACTTATTTACATTTCACACTATTTCAATTTCCGACTTTCTTTAAGTTCACTTCATTTAATTGATTCACTTATACTTATTTTAATTTAACTCCATCCTTTAAGTTAAATTCATTCTATCAAAGTTAAATTGTATAAGTTATCAACTCATTTACTAATCCCATAAATATTTAAAATAGGATTCCAGAGTCCTTTCCAATATTTAAAAAACATTTTTGAAATCAATTTAAATTATCTTTTGAATTTCAAAACCTAAACCCAGTTTTCCAAACAACTTTAATTTAAAAAAAATTGGCAACAATTCCTCTCCTGGAAACTCGAAAATGAACATCAGTGATGCTGTAGTCATCATCAAAGTTATTTTCCAATGACCGAAAAGAGTTTAGAACTTTGCATCCCTTCAAAATATTTTTCCAAAACCTTTGAAAACCATTTTTAACTAAAAAGGGATTTAAATCTCTCAAATCTCCAAATTTCAAATCTTTTCAATCTACTTTCAAATAATTCTCTGGAATTCCATTTTAATTTATAAATCACATTTACAATTTATATTTGCAAATCCCATTTGTACATGGATTTCTCAACTTTTGATTATGATTTCAATTTCTTATTCAATTTCAATGATAATAATTTAATATTATCACTTCTTAACAAACAAGCAACCATATACTATATAATAATTTCCGAAAAATGATTTCTTTTTTAGACAAAAATAGTTTTGGGTAAAATTATTTCACTCGCCCTTATTTCAAAACAATATCGTGTCGAATAATTCTATTCAAGTGTTTAGAGATCCCTATCGATTGAGTTGTACAGACTATACTGACCAGAATCCGTATACCATTCAACTAACCAATCATCACAATATAAAATAATTTTTATATTCACTAACAAATACGCGCTCATATCTATTATTATACTTAAACTCATTCTAGAGTACCACTGACTCTATCTCTAATGACTAATTCCCACCAGAGCCAAGGTTGTCACTTAAACAATTGCTCCGATACCAAATTTCAAATACCCAATTTTTCGACTTACGGAAGTCGACATCGATATGTCCACTATAACCAATACCGCACAATCGAACACTGAAAAACCGAACCGTTAGGATTTAAGAGAAAAGATGATTGAAGAAGAATAGAAACAATAATCCGAATAATCAGATTCTCACATTTCGCGGCGGAATAAATATAATAGATAAATGAATAATCTTTAAATAAAAATAGTATATCAGTTTATACATCACATTTAATAGAGTTTACAACAACACAACACAGACACTTGCAGTCTTTATAACTTGATCATATGAAAACTGACTTGCATTAACCATATGCAATAGACACTACATAGTAAAGAGATACGTCTCGCCATCCAGCTTCAACTCCTGACTTCCACAGCAACTTCTTGACTTCGCTCCAGAATAATTGACAACCAAAATCTAGGCTGTCCATATGGAAAATTATGGGCACCCCGAGTTTAGAAAGAGAACAATAAACTCTAGGTCAGTCATGGGAGTGATGTGAGATCTTAAAAACAGTTATTTTTTTACAGAAGAATTTTAAAAGAAATCCGCAAAGCTTTTTGGAAAATGAAACTACAATAAGGCCTCCCGACACACACACAATGCAATCGCACACTTGGGGAAGATTTCTCTTTATGATAGTCAAACATGCTTGATACGTAAAATCTTTTTGATATTATTATTAGTGCATAGTGCAGAAAAACATTTCGAAAGTATAATATAAATCTTAGCAGCATAGGTACCATTATATTATGTCTGCTATAGCTACCATTTAAGAATGGCAGGTTATACAATTGCAATCGTAAAGGACGCGTATTGGTGATTGGATTTCCAACAAATTGTCAGGCTAAGGAACTTCCTGGGCCACATGGGTATGCCACTGGAGGGACGCCTCGAGAACCTAACCGGATTTCTGACAACACAAGGCCGGGTTGGCTCTGTAACTAGGTAACTACTACACGAGTATGCCATCCCCCGGTCGTTTATGACCTTTATACGAGGATCCTCAACCACAAAGTATAATAAATTTGCAGCATCAACATAGGTAAAATATCTAGGCTCCATACCATGATACTACCTTTTCCAGGAGGAAATGACATACCCTCACGGGGCGCTACCCCTAAATGACCTTGCCTTCGTCTTTTCTGTTTCGACCATTCCAGGTTGTAAGGTCCGACGAAGTCTCGTCCACAAAGCTACATTTTCACAAAAACCATGCTTCGATCAACAAATATCAACAGCACTTCGTATGCCACATTACCAAATTGGGAATGTATCACTAGTAATCATCAACTACATAACCTCTATAAGTCAAAATTTTGCAGCCAACAACATTAAGAGGGATATCATAATAGCTGCTCTAAGCACAGCCATCTGGTTCATTTGGAAGAGAAGAAACTCTACGATCTTTAACAATAACAACACGGACAAAATTGCAGTTTGCAAATCCATAAAAAATATGGTTTGTGACCACATCATCAACAGATCTAAGTTCTTTTCTCACAGTATGGTTAATACTGATGACATCCTAGTCAAATGGGAAATTTTACCTTCGCGTGCAGACCTTACCTTTCCCATGACCCCTAATTTTCCAACCACAGTATCATCCTCAAGGTACATGATTGATAGAGAAGATGATGAAGCTGAGAACTCTATTATGTCCAGAAGCACCGATAGTATCATCACTATAGTTGGAAAAGAGGAAGATTTGCCTGGCAGAGAAAACGAGCCGCCATGAGAAAAAGAGCATCGCATATTTTTCGCAGTGTGTTTAGGGTTTGGTTGAGAATGTGTTGGGCCGCATACAAGTTGAATGTTTCTTTACTTGTAAATATTGTGTTTGTATTGTATCTTCAATATCAATAAAGCTTTAGACCTTTTTTCAAAAAAAAAAAAAAAAAAACTACATAACCTCTAAGCTTGTACGTCTCAGAGAAGGGTGTTAAGATAAGAGAATAAATTCTCCGCCACCAACAGAAACATATTTGATAGAAACCAGCGTTATATCTCAAAGTGTAATGTCAGTGACACATCCATACAAGTCCGTTCCAGAATCAAACGGAACAGGAGGCACTTCACAAGAAGCCCTTGCAAATCCGGATATTCACTAGTCACGTCCGGAATCCCCATCACAAAGGGTAATAAAATCTCTATACCGAAACAACTTGGTGCAGAGACATTCAACAAGTAATCCTTTCGCTTTTGAAAATACCCGGTCCATCTTCAAATCCAATCCCATTTCGTCGTATCGTTATTCGGAATGGGTTTTATGACATAAGGTCCTCCCCTGGCTAATCCGAATAACTAGCGCTTATTTTAAAAACAAGTGTTACATTCAAATTTGAAACAAATCACAACAATTTCACTTTGATCCTTTAAATAAAAGATCCATCACAATCACAAAAGTTCGATGTGGTTTTCGTATATCGATTTGGTATTCGACCCCCGGTCGCATCGAAATTCAAGTGACATTAAAAATGCCAATATTGATAGTCGGTTATTTAGATATCAATCATCATTCACGACAATCACTGGATTTCAAATAATTTTCTCAAATCGTTTATTTCCAAAATATCTTTGCAAGATATACTTTTAACACTTTAATATTTTGAAAACAAATTTCAAACCACTATTCACATTTCAATCCTTTGGAAACAAATTTTCAAATCATTTTCCTTACGCTGAATATATTTCCAAATATTTATTCATTTCCACTAAAAATCTGCCAAGTTAAAATAATGCAAATCACTTATCCAAAATATTCTTAGAACATTTAAAATAAAACCATCTTAAATACTTACTTAAATATTGGTTATGAAAACGTTATACTAATTATCACATATAAAACTTCAAGTCCAAACTAATTTTAAAATAAAATTAGTAGATAGAGTATAAATATTTAAATAACTATTTTCTAAATCAAATATCAATTTACTCTTTAAAATAATCCCTTATATAATTAATTAAATAAAATTTTACTTTCAAATTTTAAAACAATTAATTTCTCTAACAATATTATCTTAAACCAAATGTAGAACTTTTAATTTTATTTCAAAAGCTATTTTAAAAATATATTCGGCTTTTCAGAGAAGAATCCTCTTTTCCCATTACAAAATGGTCCATTCAAATAGATTCATAGATCTTCTCGATTTGTTTTAATTTACTTTCCAAATTTGAAAATTCCTTTCCACATTTTTTAAAAATGAACCGATATTTATTTGTAAAACAAAATTCCCTTTCCTTTATAAAATTTCCATTGTGAATTTTAAACTTTCAAATATCCACTGATATACGATTTTTAAATCGTTTTCCAAATATTCACCTACAACACCAAATCAATTTCAAATTGATTTCCAAATTTATTTTAATCACCAAATCAAATTCCAAATTTATTTCTAAATTTATTTCAATTAACAAATTAATTTTCAAATCGATTTCTCAAAGATTTATTTTCAAACCCCAAATCAAAATTTTCAAATCAATTTCTAGAATTAATTTCAACCCCAAATTAATCCAAAATTTAATTTCTAAATTTATTTCCTTTTGAAATAAATTCTTTTATCTCTTTCAAATATTTAAAATCCGTATCTTAAATAATTTCTTCAACTATTAAACAATATTACTCGGAATTCCTTTGTAAAAATATTTTCCCATATTTTTGGAATTTATTGAGTAAGTTTTCAAAATAAAACTTTATTTATTCAAATTTCTTATTTTAAATTCATCCAATTCTTTAAATGAATTTATTATAAATTTTCTACCCAAATTTCAAAATCCAACTTTTTATTTATTTCTGGTATCCTACGATACCAAAAATATATTCGGCTAAATTATAGCCTTCAACGATTTTAATCACCAATATAACCACACAGAGATTATAAATAATCAACACATAACATATGAAACAAATTCAAATGCTTTAAGGAATCCAGTTGGATCCCTCTAACCTATTTCCCTGCATCCATAGACGTTAGCACAATAATTAAATACCCATTCCACTCGAGGTGGAATATCGCGGTATATGAGATTTATAAAATATCATCTGCTATTATGAGGCGCATAGGGTCTCATCTGCTATATAATGCAGGAAATCAATCACTCCAAATAAATATATAATACCAATTCCACTTCGAGGTAGAATATCGCGGTATATGGGTTTAATATAATATCATCCGCTATTATGCGGCACATAGGGTCTAAACTAATATAACTGATAACAAATCAATCATCCAAGCACACCATCAATAATTTTAAATTTAACTATTTAAAATTTTAACCAGAAAAAAAGTGTATTGAGTGAGAAGATCTCACCTTTGCTTATGCATGCAACCCATTTCCTTCTCGATTTGTTTCCTTTGCAGTTTTGGCCTTGTATAAATAGTTTATACGATTTTATCAATATTTGAATCAATTGAACAATTAAATTTTCATTTGATAAATTTAATTAACTAATGATTTAATTATAACTAATGATTAAATTTTAAATATAGAATTAAATTTTAAACTAATTTCCCTTAAAATCTTTTTATAACAAAAATGATTAAATAGGTTAATTACCAAAATACATTTTCTTAAAATAAACAGGCAAGTTCAAAATGTGTGTAGATATATCTATTTTATTATATATATATATATATGTATGTATGTATTTTACTGTTATGTTATATTTTTCCTACTCCTGCATGTATACATATATATACAAAATCTGCATATGTATATTTTAGTCACTGTATTTTTTTCTTTCAAATTCAATTCCTTTCAAAATATAAATTCAAACTTTAAAAACGATGAAGAAATCATACCCAGATCCTCGAACCTCCTTGGGATCGTCCCTAACATCGCGCTAGCGCGAAAACGCCTTGCCGACCATCGAATACCCTTTGTCGTCACGCGCCTCCACCACGATATCGAAATCCACGCACTCGAGCCTCATCACAGCCATTTCGATCACGAGCTCGCCGACCTCAAACTTGCTTCTAATCGCCACCGCCTCCAATTATTCATGCGAGCCCTACTTTCGATCTTGCGGCCTCCCCTTCTCCTCGTGTGCTTCCAAAGTCGTGATTAAATCGCCAAAATTAATTGCGACATCATCCTCCCATTATCGTGCGCTGCCAATTGCCTTGCTCGTGAGCTCGACCCGCTGCCGACCTGATCGTGCTTCCACCACAACACGCATGCCTCCTCGAGTAATTTTCTTTTCTGATTTGTGAAACAGAAGAGAACGCGGCCATTGATCCCTTTGAATCGATATCGACCTATGTTTGAAATGGAAGAGAGTTGGAACGATTTTTTCTCTCTTGATTTCTGGACTTCGGCCATCATTTTTTTGTAGTAAGGATTTGAATGAAATAAAGTATCGATTTTTTTTCTTTTTGATCGCCATTGTTTTGATTTGAACAAAGAGAATTATCGTTCACTCGTTTGCTTTTTCTTTTATTCATCGAGTGAGATAACATTTTTTTCTTCAACGCGTATTCGTTTTGACAGAGAAAGGAAGCCTGATGTCCAAAATAATTAAACGTGTTGAATCAACAATGTTTTATTCTTGACTGATAAAAAATATCAATTTAAATTTGAATTTTGAACTTAACCGACTTGAAATCAAGTCGAAAATCTCGATCTCCAATCGATACATGCCGCCAAGCATTTATAATGTTAAACCCCTATTCCGAACGTAATGGAAAAGGTTCCGAGTCCAAATTCAATCATATGGAGAAGATAGCTTTTAGGACTCAACTATTAAATTAAATTTTGATATAATTTACAACGCGTTTGCTTACCGTACGATCACACGACAAGTCTGAATGCTACAAAAATTGAAATCCGATAATAATATAATATTACGGATCCAATGGATGTTGTTTCGTCGAATTCCGAGGTTGTGCTTCGGAAGGCTATTTTTAAATATCGGTTTAAACGATAAATTTCAAAACTGAACAAAATGTTTTCAAATCCAATTCTGAAGCTTCTATTATCTTCAATATTAATAATATGAATTTCCTAAGCCTTTGGAATATTTAAAATCAGCTTATAACTGAAGATTCAAATTTTTATCCATCCTCAATGAATTAAATTCAATAATTTAATTGCCAAATTCATTCTGATATTTGGAATTCAAGTTCAAATAAATTTCAAATATTTAATATCAATTAAATATTTCAATTTCAATGTTCAAAATTTCTGGGTCGTCACAGCTATCCAGAGGCTAGCTTCCTTTTCGTAGCATCATCCACTTCCATAGCATTAAAGACGCGCTTATAGTTATCCAACCAATCCTTCACTTCTATAGCCGACTTCGTTTCATGGAATGGTTTTGCTCCTAAAGTAGAATAGTATTTACTCAACTTGGTGAAATCAGCTCTAGGCACTTGCCTTAGAGCACCTCCACCAACAGCCACACCAGCTATAGTAGCCTGAACGTTCCTTATCATAGTTGCCATCACAGCAATGAACATCGCCTGGAAGTCAGGTGTAGCAACTGCTGGCCCTACTCCTTCCTCAACTCTCGAAGCAGAATTCCTCATAGCATTTCTTGTATGCCAACTCATTCTTAATCTGTAACGGGAATGACCAGTCTCCTAAAAAAAACGTGTCTATAGTGTTCATGTGCATGCAACTTATGCTATATAACTTTGAAAACCAAAATATATAACAAGTACGCTCTCTCTCATATATGTGCACTCTCGATCTGGTCTTGGGTGATAAATCCTTCTTTATCACTACTAGATCACAGTATTAACTTAGATTAATTGTGGAACCAAAGCTCTAATACCAAATGTGATGAACGCCCTATAACATCAGCACTAATAAAATGAAAATAGTGCACTGAAACCATGCTTGGTCGATGTAAACGATCATCAGGGTTGAAAATGAAATAACAACCAATGACCTGTCGAATATCTCACAATGCATGGATAAAATATAGCATCACAAATATAATAGGAGAGACAATAATATCTATGTGAATAAATCATCCAAGTACAGATCCAAGAGTTACATACAAATGTATAGAGTTTATATAATGGAAATAAATTCAACAATTGTCTCATAATATTAAAAATGAGTAATCGCTACTAAGGCTTCGTAGTGCTACACAGCAAAATAAGCGTAGAAATCCATATAAGTACATAAAAGAGATAGCTCTATCCAACTGATCCTCCGTACAGCTACTATGTCAACTAGGCCTACCATCTAATCAACTCTTACGAGTACCTAAGATAATAAGAAGAAAAGCATAAAACCTTGGGTCAGACAAAAGTCTAGTGTGAGCAGTAAATGTTCTCAAAATACTATACAGTAAATATAGTAAGAAACAGAGGTACACTAACTATACCTGACCTGTCCCTGCAACCAATGATTAGCACATAACAACACAATATGCAACTCTACAAATATTATAAAGGTACTACGCTCAAAATATATAGAAAAGCATTAGGATATATCAATCTTCGGTACCTATTCCCAATGATATCTCCAAGTGATAGCCTACATAAGAGAAAAACTAAAGCAACCATAACCTCTAGCAAGCAATACTCACTATCACTCTTTCCTATGCCCTAAATATATGATAACTCAGGCGGCCACCTTACGACCGGGACCAATGGAAATCCTGACTCTCTATGTACTCTCGCATCCTGTAGCCTAAAGCAAGATACGTATCACGTAGTCAAAAGTTAGATACTATACCCAAAGCCATTGATCGAGGTTATATAGGTCCTCTCACTTGACTCTTGGGCGTCCCTACTTATAATACTCCTACTCGGGTATAATTGAAAACACTCTGATGATCAACGATTCCTTAGCACATACATCCGAGCCCTCCTTTTTGCTCAATCCTATTTCCATTATCCAAGAACTCTTACACGTTCCTCATTTCACGGCTCCCTCCTTTATCAAACCACTATCATCGATACCTACTCCCTCCACAAGTCACCCGCAGAAGATATAAAGCTTTTATCATGCTCCTATATCGTCATCCAATCCTCAAGCAAACGAACCAACACCTCCAGCATGATCTATAGGGCTTCCAATACATCCCCTGGAGATCTCACACTACCATCATCAACAACCATAGCTCGTGTAACGACCCGAAATTTTCAAACCTGAAAATTCCAAATAGTTAGGAAAAAGAAGAAAGAGATAGAAGAAGAAGAAGAATAGAAACATCAATATCTCACATTCACGGTAGATAAAGTATAATACTAAATAATAACAGTTTACAAAAGAATATTATATCTGACGATTACATTTTAATATACTAGAGTTACACATATATATAGGCATTGAATATACACAATTATCATGTCACAGATACACAACAATATTATACAGCAGAAATATTCTATACGTTCTTTCCATCCAGCTCGCCTCCTGAGCTCCCGAATGTCCCACCTGAAAACCTGTAATACTCGGTCTGACCCAAGCGTTACACCAAAGTAACACCCGGGTCAGGCTGGAAACCAGCATGAGTAAACCCATCCAACATGGAATACAATGCATACAACTTATATACAACCCGGGGTAACTCAAATCAATTCACAAGCCACAATTTGTTTTAGACGTCACTTATTTCACCATCAATTTTCTAACTACTAAAATTAAGATTTGAATAGTCCTATTCCTTAAAATCACCTCATTCCAGCCTATAGATTTCACCTATCAATCTATAAAATTCGAAGTGGTTTCGGGTATTTCCTAATACCCGACCCCGGTTTCTTTGAATCCAATGTCATCTAAACCTAAGTTATTAAAATGAGAAACAATTCAAACATTTAAAAATACACGATGCCACTTTACCCAGCAATGCATCTCGATAAATGTCCACATTATCACTACTCAACCCAACACATCATAATACAGGAACATTCCAAATAAGTAATATCAACCAATCATTCATAAGTCTCCCATTTCTAATAAATTAAAGTTGTTTGCGCCAAAATTGGTCACAAACACCCAATACCGTGAAAGCACCAGTGTATGAATATAAATTAGTGATATTCAAACACAAATAACAAATCTTAGCAAATAATAGACAACAATCCAAAAGTAAAGAACAGAAACACAGGTTTTATAGTGGTTCGGCTATCTCCGGCCTACGTCCACTCCAAATTTTTTTCTTCTTTTTATTAACTATCCTTCAAGGTTACAAGCGATTTCAACAGTAGTAATGACCAAATCTGAAGAAAATAGCAGTAATGAAGCTATGGAATGATTCTAGCAGCATCCGGGCATGCCTCTTCTCTCCAAATCTTCCGACCCCTTTTCTGAATGACCAGGGGCTCTATTTATAGGCGTGGAAGGCTGAAATCCCGCCTAAAACCTGGGGAGGCTGCTTGGCACGTGAGGGGGGCCCACAGGCCCGTGTTCTCGGAATCCGTGCCCAGTTTGGGACCGATTCAAAGTGACGTTCGAATCGATCAAGAATCCATCCAATTGAGCTGAAATTTGGTGTGAACATTCTTCAACATGTATGTAAGCTCCTGTAAAAATTTCATTGCATTTGGATCAACGGTTTGGAAGATACGATCGATCCAAGTTCAAGAATCCGTGCGTCCTGAATGGTTCGAACCCATGCTTCGAAACCATCCCCTTCGAACCCATAGGGCCGACTCCTTCGAATCCATACCCTTCGAACCCATGCTCTTCGAATCCATGCTTTCTGAAGCCGCCTCCTTCGAGTCCATATCCTACGAGTCCATCCTCTTCGAATCCATCCCTTTCGAATCCTCGTCCTTCGAATCCATGTCCCTTGCTTCGTATCCATCATCTTCGAATCCAGGTCCTCTTCGAATCCATCTCCTTCTTCGAATCCATGTCCACTTCGAATCCATCTCCTTCTTCGAATCCATGTCTACTTCGACTCCATCTCCTTCTTCGAATCCATGTCTACTTCGACTCCATCTCCTTCTTCGAATCCATGTCCACTTCGACTCCATCTCCTTCTTCGAATCCATGTCCACTTCGAATCCATCTCCTTCTTCGAGTCCATCTTCATCTTCGAATCCATGTATACTTCGAATCCATTACCTTCTTCGAGTCCATCTTCATCTTCGAATCCATGATCTTCGAATCCATACCTATCGTTCGAATCCACCATCTTCGAGTCCATGTCCACCGTTCGAATCCATGTCCATTGCATTGAAGCTACTCCTTTCGAACCCATCTAGTTCCCATCGATTCGAAGCGTCATCGATGCGAACCTCATGGGTTCGAATCCTGATGGGTTCGAACCTGATCGGTTCGAACCGAGCGTCACTTTGTCCCCTTTTTGATGGATTCGAACTACGTACTATTCCTACCTTGAATCCATCATATTTCCTTCATACGAACTTCGATTAACCTGAAATTTGAAACATAGCCTTTCATAGTCCTTATCATCATTTCCAATCAATTTCGTCCCGATCGGAGTTCAACAAAATTTTGACGATATCCATCGTAGCCTTATCTCCAGTCCTGATATCCATAATTCCTTGCCAATTTGTTGATATTCCAGTTTTGACCAAAAAATGGGATAACATTTTGCCCCCCAAAACATGCCTTGTGATAACAAGGCGTGTTTTGAATAATTACAAATCCAATATCCGAAGTCCAAAGCCATATTGCCAGAGTATATCGTCCTTGACTGCTTCGAGTCGATGTCCAATTCCATATCCAATAGCCAAAGCCTTAGCCAATTCCGTATCCATTCGAACTCGACAACCAAGTTCCAATCCATCCTTATCCAATAGCCAATAACCGGAGCCAGGACCTCTCCGGGTCGATATCCAAATCCATAACCTCTCTGGGTTTCTGTCAAGCGTGATCCACATCCGACGACCGTGGTCCAGTGTCCCTGGACGTTGAGTTAACCTCTCCGGGTTCTTGCCAAGCGCAATCCATACTTGACGACCTTGGTCCAGTGTCCCTGGACGTTGAGCCAACCTCTCCGGGTTCTTGCCAAGCGTAATCCATACTTGACGACCTTGGTCCAGTGTCCCTAGACGTTGTAAAATGCCATGGCTTAAGTCCTAAGCCGAATCCTGATCTCTCCGGACCCTTGCCGAGCATAGTCCATACTCAACGACCTGAAAATAATAAATGATAATAGAGGTCCTAAGTCCTAGGCCGAATCCTGGTCACTCCGGACCCTTGCCGAGCATAGTCCATACTCGACGACCTGAAAATAATAAATGATAATAGAGGGCCTAAGTCCTAGGCCGAATCCTGGTCACTCCGGACCCTTTCCAAGCATTGTCCATACTTGACGACCTGAATGAGTCAATCTACCTTGTTTGGGTAAAGTGACTCATCCCTTGCCAGGCATAATCCATACCCGACGACCATTTACCAAAAACCAGATAAAAGTCCAACCAAAATTTATTCCGAAGTCCAAATCCGAAATTCAAATTCGAAATCCAAATCCAAAATCCAAATTCAAATCCAAAATTCAAATCCAAACCAGAAAACCAGAAATCCAAACCAGCATCCAAAACCAAAAACAATCATCCAAAGGAAAATCCAAATAAAAAAGCAAGAAAAACCAGGAGCTCAATCCAAGCTCCAAAACCAAATCCAAAAAAGAAAAGCAATGTCCAATCTAAAAAGCAAGAAATAAATTTCAAAAACCATAGCATCCCGGTTTATCATCATTCAGAGCATGCCTAGGGGCTATCTCGGTCCCCGTACATGTGTAAATGACTTTACCATTTGCTAGTAGCTTGCTACTTATTCCATACTATCCTGGTCAATGGATGATCAATCGATGATCATCCCTGGGCCTCCCATCATCACGGCGTGAGGTGGTCTGTGGTTGCTCCTGCTCCACCGTTGCATCCCGAGTTCCAACGTATTGCTGTAACTGTCCATTCCTTACATGCTCCTCGATTATATCCTTTAGGTGCCTGCAGCTGTTGGTATCATGTCCATCCAGATCATGGACGAGACAGTGCCTTCCTGATGTCCTTTCCCGCTCTGTTGGTTCCCTCCTAGCCGGCCTTCGGTAGGGAAGGCGATTCCGAGTTTCCAGGTATATCCGCTCCAACGTCTCGTTCAATCCTGTGTATGTGAAAAACTTTGGATCCTTCCATCGCTTCCTAGCGTTTCCAGAGTCCTCATCTAACTTCCTTTTTCCTTTATCCTTATCCAAACCATTTTTGGATACCGCTCCAACCTCGATTGCATTAGCCTTCTTCAACTTTAAATCCGTACTTGCATCTTCTTGCCGAAGGAACCTTTCTGCCTCATGAAAGAATTCGTCGAGATTTTGCAGGGGATCTCGTATCAGAGATACCTTGAAATCCGAATTCTCCTTGACTCCTGATACTGCTGCCAATAAAACCATTGATGGATCAGGCCGATCCACCGAAGCGACTGCCGCACTGAATCGAGTTAGAAAAGCTCTAAGCGATTCGTCCATCCTTTGCTTCACCGATGTTAAAGTCATCACGTTCTTCGGCCTCTTGACGTGAACCCGAAACTGTCCCAGAAACTTTTCCACTAATTCCTTCCAAGTCCTGATAGATCCTTCTTCCATCTGCCTAAACCACATTGCAGCTAAGTCCTTCAAATACAAAGGGAAACATCGGGCCATCACTTCCTCTGATGCCCCCAGCACCTCCATGTGTCTGGTGTACCTCATTAAGTGATCTGTTGGATCCGTCTTACCATCATATACCTCCACGCTAGGTAGCTTGAACTTAGGTGGATTCTGAGCCATCCTTATCTCCCGAGCGAATGGACTTCTATTCACTCCTTCTAAATCTCCGTTTGTCAAACCACCTCGCACAGTCTTCCTGATCATTTCTACTAATCCTATATTGTCTGGTAGGGGTTGCCCCCCATGCCCCCGAGGGAACTCTGGTACATATTCCTCGTGTGGCTCACTAGCAGCAACGTTAGCTCTAGCTTGTTGAATTCCTCCCAAAGGTTCTCCTGCATTGAATTCTGTGGGCCTGCCCCCAAGCCCTTGTTGATTGCCTTCTGGCTCCGTATCCTGTCCTTCATTGGGTTCCACAACCCTAGCTCCTTGTCCTACATCCGCAGTTGCTGTAGCTGTTCCTAAGTTCTGCATCCCTGCAGCTCTCATTTGTTCCAAGAAGGTTTGCATCATTTCCTGTTGACTTTTCAACAATCTCTCCTGCAAAGAATTGGCCATAGCTTCCATTTCGTCCCGAGTTATGTAGACCGAAGCCTGTCCTTCCTCACCTCCGGAGGATGCTTGTTGACTTCCTCCTTGTTGGCTTCTCTCAGCCCTTAGCCTTCTGCTATTCTGCCTAGTCATTGTCTTCCAAATCCAAATTCCTCAAACTCTTCAAATCCGATGTAGCGGGTGCTAGTTGCCTTCTCAGTGAAAGCACCAAAATGTTTGCGCCAAAATTGGTCACAAACACCCAATACCGTGAAAGCACCAGTGTATGAATATAAATTAGTGATATTCAAACACAAATAACAAATCTTAGCAAATAATAGACAACAATCCAAAAGTAAAGAACAGAAACACAGGTTTTATAGTGGTTCGGCTATCTCCGGCCTACGTCCACTCCAAATTTTTTTTTTCTTTTTATTAACTATCCTTCAAGGTTACAAGCGATTTCAACAGTAGTAATGACCAAATCTGAAGAAAATAGCAGTAATGAAGCTATGGAATGATTCTAGCAGCATCCGGGCATGCCTTTTCTCTCCAAATCTTCCGACCCCTTTTCTGAATGACCAGGGGCTCTATTTATAGGCGTGGAAGGCTGAAATCCCGCCTAAAACCTGGGGAGGCTGATTGGCACGTGAGGGGGGCCCACAGGCCCGTGTTCTCGGAATCCGTGCCCAGTTTGGGACCGATTCAAAGTGACGTTCGAATCGATCAAGAATCCATCCAATTGAGCTGAAATTTGGTGTGAACATTCTTCAACATGTATGTAAGCTCCTGTAAAAATTTCATTGCATTTGGATCAACGGTTTGGAAGATACGATCGATCCAAGTTCAAGAATCCGTGCGTCCTGAATGGTTCGAACCCATGCTTCGAAACCATCCCCTTCGAACCCATAGGGCCGACTCCTTCGAATCCATACCCTTCGAACCCATGCTCTTCGAATCCATGCTTTCTGAAGCCGCCTCCTTCGAGTCCATATCCTACGAGTCCATCCTCTTCGAATCCATCCCTTTCGAATCCTCGTCCTTCGAATCCATGTCCCTTGCTTCGTATCCATCATCTTCGAATCCAGGTCCTCTTCGAATCCATCTCCTTCTTCGAATCCATGTCCACTTCGAATCCATCTCCTTCTTCGAATCCATGTCTACTTCGACTCCATCTCCTTCTTCGAATCCATGTCTACTTCGACTCCATCTCCTTCTTCGAATCCATGTCCACTTCGACTCCATCTCCTTCTTCGAATCCATGTCCACTTCGAATCCATCTCCTTCTTCGAGTCCATCTTCATCTTCGAATCCATGTATACTTCGAATCCATTACCTTCTTCGAGTCCATCTTCATCTTCGAATCCATGATCTTCGAATCCATACCTATCGTTCGAATCCACCATCTTCGAGTCCATGTCCACCGTTCGAATCCATGTCCATTGCATTGAAGCTACTCCTTTCGAACCCATCTAGTTCCCATCGATTCGAAGCGTCATCGATGCGAACCTCATGGGTTCGAATCCTGATGGGTTCGAACCTGATCGGTTCGAACCGAGCGTCATTTTGTCCCCTTTTTGATGGATTCGAACTACGTACTATTCCTACCTTGAATCCATCATATTTCCTTCATACGAACTTCGATTAACCTGAAATTTGAAACATAGCCTTTCATAGTCCTTATCATCATTTCCAATCAATTTCGTCCCGATCGGAGTTCAACAAAATTTTGACGATATCCATCGTAGCCTTATCTCCAGTCCTGATATCCATAATTCCTTGCCAATTTGTTGATATTCCAGTTTTGACCAAAAAATGGGATAACAAAAGTACATTAAAGTAATTATTTTAATCATTTTAATCTTGCTTACTTAACAATAATTAATTACAATCCATTAATTTATCATTCCCTAATTATTCATCTTAAATTTATCACTTAGTGTAATTGTTTTAAAAGATAGTTAATTATCTCTAATTAATCCCCTGATAAATTAACCTTCAATTACTTCTACTAAGTAATTATCCTTCTTATCAATTTCACCAAGTAATTTAAATCCAAATTACTTCCATTTATTACCCATCCATTAATTTATTACATCTAGTAAATATTACTAGGTACTTCACTAAGTAATCATACTTTTATAAATTACATTAAATAATTGATTATCCTTAATTAATTAATAAAATTAATTACCTTAAATTAATCACATTAATTAATCATTTGATAACCCTTAATCAATGATCTTTCATTAGCTATATTCATTTTCCAATCCTTTGATTAATTAATAAAATAATTAACATTAATTAATCATTTTTAATTACAAATTAATTAATTTCTAATTACAAAATTAATTTCTACATTTTAACTAAATTAATCTTTCATTACTCGACTAATTAATTCCTAATCATAAATTATCAATCCAACTTATTTAATTAACGATTCTTAATTTCAATTTAATTTAACCCTAAAATAATAACCTTAATCCAAATCATTAATTTAAAAACCTTAATAATTAAATAAATTAATCCAAATTCATTAATTAATCAACTTTTTGATTTGACCCTTTTATTTACCTTAAAAATTTAATGAATTACAAATCATTTATATTTATATAAATCTAACGTATGGAACTGATTAACGCATACAATAACTTATGGCCCTTGATTTAACTATCAGTTTAAAATGATTATCTTAACCATTTAGTTCATCACATCATTAAAATTCATTTAATAGCGTTTTGATATTAACTAATAAAATAAATATTTATTTCAACTTAATTAAATTTAAACTTAAATTCATTAAATTAGCATATTGGCCCATCCTTCTTCGGCCCAGGTGTCTTTCTCTTTTTCTACCTTGCCTAGCTTACACAAAATTACTAATTCCAACCTTATATATATAGAGTGAGCAACTGTACACACTCTCAGAGGAAGGAATTACAGGCTACTATAGTACACTTAAATTTATTTCACAAAACAATTACAGCCCCCCTCCCCTTTTTTCTTTTTCTTTTTCTTTTTTCGTACCAGAACTTGAACATAATTTACAACAGGAATAATCTATTACTTCTTTTACAGGCTACTGAATTATAAGCCAACTCAGCAACTAAATTCATATCCCAAGGTTATTAATATTTCTTCTACTTGCATTTCCCTCCTTTGCAAACATATACAAATTGTCAGATTTCATTTAGTTGTTTTTTATTACTTGCTTCACAACTCAAACAGATTACAAACCAAAATAACCATTTAATTCAGAAAATTAGTACCATAGATAAATGAGGGTTTAAACTCACCTTAACAAAGCGAAACACCCTCTACTGAAAATTGCGATGCCGTCTCCAAGCTCGCTGCGCTACCCAACCAACATCGAAAATCCCTAGCTTCGTCGTTTTCTCTCGAACACACCACCAGAACAAAATTTAAACGTTGCAGTCAAACCTTCATTTCCATCGAAGACCACGACGCACAGTCTCGTGTCGTCACGGACCATGTCGCCACCTCCACTCATCACTGTCGCAGCGATGCATGGAGTCGATAACACTCCTAGCTAGCATCCTCGAAGAACCCTAGACGAGAGATTTCGCAAATCGAGATCCGTTACTTCGTGAATTCGAATTTGGTTTGAGAAAATTTTGGAAAAAAAACGCGCGATAGGGTTTCGAGGTTCTAAAGGTGAACGCGACCATTGATCTTGCACAAATGGATTAGAGGAGGGAGGAGAGGAATATCAGTCGCCATTTATTTTTATATTCTTTATGCTTGGCTTTGAATTTCATAAGAAGAAAGACGCGTGATTTAAACGAGAAGAGGAAAGCAGATCTGCCGTTTCAGATGTAGGGTGGCTTGAGCACGATATAGGGTGGCTCGAGTACGATATAGGGTGGCTGATTTGACTTTTAAATGTTTAATATTATTAAATTTCCAAAATATCTCGTTTAGCATAACTCGAAATCTCGAACTCCGAATCAGACATGCTGCCAGGCGTTTATAAGGTTTTACCTGCATTTCAAACACATTGGAACTTTTTCGGAAGCTAATTCGATCATATGCGCGAGTTACGGAAGTAAACGAACAATTTTGAATTAAATCGATTAAAATAGTTTCTATGCGTTTTGAGCTGTAACGACAACTCCGATTGCTACGAAAATTGAAATCCGATAATAACTAACTATTTCGGATGATGAAATTGGTTTCGTCGAATTCCGAGACTATGCCTCGGAAGACTATTTTTAAATTCAATTTAAACGATATATTATTAAAACAGAACAAATCACCTTTAAATTAAATTTTAACACTTTTACTATTTTCAGTATTATCGATATAAATTTTACAAACCCTTAAATTATTTTTAACAGACTTAAAACTGAAGATTCAATAGTTCATCCAATTTCAGTTTATTAAATCCATTAACTTAATTGCTATTAATAATAATATTTGAATTCAAGTTCGAATTTAACTTTTTAAAAAAATTTACAATCAATCAAATATTCCAATTTAAATTGTTAAAAATTTCGGGTCGTCACAGCTCGGTATCGCCCCAATTCTGGATAAATCGGTACTAAGTTATGTACTTAACTAATTTTGATTAAGTCTTCCTCCCTAGTTCTACTACTTCATCTCTCCCATGCTTTAGACCTTGACTTATCTATTAAAATAACTCGGTCTTCACTCCAAAACATTCAACTTCAAGCTCTAGAAATAACTTGTCATAATATTCAATACTTAGCCAATCTCCTACATCTTACTATGAACCACCTTCCCTAGCCATGTTTTAGAGACCCATTCTATCCACTGACCCATTTAATCAAACAAATTGACTCGGTATCAACTCTTAAACTCAGCACTGAGTTAAGCCCTCAAAAAGCTTTGAAGTGCAAGTTGTTCTACAAGCTCCTCTCATGTTCTAGAGCCCCTCCTCTAAGTTTCATCAAATTTCGACCAGCTTTGCCTCTGATTTTTCATATTCACCAACCTATTTTCCTAAGAATCCAAAATACTAACAAAACACATCAAAGCAATGCATACAAACATAGAATAACATACATACACATCAATTCATATAAGCAGTACTCATGAATATGATAACTAAACCAATTCTAATTTAGATCTGCATATTACATGCACATATGAATATGAATAAGGAGACTCACCAAATCATTATTTAAAACCATTCCAAAGATTCACCAATTTAGGTTATAAGCATATGACAACATGTAATTAAAGTTAGAAAAGGTTTTAAGGTCAAAAATCATGTTGAAACATGTAATTCTACCTTATAAACATGCACAGGATAGTAAGAAGTCCTAAACCACTCAAAGTTACCAAAATTACCAATTTACGCTGAGATCTGATGCGAAAAGCAATCGAAAGCAATCAAATCAACCAAAACGATGATCTTTAACTTCAATTTGATAATTTTCTCTCTAGTTAGTGATTTGGCTAGGTTTATAGAGTAACTTGTGTAAATTTATATGAAATTAGGGTTAATGGGGATTTTGAACTAGTTTGGAGAAGAGGGAAAAGTTTTAATTCAACTCCCATAGCCCCTTATTTATATTATCCCGAATTATATTAATGGGAACAAGTATGGACTCAACTATTTGCTCGTTAATACAGGCCAACAGTTGTCTAAACTTAAAAGAGGCATAACTTCCTAACCGTAAATCTATTTTTCTACTATGACCACTTTACGAAATGAGAAACCATCATCCTGAAGCAATGGACCTATTTTAACACCCTAATTCAACTCGTATCAGAAGTAAGTCCCAAATAGGCATTTTTAGGTCAAAATGGTAATATAGAAATTCGAGAAAAATCATGGATGTCCAAAATGTCCCTAAGAGTCATATTCGAAAGTTATAGAATCAAATGACATTATGTGAATAGAATAGAAATATCTTGAAATCTTCTAATATGTAAAATGTAGGTCATTACAATTCCCATACTGTCTTTAGCATGTGTACTTATCCCAAAATAGGCTCAAACGATCAATTTTTCATTTGTAGAATTTTTTGTGAAATTGTATAATTTATATCCTTAAACTTGGACATTAGGCCGATGTTCAATTTGATGATTTGTGTTGTGAACGGTCGATAGTTGGGCCTAACTAGTCGACCGCTATCGGTTGACCATTAGGGATCTAGGGTTGACTGGTCACGTACTAAAATTAGGGTTTTTTGAAGTTTTAAACTATCGATAGTTACATTGCTTGATTCATGTCGTTCGCACTTGTTAGTGAACCCTTATTACTAGATGACTAGTCCATGTTAAAATTTGCAGTTCAATGTGGGTTTTACTAATTTAGGTTGTACAAATTTCACTATAAAAGAGGTATATACATCAATATCAAGTTAGCAGTTTATTCTAAGATTATGGATTTCAATTAAGGGTTTGTACATGTTAAAATTGAATTTCTAACATCCTAAATCAATTAAAATAGTCTAAACCTAACTGTAATAATCATCTTATTAAATTTTCTCTCACTCACCTTACACCTAAGCATTTCCTAATCACTTTGCCGAAGAATCACCTCTCTAAATGCTAGCTCTGCTTGCTCCATCTATCCCTAATTACTTGTATTCTTCTATGTTAATTTTACTTTTAATCTTTAAGAATTTTTGGGCTTAGACAAATTTGTCAAAGGTTGATTACTGTGAATGGTTAGTTGAGAATTAGGGTTAGATAAGCTTGCAATTATAGGGTTTGCAAAATGGTTTAGAGCATTAGTTCTAGTTTAATGAATATTTTCAGTAATCACGTTCGTTCATCGCAGGCTAGGTTACAAAGCAATCCATCTACACCATTTGAACATGTCATTGGAAATTCCAAATGCTCAATTTTACAAGGCTAGTTGTCGACCGCCTATATGCCTACATTGACCTTTACTGGTCGCCTTCGTGCTCTATGGGTCGATCGGTTCTCATGTTAATTTGTGAAAATTTTATTTTATGTTTTTATTTTATATTCTGCTTCTTCTAATGCTCGTATCTTTTCTGTATTAACTCCGATTACAAAGTGTTATACATGAAATTCATTCAAAAAATTGCTTCAAATGCAATGGTGCAAGTTTTGTACCTAAATTTGGATGTATATGAAATTTTTATTTCTAGTCCTTATTTATTTTAATTTTCTGTTAAATTTCTATGTTGTTACATTCTCTCCCTTAGAAGGATTTCATCCTCGAAATCTCAAACGACGAGAAAAAATATAACTTATACATATGGTAATCAATGGCTACAGATCATCTTTTCCTCCATCATCCATAGGAAAATCATGATCATAAGGATTTTTCTAATGCAATATGTAAATATATATGCAATGTGAAATGCATAAGAACCTATACTAATGCAAAAGATAGGCGGTATACTAATTCAATCGACCTCTCATCGTGCAAATGCTCATGCCATGCATCCAAAATGTATGCACCATCCTAAATAAGTATACTCGCAATTCTATATGTTGTTAATACCTCAATTAGTGATTTTGATGATAACAACCTTAATAATAACAATACATTCATATAAAATACAGATGTTAATGTTTTGTCAAGTCATATAGTATATAATGCAGGATATTATACAGGAGTTGAATCGAAGACGATACAGTATAAAGACTCAAAGAATGGACATGAAGACTTAGAAATATAAAAGACCAAGATGTTAGTACGTGAGATGATGGTTTTGATGATAACAACCTTAGAATAGATTTTAAAATATAAATACTAACATTATAAGTTTAGATATATATGTATATGCAGGATTTAATCATGCAGGTACCAAGAATGAAGACTGTACAGTGTAGAGATTCAAGATATCAAGATTGAAGACTCACGAGTATTAAGATTATCAAGAGTCCAAGAATTCAAGTAATTTATTCTTTAATTAGAAATTTTGTTAAAACTCATAGAAAAACACTGGCATCTTAAAATCCAATTTATTCGTGGAATGGATTCCACTTCGAGCCTGTTAAAGGGATGGAACCCTAAGTAGGATGGAACCTACGAAAAATCTAGTGGAACATTGTTTCGTATTCACTGACTTTTTATTCAAAATGATTTTTCAAAATTAAATCTTGTTTTCAAAATGATTTCAAAACTTTCCTTTTAAAAGATTCAAAAACCTCTATCCTGGTTTTAAATAATTTTAGCCTCAGAATCATCTTTAATTTCATAGTCAAATTACTCTTGATTTTAAACAATCGTTTTAAATTATATATTTAACTTTAAATATTTATACTTAAATTTAAATATAAAATTAAAATTAAAATCTATTGTTAGCACCAAAATTGGTCATTAACACCATTAGAAAGATTGTGTAGAGAGATTAATGAAGAAAGTAAATTAAAACGGAGAATAGAATGTAAATTCAAATGCAGAAAGTAAGAACACCAAATTTAAAGTGGTTCAGCGTAGTAGCCTACGTTCACTTTGAAGTTGATCTTTATTCTTTTCATTGATGCTTGATTACAGATACAATCCTCTTCTAAGTACTTGAATACAGTTGCAAGATACAAAGAAATAAGGTCTGGAATGAGTCTTGAAAATGGCAGAGTTTCCCCAGTGTTCTCTAAAATCTCCCCCCTCTTTTTTGTGTCCCTGCCCCTTTATTTATAGACGAAGGTGGGTTGGACTCCCCTGGTGGGCCTGGTAGCTGAATATCCTAGCCTAAATGGAGTGGTCTCTGCGCGTGGAACCGGAGAGGCCGGACGATCAAATGCTGAACGTCCAAATGCCGGACGTACCCCTCTATGCTGAACGTACCCCTCTATGCCGAACGTATCCCTCTATGCCGAACGATCTCCTTTAGCCGAACGAGATGAGGCCGAACATATTGAATGCCGTAGGGGGCACTTGTGTCGAACGATACTAGAAGATGAATCAGTAACTCGGTCGAACGATGGTTAGGCCGAACGAGATGAGGCCGAATGCTCTGAGTGTCGGACACATCCTAATGCCGAACATGGTGCGGATGTCAAACGATACGGAATGTCAGATGAACCTACCATGCCGAACGCCCAGCGATGCCGAACGTCACTTGTAGGCCGAACGTTCATGGATGCCGAACGTTTCTTGATGTCGGATGCTCCTAGATGCCGAGCGCTGTCCCATGCCGAATGGTCTTAACATGCCGAACGTTCATTGATGCCGAACATTCCATAGACACCGAATGAGCTTGGACGCCGAGTGCTTCTTGGATGCCGGTTGTAACGTGATGCCGAACGATGGGGAGGCCGAGTCCTAAGTTGCCTGGCCAATACCCCTGGAAACACTTGCCCCCCAAAGTGTATTACGTTACCGAACGTGATACACTTTGAATTACAATCCTCCATGCTCCGCTCCGAACCTTGGTTAAATCTTCTTGGAGGTGCCTTCTTGAGAATATCAGTGATGCAGGTGTGTGCCGAATGTAGTGTAAATGCCGAACGATGCATTCGAAGCCGAATACTCCTCGTGTGCCGAGCAGCTTTGTACGCCGAAGTCGAACGTTGTTTCTTTGACCGGTTCCACCGGCAATAGCCTCTTCGACTTCTTCTTCCTCCCTATAAAGTCCGGCTCCTCCCACCTTATTCTCTTTTCACATTTTTTTACCGCCGTCGCTTTGTACTTGCTGAACATTCCAGTCAACAACCTTCAACGATTCATCAATCCCTTCCAAACTTCGGTTTACTAATTAGGTATTGTCTTCTCTATCTAATTCCTCTCCATAATTAAACAGAAATTAGAGCCGTGGTCGAAAAGGTTCGGGGATTCAAACTTTGTTCTTTAGGGCTGAATGTTGGTATGATTAGAGACGAGCTTGGTAGGAATCTGTTGGGAGATGTGTGACAGTTTGGCATAGCTCCTCGCCCCGAACGAGGTTGGAGGAAGAAAGACTAGAGGAGGATCAGGAGATAGTTGGGATGAGGAGGAGCAGGAGATAGTTGGGACGATGAGGAGCAGGAGATAGTTGGGATGCCGAACGGAATGGACTGGCATGACTTGCCGATCGATCGGCCCTCGTCGTTCAGTGTGGATGGTGGAAGAGAGGAAAGGATTAAGGGTGGAGTGTCGAGCATTGGAGCTCAGCATAATTCTGGTTTGGTGTGACTCACCACATGCCGAACGGTGGGACGGAAGGTTTGGGAGGAACCACGAGTTAGCGGGGAGGATGTTGAGTGTTGTCTCGGCCGAATGGAATTTTGGCCGACCGACACTTTGCCGAGCGCTAACTAATTCGAAAGGTGGTTAGGCCGATCGAGAGCTTGGCTGAACAACAGCTTGGCCGAACGGTCATAGATGCTGAACCATGTTAAGGACGAACAACATAAATACCTAACCATATAAGGCCGAACAAACAATTGCCTTGCTTAATCTCATAACATAGCAAGGACAGGAACTCCATCATACTAGCATATCGAACCGGTCTAAAATGACAACTTCCTAGTTTCCGTAGACATAAACTCAAACTCAATTCGACATAACCGGATTACTTCTTCTAACGTTTTCTGAATTCGAAACTGTAATCACCGTAAGACAGGCTTTTGGAGACGGTCAGCGATGACTGTCTTCGAAGTCGACGATTCGTAACTTAGCTTTATACCAGTAACCGTGTTACTTTCGATTTTTTAATGCATACACATGATTGATCGCACTAGTTCACACACCACGTGGGGGGAATACTCGTGTTGTTAATTCTAATGTTGAACATTTTTCAAGTATAGTTCTCACAGGTCCTTCCGTCAAACTCAATATTTATCGGAGATGTCTAAGAGATCTAGCTCCGCCACGCTTTTTGACAGACCCGGGCCGTCTTCTAAACAAGGGGTTGCAGATTCTCCTAACCCGTCGACTTCCCCCACTCATGATTTAGCTCCTGATGCCCTAGAGGCATCGATTCTTTTGGATAATCCGATTGATTCACATGCTTCGAAGATTAAAGAAGTCGCACTCCGGCGAATATGCTCTATCTACGGAATCCCCTTCGCCAACACGTTGGTTCCATCGGGGCATGATCGCCCACACCTGCCCCCAGTTGGATATACCACCTGTAATAAGTTTATGTGCTGGGTGGGCAGCGTGCCTCCATTCAATTTATTTCTTCGGGACGTGTTGCAATACATGGACATCGCCCCTTCGCAGCTGCACCCAAATGGCCACGCATTCATCTATGGCACATACCTTCTCTTCATGACCGTCTTTTCTAGGACTCCAACTCCCGACGACATCAGATATATTTATATGATCAAGAGACGTAGAGATAGCCCCTCTTTTGTGCTCCTCGAGCCGCACCACAAATGCCAAATTTTAACCGGGGCGTGGAGAAAATTTTCCCTGTACAAATAGGAGTGGTTCTATGTGCGTTGCCCCCTGTTTTCGCGAGGAGATGGGTTGAAGGAAGTAAGCCTTTCTCCTGGAACGATACTCATGTTTCGATCGAGGCTATGCCTTTTCTAATTCTTGATTCGTCTTTTCAGGTATCAATCCATGTCCCGACGGCCGCGGTTATTCTGAGGCTGTTGAAGCTATTAGAGCTCTTCCTGCCGAAGAACGAGACATCCGAACTCTTATCTCAAATGAGTCACTATCGAGGTTCGGGTTGTCAGCAGAAGGTCGTCGGGTAAGTCTTCCCGAAGGCGTTACTGTACCCAGGCCGGTCTCCGGCAAAGAGAAAAAATTAGCTGAATCGTCAGCACGCCACACCCCAGAGGTACAAGAAGAGGGAGAAATCAAGGAGGGTGAAACACCCGAAGCACAAGGTGAGAATTTGGGTCCAGTCCGAGATCCTATAGTTGAAGTGCACGATATCGAAACGTCATCTTCTCCTCCACAGAGGAAAAAGGGATTGACGTACAAAATCAAAAAGGAGAAGGTTGACGGAACTTCGAAGGTTACGGTTATCCCGACGGAGAAAGAAGCTTCTTCACCGCACGTAGAGAGTTCTTTAAAAGGCTTATAGAACCTCTCCATTCCAGATGATCTGCTCAATTATGACTTTGACGATCCGGAGGTATTCAAACTTCATTCGCCTATCAGAGGCGACGCGGGCGCTCCGACCCAGAGTCAGGGAGAGAAAACTCCTATTAACAAAGCGACTGGGGGGTTGGGGGGAAACACTAGGATACACACGAACACTTGCACTCCAATTTTTGTTTAGATTTTTGTCATCACACTGCTCTTTGCTAATTCTCTGTTATTTGAATTTTGTATAGGTGGTATGGGGCGTTCACGTGGATTCGATCGCCTTCGCGGTTCGTCATTTTTTCATCATTCTAGACGGGACTAGGGTTCTGGAAGATGCCGAGATAGGGATGGTGACGGCAACATAGATTATCATTCCCGGAATTCGTCGTCTCGGAGGAAAACTCATTACCAACCAAAATACCACCAGGACACATCTTCTCATGCGGAGCAAAGTAAAGACAAGCGCGGCCATAAGAGGTCGCACCTGATGCTCCCCGGGACCAACACTTTGATTCTTCTTCCACTCGTCAGTCTCGAGATTCCTACAGGACGGACGAACTTTCAAAGCCGTCTCCTTCCGCTCCTGCAACGGAGCCGTCAGTGCCAGAGAGGCTGGCCGATCTTAAAGATAAATTCCCGAAGATCTGCTTCGATGGCCTGAAATTCCTTTCGGCTATTCATCCTATTCCTGGACATGCTAAGCAGAGCGCCCTTACCTGTACGAACGACGTCTACGTTCAACATGACGCATTCATTCACCTAGCCGAAAAACTTTCAAAAGTTTCCATGGAGCACCAGCATGAAATCGACCTCCTGAAGCTTGAGGCTATCCATGACAAGGATATCATAAAAGCTAAGGACGAAGAAATGGCCACTTACAGGTCTGAGCTCGAGGTTGCCCATCAGAGAGCTAAGCACACTACGGAGTCAACTCATAAGAGAGAACTTGACGATGCGGTTCAACGGTGTGGGGATTTGGCTCTAGAGAAGGACTCTGTTCAAAAGGAGAGGAACACGCTCAGCCTCCGAGTCAAGGAGCTTGACGAGCAGCTTCGCAGGGAGAGCGAAGAGAAAATGGTCGCCCAAGAGGAGTCACAACGATACTGTGATGAGATCGTCGCCACTCGGCTTTTAAAAGAAGAACTTGAGGGCGAGCTTTCTAGGGTTGAGGCGTTAAAGAGGGGGACCCATGAAGAGGGAGACCCATGAAGAGGGAGAAAGGATTGCGTCCAACGATATTGACTCGTGTCTTGAGGCGGCTAGAGAAGAAGGCAGGGAGGAGGTCAAGAGTATGTTTGACCCACTAATTGCCGAATTCAACGCCCGCGTTCTCATGCATCGTGACTTGACTTTCTTGGGCGAGGGTTATCTTGAATCTCTAGCCGAGGCATTAGAGGCATTGATAGAAATCAGGAAGGCCGAGCACGGCGCCGAAGAGATTGATGAGGAGGAACTGATAAAAGAATATCTCAGGGGAAACGAACCTTTGGACTTGTCTGTAGCTAAAACTATATATGGCAAAGGTTCCCCTTCAAGGAAAGGGAAAGAAGTTATTACTGGCCCATACGGGGTCTCGCCTCCATCTCATGTGCCTATTCGGTAGGCCGATCGTCGATACTTGATCCTTTTGAACAACACATTGGCTATGACCCGGAAGCTCCCGACCTGGGCGTTCATGTTTTGTCTCCCATCCGGAGGGTGAGACCCCTGTAACGGCTGGAAATCAGCCGGAATCTGGTAGGTAATTCTTTTGCTTTAACATTCCAAGTGTTTCCCTGAAAGCTGTCGCATTTGAATACTTTCTTTTAGTGATTTTGTGCAGGTCGTTCCGATCCTGAACCCACTCCAAGGAGTGATGTCGCCAAGGAGGCGGAGAAAGAAACTAGTGAGGCCCCCCCTGCTGGAGAGGCTCCCAGTCCAGACGTCCAAGTGATTGGAGCGCTTGATGAAGATAAATCTGAGGCTTCTTCTCCCATCGACGAGAGTTATGAAGTTGAAATTACAGGCGTCTCCGAGCACACATCTGAGCTTTGCATGAAGGAGAGGATTGAGAAAGAGAAGGAAGAGACGACCAAGATCAAGGTCGAGCCTCAAACTGTGGATCCAGACGATCCCTTGACCAAACCGTTGAAGATCATTCTCCCCGGTGGATCCAAGCCCATGGTGTCCCACCTACTTCTTCAGTTGTTACTCCTCCATCAAGGAAGGATCCCAAGGGTAAATGCTCTGAGGAGGAGTCGTCTGGGAATAAGAAGAAGCACAAGAAGTGATCACTATCCCCGTGCAACGAGAGTTAATCTAAGTCATGTAATAATTTTTTGTAATTTTGGTAGATAATCGTCGACTCCGAAATTTGGAGTGTTTGTAGCAGAAAACTTTTCCTGAATAAAGATTAATTTTCTTTTCTGTCTTTTCAAAAGATTCTTATTATTCAATTTTCTGTGTGATTATGATTTGAATCTGAGTTGTTGTGAATAACATGGATTTCTTGATTCATCTTCATATAGCTCGGAAATTCTTTGAGAACCATCCGTTTTCTCTTCCGCGCCTCATGCACTTAAAACATTTTCTAGTACGCACACTAAAGGCTCGATGTCTTCAAGTCATTTATATCTAGTCTGTCTTCAGCAAACCTGGTCATTTAAATCGTTTATACTCGAGTCCGCGCTACGGGGACTTAGAGTATTCCAGTCCGCACTTTGAGGACTCGGAGATTATAAATCGTTTATACTCGAGTCCCGCTCCGAGGACTTAGAGTACGCCAGTCAGCAATCCGGGGACTTGGAGATTTTAAGTCGTTCATACTCGAGTCCGTGCTCCGGGGACTTAGAGTACTCCAGTCCACACTCCGGGGACATGGAGATTTTAAGTCGTTTATACTCGAGTCCGCGCTCCGGGGACTCAGAGTATTACAGTCTACACTCCGGGGACTTAGAGATTTTAAATCATTTATACTCGAGTCCGCGCTCCGGGGACTCAGAGTACTCCAGTCCCACTCCGAGGACTTGGAGATTTTAAGTCCTTTATACTCGAGTCCGCGTTCCGGGGACTTAGAGTACTCCAGTACGCACTTCGGGGACTTGGAGATTTTAAGCCGTTTATACTCGAGTCCGCGCTCCGGGGACTTAGAGTACTCCAGTTCGCGCTCCGGGGACTTAGAGTACTCCAGCCCGCACTCCGGGGACTTGGAGATTTTAAATCATTTATACTCGAGCCCGCGCTACGGGGACTTTGAGTACTACAGTCCGCACTTCGAGGACTTGGAGATTTTAAATGGTTTATACTCGAGTCCGCGCTCTAGGGACTTAGAGTACCTCAGTCCGCACTCCGGGGACCTGGAGATTTTAAGTCGTTTATACTCGAATCCGCGCTCCAGGAACTTAGAGTACTCCAGTCCGCACTTTGGGGACTTGGAGATTTTAAGTCGTTTATACTCGAGTCCGCGCTCCGGGGACTTAGAGTTCCAGTCCGCACTCCGGGGACTTGGAGATTTTAAGTCGTTTATACTCGAGTCCGCGCTCCGGGGACTTAGAGTTCCAGTCCGCACTCCGGGGACTTGGAGATTTTAAGTCATTTATACTCGAGTCCGCGCTCCAGGGACTTAGAATACTTCAGTCCGCACTCCGGTGACTTGGAGATTTTAAGTCGTTTATACTCGAGTCCGCGCTCCAGGGAATTAGAGTATTCCAGTCCGCACTCCGGGGACTTGGAGATCTTAAATCATTTATACTCGAGTCCGCGCTCCGGGGACTTAGAGTACTCCAGTCCGCACTTCGGGAACTTGGAGATTTTAAGTCGTTTATACTCGAGTCCGCGCTCCGGGGACTTAGAGTACTCCAGTCCGCACTCCGGGGACTTGGAGAGTTTAAGTTGTTTATACTTGAGTCCGCGCTCTGGGAACTTAGAGTACTCCAGTACGCACTACGGAGACTTGGAGATTTTAAGTCGTATATACTCGAGTCCGCGCTCCGGGAACTTAGAGTACTTCAGTACGCACTACGGGGACTTGAAGATTTTAAGTCGTTTATACTCGAGTCCGCGCTCCGGGGACTTAGAGTACTCTAGTACGCACTCCAGGGACTTGGAGATTTTACATCGTTTATACTCGAGTCCACGCTCCGGGGACTCATAGTACTCCAGTCCGCACTCCGGGGACTTGGAGATTTTAAGTTGTTTTTACTCGATTCCGCGCTCCGGAGACTTAGATTACTCCAGTCCGCACTCTGGGGACTTGGAGTACTCTAAGTCACAAGGACTACACCAGACCCTAGGTGACGGTTGTTAGATGCACCATCGGTGTACATCTTCCATCGAACGGGAGGTATGACATTGTGACTGCTCGGTTCATCTGGCACAGTTAATTCAGCAATGAAGTCAGCTAGTGCTTGTCCTTGTATGGCCCTTCGGGCAGATAGGTAATATCGAACTGACTTAACTCAATATTCCATTTCAGCATCCTTCCGGAAGTTTCCGGTCGTTGAGTACCTGTCGCAAGGGTTGGTCAGTGTAGACACCGATTGAGTGTGCCTGAAAGTAGGGGCGAAGCTTGCATTATGTGATCACCAAGCAATAGGCTAGTTTTTCAATCTTTGGATAATTTCTTTCCGCCCATGTCAAGCCCTTACTGACATAGTAAACTGGCTTTTGAATCCGGTCTTCCTCGCGAACTAAAGCTGTACTGATAGCATGCTGGGATACCGCCAAGTATACATACAACATTTCGTGGTCTATCGGCTTAGACAGTACAGGGGGACTTTCCAAGTGCCTTATCAAAGCCCGAAATGCTTCCTCGCAGTCGGATGTCCATTCGAAGTTTCTTTTTCCTTTCTTTATAGTGTTGAAGAAGGGAATACACTTGTCTGTAGCTCTGGATATGAATCGACTTAGTGAAGCCACTTTTCCATTCTGGCTTTGCACCTGCTTTATGGTTCTGGGTACTTGTATATCTCGGATAGCCTTGATCTTCTCTGGGTTAGCTTCGATTCCCCGGGCATTCAAAATGAATCGCAGAAACTTTCCTGATGCTTCGCCGAATGAACACTTCAACGGATTGATCTTCATTCCATAATGCCTGAGTATGTCAAACATCTCCGCTAAGTCTCGGATGTGGTCGTTTGACTGCCGTGACTTCACGAGCATGTCATCCACATAGACTTCCATTGTTTTACCAATCTGATCTTTGAACATTCGATTCACCAAGCGTTGATAAGTCTCTCCTGCGTTCTTTAATCCAAATGGCATTACTACATAGCAATACAATCCCATGTTCGTGACAAAACTGGTGTGTTCATGGTCTGGGAGGTGCATTGGGATTTGATTATATCCAGAGTACACATCCATAAATGATAATAACTCATGCCCGGCAGTTGAGTCGACCAACTGGTCAATCCTAGGCAACGGGAAACTATCCTTAGGACATTCTTTGTTTAAATCAGAATAATCAACACATGTCCTCCATTTTCCATTTGCTTTCTTCACTAGCACCGGGTTAGACACCCATTCAGGGCAGAGGGCGTCGCGGTTGAACCCGTTGGCTTTGAGTTTGTCCACCTCCACTTTGAGAGCCGCAGACCTCTCCAGGTCCATGTCTCTCCTTTTTTGTTTGACAGGTACATGTTTCGGGTCTATGTTCAACATATGACTTGCTATCACAGGAGAAATCCCGCACATATCAGAAGTGTCCAGGCGAAAACATCAAGATTCGCTCGGAGGAAATCGGTAAGGTTCTCAGTGGCCAAAGGGTCGAGTTGCGACCCAATTTTAAGAACTCATGATGGGTCGCTCCGGCTAACTGGGATGTCAATTGGGAGTTCAGCCGGTGTTGCATTGGTTTCCCTGGGTTCTCCATCATCGTCTCTCGGATCCATGTCCCAATAGATCCGAGAATGTTTCCCGAGCCAGGGCTCGGGCGCTACTTGTAATCATCAGCATTTCGGCTACGGACGGAGCGGTCCGCAACCTTTCCTTTCTCTCTACGCTAAGCCCCTCTTAGCTCAGCCACATAACAGGCATGTCCGGTCGGTTGATCGCCGTGCACCACTCCAACACTGCTGTCTGTGGGAAATTTTAATGTCAGACACCAAAGGGCCAATGCTTCCCTAAATTCTGCCAAGGCGGGACGTCCAAGAAATACGTTATATGGAGAGTCAATGTCCAACACTATGAATGGTAGGATTCGCACCCTCCTACGCTCGCCCTACCCCAGTTCAATTGGTAACTCCTCAAATCCCACTGCATCTGTTGCTGCGCCGTTAAAGCCATGGATTCTGGCATTGGATGGTTTCAAATCCTTAGCTTCCAATTTCATTTGGTCATATGCCTTCTTGAAGATGATGTTAACGGAGCTTCCACAATCAATTAGAATTCTCTTAACATACGCCTGCCTGATTGTCGCAGATATGACCATCGGGTCGATGATAGGGGCTTCTACCTTATCCGCATCTCGGCTCCTGAATACGATATCATCATTCATCGTGCGTTGCTGCTTTGAAGGTGTCCCATCCTCCACATTCGAACAATACTCATACTTCGCATGTCTTAAAGAGTTAGCATATCACTCCATCTCCTGCCAATTCTTATCTGTAGGATGAGGCCCGCCAGCAATCGTGTTAATAACCAATCTGCCCACAGTTCGAGTAGGTTGTTCTGGTTGGTGTGGGGCCGGCCCACGTCCGGGGTCCGATGTTTCTTGTCTCCCATCCTGTGGGTCTTTGACAAATTCCTGCAGCTTTTTCTATCTTATCAGCTCTTCTATAGCATCATGGAGGTGTCTGCACTCCTCTGTGTTGTGTCCATAAGACTCGTGAAAACGGCGATACTTCCCGGTCCGCTTCTATTCTTTTGTCGATTCCTTTGGACGTGGCTTTCTATATTGGAAAGTGTTGCAAGTTGATAGATAGATGTTTTCAAGAGATGCGTTCAATGGGGTGTATTCATTGTATGTTGGGATCCTTGATTTCCATTTCCCTGTTTCTTTTTTCTTTCTGGGATTTCCACCTCTGGATCCTTTAGACTGCCCGGGCTTGTTCTGGATGTTAACTTGAGTTTTTCCAGAATTATCTCCGGTTTGTTTCACGGCGACGTTACTTTTCACAGACTCTTGAACGGGCCCTGATGTCTTGTCTCGCCTTGTCCACCGAGCTTCCTCCCTTCTTATGAACTGATGAGCTTTCGAATAAAAACGTTCCAGCGTAGCTGGGGGCTTCCCCGCCAACCAATCTCCAAACTCAGAATCCGGATCGACTCCATGCATTACTGCCATTAGAATCGCGTGGTCGTTAGGATTGCTCACCTCGGTAGCAGCAACATGAAAGCTTTTCAAGTATGCTTTTAGTGACTCTCCCGGAGCTTGGATTACACTTGATAAGGACATCACGTCCTTCGGGCGAGTGGTGTGTATCCTGAATTGTTCTATGAATTTTGTTGCTAATTCGTCAAAGCTGGATATAGATCGAGATGGGACTCGAGTAAACCACATGGTGGCAATACCAGACAAAGTGATTAGGAAGCGTCTACACTTGGTCGCATCATTGGCTCTTGCAGAATCCATCATCCATCAATACCTCATCACATGTTTCCTCGGATCAGTCTTCCCCTCATAGGCTGGGATAGTCGACATATTGAACTTCTTGTTGTACTCAGCCTGTAGGATACCATCCGTAAAGGGGGTATGGCTTCTGGTCACTCTCTAATCATCATTGGTCAAGCCTTGGTTTTCTCTCATCAACTGCCTGACCATAGCTGTTAATTTCGGAGTTTGTATGGAGGATGGAAGGTTGGGTTCCTTTCCACGGGACCGTGCGGTTTGATGTCCCACCTGATTTGGGTCTTGGAGATTCAGGCGTCCGGTCTCTTCATAGGCTTGATTTCTAGTAGATTGATCAGTGGCACCCGCTTGTGCATCTTTATCCTTACGGCGTCTACACCTAGGAGGTTCATCAGGTGAAGTTGAATTATCATCTTCAAAGTAAGGGACGGGGTTACCTCTCTCTGATGCTGCTGTTGAGTAAGCTGAGTTATGAGGTTAGCGTTGGCTTGCGTTTGCTCAACAAGTTGCCTTCTACTTTCCTTAAACTCTCTTATCAAGTCATTGAACTCTGCTCGAGAAACACCTTTCGCTTGGTTTTGGTTGGAGGGCCCTGCGCCTCGAATCGCTTGCTGATTGCTAGTCCCCAGTTGTTGCACACTTGCGGTTTCGTGGGCATCTGCATTTTGAGAGGCTGATCTAGTTCGTGGTCTTTCCATGATAGAGTTGTTGGTTGTAACTCTGAGTAGAATCAACAGATGCCTTATAAATGATTATGGATCTCCTTCGGGGGATTTATGCAATCCAGTAGCTGCATAAGTAGATCCTAATAGCCTGAGAATTCAACTCTCAGTGAAAGCATCAAAATTGGTCACTAACAGCCTTAGAAAGATTGTGTAGAGAGATTAATGAAGAAAGAAAATTCAAACGGAGAACAGAATGTAAATTCAAATGCAGAAAGTAAGAACACCAAATTTATAGTGGTTCGGCGTAGTAGCCTACGTCCACTTTGAAGTTGATCTTTATTCTTTTCATTGATGCTTGATTACAGATACAATGCACTTCTAAGTACTTGAATACAGTTGCAAGATACAAAGAAATAAGGTCTGGATTGAGTCTTGAAAATGGTAGAGTTTACCCCGTGTTCTCTAAAATCTCCCCCCTCTTTTTTGTGTCCCTGCCCCTCTTTTTATAGACAAAAGTGGGTTGGACTTCCCTGGTGGGCCATGTAGTTGAATATCCTGGCCCAAATGGAGTGGTCTCTGCGTGCCGAACCAGAGAGGCCGGACGATCAAATGTCAAACGTCCAAATGCCAAACGTCCCCTTCTATGCCGAACGTACCCCTATATGCCGAACGAAGTGAGCCCAAACACAATGAATGCTGAACAGTCCCCTTACGCCGGACGTACCCCACTATGTCGAACGTACCCCTCTATGTCGAACGATGTCCTTTTGCCGAATGAGATGAGGCCAAACACATTGAATGCCATAGGGGGCACTTGTGTCGAACGATACTAGAAGATGAATCAGTAACTCGGCCGAACGATGGTTTGGCCGAACGACATGAGGCCGAATGCTTTGAGTGCCGGACACATCCTAATGCCGAACATGGTGTGGATGCCGAACGATACGGAATGTCAGATGATCCTACCATGCCGAACGCCCAGCGATGCCGGACGTCACTTGTAGGCCGAACGTTCATGGATGCCGAATGTTTCTGGATGCCGGATGCTCCTAGATGCCGAGCGATGTCCCATGCCGAACGGTCTTAACATGCCAAACGTTCATTGATGCCGAATGTTCCACAAACGCCGAATGAGCTTGGACGCTGAGTGCTTCTTGGATGCCGGTTGTAACGTGATGCCGAACGATGGAAAGACCGAGTCCTAAGTTGCCTGGCCAATACCCCAGGAGACATATATATATATATATATATTATTCTCTATATTTACTTATGAATTTTAACTATAGTCAAGTATATTAATAAAGTTTAAAATAGTTTTAATATAAAATAAAAGTTATTTTCAAAGAAAATCAAAACACCAAAAAATCCTTTGGGATGTCGATATGTCCAAGTACCCCATGTCAAAATGGTGTCAGTTGGTTTCAAAATTCAAAAGAAGTGTCTATTCATCATAACTCTTCACGAATGGGCTTGGTTGTTGTTCTTCTATAAATAGGGGTTAGTTTCAACGAATTTATGATAAGATTTTCTAGTTTTTCACTCCTCTTCTACTTCCATATTTCTTAATACATATTCTTATCATTACTCTATCGAAATCAACATTGAATCGAACTCGATGACTTCTAGTTTGATTCTCTATCACTATCTCTACAAGGTTCTCAGTGCTATTCAGAGTTATAGGCTTTTTGTAATCAACTTAGCTAGAAAAGGTGTGATTGTAGCCTTGAAAATCAATCAAGTGAGAAAAGGTGTGATTGTAGCCTTGGTAAATCAATTGGGTAAACTTGTGGCCCGGAAATCAAGTATCTCTACCCAGAGGATTGAAATTCTGGAGGGTGTACCTCGTAGCCTTGAAATCGAGGGTATAATTGCACAATTGCTTTTGAAAGAAATCCGTACTTGTGTTGCGGGACTGGATGTAGGGTAAATTTGAACTGGTATAAAATCCGGTATGTTCTTTCCTTTACTGCTTTTATTTTATTTCTGCATCTGTGTTTGTTTCTATGGTTATCCCTGTATCTGTAGATTGCATACATCTGTGTCTAAATTAACATAAACTCAAAAAGATTTAGTAATTCTTTATAAACACTATTCACCCCTCCCTCTAGTGTTAATCCTAGCCTTAAGATCCTTATCAGCATTTCTAACAATTGGTATCAGAGCAAGGTTTTCAAAGTTTTCATAATTTGAATTTTGAAAAGTTTTCAAAATGGCTATTTTTGGGGATTTTATTAACACTATTTTCATATGAATATGTCACAGAATCATCATGAAATTTTTGTTTAAAACAATATTTAGTTATTTTGAAAAGTCGCTTGATTCTTTAAACGTTTATGTTGTTTTGCAGGAGAAGAATAATGTCTAAAGACTGTTGGTTAAAAGATATCAGATAATCATTCATCGATCAAGAAGAACAAGTGGATATATATTGGAAATTGACAAATAAATGGGTACCAAATCAATACAAAACTTTTGGTTCTCATCTGCAACTTGATTTGATACTGTACTTCTCTCCATCTGCTTCGCAATGTCACTGGTTTCGTATGAATCCGTCAAAATGACCAAGTTATGGTCAAATGAAGTTTTGGAGAACAAAGGGAAAAAGAAGGCAAAACTATCAAAGGTATTCTTCAAATTGCATCTAGAGATTTTGTGTATTTTGTTTCCACTCCTTTTTAAGGTTGTAGTTCTTGTTCTCGCGGTCGTTTTGATGGGTGAATAATCAAATTCCGATCAAAATTGAGTGAGATATGACAGTTTGAAGTTGGCTATCCAAAACTTAAAAACAGTGTACGGGATCTTCTACATTTCTTCTACTGTTCGGCCTGTTGCATCACAATACCATTCAAATTCGACACTAGACTATTACTAGATCGTAGTCCTTGCCTTCCTCTTCTATTTTCCACTGGTTTCATCCAATTCCGTTAAGAAACGAAGGAGATATGCCCTTTAGAAGTTTGATAGTATATAAAAAAAAGGGAAGAAGAAGAAGAGGAATTTTTATAAAAAGTGGTGACCGTTGGGCCTATTTATAGTGGTTAAAGTGTCCATTCATTCAAAATTCGAATTCAAAAGTTTTGACGCCAAGTTGTTCGATCTACTAAATCATATGTGTCTTTCTCATACGGTATTCAAATTCAGCAAATGAATATACTACGCTTATCAGAAAAACGTGCCCGTCGCAACAAAACATATCTCGTCGTTAAATTCTGAAAGATATAAAGATGTGGCTCACGACAATGGAAGAACAACTAAGATAGAAAGACGGAGTGCAAAAATTGGTATGCTTTACATCTTTATTGTTGCATTTAGGAATATATATATATATCTATGCATTTAGTTAGGTACAGAAATTTATCTCTTTTATAAGTTTTGATATTTTGATCCATATATCGACACACCATAGTATAAATATCGATATAAAAGTCTAATTTTTTTTTAAAAAGTCTTTTAAAATGTGTTTTATTTCAAACAAAATCTACAACTAATTTATTACAACTATACTATGTAGAAAAGCATACCTTCATTCATGATTTCAACTTTTCTAATGTTATTTTTACTTCTCATACTCTATTTCTTTTAAGATACTAATTTTATATCTTTAAGAAATTAATAAAATGAATTTAGAATGTTAGAATAAGACTCTATTTATATATATCTTCAATTAATAAGATAGCACCACATCACATGACCGGAATTTTAGATAGCATTTCTAAAATGCTTCTTTTCTTCTATAATGTCTTGTGAGTACTACAAATTTGTTTTTATAGCAATTATGTGATTTAAAATGATGTAGAATTTTAGAAACTTTACACAACATTTGGCAAAAGCTACAGTTTTAGTTTTATAAAGTTTCGAATATATTTTATTGCAAAAACTTTTTATAGCATTTTGTAAATGCTGCCTTTCTGTTTGAGACTTTAGATTATGTAAAAATAATATTTAAATTAAGTATTTCTCTGTATTCTTTTTAGAAATTATTTTCTAACTTATATTAGAATGTTTTAAAATTAATTTCATGTTTGACTTTTTTAATTAACTAATTTTTTAAAGTAAGAGGTCTTAATATAACACATGTTTATTTTAGTTTTTCAATCTTTATTATTTTATTTAATGTTTCATTATGATATTTTTTAAATTGAAAATATATTTAAACGTGTTTCTAAAATATTTAAACCAATAATAATTTAATATAAAGGTTTTAATTAGTAAGATAAGTATTTTATAAACATGGAAGTTTGGATTCTTGTAATTAAAATTAAAATAATTATTTTAAATAAATTAAATAAGTTGGCTATTAATCTTTATAAAAACCATATTTAATCATATATAGTATAATTTCTTATTCCTTAGCATTTAATTTTGATATTAAGTTTGATTACTACTTTTCACGATTATGTCACAGTTTTAATTCCATTTATTATCTTCAAACTCTTTCTTTACAACTCTTTCAGTCCCATTCATTAGTTTCCTTAACTTAAGTCTAGTAATTGGTGTGTTTTACCTTTATTTTGTTGAAGCGATTTATAATAAATAGTTTGATATATGTATACATACATATATAGACACACACACACACACACACACATATATATATATGATTGCCAATTAGATATTACTTATCACTCATGTTTATCTTGTAGTCTGAATATCTCTTACCATAGTGTATATATATCATCATATCATTCTGCAATTTTTTTACTTTGTTGTCATTTTATTGCATATCATTATGCATCCTATTTCATATCGCATTTCATTGCATATTACATCATAAATTACAATGCATATCATAATCATTTACATCACAAGTTGCACTTCATTTTGCATATTATCTCATGCTACATTGCATATGTCATACATTTCATACTGCATTACATAAGTGTATTTTATTTAGGAGGAGTTTGTAGTATTGTCTTATAATATAGGATTATTAGTTTTTGATTTGTTTGGTATGTTTTGATTGACCTGTTTGACTTGATTGACTTGTTTGACTTGATTGATTTGTTTGACTTGTCTGGTATGATTGATTTTGATGAGTGTGTTGAAATATACTTAATAAATAATTTATGTTCTTATATTTGATTTCTAACTATTATAAATGTTATGATAGATTCTTAGTTAGGATAGTTAGTAATTTAGGATTAAGTTTTAGTTTTTAGACTTAAGTGTTGATTATTTATGATAGCACTATCATTATAATCGCATGTCATATAGTATTAGATTAAGGGGGAGTTATATAGTTTGGAGATAGTTTTTTGTTGACGACAAAGGGGGAGAAATATAAAATAAGGCAGATAGGCATAGATTAAAGGAGAGTTATTAGTTTTAGGGGGAGTTCTTAGGATAAAAGTAATATTTTATAAACAAAGGTTGTCATCATCAAAAAGGGGGAGATTGTTAGTCCGTGAGATGATGGTTTTGATGAAAAAAACCTTAGAATAGATTATAAAATATAAATACTAACATTATAAGTTTAGATATATGTATATGCAGAATTTAACCGTGCAGGTACCAAGAATGAAGACGGTAGAGTATAGAGATTCAAGATATCAAGATTGAAGACTCATGAGTATCAAGATTATCAAGAGTTTAAGAATTCAAGTAATTTATTATTTAATTATAAATTTTGTTAAAACTCAGATAAAAGCACTGACATCTTAAAATCCAATATATTCGTGGAATGGAATCCACTTCGAGCCTGTTAAAGGGATGGAACCTACGAAAAGTCTAATGGAACATTTTTTTGTATCCACTAAATCTTTATTTAAAATGATTTTTCAAAATTAAATCTAGTTTTCAAAATGATTTCAAGACATTGCTTTTAAAAGATTCAAAAACCTCTATCCTGATTCTAAATAATTTTAGCCTCAAAATCATCTTTAATTTCAAAGTCAAATTACTCCTGATTTTAAACTATCGTTTTAAATTATATATTTAACTTTTAAATATTTATACTTAGATTTAAATATAAAATTATAGTTAAATTATATATACTATTCTCTATATTTACTTATGAATTTTAACTATAGTCGAGTATATTTATAAAGTTTAAAATAGTTTTAATATAAAATAAAAGTTATTTTCAAAGAAAATCAAAACACCAAAAAATCCTTTGGGATGTCGATTTGCCCAAGTACCCCATGTCGACATGGTGTCAGTTGGTTTCAAAATTCAAATTTCAAAAGAAGTGTCTATTCGTCATAACTCTTCACGAATGGATATAGCTGTTGTTCTTCTATAAATGGGGGTTAGTTTCAATGAATTTATGATCAGAGGGTTTTTTCACTCCTCTTCTTCTTCCATATTTCTTAATACATATTTTTACCATTACTCTGCCGAAATCAACATTGAATCAAACTCAATTACTTCTAGTTTGATTCTCTATCACTATCTCTACAAGATTCTCAGTGCTATTCAGAGTTATAGGCTTTTTGTAATCAACTTAGCGAGAAAAGGTGTGATTGTAGCCTTGAAAATAAATGAAGTGAGAAAAGGTGTGATTGTAGCCTTGGTAAATCAATTGGGTAAACTTGTGGCCCGGAAATCAAGTATCTTTTCCCAGAGGATTGAAATTCTGAAGGGTGTACCTCATAGCCTTGAAATCGAGGGTGTAATTGTACAATTGTTTTTGAAAGAAAATCCGTACTTGTGTTGCGGGACTGGATGTAGGGTAACTTCGAACATGTATAAAATCCGGTGTGTTCTTTCCTTTACTGCTTTTATTTTATTTCTGAATCTGTGTTTGTTTCTGTGATTATCCCTGTATCTGTAGATTGCATACATCTGTGTCTAAATTAACATAAACTCAAAAAGATTTAGTAATTCTTTATAAACACTATCACCCCACCCCGCTCAAGTGTTAATCCTAGCCTTAAGATCCGTAATCAGCATTTCTAACACAAGATATGATGATCTCGAGACTATAGTATAGTATATAGAATCAATGAATTTTGTTAAAGTCCCTATTTAGCGATCTTTGATCTCTATTTCCCATTTTCTTATCCTTTATTATTAAAATAAAAAATATTTGAAAAATATTTAAAAATATTTTTCAATTTTTTTTCAAAGTTTAAAATGTTTACAAATTATGTTTAAATTATTTTACAAGGTGTCAAAATATTTTGCAAAGCATAAGATTTTCAAAAATATTTTAAAATGAAGAGTATTCAAAATATTCACGGGTATGTCGACATATACCCTATAAGTATGGCGACAGATATGCCACCATTTAGTTTTTCAATTTTTGAAATGAAGTGTTTATTTGTCATAACCCTTCATAAATGGACATAATTGTTGATTCACTATGTATAGGAGGTTTCAAACGACATAAATACATTCTTATTATCTTCTCCCCTCTTACTCCATAAAAGATTTCTTGAAAATTACTCTTATTTTTACACAAAATAATACATAATTAATTCAATCTTTTTTTGATTCATTGCTATTTATTATCAGTTTTTAGGCATCTCTCTCTCTTTCAAATCAAAGATTAGAGTGATGTCTAAGTGGTTATAGGATTTTCTTTATTCAAAGTTCTAGAAATTATCTTTGGAAAAAACAACAAACTCTAGTTGTATTTGCTTGGGTACGCTTGGTAGCTCGAAAATCTAAGTGGATGTGCTTGTAGCTCATCTAATTCAAGAGGGTGCACCTTGAGTCAAGAAAATTAAGACGATGTATCTTGTAGCCTTGAAATTGAGATTGTAATTGGCTTGCCTTCTACCCATTTAAAGATTTGCATTTGAAAACAAATTTGTACAAGCAATTGCGTGAGACTAGATTTCAAAGCCTTGAAATCGAGATTGTAATTGGGTTGCCTTCTACCCATTTAAAGCCTTGAAATCGAGATTGTAATTGGTGTTATCTCTCTAAATCGTTACTTCGCTGCTTTTATTATTGAAAGTGTGCTATGGATCGTGTAATATGGATATATGATAACACAGAGTATAGTGATGATATTAATACAGTAAATAATGTGGAATATAAAAGCAATAAAGTAAAATGAGACCAGAAATTTTTATACTGGTTCGGAGCACCGTCCTACATTCAGTCCCAGACTCCTTCTGGAATTTCAATAAAACAACAACCCTCACTTAACCTGAAGGAACAGGTCTATACAACCCCTGAGCAGCCAAACAGGGACCTGAACGGCAGAACAGGATTTCGCCTCAGCAGCCGAAGAGGACTTCACTCGCCTGAGCAGCAGAAAAGGACTTCAACAAATACAAAAATAGTTTTGACTTTGTGTGTTGTTAATAACACAGATATGTCACTTGCAGTACACCTATAACATACCAAAATTCATCAAATTTAAATCGGTAAATGTTGAACTTTTAAAATATAATCTAAAAAGTTACAAAATAAATAAATAGTAAACGATATATTAAATGAATTAGAATTTCAATTTTTTTTGGAGTTTAAAAAATTGAAATACTAAAATTTTTAAAATTATTTAAATCTAAATTTTGATTCATATATGTGAATATATATGTATGAGTGCATTTGTGGGTAAATTTGAATACATATATTGAATTTGATTTTTTTAATATGAATTTAAATTTTAAAATAAATGTTTTGTAAAATGAATTTGATTTATAAATGTATATCTATGCAATTTATATAATATGTTTTTAAAAATTCAAAACACTTTCTTTTGATAATATGCATTAATACAAAATTAATATTTGTTAGTGGGAAAATATAACTCTAAATACAATTTATATAATATAAATAAAGTAAAGAAAAAAATTAATTGATTAATTACAAGTGTAAAACTAATAATGAGTATGGTGACAAGTGTAATTCAAGGGAAGAAAAATTAAACAAGTGTCATGTATCATTTTCATTTTCCTTAGAGATTCATAGGAAAGAAAAAATTACATAGGTAATTCATCTTCTACACATTTTCTAAAGCCTAAAAAAATTAAATAAATAGATCTGAGAATTTTTTTTCTCAAATCCTCAATTCACAAACCAAAAAAACAAAACAAGCTTCTTCTTTCAAAACTTTTTGAGCAGCAACTAAAAATCTTCTTTTTCCAGTTGCAAGCCTGACAACATCTTCATTTTTTCTGTTATCATATAATAAAAAACTTAAGTAAATACATCTTTGGAATTTAAAATTTTCTTAAATAACTAATCAGGTAATTACATCAGAAACTAAGCAACTTTAATCAATTAGTTGCAGGAAAAATCTAAAATCCAGTATCAAGTTGAATTCAGATCTTCAACATACATTACAGAATCAAGCAGAAAACTTCAGAGATTAGGGGAAGATTCAGGACTCAACTCAAAAAAAAGAGAAAAAGTTCCAGATTTTAAATTTTAAAACAGGAAACTACTATTTTACAGGTGGTAAACCTATTTCTTTTTAAAAACTGTTTGAACTTACATTTTGCCCGGGTGATGAATTTAGTAATGATATGATGAACAACTTTTACATGTATGACGTGTGCATAAATATATATAAGTAGTTGTATGACTGTACAGGCACGCAAAAAAAAAGATACAGAGGTTTTCTGTTCTTTGTTCAAGTTTAGTTTTGGTAGGAAAAAAAATCTTACCTTCATTTATATTTAATTTCAGGCTTGATCATGTAAATGAAAAGGTTTTCTAATAATGTAATTCGAATTTTAAAAGTAAATCCAAAGGTACGAAATGAGTATTTAATCTAAATTTTAAAATTTATAGTAGAAAACAAAGAAAACGGTAAAAATCAAGCTAGTTAATTTTTTTGTTCGATTATGCAAGCTGAAACATTGTACCAAATCATGAATTTTGGTATAAGAAACTGAATTTCTAGTTTGGGATTTAGGAAGATATTCAGGGTTGTAAGACTTTGGGATTTATGTCAATTGCCATTGATTGGTGATGGGTTGTGCGGCAAGATTTGACCTGATGGTGGTCGGGGTGTCAGAGATTGCTAGAAAGTGGGGGAAGATTTTTCTATCGACCGTGGCGGCAGGAGTAGGAGGAAGTAGAGTTTTAGGGGATGTTTTGTTGATATGGGTTGTTGAGGTGATCTTGGGGACATATGAGCATCGAAGCTGATCTATTGGGAGGGGATTTGATCATCAGGATGTGGCGCGGCTGTGGGATGGACGGCGCATATCCAGGAGGTCAGAAGTGATGGACAGAGGCGATTTTCTGATGTGAGAATGGGTTCCAGTTCGATCGCGATGCCCATTTTGATTTGACAGCGTTGACATGGATCTGGGTTAACGGGGGTGATGGGGTAGTTGATTCAAATTTGTGGATGGCCTAGCGGAAGATCAACGATGACCGGAATGACGTACATGGTGCACGGTGATCGTTAGTGTGTCTGATTTTGTTTGGTAGGAAGAAGGGGAAGACGACTCGAAGAAGGGTTTAGGAAGAAGCAAGGGTAGCTCCGGCTTCAACTCGAAGTGGTTTAACGGTTGTTTGAGTTGTACTTAGAAAAATTTTGAAAAAAAAATCAGCACTCGGCTCAAATTTTGTAGAAGCTCGAAGCAAGCAGGAGAAAATCTCGGGGAAGACTCGAAGGGGCTTCGGGGGAAGTCAGCTTTCAGGGTGGTTTGCCCATATAAAAACAAAAGAATTCAAAAACTTTTTAAATTTTAAAACACATGTTTTAAAAGATGGTTTTGTTTTGGATTTAAAGTAAAATTTAATTTAAGAAATACATTTTTTTAGTAATTTGATTTAATTTAAATTTTGTCACATTACTTTAAAAAAATCTGTCATAAAATGTATTTAAAAATGCTATTAAGATGAAATGGTTTACAAAATAATTTCGGTCTCTCAAGTCAATTCATATGATGAATTTAAATTAGATTAATCAAGGATTAATTTATTTAGATAATTAATTAAAAAATAATCAATTAATAAGAGTAATTAAGATTTAATTAATGAGCGATTAAAGATGAATTCATTAGGGTAATCAATTAATGAATGATTAAATTATGAAGATGATTAAAGGTTTAATTAATTTTAACTACGAATAACTAATCATTGATTAAAGATGATGAATGAAATTAATTATGTGATTAATTAGTTTAAATTCACACGTTTGATTCATCGTAGCTGTATATGATTGATAACTATTGTATGATGAGTATTGATTGACATCTCTGATTGTAATTGTGATGCTATGTGATATGAATTGTTTTGTGCTGAGCTATGATCCTGCATTTTCTATGTGAATATGAAACCCCTTTTTGTCCGTAAGCGGCATTTAAACTTCGATGCAACAGGGAGTCGGATTTCAAAATGTTATCCGAAACACACATCGAACCTGTGAATCTTTGTGAATGACGTATCCATATGTTTTTAAAATTGACGCTCACTATCCGGATTAGCCGGGAGAGGACCTTTGTGTCATATAACCCATTCTGAATAGTGATTCGACGAATGGAGAGCAATTGAAGACCGGTGGTAAAGATCGGGTGTCTTCAAAAACGATAGGATAACCTATCGATTGTCTCTGCACCGAGTTGATCCGATATAGTGATTCCCTAAGTGATGGGAAGTCCAATCGGGATTGTGGACGCTCGTATTTGCAAGGGAATTTTCCTTTACTGGACGAAGTGCCTTCGTTTTTGTTCGAACCCGGAACAGACTTGTATGGTCGTGTGTCTGACGCTACACTTTGAGATATAAAGCCGATTTCTTTCAAATACATATCTGTTGGTGGCGGAGAATTCATTCTCTTAGCTTAACACTCTTCTCTGAGGCGTACGAGCTCAGAGGTTATGTAGTTGAAGGTTATCAGCGATATACTTCCAATTTGGTAGTGTGACACGCTAAGTGTTGCTGTGTATTGATGATCATTTGCTGATCATTTGTTGATCAAAGCATGGCTTTTTATGAAAAGCGTAGCTTTGTGGACGAGACTTCATCGAACCTCACAAACCGGTAATGGTCGAAACAGGAAAGATGCGGCAAGGTTATTGGAGGTAGCGCCCTTTAGGGTATGTGTATTTCCTTCTGGATAGAAGTGGTATCGTGGTATGGAGCCCAGATACTTAACTTATGTGGATATCGCAAATATATATATATATATATATATATATATATATATATTACTTTGTGATTATTGTTGTTGGGGCCCCGGATAAAGGTTGGTTACAACCGGGGGATGGCATACTTGTGTTGTAGTTACCTAGTTATAAAGGTAACCCGGCATTGTATTGGCAGAGATCCGGTTAGGTTCTCGGGACGTCCCTCCAGAGGCGTACCCATGTGGCCCAGGAAGTTCCTTAGCGTGACCATTTGTTGGAAATCCATATAAAACAATACGAGCCCAATACGGTTTTAAATTGTATAACCTGCCACCTCAGGTGGTAGCTACAGTAAACATAGTATAATGGTACCTATGCCGGCTAAGATTAATATTATACTTTAGAAAATGTTTTCACGCTATGCACTAATAATAGTATTTAAAGTGTTTTTCTCATATTAAGCATTTTTGACTGTCATAAGGAGAGATCTCCTCCAAGTCTGCGTTTGCATTGTGTGTATGGCGGGAGGCCTTATGGCAGTTCATTTTAAAAAAGCATTGCGAATTTCTCTCAAATTCTTTTGTTTGCTTTTGATTTAAAATAAATTGCTTTTATTTCAAACAACTGTTTTATTTACTCATACCAGTCCCATGACTGACCCGGAGTTTATTGTTTTCTTTCCAAACTCTAGGTGCCCCTAATTTCCACAGGGGCAGCCTAGTAGCAGGTCTTCCGTGTTTTGGTGCTAGCTGGTTTTGAAGTCTTATGGTTCGGAAGCTATCGGTTTTTGAAGACTTTTTACTTGGAGATATTTTGAAAACTTTTGGATCTCAAGGTTCTTAGTTGGATGTTCGTTATCACTTCTTTTCTTTGGAGACTTCCATGGAATGCAATCACTTGTTGTTCTATCATGATGGTCTATTTTGGCAGTTGTGTTGTATATGTATAAAAATTCTTTGATGTTGGTGTTGTTGTTGTAATAGATATGTTGATGTTGTATTTGGGATATTGATGTTGGCAGTTTTATTTTCCGATGTTTATTTTCATCTAATGTTGTTATAAGCTCCATCCGAATTGGAATTCGACGTTCGAATCTCCGGTAGTCGAATATAAGTGAGGTATTTGATGTCGATTTTTGAACGCTGAACTTCAGGTCGTGACAAGTGGTATCAGAGCTAATGGTTGAGTAAGAATTTTAGCTAGGGAGTATAACACATTAGATGACTCATTAGAGATAGGGTGAAGTATACCCTAGAATGAGTATAAACCGAGACTAAAACCTCAAGTTTTCTTAATCTATTTCCTTTAACTGCTGATATTCCTCAAGATATTTCGTCCGAATATCTAAATCAAGTTTCTTACTAATTACAGATAGTAAGAATGAGCAGGCGAAGAGGTAGAGCTAGGAGTCAAGGGAATGCTACAACAGCTAGCCAAGTTTCCCCTTCAGCAGAAGCAGTTATGCCTACTCAACCTCAGCCAAATCTGGCTGATTTGTATAAGAGCTTCTTAAGACTTGGTGGTAGGCCGTTTACCGGCAAAGAGTTAATTATTGAGACCCAGGATTTGATCAGATCATGTGAAAAGATCTTTAAGGGGCTTAAGCTCCAAGATGATCAAATGCGTCTCATTGCTTCTTAGCAACTACAAGATGAAGCCTCAGCCTGGTGGGAAACAGTCACAATAGATGATTCGAAGAAGAATTTACTTGGAGTTGATTTAAGGAGGTGTTTGAAAAGCGCTATATGCCATCAGCAGGAATTTCCAGAATGTATCAAGAATTTCTGGACTTAAAGCAAGGAGGCTTGTCTTTTGAGGAGTACTTAAACAAGTTCAACGAATTATCTCGTTTCAGTCCAGAATTGGTAAATACGCCTCTAAAGAAAAATGAAAGATTCATTCGTGGAATGAACAAGAAGTATCACGAAAGGATGACAGCATACATCAAAGAATCTTTTTCTGATCTTATTGATATGGGATATAGGTATGTCACCCTGGATATGTAGGAGATTCCAAGGGAAAGCGGAAATTCAAGTAATCAGAATTGGAAGAAAATGAAGTTTGGGGGCAAGAAGCCACATCAAGGCAAGAATAAGAGGAGTAGTCAAGGAAATTCGGCTAGAAATGTAACTTGTTACTATTGCCAAGAGAAGGCGCATTATTCAAACAACTGTAAAAACCCGAAGAAGCAAGTTAAGAAGGAACAACCTGCGAAGAATGATCAAGGAGTTAGAGAATGCTATAATTGTCACAAGCCTGGACATGTTGTTAAGAATTGCCCGATGATGAAGCAAGCACAGGTGGAAAATGTTTATGCGATAAAGGAAGACCCTTCAACTTCGAAAGCTGATAAAGGAAAAGGTGTTCTGGAAGGTAACCTTACTATTTATGATAAAATCGTTAAAGTTTTATTTGACACGGGCACTACACATAGCTTTATCTCCCAACAAACCGTAAACGAATTAAAACTTAAACCTAATATTGTCGATGAGCCCATTTGTGTGAAAAACCTGGTTTGTGGTCCTGCAAACCTTTGTCTACGATGTAGAGACATTCCTATTTCGTTTTCTTGTTACCGATTCCCTATCAGTCTCTTTGTTCTTGATTTTAATGAATTCGAAATTTTACTCGGAATGGATTGGCTAACAAAATACGAAGCCAAATTAGATTGTAATAATCGAATGATCTCGATCAAAACAAACTTTGGAAATTTTATTGAAATCTCTTGTGAGGATCCGAGTCCAAAGAGAGATAAGTTGATGTATACTTTGGGATATCCTGAACCCATTCTGGAGTCTATACCTGTTGTTCAGGAATTTTTCGACGTATTTGAAGAAGTAAAATCCTTACCCCACACAAAGAAATAGAATTCTGAATTGACTTAGTACCCAATGCCCATCCTGTCATCCACGCAAGTCGCAGGATGGCACCTAGGGAAAGAATTGAATTAGTCAATCAAACTCGATATTTGCTAGAAAAAGGATTGATTCGCCTTAGTGTTTCTGAATGGGGTTCAGCTGTCGTATTTATGGATAAATTAGATGGATCTTTGAGATTGTGTGTAGGTTACCGTGATCTCAATAAACGAACTCTCAAGAACAAATTCCCTTTACCTAGAATCGACGATCTGTTCGATCAACTTCATGGCGCTCGATTCTTTTCCAAGATGGATTTAGCTCAGGGATTCCATTAGCTGCGAATAGCTAAGGATTGTGTTCATTTGACTACCTTTAGTGGTCCTAACATGTTCTACGAATGGTTAGTCATGCCCTTCGGACCAAACAACGCTCCCGCGTATTTCGTAGATTTAATGACCCATGTGTTTCGAGAAGTATTAAACAAATTTGTCCTTGTATTTATTGATGATATCTTGATTTACTCCAAAACTGAAAAGGAGCATGCTGAACATCTCAGAATTGTTTTGGAGATATTGAGAAGGAATATCCTATTCGCTAAATTCTCTAAATGTCACTTTTGGGTCGAAGAAGTTAGATTTCTCGGTCATATTGTAAATGAAGAAGGCATTTCTGTTGATCCAAGCAAGATTTCAGCAATTCTGGAATGGAAGCGACCCACTACCCCTAGAGAAGTTCAAAGTTTTCTGGGTTTAGCGGGATATTATAGAAAGTTTGTCCATGATTTTTCTAAGTTGGCCAGTCCATTGACTAAGCTAACAATGAAGAATGCTAAATTCGATTGGACTCCAAATTGTGGTGAAGCTTTTCAGGAATTGAAAAGGAGATTAACTACCGCTCCCGTTCTCGCTACCATTAACGGGAACCAAGGGTTATCTGTCTATACTGATGCTTGTGGAGACGGTGTGGGTGCAGTACTAATGCAAGATGGAAAAGTAATTGCCTACGCGAGTATACAATTACAACCACATGAGAAAAATTACCCAGCACACGATTTGGAGATTTTAGCTGTTATTTTCGTTTTGAAAATCTGGCGACTTAATCTTATGGATAAGAACTTTTTCATCTTTCTTAACAATATAAGAAATTTAACTTAACTAAATAAATATAATTAATGAACTCTCTCTGTTTTAGGTGAAAATTTTGAATTATTCATCGATCATAAATCTTTGAAATATCTCTTCACCCAGAAAGATTTAAATCTACGGCAACAACGATAGCTAGAATTTCTAGCGTCATATGACCTAGATATTCTGTATACACCCAGTAAACCCAATGTAGTTGCTGATGCTTTAAGTAGGAAGCACGCTATTCTTGCTCTTCTGATCGTTCCTCCTACTCTTCTTGAGAAAGTCGCCATCTAGCAAAAAGAAGATGAGTTTCTTCATCAAATTTATGAGAAAATGCGTCATGGTGAAAATACCAGTTTTGAAGTCGACGACAATAAAATTATAAGATTGAAGGGAAAGATTTGTGTCCCAAACATTTCGGAGCTGAAATGTGAAGTTTTAGATGAATGTCATAAGTCAAAACTCAGTATCCATCCAGGAGTTCATAAAATGTATAGAGATATCAAAAGAACCTTCTGGTGGAAGACAATGAAAAGAGATATATCTATATATGTGAGTCGTTGTGCTACTTGTCTGCAAATTAAAACCGACCAGAAGAAGATGGCGGGTTTACTCCAGCCTTTGGAGGTACCAAAGTGGAAGTGGGATCAGGTATCGATGGATTTCATCGATGGGTTGCCCCGCACTCGAAAGGGGAATGAAGCAATCTAGGTTATTGTAGATCGTTTGACTAAAACAGCCCATTTCATCCCAGTGAAATCCACCTGGACAACAACAAGTTTAGCTGAGCTATATATCAAAGAGATTGTCCGTATGCACGTTATACCGAGCAGTATAATGAGTGATCGTGGCCCGATCTTCACCAGTAGATTTTGGAAGGCGTTTCAAGCCACCTTGGGAACAAAGCTAAATTTCAGCACTGCTTATCACCCATAGTCTGATGAGCAGACTGAAAGGATAAATCGAATATTAGAGGATCTTTTACGAGCTTGTATTCTCGACTTTGGTGGTTCTTGGGAAGACTATTTACATTTGGTCGAATTTTCATATAATAATAGTTATCAAGCCAGTATCGAAATGGCTCCTTTTGAGGCTTTATATAGTCGACCGTGTCAATCACCGGTATGCTGATTGAGTCCGGTGATAGACACGTCCTTGGACCAGACATGATTAAGGAAGCAACTGAAAAGGTTGATTTTATTCGACAGAAGTTAATAACTGCTCAGAGTCACCAGAAGAGTTATTACGACCGCAGAAGAAGAGCTTTGGAATTTCAAGTTGGAGATTCCATTTTCTTGAAAGTATCTCCAATGCGGGGTGTGTTAAGATTTGGGAAGACTGGTAAGCTGGCACCGCGATACATTGGTCCTTTTCCTATTTTGGAAAGGAATGTCCCTCTAGCATGTCAAGTGCAGCTATCTAATTGATTATCCAGCATACACGACGAATTTCACGTTTCACATCTTCGAAAGTACGTGCACAATCCAGACAGTATTATCGAAGAGGCAGCGCAGAAGAATCTCGAGATCACGCCAAATTTAACAGTTAAAAGAAAACCAATTAAGATTGTGGATCGGGATGAAAAACAATTAAGGAACAAAATTGTGAAACTGGTTAAAGTGAAGTGAAGCGGTGATCCAAAGGACTGTACTTGGGAGACAGAAGACAGTATGCAAAAGTCTTATCCCAAATGCAGAATGGATATCTCGGCTTAAACTGGTAAGCCATTTCTCTACTCTTTTTTGAATTCTTATATTCTTTGTTTGCTTTTCTCTCTCTTCCAAATTTCGAGGGCGAAATTTTCTTCAGGGGGGAAATCTGTAACATACCAAAATTCATTAAATTTAAATTGGTAAATGTTGAAATTTTATAATATAATCTAAAATGTTAAAAAATAAATAAATCATAAATTAAATGAATAAGAATTTCAATTTTTTTTTTTGAGTTTAAAAAATTGAAATACTAAAAGTTTTAAAATCATTTAAATCTAAATTTTGATTCATATATGTGAATATATATGTATGAGTGCATATGTGGGTAAATTTGAATTCATATATTGAATTTGACTTTTTTAATTTGAATTTAAATTTTAAAATAAATGTTTTGTAAAATGAATTTGATTTACAAATGTATATCTATGCAATTTATATAATATGTATTTAAAAATTCAAAACACTTTCTTTGGATAATATGCATTAATATAAAGTTAATATTTGTTAGTGGGAAAATATAAGTCTACATACAATTTATATAATATAAATAAAGTAAAGAAAACAAATTTTAATTGATTAATTACAATTGTAAAACTAATAATGACTATGGTGACAAGTGTAATTTAAGGGATGAAAAATTAAATAAGTGTCATGTATCATTTTCATTTTCCTTAGAGATTCATAGAAAAGAAAAAATCACATAGGTAATTCCTCTTCTACACATTTTCTAAAGCCTAAAAATAATAATTAAAGAAACAGATCTAAGAAATTTTTTTCTCAGATCCTCAATTCACAAACCATAAAAACAAAACAAGCTTCTTCTTTCAAAACTTTTTGATCAGCAACTAAAAATCTTCTTTTTCCAGTTGCAAGCCTGACAACATCTTCATTTTTTCTGTTATCATATAAAAAACTGTAAGTAAATCCTTCTTTGGAATTTAAATTTTTGTTAAATAACTAATCAGATAATTACATCAGAAACTAAGCAACTTTAATCAATTAGTTGCAGGAAAAATCTAAAATCCAGTATCAAGTTGAATTCAGATCTTCAACATACATTACAGAATCAAGCAGAAAACTTCAGAGATTGGGGGAAGGTTCAGGACTTAACTCAAAAAAAAAGAGAAAAAGTTCCAGATTTTAAATTTTAAAACAGGAAACTGCTATTTTACATGTGAGTAAACCTGTTTCTTTTTAAAAACTGTTTGAACCTATGTTTTGCTTGGGTGATGAATTTAGTAATGATATGATGAACAACTTTTACATGTATGACGTGTGTATAAATATATATAAGTAGTTGTATGACTGTACAGGCATGCAAAAAAAAAAAGATACAGAGGTTCTCTGTTCTTTGTTCAAGTTTAGTTTTGGTAATTTGATTTAATTTAAATTTTGTCACATTACTTAAAAAAAATCAGTCATAAAATGTAATTAAAAATGCTGTTAAGTGAAATGGTTTACAAAATAATTTCGGTCTCTCAAGTCAATTCATACGATGAATACAAATTAGATTAATCAAGGATTAATTTATTTAGATAATTAATTAAGAAAATAATCAATTAATAAGAGTAATTAAGATTTAATTAATGAGCAATTAAAGATGAATTAATTAGGGTAATCAATTAATGAATGATTAAATTATGAAGATGATTAAAGATTTAATTAATTTTAATTACCAATAACTAATCATTGATTAAAGATGATGAATGAAATTAATTATGTGATGAATTAGCTTAAATTCACACTTTTGATTCATCGTAGCTGTATATGATTGATAACTATTGTATGATGAGTATTGATTGACATCTCTGATTGTAATTGTGATGCTATGTGATATGAATTGTTTTGTGCTGAGTTTTGATCCTGTATTTTCTATGTGAATGTGAAACCCCTTTTTGCCCGTAAACGACATTTAAACTTCGATGCGACAAGGAGTCGGATTTCAGAATGTTATCCGAAACCCACATCGAACCTGTGAATCTTTGTGAATGACGTATCCACATGTCTTTAAAGTTGACGCTCACTATTCGGATTAGCCGGGAGAGGACCTTTGTGTCGTATAACCCATTCCGAATAGTGATTCGATGAATGGAGAGCAATTGAAGACCGGGTGTCTTGGAAAATGATAGGATAACCTATCGATTGTCTCCGCACCGAGTTGCTCCGGCATAGGGAATCCCTAAGTGATGGGAAGTCCGATCGGGATTGTGGACGTCCGGATTTGCAAGGGCTTTTCCTTTATTGGACGAAGTGCCTTCGGTTCTGTTCGAACCCGAAACAGACTCATATGGTCGTGTGTCTGACACTACACTTTGAGTTATAAAGTCGATTTCTTTCAAATACATATCTGTTGGTGGCGGAGAATTTATTCTCTTAGCTTAACACCCTTCTCTGAGACGTACGAGCTCAGAGGTTATGTAGTTGAAGGTTATCAGTGATATACTCCCAATTTGGTAGTGTGGCACGCTAAGTGTTGCTGTGTATTGATGATCATTTGCTGATCATTTGTTGATCAAAGCATGGCTTTTTATGAAAAGCGTAGCTTTGTTGATGAGACTTCGTCGAACCTCACAAACTTGTAATGGCCGAAATAGGAAAGATGCGGCAAGGTTATTGGAGGTAGCACCCTTAGGGTATGTGCATTTCCTTCTGGATAGAAGTGGTATCATAGTATGGAGCCCAGATACTTAACTTATGTGGATATCGCAAATATATATATTACTTTGTGATTATTCTTGTTGGGGCCCCGGATAAAGGTTGGTTACAACTGGAGGATGGCATATTCGTGTAGTAGTTACCTAGTTATAGAGGTAACCCGGTCTTATGTTGGTAGTGATCCGGTTAGGTTCTCGGGACGTCCCTCCAGAGGCGTACCCATGTAGCCCAGGAAGTTCCTTAGCCTGACCATTTTTTGGAAATCCAAATAAAACAATACGAGCCCAATACAGTTTTAAATTGTATAACCTGCCACCTCAGGTGGTAGCTATAGTAGGCATAGTATAATGGTACCTATGCTGGCTAAGATTAATATTATACTTTAGAAAATGTTTTCACACTATGCACTAATAATAATATTTAAAGTGTTTTTCTCATATTAAGCATTTTTGACTGTCATAAGGAGAAATGTCCTCCAAGTCTGCGTTTGCATTGTGTGTGTGGCGGGAGGCCTTATGGCAGTTTCATTTTCAAAAAGCATTGCGAATTTCTCTCAAATTCTTTTGTTTGCTTTTGATTTAAAATAAACTGCTTTTATTTCAAACAACTGTTTTGCTTACTCATATCAGTCCCATGACTGACTCAGAGTTTATTGTTTCCTTTCTAAACTCTAGGCACCCCTAATTTCCACACTGGCAGCCTAGTAGCAGGTCTTCCGTGTTTTGGTGCTAGCTGGTTTTGAAGTCTTATGGTTCGGAAGCTATCAGTTTTTTGAAGACTTTTGACTTGGAGATATTTTGAAAACTTTTGGATCTCAAGGTTCTTAGTTGGATGTTCGTTATCACTTCTTTTCTTTGGAGACTTTCTTGGAATGCAATCACTTGTTGTTCTGTCATGATGGTCTATTTTGGCAGTTGTGTTGAATATGTATAAAAGTACTCTGATGTTGGTGTTGTTGTTGTAATAGATAAGGTGATGTTGTATCTGGGATATTAATGTTGGCAGTTTTATTTTATGCTGTTTATTTTCATCTAATGTTGTTATAAGCTCCATCCAAACTGGAATTCCACGTTCGAATCTCCGGCAGTCGAATACAAGTGAGGTATTTGATGTCGATTTTTGAACGCTAAACTTTAGGTCGTGACAACACCTTTCCTATAATCTTCTCCTAGAGTATAATATATATATATATATATATATATATATTAAGTGTACGATGAATAGAAAAGTATAGTATTGCTTTAATGCAGAATAATTGAAAGTATAATCGCAAATAGATTTCAGAAAGTTAAATCAGAGAATGAGAGAAATCGATTGTGATTAAGTGATTTGAAATCAAGTTGGAGTTTGTATTTATAAAGGTTAGAAAGCAGTGGCTGTTGGTGAAGAGTTTCGTTCGAAGTGTTGTGTCTGAATCTTTTCGTTAAAGGTTCGTATCTCTTCCCAAAAAGTCGCGTCTTTTCGAAAAAGTGGCTGTTATAAAAATTCAGTTGACTGAGCCTCTGGGATAGTCAACTGAGTATTCAAAATAATTTTAAAATTTAAATTCGTATATTTATGTAACTGTGCATGCTGTACAAAAATCCCATTGTCAGTCGACTGTCTCAGGTGGTCAATCGACTGACCTGGTTATTTTTGTGCAATTTGCACAATTAACACACACACACATATAACTTTAAAACACTTTTATAATTTAAATGTGTGCTTATACATGTATAAAATATTCAGTAAATATAATGATTAAATATATAAGCTAGTGTTGACATAATCGAGGAGAGATTTTAACAAATATTGACCTAAGACTTAAAAACAAAATACTATACTTGATGCATCAGTTTTTAAAGTCTCCTTGTCTCTGTTTTTCGTAGTAGTCGTCAAATCTATATGTTGTAGTGATAGCTTTGTGTCACGAATCAAAACCAAGTCTCAACATTCTTCCCCTTTTTGATTGATGACAACCTGTAAATAGATATAGATTTTGACTGTATTATAACATAAATATATATATAACATAAACACTTACTCCCCCTGAATCTTTGACGCTCTATATGCTGCATTCTTATTAGTAGCAATAATATTTCTCCGCCTTTGTCATCGACTAAAAAGGAATAAGTAATATGTTATTATAATGTGAAAGATAATATGAAACAAAACCAAGAACAATAATCCACACATTTAACATCCATAGTCAAGAGTGTTCAAAATAAATAAACTAGGATGGCCATTTAGTACAAGCCATATGAATTGAAAAACAAATTTCTTGAATAAAAAGAAATGAATATCTTACTCCATCGGTTGCTTACCCCTACCACTGTAACCTTCATCACCATCATCATCACTACTACTAGCTTGATCGTCGTCAGAAGAATAAGACCAAGTAAAGACGGGTTTCTTACCCGGATCGCCTATAGTAGCAGTAGATGCACCGGAAGAGCATGATATTGCTTGCCATAATTTGATGAAAAATCCTTTGACCTTATCGAACTTCTTATCAACTTTGATGATGTTTGATTGTAGAATTTGTTGATTATGGCAAATTATATTGATGGATTCACGTGGTTGAAGACCTTCATTTTGAATAATAATTTCTTCTCGTTGATAACGAGTCGATCTTTGATGAGATGGTCGTTGAGAGGGCTCCCCATGTTGTTGTCGTTGGACTTGAGTTGTTTGCCTTTGGGTCCATTCTTCAGAAGATATTATATGAGGGGTCGAGCAACCGGTAATTTCATCAAGGTTAAAGTCCGAGCGTTCAAACATCCAATGGTAGAAACTGGTGAATCCGATTCCGGAACTTAACAAGCTTTAAGAAGAGGCATAATATATTCTCCGTAGTAAATTATATTCATCCTACCGTTGTTGAAACTTAAAAATTCGTCATGAATTAAACGGAGCCAGTTTACTTTGATGTTCCCAAAGATAGCATACAAAGCTTTAAAATTATTTTCGTAGACAAGTTCATAACCCCCGGTTCTAGGAGTTATGGTTTTCATTAGAGCACGATGAATAATTCGTGCCTTTGGTCGTAAAGACATTGATTTTAGTTGATGCGTGTCATGTTCTAGAAACAAATGGCTTACACGGTCTCGAACAACTAAATCGACATCAATAGTACCTAATTCTACACCATCATTTTCTGTTTGTAAAATATGAGCCATGCGGTCTAGAGAGAAAAAGATGGGTTTTCCACATACGAGACTCCATATACAGTCTTGTTGATTTGGAACGTCTTGGTGACCCAAATTTAGGTTAGCGTAGAATAATTTCACCATAATTTGGTTGATGTTGTGTTTGTTGTCCTCGATGTTAATTAACGACTCTAAATTTCTCCTTCGAGCTAACTCTTGGATGTGATACGGGGAAAAATCAGAGAATTCGACAAACGAATCTTCGAAGATCCTTGAGTCTTGCATCCGTCTCCACCACTTCATCGCAGTGTCATCAAATAGCCACCTTTGAATTTTTTCATTCGACGGAGGTTGAGATGATGAGGAAGCTTGTCTCTTACGTTTTGGAGCCATTTAATTTTAATTTTGAAGAACAAAAATTGAGTTTTGGAGAGCCTAGGATTTTTGAAAATTTGGAAATCTGAAATGGTAATGAGGAGAGAAGGTAAAGTAAGACAAAAGCGGTAAAGGGGTAGGTGAAGAGGTGAAAAGTAACTCAGATCTATGGAACTCAGATCTATGGCTCAGGGCTTCAGTCGACTGAAGCTGAAGATTGAATTTTTTTCGATCATTTGGTCTAGTCGACTGAGGCTCTGAGTTAGTCGACTGGCCATGTAATATAAAATTTTATATTGCTGCGTCAGTCGACTGGCTCAGGGCGTCGGTCGACTGATGTTGAAGGTTGAAAATATTTAACCTTCTAGTCGAGTGAGGCCCTCGGACAGTCGACTGGCCATGTATATATAAAAAATTCATTTGCTATGTCAGTCGACTGACCTTCTGGTCCAGTCGAATGACGTGGAGTATTTTCTGCAATGAATTTATTTTAGTGTGAAATGTATATATATTATTTATGTTTGTTAATTCTTTTAATATAATTAGTTTTTATTTTCATGAATGATATAGAAATAACTTTATTTTGCTAATATTTTCTATATGTGAGATGTCGATTAATGCATAAGAAATAAATTTATTTAAAACCAGAAACATACATATGTAGAGAATTTATTTGAAAATACAACGAAAGACAATTAAAACTACGATTATTTCGAGGGGATAGGCATCTTGAACTCTTTTAGTTGCATACGATGAACATTCGATTCCTCGTTGCGATCCCACAAATTCAGTGAGTATGGTGGTCGTGGTAGAGACGAAGTCGATGGTCGTATGATAGGCGAAACTACATTTTCGTCTATCGAATGTGACGATCACCATAGAATTTCATAGCGATGTGCTCAATTATTCCTATCCGTCTAGAGTTTATTTTTTTTCGTAATACATCTCCCGTTGTAGCATTAGAGATTCCTGCTGATAATGGTAGAGATCGTCGATCTTTTGTTTCGTGTTTGGAGAAATATCAATAGTCTTCTTTCCTTTTTTCTTGTCCTGGGTCTCCGGTGTGATAACCCGATGATGGTGAGACTTTATGATCCGGAGTTTTTGGAGGGTTGTGCGAAGTAATAATTTCGACAGAATCCATTGTAGTGGAAGTTGACATTCTTTTAAAAAAATTGTTGTTTAAAACAAACTTTACTTCAGAGAGAAAATCGAATGATGGATTTACTTTTAGTTTGAGTGCATAGAAAAAGGAATATGCATCTACTTATAGATTTAGTTTTGGGAAAATAGGATAATATTTGGTGGATTATATTAATTCTAGCCAAGAAGTATAGTGAAACATTGGTTTTCTGTTGGCTGAGCTATTTTGTATAATTTTAATATTTATAAAATTAGTAATGTAGATTATAAAGTTAAATGTGACATATAATGCAGTATAAAATATTGTTATCATATAATAAATTGGCCATAGTGGACTAGAACAGAAAACATTAATAGCTCAGGTGGTTTAGACACTTGGGTTATTCACAGCAGGTTATAAGTTCGAGTCTCAGCATGGTTAGAATTTTGAATTTTTGTAAAAATTTTATTTTGATTTTTTAGTTAATTTTTTTGTATATATTATTTATATGTCTTTACAAGAAATTATACCGAGCTTACGTCGTAATTTTATAAACGTATTTTTTAATAGCGGTTTAGTAAAAATATCGGCTAATTGATTTTATGATGGTACGTTGTCCAGATTAATTACTTCTTTTTCTATATTATCACGTAAAAAATGATGTCTAATATCTATATGTTTACTTCTAGAGTGGTTTACTGGATTTTTAGATAGATTTATCGCACTAGAATTATCACAATAAATTGTTGATTTTGATAGATTGATTCCAAAACCTTTACGTGTCTGTTGCATATAAATTACTTGTGTGCAAGCCAGTGCTGCAGAAATGTATTCTGCTTCACAAGTTGATAAAGAGATACAGTTTTGTTTCTTACTAAACCGCGATATTAAAGACTAACCAATGAAGTGACACGTACCGCTTGTACTTTTTCTATCTGTTCGTGATCCTCCGAAATCAGCATCGCTGTATGATACTAATCCGAATGAACACTCTTTCAGATAGAAAAGTCCGAAATTGTATTTTTGCTAAGATAACGTAGTATATGATTTATAGCACGTAAATTTGATACTTTTAGGTCAGATTGAAATCGTTCACATAAGCACACACTCATCATAATATATGGTCTACTTGCTGTTAAATAAAGTAGTGATCCTATCATACTACAATGTAGTTTTTTGTCTACACTTTTGCCATTTTCATCTTTATCAAGAGGTGCTGTTGTGCTCATAGGTGTTGGTTTGGCAGAAGTGTTTTCCACTCTAAAACGTTTGATAAGATTATTATAGTATTTTTCTTGATTAATAAAAATTCCATTTGAAACTTGTTTTATTTGAAGTCCTAGAAATATGCTAATTGTCCCATATGGGACATTTCAAATTCTCTGAGTCGTTATTTCAGAAAATTCGTTACATAATTCATTATTAGTCGAGCCAAATATGATGTCATTGACATATATTTGAACTATTAATATATCATTTTTCAAATGTTTTATACATAAAGTTTGATCTACTTTTCCAATTTCAAAACCAGAATTAATTAGATAACTTTTTAGTCGTTCATACCAAGCACGTGGTGCTTGTTTTAAACATATAAAGCTTTCTTGAGTTTATATACATGATTTGGATATTTTCATGAATAAATAAAGGAGGTTGTTTAACGTAAAGGATTTTTTTAATATACCCATTTAAAAAGGAACTTTTAACATCCATTTGATAAAGTTTAAAGTTATTAAAACATGCGTATGCCAATAAAATTCGTATTGCTCCTAGTCCGGCAACTTGAGAAAATGTTTCTTCGTAGTCTATTCCTTCTTCCTGATTATATCCTTCTGCTACTAGTCTTGCTTTATTTGTAGCTATATTTCCTAATTCGTATGCTTTATTTTTATAAACCCATTTAGTTCCTATAACAGTTTGATCGGTTGGTCTGGGTACAAGTTCCCAAACCTCATTTCGTTCAAACTGATTTAATTCTTCTTGCATAGAATAATCCTATTTTTATCGGATGATGCTTCCTGTTTGCGCCAAAAATTGTCACAAACCACAGTATCGAGAAAGCACCCGTATATGAATACAAATCAGCAATATTCAACACAAATCTCATATCTAAGCAATATCAAGCACGACAATTCAGAAATAACAATCAGAAACACAGGATTTATAGTAGTTCGGCGATCTTGCCTACGTCCACTCTGAAGTTTATGACTTTATTGATTCACTTGATGATTTCAGTCCGTTACAGCGGATTACAGTAAGATATAGCTCTGATGTTCGACTACAATGGTGATAGAAAGATGTAGAATCGAATCCGGCAGAGTCTGGACGTCGAATGACCAAAAGATCCTTTTTCTATAGGCTTCAGGGGGCTATTTATAAGCGTAGGAGGCTGAGATCATGCTCAAACTTCGAAAGACTTCTTCTGGAACGTGAGTGGGCCTACGCGACCGACCCCACCAAGTTTCGACTCGATCTGTGATCGGTACGAATGATTTCGTATCCATCAAAAATTGATCCAATCGAGCTGAAATTTGGCAGGAACAATCTTTACCTTGTATAGAAGATGCTGTCAAAATTTCATTGCATTTGGATCTGTAGATCGTGAGATATGATCTATGCAAGATTGCACTCTCGTGAACACTGTCGCGTTCGAATCAATGTTTCGTATCCATCTCGTTAGACTCGATAGAGGCATGTGCGCATGCGATGACGTATCGCGAAATCCCTGGGTTGATCCACTTTGCGTGCGGAATTTGACCGAGTTATTCGCATCTAGCGTCGAAGTTTCGCTCGTATCAACCATTTATTCGCATCCATTTGTTTCGGTCCTTATTCGAACCAATTATTGATTCACGGTAGCCCTTGTTCGCATCGATTATTATAGGTGTACTGCATATCGATCGTGCTATCGATACGAAGTGAGAAGGATATGAATAATGACTTATATGCTACCGATTTGAATAACCACGAACCATATGGATTCTTACTAAGCCTCTGTGATCGATCCGAAGTATTTTGACCATGATGGATACAAGCTAAACTGATACGATGTTACCGTTTCTGGGTCGATGCAAAGAGCCCAATGCTGGATGGATTCGAACAGCACCGATTCAAACAAAGCCCTGGGATGGATTCGAATAGATCGAGTCAGTATCCTTTCGGTGGATACGAAATCGATCGATTCGAACAAGCCAATACATGATTTGCTGATGGATGCGAATGATGGATTCGAACTGCACCAAACTCGATGGGTTCGATCATACTGAGGTGATGCCATTCCGATGGATACGAACCTGATGGATTTGAAATGGACATCACCCCAACTCTTTGATGGATACGAACAATGTATTCTTCCTACCTTGTATCGATCGTATCTCCTTCATACGAACTTCGATTAACCAAAAATTTGAAATGCTAGTTTTCATGACTTGGCTTGCCGTGTCCTATCAATTGTAGCCTGATCCAGGCTCGGACAAAATTCATCGATATCCATAGTGAAGCAATGTGTAACCAATCTTTGAGACGAGCTATCTTTTGTTTCTGATCGATCTTTTGGTATCACAGCTTTGCCAAAAAGCGGGATAACACTTCCTTAGCATTTTTAGGTTCTATAGTAGAGAGAAATGCAACATTGCCCGTTAAATTTAATTGATTTCCAGTTCAAATATTTGAATTTATTTCTCCAATTATATTTTCTGTAGGATGATTTCGTAAAACTTTTCGAGGAGATCTTATTATATTAGTATCATTTCTGTTTTCTGAATTATTACTAATGTTTTCATTTTCGCTAGAGTTATAAATGATATCGTCATCATCTATTGAATTGTTTATTATTATGTTTGTTTGATTATTATTAAGTAAGTCATTGTTACTAATTGTTTTAGAAACAGGTTTAGAGTTCTCATCAATAGATACATGGAGTGATTCTTCTATAGTGTCAGTTCATTTATTAAAAATTCGATAAGCTTTGCTTCGATTCGAATATCCAAGAAATATTCCTTCGTCACAGTTTGAATCAAATTTCGCAAGCTAACCTTTGGTATTTAATATAAAACATTTTGATCCAAATATTTTAAAATAAGATATGTTCGGTTTTCTACCTTTAAAAAGTTGGTAAGGAGTATTTTTGGTGAGAGGTCTAATAGAAACACGATTTAAAACATAACAAGCAGTTGCAACAGCTTCTGTCCAAAATTGTTTTGGTCACGTGCTTTCATTTAGTAAAGTTCTGGCACATTATTGAAGAGTTCGATACTTTCGCTCTACAACTCCATTTTGTTGTGGAGTTTTAGGAAACGAAAATTTATGAAATATTCCTTTCTTTTTACAATAGTTATCAAATTGTATATTTTTAAATTCACCTCCATGATCATTTCTAATATTTTTAATTTTAGTACCTTTTAAATTTTGAATTTGTTTAACAAATGTTTTGAAATTTTCAAAGATATTAGTTTTAAAAATAATCCATGTATATCTAGAGAAATCATCAACCATTACAAATATGTATTTATTATGATTTATGGATTGAATTTGGGTAGGGCCAAATAAATCCATATGAAGTAACTCAAGAGGTTGTAAAGTCGAAATAACTTTCTTAGATTTAAATGAAGATTTAGTTAATTTACCTAATTGACATGAGTCACATATATTATTATCTTTAAAATTCATATTTGGTAATCTTTTTACAAGATTATTTTTAGAAATTTTATCTATACTTTTGAAATTAATATGACAACATCGTTTGTGCCATATCCAGGGATCGTTTTCTTTAGCTATTAAACACATATTTGAGTTATGATTAACTTTATTTAAAACGTAAATGTTTTTATCTCTATTTCCTTCGAAAATAAGATTTTGATGTTGATCAAGAATACTACATTTATTTTCAGAAAACGATATTTTAAAACCTTTATCACATAATTGACTTATACTTAATAGATTATGTTTTAAATTCTTAACTAATAAAACATTTGTATAAGAGGTAAATTAGATGTACCGTAATTGCTCACATTGCCTTTGCCGATGATATATACCTTGGTATTATCTCCAAAAGTGACAGAACCTCCATCTGAGTATGTAATATTTATCAGCATATCTTTGTCTCTTGTCATGTGGTTTGAGCAACCACTGTCGAGTATCCATTTTCTTCTTTTCTTGAGTGGGACCTGCAAAAAATAAGAGATAATGTTGGTACCCACCTTTTAATAGGGTCCTAAGAGTTAGATCTTAGGAAGCCAAACCCAAGAGGGTTTAGTATCCCTTTTATAAATATAATTTTTATTATTATGAACATTTTCTATGAATGAACTAATATACTTTTTCCTTATTAACTTTATATTAGTTTTAGGTACCCATATATTTATAGTTTTAGAAATTAGTCTGTTTGAAGACGTGGATGTTTTATCATTTTTAACTTTGTTTAACTTACTAGATTGTCATTCTTTAACTTTCTTCTTATATCCTAAACCATGTTTATTACTAATAGATTGTGAATTCTCAATAATCCTAGATAAATTTTCTCTTCCTTTATTAAAATTTGAAACACTTTTAGTGATTCCATCTAATTTGGTCTTTAGACTTGAATTTTCTAGTTCTACGATTTTAATATTAGTTTTTAAACATGATTTTCAGAAAAAAGACTATCATTCTTATCGTTTTGAGTTTCAATTTATTGACTTAGTAATATAAGTCAAGAATTAACATTAGAGAGAGATTCTTGAGTTTTCTCAACTTCTTCTCCAATATTTTCTTCTCATCTTTGAGCATATCTTGTAACATTCCTGATTTCAAGGCCAAATTTATTTAATAACTAATTTGATCTTTGGAATTAAACTTTGAAATAATTGATAATTAATCTAGAATTTTGAATTAATTGTGAAGTTAACTGGTAAAATTTATTTGAGTTTCTCCAAAAACAATTAAAATGTGGGTTTATAGATTGTGAAAAACAGGAGTTAATAAAAGCTTTAAAATTTATATATATGTATATAAATGGATTTTTAAATTGAATCTTGAATTTTAAATTCAAGAATAAATATTATGAGGAATAAATTGGATTTAAGAATTTTATAAACTAGTAGAGATTTGTCTTCTATTATATATACATGTATGTAAATATATACGTTGTGATTGGGAAGATAGGATTTAAGATCAATATAAGGGTCATTTTCTTAAGGATGTATAAATAGTTATAAAAGGAAATATAAATAGAAAATAATATAAAGATTCTTAAATTTAATTTTATGAAATGGATTTTAAAAGTTATTTGAAGTTAAACCTTTATTCTAAAGACTTAAATACATATATAATATATATTACTAAAATACAACTAAACTTTGAAATTAATTTCTTTAAAAAGTTATGATTTGTACTACGATTTGAATTTGAAATTTAAAACAAAGAATGAATATAAAATATTTACCTTTTGAAATTTAGTAAATGTATTGTAAGTAAAATTGATTTAATAAATAAGTTTACAAAAGCTATATAAACTAAGAAATGTATATATATGTATGATTTATTTGTTGAGTGTACAAATTGTTTTAATCCATTTCTCTTTAAAGTTGTATAACTAAAATAAATACAAATGTTTGTAAATAATTTATACATAAATTAATAAAAAGGTTTAAAAGCATAAAGAATGTTTTCATACATTAAATAAAGTAAGAATTAAAACAAAGTTAGAATAAAATTATTAACAAGGGTGTAAACATAACTTATAAATATTTATTAGTAATGTATAATTTGGACTTCAAATCATTTTTTTCTTGAAAGTTGTATAGATATAAATGGTAGGAAAATGTATGAACATACTGAGATTATATTATTAAAAAAAATGGAGATAAACTTGAATAAAATAAGATTTAAGAAGTAAAATAGATAGAATATGTTTTATAAATTAAAAAAACAGGGTTTAAAACACAAATTTGAAGGAAGGGGTTTAAATACAAATTTACTTCATGTTAACAAGTGTAAGGCATGCAATCACAAGATTTACAAGTGTAAATAAATCATCATGCAGACAATACAAGTGGCATTAAGTCTCTTTATTCAAAATACATGATTAGATAGAACCAGGCTATTCTTTTTAAAAATTTCTCAAACTTCATTCATTCAATTCTCAAACCTGTTTCAAAATAAAAATAAAAATAAAATCTGGAAACCCAGTATGAAAACAGAAAAGAAAGGCAACAAAGGCTATGGAGCAGGTTTATAACCAAACCTGATGCCAATCTGGAACAAATTGAATTCAACCTGAGAATCAAGCAAGATGCAAAGCAAATCAAGTTAGAGAAAATCATCTCTTCAGTTTTAATGGCTTAAATTAGATCTGAAGATGGTTGCAAACCTAGAAAACAAGAATCAAATGCATGCAATCCAAGTTTCATCAACTTGGAACAGTTTAACTAGTCAAATTCAAAGGGGGAACTCAACTTCAACAACTAAGATTCCAGATCAATCCAAGTCAAATAAATATCCAGATTTTTGTTCAAAGCTCATCCATTCTTTGTTCTCTGCTCTGTCATTTCTCAGGTGAGCAATCTCACTTAAAACCTATCTCTTATTTGATTACTGGATTTACACTTGTAATGTGCTATGAAAATGCGTTCATTTTGCCAGTATGTTTGAATATATAGATATACATTGAGGTGCATGTCTGTATAGAGTTCTCTATTGACATTACAGATTCCTATTTCACCAAATAAAAACCATATCTTCCTATCTGAACATGTTCAAGCTATAATCTTTAAAAAGGAAAATGATTGTAACTTAGTAGTATCATTTTTAAGACAAATTCAGATGGGATTAGTGAATTTTTTTCCAAAATCAGTAATTTACAGTGATGACTTAAATTTAGTCAAAAATCAATGATTTTAATTTCATGGTTTGGCTTATAAATCGATTTGTATTACAATATTATGAATTTAGATAATCATTCTATGATTTTTAAACTTGAAATGGTTGAGAATTCTGGAGTTGAACAGAATAACTATAATCATCGATTCATGGTGATCGATGAAGTGTTGATCATCGAGGTTGGAGCTGGAGTAGGCTGGAGGCTAGGGGATCATTAGAAAAATGTTCGTTTATTTTATAATTAATTTTGGATGATGGACGAGAATGATTTAGGGTTTAGTAACCCATTCTGTTCGACGTTGAATTTGGGGGACATGCGGTGTCGTTAAGGCACCAGAGTCAACTGGTGTGGTGGGTATCGAAGCGTAGTTGTGTGGTGCGTCTTGAGGTGAAATGGAGTGGATTCTGGTGAACTGGACCATCGTCGGCGAGCCTTTTTTTCGTGGGAAGCTTGATTCTAGGTTGTGTTTGATTGACTCAAATTCGAATTTTTGGGGTTGTTCGAGGCTTTGGTGGTCGCGATCGAGAGTGGGGGTCGTGGTCGATATGCCGGCATTGGCAACGTTAGTCGAAGGCGATCGATTCGCCTGTGCACGTGAACGCGTGTCACGAATATCAGTGGCTTTGGGAAGACGAAGAAAGTACTCGGGGACGAGCTCGTAAAGCATGACGTTTGATCTCGAAGCAAGCTTTAGGAGAGTCGCGTGATAGCTCGAGTTTCAACTCGAGTAAGTTTTCGATATACCAAGCAAACACTTAGAAAATTTTAAGTTTTGAAAAATTTAATTCTACTCAGGTTGATATGTGGGAAAACTCGAAGTGGTGAGGCATTTTGATCGGGTATAACTCGAAGTAGCTTTGAGTCTATATATGAAACAGTTTTTACTTTAAAGTACAAATTCGAACTTTTAAATGTTTTTAAAACCAAGTCTTCAAAATGATCATTTTGATTAAAGTTTGAATTAATTAAGCAAGATGTTTTTTTTTAAAAGAATTAAATTAAATTTATTTGAATTGATATATTATTTTATTAAGTCATTTATATTAAACAAATAATGTAATTTAATGGATGATTAAGATAAAATGTTATTTAAACTATCTTAACCCCTTAAAGCAACAAATGTATAAGGACGATGATTAAACAAGGTTTAAAAAGATAAAAAGATTTATCTTTTAATTTATTAAGTAATTAATGATTGGTTAATATAATTATTTAAAAAGTAATTACTTAATTAATTATTAAATATTAAAGATAAATTTAATAAATAATTAGGGATAATTAATTTGTAATTAAAAATTAATTCATTAAGGATTACCTTAATTTATTGAATAAATTAATGGGTTAATAATGATAAATTGTAAGGTTATTAATTAAAGATTTTGATATTGATGATTTAGGAATGATTAATTTATGAAAGGCTAATTTTTTTAATGAAGGTGATTAAGGAATGATAATTAATTAAGGATGATTAATTACTTAAAAATAATTATTTAATAAAAGTAACTAAGGATGAATAATGAATGATTAAAGATTGATTAATCTAGTCTTTAAAGATTAATTAATTTAAAGAATAATTGATTAATGTGATTAATTAATTAAGGTAAATAATTTGAGAATAATTGATTAATTAAAGGTTAATTAATTAATGAAAGTAATTAAGGGATGATTATTAATTAAGAGTTAATTAATTATTGTAATTAGTTAAGGATAATTAATCAAAGGATTGGTTATTAATTAAAGGTTAATTCATTTACTGATTAAAGGATAATTAATCAAAATGGTTTATAATTAATTAATATTAATTAACCAGGATTACTGTTTATTCATAAGTAATTAATCCGATTTAAATTAATCAGACAGTTAATTGTTTTTGCTTATGGATGTATGAATTATATGAATGTCTTGAGTTGATCTATAATGATACTGTGATGTGGATTATTTTGATTGAACAATGTGTGTATATTATTTATCTATAATGTATTTACATATTTATCCATGATTCATTTATATATTATTTATGAATCTGTGAATGGAAGACAAGCATTGTAGTAATATACCGCTTATCGATATGATTAAATCTGTGATGATTGATGTTGTTGCACTATTGCGTGAAACCCCTGGACTACACTATACACACACAAATATGGATTGCACGAGGAAACCAGATAAGTCATGGATTTTTAATGATTTTGAAGATTGAATTTTTGAATCCCAAAATAATTTTGGAATTGGAATGGAAAGCTTTTGAAAATGAGTTTCAAAAATAAAAATTATTTTAAATAACTTGATTGAATTTTGAAAATTTAAATAATTTGGTTTAAATTTGAAGTCAATACTTGAAATTGAATTCAATGATTTAGAAATTATGGTTGAAAAAAATTATACAAGTTATAAAGGTGTTTATATGGTTTTTAACCATTTAAAAAGTATTGTTTTGGGAACTTAAATTTAAACCCAAGTTTTTACTTAAATGGCTTTAACTTAGGTAAATGTAATCAGCTTTAACTTATGCGAAAGATTATTAAAACTTGTTTTGAAATCAAAGAGAATTTTAAATGGTATATCTTTTATATAAAAGATTTGAATTGGAAATGGTTTGAAAGTTATGAATTAAATCGTTAATTTAAAGATTGGATAAGTTAATCTAGTTTGAAATGGAATTTTTGAAAAGTTGTGAATGACCTTTGTGGAAAATTGGTGAACTTTATGAAATGGACCTTTTTGTTTAAAAGATTTGAAGTGGTAATTTGTTCTAAACCATTTAATGGAAGGTTTTGGATAATGAGTTGTGACTTAACTGAAATCCATTATCCATACGTTTTTAAACATTGCGCTCATTATTCGGTTTAGTCAGGAGAGGACCTTGTGTCATATAACCCATTCCGAATAATGATATGTCGATATGGATAGCATTTAAAGATCGGTGGTGAAGACCGGGTATTTTCAAGAACGAAAGGATAAGCCGTCGATTGTCTCTGCACTGAGTCACGCCGGTATAGAGATTTCCTAAGTGATGGGAAGTCCGATCGAGATTGTGAATACCCGGATTGCAAGGGTTTCTTGGGAAGTGCCTTCGGTTCTGTTCGAACCCGAAACAGACTTGTATGGATGTGTGCCTGACATTACACTTTGAGATGTAAAACCGGTTTCTATCAAATACATTTCTATTTGATGGCGGAGATTTATTCTCTTAGCTTAACACCCTTCTCTGAGACATACGAGCTTAGAGGTTATGTCGTTGATGGTTACTAGTGATACATTCCCAATTTGGTAATGTGGCATACGAAGTGTTGCTGATCATTTGTTGATCAAAGCATGGCTTTGTGAAAAAGCGTAGCTTTGTGGACGAGACCTCATCGAGCCTCACAACCTAGTAATGGTCGAAACAGGAAAGATGCGACAAGCTTTCAGGGGTAGCTCCTCTAGGGTATGGCCATTCCTTCTGGAAAGGGTGGTATCATGGTGTGGAGCCCAGATACTTACTCATGTGGGAACTGTATTATATTTATTACTATGTGATGTTGTTAGTGTAGAGGATCCTCGGATAAAGGTCGCAAACGACCGGGGGTGGCATATCTTAGGTTTTACCCCCGGGAAGGGGGTAGACCGGCCTTGTGTTGGCAGAGAGCCGGGTAGGTTCTCAGGGCATCCCTCCCAAAGGCGTTCCCATGTGGCGAAAGGAAGTTTCTTAGCCAGACCATTTGTTGAAAAAACCAAAGAAACAATACGTACCCTGTACGTTTTAGTTGTATAACCTGCCATGGAATGTGGCGGTAGCCTGCTATTGAACATGGTAGCTATAGTAGGCATAAAATAATGGTTTTATCTGGCTAAGATTAATATTATACTTTCGAAATGTTTTCCACTAAGCGCTAATAATAATATCATAATGATTTTTGCGTATCAAACATTTTTGATTATCATAAGGAGAAATCTCCTCCAATTCTGCGTTTGCATTTTGTGTGGCAGAAGGCCTTATGGTAGTTTCATTTTCAAAAAAAAAGCATCGTGGATTTCAATTTTAAAATCTTTTATTGTTTGTTTTAAACAGAAACTGTTTTTGTTTGCTTATACTAGTCCCATGACTGACTCGGAGTTTATTGTTCCCTTCCTAAACTCTAGGTGCCCACAATTTTCCACACGGGCAGTCTAGAGTTGGGTTTTTCAGATAGTCGAATAGTAGGAATTGATTCGATAGCCTTCGAAGCCCTTTGGATTTGTGGATCGCATTTGCTATACTTCAGCAGTCTGGACCACACTTGCTTAGCTTTGTGCAACTTGATGAGGGTTCCAGCTAGCTTTGGATTGAAGATGGAGTTTTTAAAACTTAATCTTTTGAATTGATGTTGGTATTAATGGTGACAAAGATTAATTTATAAAGAATAATTAATTAATGTAATTAATTACTTAAGGTAATTAATTTGAGAATAACTAATTAATTCAAGGATAATTTTAATGAAGGTGATTAAGGAATGATTATTAATTAATGATTTATTAATTATTGTAATTAATTAAGAATAATTAATCTAATGGTTAATGATTAATTAAAGGTTAATTAATGATTAAAGAATAATTAATAGTAATGGTTTGTTATTACTTATTAGTTAACCATGATTAGCAAATATATCCATATGGTTTTTTAATATTGCGGTCATTATTCGGTTTAGCCGGGAGAGGACCTTGTGTCATATAACCCATTCTGAATAATGATACGACGTATATGGATAGTATTTGAAGACCAGTGGTGAAGACCGGATATTTTCGTAAGCGAAAGGATAACTCGTCGAATGTCTCTGCACCGACTGATCCCCGGTATAGAGATTTGATCACCCTTTGTGATGGAAAGTCCGTACGCAATTAGGTATTATCCAGATGTGCAAGGGCTTCTTTGTGAAGTGCCTTCGGTTCTGTTCGAACCCGGAACATACTTGTATGGATGTGTGTCTAACATTACACTTTGAGATGTAAAGCTGGTTTCTATCAAATACATTTCTATTTGGTGGCGGAGATGTATTCTTTTAGCTTAACACCCTTCTCTGAGCTGTACGAGCTCAGAGGTTATGTAATTGATGGGTACTAGTGATAAATTCCCAATTTGGTAATGTGGCATACGAAGTGCTGTTGATTATTTGTTGATCGAAGCATGGCTTTGTGAAAAAGCGTAGCTTTGTGGACATGGCTTCGTCGAGCCTCACAACCCAGAAATGGTCGAAACATGAATGTTGCAGCAAGGTTTTTAGGGGTCGCGCCCCTAGGGCATGCCATTTCCTTCTGGATAAAAGGTGGTATCATGGTATGGAGCACAGATATTTAACCTATGTGATTGCTGCAAACTTATTGCTTTGTGGTTGTTGGTTGAGAGGCGCCTCTCTTTCCGCTGCTATTTCTTGTATCTTTGATAGTATTGATATCTGTTGTATCATTCTATTGTATCATCATTGTATCTGAATATTGTATCAAATGTTGTATATCTAGGATATTATTTCATTTCTTCCGCTGTGTTGTACTTAATGTGTTATAAGCTCCGGCGAACCAGATTCGACGTTTGGATCTGCGGCATTTGAATACGAGTGTCGTATTCGGTGTCAATTTTCGAAGGTCGAGTCAGGGTCGTTACAGTAGTATCAGAGCTGAAGGTTAAAACTTTAGCTCAGGAGTATAACGCATTAAGTAGCTCATTAGAGAGAGGGTGAAGTATACCTTAGAATGAGTATATCCCTAAGATATCCATTCGTATGCCTCAGTAAATTCTCTTACTATTCATTGATAGTAAGTATGAGTGCAAGAAGAGAACGAGATAGGGGATAGGGAAATACCAGTACAAATGGTCAATACCCTACGACAGTGGAAATAACTTTCTCTATCAACCTCCTTTGATTCGTCTTTTTCAATTCTTTGATTGCTTCGTGGCAGCTGTAAGGAGTAGTTTTGGTGTGATGGTGGCCCTACGAATCGTGTAGATAAGACTCTATTTTGTATTCTCTTCGTCAAATTTCTATCAGTTTTTTTTTTACTTTAGCGAAATTGAAATTTGATTTGAAATAAATTGGTTAACTAAATAAATTGTATCGATAAAACGATTTTGATTATAACCAAATTCGAAATTCTATTGTGATTTCTTGTGAATATCAAAGTCCAAAGAGGGACAAGTTATATATATACTTTGGGGTGTTTTGACTTAAGTTTGGAATCAATTTATCTATCATTTGGGTCTCGATATATTCTACGAATGGTTAGTTATTCCTTCGAACTAACCAGTGCCACTACATATTTCATAGATCTGGTGACCCGAGTATCTTGTATAGCATTGAATGAGTTTGTTCTCGTATCTATTAGTGATATTCTGATTTGGTGAGCCAAATACGGAATAAATTATCGGATTGATTTGTGCGGTGATTCTCTATCTTTGTATATCTATCCATTCTTTGATGTCTCCCTGGCAAATTTCGGGGATGAAATTTTCTTAGGGAAGGGAATCTGTAACATTCCTGATACTAAGGCCAAATTTATTTAATAATTAATTTGATTTTTGGAATTAAAATTTGAAATAATTGATAATAAATCTCGAACTTTGAATTAAATTGTGAAGTTAATTGGTAAAATTTATTTGAGTTCCTCCAAAAACAATTAAAATGTGGGTTTTATAAATAGATTGTGAAAAAACAGGAATTTTGAGGAATAAATTGGATTTAAGAATTTTATAAACTAGTAGAGATTTGTCTTCTATTATACATACATGTATGTAAATATATACGTTGTGATTGGGAAGATAGGATTTAAGATCAATATAAGGGTCATTTTCTTAAGGATGTATAAATAGTTATAAAAGGAAATATAAATAGAAAATAATATAAAGATTCTTAAATTTAATTTTATGAAATGGATTTTAAAAGTTATTTGAAGTTAAACCTTTATTCTAAAGACTTAAATACATATATAATCTATATATGTGTTTATTATTAAAATACAACTAAACTTTGAAACTAATTTCTTTAAAAAGTTATGATTTGTACAACGACTTGAATTTGAAATTTAAAACAAGAGTGAATATAAAATATTTACCTTTTGAAATTTAATAAATGTATTGTAAGTAAAATTGATCTAATAGATAAGTTTACAAAAGCTTTATAAACTAAGAAACGTATATATGTATGATCTATTTATTAAGTGTACAAATTGTTTTAATCCATTTCTCTTTAAAAGTTGTAAAAGTAAAATAAATACAAATGTATGTAAATGATTTGTAAATAAATTAATAAAAAGGTTTAAAAGCATAAAGCATGTTTTCATAAATTAAAATAAAGTAAGAATTAAAACAAAGTTACAAATAAATTATAAACAAGGGTGTAAACATAACTTATAAATATTTATTAGTAATGTACAATTTGGACTTCATATCATTTTTTTCTTTCTTGAAAGTTGTATAGATATAAATGGTAGGAAAATTTATGAACATATTGAGATTATATTATAAAAAAAATGAGATAAACTTGAATAAAATAAGCTTTAAGAAGTAAAGTAGATAGAACATATTTTATAAATAAAAAAACAGGGTTTAAAACACAAATTTGTAAGAAGGGGTTTAAACACAAATTTCCTTCATGTTAACAAGTATAAGGCATGCAATCATAAGATTTACAAGTGTAAATAAATCATCATGCAGACAATACAAGTGGAATTAAGTCTCTTTATTCAAAATATATGATAAGATAGAACCAGGCTGTTCTGTTCAAAAATTTCTCAAACTTCATTCATTCAATTCTCAAACCTATTTCAAAATCAAAATTAAAAAAATCTGGAAACCCAAAATGAAAACAGAAAAGAAAGGCAATAAAAGCTATGGAGCAGGTTTAAAACCAAACCTGATGTCAATCTGAAACAAATTGAATTCAACATGAGAATCAAGAAAGATGCAAAGCAAATCAAGTTAGGGAAAATCATCTCTTCATTTTTAATGGCTTAAGTTAGATCTAAAGATGGTTGCAAACCTGGAAGAAAAGAATCAAATGCATGCAATCCAAGTTTCATCAACTTGGAACAATTTAACAAATCAAATTCAAAGGGGGAACTCAACTTCAACAACTAATATTCCAGATCAATCCAAGTCAAATAAATTTCCATATTTTTGTTCAAAGCCCCTCTGTTCTTTGTTCTCTGCTCTGTCATTTCTCAAGTGAGCAATCTCACTTAAAATATGTCTCTTATTTGATTGATGGATTTACACTTGAAATGTGCTATGAAAATGTGTTCATTTTGCCAGTATGTTTGAATATATAGATATACATTGAGGTGCATGTCTGTATAGAGTTCTCTGTTGACACTACAGACTCCTATTTCACCAAATAAAAACCATATCTTCCTATCTAAATATGTTCAAGCTATAATCTTTAAAAAGGAAAATGATTGTAACCTAGTAATATCATTTTTAAAACAAATTCAAATGGGGTAAGTGAAATTTTTTTCCAAAATTAGGAATTTACAGTGATAACTTAAATTTAGTCAAAAATCAACGATTTTGATTTCATGGTTTGGCTTTATAAATCGATTCGTATTACAATATTATGACTTTAGATAATCATTCTATGATTTTTAAACTTGAAATGTAGAATTCTGGAGTTGAACAGAATAACTATAACTATCAATTCACGGTGATCGATGAAGTGTTGATCATCGGGGTTGGAGCAGGCTGGAGGCTAGGGGATCATCAGAAAAATGTTCATTTATTTTATAGATGGACGAGGACGATTTAGGGTTTAGTAACCCATTTTGTTCGACGTTGAATTTGGGGGTCGTGCGGTGTCGTCAAGGCACCGGAGTCAACCGGTGTAGTAGGGATCGAAGCGTAGTTGTGCGGTGCTCGTGAGGTGAAATGGCGTGGATTCTGGTGAACTAGACCATCGTTGGCGAGCATTTTTTTTCGTGGGAAGCTTGGTTCCAGGTTGTGTTTGATTGACTCAAATTCGAATTTTTGGGGTTGTTCGAGGCTTTTGTGGTCGCGATCGAGAGTGGGGTCGTGGACGATATGCCGGCGTTGGCAAAGGTGGTCGAAGGCGATCGATTCGCCTATGCACATGAACGTGTGTCTGGAATATCAGTGGCTTTGGGAAGACGAAGAAAGTGCTCGGGGACGAGCTCGTAAAGCATGATGATTGATCTCGAAGCAAGCTTCGGGAGAGTCGCGTGATAGCTCGAGTTTCAACTCGAGTAAGTTTTCGATATACCAAGCAAACACTTAGAAAAATTTACGTTTCGAAAATTTTAATTCTGCTCAAGTTGATCTGTGGGAAAACTCGAAGCGGTGAGGCATTTTGATCGGGTATAACTCGAAGTAGCCTCGGGTCTATATGTGAAACAGTTTTTACTTTAAAGTAAAAATTCGAACTTTTAAATGTTCTTAAAACCATGTCTTCAAAATGATGATTTTGATTAAAGTTTGAATTAATTAAGTAAGATGTTTTTTTTAAAAAAGAATTAAATTAAATTTATTTGAATTGATATGATATTTTATTAAGTCATTTATGTTAAACATGTAATTTAATAGATGATTAAGATAAAATGTTATTTAAACTATCTTAACCCTTTAAAGCAACAAATGTATAAGGATGATGATTAAACAAGGTTTAAAAAGATAATAAGATTTATCTTTTAATTTATTGAGTAATTAATGATTAGTTAATATAATTATTTAAAAAGTAATTACTTAATTAATTATTAAATATTAAAGATAAATTTAATAAATAATTAGGGTTAATTAATTTGTAATTAATAATTAATTCATTAAGGATTAACCTTAATTTCTTGAATAAATTAATGGGTTAATGATGATAAATTATAAGGTTATTAATTAAAGATTTTGATATTGCTGATTTAGGAATGATTAATTTATTAAAGGCAAATTTTTTAGTGAAGGTGATTAAGGAATGATAATTAATTAAGGATGATTAATTACTTAAAAATAATTATTTAATAAAAGTAATTAAGGATGAATAATGAATTATTAAAGATTGATTAATCAAGTTTTAAAGATTAATTAATTTAAAGAATAATTAATTAATGTGATTAATTAATTAAGGTAAATAATTTGAGAATAATAAATTAAAGGTTAATTAATTAATGAAAGTAATTAAGGTATGATTATTAATTAAGAGTTAATTAATTAATTAATTAAGGATAATTAATCAAAGGATTGGTTATTAATTAAAGGTTAATTGATTTATTAATAAATGATTAAAGGATAATTAATCAAAATGGTTTGTAATTAACTAATATTAATTAACTAGGATTAGTGTTTATTCGTAAGTAATTAATCCGATTTAAATTAATCAGATAGTTAATTGTTTTTGCTTATGGATGTATGAATTATATGAATGTCTTGAGTTGATCTATAATGATTCTATGATGTGGATTGTTTTGATTGAGCTATGTACATATATTATTTATCTGTAATATATTTACATATTTATCGGTGATTCATTTACATATTATTTATGAATCTATGAATGGAAGATAAGCGTTATAGGAATATACCGCTTATCGATATGATTGAATCTGTGATGATTGATGTTGTTGCACTATTGTGTGAAACCCCTGGACTACACTATACGCACACAAATATGGATTGCACGAGGAAATTGACTAAGTCACAGATTTTTAATGATTTTAAAGATTGAGTTTTTGAATCCCAAAATAGTTTTGGAATTGGAATGGAAATCTTTTGAAAACGAGTTTCAAAAATAAAAGTTATTTTGAATAACTTGATTGAGTTTTGAAAATTTAAATAATTTGATTTAAATTTGAAGTCAATACTTGAAATTGAATTCAATGATTTGGAAATTATGGTTTAAAAAGATTATACAAGTTATAAAGGCGTTTATATGGTTTTTAACCATTTAAAAAGTACTGTTTTAGGAACTTGAATTTAAACCCAAGTTTTTACTTAAATGGTTTTAACTTATATAAATGTAATTAGCTTTAACTTATGTAAAAGATTATTAAAACTTGTTTTGAAACCGAAGAGAGTTTTAAATGGTATATATTTCATATAAAAGATTTGAATTGGAAATGGTTTAAAAGTTATGAATTAAATCTTTAATTTAAAGATTGGATAAGTTAATCCAATTTGAAATGGAATTGTTTTGAAAAGCCGTGAATGAACCTTTGTGGAAAATTGGTGAACTTTATGAAATGAACCTTTTTGTTTAAAAGATTTGAAGTGGTAATTTGTTCTAAACCATTTAAAAGAAGGTTTTGGATAACAAGTTGTGACCTAACTGAAATCCCATATCCATACGTTTTTAAACATTGTGCTCATTATTCGGTTTAGTCGAGAGAGGACCTTGTGTCATATAACCCATTCTGAATAATGATACGTCGATATGGATAGCATTTGAAGACCGGTGGTAAAGACCGGGTATTTTCGAGAACGAAAGGATAACCCGTCGATTGTCTCTACACTGAGTCGCGCCGGTATAGAGATTCCCTAAGTGATGGGAAGTTCGATCGGGATTTTGAATACCCGGAATGCAAAGGATTCTTGGGAAGTGCCTTCGGTTCTGTTCAAACCCGAAATAGACTTGTATGGATGTGTGTCTGACATTACACTTTGAGATGTAAAACCGGTTTCTATCAAATACATTTCTGTTTGATGGCAGAGATTTACTCTCTTAGCTTAACACCCTTCTCTGAGACATAGGAGCTCAGAGGTTATGTAGTTGATGGTTACTAGTGATACATTCCCAATTTGGTAATGTGGCATACGAAGTGCTGCCGATCATTTGTTGATAAAAGCATGCTTTGTGAAAAAGCGTAGCTTTATGGAAGAGACCTCATCGAGCCTCACAACCCAGTAATGGTCGAAACACGAATGATGCGGCAAGGTTTCAAGGGTAGCTCCCCTAGGGTATGACCATTCCTTCTGGAAAAGGGTGGTATCATGGTATGGAGCCCAGATACTTACTCATGTGGACACTATAGTATATTTATTACTGTGTGATGTTGTTGGTGTAGAGGATCCTCGGATAAAGGTCGCAAATCACCGAGGGTGGCATATCTTAGGTTTTACCCCCGGGAAGGGGGTAGACCGGCCTAGTGTTGGCAGAGAGCCGGGTAGGTTCTTGGGGCATCCCTCCCAGAGGCGTTCCCATGTGGCAAAAGGAAGTTCCTTAGCCAGACCATTTGTTGGAAAATCCATAGAAACAATACGTACCCTGTACGTTTTAGTTGTATAACCTGCCATGGAATGTGGCGGTAGCCTGCTATTGAACATGGTAGCTATAATAGACATATAATAGTGGTTTTATCTGGCTAAGATTAATATTATACTTTCGAAATGTTTTCCACTATGCGCTAATAATAATATCAAAATGATTTTCGCGTATCAAGCATTTTTGACTATTATAAGGAGAAATCTCCTCCAATTCTGCGTTTGCATGGTGTGTGGCGGGAGACCTTATGGTAGTTTCATTTTCCAAAAAAAGCATCGTGGATTTCAATTTTAAAATCTTTTGTTGTTTGTTTTGAAGAGAAACTGTTTTTGTTTGCTCATACCAGTCCCACGACTGATCCGGAGTTTATTGTTCCTTTCCTAAACTCTGGGTCCCCACAATTTTCCACACGGGCATTCTAGAGTTAGGTTTTTCAGATAGTCGAATAATAGGAATTGATTCGATAGCCTTCGAAGCCCTTTGGATTTGTGGATCGCAGTTGCTACACTTCAGCATTCTGGGCTGCACTTGCTTAGCTTTGTGCAACTTGATGAGGGTTCGAGCTAGCTTTGGATTAAAGATGGAGTTTTTTGTAGTTTAGCATTGAAGACATTATCTTTCCGCTGCTATTTCTTATGTCTCTATTAGTATTGATATCTATTGTATCTTTTTATTGTATCATTCTATTGTACCATCATTGTATCTAAATATTGTATCAAATGCTGTATATCTAGGATATTATTTCATTTCTTCTGTTGTATTGTACTTATTGTGTTATAAGCTTCAACGAATCAGATTCGACATTTGGATCTGCGGCATTTGAATATGGGTGTCGTATTCGGTGCTGATTTTCGAAGGTCGAATCAGGGTCGTTACATATCTCTTTCGAATTCTGCCTTGTTTTGATTTTCTACGGCTTCTTTTTATTTTCTTTTATGTCTTTTTGAAGTATCTAATAATTCAGAGTTTATTTCTATCATATCATTAAAAGTAAAATGACTAACCTCATTAGCTTTAGCCATAAAACATACGTTAGCTTGTTCATTATCGATGTCGCTTTCACTTCACGAAGAAGAAGACGAAGATTCTGAATCATCCCATGTGACTTAAAAGGCTTTTCTTTTGAATTTGTCCTTCCTTTTATTTCGATATTCTTTCTTTTGATCTGGACAGTTCTTCTGCATATGCCCCTTTTTGTGACAGTTAAAACATTCCATAACTGATAAAGACGGTGGTTTATTTTTGTTTGATCTTCTCTTGCCATTATTTCTGTTTCGTTTTCAATATTTCAAGAATTTCTTGAAGTTTTTGGCAATAAAAGCCAGGTCGTCTTTGTTTGAATCTGATTCTTCTTATTCTACATGAAATGTTATATTCTTTTTATGTTGAGCCTGAACTCTTTTTGCCTGCAAATCACTTCATAAGACATTAGATTTCCTATTAACTCTTCCAGAGTTATTTTGAAAATATCGTTTGCTTCTTCAATAGCGAGAACTTCTCTTTCCCATTCTTCTGTTAAAGAGTTAAGGATTTTGGATACAATATCAAAGTCTGAATATTTTTCTCCTAAACCTACTAATGAATGATAGATATCCTGAAATCTTGAGTAGATGTCATTTATGGATTCATTTTCTTTCATTCTAAAGTTTTGAACTGACTCTTGAGCATTGATATTTTGCTTTGTTTAACCTTATTGATTCCTTTGGGTGTAACTTTGTGTGTACGCCATATTTCATATGCAGTATTGCACATGCTAACACGGTTAAACTCATTTTTATCTAAGGCACAAAACAACATATTCATGGCTTTTGCATTAGCCGTGGCATCTAATTTCTCTGTATTTGACCAAGTGGAATATTTTTCAGTAGGAATAGTATATTCTGTCTAAGTTATATTCCATGACTCAAAACTATTTTCTTGCATATATATTCTCATTCCTGTGGCCCAATAGTTATAATTCATGCCATTAAGTGGTGGTGGACGTGCAGTGGATTGTCCTTCAACAAAGCTAGTGTTAACGCTAATGCTGGTGTTGGAGTCCATATTATTAGATTATCAGATAACTGTGTTACAGTTATATGATGACCTTGCTCTGATACCAAATGAAAGTGTGCTGTGGATTGTGTAATATGGATATATGATAACACAGAGTATAATGATGATAGTAATACAGTAAATAATGCGGAATATAAAAGCAGTAAGGTAAAATGACACCAAGAATTTCTATACTGGTTCGAAGCACCGTCCTACGTCCAGTCCCAAACTCCTTCTGGAATTTCAATAAAACAACAACCCTCATTTAACTCGGAGGAACAGGTTTATACAACCCCTAAGCAACCGAATAGGGACCTTAGCAGCAGAACAGGATTTCACCTCAGCAGCCGAAGAGGACTTCACTCGCCTAAGCAGCAGAATAGGACTTCAACAAATACAAAAATAGTTTTGACTTTGTATGTTCTTAAAAAAACCGATATGTCACTTGTAGTACACCCTTCCTATAATCTTCTCCTCGAGTATAATTATATATATATATATATATATATATATATATATATATATATATATATATATATTTGAAGCACATGAAGAATAGAAAGGTATAGTATTGCTTTAATGCAGAATAATTGAAAGTATGATAGCAAATAGATTTTAGAAAGTTAGATCAGAGAATAAGAAATTGATTGGGATTAAGTGATTTGAAATCAAGTTGGAGTTTGTATTTATAAAGGTTAGAAAGCAGCGACTGTTGGTGAAGAGTTTTGATCGATGTGTTGCGTCTGAATCTTTTCATTAAAGGTTTGTATCTGTTCACAAATAGTTGTGTCTTTTCGAAAAAGTGGCTGTTATAGAAATTCAGTCGACTGAGCCTCTAGGACAGTCGAATGAGTATTCAAAATAGTTTTAAATTTTAAATTCATATATTTATGTAACTGTGTACGCTATACAAAAATCCGAGTGTCAGTCGACTGTCTCAGGGTGTCAGTTAACTGACCTGGTTAACTTTTTTCAGTTTGCACAATTAACATATGTATATATATATATATTAATTTCTATAACTTTAAAACACTTTTATAATTTAAATGTGTGCTTATATATGTATAAAATATTTAGTAAATATAATGATTAAATATATATGCTAGCGTAGACATAAGTGAGGAGAGATTTTAGCAAATATTGACCTAAGACTTAAAAAACTACCACAGTTGATGCATCGGTTTCTAAAGTCTCCTTGTTTCTGTTTGTCGTAGCAGTTGTCAAATCTGTATGTTGTAGTAATAGCTTCGTGTCATGAATCAAAACCAAGTCTCAACAATTATATGTGTGTTTGCATATGTGACTGATTGTTGATATAACTATGTGTTGAAAATCTATGATTTAATATTAAACACGAATGAAATTTAAAATGATTTACAGAAGTTGGAAAACACTATTCACCTCTCTCCCCTGTCTTATGTTTATTTAGCCTTAAGATTCATAATACCACAACCCACATTTGGTATTGGAGCAATAGGCTTTCAAATACTCGTAATTTGATTTTTGAAAAGTTTTAATGCCTAGCAACACTGTTAATAGCATTTGTAAACACTTTTATTGAAGGATAATATACTGCTAGACCCCTACATTTTAATAGCAGTAATTACACTTATTGGTCATGTAGGATGTAGATCTATTTAAAATCAAATGGTTTAGATATTTGAAATGTAACACGAAATAAGTACACTGAACTACAAACTAATTTTGCATAATGGACTGCTGACCAAAAGCACTTGTATAAAATAATTTTAAAACCATTTGTTATTTTATTTTCACTAGGTAAAAATGAATTTAATAGAGCCTTTATTTATAAGTCTGCATATGCAATTTGGAGAACACTGCAAGTTACACATGAGAGCACTAGTAAAGTGAAACAAACTAAATATCCATATTAACTAATTAGCTTTAATAGATCAAAATGAATCCAAATGAGTCTATTTTTAACATGTATTATAGAGTTCAAGATATGATGCATTTATAAGTTGCTTTAGGTAGAAAAATTTCTGAAGTGGACCAAGGTAGAAAAATCCTCAATTTCTTCAGAGGGGGTTCAAAAGACTTTTAATTGAAAAGGCTATTTAATGTCATATGAAGCAAAATTGCAAGGCAGAAGAGAGCAAGGCAACAGAAAGGAAATCCACCACTTTCAATGCAATAACTAAAGATCAGGATTCAGAGGAGGACAATGACGAATAAATTTCTTTCATGACCAAAATTTTTAGAAAATTCCTGAAGTATAGAAAGATAAACAACTATCTGAAACTAGAAAACAAGATGTATGGAATTGGAGCTGAAACTGCAATTAGATGCTTCAATTTTGATGAACCTAGCCATTTTCAGAGAGATTGCCGGCATCCGAATAAATCAAAGGTCTTACCAGCAAATGATTCATCCAGAAAAAGAAAAAGAGCTTATATAGCAACTTTGATGATTCAGACACTTCCTCTAGCGATAACGACCAGATGCTAAAATGTGAACACAAGTTTCACGACAATAATAGATTAGTCAGAATTGATCAACAAAAAGTAGTAAAAATGGTACCTTTTATTTAACAATTTTTATTTTTTGGGTTGATTTGGTTTTTACGAATAACATATTGACCAAAAATAATATTAGATGGATATAAGTGTGTGTGTATATATATGTATGAATATATTGGTCTAGTTTATTTTTTGAAAATTTCAAGCTATGGGTCGACATACCCATATGTCACATGTCGACATACATGCCAGAAAACTAAAATTTGAGATTTCAATTCAAACTTTCAAATCTTTGCACTTACTACATGTTCTTAAGAGAAACCTTTTGACCAGAGAATATGACTCTTCACTCTCTATTAATTTAATCTATCTCTACCCATTTATTCACTTACTTTATTTCAACGTTCAAATATCTCTTCATTTTCTTATATCCTCAAAAACAAAAAACTAGCTTCCTTAAGTCGAAATCGTAAAACCATAAGGCTCTCTAAGAAAACTAAAAGTTCTATCTTTAACGAGAAAGATGTCATTGAAGCCTATATGGAGTATACTGCTTTCAAAAAAATTCTCCTGGAAGATCTGCTAATTTCAAAGATTTTTCCTCTTGTAATTTACTTGATCTTTGTTTTGAAATGAAATTCTTGGTTTAATTGAAACTTCTCGAAATGATTTTTTTTATTATTTGGATTTGATCAAAATGTTTTATGTGAATTTCAACATAAATTTTTAAAAGGAGAAGAAGGTCAAATTTGGAGTAGTGTTAATGGTATTCAAATTATTTTAAATTATGAATCTTTGTGTAATATTCTTGGTTGTATATCTAGTGGAATTGACCTCTCCACTTTTCAAATTGATGGCATGAAGTTTTTCATGATATTTTTTAAAGTGATAAAGAACTTGAATTTGAACCTAAAAATCTCCGATCAAAATCAAGACTTATGAGCCTCATTTTAAAACAAAGTACCAATTCAAGGACAGGTAATTACAATGACCCAACTTAAAAAGTTTTTAAAGATCTTTCCGCTATTTATGTTCATCACAGCATCAATTGGGCACAAGTCATTTTAGATGATTTTTTTCAAAAGAACATTTCTAAACATGAGAACAAGCTCTTCCATACTGTGTATCTTACTAGAATTTTCACATACTTTGGTGTTGATTCAATAGGATAAAAATCTATTCCACGAAAAGTTTTCAATAAAGCCAATATCTCTCTTATGCATGTTCCATCATTTTTCAAACTATACGACACTTCCCAAAAAGGAACAAAGATTGGCACGAGAAGAAGAACAAGAAATTTAACAAGAAGAAGAAGATAAGGAAGGCGACGAAATGAAGGTGGAAGATGAAGAGGAGGAGGAGGAAGAAGTGGATACTGCCTTAAAAAGTTTTAACAAACCTTCCTACCCCTCCAACAAAGAGACCGTAAGAAACCAAGAAAAGCTACTTAAAAACCAAAAGAAGCTTAAGGGATCATTTAGTTAAAAGTTCACCTCTCTTTCCAACAAAGTGGACAAATACTTTGGAAAGATCATTTGAAAACTTGGCGGCTCTTCATCATCTACATCCTTATAAGCCTGTCTAGTTATTTTCTTATGATATCTAGCTTTATATTATATGCTATTAGTTTAAGTTCATGTCATTTCTATGAATTTTATTTTATTGATCATTGAAATCTATGTATATATTAATCCTATGCAATGAAATGTATCTATTACTATTCTATGTTGTCTATTAGTCTCTGGAAGTTATATAAACATAATGGTATAAGATAAAAATAAAAATAATAACAAATACACTTGTTTTTGAAAATTTAGGTATGTATTTCGACATACATGTAACTTATGTGTCGACATATAACGGTCAGATAACAAAAATTTTGAATTTCAAAATAGAAATAAATATCACTCATTCATTTATTCCAAATGACTTTCCACTCTTATATAAGCATCTTTCTTATGGAAAACTCACTCACCGTTTTATTATATACTCTATTTTCATTCTCAAACATATTTTTACAAATATATCTTTTCCACATCAAAAACCGTGTGAAAATCTTGAACAAACTCTTTAATCTTTCAAAGATATTTTCTCTATTATCATAGGAAATCAAAGGCATTTAAAGCTAAGTCAAACGTAGATGATCAAGGAGCAGGAAAAGTATTTCAATGCCCTTCGATGGATGATTTCTTCCTTAATCAATGACAAACCAACCAACAATCTAGAAAGAAATATTAAAAGGATAAGGAAGATTGGGATGCCATCAAATCAGATCCAACCTTTAGGTTCGACGGTGGGGTTGAAATTCCACGAAATGTCTAGTTAGTAGGTTTGGATTTAATATGTAAATAGACACACACACACACACACACACCCACATACTCTGAGGATTTAGTTGATTGGTTCAGTCACTATGGAAAAAATGCATCAGAAGACATATATACTCCATTGTCTAGCTGCATATTTATCCATCCTTAAATCCTGTGTCGTCTCATTTCACATTAGACCACGGATATGCCCCATCATCTGATATGCACTAACATAAACAAAAAAACCATATATTTTCTAATGTTGCAGTATCATTTCTAGAATTTCTATAATACAACATATATATATATATATATATATATATATATTGACTGATATGCATACCGATTACACTTATATTATATTTGCAAAATAAAATAAATGAATCGCAATTTTATTTAAACAAATATTTTATTTCAAATCAAATTCAAATGCAATACAATTTTCACTATTACTCTCATATATAAAAATTTTATTTACACTCTCGTATATAACCTTTTTTTCTCGCTTTCACTCATACTGACTTGAGTTTATTTTTGATGTGTTGATCTTGATTTGCTTGCTCCAGCTTTTTCCATCCATCTCCTATAACTATCAAATAAACCGTGCGGTAAAATGGAAAAGTAAACAAACTTAAATTGCATAATTAAATTGAATTTTTATATTAGTATTGCCTCAGTCCATAGGTTTTTTCTCTTCATGTTTTAGACAGGGACAAATATATATGTGCAAGGAAAACCTATGATATGCACAGTATATCACAGTGAATATCACAAGGCCGAGCATCAATTAAATCTCACGGACTATTACACAAACAAGTAAAGGAACAAGCACATGAAAGTTCATAAACCAGATTAACCACCAATATTCACCTTATATATATGTGTGTGTGTATGATTATACATGGAAATACAAAGCAAAATCAAGTTTCAACAACTCAACAACATGGACCAGCAATGATCAAAAAATGCCAGTATGCACTGCATTGAACATGGCAATGGGCAGTGCACCATCAAACCAATGCAAATCCCCATCAAAGCAACATCAAACTAATGCAAATCCCTATTAAAGCACCATCAAACAAAGCTTCAAAGTCACAAAACAAAATTGACAGCATATAAAAGAGTTGAACTAGACTCATAGGTTCAAACATGTCAGTAATTGAACAAGTGCCACAAATTGAACAGGGCACAAATTGGGCAAGTGCCACAAAATTGAACAAGACACTAACACTAATCACAAATTCAAACCAATAATATACAAAAATATATACGTACATATTATGTATGTATATACATTGGAATCAAAATGCAGAACTTTACCTCGACCGATAGTTGAACTTATTACAATGTACTAATCCAAGTAAAAACAAAGTGCAGACAAGAATACAACATGTGAACAAGTATCAATTTAAGGCTAAAGCATAGAACTAGGCTAAACCATAGAACACATATATGTATGTATATACATGGATGAACCAAGATAGCATAACTATTATACACATATGTATATACATGTACATATGTACATAGTGAGCAATAGAAAGTTCATACCATTGAATTAGTAAAAAAAACATGAAGTAAAGACACAAGCACATGAATGTGTACATGAAAATGTATAAAAGAAACTAAAGCATGTGAATGTAATCAAACAGAACAATATGAAGTGAAGGCACAAGCACATGAAAGTGCACAAACAAGTAAAATCATAAGCACATGTTCAATATTGAATCGCACTACCTTGAACAAGGCATTTCCAGTCAACATTGCCTTGGACAACAAGGTCCAACGTAGCAATACACTAACTGGGACATGAAGTCAAGAACACATGGTCAAGAAACATAGTGAAAAACAAGGTCCAATATACCAATCAAATTAGCAAACAGAAACAAAGCAAAAACTTAAGAATTAGAAAATCACCAAGAGCATTCAAACACTAATTGAAGCCGAGAAAAATAATTTGAAAAATTCAAATCGAATCGTATATTAGCATATTTAGGAAATAAATTCCCATATAAGAAACCAAATCATCATCTGCCAGAGATTAGAAGTCAAGAACAATATAAATCAAAAGGGGCATAAATCATACTAATATCAATCGAAGAACACTCGACAAGGAGGTGCCGCAACATCAATATTCAAAAAATCAAAGTATGCAATCTACAAGGAAGGAAGGGAGAAAGGTGATTCAAAGCTTAAATTTCAAGTAGTAGCTTTCATGAAACCCAAATTTCAGAATGAAGATGAAAGAGGCTACTCTGATTGGGAAACCTTAAGTTTATTGAAGAACATCGACGAGATAGGAGAAGGCTAGGGTCGGCAGCAAGAAATGGCTAGAAGGAGGGATAAGCGAAGGCTGTAGGGAAAATAATTGAAGGAATGAACGTCATTTTTCTCTAGAAACAAAAGAAAGAGGGGGAAATAATTGAAAGAATGCGGCCACGAAATAATACAGGCAACAATGCGAAGGAAACAAAAAATTTTGTAAGGAGCCAAAATGAAATTTTTGATAATTTCGATAAGACAACAGATAAAATGTTATTTGAATGGCAAAGATGAAATCTAAATAAAACAAAGATTTCAAGGGCTATGACACACATCAGATAGTTTTTCCATGTGTTGTATGAAACAATGGTAAATATTGGGATAATGGGAAATCTATCTTATGCGGTGTGATCGCTGTTGTCTGATTCACTTAGTGGCATAGTGAGTGTGTATATTTAGATTGGATTTGATTAGTTTTGCTTGTTTTACACTTATGATTAATATTTGGACTTGTGTATATTAGTTTGATTTGGTTTGTACATATGAATTGGATTTGTTTATGTATAGTTTGAATTTGATAAATAAATTTTACTTTAAAAGTCTTCATTACTACATATCATAATGCTTACTATAAAATAGTGAATTGCATATCATATAATCATCATAATCATATCATTTTAACTTAGTTATTGATTTTGAATCTATAGCCTCTAAGTACTTGATTTAAGGGGAGTTTTTAATTTTTCATCCATTTTTATTTATAACGAAGGGGGAGAAAAATATAAAATATGCACATGCATATATTTAGGAGGATTTATCTAACATAAGGGGAGTTATATCATATTTATATACAGATATTATCTAACTTAGGGGAAGTTATATCATATTTTATATACATGATATTAATGGTTGTCATCATCAGAACGGGGGGAGATTTTTAATACCTCAGTTATTGATTTTGATGATAGCAACCTTAATAAAAATAATACATACATAAAACGTAGATACTAATATTTTGTTAAGTTATATAGTATATAGTTAGGATATTGTACAGGTGTTGAATCGAAGGCTGTACAGTATACAGACTCAAAGAATGGACATGAAGACTCATGAGTATAAAAGAACAAAATATGAAGATCTCAAGGCTATATTATAGTACACAGAGCCATGGATTTTACTAAATTCTTTAGTAGCAATCTTTGATCACATATATCCTTTTTTGACTTCTCTAACTGACACAGCTTGACCTTGGTAACTGCATTGCATAGACACTTTCGCAACTAGCTAATAATGGTTTTATTATAATATAGCTGTGTTATATCTTGCCTTCAGAACTGTTTACGTGTCTCCTTTCCAGTTACATACTTAGCTCCATGGAAAACAGAGGACTTAGTTCCTTGGACTTTCCCATATGTCTCCTATCAGTACTTGCTTTTCTACTTACCTTATGTAGTCCTTGTACCTCTATAAAATAATTTTATCCCTGTTTTTCATCTGCATGCACTTTTCATCCTTTACACTAGCATGAATGGGACGGCCCGCATGCGACACCCTTTGAATCCGACAATAAACCACACATGTCCGAACTAGAGTGCACCGATCGCGGATAATCATGAGAAAGAAAATAGAGGGTGATAAGAAAGAGCGAAGAAAGAAGAAGAGAAGACGAAGAGAGAAGCAAAACCTAAATAATACAGAATCTCACATCGTAGCAGAATAACATATAATATAGATCAATAATCATTTCAAAGAGAAACTGTAATATATAATCAATATCAGGGTACACAATAAATAATCATTAGCTTAGAGAGTTATAATAATATGTCCTCACAATTGCTGATAATTTAAAACAACAACAACAATGAAGTGCAATGGAATAACAAACAGATATATGTATACGACATGAAGATCTCCAGCTCTCCTGCTGAAGTGCCAAAGCACCAAATCCAAACCTGTAAATATACTCGTTCTGGCTCAAGCATTGAAAGGAAGCAATGCGTGAATCAATCTAGTAAACTAGCGTGAGAAAACACACCTCAACTGATTTTATAGAGTTATCAAAACTTTTCATTTATCAAAACAAAAGGGATCCCATAAGACCGAGTCGCAAATAAATACCAACAAGATTTTTACCTTACGGTAACCAATACATCTCATATCAAATTCTCATTATATTATAATAGTGTCTATTGCATACATAATAAATTAAATAGCTGAAATTGTTACATTATTAAATTTCAGCGTAATAGGTTTACATACAAAATGGCGCCACGTATTGGATTTGGATTTCCATACAAATGACTAGGTAAAAGAACTACCTTTTCGAATACTCGATACACCTCTAGAGGGATGTACCCAGGGTCCAGATATTGGATGCCTAAACCAACACAAGACTGGCCCACCCCTTCCTGGATAGTACGGAATATGTCATCACTCCAGTCGTTACTTACCTTTAATTCGTCGTCGCGAGCATACAAAAATAATAATCAGATACATGACATCATAGCATGTAAATATATATCTAGAAGAGTGATGACATCTCCTAATGGGAGTGACCCATTTTGGCCTTGCTGCTTCTATTCCCGTTTCAGTTATTTTCCAGGGAGTGAGGCCAAAGAGGTATCGATTATCTTTCACATATCACAAATCACATCACTTTGAATGCCATATTTCCATTTCCGCTTACTACTAATTGCTTTTCACAAAAATAAAAACCTTGAGCTCATACGTCTCAAGGAGGGTGTTAAGATAAGAGAAGTTGCCTTCTTCGCTACCACTGATGTATGTTTGTACAAACCAATGCACGCAATGTTAGAAATGCAATGTCAGACAAACGTCCAAACAAGTTGTCCAGGAATAGGACAAACCGAAGGCACTCTCCTACTACCACTAGTAGCGAGTAGTCATTGCATTGGATATTTCATAATGAAGAGACCACTTCTACTATATGTATATTAGGATTTTAACACCAAACGATCAATAAGCAGTCCTTCACTATGAAAATCCTAAACATCAATATCATCAACCAACCTGCACAATCCTTGTATAAATGTTGGTCCGCAGCGGTTTTTAGATAAATCCGATCCTGGTATCTTCGCATCAACAACGCAAAAGCGTTTCTCAACTTCACATAGAAACTAAGTCTCATAGACTTATCACATCTCCAACTTTCAACTTGCTATCATTCCACCAAGAAGGAAGCTCGATAGATTGGAGTAATCCTCCACACTACATGAATCAACATCGTCAACACAAACGATAATCAAGCCTACACAAAAGGCAACGTACTAAGTGTATGACTAAATAGTTCCCACATCAAGTCGAGAAACTAAAATGGCCAAATTTGATAGTTGGTTATTTAACTATCAAAGCAAACAAACAAATATCTAGCAACATAAGCAATCACTAGGCCCTTTTAATCGATCTTTTATTAATTAAATCGCTTTCCAAATATTTAATTCAAATTCTTTAAAAGATAAAATCTCAAAACCATTTCAATATTTCAATATTGGAAAACATTTCCATGTACTTATTTAACAATAAATAATTCACAAATCTCTTTTATTTTCAACACTTAGAAAATATTACAAATAATTAAATCACGATTAAGTATATATTTTATTCTTTAAGGAAAACATTCTCTTAAACATACTTATTTGGGTCAAAACGAATATTGCGTAAAGCATCGTTACGACAACCCAAAATCATCAGTATCTGGATTCGAAAATTAAATAGACATATAAATATCATATACTATACAAAACATTTCCTTTCGAAAATCATTTACTATAACAACAATGTAATAGTCCATACTTTCCTTACTTCTCGAAAATGTCTATTCCAACAATGAATGTTGAAATCTATGGTTTTGATACTCAACACATTTTAAAATATCTTCAACCCATTTAACTCCATTTAAAAATATCACTTTCAAAAACCCGTCTTCAAATTTAAAAGATCACTTTCCAAAACATATACATTTTATTTAATATATTATTCACTGTACAAAATCGTGAATATAGTTCATTTACCAAATCCAATATTTCTACACATTTATTTTAAGGATTATCCACTGTCCAAAATCATGCATATATTTCCTTTACCGAATTCATCACTTATACACATTTTATTAAAAGAATATCCACTGTCCAAAATCGTGGATGAAATTCCTTAAATAAAAATCTATATCTAGTTTATCAATTTAAAAATTGATTTCACATTTATAAAACAATGTTTATAAAATCCATATACAAAATTCCATTATTTACCAATTCCACGAATATCTCATTTATATGCCAAAAATCCTAACTATAATTTACTTATAAATTTCTTATTTCTAAATTCATTCTTTTATAACTTCATAAATTCATAAATCTTATTTACTTACAAAATCCAATTATAACTTCTTTTTAACACTTACAAAGCTCATTTATAAATTTATAATTCCATCATTTTGATTTATAAAAATTCAATTCATAAATCTTATATACAACATTAATAATAAGTCCACAGTCCCAGTTTAAACTATTTACAAAATAGTGAACTTCATATCTCAAAAATCACATTCTGATTATATTTCGCAAAAATCATAATTTTCATAAAATAAAAATAATAAATTTTAGTTATTTAAAGTAAATTCACTTCTTTAACAATTCAAAATTATATAAAACATCTATTTTCAAAATCACTTTTAAAAAATCCTTTTAAATTTTAAAATCATCACCTTAACATTTTAAAATTACCAAAATAGGTCGAATGCTACAACAACACTAAATACATCAATCACGACATCCAAAACATCATATATCATATGATAACAACATATATCACAATATCTGTAAATAAAACCAATACTGGTGAGGAATGCAGTTGGATCCCTCCAAGCTGTCACCTGCAACAAAAATACATATTAGAAAATATGTAAAACGTCTGCTTCGAGGCAGACGCACGTACAAAGGGTCATCTGCTCGTACACGGGAACGTTTAGGATCTCATCTGCTCCAATAGGCAGGAATATATCCAAATACCATTCAATATATAGATAATATATCATATATCATCCAAACAAACATCAAACATCATAAATAAATTTATTTATCACTTATATAAAAATATCAGCGAGTCAGAAATAGTGAATTGTTCTTACATTGATTCCAATAGCAGATGTAATGTTTTATTTCGAATATAATCAAACGAGCGTTTAAATTTACCCAAAATTTACACTAGCTCCAATCAACTCCAAACCAGCTCTAAAATGTAATGCTCGTCAATATGAACCGAAAGCAACTTGTTTCGTGCGAATCCAATCTCTGTGAAGAAGTTATACAATTTATAAGTTTAAAGATTTAAAAATGTAAAATTTTCAAATTTTTTATATTCTATAACCTTCAATCCAGGCCGCATGTTTTCATAGATTAATATCTTGCCGTGAAATCCATCTTCCTTCTTCTCGTTGAAGCTTCAGGTTGAGAAACCCATCCGCCGTTTCTCCCTTTGATTTATACTCCACAATCATCGCATTCGACGACGATCAACCATCACCATGACGTGCGCCTACCCATTACGCACCTACGGTCGAACTCGAGCCCCCCAGCGTCGAGAAATCAAGCCCTAAACATCACACCTTCAAACATACATCATCGTCGATACAACACGAAAATTTCGATCATAGCCGTTCACTATGAAGATCGTGCCAAGCTCGACAATTCTCATTTAGGAACATTTTGGTAATATTGGATGGATTGAGAGAAAAACGAGGAGGAAGGAGGAGTGTTTTTTGGCCAATGAAGTATAGGGTGACGGCTGTTAATGTTTGCCCTAGGTTTTATGTAAAATTGAGAAAGTGAGATCCTTTTACATAAAATTTCGTGACACTATTCATCCAAAAAAATTTCGAACTCTAATCGAAGCATGCCGCGTAGCATTTATAATGTTTTACCCCTATTTTGAACACAATGGAATATATATCGAGAACCAATTCGATCGTATTTATAAGATAGGTTTTCGAATCGACTATTTAAATTTAAATTTACATAAACAAATTTCTACACGTTTCAGCTTGCAACGGACAAACCGTAAATCCGACTTACACGAAATTTGATATCCTACAATATTTTAACATTACGGATCCAATGAAACTGATTTTGTCAAAATCCGAGATAGTGTGAAAAATGACTATTTTTACACGTTAATTAATATTAAAATATTCAATTACTACAAATTAACTTTTAAACCAATTTTAAAGGATACCATCACTATTCTAATCCAAAACGAATTTAAAACAACTTTAAATTATTTTTATTCACGTTAAATTTAAATTCAAATTATTTCAGCAATTTCAAATATTAAATTAAAATTTAAATCATCCAATAAATCACTATATTTGAAATGTAATTTATTCAACTTATAAATTTTACCTTTCAATATTCAAATTCAAATTAAATATTCTAATTTTAAACGACCAAAAATATGGGTCATTACAATCTTCCCCCTTAAAAGAATTTCGTCATCGAAATTATTAAGTAAGAAGATATGCTACAACTCCATTAAATTTTCAAAACAATTTAGTTGAAATAGATTATCAATTTTTTTTTAAGTGTTTAACTTTCCAAAACCAATAGTTAAAACTTTTTATATAAAATTTTCTAAGTTTCCAAATTCATTTATAGTTATTAACTAATACCATTTCAAAAGTCAACTAATATCATTTTAATGTATAACTAAAAATAAAAAACTTTTAGTTATCAAAATTTTTCAAAATTCCTAAAAAAATTCTAACGCCTTAAATTTTCAAAAAAAATCGCCATAGCCTCCTTTGCACGGTTCGATCCGAAAAAATCGCAATATATATATAGTCACAAGTATGCATCTCATCTTCGAGGGTGAGGCATCCCGTAGGGAAAAAGTGTAAAAGTACGACATATAATCCGAGATATGTACCTTATATATTATTAGCGAGCATATACGGCTAATACAGTACGAAAGCGAGCTCCAATGCGAAGCAAACGCCATCCTCACATACTAAACACTCAACAAACCATATGAACATGTACATCATATAGTATCAACATATAATATATATTATACAACAATATATATGCCAATATAGCAAATGCAACAAAAGAAAAAATGAAACCATCCAACAACTAACATCTAACTAACAACCATTAATGAATTTACAATCAAATTGATTCATAAACAAATCAATATATATTCCAAATTTTATTAAGATTCAATCTTCAATTTATTCGCATTCATTAATCATGATTGATTATATTCAATTTAGATTGGATTCAGTTTAGTTACATTCACTTTAAATTCAATTCACATTTACTTTCCAATTCACTTAGTAAAATTCTTTTAATACCAATAACACATAACACTACTTTACTTCATTTGTCACTTAAGCTTATAAACATTTTAATCCCATTCATTCTTTTTCAAAATTTATTTATTATTTAGTATACTTCGCTTTTAATATTAACACACTTATGATTTATTTCTAAATCACTTACCTAAGTTCAATTTACATTTTTATACAACATTTCTACTGTTTATTATCAATCCACAACTTAAGTTTATCAAATTCTAATAACAACATTTCCAATCATATTCCATTTACTAACTTATTTCATTAGTTTAATTCAATTCATATATGCACTTAAGTTGACTTTCTATTATTAACTCAAGTTTACAATCATTCCATTACTCATTTCAATAATTCATTTTATTAATTCAATTTGATTATCAAATTCAACTTCATTCGACATCACTTAAGTTAAATTCCTTTTCAATGTTCATTTCTTAACACTCTTATTCAATCAAGTAGAAATTTGTTTTACTAATTATCCCTTAAATTATAAGTTATAAAATTTATTCACTTATGATTTCATGAATGTTTATTTATATTGTCTTCCATTTACCGCTTATAATTTCAATTCATAGTTAAACAATCACCTTACAATCTTAAGTGTATTTTCACTTTTATTTAATATATTTCAATTACTTATATAATTCATTTCAAATTAAACTCAATTTTATTTAACTTTCTTTTAGTTAAACTTTAATTCATATAATTCATTTTACCAACTCAATATACTTAACTTCATTTAAGTTAAAATTTTAATGTCATATCTCAAATTCAATTTTCCTACTTATACTAGTTCCAATTATAAGTTCAAACTTTCTTTACTTATATTTACCAATTTAAAACTTGGATTTTGAATTCAATTTTTTTTTATCACAACAAAACTTCAATTTCAATTTACTATTGGTAGCGAATCAATCACATAGAAACTCAAAAATGATATTGATGATGTTGTAGTCATCACCCTTATTATTTCCCAGCAAAAGTAGTGAATTCAGTGCTTTGAATTCTTTCATTTTTTATAAATCACATTTATATATTTATACTTATATAATTTCACTTCTTATTTCACTTTACTTGTATAAGTTCATTTCAACTTGTTTACCTTGTTTAAATTCATAATAACAACAACATTTATTATTAAACACAACAAATAACAAATGATAACAATCAACTATTACCGTTCATTAGCAACCAACAAATTTATATTTTGCTATATAAAATATAATCAAGGAAAAATTATTTCATTTACCCAATTTTGAAAACATTATTGTGTCCAATCTCCATGTTCAAGTGTTTAGAGATCCCCATCGATAACATTGGCCAAACGCAACGATCAGAACCCATAAACCACTCAATAGTTCAATCAACACAATGTAAAACATTTTTATATTCACTAACAAATAAGCGCTCATATATATAATACGTTCAAACTCGATCTAGGGCACTACTCACCCTATCTATACCAAGAACACATCAAAGCCTAGGAATATACAAAATCTAAGCTCTGACACCAGCTGAGACGACCTGCACCCAACACCACACATGTCCGACCAGAGTGCATTGATTTCAGATAATCATGAGAAAGAAAATAGTGGGTGATAAGAAAGAGATAAGAAAGAAGAAGAGAAGATAAGATGAAGCGAGAAGCAAAACCAAAGCAATGCAGAATCTCTCATCGCTTGGAATAACATATAATATAGATCAATAATCTTTTCAAAGAGAAACTGTAATATACATAATCAATATCAGAGTACACAATAAATAATCATCAGCTCAGATAGTTATAATAACTTGTCCTCACAATTGCTGATATTTTACAATAACAACAATGCAATGCAGCGGAATAATAAACAGCATGTATATACGACATGAAGATCTCCAACTTGCCTGCTGAAGCTCCAAATGCACCAAATCTGAACCTATAAATATACTCGCCTGACCCGAGCATTGCAAGGGAGGAATTCCTAGATCAGCCTGGTAACCAGCATGAGAAAACACACCTCAACTGATTTTATAAACTTATCAAAACTTTCCCTTTATCAAAACAATAGGTATCCTGTAAGACCGAGTAGCAAATAAACACCAACAAGGTTTTTACCTTACGGTAACCAAAACATCTCATATCAAATTCTCATTATATTATAATAGTGTCTACTGCACACATAATAAATTGAACAGCTGATATTGTTACATTATCAAATTTCAGCGTAATAAGTTTACATACAAAATGGCAGGCACATATTGGATTTTGGATTTCCATACAAATGACTAAGTAACGGAACTACCTTTCTGAAAACTCGATACACCTCTAGAGGGATGTACCTAGGGTCCAGATACTGGATGCCTAAACCAACACAAGATTAGCCTACCCCTTTCTAGATAGTACCAAATATGCCATCGCTCCGGTCATTACGGACCTTTAATTCGTAGCCACGAGCATACACAACGAAAATCAAAGACATGACGTCATAACATGTAAAGATATATCTAGAAGAGTGATGACATCTCCTAATGGGAGCAATCCATTTTAGCTTTGCTGCTTTTATTCCTGTTTCGGTCATTTTCCAAGGAGTGAGGCCAAAGAGGTATCGATTGCCTTTCACATATCACAAATCACATCACTTTGAATGCCACATTGTCATTTCCGTTGACTACTAATTGCCTTCCATAAAAATAAAACCTTTTAGCTCATACATCTCAAGGAGGGTGTTAAGCTAAGAGAAGTTTCCTTCTCCGACACAACTGATGTGCGTTTGTAAAAACTAATATATGTAACCTTAGAAATGCAATGCCAGACAAACGTCCATATAAGTTATCCAGGAACAGGACAAACTAAAGGCACTCTCCTACTACCACTAGCAGCGAGTAGTTCTTGCATTGGATATTTCATAATGAAGAGACCACTACTACTATATGTATATTGGATTTTAACCTCAAACGACCAACAAGCAGTCCTTCGCTATGAAAATTGTAAACATTAATATTAGCGAACAACCTGCACGATTGTCGTACAAATGTTCGTCTGAAGGGTTTTTTAGATAAATCTGATCGCGGTCTCTTCACACCAACAACGCAAAAGCGTTTCTCAGCCTTATACAGAAACTAAGTCTCATAGACTTATCACGTCTCCAACTTTCCACTCTATCCTTCGGCCAAGAAGGAAGCTCGATAGATTGGAGTAATATTCCTCACTACACGAATCACCATCCTCAACACAAACGATAATCAAGCCTACACAGAAGGCTACATACTAAGTGTATGACTAAATAGTTCCCACATCAAGTCAAGGAACTAAAAAGGCCAAATTAAATAGTTTGTTATTTAACTATCAAAGCAAACAAATAAATATCTAGCACCATAAGCAATCACTAGTCCCTTTTAACTGATCTTTTATTAATTAAATCACTTGCCAGATATTTATTTCAAATTATCTTTAAAAGATAAAATCTCAAAACCATTTCAATATTTCAATATTGGAAAACATTTCCATATACTTATTTAACAATAAGTAATTCACAAATCTCTTTTATTTTCAACACTTAAAAAATATTACATATATTAAATCATGATTAAATTTATTTCTCACTTATATAAAAATATCAGCGAGTTAGAAAGAGCGATTTGTACTCACTTTGATTCCAATAGCAGCTGTAGTGTTTTATTCCGAATAAAATTAAATGGGCATTTAATTTTACCCACAATTTACACTAGCTCCAATCAACTCCAAACTAGCTCTAAAATGTAGTGCTCGTTAATATGAACCCAACGCAATTTGTTTCTGGCGAATCCGACCTCGTATGAAGAAGTTATACAATTTATAAGTTTACATAATTTAAAAATATAAAATTTTCAAATTCTTTTTTTATTTTATAACTTCAATATAGGCTGCACATTTTCATAAATTAACATCAAACTGTGAAATCCATCTTCCTTATTCTTGTTCAAGCTTCAGGTCGAGAAACCTATGTCATCGTTTCTCCCATCGATTTATGCTCCACCATCATCGCATTCGACGACAATCAACCATCACCACGACGTGCGCCTACCCACACCGCACCCATGGTCCAACTCCGGTCCAACTCGAGCCCCCCAGCACCGAGAAATCGAGCCCTAAACATCACGCTTTCAAACATACATCGTCGTCGATCCACCAATTTTCGATCATAGACGTTCACAATGAAGATCATGCCGAGCTCTACAATTCTCATTTAAGAATTTTTTGGTTATATGGGACGGATCGAGAGAAAAACGAGGAGGAAGGAGGAGTGTTTTTCAGGCATTGAAGTATAGGGTGGCGGCTGTTGATGTTTGCCCTAGGTTTTGTGCAAAATTGAGAAAGTGAGGTCCTTTTATATAAAATTTCTTGACACTATTCATACGAAATTTTTTAAACTCCAATCAAAGCATGCTGCCTGGCGTTTATAATGCTTTATCCCTATTTCGAACACAATGGAATATATATCGAGAGCTAATTCGATCGTATTTGGAAGATATGTCTTCGAATTGACTATTTAAATTTAAAATTTACTTAAATAGATTTCTACACATTTCAGCTTGCCACAGACAAAAATTAAATCCAATTGATACAAAATTTGAAATCCCACAACAATATAACATTACAAATCCAACGAAATTGATTTCATCAAAATCCGAGACAGTGTGAGAAATGACTATTTTCATACGTTAATTAAATGTTAAAATATTCAATTTCTATAAGTTAACTTTTAAATCAATTTTAAAAGTTTCTATCACTATTCTAATCCAAATAGAATTTAAATCAACTTTATAAATTATTTTTAATCACATTAATTTCAAATTCAAATTATTTCAGCAATTTCAAATATTAAACTAAAAATTAAATCATCCAAATAAACCGCTATATTTGAAATATAATTTACTCAACTTGTAAATTTTACCTTTCAATATTTAAATTCAATTAAATATTCAAAATTAAACGAACAAAAATCTAGGTCGTTGCAATGAACCTTTCATCTGAGTGTATGTGCATAGGTAATTCTCTGTAATACTTGCTACGAACTCAAATGGTGTCAACATGCACCACACTAAATAACTTAAGCCTCTATATGCTCCCTAAAAACTATAGCTCCATCAAACCCTCAATGCACAATATATTACCTTAACTTATCTAATCACTTCATTCTCCAGATACCAAGTGAGACAACTCGAATGTGGATGGTGTCTCCTTCCATGGTACTTCCTAGTCAGTTCTTTGCTAATTTTCCACTTTATCGAAGGGTATCCAACTTGGTGATTTATTAAAATGTTGAAAATGGAAAAAATTTCTTTTCTAGTTTGATTCAACTTAAATCATCTCATTTTACTTCTGAATGGTTTCTCCAATCCTTTAATACTCATGTTGTCTGGTTATTATGTTTAGAGTCTATAGGGACCATCTTAAGTTCTACCAGTGATAGATTGGTCAATCTTCCCTTTCAATGTTAACAATAAATTCTCAAAATTAATTGAAGTCATAATTTATAATCTCCCTAACATTGGTGATAATCACCTAAGTGGTACTTTGTTCGTATGTAACCAATATACATAAAATTGTGCATTCAAAGTTAATCTTTCATGTATTTCCTAAAGTAAATAGTCTTCTTCCAATTTGAGGGATGATTAAGAAGAATCATTTTTTTCTCCTTTCCTTCAAATATTATCAAAAATTCCCTATTTAGTTTTCTTTAAAAATCGCCTTTGCATTTCTAATGAATGCAAATAACAATATCTTTTTCTTATCGGAGATCCAAATTCTTGAATTAACCATCACTTGCACAATCTTGACTAAAATATCTAAGATACTTTTTGTGGTTTGAAGTTCCAAAATTTACCATCTCTTTCTATCCTCCCACAACTATGACCCTTTTTTTTACCAAACCCAGCCTCTTATCACCTTTGTTCCAATTATTTCATGGTTTAGATACTTAATATGGAATGATGCTTTGCTACTATTAGACTGATGACCAATACTTTGGTTTATACTTAGCAATTTCTATATTTTTATGCATTGGAAGCACATCTCCCCTAAAGGAAAGGTTGATAGTGTAAATTTCTATGGCATATCCAAAAAGAGAATTTGTGTTACGTTTGGAATTACAAGGAATTATATTTTCATAATTATCGAAATAGACATTACAAAATACAAAAATATCCCTATTTTATACATCTCTATTTTTTGGGCGAATTCCTTTTCATTTCAAATGTATTTATAAATCTAAACTTGATAATCTTAGGAATTTACTGCAACTCTCTACATTACAATGAATTAAAATATTACTTAAATCATGTTCCCATTTTATAATAACTTCCAATTTGTATCTGTTAATCCTTATCGATTACCCAATAATCTATCGTGATAAATAAATTTATATTATTTTCACAAGTCATTTAAATCTACAAATTTGGAACTATTACATAATGTATAAATTTCAAGGACTATTATTACCCCATACAAAATTCAAGGACTATTAATACATAATATTTTCGAAATTCAAATACGTGTAAATTCCTAACCCTACAATTCCAAGATCTATATTTACATGGGCATACATGGAACACATCTAAAATGATAGAACCCAATAAGGTAACACCACCTGTAGGCCACTATGGAAGCCAATTTCCATTGATATCACTAGATAATGCTACTGTAGGAACTATTCTCCCACTAATATGCCTTCTCACTCATGTTTACCAGGTTCGTTAGTAGCCTACAGATATCCTATCCTTACCTATATGGTACCACCGTTGTTGCTATAACGTCGAACCTATACTTACTGTTCCATTTAGAGTACCTAATGTAAATAAGGAAATAACCATTTGTTACTTAACATTCCCTATAAGGATTGACATAGACTCGACCTATCCCTTTAACACTTCAAACTGAAAAGCTTCTTGCATCCGTTGTATCCTTTGATACAACTAAAACACCTTGACTTACTCTTTCCTTATTCTAAAATAGGTTTACCTAAATCGTACCTTTCAACCTTCCTTACATAAAAGATTATACAATTCGAACCATAGTTGGGTGGAGATACACAAGGTGGTGCTCACCTTTCACCACTTTAGGAAGTTTAACCTAGTACTATATCCTTCCAATTCAACCATTGATGGAAAAATTTACTAAATTCCCATGTTACTACTTACCAGTGTCCCAACCATTCCAATACTTCCAAACACTACAGTAAATTTTGTCTTAGTAGGCCGTTTAAATATATTTATCTAGCTCCAACCTATTTCTTATCTTTCTAAGTTTTAAGTGATATTCATAATATTTTCATTTTACCTTTTAGAACCAAAACCTTTAATTTTTACCCTTACTACAAAACTAGTGAGTTTTTAAAATTTTAAAACCCTTTATTCATTTTTAACAACCATTTACTTCTATTAGGGTAATAACATTTTATTTAATTAGATAATCAAAAATGATTAACTTAACTTATAAAATTGTACATAAAAACACACCTTTGTAAAATCTTCTTTTATAAATAATAAATTTTCACAAGCATATTTTATATTATATATTTTTTCAAAGAAAATGTAGTATTTTTAAATTTATTATTATTATTAATATTATTTTAGGGATATAAAATAAACATTTATAAAACATTTTGGGATACATAACCATTAATAATTTTGAAAAGGAATTCAAAATTTAGGCCTTACGAACCCTTCAATTTTTATTTTTATTTTCCAAAATTCTATTATTAAAAGCAAAATTCATATTGAGATAAGTATAACAATATGCCCATAAAATAAAATAAAACAAAAGCTTTAAGACTGTTATTAAAAATAACTTGTCACTGAATTCTTTAATTTTTCTTTCTAAACAAATCTCATAAAGTTTATCTGAATATTTTATATAAAATCGTAAGCCAATTTTTTTTTCTATTTACAATATCAGGCATCTACTATTTCTAATTTCTAGCAAATATTTTTATTGGTTTGTCACTTAAATCAGAGTAGACAATAGCAACCTAATTACCTAAGCCCTCTTATACCTAACAATGTTTAAGTGCATAAGATTTCCGTCTTTCTTTTCAAAGATGGTTAACTCGAGTTTATTTTCAAATACAGTATCCAACTTCAATATGGAAATACTCTAGCCATACATTTAAATAAATATGAGTCCTTGCATCTACTACCAACATGAGAATAGGATTTCTGCTCTAATTGGGAAATATTCCTTTAATTTGTAAAGTCCTCTTTCATGCTACCGGTATCATATTTTTAACATATGTGCCTCTTGGTACTGATCCTTTTTACTCATCCTTACGTCCATAATTTACTTGCTACTTCTAGTGGTATATAAAACTTCTACTAGCCTTCCTTTATGGAGTAAACCACAATAAACATGAATTTTTTTCCATCTCAACTATTATAATCTTAACATTTTTGTGACCCACAATTGTCTGCTTCTATAAGGGATAAGCCAATAATTATCTTATGAGTCAAACTATATACGGTGTTATGTATTAATACTCATATCAGAAAACTATAATTACGCTCCCATAATCGATTAGGCTTATCCTGTCCACTCACTTCAGATACCGGTGGAACCATAGGGGATGTTCACACTCGGAATCTCGGCTTCCTTTCTAGAGCCATTCCTCTAGAACATGTACTCATTCTCACTGTCCGTGATTGGGAACAAATTTCCCAAAGATAGCACTTGGCAAGATTACCTGATATAATTCTTTCTTGTTATACTTATAAATATGTAAAACCTTCGAAAATTTTTATTTATACATATATATACCTTTCAAATATCCATGTTGAAAAGCCTTTCGAAAACCTATTTAGAAAACTTTTTTTTACAAAAATTTCAAGAATGTTCTCTCAACACGCATCTAAACCTTAGGAAATCTTAAACCTAAGATCTGATACCAAAGGTAACAACCTGCACCTCCCGACACACCAATTCAAGGCTCAGTTAGCTTTCAGCCACGAGACATGCCGAGAAATATGAGCTATTAGCATTCAAAACATTATAGAGCATAGATATAAGGGTAAATTCTTAGACATTCTACACTTTCAGACCACATAACAGAAGGAATCAAAATATAAATACTGAAAAATAGACATTTCTAGAAAATAATCTCCAAAACACTTAATTGTCATTTACACTACTTTCAAAGCACAATATATGTTTTAAAGATTTTTAATATAATAAATAACTACATGATGGACAACAAAGATTATGAGAACTCTAACGTGAAGCTTATTCCTCCATATATTATGCCTAATTAATTGCTAACCTATCATCCTATGGTTGGGAAAAATGGAAAGGAGGGAGTGGGTAAGATAAAAGTCTGGTGAATTAGTACAAATCTAATATGTGATGATCATGTGCAATTAAGTTTAAAACTATTTTAGACGACATAGGGTTTATTGTAAATGTCCGTGAATTTCTAAGGTCCAATACATAAGTGTTCTTGTTTAATACATATCTACAATGCTACTGGTATAGGTTACTACAAGGATGAACTATGATCGAACCTCACATTAACGATCGGCTAAGCTCCTAGAGTTACCCAAAGATAAATCACTGCCGTAGGCTACTATGGAAACCCCATTTTCCACTAGTACTACTGTAAGAACTGCTCTCCCATGAATACCAATAACCATTACTAAGTTTGGAGAGTTAGAACTTCGAAATGCTAACTCATTGTGTAACTCATCATATGCATATGTGTTCGTTTCTCGATCGTAGTAGCAAAATGTCTCTTATCGTGTTGCGTCGACATCCACCTGTATCATGTCACGTCAGAACCATGCATATAAGAGCTACTATTAGTACTTGGCTCCTTTCCACTCTAAAGCCAATTATCATACTGTGTCAGGCCTAACCATCCTTTAAAATCCCTCATTAGCACCGGGATTACTCACCTGGTGTCTCTATCAGTATTGTGCATCCACAATGAAACACCCTCTAAGTGTCTGTCAAATACACCGCCCTAGTCAACTCTTAACTCTCATTTGGGTATTTAACTATTACCAAAGCCGTGATGACCTATCGTCGTTTGATAAGGAACTGACTCCCCTATTGTCTCTAACATGTGTACTTAGCCAAAAATAGGCTTAAACAATCATTTTCCACTTATATAATTTTTTCTAAAATTATATAATTTATATCCTTTAACTAGGTCCTTAAATTGAGGTTCGGTTTGGCAAGTAATATTGCGAACGGTTGATTGTTGGACCTAACCTGTCGACCGCTACTAATCGAACGCTAGGGTTCTAGGGTCGACCGGTCGCGAACCAAAATTAGGGTTTTTTTGAAATTTTTGACCGCCGATCATTAAATTGCATGATTTATGTCGTTAAAACTTGTTGGTGAACCTAATTACTAGATGACCAGACCAAGTTTAAATTTGTAATTCAATTTAGGTTTTACAAATTTAACTGTAAAAGAGGTGTACATATCAATATCAAGTTAGTGGTTTATTGCAATACTTATTCTAAGATTATATATTTCAATTTAGGGTTTTTACATGTTTAAATTAAATTTCTAATATCCTAAATAAAATAAAATAGCGTAAACCCAAATGTGATAATCATATGTTAAAGCTATTCCCACTAACCTGAAGCCTAAGCATCTTCCTAATCGCTTTTCTTGAGAATCGCGCTCCAAATGTTAGCTCTGCTTTATCCATCTATTCCTAATTGCTTGTATTCTTTTATGTTGATTTTACTTTGATTCAAAACAGAACTAGGGTTTAGAGAAGAGGGAAAATTCTAACAGAATTTGGTTAGTGTAAACGATTAGGAGAAAATTAGGGTTGGGTTAGGCTGGCATTTATAAGGTTGCAAAATAGTTTAGAGCATTAGACCTATTTTAGTGAATATTTTTTGTAGTTGCGTTCGTTCCGCATAGCCTTGGTCACAAAGAAATCCATCTACACCATTCGAACACATCACATGAAATTCCAGATGCTCGATTGTATAAGGCTTGTAGTCAACCACATATATCCTTTGGTTGACCACTACCAGTCGACCTTCGACCATCATGGGTCGAACTGTTTACATGTTAATTTGTGAAAAATTTATTTTAAGGTTCTATTCTATTTTCCACTTCTTCTAGTGCTCGTAACTTTTCCGTATTAACTTCTATTATGAAATGTTATATATGAAAAACATCCAAAACATCACTATAAATGAAATGGTGCAAGTTTATTAGCCAAATTCGAAAGTTTGTGGAAGTTTTCCTTGTTGTCCTTGTTTTAGTTAAATTTCTACAGTGTTACACTTAGACCATCCATATTCATGACGCATAATCGCCCCTTCTTTCTTAATTATCCTCTTTGTTCAGGCGCAAAATCTTTCAAATGATCAACTTCATTTCCCACTTCTAATCTCTTAAGTCATTCTGCTAGTAATGGATCATCCATTTGTCTTGCAGTAGTTCTTTTGATTTATATCGGTCGAACGTACAAACAAGAGACCACTGTAGTACATTAGTTGGAACTGGCCGTCAACCTAAAAGAACTCCATAAGAAGTCACCGCCTCTAGATTGTACCATTTCGCCAACATTGCCAACATTGCATTCTGATGTCTTCCACTAAGTGCATTAACAATCCTATATATTTTTCTGGAATATACTCAATTCCAAAGTCATAAGCTACCAAAAATTCAAGCCATCTTTACTGCTTCATTTTCAACTCTTTCTAAGAGAATAAACACTTCAAAGACTTATGATCCATAAACTGCTTGAATTGTTCTCCCAAAACCTAGGCCTCTACAACTTCAATGAAAAGATTATCACTCTTAACACCATATCATGGAAGGATAATAAACATCATACGGTCGAAGACGTCTAGCAGAAAAGGAAATAACTCTACCTCCCTATGTTAGTACACTCCTAATCATGTCCTACAAGCATCAATATACACCACCAAGTCCTGATTTCCATCTGGCATAACTAGCACGGGTGCATTGAGCAATAAAAGTTTTAGCTTCAAAAATGCCTCTTACATTTATCGATGCAAATATACTTTATGTCATTCCTTGTTAGTTTTGTTGGTGATGCTGCTGTACAAGAGAAATCCTTAATGAATCTCCAATAATAGCTAGCCAACCCTAAGAAACTTTAACCTCTGTTACAGTCTTTGGTCTTTTCCAATTATTAATAGCCTCAATCTTTAATGGATCTATAGAAAATTCATTTTCTACAACTACATGATCAAGAAACTTAACTTCTTTTTACTGGAAATGACATTTTGAAAGCTTCGCCTTTAGCTGATGATGCCTAAACTAATCTAGCACTATTCTCAGATGTACTTCATGGTCATGTTCACTCATAGAATATGTCAAGAGGTCATCAATAAAAACTAAAACAAATCTGTCCAAATTCTCTCGGAAGATTCGGTTCATCAAGTCTACAAAGAGAGAAGGCACGTTGATCAGTCCAGAAGGCATGACTAACCATTCATATGAACCATATCTTGTTTATGTTGTTAATGGTATACTTTCCTCCACCACTATCAATTGATGAAAATTTATCGCTAAATCTGACTACAAGAACACCATGGCTTCACTCAGTTAATCAAAAAATAACCTATTCTTTGCAAAGGATAATGATTCTTCACGGTCTTCTCATTTAACTTTCAATAATAAAACACATTCTTAATGACCTATTTGGTTTCTTCAACAAAACCACTACAGCTTCCAAAGGCAAACTACTTGGTCTAATAAAATCTTTCCTTCTAACTCCACCACCTATATTTTTTAATCTTTCATCTCAGTAGGTATCATTTTACTACGTGGTATACTTATGGATTCAGCTCCTGGTACGAGATCTATATGAAACTCATATGGTGTGTTTTGAGGTAGTCCCGTAACTGGCTCAAAGTCATCAGCATATTCCCTTACTATACTAACCCACTCGATTTCATCCTTCACCTTCTATACAACATATAACAAGCCACATGCATCGAAACTAGATTCTTCTAATGAGTACAAAATTTGATCGTTACTTATAAGGTGTCTTAAGGATATTATTCTATCTAGGCAAAATGCCCTAGTATCGTATAAGCTTAACCAATCCATACCTAGAATTGTCCTAAAACCCACAAAATCAAACACATGCAAATTGCAAGTAAATTTATAGCCTAACAAATTAAATTCTATGTGGTCACATCACATTTTAAGAGTTACACAGCTGCCTATCCGATTTGCAACTCTCAAAGTGGTAATAAGGGATGTTGAGTCAAGGTTCAATATATCAAGTAAACATTTAGATATAAAAGAACACGATGCTCCAATACCAACAGTATTTTTGTTATCCCGCCTTTTGGCAAGGCCAAGATAACCAGGAACTAACTGGAAAAAGACAAGATCACATGTCCTCAATTTGGAATGATTGATTGGGCAACTACAAATATCGATGAATTTTGCCCAAGTCCGGATCGGGCTACGATTGATAAGACACGTCAAGCTAAGTGGTAGAAACCAACGTTCAAAATTTCGGGGCAATCCGAGTTAGTATGCTCAAGTTATCGCCAATGGGAGATGGATGAAATGATATAGGTTCAAATCCCTCAGGAATAGCATAGGTTCGAATCGATCAGAATTAAGCCATGCTCCGAATCCATCGACCACACATTGGTTTGAATCTATCCTAGTAGCCTTGCTTCGAATCCATCTTCACACGCCCACGTTCGAACCCATTATGGCTTCGACTCCATGCCGTAATTGTCTTCGAATCCAATAAGCAAAGGAAGCTTCATATCGATCAACCACAGCCTTCTACGATTGATATGAAGGAACATGTATTTGACCGATTCGAAGGAAGCGACTCTTCGAATCGATAACCTCGAATCCATCAAGTCCACACAGCTAAAACCTAGGAATATGACCTAGGAAACTCGGAGAAAAAGGAGGATTGACCCGAAGCATATGCACCATGTCATCACTTTCATGTGCAGAAGCATGGATTCGACCCTATGGGTTCGAACCGTATCGATTCGAATGGATCCATGGGGCGAAAAACTCCATCTTGAATCGATCATAACTCGAGATCTACAAATCCAAATGATATGAAATTTTCACAGGAGCTTGCATATACATAGAAGAATGTCCACGCCAAGTTTCATCACGATTGGACACCTTTTTGATCGATTCGAACCAAGGGTCGAATCGATCCCAAAGTGGGCCCGGATCTCCAGAATTCGGCCATGTGGACCCCCTCACGTGCCAGAAGCGTTCTCCCCTGATTTTAGGCGAAATATCAGCCTCCTACAACTATAAAAAGAGCCCCTGGTCATTCAGAAAGGGGATCGGAGAATTTTAGAGATAAAGCACGCCCGGACGCTGCCAGAATTGCTTCAGAGCACCACCGCTGCCTTTGTTTTCGAATTTTGGCTTACTACTTGCTGTACTTTGACATAAAAAAGTTGTATTCTCTGAATATCAAGCAATAAAGTAACAAAACTTCATAGTGGACGTAGGAAATACGTCGAACCACTCTAAATCGTTGTCTCTTTTGCAATTTACTTTCTGTTGTTTGGAGTTTTTGTTGGATAATCCACATTTTAATTTACTTTCTTCATTTATTATCTCTTCAAAAACTTCCGACGAGTGTTGTGTCCAATTTTGACACAAACATTTTGGTGCTTTCACTGAGAACAACCCAATTTTTCTCCTGCTCCTTGGATCTATCTTCGATACCAGATTGCATAAATCTAAGAGAGAGATCCAGACCTCATATTCAGAATCCTTCCGTTCTATTCAGATTTGTTCAAAGTCTAGGAAAGGATTCAACGCTTCAAGATGGTGAGTACAAGAACCACTTCTAACGTTGGTGATCAAGAAGGTCGGGATAGGCAAAATCCCACACAGCTGCAGTCTACCAATCAAGATGCTGCTGGGCATACGGATCAGTCAGGTCCGGTCACAAGACAAGAGTTCCAGGTGCTACTCCAGGAACTAACCCAAAGCCGACAACAGCTAACTGAGCAGTTGCACGCTAATGCTGAGTTGACCAATCAACTAAACCACCAAAGGCGAAGAAGAACCAGAAGGGATCAAGCTCCTCATTCTTCCATCGAAAGCTCTGCTTCATCTGACTACAATGACAGGTCTACCCATCCCAGGATAGACGGAAACCATGCGCAAGCTGTTGACTATCAACAGGCATTAACCGTTGGGCAAGTAAGAGTTGGCCCATCTACCAGCTTCCATACTGGACCCTCCTCCCGAGGAGGCACTATTCCACAATACATTGCAGATAATCGTGCTGCCACAGCCGCCGCAGTTGACATAGGAGTTGATACCCGAAATCACTCCAATCATAATTACCCTCGGCAGGGACATGCTCCAGAGCCATATGTCCCAGAAGACGTCGAGCCAAGGAGGCGAGATACGGATCGTCGACAGCGCCCGATCCCACCTCGCACTGTGGAACCCGACCACACTTTGGCTCACCACACGAAATTTTTTTCCGATGCCAGACCTCTCAGCCATGGTACGACAAATGATCCGCGAGAGTCAAGGCCTAACAAATGATGATTGGGGAATCTCTCGAAGTCATACCCCGTTCACTGATGACATATTGTATGCTAAACCTCCTCGGCGATTCAGGATGCCAACACTGCCCATGTATGAAGGGAATTCTGACCCAAATCAACATATTTTGAAATACGAATGGTCGATGACTGCTGCGAGAGCTGATGACGCAGTAAAGTGCCGTAGTTTTCCTATTTCCTTAGGGGGAATTGCGACGATGTGGTTTACACGATTACCGCCACGATCTATTTCTTCATTTGATCAGTTAGCTACCAAATTTGTTGAGCAGTTTCGCATGCATATTGCCAGACCTAAAGATGTTGATACCTTATCAAGTGTCACTCAAGCTCCCGGAGAGACACTTAGATGATATTTGGAGAGATTCAATGCTGTATGCGCAGAGATCACCAACCCCAACGATAATTCTATCTTAATGGCTTTGACTAAAGGAATCGACCCTGATTTCGAGTTTGGAAATTGGTTAGCTGGAAAGCCTCCCACATCGTTGGACCGTTTCTATTCCAACGCCGCTCAATTCTTGAGGCGAGAGGATGTGAAACAGTCTAGGAAGTAGGACGATGCAAGGCCCAGCAGTGAAGGCATTCAGAGTAATGTTGCGGTTAAACAGTCTGGCGAAAGTTCAGGAAAGTCCAGTTGAATATTCAAAATAAGCAGACTCAACAACCGAGGAACGGTGATAACCGGAGCAAGAAGCAAGACCAGAATCGTGGTCCGAGGCGTAGAATCGCAATGTTTGACAGTTATACACCACTTAACACGTCACTGGAAAATGTATACCTACAGACTTGTAATACTACGCAATACAAAAAGCCTGCTCCGAAGCCATCGTCGGAGAGGCAGATTCAAACAGGAAAATTCTGTAGATTTCATGAAAGTTATGGACATAACACCAATAAGTATAGGCATTCGCAAGACCTCATTGAAAAATTGATCAGAGAAAGAAAGTTGGATCAGTTTGTTCGGGCACCGCAGTCCGGTGAGGCGGGCCCATCCAATCAAAATCGAACGCAGAATCAGGAAAGACAAGGTGAACCCGCTCGTACGGGCGGGAGGTTGGTTATCAATACAATAAGTGGTGGTCGCCATCCAGCAGACATAAGCTGGAGAGAAATGGAGTCATATGCTAGCTCGATCAGGCATGTGGACTTTGAATGCTATAGTAACTCTGAAGATGGAACACGGCTAAACAACAAAAGACGATGGCTGACGAAATCGTATTTAGAAATCAAGATGCCGATAAAGTCGAAGCCCCCAAAATTGACCCGCTGGTCATATCCTCTCAAGTTGGTCCTGCTTGGATGAAGAGGATCTTGGTAGACAGTGGAAGTTCCGTGAACATACTGTTTAAAAGAGCATACGATTTAATGGAAGATGGAAGCTAAGGACTTAAAACCTTGTCAATCACGAGTCCACGGCTTCAACGGAAGTGCGACAATACCAACCGGAATGGTTGAATTGCCTATGGAGTTGGGAGTGGAAGAATGCCGAAGAGTTCGGATGTTGCGATTTGTTGACTTGATATTCCTTCTCCGTACAATGCCTTTTTGGGCCGACCGACCCTTGCTGAATTTAGGGTTGCTATTGCCCCATGTTGTTTAACTCTGAAGTTCCCTACTGACCACGGGATAGGAGTTGTACAAGGATATCAGGCTGCTGGAAGAGCCTGTTATGTTGCCGAGCTGTGGGAGGCGCAGCGAAAAGAAAAAGGAAAGGGGTAGAGGAATCTCTTTGCGTCCGTTTCACTGACGATTGACAATTAGCGCCTGGGCCTCGGCCTGGGCACCACAACCAATTCTAAAAGGATCTTGACCCAAGGGACAATGATAATAAAGAAGAATCTACGGAAAGTCAAGCTTCTCCGGCTAAGCTAACAATCGATGTCCCGATTGACGATGATGACAATGACTCGAGAATGTTGAAGATTGGGTCTCAGCTGAACCAAGAGACACAACAGGAATTGTTTGATTTTCTACGGGCGAATCTCGACGTATTCGCCTAGACGCACTCTGATATGTGTGGAATCTCGCCGGACATCGTGAGCCACACTTTAAATATTGACCCGCGGTATATCCCGGTCAAACAAAAAAGGCATGGTATGGATCCAGAGAGATCTGCCGCCCTTAAGGAAGAGGTCGACAAATGGAAGACGAATGGGTTCATTAGAGATGCTTTATACCCAGAGTAGGTGTCCAATCCCGTACTCGTCCGGAAACCAAACGGGAAATGGAGAACGTGTAACGATTAGTCTGACCTGAATAAAGCCTGCCCGAAAGACAGCTTTCCACTTCCCCGAATCGATCAACTGGTAGATTCAACCGCCGGACATGTATTATTATCCTTCATAGATGCTTACTCGGGCTACAATCAGGTACCCATGCATGTACCCGACCAAGAGCACACAATCTTCGTAACCGACTTGGGATTATACTGCTACAAGGTCATGCCTTTTGGATTAAAGAATGCTGGCGCAACTTATCAACGCTTAGTCAACCGAATGTTTGCCGATCAGATTGGGAAGACTATGGAGGTTTATGTAGATGACATGTTGGTGAAATCACGATACTCTGTTGATCATGTCAAGGACTTGGAGTCAATGTTCAATATCCTCCGGAAATACGGGATGAAGCTTAATCCACTAAAGTGTCATTTCGGAGTCGCATCTGGAAAATTCCTTGGGTTCATTGTCAACGCCCGAGGAATAGAGGCCAACCCCGAGAAGATTCGGGCTATCAGAAATCTTTAGACTCCAAGAACCATAAAGCAAGTTCAGAGTCTTAATGGGAAAGTTGCAGCACTGAGCAGGTTTATCTCGAAGTCGACCGACAAATGCATTCCCTTCTTCAATTTGATTCGAAAAGGGAAACGAAACTTCGAATGGACTGCAGAATGCGAGGGAGCATTTCAATCGCTAGTCCAACATATTTCGTACCACCAATCCTTTCAAAGCATGTAGATCATGAACAATTATATCTCTACCTGGCGATATCTGAAAATGCAATCAGTGCTGCATTAATTTGGGAGGAAGATGAGTGCAAAACCGGTCTACTACATGAGTAAACGATTGACCGGAGCCGAGAGAAATTATCCAAATCTTGAAAAGCTGGCATATTGCCTAGTCATTGCCTCGAGGAAGCTCCGTCCATATTTTCAGGCTCATCCTATTACTGTGTACACCGATCAGCCGTTATGACAGGTCCTCACGCGGCTTGAGACGTCTAGTAGGTTACTAAAATAGAACATCGAACTGAGTCAATTCGGCATCACTTATACTCCGAGAAGGGCCATTCACGGCCAAGTCCTAGCAGATTTTATAGTCGAATTCACTGTTCCTGAAGACTTGCCCGAGATCAGCAAATCTCCTGAATACATCTGGAAGCTGTACACCGATGGTGCGTCAAACAATCAGTGCTCAGGAGGTGGGGTAGTGCTTGAAACCCCCGAGGGACGATCCATATGTTATGCTTTAAAGTTCGAGTTCTGTGCAACTAACAATGAAGCCGAGTACGAAGCTATACTTACCGGACAAAAGCTTGCCCGTGATCTGAAAATCATCGCTATAGAGATCTACTGTGATTTCCAGTTGATAGTATGTCAAGTTCGAGGAGAATATCAGGCCAAAGACCGAAGATTGGCCGCTTATCTCACTCGAGTTCTAGAGATGCTTGATCAGTTCGATTACTATGCCATTTTCTACATACCCCAAGAGCACAATCAGAAAGCTGATTCGTTGGCGAAGTTAGCAAGTACGGGTGAAGCTCAGTAGTTGGGGGTCGTTCCGGTTGAAACCCTATCCTCCCCGAGCATTGATCGAAGGGAGACCGATTTCACATTTGAAGATACCTCCAATAGGGAGTCGTGGATGACTCCTTATCGAGATTATATCGAACTTGGTGTATTGCCCGAGCGTCGAAGCGAGAAAAGACAAGTTCTAAGAAAGGCCTCGCAATTTGTTATTCAAAATGGAGTCATGTACCGAAGAGGATACTCTGTTCCTCTCCTCCGGTGTATCGCACACGATGAAGTCAAACGAGTGTTAGACGATGTACACGAAGGAGAATGTGGCGATCACACTGGGGGGCAGAACACTACATCAACATTCACAGGGATTGATACACGACAATCCCTCCTCCAACTCCAAATTCCCAAAGTGCGAATTAGAGTGTAAACTTCAACTTTCGGTTCCCGGAGTGCGAACCGGAGTATAAATCCATCGCTCCTAGAGTGTGAGCCAACTCCAAATTCCCAAAGTGCGAATTGGAGTATAAACTTCAAGTCTCGGTTCCCAGAGCGCGAACCGGAGTATAAATCCATCGCTCCCAGAGTGTGAGCTAACTCCAAATTCCCAGAGTGCGAATTGGAGTATAAACTTCAACTCTCGGTTCCCGGAGCGCGAACCAGAGTATAAATCCATCGCTTCCAGAGTGTGAGCTAACTCCAAATTCCCAGAGTGCGAATTGGAGTATAAACTTCGACTTTTGGTTCCCGGAGTGCGAACCAGAATATAAAACTCTATCTTCAAATTACCAGAGTGTGAATTGGAGCATAAACACCAACTCTTGGTTCCCAGAGCGCGAACTAGAGTATAAACACTAACTCCAAGTTCCCAGAGCGCGGACTGGAGTATAAACATCAACTCCAAATTCCCGGAGCGCAAATTGGAATGTAAACATAAAAATAACCCTAAGTCCCCAGAGCGTGGATTGAAATACAATCACTAACTCCAAATTCCCGGAGTATGAATTGGAGTATAAACATCAATTATAGGTTTCCGTAGAGCGAACTAAGTCATAAACATTGATAATTAATAAGTTCCCAGAGTATGGGCCGAACTGTTAATTGCAAATTGTGTTAAGTCCCTGGAGTGTGGACATGTATTTAAGGCTTATTGCATATGTGAGCACGAGCTAATCAACACAATACTTAAGCAAAAGAGAAAAGAGTTGTTTTCCATTTTATCAACAAAAAAAAGAGGAGTTTGATTACATGACAAAGCAAAAAAATAGTCCATAAAGTGGGTGCCGAATCCACACTTATACACGGCTCAAAAAAGGAGAAGTAAAAAAAATTGCTAATAGCATCTGCATCGCACGACATGAAATTCATTCCTTCTTCTTTCGAGACTTTTTCCTTGGAGTCGAGCCGCCTGATCCACTACCGGATTTCCTTCGAGACTTCAGTCTCTTTTTCGGTTCGTCTTTAGGATCCGGCATGATATCAATATCTTCTTCAGAGCTAGAAGGGACGGAGATTCTCTTGGAAGGACGAACCGGAGGTAGAGGAGCCATGACAGGTGGTGGAGCTTCGGCACTAGAAGTCATAACTATGCCGACAGGAGAAGTAACCATTAAAGGAGTTAAGCTTGGTGGAGCAACATCACTTCCGGAACCACCAACCATCGTCGCCGCAGCCATTTCAGCGCTTATTTCGGCAAGGATTTCTTCTTCTCGGGAAGATCGAGCAGTGCTGGACACACTGATAGTCGGCATAAACGAGCTAAAAGTTGGAGCGACTCCACCCATTGCAAAAGAAGGATCGGTAAAAGGTTCACAGGGCTGCTTGAGAAGTTCCTCAATCATCTGAGCATCAAGCGACATTGAACTCCCCTCTCCAGTCTCGCCGGTTACGGCGGTAGTCGTAATAGCCTCAGTAACGACAGCTTCTTGCATTGACTGCGAAATTTGTGGTACTGGAAGTGCTGACGCATCACTTTCAGTCACTGATCGAAAAGAAACGAGAATAATCAGTCAAACGATCTGTTCCAAGTTCGTCATTCTAAAACACTTAAGGAATATTTGAAATACCTTCTTTGCCTCGGCTCAGTGATGAGATGAGTTCGGAAAGCAGTTGTACCGAGAGACAGTTCCGGTTGATCCGGGTTATAAGCAGGAACAACATGTGGACCAGCTGTAGCAGTAACTCCAGACGAGATCGGGGCAGCAACTGAAACATCCTCACTACAATGTGCAGCTCCAGAACCCTCGCCAGTCTCCACTTGGTGAAAACCAAGTCTCTCTCTCAGCAGAAATCATCGCTTCATGGAGAAGTTTCCTTTCATCCTCGCTCAACAAGTGAGACTCGAGTTCAAATTCATCCACGGCACCTTCGGGGAGAGATGCTTTCTTGCTTGCCACCAATTTTCTCCAAGCATTGAGTAGAAGCATAAAATAATCTCCGATCCACGAGAGATTCCTGTGCTCAAGCACATTAGCATTATAAGTGTCAAGGAGCTCATCAAACTCGGCTTCTACCCTGAACAGCTCTGCCTGGACTCTCCCCTCCACTTCTGTCTCCACCACTTCTACTTTAGCAATCGCCGCGTCTCGCTCGGCTCGGAGAGACACAGCTTGCTTACATGCTTCTTGTGCGGCCATATTAGCATCGTCTTTTTCCTTGTTTACGTCCGCAAACTTAGCCTTTGATTCCTCTAGTTCTTTGACTGCCGCATCCCACTCGGCCTAAACATTTTTGTACCGATGGCCCAAGTCTTCAACTAAAGTGCAATGCGCCTGTTGCATCTTTTCCATCTCAACTAATGTTTCATCGACCTTTTTTAGCGACTCAACTTCGGCCTTACGAGAGGATTCCGCTTCAGATTGAAGTATATCAACAATACGGTTCTTCTGAGCCAAGTCAGCTTCCAGTTTCTCAATAATTTTGGCTCGATCGAAGGCTACTTTCGAAACTTTAACAGCCGCCTTATACCTTTCTTTGTACTGAGCATAGAAATCGAGGGTATAGCTGAAGGCAGTGTTCACAGCCTCTTCGGGAATTCTTTTGAGATTGGGAGGAAAGTTGTAAGCGTCGAAGCATATTTCTGGAAAATCTTTCTTCAGTTGAGCAATTCTTATAGCCCCTTCACCAGATGGTTCGAGAGGGGCCTCCTCCACAATTATGGTCATAGCCGTATCAGTCCTAGAACGATGTGGACCAGGTTTTGAGATCAGTAAAGATGGTTGTTGTCGCAAAGGTTCAAGTGCAGGTGCATGGCTTTTGGATGGCGGAGGAGAACGAGAGGGTGAACGGTACCTTCGGTCCCTATCAGAACGCTCCTGGCTAGAATAATATCGGGAATGGTCCCTCTCACAATGCTCTTGTTCATAATGCCTCTGTTCACGATCACGATCAGAATCCCTACGGCGAGATTCGTAATAAGATGAAGAATGATGCACTCGCCGAAGTCTATCAAGTGTAGAATGACGATCCGACATAGCACCTGTAAAGAAGAAACAATTCAATTAAGTACCAAGGAAAAGCACTAGAATGCATGTGGAAGTCGTGAAGTGTTGTGAAAGTGTATAAATGTGCAAACCCCCCGACCAACCCGAAGTGTCGATTACACTAACGGGTAAAGACTCGCTTATATCAAGCGCTTCCCAGAGCTCTTCCAAATCGGACCCATGGTGAAGAGATACGTAGTCCGGAATGGGAATATCGTCCAGTCCTTTGAAAAAGTCTTCGGACTGGCTAGGAGTGGCGCCGGAGATAGTAACCCCAGGTATGGAATGGGTTACGACTGCAGACTTCCATCTCTTAAACTTAGGTACATCGGCCTTGCCTTTCCGACCCTCTTCTATTCGGGAAAGGTCGGCTGCTACTCAGTGTCCGTGGGCGTTCTTTCATCGTCGCTTGCTTCTCTTATCACAACGCCAGGTTTTCTTTTTGCGACTTCCTTCTTCTTCCTCGAGGCCGGTTTTGCCAGCCCTTCAATTACAATACTCTGGCTCATCTCAATCAAACCCAGCGTCCTTAAGTTATCGTCGGTCAACAGCAAGTCGATGTGCCTTGAATCGCTTGGGACCATTTGCAAACTTTGAATGATGCCTCTATAATGCCCACCTGTAGGTCTCGAAATGATTGTTATAAGAGTAACAGAGTATTAGTGCAAGTATTAAGAGTGGCCATTCAAGGATGACTTATGATACTTACGTCTAGACAACCATCTCCTGGCAAACCCTAGGGGGCACCGAACAAAAAACCACTCATTCTTGAAATAGCTAAGCCTGGTCCAGGCCCTAGTCACAACCTGACAGTTTCTGACCGCTTCTAGAAAAGTGAAAGATGGGCTATCACCCCTACTCTTGAAATTGAATATGTGCCTGATCTCGTTTGGCCTTGGCGGGTTAAAAAGGCAGTCCATAAATATGACAAAGACGCTATTCAGCAATGCATGCCCATTGGGATGGAGTAGTGAAGGAGCAATTCCTAAGTACGACAGCATCTCTCTGATGTATTGTTTAAAAGAAGGGAGAGATCCAGCCGCGCAAGCATGGTGGTAAAAGGCAGTATATCCTTCAGGTGGGTTATGTGGTCTGTCATTGACACTAGGTAATAAAACATCGTCTAGGGATATGTTATGTTTCAAACATATCCGGCCCAACAAAGACTCTGAGATACTGGACTGAACAGAATCGACAGGATCTTCGATAAATATGGCCTCCGGCAACTCATCCGGAGCCGGATCTATAACTTCAGGAGGGATTTCCGGAATCTCAAGCAGTAGAGGAGGCGATCTTTGTACTTCTTGTTGTTGAGAACTCGAAGATTCCATAATTAAATAACTCACCAGAAAGCGGCGTTAAACACATAAAAAGCCCATGTATTCCCCCAGTGTAAAGTGTATGAATATGTCGTGCAGTGCAAGTGCTATGCATAACTTAAGCGGATTTCACAAGTTGAAACAAGATGTCCGAATGACGAAACTTTGAATTTGAGAATGAAAATGACCGTCATTGTTGACCGTCACTTCCACGCCACCCAGATGCAACTGACCAATTCAAGTACCATTCTGTCATATTGTTGGTTAAGTCACAGTTTCATCGACGAGCTTCAAAAAGGAGGTCAAGTCAAATTCGATTATACAAGGCCGAAGCTCGCCGGAGTCAAGAATGCTAAAGTTCAGTGAGTTCTTTAAAGTTCAAACTTGAAATTGGTCATAGTTCAGCTGTTGGGGCAAATCAGAAGATCAGAAGTTTCAGATGTCAGAACGTTCGAATCGATCGACTCGAATCGATACGAGTCGAATCGAAGGCGTTCGAATCCATACACCTCGACTCCATGAAAGGTCGACTCGGTGAAGCCTTAGGGTGGAAGAGCACTTCAAATCCATAAGCGCTGCATAGCTTCGAATTGATCACATTACATACCTTCGAATCGATCAGGGTATCACTGCTTCGAATCAAAGCCTCGCGCTTGATATCGATACGAATAGTTCATTCCTGGATTGATTCGAAATCTTGCATTCTTGATCGATTCGAACTACACATGCTCAGATCGATGCGAAGCAAGGATGCTTCTCTATGATAACACTTAAGATCGAAATGACTTGGATGGTTTCGCTCCCCAGATCCATCGAGTCGACCAACTCCATTCAGATCTCATGACTCTTCAGATTTGTCAGATGAAAAGAATTGAAATCGATGATGAAAAGTCCAGTTTCATCGTCCTACACTCGAGTCAAATTCCTTAATTACCTAGTTGGATTCGATTAACAGACGAAAACTTGGAAAAATTAGATCGATTCGTGCAAGATACAATTGTCTCTGGCTCAGGAGGATCGATTCGAAGATACGGTTAAAGCAAAAGGAAAAAGGTAAAAAATAAAAGTGAAGTTGGCCTTGAGTATTTATATGGGTTCCACAGAAAGCGCGTGACTCTTCGACTCCCGATTGTGGTGACTTTCCAACACCGGTCACTCGCCATGCTCCATCGATTCGAACGACCGCTCAATAACCCACTACGTTCGAATCCATCCCAGCGTAGAGCCGTTGCTTCGAATCCATCACACGGCTGAGTCCATACTTCACTTCGAATCCATTGCCTTCCTATCCTTTACACGATCGAATCCACAACAACTTTATCGATGCGAGGCATCATCGATTCGAGGAAGCACTAAGCAAAGGCTGGATTAAAAACCATCGATTCAAAGACAATCGATTCGAACATAGTGACTTCGAATCCATCAAAGGGCGTCGATGAGAGCAAACGAATCGCTATAATTTGAAAAATTACTTGTCTACCTTTTATACCGATTCAGGAGAGGATCGATACAAGAGGACGATTACCAACAATCATAAAAACAGTGTTTTAACTCGAATCTCAAGATCGGTTCAGGAGAGGACCGAAGCAGAATTCGATAACAAACCGAACTGACAACGACTTGCAGTCATGCAACGTTAACCAAAGTCAAGGTGGTACATATATGCACATATGTCTGACTAATGTTTGATCTGTATTATTCACAGGGATCAAATGTCCATTTCATCATGATGTAGACAACGAACAGCCGATCGCGATCATATGACGATTGGCTACAGCAATAAAGAATACAACTCTCAGCAAAGCATGTTTTAATTGTCCAACGATAGACTGCAGCTTTTCAAAGCACGTCATGTTTACACAAGACGTACTTTGGGAGGCAAATGTTATCCCACCTTTTGGCAAGGCCGAGATAACCAGGAACTGACTGGAAAAAAAGACAAGATCACATGTCCTTAATTTGGAATGATTGATTGGGCAACTACAAATATCGATGAATTTTGCCCGAGTCCGGATCGGGCTACGATTGATAAGACACGTCAAGCTAAGTGGAAGAAACCAATGTTCAAAATTTCAGGGCAATCCAAGTTAGTATGCTCAAGTTATCGCCAATGGGAGATGGATGAAATGATATAGGTTCGAATCCCTCAGGAATAGCATAGGTTCGAATCGATCAGAAGTAAGCCATGCTTCGAATCCATCGACCACACATTGGTTTGAATCCATCCAAGTAGCCTTGCTTCGAATCCATCTTCACACGCCCACGTTCGAACCCATTATGGCTTCGACTCCATGCCGTAATTGTCTTCGAATCCAATAAGCAAAGGAAGCTTCATATAGATCAACCACGGCCTTCCACGATTGATATGAAGGAACATGTATTTGACCGATTCGAAGGAAGCGACTCTTCGAATCGATAACCTCGAATCCATCAAGTCCACACAGCTAAATCCTAGGAATATGACCCAGGAAACTCGGAGAAATAGGAGGATTGACCCGAAGCATATGCACCACGTCATCACTTTCATGTGCAGAAGCATGGATTCGACCCTATGGGTTCGAACCATATCGATTCGAACGGATCCATGGGACGAAAAACTCCATCTTGAATCGATCATAACTCGAGATCTACAAATCCAAATGCTATGAAATTTTCACAGGAGCTTGCGTATACATAGAAGAATGTCCACGCCAAGTTTCATCACGATTGGACACCTTTTTGATTGATTCGAACCAAGGGTCGAATCGATCTCAAAGTGGGCCCGGATCTCCAGAATTCGGCCATGTGGGCCCCCTCAAGTGCCAGAAGCGTTCTCCCCTGATTTTAGGCAAAATATCAGCCTCCTACAACTATATATAGAGCCCCTGGTCATTCAGAAAGGGGATCGGAGAATTTTAGAGATAAAGCACGCCCGGACGTTGCCAGAATTGCTTCAGAGCACCACCGCTACCTTTGATTTCGAATTTTGGCTTACTGCTTGCTGTACTTTGACATAAAAAAGTTGTATTCTCCGAATATCAAGCAATAAAGTAACAAAACTTCATAGTGGACGTAGGCAATACGCCGAACCACTCTAAATCGTCGTCTCTCGTGCAATTTACTTCTTGTTATTTGGAGTTTTTGTTAGATAATTCACATTTTAATTTACTTTCTTCATTTATTATCTCTTCAAAAACTTCCGATGTGTGTTGTGCCCAATTTTGACACAAACAATTTTTATAGGTTATTTATGTATTAGAGATACACCTTCTAACACAGCCTTCTTTTTTTCTCCAATAGTCAATCCAGAAGTTGTAGGTTCCAATGCATAAACCTTTTCTTTCCTGGCTTTGATTGGTTAAGGATATCATCTCCTAAAGTGACCTATCTTGTTGCGGTTAAAGCAACTCACTTTATTCTTGTCCACGACCTTCTTCTTATCCATAGAACAACACTCATTAGCAAAGTGCCCCTTATTGCGACGCTTATAACATGTTATATCAACTTTTCTTTTCTTGGAAGTTCCACCTTTTTAAGTACTCTTCTTATTAAATAACATTCTCTTCTTGTATTGGAAACCCATAGCCGCACGGACTTTTCTACCCTAGTAATGTAAGTAAATCTTTGTTTCTTGGAGCCATGTCTACTAAGCATTATATGTTTCTCGAAGGAGAGACATATTTGGCTTAGCAATCTTGGGCTTCAACCTCCGGATGAACTTTTCGTTTGTCTTAAGAAAGTTGTTGATTTTGATCTTCCCATACCTTGAGAGTTCGTTTAAACTTAGTCAAATACTCCAAAACTGTCATAACTCTATGTTATAGCTCTACAAATTTCGTAAATAGAGCAAATTTTTCTACTTTAGGCAAGAATTATTCCTCAAACCTTCCCCTAAAGTCTGTCGAAGTAAGGGCTTCCTCTGCTATATCCATGGCTACATTGTTCCATTAGTATGAAGCATCTCCTTGCAACTGCCTAGAAGCCAACTTCTGCATTTGGTAATCAATCAAACCCAAGTCATCAAAAATCCTTTCACGATGGAGAAGCCAACCCTCCCACTTCAATGGCATTCTCCATACACATAAATGGCTTTCCTTCCAGACTTGTGAAATCTCCACTTAATGAAGCATAGTTATTGCGAGTAGCCAATTTAAGTATGTCATCTCCCGCATTACCATAATTTCCTCCTGTCAATCAAGTCGATGCTCCATATTGTAGCTTATTCATAAAGAATTGACAGATCATACCCATACCAACTATAGCGATTTTAACACCCAGATTAGCGTTGGTATTGGTAGTTCAGTTAGAATTTCTCGTGTTGGGTTGAATGTTTTAACTAGTTATGGAGTTTCCACCTTCCAAGTTAAGTCTTCCACTTCTAGAGCCCATACTTATTTTCTTGTAATCTTCATATGAGTCTTCATGAGATTCAAAAGAATGGATTAAAGAATTAGGGGATGATATAGATAGTTATACGTACATGTTTATGTGTGTGTGTATATACATGTGTGTGTATCAAATAACAAGTACATTACTATGGCATTCTCCCATTCCCTAATAATATTCTTTTAATTAATTTGGTTATTTTAAAAAATATTATGTTTCTAAATAAACATATGCTCTGATACCGATTCATAATATCCCCTTTTGAGACTTGAAAATAACAATAATGATGTTGTAGTCATCTTTAGTATTATTTTCCGGCGACAAATTAATGCGATCAATCATTGTATTATTAACATCAAGAGCACATCAACACAAAAATTTCAAAAGCAAATTCATACATTTATTTTAAATTCATTACATGTCAATTACATAACCTCATGATTTTAGCATTCAAATAAAATGTAACAAATAAAGATATAATTCAAAGAGTGGCATATAATGATGCCCCTTGGATGATCAATGTCATAACTACTGACGATTATAAAACTTGTCTTTATAAAAAAAATAATTTTGCACAGCGAAAAAATTTGAAACTGATATTTGCTTGCCTCTTGTAACTCCCTACAATATTAGCCCGACGAAAAGTTTGGTGTGAATAATATTAGTACATCCAATCAAAATAGATAAATAGTGAGACCATGTTTCCCCTCACTAGTATCGAGCGAAACAGTTTGGATCTGATTTATTATGGACTTGGTGAAAGGATTTGCCTTTTAAAGAAATAAAACAGTTTTTTATGTTACTTACGATATTGTCATGCTCTATTAATCAATGTCGCATTCCATTACTAACCAATAAGGAAACAAACAATATCAACCTCATTGGTATGCAAGGATTCCACTAAGGTTTGGGCGTAATATATCAATGTCGACATCCGCTTGTATTCTATGCCGTAGGCATCTATGCCACATATTTTCTATGCTGCTTGTTTTATACTGCATGTTTTATTGTGATATTGATGATGCTGCAAATTTATAGCGACTTCCATGATGTCGTATATTTTCCATACAGACATCAACTCCTTAAGGCAACAATATTGCTATAAGTATATATTGACATAAGCATGTTACGGCATCGATGCCGCATATATGAATTTGGAAACTGGTTATAAAGAGGCAATGATGCCACCGTGTTTTGGCCATGACGGCGCAATAGTCTATTTTTAATACTGATTTTCTACGGCAATGATGCAGCATGACCTAATTTCAACGTTCCCATATTTCTAAGTTTAAAGCTTTACATTTTGCAAACAAATAGTTAAGCTGCATATAATTGACAACCTTTATATTTATGCTATGTGACATAAAGGGTTTTGGGTTTATGGCCATATGTTTTATAAATCAGATACTTTAACATAGTTTCGGTATAGAGGGGTGCGATAATCCTATAGCAGCTGTATTAATGCCGCATTTTATCAATTCAATGGTTTTAGTATACATGGTTTCATAGCCTAAGGTTTTGAGGTGTGACAACCTCTAAGAGATTTCAAAGTTCACCAATGTTATTTTTTAAAAGCATATATATCTTGGTATAATATTTTGAATAAAGTAAAGGGCTATAATTTCCTTATTAAAGTTTGGTTTCAAGGGTTAAATCAATTATAAAGATTTATGTTTTCAAGAGAATAAAAAGGATATTTAACCCAAAATTTTACTAAAGAGATTATTGCTCTAATCACCTTTAGATAAATTGTGATTGGATGAATTGACTCAAAGAATAGAAAACCAGATGGGACTGTTGTATGATCAGGCCCTATACTTTAGCTGTTAGCGCTTAGCCCATATTTGTTCAAAATTTTGATGCCTAGGGCTTTGTCAACCGTAAGACTAAAAATAGGTTTACGCATAGAAAGTAATGCATAGAGATAAGGCGGTTATTGGTGGGCTTGCAAAATCATTAGGATCAGAGTGACCTTAGGAATAGTAACTTATTGACAGACCGTCCAGTTTCCCTCTAACAGTAAGTTAAAGAATTTGATATATCTGATAGGTCCGAAATAGAAATATAGGTTTGTAGTTACCTTAAGAAAAATATGATGTAGGACACATAGTCCAGTTATTTAGATAGATTGATCATGATTACCCAGGTTACATCATGCATATGATTGTTTATATTGTCTAATTTAACCATTGTGGTTGCAGGTGCTTGATTTCTAAAAGACATATTTTTAGAGGATACTATTGAGGGGAAAATCCATTCCTCTTAGAGGCGTTATCTTGCTAGATATATATTAACCGAAATGACATATTACTATTGTTATCCCACCTTTTGGTCAAGGCTGGGATGTCAACAAATTGGCTAGGAAGGATGGATTTCAGGATTGGAGATCAATTGAAAACAAGGCTATGATCGATGTCATCAAAACTTGGCCGAGCTCCAATAAAGACGGGATCGATTGGGAATGATGAAGACTAGGAGAGGCTACATTTCAAATTTCAGGTCAATCAGAGTTCGTTTGCTCAAAATATGATTGGATCAAGATTCATGGAGATTGGTTCATATCGATACTGTTCGTATCAATCGCATGGTAGCTCATGGGTTCGAATCGATGACTTTGTATCGATCGGGATGGAAATGGTGGCATACTTCGAATCGATGACTTCATATCGATGCAACACACATGGTTTTGGATCGGTGGTAGTTCGTATCGATCGGGATGGAAATAGATGCACGCTTCGAGTTGAAGATTTCGTATCGATCAAGATGGATACGAAGATGGAGTTTATATCGGTCTTGCTCATATCGATCCATAACGATGGCTTAGATTGATACGAACGATATGGATGCGAAGAGGGGAACGACCGATGGGTACTAATAAGTAAAGCCTTGATTGATACGAAGGCTATGGACTTGGAATCGATGGATGCGAACAGAGGCACAATTGATGGATATGAATAATCCAACAAGTACTGGTAGATGGATACGAAGGCTTTATACTTCGTATCGATGGATGCTAAAGAAGCAAGATTTGGATGGATGCAGACTTGACGGATATGGTCCGTACCAATACTTACGTATCTATCGACGAATGCAGAAGAACTCATTGGCACATTTCGTAGCGATCCGGGCTGGATCGATACGAAGGAAGCGGTAACCGATGGATACGAAAGCGTACATTTCTAAAGCACTTGGATCGATATGAAAGGATGGACACGAAGCATTGATAGATACAAAAGCTATGATCTAATGGACACGAGGAGGGACAAGGCAAACGAAGCGGTCAGCCGACATAAAAAAAGGATCTACGCACGGTTATCGCTCCATCTCATTGATCCAAGAGCGACCGATGCAAAGAAGATCGAGACAAAGGAATCGATACGAAGTGGTATCGATGCGAATGCTTCAGCCTTCATGCAAACTACAACTTGCATCGATCATAACATATAATCTACAAGTCCAAATGCTACAAAATTTGGAGAGGAGCTTCCTGATGTACCCGAGAACCTTCTGATCGATTTCAGCTCGATTGGACCACTCTTGGGTCGATATGAATTGAGCATGCATCAATGCCAAATTTCTCTGAATCGGGTTGGTGGGCCCACTTGCTTAAGCGAAGAGGTATTCCAAGTTTTTGGACGGATATTTTCGGATCTACACCTATAAATAGGAGTTATCTGGCAACTAAAAAGGGGATCTTCTTCTTCTAGGATGTTGAAGCTCTGTCATTTTTGAATTGATACTAAAGGCTTGCAATTGTAACTACAGCACAAAGGGAATAAAAATGATCGATTCAAAGTGGACGTAGGTTGGATTACCGAACCACTATAAACCTTGTGTTCTTTCCTACTTTCTTCCATCTTAACTTTACTGTTTCTTCAATTTTATTCTTTACTTTATCTAGATCTGAGATCTGTGCTGGAATATTGTGAATCTGTATATGTACACTGGTGTTTTCACTACTTCTGGGTTTGTGACCAATTTTGGCACAAACACTTTGGTGCTTTCATTGAGAATGACTTGAACCCACTGTACCAGATTTGGATTTCAGATTTTGAGAGCTAAAGGATCAGATCTAAAAGGAACTATGATAGGACAATCAATAGGAACACAAAGGACTGAAAGGAGTCAACACGATGGGAGTCAGGAGGCTTCCTTAGGAGCAAATCAGGCCTTAATTCTCATCACCAGAGACGAGATGGAGATGATGATGATGGGAGCTATGCATGATGAGCTTCTGAAACGACATGAGGAAATGATGCAGAACCTTCTCAGACAGTTTGGACAAGCAGGAACAGCTGGAGTTGCTGGAGTTCAGATCCACGGTGCTGGAACAAAAGGACCCCACAGGCAATCAGATGGAGCAGCTCAACAGGGCACAACCCCTAATCAGGACACAACTGCTAATCTAGGTGGATCCAGGCTCGGGAGCACACCACCTTGTGGTGGACCGATTCATGAACGGATTCCAGTTGACACCACACAACAAGAGTTGGCAGGAATTCAAGAGTACGTGATGAAGAGTATGTACCAGAATTCCCTCGGGGACTCGAAGGGAAACCCTTGGTGGACAACACTGGATTGGCTGAGATTATCAGGCGAACTATGTGTAGAGATTTAGAAAACAGAGATCTAGAAGGAGTAAATAGGAGTCCGTTTATCTATGACATCAGAATGGCTCGAAACCCCCTAGAGTTCAAGCTACCTACTCTAGAGGTATACAATGGAAAGGCTAAACCTACTGAACACTTGATGAGGTACACGAGACACATGAAAGTGTTGTGGGCATCAGAGGAAGTTATGGCCCAATATTTCCCTCTGTACTTGACAAATATAGCTGTTATGTGTTTCAGGCAGTTGGAAGAGGGATTTATCAGGACATGGACATAATTGGTAGATAGGTTTTTAAAATAGTTTCGGGTTCATATAAAGAGGCCAAAGAACGTAATGATGCTAACATCGGTAAAACAAAAGACAGGAGAATCGTTCAGGGCTTTCTTAACTCGGTTCAATGCAGCAGTTGCTTCAATGATCAGTCGGATACATCGATGGTTTTAATGGAAGTAGTGTCAGGAGTCAGAGATAATTCGGATTTCAAAGTGTTATTGATACGGGACCCACCAATGGATCTTAGAGAATTCTTTCATGAAACCGAAAGATTCCTTCGACAGGAGGATGCATGTTTAGATATTAAGTTGAAGGAAGTGAACTCGGTTGAGGATGGAGAATCATCCAGCGGAAGCTTGGGTAAAGATAAAGAAAAAGGAAAGAGGAAGTTGGACGATGAATCAGGAAAAGTTAGGAAGCGATGGAAATAGCTGAAATTCTCCACTTATACAGGATTGAACGAGCCGTTGCAAAGTATATTCAAGGAGACTCGAGATCTCCTTCTCTACCGAAGGCCAGCAAGAAGAGAACCCTCGGAATGTGAAAGAGCATCGGGAAGGCACCGCCTCTTTCACGATTTGGATGGACATGATACCAACAGCTGCAGGCATCTAAAGGATATAATCGAGGAACAAGTAAAGAGTGGTCAGTTGGGATAATATGTGGAGCTCGGAATTTAGCGGTGGAATAGGAGCATCCACCATCTACCTCAAACGACAATAGCACGGGGTCCACAAATGATGGTCGGTTGGTTATCAACTGGCAGGAATGATATGGAATAAGTAGAAAACTCTAGGAAAACGACCAGTCACTTACTCATGTATGGGAACAGAGACGGCCCCTAGGCATGCTCTGAGACGATGATAAACCGCGATGCTATAGTTTGTGAAATCTATTTTTTCTTTTTTGGTTTGGACTTTTCTTTTTTTCTGGTTTGATTTCGAAGTTCGATTTGAACTTCTGGTTTTGTTTGTTTTCTAGTTTTGACTTTAGTTTGGATGCTCGTTTTTTGGTTTGGATATTGGTTTTTTGATTTGATCTTGATTTTGGATTGAATTTTGATTGGATATTAATCTGGGTTTTGGTAAATAGTCGTTGGGTATGGATTATGCCTGACAACGGGTATGTTGCTTCGTCCGAATGTGGCAGATCGACTTATTTAGGTCGTCGAGTATGGACTATGCTTAACAAGGGTCCGGAGAGACCAGGATTCGGACTACGACTTAGGCCCTATATTATCGATTAATATTCCAAGTTGTCGAGTATGGACTATACTCAGCAAGGGTCCGAAGAGACCATGATTCGGCTTAGGACTTAAGCCATGGAACTGCTTGGCGTTCAGGGACACTGGGCTACAAATGCCGAGGCATTGCTTAGTGCAGGTCATTGGGTGTGGATAGCACTTGACAAGAACCTGAAGAGGTTATGGATACGAATATCGGCTATGAACAGCTAAAGATTTGGGTACAGACCCAGAATTGTCCCGGATTTGGTTATCGACTCGGAGAGGTCCTGGATTTAGTTATTGTTTATTGGATATGGATGGATTAGAACTCGGTTGTCGATTTCATATGGATTTGAAACTGGCTAAGGATTTGGTTTTTTGATTCGAAATCGAACATCGACTCGGAACAGTCATGGAAATGGATCAGGATATGGTAGTGGCACTCGGATAGGATGGCTTGATAATGTATTTGATTATGAATCGAATGGTATGGCTATGGATGGAATATGGACTTCGAATGTCGGAATCAGAGCTTTTCAAAACACGCATTCTTACCACAAGGCATGTTTTGGGGGGAAAAGGTTATCCCATCATTTGGTCAAGGCCGGGATATCAACAAATTGGTTGGGAAGGATGGATATCAGGATTGGAGATCGATTGGAAACAAGGCTATGATCGATGTCGTCAAAATTTGGCCAAGCTTCAATCAAGATGAGATCGATTGGGAATGATGAACAAGGCTAGGATATACTGCATTTCAAATTTCAAGTCAAGCAGAGTTCGTATGCCCGAAATATGGATGGATCAAGATTCATGGAGATTGGTTCGTATCGATACAGTTCATATCGATGACTTCGTATCGATCGGGATGGAATGGCGGCATACTACGAATTGGTGACTTCGTATCGATGCAGCACACATGTATTTGAATCGGTGGTAGTTCGTATCAATCGGGATGGAAATAGATGCATGCATCGAGTCGAAGATTTCATATCGATCAGGGTTGATACGATGAGGGAGTTCGTATCGGTCTTGTTCGTATCGATCCATAACGACAGCTTGGACCGATACGAATGGCATGGATGCAATGAACGGAACGACCGATGGATACAAAGAATTAAAGCTTTGATTGATACGAATGCTATGGACTTGGAATCGATGGATGAGAATAGAGGCATAGTTGATGGATATGAATAAGCCTACAGGCACTGGTAGATGGATACGAAGGCTCTATATTTCGTATCGATGCATGCTAAAGAAGCGAGATTTGGATGGATGTAGACTTGATGGATATGGGTTTGTACCAATACTTACGTATCGATCGATGAATGCAGCAGAACTCGTTGGCACATTTTGTAGCGATCCAGGCTTGATTTATACGAAGGAAGGGGTAACCAATGGATACGAAAGCGTACATTTCTAGAGCGCTTGGATCGATACGAAAGGATGGACACGAAGCATTCATGGATACGAAAGCTATGGTCTGATGGATACGTGGTGGGACAAGGAAAAAATGTGATCAGCGAGCAAAGAAAGTGGATCTACGCGCGGTTATCGCTCCACCTCATTGATCCAAGAGCGATCGATGTGAAGAAGATCAAGACGGAGGGATCGATACAAAGTGGTATCGATGCAAACGCTTCAGCCTTCATGCAAACTGCAAATTGCATCGATCATAACTCACAATCTATAAGTCCAAATGCTACGAAATTTGGAGAGGAGCTTCATGATGCACTTGAGAACCTTCATTATCGATTTCAGCTCGATTGGACCACTGTTGGAGAGATACGAATTGAACACACATCGATCTCAAATCGCTCTTGATCGGTCTGGTGGGCCCACTTGCGCAAGAGAAGAGGAATTTCAGGTTTTGTGGCGGATATTTTCAAATCTATACCTATAAATAGGAGTCATGTGGCAACTAAAAAGGGGATCTTCTTCTTCTAGGATGCTGAAGCTCTGTTATTTTTGAATTGATACTAAAGTCTTATAATTGTAACTACAGTACAAAGGGAATAAAAATGATTAATTCAAAGTGGACGTAGGCCGGATTTCCAAACCACTATAATCCTTGTGTTTTTTCCTACTTTCTTCCATTTTAACTTTACTATTTCTTCATTTTTATTCTCTACTTTATCTGGATCTGACATATATGTTGGAATATTGTGAATCTGCATATATACACTAGTGCTTTCACTACTTCTGGGATTTGTTACCAATTTTGGTGCAAACAACTATTCACACTAGACTTTTTACCTAACCTGAAGTTTTTTCTCCCTTTAACTCATGGGTACTCATTTGAGTAGTTTGATAGTAAGGTTCATTGGTTATTTGGGTTATACGAATAAAGCTTTTGAAGAGATGCAGGTGGTAAAGCTAGCTACGTATGAATCTATATTCTATTTATTCGCTGTTTTGTTATGCCTTTTGTTTGTATGTAATTACAGAAATTGTATTTGTCTAGTAGTAAACTATGATCAATCAAGATAGAATCTTCATATGTCGCTCTTGGAGTATTGAAATATTTATATTTTATCCGAACTTAGGCAGTGTTTGTGGTTATGTAATGAATATGGAAATTAATTAACAAAATTTGTGTTTTTAAAAAATTTCACATTCCTATGCTTTAATATTAATGATACTATTAAACATCCTCATTTTTTCACCGGTGAATAATACTATTGATGACAACAACATCAGTAGCCCTTATTTTTGGACTTCATGATGTGGGATGTTACAACTTGATATCAAAGCATAAGTTTATGTGAAACCAAAAGAATGTTGAATTTAAAAGAGTTTTTTGAAAGCATAATCCTAATGAATTAAAGAATGAGATTAGGTAATGGGATAATGCTATAGTAACGTATTTGTATTTGCTACATATAAATATATATCATATTGCAATTCTTCCCATCTCTTTTAGACTGTTCTTCCATATCTTACTAAGGTTCAAACGTAGATTTAACAAAAGTAAGACATAGAGGTGGGAAATAAAAGAGTGAATCTCGGTGGAGGAAGTACTACAACTAATGGAAATGTCAAGCATAATACTTGGAGATATCTAGATCGACAAACAACTACTAATGTGGGTGTTGGAACACAGCTGGTGGATATGGGAGCTATGTATCAGTTCGTTGTCAATATGATGTAAGCATGAGCTGCTACTGGCTATTGATGGAAATGCTAGAGGAGAAAATTTTGAAGTTCCAGTTGTCAATGATTATGCTATTTTGAGTAGGGATTATGCAAGACTTATAGGAACGACATTCATTAGAGTTGATGATGCTATCGAAGTGAAGATTGGCTGCATTATTGTGAATAGATTTTTGCTGATTTAGGTTTAAATAATGAGTACAAGAGGAGATTAGCATCCACACAGTTACAAGGAGCTGTATTATACTGGTGGAATATTGTTGCAGTTGGAGTACTAGAGGAAGCTTTGACCTAGGCTGAGTTCAAAAGGAGGTTCAAGGAGAGATTCATGTCAATAGCCATGTCAACTTTGCTTAGAAAGTTTACTGGGTTAGTACAAGGAGACATGACTGTGTTGGAGTATGCAACAAGATTTTAGGAATTATCCTGGTATGGGTATGTTACGATTGATACGGCGATCAAGAGAAATGAAAAGTTCATTTGTGGATTAAGACCAAAGCTTGCGATGGCGATCTTACCGCATCTTAAGGATCCATGTGATGTGGTAGAAGAGATGAATTTGAGGGATCAAAGAGATGCTTTTTTTCTCTGGTGGTAACAAAGTAGTAGAGACTCGGAGTAAGAATTGTCGGAAAAGGAAGTTCTTTTAGAAGAAGGGAGCTCAGAAGTGGGGAGTTGCCGTTGTGTGTTACAAGTATGACAAGAAGGGGAATTTTGCGAATGAACGTCGCTTTAGAGATGGAAAGAAAGTTATTAGGAGGAAGAACTCCAAGTGCTTCAATTATGACTAGATAGGCTATTACAATAATCAGTGTAAGGAACCAGCTGAGATTAAGAAAGGAAAAGTCTTTGCTTTGAAATCAGCTACCTCAAGACCAACGTTGGAGGAAAAAGGAAAAGCTACGATGGGAGGTATGCTTTTGATTCATGGCATACCAGTTAGAGTACTTTTTGATACTGTTGCATCACATTCTTTTATCTTATATTGTTTGCTAATTAAACTTAGTTAAGAGCCAACATACATTATTACTTCCTTAAGGGTTGCGAATATGATAGGAAGGTATGCTACTCTTGGGATGAGACATTACCATTTAGAGTTTGAGTTATTAGGTCATATATTTGCTTGCAGTTTGCATGTGTTTGATTTTTTATTAGGTATGGATTAGTTAACCATGTATGGCACTAGGATATTGTATCAAGATAGGAAAATATCACTATATCACTCTAATAGTAGCGATCAAATTGTATACTTGGTAGAGGACTTAAATTTTGATGTTTGCTTTTTATTGGTTGCAATATAGAAGGAGGTCAAGTTGAATCAAGTTTTTTCGTTAGGGAGTTTGCAGATGTCTTTAAACCAGTAATAGGACTACCACCAAACAAGCTATTGAGTTTTGAATAGATCTTGTACTTGGAGCTGAACCTATAGCTATAAATAATTAGAAAAGACTAGAATGGTGACTAAGATAAAGAGTATTCTTGGATTAGCTGGCTATTATCAAAGATTCATCAAGGATTTCTCTCGTATAGCAGCACTAATGACTAAACTAATAAGGAATGATGTGAAGTGCGTTTGGACCGATAAATATGAGAAGGCATTCCTAAAGCTGAAACCTTTATTGACCAATGCACCTGCATTAGTTATTTCGAATAAATCAAGATCTAGTGGTGTATACTAAAGCATGCGGAATAAGATTTGGAGTTGCGTTGATACACAGGGGTAAAGTGATTGCCTAGGCTTCTCGACAGTGTAGACTGCATAAAGTTAGTTGTCAGCTTCACGATTTGGAGTAGGCAGTAGTAATCTTTGATTTGAAAGTGTGGAGACACTATCATTTCTGATATTCAAGTTGTTCATGGATCACAAGTCTTTAAGATATTTATTCTCACAAAATGCGTTGAATATGAGACAGTAGAGGTGGTTGGAATTCATAGCAGCTTATGCTTTTGGAGTTGAGTACACACCAAGGAAATGAAATAAAGTCGCAGATGCACTGTTGGACTTCTATAGGTGTATGTCAAGTCAAAGCCGAAACCAGCTAATGTTAGTATAGTGGAAAGATTTGGAAGCATTGACTACTTGTATTGTGCAGTTAAGATTGCCGGTAGTTCAAGTCAGTGTGCTACAATGTTATCTTACTTGAAAGTTCGGCCAATATTTATTAGAAAGATTACTTCAAGCAAAGAGATTATCCATTGTCAACTGAATGAAGTATATAACAATTAGAAGTGGAACCGAGTTTGATGATTTAAAGTATTTTTATATTGATCAAAATGGATGGTTAAGGAAGAAGGGAAGATTATATGTTCCAAATATGGGTGACCCAAGGAAAGACATGCGTAGGGAGTGTCTACGATTGAAATTTATCATTCATTCTGGAGGAACTAAGATGTATCGGGATATGAAAAGGAGTTTATTGTAGGAAGGTATCACAAAGGATCAGGCTTACGGGTAAAGATATGCTTGAATTGTCAATAAGTAAAGCCAAACATCAGAAGCCACGTGGATTGCTTCAACCCTTAGATATGCCAACGTGAAAATGAGATCATATATATGGATTTCATTGATAGATTACCAAGGTCGAGTAGGGGAAATGAAAGTAATTTGGTTATTGTAGATAGGTTGACTAAGAGTGCAAATTTCATTCCCATTAAGTGGACAAGGACGAAATCCATTTTGGCTAAATTATTTATGAAGAATATTGTTAGACTACGTGAGATTCCTAGTAGCATAGTCAATGACAGAGAAACTTTATTCACTGGTGAATTTTGGAAGAGTCTACAAGAGGTGTTAGGTACTAAGCTCAAGATCAGTATCACATAGCATCCACAGACAGGTGGGCAAACGGAAAGAGTTAGCAAATCTTGGAGAATTTGTTAAGAGTTTATGTGCCAGATTTTGGAGGATTGTGGAAAGACCATCTATATTTTCTCAAGTTTTTCTATAACAATAGCTATCAGACTAGTATAAAAATGACACCTTGTGAAGCTTTATATGGAAAACACTGTAAATCACCCGTATGCTGGTGACAAACCAGCGATAGATTGATTTTTAGTCCATATTTACTAAGTGAAGCCACAGAAAGGATTGATTTGATCCAAGCATGGATAAAAAAGGCTCAGTCTAGGTGGAAGAGTTATGCGGATAAGAGATGGAAAGACTTAGAATTCGCAGTTGGAGATCATGTTTTGATCAACTATCGTCGATGAAGGGTGTAGTAAGATTCTGAAAGTCGGGAAAATTGGCACCTAGATTTTTTGGACCATTTGCTATTAAAGAAAGGACCGGGAAACTCACTTATAGGATAGATTTACTGAGCATTTTGGCAAGAGTACATGATGTTTTGCATATTCCTTATCTTGGGAAGTGTGTTCGAGATCCATAGACTGTTATCACTTAGACTGCATTGGAAGACTTAGCAGTGGAACCGAACATGACTATTATTAAGCCACCCATTTGCATTATGGCTAGGGATGAGAAGAAGCTGACGAACAAGACAATCAGATTAGTGTAGGTCCATTGGAGTAACAAAGAGAGAGACCGTACTTAGAAGATAGAGGATTGGATTAGAAACATTAATCTAAATTTTTTTTGATGGCATGTTTTCTGTCTATGATTGTATTCGATGTTTTGTTCCTTAGCATGATTTCTAGGATTTCATCTTTTAAGAAGGGGAGTCTGTTACATCCCTAATTTTGATTAACATTATTTGGGCCATTTAATTAGATAAATTAAATAAAATAAGGTAAGAGGATAAGGAGAATTAGATTTGATAATCTAATTGATCGAGCCTTAATTAGTGAACTAAGAAGGTTGATTAGAACATTAATAATAAGGAGGAAATTAGTGAGGGGTAAAATAGAAAAAAGCTACATTTCCAAACATAAACCCTTTTACTCTTCTCTACCTCATTTCATTTACAATCATACAAACCTAAACATACTCAAGGCTAGTGTTTGCGCCAAAATTGGTCACAAACCCCAAGTGTTGTGAAAGCACTAGTGTATGAATATAAATCAGCAATATCAAAACACAAATCATAGATCTAAGCAAGCAACACGCAGCAAAACAGAAATTATGAACAAGAACACACAATTTCTAGTGGTTCGGCTATCTCCGGCCTACATCCACTTCAAAGGTTTTCACTTTTATTGATGTTCTTCTTTGATTACAGTTGATTACAGCAGATTACAATGGATTATAGCTCTGAAATTCGAGTACAACGGTAGTTGTGGAGTGCAAAGTAGAATCTAGTAGAGTCTTGGTGCTTCAGAATCCAGATCCAGTCAGAGAGAGATCGATCCCTTTTTTGAATAACCTGGGGCTCTATTTATAGGCGTAGGAGGCTGATATTTCTCCCAAAAGTCCGGTAGACCGCTTCAGGCACGTGAGGGGGCCACACGGCTGAAACCTGGAGATCCGGGCCCACATTGGGATCGATCCGACCCTTGGTTTGAATCGATCAAGAAATTGTCCAATCGTGATGAAACTTGGCATGGACATTATTCAACACGTAGGCAAACTCCTATAAAAATTTCATGGCATTTGGATCAAGGGATTGAGAGATATGATCGATTCGAAGTGGAGATTTTCGTTTGGCTGTTTGGGTCGAATCGATCCCTTCGAACCCACTCCCTTCGAATCCATCAGCGCACGCGGTTTTTTGATGAGGTGGTGCGCGTCCTTCGAGTCGATCCGGCCTTCTCTCCGGGTTGAAAGCTTCGTCTCCGTGGATCTCGCCGACTTCGCATAGTGGAGTGACACGTCATCCAAGTTAGTTTACTCGATGGATACAAGCGAGTGAATGTTTCCTGGATTCGAACGCGAGCGATTCGAACTGATGTACCCCAATGGGTTCGAACTCGATCGATTCGAACAAGTTCGGTTCGAAGTAACCAACTCTCGATGGATTCGAACCTGGTGGGTTTGCATGGAGCGAGGTGTTGAAGGATGCGAACTATATGGAGTCGAGTTGAGACATGTGGATGGATTCAAAGGTAGGCCATCGTGATGGGTTCGATGGATTTCATCATGTTGGGTTCGAACAGGGCAGGCGCGGATGGATTCGAAGCATGGCTATCTGGGGGCTTGCTTGATGGATTCGAGTCATGGCTACACCTCTTGGGTTCGAACTAATGCAAGGATGATGGATTCGAGGTAGATGGAGTCGAACCGATGGATGCGAAGTCGATCGATTCGAACTAGGTGGTATCCCATCGATTCGAACCGAGCAAGGTTTGTTTCCCTCAAATTGAATTCATCGTAACTCGAGCATACCAACTCGGATTGACTTGAAATTTGAACCACTGGCTTCTATGATCTTTCTGGTCATGTCCTATCAATTGTAGCTCAATCTGGACTAGGACAAAATTCATCGATATCCATGGTTATCCTACAGTACATAGTTGATACTCAAGAATAATAATCATTGATTCTCAGCAAATTTTGGATATCTTAACTTTGCCAAAAGTTGGGATAACACTTTGCCCCCCAAAACATGCCTTTTCGTAAAAGGTATGTTTTGAACGGTCTTAAATCGAATGTAGTAAATTCACGTTTCATTCATAACTGCAGTATTATCAATCAAGTTCATGGCTGTTCGAAGCAGAATCAACATTCATTCTTTCCGTAGAAGTTGAGAATGAAGTTCCGTAGTCTCTCCGGACTATTAATGGCTACTCTGAACCCTTACTAAGTCCATTCTAGACTTAGTGATTGAATAGAAAGATCCTATTGCACTCCGGCGTTGCCTTCTATCCCTTGCACTCTGGTCCTAGTTAGGACGTATAGCGATGTCATGGTCATTCTGGACTGATCATAGCCTCTCCGGGCTCTTGCTGGATCCCATCCTGTCACTCTCCGATGAAGGGGAAACAGCGCTTAAGTGAGTTGATCCTGTCGCTCTCCGGCGGAGCAACTCACTTCTTGCACACTGGTTCAGTGTATCTGAACATTAAGCGATGTCTTGGTCATTCGAGACCGATCATAGCCTCTCCGGGCTCTTGCTGGATCTCATCCTGTCACTCTCTGGTGAAGGGGAAACAGCGCTTAAGTGAGTTGATCCTGTCGCTCTCCGGCGAAGCAGCACACTTCTTGCACTCCGTACCCAGCCTCTCCGGGTAGGGTCATAAAGCGGTCATTTTTATATTGGTATTTAATGTTCATCCTCTGACTCTCCGGTCAAAAGGTTTATTGTAAGAATTTCTAATTTATTTATTTAAATTCAAGTCCTAGATGTTCAATCTCAAACATCAGGAAAAACTAAACATTTCCTCTCTGGGCATATCGGTTTATCTCCATCTCAGAGCATGCCTAGGGATCTCTCCGATTCCCGTACATGTGTAAGTGGAGTAACCGTTTATTCTGGAAAAAAATCTAAATGAAACTATTCTACCAAAGTCCAAATCTTGGACTTGGCCCTTGCCATCTTTAATCAGTGGATGACGAGTCGTGATCCCGATCCAGGATCGTTCCTGTTAGGTGGAGGCGGTAGTTGTTCAGGCCTTACCACCGCTGTCCGTTCTCTGACAAATTGTGGCAATCTACCACCCCTGGCATGTTATTCCACCTCATCCTTTAGGTGGCGGCATTCATCTGTGGTGTGCCCATCCAGCTCATGGAATAGGCAATATTTTCCAGTCCTACGCTCCCGCTCAGTGGGATCCCTTATAGGTGGCTTTCGACAGGGGAGTTGCCCCCGAATTTCAGTGTAAATTCTTTCTAGGCCTGCAGTCAGATCTGTGTACTGCCTAAATCTTGGTTCTCGTAATTTCTTCCGTTTATCAGGACCATCATGTCTGTCATCCTGTTTCCTTTTTCCCTTGTCCGCTCCGGACTGTTCTCTGGAGGTTCCTTCGCTCTGCGCAACATTTGTTTCCAGCCTCTCGGCTCGTGATTCTTCTAACCGGATGAACTTTTCAGCTTTATGAAAGAACTCTCCAAGATCTTGTGGTGGATCTTTAGTCAGAAAATCTTTAAATTTGGTGCCTTCCGCGACTCCTGCCACCGCCACCATCAAAATCATCGATGGATTCGGACGATCTACAGAAGTCACTATTACATTGAATCTTAGTAGAAAATCTTTTATGGACTCTCCGGCCCTTTGCTTGATCGAAGCTAAAGTCATCACCTCTTGAGTCGCGTCACATGGACCCTAAACTGTCTCATGAAGCAGTCTACAAGCTCGCTCCATGTTTTGATTGATCCAGTCTCTAGTTGCCTGAACCAAAGCGCAGCCAAATCTGACAAATATAGAGGGAAGCATCGTGCCATCACTTCCTCGGATGCCCCCAGCACTTCCATGTGCCTAATATATCTGGTAATATGCATGGTCGGATCTGACCTTCCGTCATAAGGTTCTAGCGTTGGTAGTTTTAATTTTGGAGGGATCCTTGCGTTTCGGATGTTCGGAGTGAACGGACTCCGACTGACTTCTTCCAGCCCTCCACTAGGCAATCCTCCTCTCATGATTCGTCGCACTAGGCCAATGATTCTCTCATCTCCGTCTAGGGGTTGGCCACTTGTCAAGTTCCTATCCTGCCCCCCGAGCCTTGAAGGGAATTCTGGTACGTATTCTTCTGGTGGCTCGTTAGCATATGTATTGGCTCCAGCTTGTTGAGCTCCATCTGTCGGTCTTCTAGTATCGGACCCTGAGGGTTTGCCCCCAAGTCCTTGTTGATCACCTTCAACTCCTGCATTCTGGTCTTGAACCTGTCCTTCGTTAGCTTCTGTAATCCTGATTCCTTGTCCCGCACTTGCAGTTGTTGTAGTTGGTCCAAGGTTTTGCATATTCGCCGCCCTCATTTGTTCGAGGAAATTCTACAGCATCTCTTGTTGGGTCTTCATCATGCTTTCGCGTATTGAATTAGCCATAGCCTCCATCTGGTCTCTAGTGATGTAGACGGAAGCTTGTCCCTCTCCTGCTCCTGTGGATGCTTCTTGGCTTCCTCCTTGTTCGCTCCGATCAACTCTTTGTCTTGTTTGTCGAGTCATTGTCTCTGAATCGAAATTCTTCAAACTCTTAAATCTGAATTCTGAATCTGATGTAGCGGGTGCTAGTTCTTCTCGGTGAAAGCACCAAAGTGTTTGCGCCAAAATTGGTCACAAACCCCAAGTGTTGTGAAAGCACCAATGTATGAATATAAATCAGCAATATCCAAACACAAATCACAGATCTAAACAAGCAACACGCAACAAAACAGAAATTATGAACAAGAACACACGATTTCTAGTGGTTTGGCTATCTCCGGCCTATGTCCACTTCAAAGGTTTTCACTTTTATTGATGTTCTTCTCTGGTTACAGTTGATTACAGCAGATTACAATGGATTATAGCTCTGAAATTCGAGTATAACGGTAGTTGTGGAGTACAAAGTAGAATCTAGTAGAGTCTTGGTGCTTCAGAATCCAGATCCAGTCAGAGAGAGATCGATCCCTTTTTTGAATAACCTGGGGCTCTATTTATAGGCGTAGGAGGCTGATATTTCTCTCAAAAGTCCGGTAGACCGCTTCAGGCACGTGAGGAGGCCCACACGGCCGAAACCTGGAGATCAGGGCCCACATTGGGATCGATTTGACCCTTGGTTCGAATCAATCAAGAAATTGTCCAATCGTGATGAAACTTGGCGTGGACATTATTCAACACGTAGGCAAACTCCTGTAAAAATTTCATGGCATTTGGATCAAGGGATTGCGAGATATGATCGATTCGAAGTGGAGATTTTCGTTTGTCTGTTTGGGTCGAATCGATCCCTTCGAACCCACTCCCTTCGAATCCATCAGCGCACGCGGTTTTGTGATGAGGTGGCGTGCGTCCTTCGAGTCGATCCAGCCTTCTCTCCGGGTTGAACGCTTCGTCTCCGTGGATCTCGCCGACTTCGCATCGTGGAGTGACACATCATCCAAGTTAGTTTACTCGGTGGATACGAGCGAGTGAATGTTTCCTGGATTCGAACGCGATCGATTCGAACTGATGTACCCCAATGGGTTCGAACTCGATCGATTCGAACAAGTTCGGTTCGAAGTAACCAACTCTCGATGGATTCGAACCTGGTGGGTTTGCATGGAGTGAGGTGTTGAAGGATGCGAACTATATGGTGTCGAGTTGAGACATGTGGATGGATTCGAAGGTAGGCCATCGTGATGGGTTCAAAGGATTTCATAATGTTGGGTTCGAACAGGGCAGGCGCGGATGGATTCGAAGCATGTTTATCTGGGGGCTTGCTTGATGGATTCGAGTCACGGCTACACCTCTTGGGTTCGAACTAATGCAAGGATGATGGATTCGAGGTAGATGGAGTCGAACCGATGGATGCGAAGTTGATCGATTCGAACTAGGTGGTATCCCATCGATTCGAACCGAGCAAGGTTTGTTTCCCTCAAATTGAATTCATCGTAACTTGAGCATACGAACTCGGGTTGACTTGAAATCTGAACCACTGGCTTCTATGATCTTTGTGGTCATGTCCTATCAATTGTAGCTCAATCTGGACTCAGACAAAATTCATCGATATCCATGGTTATCCTGCAGTACATAGTTGATACTCAAGAATAATAATCATTGATTCTCAGCAAATTTTGGATATCTTAACTTTGCCAAAAGTTGGGATAACAGTTAGACTTTGTTAAGAGATTAAAGAGGAAGAAAAGCTAGGAAATCAAGATTTAGCTTAGGGAAAACCAATTCTAAACTCAAATCTCAAATCCTATTATCTAGTCAAGGTGAATAATGATAACCCATCTCAAGTTTGCTAATTTAATTTAGATTTTTGATCAAACATGTAACTTTTGTTGTTGTTACGCCATGTTTTAAATGATTAGTTGATTATATCCTTGAATAATGAATTATTGTATATATTATGAAATTAGTTAATAGGTTTTAAGAGTGAAAACGTAGTTTACGACATCCATTTGACTTGAAATTTTGATATGAAAGTGGATTTTTAATTTCATAATTATGTATGACTATTTATGAATTTTTTAAGAGAATAAAATGGTTTTAGTATGGTTTTAATAATTTAAAAATTATTAAATAATTTTTTGGTCCTAAAATTTTTATATGTTAAACAATATGATAAATCTGTTTAATGTAATTTTCGAGAATATTTCCCAAGTGTTTATGGTTTTATATGAATTTGTTAGGCTAGAAAGGCTTAATTATTATATTAAAAAAAATGTGGTTTGCAAAAATGTTTGGGAATGTAATTTCTAATACAGTAGTCTTTCTGAGAAGAATTGGTAAAGAAAGTTATTATCCAATAAGAATTTGACAAGGAATTGGAGTTGGTGAAAAGATATTGTTTTTTAAAGAAATAAAACAGTTTTTATGTTAATTACAACATTGATGATGGCACTAGTATTCTGTGCCGCTAGTTTTATATGCCACATATATTCTATGCCTCATATTTTATACCGCATGTTTTATTGTCATATTGCTAATGCTGCAAGTTTATAGCGACATCCATGATGCTGCGTATTTTTGTATAGACATCAACTCCCTAAAGTAGTAATACCGCTATAACTATATATTTTGACATAAGTTATGTTACGAAATTGATGCGGCATATATGAATTTCAACATTGATTATAAAGAGGCAATGACGCCACCATGTTTTGGCCAAGATGCTGCTATAGGCTACTTTCGACACTTATTTATATGGCAATGATGCCGCCTAACCTTAATTTTGAATTTCCCATATTTTTATGTTTAAATTTTTATACTATGCAAACCAATAATTATGCCGCTTATAATCGACAACCTTTATATTTATGCTACGTGACGTAAAGGATTTCGGCCTTATGGCCATATGTTCTATAAATAAGATATTTTAACATAATTTTGATACAAAGGAGTGTGATGATCCCATAGTGGCTATATCAATGCCGCATTTTATCAATTCAGTGGTTTTATTATACATAGCTACATAGCCTAAGGTTTTGAGGTGCGACAACCTCTAAGAGATTTCGAAGTTCATCAATGTTATTTTATAAAAGCTTACATATCTTGGCATAATATTTTGAATAAAGTAAAGGGCTATAGTTTCCTTATTTTAAAGTTTGATTTCAAGGAAATAAACAGGGTGTTTAGCCTAAAATTTTAATAAGATATTAGTGTTTTTATCCTCTTTAGATCAATTATGATAGGATGAATTGGCTCGTAGATTGGAAAACCGGATGGGACTGGTGTAGGATCATTCCCTATACTTTAGCTATTAGCCCCTAACTGATATTTGTCCAAAACTCCAAACCGTAGGGCTTCATCGGTGGTAAGACTAAAAGTAGGTTTACGCATAGAAAGGAATGCATAAAGATGAGATAGGTTATTGGTTAGCCTGCAAAACCATTAGGATCAATGTGATCCTAGAAATAGCAAGTTTCGGACAGGTCACCCAATTTCCTTCTAACAGTAGGTTGGAGAATTTGATATATCTAGTAGGCCTGAGTCAAACACAAAGGTTTATAGTTACGCTTACAAAACTATGATGTGGGACATATACTCCATTTATTTAGATATATTTATCACGATTACCTAGGCTGCATGCATGCATATGATTGTTTAAATTATCTAGTTTAACCACTGTGGTTGCAGGTGCTTGATTTCTAAAAGACATATTTTTAAAGGATACGAGTGAGGGGGAACACATTGGTCTCGTTGGATATCTATTGACCGAGATGACATATTGTTATTCACACTAGACTTTTTGTTTGTACCCGAATTTTTTGTTTTTCCCCTTTAAATCTTAGGTACTCGTTTGAGTAGTTCGAGAGTAAGGTTCAAAAATTATTTAGGTTGGATGAATAAAGCTTTCGGAGATATGCAGGTGGCAGAGCTAGCTATGTAGGATTCTATCTATCTGTTAATCCGCTATGTTGTGATGACTTTTGTCCATATGTATTAATGGTAGAAATTGTATCTACCCGGTACTAAACTCTAATCAACCAATGGAGCATCTACATATGTCGCTCTTGGAGTTTTGTAATAACTAAATTTTTACCTAAACCTAGGCAATGCTTGGGATTATGCAATGGATATGGAAATTAATTAATGAAATCTGTGTTTTGAAAAAAATTCATATTCTTGTATTTTGATGTTAATGACACTACAAACTGATCTCCTCTTTTCATCGAAGAATAATACTATTTATGACTACAACATCAGTAGCGCTTATTTTTGGGCATTGGAATAGGAAATGTTACAGGCAGTGTACTACTTATGGCTGTTGGGCGAACCAAGCAATGATGTGCTGGTAGTTATTGGATAAGAGTGAAATGACTCATTCGAGAATTTCTTATTGGTTAATAATAACTTAGGTCAAACTAGAAATCTCAAAGTGCCGATATTACATTGTTCTCTGACTTGATAATGCTATTGAATTTCAATGTTGACACTCTACTTTAATTATGGTTAAACCATGGTATAACATCCATGGAATGACTATAGTTGGGTGTAAGTTGAAGCATTGGATGTGAAACACTATTCACCAAAAAAAATTGACTCCTCAGTTATATGTGGTTGGTATCACATTCAACTGTAGCCAACTCAAAGTCAAAAGCTTTGGCCAAAGTAATATAGTGAATAATAAATATTATTATTGAACTATGAATTTTTTTATGGACTAACTGAGGTGGATGTAGATGATACTGGAATTTCGAAAAAACAAAATTCCATAAATCCTAAAGTGATATAGTGTCGATGAGGAGAATTAGTATAAACAAACTATATTAAAAGATACGGCTTAAATTGTAAATTGAATTCTGCCGATGAAGATTTATAAGCAATAAATTCTACCAAACTATCACATTACTAGCTAAGGTGATTGTGACTATTAATTTTCAAATCATTTGGCGTTAACTATCAACTGAATTTACACCTACAAGTCGCATAATTGCATTATTGATTTCTTCAAAATACTACATGATTTAATTTATTTATAATTGTTAAAATTAATTAAATTAATTAATATCGACGAAATATTAATTGTTTGTTTATTTGATGTATTGGGTGCTATTAGTATTTTCTAGTTGCAGATGCATATATAAAAGTCGTATCGATATACGGTATAGATACACATTAGTACAATTTAAATATCATTAATTATTAAACGGGTTAAGATGGTATGAAAGCCCAGAATGCCTTATTTTTGGCTGGCCATAACAAGAGGAAAGAGGATATTTTGGAATTTAACTTTAGATCAGGATCTGAGAATCTGTAAAAGAAGAAAGAGTAAAAGGAGGCGAATTTGTCTCCTCCTACTTGTCTATTTAAAGGAAGCATCCTTCATTTATTTCCTCATTGGCCTCTCAACTCTATCTTGGCTGCCTTTCCCTATCGTACACAAAATCATGGCGAAATACATTATACCTCATTTTACATCAGTTAAATACAAATTGCGATGCTCTTAAGAATTGCAAGATACCAAGATCGATTTAAGGAGAATTAAGAGTTATCTTCAACCAATGTTCACCAAATAACCTTCTTTTCAAAGGTATATCCTATTTTCAATCCAATGTTATGATAGTTTGAACTGTATATCTATATCACAAGTTTTTATGTGCTTGAATTTTCTTACCCAACATATATAGTTGATTCTGACAACATTGAATGACTTGAGTACATGATATAAATTTATTAACACTTTGTTTAGAGTTCAGATATCTTTTTTAATCCCAGAATTTTCCTACATTTACGAATAATTGTTTATTTTAAATCATGATTTCATAGTATATATAAAAAATATATGTGTCTATATATGTGTCTATATATATATATATATATATATATATATATTGTAATATATATTTGTAATAGCTCGCCCTTCGTAATACCCTGAATCAACATTGAATAACAATATATGACTCTCTAATGGCACAAAAAACAGTGCTAATCTACTTTTTGACCAAAGCATATTTTAAACAACATTAGAAGTCCAAAATGAAGATGATATGAGTATAACTTAGAACCATGCTTAGAACGATAAAAGAGTTAAGCCCAAGAAATTTGGAGGGAAAATAGACTAAGTAGACCACTCGGTACAGAGACAAATCTCTCGTTACCGAGATGTATTTTCTCTCGAAAATGCTCCTAAACTCGCGACACTTCAGGTACAACTTCAATCAGTTATCATCAAATGCTTTTCTCGGGGGCTAGATAGGCACCTTCAAAGATTGATGAGAAAAAAATCAAAGAAAGTAGGATAAAATAAGTGTTATGAAAGGAATCATGGTGTTAACCTATTTTTATGCCAAAGAAGATTTTAACTGGACATAGAAGATCGAAACAAAGAAGAAATGATTCACGAACTTGGAGGCACATTCAAAAGGAAAAGAGAGTCAAAACCAACAAGTTTAAGTGGAAAATTACCTAAGGAAATAACTCAACCGCGACCTAAATAGGTCGCCCCCGAGTTATTTTTCCTCCACCTTTTGCCTCTTGAACACTATATACCTCTTGTTCTACTCCAATAACTCATGGTCAACTGATTGTTCAATGATTTGGATGAGCAATCTCAAGGATTAACAAGAAGAAAGCAAAGGAAGCAGATATAACGAAGATCACTATAATGAACTCAAAGTCAACGGTGAAAGACTTAGAACAACTCAAAAAGAAGATAGAAAAGTTAGCAAAAGACTGAAGTTTGATTCGCATGAGTAGAAATAACTCGGGCCCGAGTTATTTAACTCGGGATCGAGTTATTCTAATAGCTCAAGGGGTCACGTGATATCTTGTGTGGCACTGGGCTAACTCCTAGACTCTGCTACAAGTGAGCTTCTGGACCTGTATACCTGTTTTTCTATAAATACCAGCCTACCAGCAACCAAAGTGGGATCTTCTTTCTGCTTCATCTCCTCCAGCTCTCTAACTTTTGGATCTGGAACTTCTTCTTCTTCACCCATATCATCTACCTTTCAAACACTCTAGAAACTCCACTGTAAATCTATGATCAACTAGATTGTGGCCAGATCTAATGTAAGTAGTAGTAACCCAGAGAGAGAATAACTAAATAAAAGAGATTAATGTGAACATAGGCTAGAGATTACGCCTGTTACTACTAATAGTGACATCGAAGATATCGAATCTCAAGGCATATCGAGTTTTTAAAAGAAGATATCTTGTTCCTATGGACTAAATAGTAGTGAGCGAGCCTCTACAACTAAATATTGTAGAGCTGAAGCAAAAGAGGAATCTCAAGCCATCTAAAGATGTTGAACAACTAAAAGGGAGATATCGGGTGCCATATAGATGTCGAACCTTTACAAGCTTTTATAGGAAATAAGGGGTTTTCGAGGTATACAGGATACTAAGGTTTAGGAAATAAAGATGGCATTGAATGACTACAACACGACAATGATGTCACGTGCCGCTAAAATGATGATGAATATCTTGTATCATCAAAATAAAGAAAGATGTCGCAAATCTATTAGGATTGAAGATGCCGTAAGTCATTAGTGTGGCAAGATGCTGAAAATCATCAGGGCTAGGATGTATGTCATAGGTCATCAACCAAGTAAACAAGATGCTACATATCGATAGCATATTGAAGGTTGCAAATATTATTTATGAATGAAGGGATGTTGCATGTTATAAATACATTGGATTATACCAGTTAAACCGCTTTTTAGCCAAGCAAAATTCAACTGGACTTAGAAGTTTCAAACACGATGAAACGACTTGGAAATTGGCAAGCATACTTATATGAAGTAAAGAAGTGGCTCAAATAAAAATCACCTAAAAATAAGCTAATTAAACATATTTGCACCGACTAATTCATGTTTATGACGACTTGTTTTGGCTCTATATTTATCTACTCCAAATTCACACAAGTCGTTGTCTACCTCTTCCATGGGTGTCTAAGTGATTTCCAAGGATTTTGAATCACCTATTCCAAAAATTGAAGAGTTAATATCTAAAACAGCAGAATAAACCAAGAAATAAGGAAGGATCATAAAAATCAACCAATGATCAAAAACAACATGAGAAACATCAAAATCAAGTAAGAAGAGTAAAGCAAACAAGTTCAAAGTGATTCAAACTAAGGAAACATGTCGACGATGACATATTTAGTCAACTCGTGGAGCTTCACGACTTCATATGTGACCTTGGGCTGACCTCTGGACTCTGCTACAAGTGGACTTCTGACCCATCATGATTGTTTCCCCTATAAATTAAAGCCTAGATGCGACCAAAAGGGGATGTGGATTCTCTAAACATGGAGAATCTACTACTTCTTCACTTCTAACCTCAATTATTTGTTGTTCTATGACTTAGATCGGCAATTATTAGTATTCTTAAACAACCTGAAAACACTATTGTAAATCTGGGACCCACTTGATAGTGGTCGCATGTGATATAACTAATTGTAATCTTGAGAGAAAGCAACTAATAAAAGATTGAAGTAGACATAGGCTGGAGATTACATTGAATTAATATAAAAGTTATGTCTCCTTTTACTGATTTTCCATTTATTTTACTTGGACTGGTGCTTTCAGCTTATTTATGGGTATTGATTCTTTTTTGGTTAAATATTTTAGTGCTTTCACTGAAATCAAGAGCCAAATATGAATACTTGAATCTAAGATTTGGAGAAGATAAAGAGGCCTAACACTAGATCTATGGTTGGAGAAGCCAACCAGAGCATGGAGCAACATGAGATGTAATCAAATTCTCATCAATCCATCTACGTAACTAGAGAAAGATGGAGAAAATGATAAAAAGGGATACAGAATGGGAACAGCTAGATGGACTTTTCCAAAGGATTGGATAACAAGGAATGCCTAGAGCGGTTGGAATTCAGAACCAAGTGCCAGTAAAAATGGAAGGAATATTTAGAGTTGGAGCGAAGCAAGTTGGAACAATGCCCCCACAAATAGAACAGCTCGATACCGACTAAATCAACTCGGTATCAAGAGAACTATACTAAGGGCTATGTTGGTGTGATTGATGGGATACCAGGAATGGGTAATGCTGAAGCCAGAGTGGCAAACCAGAATAAGAATGCATGACACCAAGAGCTGGAACCAAAAACTTATCCTTGGAACGGGGGGTTAGAATGAAGCTATGGATCAGAGACTTCCATTGGATACAACCACATGATCGGGATGGATTGGGATCAGGTTTGATTCCCTTACCCTGCCTTTAAATAAATGATGAAATATAACTCTCAGACCACTCACACGTATACAAGCCTAGATCGGTCTTTAGGGACGCTCTAAGTCAGATGTTTGGGATGACTATTTTGGACAAAAATAACCTTGGGCTGCTTGCACATGTATAAGACCTAGATTGGTTCCTACACGCTCTAAGTCAGATGCATGGGATGGATAATTAGGATTTCTACTTGTTTTCTTTGATTTGAATATCCTACTCTTGAAAAATTCACATTGAATGTGGTGGCTGATATTGATCGCCTTATGTCTCGATCAGAGATTAAAGACCAGAGTGCAGGGTGCAAGTCTTACCACCGAAGAGTGAGTGGATGATTTTATACAATATTGATCGTCTTAAGTGTCGTCTGAAAAGATGGAACTGGAGTGCAAGGTATAATCCCCTCGTCGAACAATGACCGGATGGGCTTGTATGATATTGATTGCATTATACTCCATCAGGAGAGATGGGACCAAAGTGCAAGGTGCAAGTCCCCTCGTCGGAGAGTAGGCAGATGGGCTTGTACAATATTGCTTGCCTTAGAGCCCTGATCTGATAGTCGAGACTTGGGTGCAAGGTAAAGGCTCCTTTTCTCAAGAGCGAGTGGATGGGCTTGTACGAAAAGTAAGTCCCATTACCAGAGAGTGAGCAGATGGGCTTGCTTTGGTAGTTAGGTATCCTTACTAAAGAGTGAGAAGATTAGACGTAGTAAGAATTCAGAGTGATTAAAAACCTAGACTGGGAAATAAATGGTCCAGAGCAATCGAAAACCTAGATTCGATGATAAACGATCCGGAGAGATCAAACCCTAGATTGGAAGATCAACGGTCTAGCGAGATCAAGTTGCGAAGTGGATGCGGATTTGATAAAAGGGTTTGGACACCGTGCAATCAGAGAAAGTAAGATAAGCCCTAGGTGAATATAGATGGCAGGATATGTAGAAAGATACTTCTGGAGAATTCACTAAGGTCAGGATCAATGGTTAGCCGGAGAGCTTAACTATCGAAGACTGATTTCTAGAACTTAGTCTTCTGAAAAGAATGCCTTACATTCGAAAGAAATACTTTAGGAGTTAAGTATTAACCCGCTTTTTAGCCTAGTAGATTTCAACTAGACTTGGAAGATGCAAACGAGGGTGAAATGACTTAAAAATTGGCAGGCACACACTTAAATGAAGCAAAGATGAGGCTTAGAGAAAACTCACCCAAAAATAAGCTAATTAAACATGTCGGCACCAACTTGTTCATGTTGGTGATGACTTGTTTTAGCTCCATATTTGTCTACTTAAACTTTACATAAATCATTATTTACCTCTTCCATGACGCATAAGTGATTTCCAAGGATTTTAAATGACTTATTCCAAGAATTGAAGAGTTAACAGCTTAAACAATAGAATAAATCAAGTAGTGAAGGAATGATCATCAAAATCAACCAACGACCAATGAAAACAACATGGGACACATCAAAATCAAGGAAAAAGAGAAATTCAAATTAGTTTGAAGTTATTCAAACTAAGGAAACATGTTGGTAACAACATGTCTAAGTCGGTACAGACATGTTTGATCAAATCGTGGAGCTACAGGACTTCACGTGGGATCTTGGGACAACCTTTGGATTCTACTACAAGTGTAATTCTAACCCATCGCTATCATTTCCCCTGTAAGCCTAGCGGCAACCAAAAGGGGATCTAGATTCTCTAACCGTGGAGAATCTGCTACTTCTTCACCGCTAACCTCTCCTCCATCAGAGCCACGTTGAAAACAACTATTTGTTATTTCAGGACTTAGATCAGCAAATTCTTAGTAATATTAACTCTCAACCAACCTAGAAACTCTATTGTAAATCTGAGATCCATTCTTGATAGTGGTAAGATCTGATATAACTAATTCTAATCTAGAGAGAAAGCAATTAATAAAAGATTAAAGTGGTTGTATGCTTGGAGATTATGCCAAACCACTATAAAAACTATGTCTCATTTTATTGCTTTTTTGTTTATTTTACTTGAACTGATGCTTTCATCTAATTTTTGGGAGTTGATCCATTTTTTGAGTTAACAATACCGAAATGCAATGGTGTCGAAGGTCAAGAGATAGTTATGTCACCTACCTCCACCCCTATAAATACAGACCGAAGAGCAACTTGGAAGGGGATTCATTCTTACCTTTTTCTTACATTTTTAAAAGTTGTAACCCTAAATTGATGTGGGGATTTTTGCCGATTGTAATATTCGGAATTGTACACATAAGGATTCGAATATTAAACATTCGCATAGCATATAATGGAATAAATGAAGATTCTTGAATTACAATATGGCTTAAGACATGCATACGACTCCTATGCCCTATTCTTATGACATGCATATGAATTCTATATTGAATATGCATATTTTTTCAATTTAATAAAAGGTTGATCAAGCCTATTACTAGATAGATCTCATTTTCGTAGCATACTTTGGGATTGATGAAGAACTTTGTTAACATTTGATGCTAGAAGGATAACTCGGACCTCCGTTACCCCACATATCCTATATTTGACATTCCTTGTCTTGCAATGCATATAAAGGACCCTCCCAACTTGCACATAAGGGATATATAAAACTTTATGAACCCAACGTAGCCCACTGGACTACGTGATGACTAATTCCGAACAAGGGTCTTCTGAACCTCAAGTGGTTAGACTAAATTATCAAATTACCACTTACCCTTGATTTCCTGAAAAGCAAATTTAAGGATATTGGCCCTACGAATCACGGAATAACAGAAACAAGTGGCTTCATATGACCCCGATAAATGGAGTATAACCCATTCCACATAGAACCTACCACAATTTCGCATTTGGAAAAGAGAGCACGAAGAAAAATAGATTATTCCTAAAAATGAAGAGGGTCATACAGCTTAAATCCAAAAGAACTATTTTCGAAAAGGAAATAATAAGAGATTTTGGCCAATTTTACCCAGAAGTGGGTAAGTGTAATTAATCATTTTCCCGCACCAATCAAAATCCAAAAGAGAAATTTTAGGGATGATGATGATATGCTAATGCAATAATGCAAGAGAGTTAAATGGGAAAAAAAGCATTATGTCCTAAAAATTCTCGATCTTCTATGATCTATTCTCTCGCCACTTTATTTGAGAATATCTACCGCTTAACTAAGGAGAGGCTAAACTATTGGCCTTCCATGAAGAGATGTTCGAGAAATGAACGGAATCTTGGGAAAGCCTATTGCCAATATCATAGAACAAATGGACATAATACCAATATGTGTCGAACCTTAAAAGGAATGATCATGAATTTCATGGCCAGAGGAGAGCTTCAAGAGTTTGTTAAAGAGATTTAACCAATGTATCTATATGAATCGAATACTCAATAAAGAGAAATATTTCCTAAGAACAATTCATAAAATAAATAAAAAGCCTAAATCACTACCAAAGACGGTAGTAAGGGGCGAAATAAAGCCTCTAATCCTGCCACAAGGGGCTGGTTAAAGTACCTCCTAGAAGGAGGTCAGAGTAAGCCTTTGGTCCCACCTAAGATGGCTTGCTAAAGCACTACAAGACTTTGGTCCCACCTACATGGCCTAGCTGGAGCGTTTCCTATAGGGAGGACGGAGTAAGCCTTTAGTCTAGCCTAAGATGGCCTAGCCAGAGCACCGAACCTGCCTTCAGTCTCTCCTATAAGTCCATCTAAAGCGTAAACTAGAGAGAGGCGGGGTAAGATTTTGGTTCTACTTAAGATAGCTAACTAAATGCACCGGACAAAAGACCTAAATCAACACCTATGAGAGAGATAATGGGTTCGATCTGATTTGAGATTATTACCTAAAGATGATAAGAAAGAAATCAATCAAAGCCTAAATCACTAGCTGAAGAGCAGTAAGATATGGTCTTCTAGAGGAAGATCAAGTACAAAAGTGAATCAAACTCAATCCTTAAGAAGGATTGAGGCAGTCTTCTAGAGGAAGATCAGTAAAATTCAAAATAAACCAACTTCTATCCTAAGGAAAAATCATGGCAATCTTTTAGAGGAAGATCAATCAATAAAATTCAAAAAATAAATCTAAATCTCTCCTAAAGAAGGGATCAAAAGCAGTCTTTTAGAGGAAGAACAATCAACTTTGAGTTATTTTCTCCAAGTCAAAATTAAAGTGATCTTCAATTCATATTCTTTTTAGAAGATTTTCTAGTCTTCAATTAATATTATTGTCAGATGGATTTTTGATCTTATATTATTGCTAGATAGTTTGTTGGTCTCCTATTTTGATAAAATTATAATTACTAGAAGGATTTCTAGATATATATTCCTTTGAAACTTTTGATCAAATAAGTACTTATCTTTTAGCATGTCACATTAAAGACAAGATTTAGACTAAGAAGACCAACCAAAGCTCAACCAAAAGTTACATATCATTTCAAATCAAATCAAAGCCCTTGAGAACAAGCTATAATAATTCAGACAATCAGCAAATTTGCAAGAAAGAATACACTATGCATATATAAGGTAAAAATCATTCAAATACCAGTTTATTTAACACATTAATTACAAGAATTGCAGGTACAAAAAGGTTGGATAACAAGAAAATCTAGTAAAAGTTGCCAAAGGTTCTCTTTTAAGAACCAAGGCCTTGTGCTATCCTTTTCAAATCTTTAATGGTTGAGGAAGAATCAATAATATGATAAATTGCCATATCCAGATGTTGTTTGGCTTCTTCTCTTTCTTTCAAATAGTATTTGCATTGTCAATCGAATCAAGTTGAATTTTTAATGCCCAATCGAGCGCCTTGTTCGCTTCCTTTAAGACATAAACCTTACCCTTTAATTTCTCAACCTCCTGTTCAAGGGTGTATTATATATATATATTGAAGTCTCTCAAGCTTGCTCTTGGAAATATTAAGATGAGCAGAAACCTTGTCATTCCACTATTTGTTTAAAATTTGAGCAGTTCATGTTTAATTTTTATGAACCATCTTGAAAGCTTGTCATTATCTAAACTCGAGGGCAGGTTCAAAAAATGGAAAATCGTTCCTTACGAACCAAAGGAGCAGGCGTAGGAAGGCTGGATTTTCCTCTACTCGTAATAAGTTCTAAGGATTTACAGTTTACTTGGCTTTTCAATAATTGTACTTTAAGATCCATTACTTGTTTATGTAATTGAGCAATCTCTGCCTCAACTTTGGTGCTTTGACTCCAAGGCCTAGATTGGCCAGTGGCATCTATTTTCCCTTTCAACTCTTGAATTCTCCCATCTTTTTCTTTAATTTGTTCCTATAATTGTAAGTCATCTCCTTTAAGCTACTAAGTATGGATCTCAATGGATAGTACATGTCATGCCATTTCTGTGCTTCAGGATTACCAGGAAATGATAAGGTTAAAGTATATTAAGAAGAGAGCTTCTTCTTCTTAAATTCAAACTTGAACTTAGCTTTAATGATGTCCAATAGACCGAGGAGTTCTGGACCGCAAGACACGAGAGTTGGTTGTTTTTCTCTAATAAAAAATAATAAGTAAATGAAAAAAATCAATACGAAGAAAATGCTTTCTTTATTAACTACTAGAAGGAGTATAAGCACAAGAAAATTCAAATTACAATAGTAATACAAGTTTTATGTATTTAACTCTTAAAGTTTAAGAATGGAAGTTTGAGCCTTGTTAAGTGATCCAGTGGACAATGAGAGGGTAGAATCAAAAGGAACATTAAAACCCTTGAGGAGTATTAACTGGTAAGAATTGATGATAATTCTATTTTTTGACCAAAGCACTGATCTCATCAGATAATAATTTAGCATTGTTGATTCGTATCTTCCTGAGCAATCTATCCTTTTTGTTATCCAAGAAATCAAAGTGAAAGTGTGAAAACCATGTGTAAATTTTCTAGAGATCTCTAAGGAAACAATATTTTGCTAGTCGAGAGGTTTTGAAAACTAATGATTTCTCTTTGAAGTTCCTCTTTAATTTGATGAATTTACTCAAAAGTGTTATGCAAACAGCACTACTCGATGATTCCTTAATCTGTATGAATTACGAGAAATATACTATGTTGCAAGAAATAAGGAATAAAAATAATAAAATTCATACAATTGTTTGAATTACACATTGGAAGAAAAATTATTAGGTTCATACAATGTCGGTCCTTTCTAAAATTCAGAAATGAATCTCTCCTTGTTAAACTTCACTTTCTCAAAGGGAAGAGTATTTAGGGTAAGGGGAATATTCTCAAACCTAGGAAGATTCTAGCATTCCCTATGATGAGGATCAGACCTATGCTCGTTTAAATATCTCTTATGGAGATGTCTAATCAAACCTATACTCTTCTCCCCCAAATAAGAAAAATCAACAAAACTACCTCTAGAATGAACTTTATAAAGAAATTCTACTAAGACATATCTATCTTCAATGAGCATCCAAAAGAGTGCAGTTAACTCTGCATTTTCCATCAAAACTCTTTTCTATGAAAACCAGATCCTTTTAAGAGTCGAACAACATAATTTTCTTCAAAATTCTTAAATCATTTGACTTGAAGGCCAAGGCGCCAATATGTTTCAAACAATATGTTATGCACTTTGATTACCCTCTCAAGTTCCCTATTCAGTCGATGCATTTCCTTTTGGCTCTTCTCATATAATGTCTTATAGTAATAATTGGATCTCTTCCTTCACTAAAGTTACAAACTTATTAACTAAAGGCTACTAGATAATTCTAAGCATTTAATAATGAATTACGTATCTATGTAACTGGAACCTGAAAGGCCGAAACTTGAGTCTTCTCTTTCGGCTGTTGACTAGGGGAAATAGCATTTTTGGAGGGATATTTTCTTGTGCAGCATCCTAAAGATCTGGAAAGTTAGAATGATCTGCATCATCATCATCCCCACTATTAGTATCTTTATCCCCTTTAAGTGGAAGGTCATCAAACAACAATAACCTCTCAGGGTCAACAACATTTTCTTTAGGGAATTCTTCTTGAATCAAACCGTAAGTTCTCCTCAGTATGAGGTCCAAATTCCTTTTAAATATGCCTTTAGCTTTGGAAGGGAAGGAAAATCAAAATCCGAGAATTTGTCGATATTATCACAATATGCTATGAGGAAAGCATCTTCAATAGCACTTTTATATAATTGTAGTGAGAGACTGGACGAGAAAAAGGAAGATTTCTCCTTGGCATCTTTTATAATACTATTAGCATAAACCAGGGAGGCATCCTTAGTTTGCACCTTGTCCTTCAGATACTTCACCTTACTAGCCAATTTGACCTCTTTTTGTTGGCCCATTCAAGATATATTTTTAGAGTTTTCACATCCTATTCCAGTAGCGATTTGGTTTTTCTTTTCCTCATCATAGGAGAAGGCAAGTTTTCCCTTCTCGAAAAAAGGATTATATTTCTCCATGGAAAGCAAAGAGACTTGCACCCCGAGTTTGGTAATTTGAGTGGAAGGCTCTTGAGAGTTCTCCTGGAGAAAGAATATGTGTTCGGCCGCCTAAAACATACATAGGTATAAGTTAAGCTAGGATGTACAACGTTAAAAATTTAAGATAGTAAAACACAAGAATATACATACTTGTAAAAGTTGTTGGGAAAGAAAATAAAGATGATCTATTAAAAAGGATGATGATTACATTGGCATAAGAGAAACTATAGTTGGGGTTGGACAACCAAACGAATAAAATTATTAAAGTCTATAGGAGAAGTTTGAGCTTGAGTCTTTGTGGGAAGAGAATTATTGGGAAGGGGAGTCTGACCTAATTCCTCAAATAAAAGTTGAAATCCCGAAGCCGAAGTGGAAAACAAGATGTTTAGCAAGGCGTTCTGGGTATAAACCTTCTCTAAAATTTCTTGTGCATCCTAATTCGAAGAGCCTAAATCAATCCTGCCAAGATCTTGAGTGGTCAAGGAATCATCCATATTAGACTTTCCTGCAACAACATTGGAGGTCTCGTCATCCCTGAGCATAGGTTTTCTACTCATAAGGAGAGTTGAAGTGTCAACTAGAGCGTTGGTGCTCGCTTTCCTTTTTAGTTCATCAATAGCTTTAGCAATAAATTCTCTGATTTGGGCAGGTTTAGCTAATGTAGGAGCGTGACCTTTGGCCTTCTTTTTCTTTAAAGAAGTGATAAGTGCAAATGACCCTAAATCAAAAGAAAAGTTTACAAGATACCGATACAGAAAGTTTCATTCAAGTTATAACTAAAATTTACTATGAGAAGCACCCTGAATGGGAGAAGAAGAAGAAAAGGTTTTCTTATCACCAATTACTAGATATAGCCTCCTATAAGAATCCCCTTTTATCATCAGAGATTCTACAAGCACTTTGTGGTGGCCCAATATCAAAGAATATTTGCGGATATTCACTTCACTGAAGAATGTGAGCCTGTTCCCTAAGCTTTTAGAAGCCTTTTCAAAGTCTCAATATGTGGAGTAGGATTTTTTTTTAGGAGAAGATTCTAAAAGAAGATATTAATCATAAGAGAATAATAAAGTATAACAAAAAAAGAAAACTTACTGAAAACAGTAAAGGACCCTTTGGTCCTAGGAGTATAGCATCTGATATAGAAAAACTGATTCAACCAGTCCTTCATCTTATTAATCGGATTGGTAACTAAGGTTTTCCAAGAAGGAAGAAGATAGTATACAGAGTAATCCTTTTGATCGCTTATTCTTATGAGATTCACCAATGAATGGAAGGTCCTGGCATTTAGAGATAGGAGCTTAGCTTTCAGAGTAAGAACTTTTAAGCAGCTCAAGTAGATGTAAGAATTAGGAGTCAGCTGGATCATTGCATGACCTAAGTGCCCCATAAATTGTAGAACGAATTCAGGGAGAGGTAAATATTCAGAGTGCCATATATAGATAGGGGCAACAGAAAAGAATCCCTTTGGAGGTTGTTTATTTGACCAGAAGGACCAGCAACCATTGCCTCTGTATCTGTGATATCAAATTGCTGAAGGATTGTATCTCTTGAATAGTAATGAAAGACTGGTTAAGCCTGTATTCTCCTTTCTTTATAGGAGAAGAAGGTTTAGAACTCTGCTGGGCTTTTTACTTTTCGTGTATATGTCAAATGACATTACATGAAGTCAGGAAAGTATTTCATACTTTGTAAAATTTAGAATGCTCATAAATGAAAAATAGACCATTACATGCCCAACAAAGGAATAGTTAATTAATTAAAATTACTCAAACCATAATTGAAGGATGTCAAAATTTAAGATTGACTATAAAATTTACAACGAGTCAATAACCTAGTGAGTACTCCATCTGTAGATGTCAGGTTTATAATAGGATGTCGAATTTGTAAAGCATAATCAGTTGGAAAATCATTGGCAATTTTTAATATACAAAGGGATGTCAAGTTTATAGCTAGTCAATGAGGTTCAATAGAAATATCACACTAATAACATTTTACATAAAATATCGAATATTAACTCATTACCGAATCCATAGGATGTCGAATTGATTATCTATCATAAAAATCACAATGGGATACCGAATCAGTAACCAGATTAAAAACAAGTTGATTTAGAAGTACTTTGGTTTATTGCCAAATTTATAATAATGTCGAACATGTAAATATCTATAGGTCAATTATGAGATAATAATAGTACAAACTTTTGATGTCTTACAAGATTAAAATAGGATGTAGAATTCATAATGAATATGTTAGCACTATGAGTAGTTATCGAACCTGTAAAGGGTAACGACTTATTAAAAAGATATCGAATCTATAACAACTCTTTAAGCAGTTGCCAAATTTATAAGAGGATACTGGCTCATTGTCGGTTGTCGAATTTTTATTTAATAAAGCATTTCCACAAACAGACGTCATGCTTTTAAATAGATACCGAACCTTAAGTTGAATGTCAAATGTTGAAAAGTTAATGATTTCGAAAACCAAGCAGTTTTTGAGTTTTGAAAAGGATTTCAAGTTTCTAATAACTAATTCAGTTTTTAATTAAACAAGAATACTCCAAGTTTACAAATTCCCACCATCAAAATTTAATCAATCAACAAAACTCAAAATAGCATGCTAACTTGAATGCTAAGCTCACCAAGAATCGTATTAAGCATATAGTTTAACTTGGATTCCAAAAATTCACAATCAAAATCCGATAAGTAAGCTCTGATTTAAACTAAAAATTGAAAGTTCGCCCTTAATTTCATATCCAAATCAATTAAAAATGAGAATCAAACCTTGAGATCAAACTCGAATGCTGGAATAAATCAAAGTTTATTAAGTAGAAATTGTAAAATTGAAATCTTTTATCTTAAGCTTAGTTTGTAGATAAGAGGTAAGGAGAAGGAAAAGAGCAGATATTTATGAGAGAAGAGTAAATAACTATCGATTTCGTTTTAAATAGACGAATGAGATCTAAAAGGAATACTAATTGGCGGTAAATGGGTTGTCGAAGCATTAGGCACTGATATTGAAGTGTTAACTTGAAAAGTCAATAGTTGTTTCATACAAGGGGGGCATATGTTACTACCAATATTGATATCGAGGATACCGAAAATCAAGAGATATCGAATTTCTACAACTTAGAAGATATCAAGTTCTTGTGGTTTAAATAGTATCAAGCCTCCGCAACTAAATATGTAGACCATGAAACAAAAGAGGAATGTAGAGCCACCTGGGGATATCGCATATCAAAAAGGGAGATACCAAGTACTAGATAGATGTCGAATCTTTACAAGCTTTCATAGACAACAAGGGGTTTTCAAGTTTATACAGGATACCGAGTTTTGAGAAATAGAGATGGTATCCAATGACTACAATAGGACAAGGATGTTGCATGCCGCTAAAGTAAGGATGAATATAGTGTATCATCAAAATAAAGAAAGATGTTATAAGTCTCTTAGGATTGATGATGTCTTAAGTCGTCATCGCAGCAAGGATATCGAAGATTATCCAGGCAAGGACGTCTATCATGGGTCACCAACAAGGTAAACATGATGCCGCATATCGACAGCATATTGAAGGTTGTCGAAGATTAACAATGAATGAAGGGATGCCGCATGTTATCAATTTATTGGATGATACCAAAATGCAAGGGTGCCAAAGGTCAAGAGATAGCTGTGTCACTTACCTCCATCTCTATAAATATGAACCCAAGAGCAACTTGGAAGAGGATTCATTCTTACCGCTTTCTTATATTTATAGAAGTTGTAACCCTAAATTGATTTGGAGATTTTTTTTTCCAATTGTAATTTTTGAACTTTGTACACATAAGGATTTGATTGTTGAACATTTGCATAGTATATTTTGGAATAAACGAAGATTCTTGGCTTACAATATGGCGTATGACATGCATATGTCTCTTGTGCCTTATTCTTATGATATACATATGAATTCTCTATTGAATAAGCATAATTTTTCAATTTTAATCAAGGTTGATCAAGCATATTACTTGACAGATCTCATCTTCTGAGCATACTTTAGGGTAACAAAGAAATTTGTTAACAACGCCGAACCATTATATAAATTCTTATGTGTTCATTACTTTTCTACTATTTTTACATCTATTTAAAAGAACTGGTGCTTTCATCTAATACTTGGGTGTTTATCCATTTTTGGCATTAACATTTGGTGCTTCCATTGAAAATATTAGATCTCAGGACTTAAAGCTTGAATCGAAGATTTGGAGAACATGAAGAGGCCTAACACCAGATCTAAAGTTGGAGGAAGTTAACCAAAGCATGGTAGCAGCCAGGGATCCTCAAATTCTCATTGATCCATCTACATAACCAGAGAAGAGATGGAGAAAATGATGAAGGAAATGCGGGATGGATTAGTGACTCAACACCAGGAAATGCTTGAAGGATTATTCCAAAGGATGAAAAGATAAGAAATAGCTAGACCTGCAGGAATTCAAAACCAAGTGCCAAGAACCAATGCAGGAGCATCTAGAGTTAGAGTGAGAAAATTGAAACAATGCCTCCATAAATAGAGCAGCTCGGTACCAACCTAAATCAACTCGATCCCGAGAGAATTAGAATTATACTAGGAGGTAATATTGATGTGACTGTTAGGATGATAGGAATGGATAGTGTTGGAGCTAGAAACACAAATTAAAATGTGAATGAACAACAATCAGAGGAATGTGTGCCAAAACCTCCCCATAGGAATGGTGGAAAGAATGAAGCCAAAGGAGTAGGTCAGAATGCCAATGTGCAGCCAAAAGAGTACGTGCCAGACTTTGTATCGGAGTTCTCCTAAAAGAGTATGGGGTAGTATATTGCTTTTGGTCGAAGACCATGGTGAAAACCGAATTGCTAAGTTGGTAAGGGGAATAGTTAGTTGTGGACTCCTAGACCATAGTTTGGAGGACGTAAGAAGGAATCCGTTCACTTCTAATATCCAAAATGCAAGAAATTCTCCTGATTTTAAACTTTCAATTCTGTAAATGCACGATGGAAAGTCAGATCCAATGGTTCATCTGATGAGATACATCCGACATATGGAGGTGTTGGGTACTTATAAGGAGGTAATGGGGCGGTACTTCCCGTAATACTTAATGGACTTTATGGCAATGTGGTTCAGACAACTAGAGAATTGGTCCATAAGCACGTGGAGAGGTTTGTTATTAAGTTCTTAAGATAGTTAAGAGCTCATGTCTCATGATCAAAGAATGTGAAAATGCTATCAAGCATGAAGCAAAGACCTAGAGTGACCTTAAGAAGCTATCTGACAAGGTTAAACGCAACAGCAACTGGAGTCCATAAGCTAGGCACATCTATAATCTTAATGGTGGTAGTGTCTAAGTTCGCGAGCAAGACCGACTTTAACATTGCCTTGGAAAGGGATCCACCAATGGATCTTAGGAATTCTATCATAAAGATGAGAGATATTTGCACTAGGAAGACGCTGAAGTTGAGGATGGTGCAATTAATGTTGTGAATGATATAAGACTATCTGAACGAGGAACAAAAAAGACAACGGAAAAAGAAGCGCCGATGATGGGTTCGGGGAACTGAAATGACAAAGAAGGGAGTCGAAATTCTCTTCCTACACTAATCTAAGCCTCCGGAGAGGAAATCTGGACACTATGGGGCAGATTCCCAATTGCATGTTGGCTAGGAGAAAGCTTACTGATCGGGAGAAAAGATCTGGAAAGTCTGTAGCTTCCACGAGTTGGATGAACATGAAACGAACGAGTGCCGAAACCTTTGTGGTCTAATAGAAGATGGTTCAGAGCAAGATAGTACATAAGGAACGGGACTAGAATGGTGTGGCTAAAACAACTACCATCTACATCAAATGCATCAAGGAATAACCAAGGACCTGGTCCAAGGCTTGAAATCCCATGATCGGGATGGTCGGGAATCAGGTTCGATTCTCTCATTCCGGTTCTTACTCCTTTGAAAAAGTAAGGTAATAATAACCTCATACTGCATATATGTGTACAAGGCCCAGATTGGTCTCTAGGAATGATCTTAATCGGATTCCTATAATGACTATTTAGGATAATAATAATAATAACCTCAAGCCGCTTACATGTGTACGAGACCTAGATTGGTTCATAGGCACGCTCTGGGTAGCATGTCTGGGATGGATAATTACAATTTCTACTTATTTTCTTTGATTTGAATATTTGAATATCATATTTTTGAAAAATCCACATTGAATATGATGATCAATATTGATCATTTTAAGTCCCAATCGAAGAAACGGAACCGATGTGTTGGGTGCAAGTCCCCTTATTGGCAAGCGAGTGGATGAACTTGTACGATATTGATCACTTTAAACCTAGCCCGAAGAGATGGGACGAGACTGTAGGATGCAATCTACCTTGTCGAAGAGCGAGTGTATGGGATTGTGAAAAAGTAAGTCCTTTTACTGGAGAGTGTGTGGATGGGGACCTAGAGAGGTCGAACACTAGATTGGATGATTAATGATCATGGGGATCAAACCCTAGACTGGAAGATTAAAGATCTAAGGAGATAAAACCCTAGATTGGAAAATTAACGATCTAGAGAGATCAAACCCTAGATTGAAAGTTAGAGCAATTCAGAGAGAACAAATCCTAGATTGAATTATGAATGATACGAAGAGATTGCATGTTAAATTAAATGTAAATGACCTTGGGAGATCGAACCTCAGAATAGATGTAGATTTGATAAAAGGATTTGAACTACTAGTAATTAGAATAAAACAGATAAATCTCGGATGAACAAAGGACGATTTTGACATATGATGTAATAACTCCAAATGAAATCGGAATGATTATGACGTATAAACAACACTTAAGTAAGGGCTGGGGTTCTTAGCAAAACCATGTCTGGAACGGCCTTTGATTTGCTAGAGAATCGAAGGAACTGGACAATTCACTAAGATTGAAACAGCTAGAAAGCTCAACTATTGAAGACTGATTATTGGAACTTGTTCTTGAGCAAAGCACACTTTACATTCGAAAAGCTAACTTTTGAGGAACAAGTGCTATCGCGTTTTTGATCCAAAGTGGATTTCAACCGTACTTAGAAGATCAAAACAAGGATGAAATAATCCAGGAACTTAGAGGCACATTCAGACGGACAAGAGAGCCGAACCTAAGAAGTTTGGATGGAAAATTAGCTGAGGAAATAACTCGGCCCCGACATAAATAGGTTAGCCCCAAGTAACTTTTCCTCTACCTTTTTCCTCCCAAACACCTCTAATATTACTCCAATAACTCATGGTTAAGTTATTTTCCAATGATTTTGATGAGTAATCCCAAGGATTGGCAAGAAATAAGAAAACGAAGAAACTATCAAGAAGATCGCTAAAATCAGCTCAAAGTCAATAGATAAGTACTTGGAACAACTCAAAAAGAAGATAGAAAAGTTAGTAAAAGAATGAAGTTAGATTTACACAAGTAGAATTAACTCGGTACCGAGTTATTCTAATAGCTCGAGGGGTTACATGGTCTCTTGCGTGGCACTAAGCTAAATCCTAGAGTCCACTGGAAGTAGGGTTCTAGACCCATACACTTGTTTTCATATAAATACCAGCTTACCAGCAACCAAAGAGGGATCTTCTTTCTGGTTTATCTCCTCCAGCTCCCTAACTTTTGGATTTGGAACTTCTTCTTCTCCTCTCTTATCATTTACCTCTCAAACACTTTGTAAACTCCATTGTAAATCTGAGATCCAATAGAGTATGGCCAGATCTAATATAACTAGTTATAATCTAAAGAGAGAACAACTAATATAAAAGAGATTAAAGTGGACGAACGCAAACCAGTATAAAAATTCTTGCATGTTATTTACTTTTATGTAATTTTTACTTGCTTAGTCAAGTATTTCATTTGCTTTTACTTCTATATTAAAAGAACTAGTGCTTCATCTTATACCTGGGTGTTGATCCATTTTTGGACTCAATAGTCGGGATCGACTCAACCTTCATGAAAAAGGGTTTGAAATGCATCGAATCAAAGATGGAAGAATAATACAAGTAAAAGTTTAGAGGTTGCAACTAAGTAAACCTTTCGGTACCAAGAGGATTTATGGCACGTGAGCCCACACGCTCAAGTATGTATGGTTAGGCTTTCTCCTGGGCTTTGACTCAAGTGGGATTTTGATTCATACAGCTATTTCTCTATAAATACCAACTCTATAGCAATCAAAAGGGAGAGGATGCTCAGTTTGGAAAAACTTTTTCTTCATCTCTTATCTCTCATGCATAAAAGTCATCTAGAAGAAATCATTCGCTGTTGTAAGACTAAGATCAGCAAACCCTTTGTACTGGTGACGCACAAACATCTGATAAATGAACTATAAATTGAACATAGGCCAAAGGTTGCCGAACCACTATAATATTCTTGTGTGTTCATTTACTTTCTTACTGTTTCTACTACTTTTGCTCTATTTTAATAGAACCAGTGCATTCATCTGATACTTGGGTGTTGGTGCCATTTTTGTCATTAATATTTTGGTGCTTTCATTGAGGAAGAACTGGATCTGAAGACTTGAAGCTTGAATCTGAGATTTAGAGAACATAAAGAGGCCTAACACAAGATCTAAAGATGGAGGAAGTTAATTAAAGCCTAAGCGAAGTCAGGATGTGTCCTTAAATTCTCATACATCCATCTACACAACTAGAGAAGAGATGGAAAGAATGATGAAGGAGGTGTGAGATGGAATGATAACTAGACAATATGAAATGCTAGAAGGATTCTGCCAAAGGATGGGAGAACAATGGAAAGCTGGAGCAGTTGGAACTCATACATAAGGACTGGGAACTAACGTAGAAACATCTAGGGTTGGAGTGGAACAAGCTTTAACATTGCCCCTACGACCAGAAGAAGTTGGTACCAACCACTTACCTCATACCGATACAAATAAATTAGAGGTCAATGTTGGATTGAACTTATGGCAAGCTGAGATGTCGAGAACGGATGATGTTGGAGCTAAAAATGCAAATTAGAATGCAAATGCACAATGACCAGAATAGTACGTGCCAGAATTCCCCCATATGAATAGGGGTAAAAATGAAGCTGGAAATATGGATCAAAATGCAAGAGTGAAGCTAGAGGAGTACGTGTCGGAATTACCCCACGGGAGTAGGGGCAGAATGCAGTTATTGATCAAAGACCTCCGTTGGACAGCAACCACCAAGTTGCTGAGCTGGTAAGAAGGATGGTGTGAGGTGGACCACTAGACCAGAGTTTGAAGGACGTAAACAAGAACCTGTTTACCTATAACATTCGATATGCACGAAAACCTTCTGATTTTAAGCTTCCAACGTTGGAAATGTATGATGGAAATACAGATCCAATGATTCATCTAATGAGATACATTTGGCATATGGAGGTGTGGGGTTCTTTAGTAGAGGTAATGGGCTGGTGCTTCCTATTATATCTGATGGGTTTAGCAGCAATGTGGTTCAGATAGCTAGAGAACGGATCCATAAGCATGTCGGTCGAGTTAGTGAATAGATTCATGACATAGTTCATGGTTCATATTTCATGACCCAAAAATGTGATGATGGTCTCAAGCATAAAGCAAAGATCCAAAGAAACCCTTAGAAGCTACTTAACTAGGTTTAACGCGATGGCTACCGCGGTTCATAAGCTTAACTATCTATGATTTTGATGGTGGTAGTTTTAGGAGTTGCAAGTAAGACTCTGTGACATCCCGCCCTTTCGACCCTCGAAAATTGACATAAATACGCTCATTGTATAACATGTCGAACGATTGAGTGCCGGAAAGACAGATTACTGAGGGAAAGAAAGTAGGTAGATGATGTTAGTCATTAAGATGATGGTTTTGATGACAATAACCTAAGGACTTGTTATAAAATATAAATACTAACATTATAGTTTAGATATATATGTATGTGCAGGATATAAACATGCAGCTACCAAGAATGAAGACTGTACAGTATAGAGATTCAAGACTTAAGATATCAAGATTGAAGACTCATGAGTATCAAGATATCAACAGTTCAAGATTTCAATAGTACAAGATAAGTATCGAGTCTAGAATTATGCTAAAACTTATTGAAAGCACTTACATCTTTATTCGAAATTTATTCGTGGAATGGAATCCACTTCAAGCCTGTTAAAGGGATGGAACCCTAGTGGGATGGAACCCACGGCAATATCTAGTGGAACATATAGTGGTCCTATTCTGATATCACTAATTTTATAAAAATTCTTTTCAAAAATATATTTCTATTTCTAAAAAAATGTTTTCATAACTTTCTTTTTAAAAAGGCATCTCTCTTGGTTTTAAATATTTTAGCCTCAAAAACTATTTTTATCATTTTAATATTTTGATTTCAAAATTGTCCTTGTTTTTAAACCATTTCTTGTTTTAAATATTTAGCTTTAAAATATTTATACCCAGACTTTAAATCACTTTATAGATTAAGATTATATATATGAAAAATTACTTTCTAAACTCTTTTATATGTTTAAAATATGTTCAAATGCATTTACAAAGTTTAGAAATTGTTTTGAAAAATTATAGAAACCATTTTTAATAAGAAAATCAATACATCAATTTTTTGCATTGATCATGTCGACATCCCTCAACCCCCCATGTCGACATGGTGTCCGTTATTTTCAAATTTCAATTTTTAAAAGAAGCGTCTATTCATCATAATCTTTCACGAATAGATATGGCTGTTGATCTACTACAAATAACAGTAGTTCTAAACGAAATTTACATCAGATTTCACTTGTTTTCTCTCCTCTTCATCTTCCGCATTTATTCTAAAGAATCCTAAACTATACTCTACTGAAATACCAAGTGAATCAAACTTGATTATCTCCTGTTTGATTCTCTGCCACTCTCTCCTTAAGATCTCGGTGCTATTCAGAGTTATATAATCTTTTGTAAATCAAACTGTTGAGTAAAAGGTGCGGTTGATCCTTGAAATCAATTGGGTATGATTGTAGCCCCGAAAATCAATTAGGTGATCTTGTAGCCTGATTAAATCCAGAGAGTTTCTCTGAACTCAAATACAGGAGGGTGTACCTCGTAGCCTTGAAACTGAGGGTGTAATCTGGGAAATTATTTTGTTAAGAAATTCGTACGATTGTATGGGACTGGATGTAGGGTAACTCCGAACCAGTATAAAAATCCTGGTATGTTCTTTCATTTACTTCTTTTATTTAGTATTTGCATCTATATCTGATTCTGTGATTATATCTGTGTCTGTAAATTGCATTTGTTGCTGATTAAATTACATAAGTTTGAAAAGGATTTAGAAAATCCATAAAATGCTATTCAACCCCCTCCCCCTCTAGTGTTATTCCAATGTTAGGATCCGTAATTCGCATTTCTCACATTTGGTATCAGAGCATTGGTTTTCAAAGGTTTCATATTCTGAATTTTGAATTTTTTTTTTTAAATGGCTATTTTTGAGGATTTTGTTAACACTATTTTAAACTATTCAAATCATCATTGTCTCATAAGTATGCATATAGCTATTATAGAAAATCAAGATATCTACTGAGTTTGTATTCTATGCAGAAAGAAAAATGTTACATGGCCTTTGAAGAATCAATGCTCAATGGACAAATTGTGCAAATCAAGAAGAATAAGTAGATGTTCAAGACACATGACTGGTAATAGATATGCTGAATGATATTATATTTAAAGATGGAGGATTGGTAGATTTTGAAGACAATTCAAAAGGATATGTGATTAGCATCGGCAATGTCGGTAACTCTAAAACTCCTACTATTTCTAATGTTTTATTAGTTAAGAATTAGAAACAAAATCTGCTTAGCATTAACTTTGCAAAAAGGATACAAAATTATTTGAAAAAGATAACTGTCATATCGAAGATAATAATTCTAATATTATATTTGAAGGAATTAGGTAGAAAAATATTTATAGTCTTAGTATGAAAAATTCAAATGATAATCTAAGTCTTTTTGCTAATGCAAGTGACCCTTGGATTTGGCATAAAAGATTTGGACATTTGAATTTTAAACCTTTATCTAGATTTTCTTAACTTGCTCTAGTAAGAGGTCTCCCTAGAATGAATTTTAAAATAGATAGTATATGTGATGCTTGTCAATTAGGAAAAATTAGGAAGAGTTCTTTCAAATTAAAAGATGTGATTTCAACTTCAAAACCTCTTGAGTTACTTCATCTAGATTTGTTTGTCCATCTCAAATTCAATCAATAAATCACAATAAATATGCTTTCTTAATTATAGATGATTATTCTAGGTTTACATGGACAATTTTTATGAAACACAAAAGTGATACTTTTGATTCATTTAAAATTTTTACAAAAAGACTTCAAAACCAACTTTCTTTAAAAATTATAACTGTTCGTAGTGATCACGGTGGAGAATTTGAAAATGAAAATTTTGAGAGATTCTACAATAAAAAGGAAATACCTCATAATTTCTCTTTTCTAAGAACTACACAACAAAAAGGAGCGGTAGAACAGAAAATTAGGACAATTCAAGGGTGTGCTAAAACAATGCTTTCAGATAGTAATTTACCAAAACATTTTTAGGCTGAAGCAGCCGCTCATCTTGCTACATTTTGAATAGAATATTGATTAGACTATTAACTGATAAAACATCTTATGAACTTCTTTACAAGAAGAAATCAAAGCTACCTTATTTTAGAATCTTTGGAAGTAAATGTTTTATTCTAAATACAAAAGACAATTTGGATAAATTTGATCCTAAATCCGACAAAGGAATCTTTATCGGATATTCTAATAGAAGTAAAACATACAGAGTTTTCAGTTTAAGAACTAATACCACTGAAGAAACAATGCATGTTTCGTTTGATGAAAATTTCAAAGATGTTGAACAAATTAATAATGAAGAAGATTTTGCTACCCTAAATAATGAATTAATTGAAACAAATAATGAACTTATTCATCCAAACAAAAACGTTAAGCTTTTAAAAGATCATCCTATAGAAAATATACTAGGAGATATTGAATCTGTTGTTAGAACTAGAAATCAACTAAATAACATGAGTAATATAGCTTTTATATAATCTATTGAACCTAAAAATCCAAAGGAAGCATCGTTTGATGATTCATGGATTCTTGCTATGCAAGAAGAACTAAATCAATTCACTAGAAATGATGTTTGGGAACTTGTTCCTAGAACAGAGGATAAAACTATAATAGGAACTAAATGGGTTTATAAAAACAAAATGAATGAACTAGGTGTGGTCATTAGAAATAAAGCTCGATTAGTCATACAAGGTTATTGTCAAGAAGAAGGAATAGCTTTTGATGTAACCTTTGCACCCATCACAAGGTTAGAAGCCATTAGAATTCTACTTGCTTTCGCAAACTATAATTATTTCAAATTATTTCAAATCGATATTAAAAGTGCTTTTCTAAATGGATTTGTTAAAGAGTAAGTTTATGTTAAACAACCTCCATCTTTAAGGATAAAAAATTTCCAAACCATGTTTTCAAACTTAGGAAAGCTCTATATGGTCTGAAACAAGCTCCTAGAGCATGATATGATAGACTAAGATCTTTTTTACTACAATCAAATTTTGAAATTGGTAAAGTAGATAATACTCTTTTCATTAAAAGAAATAAAAATGATATCCAACTAGTACAAGTTTATGTAGATGATATTATTTTTGGTTCAACTGATCATGAAATGAATAAAGAATTTTCTGAAATAATGACAAAAGAGTTTGTGATGAGTCATATGGATGAACTTACTTTCTTCTTAGGTTTACAAATAAAACAACTAGATAATGGTACTTTTATTTGTCAAGAAAAATATGCTAGGGATCTAGTTAGTAAATTTGGTATGACTACTGCGAGTAGGAAACCCACTTCCATGGCAACCAATGAAGCTTTCAATAAAGAAGATCTTTCGAAAGATATAAAACGAAAACTATATAGGGGAATGATTGGATCACTACTCTACATCACTATGAGTAGACCTGATATCATGCATAGTGTTTTTCTCTATGCAAGATACCAATCTTAACCCAAAGAGACTCATTTAAAAGCTACGAAACGTATCATAAGATATGTTAAACATACTTTTGACTATGGTTTATTTTACCCTAAAAATGATTCATTTGATTTAATCTCTTATTGTGATGCTGACTATGCTGGTTGCAAATCCGACCGAAAAAGTACAAGTGGAACTTGTCACTTTTGGGGCATTCTCTGGTTTCATGGTTTTATAAAAAGCAAAACACTATTTCTTTATCAACAACTGAAGCAGAATATATCTCTGCTGCTTTGGCTTGCTCTCAAGTCATTTATATGCAACAAACCCTAAAAGATTTTGGATTAACAATTTAAAAATCACCAATTTATTGTGATAATGCTAGTGCAATAAATTTATCTAAAAATCCAACTCATCGTGCTAGGACTAAACATATTAATATCAGACATCATTTTCTCAGAGATAATATAAGTAAAGAGATTATTTCTCTTGAATTTATCAACTCCGAGAATCAAATTGCGGATATTTTAACCAAACCCTTAAATCCATCTATATTTAATAAATTAAGAAGAGAACTAGGCATTTGTTCAATAACTAAGATATAAAATATAGATATAGTAACGTATATATTTAATAAACAAAGATATACAAGAAAATCAAATTTCTCATAGGGATGTCGACATACCCTTACCATCCATTCGACATACAACGTTAAAATTTGAAAATTTGATTTTCCCTCAAAAATCGATTTGGTAGTTATGTAAACCTATGTATTTCAAATTTTTCTATTTTCTCACTTCTCTTTCTCTGTAATAAACTTCTGAAAATTCAAACTAATGGCCTCCTCCACTAAATCAAACCATAACGACAATGTTTCTTTCCCTTCCACTCATTCTGGTCCATTCCAACGCACTACACTGGCACGTGTGATAATGGAAATGGTTGAAAGATCTATAAAGGATGCTATGCATATGTTGACCGAACTTCAAGTTGTGCAAATAAGGATGGCAAAAGAACAAGAAAAGCAAGGAAAAATTCTTTAGAATTTGCAAAAATTCCTAATGGATAATCATGCTAATCCTATTGTGATTGAAGAAGATTCTCCCAACATTCAAGTGCATAACCACTTAAAGCACAGCGAAGAGGGAGAAGAAGAAGAGGAAGAAGTACCTATAGAAGAAGACAACAACATGGTCTACATAGAAGAAGTCTGTTTCGACAAAGATGGGAATTTGGTTGAATAACATGGAAACTTTTGTTTTCATTGTCCAGATTGTTCGATTCACAAATCTCCAATTGTAAAATACTCTCGTTAGTAGTGTTATTCTATAATTTATGTACTTAAATATATTTGTGTGTTTATGTTCCATATATATATATATGTAAATATAACATCGTATATAATAAAATATTCATTTCACTCATTATACTTCCTTATTAGTATTTAGTTTTGATAGTATCAGATTAAGGGGGAGTTATATTAGTGTAGGATAAGTTTATGTCAATGATAAAGGGGGAGAAATATAAAATAGAGTAGTTAGAGTAGTTAGGCTTAGATTAAGGGGGAGTTATTGTGAAGATGAAGTATATTTTATAAACACAGGGTGTCATCGTCAAAAAGGGGGAGATTGTTAGTCCTTGAGATGGTGGTTTTGATGACAACAACCTTAGGACTTGTTATAAAATATAAATACTAACATTATAGCTTAGATATATATATATATATATATGTAGGATATAAACATGAAGGTACTAAGAATGAAGACTGTACAGTATAAAGATTCAAGATTGAAGATATCAAGATTGAAGATTTATGAGTATCAAGATATCAAGTGTTCAAGATTTCAATAGTACAAGATAAGTATTGAGTTTAGAATTATGTTAAAACTTCTTGAAGCACTTACATCTTTATTCGAAATTTATTCATGGAATGGAATCCACTTTGAGCCTGTTAAAGGGATGGAACCCTAGTGGGATGGAACCCATGACAATATCTAGTGGAGCATATAGTGATCCTATTTTGACATATACTAATTTTATAAAATGCTTTCAAAAATATGTCTCTTTTTTTTAAAAATGTTTTCAAAACTTTCTTTTCAAAAAGACATCTCTCTTGGTTTTAAATATTTTAGCCTCAAAAAGTATTTTTATCATTTTAATATTTTGATTTCAAAAATGTCCTTGTTTTTAAACCATCTTTTGTTTTAAATATTTAGCTTTAAAATATTTATACTCAGAGTTTAAATCACTTTATAGATTAAGATTATATATATATATATAATTTCTTTCTAAACTCTTTTATGCGTTTAAACTATATTCAAATATATTTACAAAGTTTAGAAATTGTTTTGACAAATTATTGAAACCATTTTTAATAAGAAAATCAAAACATCAATTTTTTGCCGTGAGCATGTCGACATCCCTCAACCCCCATGTCGACATGGTGTCCATTATTTTCAAATTTCAATTTTCAAAAGAAGTGTCTATTCTTTGTATCCTTTCACGAATAGATATGGTTGTTGATCTACTATAAATACCAGTAGTTTTGAATGAATTTTACATCAGATTTCATTTGTTTTCTTTCCTCTTCATCTTCCACATTTACTCTAAAGAATCCTAAACTATACTTTGCCGAAATACCAAGTGAATCAAACTTGATTATCTCTTGTTTGATTCTCTGTCACTCTCTCTATAAGATCTTTGTGCTATTTAGAGTTATAGGATCTTTTGTAAATCAAACCGCTGAGTAAAAGGTGCGGTTGAGCCTTGAAATCAATTGAGTGTGATTGTTGCCCCGGAAATCAATTAGGTGATCTTGTAGCCTGGTTAAATCAAGATATTTGCCCTAAACTCGAATACAGGAGGGTGTACCTCGTAGCCTTGAAACTGAGGGTGTAATCTGGGAGATTATTTTGATAAGAAATCTGTATGATTGTATGGGACTAGATGTAGGGTAACTCCGAACCCGTATAAAATCCTGGTGTGTTCTTTCCATTACTGCTTTCATTTAGTATTTGCACCTGTGTCTAATTCCATGATTATATCTGTGTCTACAAATTTCATTTGTTGGTGAGTAAATTATATAAGTTTCGAAAATATTTAGAAAGTCTATAAAACACTATTCACCCCACTCCTTCTAGTGTTATTCCAGCCTTAAGATCCGTAATCCGCATTTCACAGAGATGAGAGAAGAAGCCAAACAAAAACACATTCCGACAGCGGATTGAATAATATATAATATAAATAGTTCTTTACACAATCAATACTGTAATATACATATCTCACATCAGAGTACACAAATCAATAATTACCGGCATGGACAGTTATAACAATTTGCCCTCACAGTTTGCTGGTAATTTCAACAAAACACTGCAGCAGAATAAAACAAATACGAGAATGCATCTCGGTCTCCATCTTGTCTCCTGAGCTCCATAGCATTCAATCTTGAACCTGCAATACAAGGTCTGACCCGAGCATTATAATAAAATAACACTAAGTCGGTCTAGAAAACCAGCGTGAGAAAGAACACACTTAATTTGAATTAATAAAGTTAAAAAATCATTTAAAAATCTAAGGTATATTCTAAGACCACGCCACACATAAATAGGATGGGTTTTTACCTTACGATAACCAAAACATTTCATATCAAAATCATCTGATAACATAATAGTGTCTAAGTACAAATACTTATTCAAATAGTTGAAATGTTTGCATCTCACGTTTCATCATAGTAAGGCATAATCAAAATCGTATGGTGCTTATTGGAGAATGGATTCCATACGAATGACTAGTACTGGGGTATCATCTGTCACAGTACATGTTTAGAAACAATGTATCGAGGACCATGTCGGGATCCCCTGCTACATAAGACCGAACTTTCCCTAACCTGGATAGACCGAATATGCTATCACCCCGGATGTTCCCACCCATTCTGAGCTCCTTCCACATAACATAGTAATAATGTCCGAGGGTATCTAGAAAGGTGATAAACATACCATAATTGGGTGCTACCCAATTAGCCTTGCTGTATCTTCCCTATTTTTCAGTCATTCCCAATTGATGAGGCTAAAGGTTATGACTCCCTTTTTAGGAATTTCCACTTAGAATGCTCGTTGTCCTCCAACGACAATGCACTGGTAGCATTCATCCATACAAGTCCGTCCTAGGTCCGAATGGAACTGAAGGCACTATTCCTACTACATCCATTTTGGAAAATCCTTAGGATTACTAGCGATTAGCCCTTGCACTTCACTGCTCCATCTTCAGCTCCATGCTCTTGTTTTCACATCGAAAATGCAGTCGTTGGATCGATGTGGTTTTTGGAAAACATACTCGATCCTGATCTCTTTGAAACAACGTTCGATATTTTTGGTAAACTCAACCCCGGTTCTTTAGGAAATAAATAGACGAAAATAAGATCGGAGATCACCTCCTAACCGTTAGTGGACGGATTTCTTTCACATCGTCCCAGATGAACGAAATGAGTTTATACGTATAGTATGGCACCTCGAACGGTAACTGTACCATATAATTCCCTTGTTTTCCCTAGATATTCCTAAAGTTATATTTTGGATCCAAATTTGATAGACGATTATTTAAATATCAAATAAAACAATCATTCAACCAAATATTCCATTTTACACTGAAAAACACTAAGTCTCTTTTTTAATTTAATTTTAAATAAATTAAATCTCTTCATCCAAATTTTACATACTTATCTTATCGAATTTAGTCAATTTACAAACTATCTTTCAAAAATATTCGAAAACCCTTTAAATTAATATGGAAAGTACCACTGCGGTATCAAACCATGCATTCATAGCCCAATAGTTACGTCTCTATCTCAGAGAAATCCAAAACTTAACTGCAGGCACTCACTGCCTCCGACAACGCAATGTGAGTATACCATTACTTCTCGACTTTATTTAAAAATTATCTCAAAATAATGCTTATGAGTTCTTAAAAAAAGTTCCAAGTTTAATCTAGGAAATTATACTCAAATAAAAGTTATTATACAAAGCCATATTAAATTAAATAATTCTTTTAAAACAAAAATACTGAGTTGTTCTTAAATAATAAATCTTTAACAATAATTATAAAGTAACTAATTAATATTTAAATATGCTTTAACAATTTAAAATAACTGAATAACTAGTTTCCAGAATATTTTTAACACTTTTAAATCACCTAGTTTATAATTAAAAATCTTTTATTTTTAAACAATCCCAATTTCTCAACTCTAATTTCACTTCGTAAATTTGGAAATCATGCTTGAGTCCAGTTTAATCAATTTTATACTTATTCCCGAATTCACTTCTTTCCCTCTAAAAATATTAAAAATCTCGATTTTTAAACCTTTTTATTTCAACAAGTACCACTTAAGCATTTATTATTTAAAAATCCTTTTTATACACTTTTATTCCAAAATCCCTGTTCACAGTATCCCAAAATAGTTAAATACAATTTTAAAACCATTTATTTATTTCAATTAATTTATCCAAAGCTCTATATCAATATTTTACTTCAAAATCCCTATTTACAGTTCTTTACCAATTCAAAACCATATTTTATTAGTATTCAAAAATACCAAATATCCAGGCTAAAACTATCATAGCATTTAATTAATTTAAATCACACAATAACCTGTCATAGATTATCCCAACAAAACGTATCTCATCATATATGAAATTAAATTCAACATTTTTGAGGAATCCAGTTGGATCCCTCCAACCTGTTTTCCTGCATCCATAGATGTTAACACGACAATAAAATACCAATTCTGCTTCGAGGCGGAATATCGCGGTATATATGGTCATTTGCTATTATAGAAGGGGCATAGGGTCTCATCTGCTATATATATGCGGAAATATCAACCACTCCAATATATATATATATATATATATATTACTATATATAATATCATATTCAATTGATAAAAATGTATCAATTCAATTAATCAATCATTGTTTAATTTTCTCTACTTAAAATTAATGCCAGTGGTCCAAAATTGAGTGAGATTAACTCACCTTGATTTTTCAATTCGCTAAACGTTCCAATTTTAAATTAAATCGAACGTGTTCGATTTAACCTATAATTTAACTTGCTCTACTCGCCTCTAGATCTATTCCAAAGCGTAATGCTCGTCCATACGAACCCAACACCGCTTGTTTCGTCCAATTCTAACAATGTATGTATAAGATACACATTTTTAAACATTTACGATTTAACATAAAATTAAATTTACAAATTTTCTCTTTAATATTAGACCTCCATCAGTAACAACAGTTCGATCTATCACCAATGCATACTGGCCGCACGCGTTCTTTCTCATCCTTGAACGTTTCCAGGCAAAGCATCATGCTCCAAACCCAACCACTACCATACAAAACTTGATCGCCGCTCATCGTCGTTGGCCTTATATGTTGGTCGGAGACCAACATCTCGTGCCTCCCACCACCACGCACCCATGCTTGAATAACGCTGAGCTCGGTCGCCCCTCTGCCATGCGAAACGCCAAGAATCGCACAACCTATTTCATCAATTTGTCACTACATCGACGAACTTCAGACAAACACAGTCGCATGGATTTGACGAGCTCGGGACGCTCTACGATTTCTTAGTTGGAAGTTTTGGATAATATGGCTTGGATCGAGAGAATCTGAGGAAGAAAGCACGAAAATTTTAGCCATTGGTTTTCAAAGAGGCGGCGGCTGCATTATGAACTAGGATTTTACTGTGTCAACGTATATATACGTTCATATATTATTTAATTATTATTTTTCACATGCTTTGTTGAACGAACTCCAAACGAAGCATGCCGCTTAGCATTAATGTTTTACCCCTATTTCGAACACAGTGGAACATGTTTTGTGGCCTAATTCGATCGTATGTGGAAGATAGCTTTTCGAATCGAATTAAAATATTAGATTTTCGATATAAAATCCAACGCCTTTCTAACCCATACGACCAAATGGTAACTCCAAACGCTAAAAAATTTAAAACACGGTAATAATAAACTATTACGGATCCAATGGAACCGGTTTCGTCGAATTTCAAGACTATACCTCGGAAGGCTATTTTAACGCGTTGATTAAATCACGCGATTTTCAACATTGACGGAATTACTTGAAAATTGAATTTTAAAATCTTACCGACTCATTTATAATTCAAATAAAATCTGTATCCATATTTGAAATCATTCTGATTCATTTTAAATCAAAGTTCAATTATTTATACTATTTCCATATATTGAATTTCACTATATAATTAATATATAAATTTTAACTTTAAAACCTATCGACCTTTTTAATTCCATTCAAAAGACCACTATCATCACTCTAATTCATACAGAGTTTAAAATCAACTTATAAACCCTTTCCATTCTATTTAACTTCAGATTCACATATTTCTCCCCAAATTTCAAATATTAAATTTGTATTTACCAAATCCAATTAATCGCTATATTTGAAATTTTAAAACATTTTACAGATTTTCCCATATTCAAAATCAATTAATATTTCGAATCCAACCTTTAAAAATAAATTCAATGTTTAAAATCAACAACCAAAATCCTGGATCGTTACATTTCTCCACTTTATAAGAATTTCGTCCCCAAAATTGCCAAGGTAGGAAAAATGCTTCCAAACCCATTTACTTACCCGAAACCCACTTAGTTAAAATTCAGTATTCACTTTTCTAAACCTTTTCGTTTTATCCAAAACAATTAGCTTTCATTTCTAACTCAAAACCCTTAATTTCTAATACAATTCAAAAATCAACTTTTCTAGTTAACAAAAAAATTCAAAATTTTTCTAACGCCCTAAATCCTCGAATTTTTTTGACAGAGTCTCCTTTGTATGGATAGCCTTTTACAATATGCCAAGAGAGATAAAAATATATACATAGCCCACACAGTCAGAAAACAAAATATATATCAATATATTATCATTACTTTATTTTATAGCGTAGGCGTACCTCATATTAGCGTTATTAAGCGAGCGGCTTATTTCATATGCATTTACACAACCAAAACTATCCCAACAGCTCTCTGTACCTATACTTACTCAAAATAAGCACATAAGTTTTTATAAACATGGAATCTTATACATTTCATTTATTTAACTAGCTAATGATATAAACTTCCTAACCTAAACATGTCGATTATATATTACTAGAAATTACAATGTTCCAACATAAAATTTAATTTTCTTTCATGGATCCATATATCGTATGTATCATCATTCAATTCAAAATGATTTACAACCAAATTTATTGTATTTAATTCATATTTACAGCAAGCAAACTCATGTCCCTTCCAAATTGATTTATATGTGCCTTACTTGCACAAATTCGTTTCTATTCAATTTCAAATTGATTCAAAATCAACTTTATTTGCTTTCCACTCATTTTGACTTTCATTATATGTAAATCCATTTGATTAAGCTTTCGTACACATCATGCCATATCATGTGTTTTAGAAAGCATATGCAACTTACAGGGTTCAAACACTCAATTATACACTTCCAAATTGATTTCCATACCATTTATTCAATTTTACCTTGATTCGCAATCCATTCAATATCATTCTATTCACATTCACACTTGTTATATTCATATCCATCTTATTTAGCTTCAATTGATCCATTTAAATTATTTTAAATCAACCCATCTATTTTCCATTAGTTCCCATTTGTGTTATCCACGAACTTTGTTCGCTACATGTTGTATTAAACAACATTCCAACCCATGTTAATTTTATTAATGAATTCATTTCATAATAATCACTTAAGTTAAGTTTCCATTGCAACAAAATTCCATTTCTCCTTTAAACTGATTTTCATTCAACTTATTATCTTTCATTTACTTAGTATATCCAATTTATACTATATCACTTTGGGGATCATTTCATATAAGTCGATTCTCAACAGTTCATTATATCACAACATGTTTCCTGCATTTGCATTTCTAATAATTTTACTTTCAGCTTATTACCTCTTTTCCATTCACTTTCCTTGCATTTCTATTAATTTTACTTCCAACTTATATTATCTCTTTTCCATTCACTTTCATTTAATTCACATAGTGCTATTCACTTCATTTTATAGTGAAGGGCATTTTATTTCATGCTAATTTATTATAAACCATTTCACAAAATTATCTCTAAGGTTTATTGTAAACATTCCATAACTGCTTAAGTTATATTCGGCTTTAAAACTTATATTCATAACCAATCTTATCCAATCCATACTCCATAATCATATTCCAAAAACATATTCAATTCATTTACTCTTACATTGAATTCGTTCCTTGTTATCAATTACTTAACTATTTAACTTGGTTGTACTTTTTCACCTTTCCAGTTTAGTAAGTTATACAACTTATTTATTTACAATTCCCTGAATTTCCACTTACGTTTATTCACATTCAATATTTATAAGATGTAGTTATGAAATTACTTCACAATTCACATTTATATTCAATTTTCTCCATTTTAATTCACTCCCCGTTTAAAACTCAATTTTTTCAAGGATTTCCATTCACATTTCTTTACCATGATATCAAACCATTTTCACTTAGGTTTTACCATTGCATGACTCAACTCATAAGTTCAAGAACTTATTTACTTAATGTTTCCTATTACTTACTTGAGTCCATTTACATTTTGAAAACATAACTCTGGATTTTATATATATATATATATATATATATATATATATATATATATATCACCTTATAGCTTAAGTTTAACCATCCCATTTAATAACTATAACTTATAATTACATAATCATTCTACATTTTGAAAATTGATATTCAGTTCAAATCAATTCTATACAATTTTATTTAACTTATCTTAAGTTAAATCTCAATTCATAATAGTCATTTTAACTTACTCAAATCAAATTTTAATTCCAGGATTAAAATTCACACTTTTCCTTTCTTATCTATATCAACTTCAAATTGTAAGTTCAATAACTGATTTTCTCTGACTTTACAAAACATTTAAATGGAAATTCTAGAATTCAATTGCCCGGTCTTATTTCCAAAACATTTTGAAATCATAAATATACATATATTCATTTTGGTATATTAACCATGCTTTTAGATTTTCAAAACAATTTGGTTTTGCCCCAAAACAATTCCCCTTTGGAATTTTCTAAAACAAAATTGTTTATCAACAAGCTAAAGCAAATAATCTTAGTCAATCACTACGATAGCAATCCATCACTTAGAAAGCCAAAAATGAATGCTAATGACGTGGCCATCATCACAAGGATTATTTTCTAGCGATTGAAGTGAGTTCAGTGCTTCCTTACTTCCAAAATTCATCTTAAAACAATTTCTATTTAAAATGTCTCCAAAAATAATATCACCATTATTTCTTTCAAACACTTTGGAAAACATTTCCAAAAAGCTTCAAGATTTAAAATTTCCCAAACATCTAGTTCAAACCCAATTTAAAAAAATTCCAAATTTTTCGAGATTTTTTTTTTTTTGGCAAGGCCGACGGGGTTGGATGGTCCCCGACCATATTATTGCAACACCAGAGAACAACAAATACAACAGAGAGCAAAAAGCTCGTAGAATACTGAGGAGACTAAGGTGTTACAAACCACAAGGAATAACAAAAAAGAAAAAACATGAAAACAGACAAAATATAACAAAGTTAGCAAAGAGAGGCCACTGATATTCCTGGATCAAATGCAAAAAGCATCTTAACCACAGAAACAATCTCCTGCATAACACATATCTTCAAACCATCATCAGATTTGGCATTAGTAGGATCAAAAACCCTACTATTACGTTCCCTCCACACCACAGCAACAAAGCACTTTAGAGCAACACCAAAGATTCTTTTTGTTTCATGCTTGTTACCAGTTCCGGAATAAATTCTTTCCCATTCCTGCACGTTGACATTTAAAGGTCCTCTTCTACAATATTTGTTCATGACCTCAGTCCATATCTTCTTCGTAACCGTACATTCAAAATAAATATGATCGATAGTCTCAGGAAAATTACTGCAAAAGGTGCATGAAGAGTTAACATTCATGCCATACCTCACAAGTCTTGATTTAGTCAGTAGAGCTCCATTAAGAACCTTCCATAACAATAAATTGTGCCTGTTGCTACTGTCAGTATTCCAAGTTCTCCTCCACCATCTCCAGTTCTGGTTCGAGTTGTTTTGCATCAAGTATTCGTATGCCAAACCAGTTTTATACTTCCCTTTCTTCTTACCCCAGACAAGATTATTGTATGAAGAAGGCAGAGCAGTAAATGACTTAATTTTATCCCATATAAATTGCACTCTTTGGTTCGAAGTGAATGTGTGCCTTGATTGAAAGTTATGTATCACATCTCTGACAAGTGTTCGTTCATGTATTCCAGTATGTAGAATCTCACTATAAGTGAGCTGTCTCCTAAGAATAAGGCCTTGTTCAAGCCATGGGTCATCCCAGAAATAAACATTGTTCACACTGTTAGTCTTCATCTGTATCATAGGGAGAAACAGCTCTTTAAACTTGTGGATATTACGCCAAGTCCAGCTAACATTTTGCTGGTTTGACATATTCCATAACCCTCTACAGTTCATATACTTCTTCATCGACCAAGCAGCCCATAGACTGTCAGGGCAATTGAACAAAGTATCAATATGTCTAGCAAAAGCAGCCTTATTCCACTGTTTTAGATTAATCAAACCAAGGCCTCCTTTGTTTAGTGGCTTCTCGACCGTAGCATACTTTATAGGAGCAATGAATCTACCAGTAGTCTTGCCACTCCACAGGTACTTCATCATAGCACATCTTATCATTTTAATAAGTTTTGTAGGGAGAACAAAAGTTCTAGCCCAGTACACTTGCATAGAGAAGATAACAGACTTAATTAATGTGAGTCTACCAGCTTGACTTAACCTCCTCGCAGTCCAGCAGCTTAATCTAGCTGTGATTCTTTCATACATAGGTAAGCAGTGGTTAGTTGTAATTCTGGAAGTAGTCAGAGCAAGACCAAGGTAGGAGACCGTGGATAGATTCCTATTCAATCCAGTGACATGATAGATCATGTTGGCATGAGCAGGGCTTACACCAGCAAGAACAATATCAGATTTTTGGATATTGATTTTTAACCCAGTCATAGCGTGAAACTGCTCAAGAGTAAGCATAATGTTTTCAATAGTGGCGAGATCAGGAGAACAAAACATGATTAAATCATCAGCGAACATTAGTGTGGTGATTTGAGGGTCTTTACAAGCAGGATGAAGCTTGATTTTCCCCGTACAAGCAGATTTATTGATCATTCTTGTGAGCAATTCCATTACAAGAATGAAGATGTAGGCTGACATGGGGTCTCCCTGCCTTATTCCTTGCCTGCTATTGAAAAAACCAGTAGGAGAACCGTTGACAACAATGGAGTAAGTAGGAGAGGAGATGCATTCATATATCCACGCAATAAAGTGAGGAGGAAAGTTCATATACCCCATAATTCGTACAATACTATCCCATTGTAGCATATCAAAAGCTTTCATAATATCAAGTTTAAGCATAGCTTTGGGGGGAGTATTACTTCTGTGGTTTCCTTTAATAATCTCATGCGCAAGAAGGATATGATCAAGAATATTTCTACCAGGCAGAAAGGCAGTTTGGTTGTTTGAAACAAGAGAGGGAAGAACTTTCTTTAACCGAGTAGCAATTACTTTGGAAATACATTTGTAAATAGTGTTGCAGCATGATATGGGCCTAAAGTCTTTAACATGGTGTGCATTTTTGATTTTAGGGACAAGTGCTATATTTGTGTAGTTGTAGGACCTGTAGAGCTTGCTTTTAGTGAAGAAGTATGAAATAGCTTTACAGACATCCGAAGACACAATATTCCAGCATTTAGTGTAAAAGTGAGTGTTCAGACCATCAGGGCCACTGCAAGAATTTGAGTTGAGAGAAAACATAGCATTGACAATTTCATCTTTGGTGACCTCTCCACAGAGCATTTTGTAGTTCTCATCATCCAGCATTGGCATTATGTCCAAGGGAATATCATCAATAGCAGGGATGAAGTTGTTAGCATTGGAATATATAGAAGAAAAATATTGCTCAAAAGCTAAATTGATATTACCAGCAACATTTTGAACATCCTCATTCATGTCAATTATAGATGCAATGTTCTCCCTTCTATGTTTGTCTTTTAGACTATCATGAAAGAATGCACTATTCTTGTCTCCTTCTTTCCACCATTTCATTCTCGATTTTTGACGTATCATATCACATTCTTGAGCAAGGGCTACAGAGTATTGTTGAGTTAAAACAGCTTCAGAGGCAGAAAAACTAGCATCATTATAATTATCCATCATAGCCTTTTGTACTTCAGCAAGTTTCCTCATAATATTGGAGCTCAACTTATCACCATTGCCATATTTGTTATGTGCCCAATTTTTAAGTTTGCTTTTGGTTTCTCTGACTTTCTCCTGCAAGACAAAGAGAGGGTTACCAAGTTTATTAGAATTCCACACATTTAAAACAGTAGGTTTAAAGTCAGCTTCAGTTGTCCATGAATTAAAAAATTTAAAATTAGTTTTTCTTCTCATGTCCACTCCATGAAGATGAATGATCTGGGGAGAGTGGTCAGATAGAAGAGGGGGAGGAAGGTAGTTGAAAAGAAGTGGCCATTTAGAAAGAGCTGCATGATTGGAGAAGGAGTGATCAATTCTAGAGAATGTTCTGATGCCATGCTTTCTTTTATTGTTCCATGAGAATTGCATTCCAACTGATTTGATGTTAATCAGGTCTGCATCAGATATCATATTATTGAGGGGAAGAATCTCATTAGAAGACAGAGGGTTACCACCCACTCTATCAGAGATAGCTTGGCAACAGTTGAAATCACCAAAAATGATCCATGGATGAGTGGATTGTCTCAGAGAAGGAATGACAGATAACAAAGATATTCTGGCAGCAGAAGAATTGAAAGCATATATAAAAGATACGTAGAAAGAGGTTTGTTCAGCTATATCAATAGCATGACAGTGGATTAGTTGAGAGGTGGAGAGAATGGTAGACATTTCAACAACTAGGGGATTGAAGATTATCAAAATTCTACCATAAGGAGATTCATTAAGGTTATGAATAATTTTCCATCCCAATCTGATATACTCCGCAGCCTTAATAGTTAAATTAAGATTTAGTTTAGTCTCAAGAATCGCCAGCACAGATAAATTTTGAGAGGAGATAAGTTGTTTGCACTGATCTTGTTTTGTGATGTGGTGAGCCCCCCTGATGTTCCATGCTCCAAAGCGTAACATCATTGGGGAATTCTAGCATTAAGAAACTCTATCTTCATTTTCCTAGTTACTGCCTGAGTTGAAGACAAGTAGTTTGGAATAGTAGCTGATAATGGGGTCAGTTCATTATTTTCAGTAACATTAGGAATTTGTGTAGTGGATGACTGGTTATGAGCATGGACAGGAGATGGGAGATGTTTGAGGTTGGTTGAAAGAAGAGAAGCATTGGGATTAGATTTGAAAGCTATTGGAGGAAGAATTTTGGAGTAAATGTTAAGAGGAGATACTGCTGTGGAGTTTGGAATTTCAGTTGGACATGTTAATGTATCAGTGTTTTCTTTTTCATTCTTGTGCATGTCAGTGCTTTTCCATGCTTTCCTTTTTTTCTTCAATTTCCCACTTTTACTTTGTTTGTTTTTACCTTCATCAGGACTCTTTCCTTTATTATTTATGTACTCACATTCTGTAGCATTCACAATTATGCCTACATTTCTTGTGGATATGTCTGAGGTGATGTTTTCAGGTAGTTGCATATGTGATAAGTGAGTTGTTCCATCTTCATGTGTGGTTATTTTCATTTGTTCCTTTTGCAATGCAAAATCAACATTTGTGTTAACATCAAACACACTGTTTTCTAATTGTTTACCTCTGTCAATTCTTTTATCACTATCACTTGCACTATTTACCATATCAGTAAAGACATCATTTTCCATACCCATTAAGACTTCAAACTTATTAGATATGCTAAGTTCGGCAGATGTTTCCTTATCCTCATTACTGTCATTCACATACTTTCCCTTATCAGCACACACATCAATATCTTGATTGTTGTCTTCATCAAGCAATGTAGTTTTATCACTAGACTTTATTAGCATACTACTTCTCTCACTTTCCTTATCATTTCTATTACTATCAGCATCATGTATTTCAACCACATCCATTCCACTGGTTTTATCACAGTCCACCACTTCAATGCTTCCTTCTTTATTATCTTTGTTATTCTTAGTCACAGTCAATTCTTTTTTGTTTCTACTCACACGCTGCCATCTTCTCGCTACTTTCACCTGAAAGGGGATACCCTTCTTCTTATCATGCACAGTCTCAATTTTATTGCCTATACTGTTTCCTTTCTCTCCATTATTTTGTTCTTCAGCTCCTCTAGTAACTGTTACCTCTTCTTTATACTCACATTGATCAGTAGAGTGACCAAATTTGTTGCAAATCACACAAACATCCGGCCTCCACTGATATTCAACATATATCTTCTGATAGCCACCTTCCACCAGTTTCACTTTAAATTCATTAACTAACTCCTTATTTGGTTTCACTTCAATGAGACACTTAGCATAAGTTAACCTGTTTTGTTGCTCAGTTAATTCGTCCATACATAGTAATCTACCCAAACGACTACACAACCAATTGATTCCTAATGGTGACCATGCAAATAGAGGAAGATTGTAGAGATGCACCCATACTGGAACAGAGGTTATAGATCCAGATATGTTACTAACAGACACATCGTATGGCTTAATTATGAACATCTTATTGTTCATAAAGATTGGGTCCTTCTGTAAGACATTTCTTCTATCATCAGCAGAAGAAAAATTAAATAAAAACACAATACCATCAGATTTAACTTTGACCATGCCTTTAAGTTTCCATATTCCTTTCAACTTCTGCACCACAGCAGTATACGACAGAGGCTTGTCTAAGAAAAAACCCACAACTGTGTCTGACCAATTCTTCGCACCAGCGTCAAGCACACTAGTTGGAGGCACCATCACATCATCTTCATACAAAGGGGTAAGATCAACGGGAATGTACTTCCCAGCATTACTTGGCTTATGCTTGAATAAAGAAGTCCATTTACGTTCATCATGATATGGGGTAGATGGGTCAGAGAGAAAAGGCAAAGCAGAATCAGGTGGCTTTGAAAGATGAGGGTCAGGAAGAGGAAGAGGAGGGGGAACAGAACGAGTGGGTTCAGGATTGATGGCAGAGGAGGGCGGGAGGAGTTTGTCAGAAAGAGTGTCTGGTAAGCTGGAGAGATTTGCGGGAGAAGAAGGTACATTATGGCAGGGAGGTACAGGTATGGTTGTGGACGTGATGGGTAGAACAGGAGAGGCATGGACGTGGGAAGAAGCGGACATGGAAGTTTATTCTATGTTTTGAAAATGATTTTTCGAGATTTAAATTCTGATTTGAATCAAATTTTAGTAATACCCCTTATATAAATCATTCTTATACAATTTCTATTTGGTTACAAATATATAACCATTTCAAATTTTATAATCTATTCTGATTATAATACTAACAACCAAACATTCCAAATATATACACTATAATAATTCAAAAATTATTTTCTTTTATATAAAAATATAATTTTGGTTAAAGTTATTCCATTTGCCCACTTTAAGACAATACTATGTGGGTTACCTTGTTTAAGAGTTTAGAAACCCCTATAGATATGGTTGTACTTCTCATACCGACTAGAATTTATAAACACTCAACCGATAATTCAACACAATATAAAAACAATTTATATTCACTAACAATTACGCGCTTATATCTATTAATACACTCAACTCATTTTAGAGTACTTCTGCCTCTATCTCTAAGGAGTAACCCCTACCAAAGCCTAGGTATATTGCCAACCTAAGCTATGATACCAACTATGATGACCCGCCCTTTCGACCCTCAAAAATCGACATAATTACACTCATTGTATAACATGTAAAACGATCGAGTGCCTGAAAGACAGATTGTTGAGGGAAAGAAAGTAGGTAGATGAGAGAAGAAGCCAAACAAAAACAGAATCTCAAAATGGAGTGGATAACATATAATATAAATAGTTCTTTACACAATCAAAACTATAATATACATATATCGCATCAGAGTACACAAATCAATAATTACCAGCCTGGATAGTTATAACAACCTGCCCTCACAATTTGCTGGTAATTTCAACAAAACATTGTAGCGGAATAAAACAAGTATGAGAATACGTCTCGGTCTCCATCTTGTCTCCTAGGCTCCATAGCATTCTAACCTGAACCTGTAATACTCGGTCTGACCCAAGCATTATAATAAAATAACACACGAGTCAGTCTGTAAAACCACATTAGAAAGCACACTCAATTTGAATTATTAAAGTTATCAAAATCCTTTGAAAATCAAAGGTATCTCGTAAGACCACGCCATACATAAATACGATGGGTTTTTATCTTATGATAACCAAAACATTTCATATCAAATCATCTGATATTATAACAGTGTATAAACATAAATACTTATTCAAATAATTGAAATGCTTGCATCTCACGTTTCAGCATGGTTGGCCCAGTCAAAATTGTACGGTGCTTATTGGAGAATGGATTCTATACGAATGACTAGGTATTGGGGTATCAACTGTCACAGTGCATGTCTAGAAACAATGTACCGAGGACCATACTGGGATCCCCTGCTACACAAGGACAGACTACCCCTAACCTAGATAGACTGAATATGCTATCACCATGGGTGTTCCCACCTTTCCAAGCTCCTTCCTTAGATCGTAGTAGTAACATCCGAGAGTATCTAGAAATGTGATAAACATACCGTAATTTAATCCTACCCACTTAGCCTTACTATATCTCCCTTGCTTTTCAGTCGTTCATGGTTGATGATGCTAGAGGCTATGATTACCTCTTTAGGAATTTTCATTTAGAATGCTCATTGTCCTCCAATGACAATGCACTAATAGCATTCATCCATACAAGTCTATCCTGGGTCTGAATGGAATAGAAGGCAATATTCCTACTACATCCATTTTGGAAAATCCTCAGAATTAGTAGCGATTAGCCCTTGCAATTCACTGCTACATCTTCGACTCCATGCTCATATTTTCATATTGAAAACATGTTCGTTGGATCGAAGTGGTTTTCTGATAACTTACCCAATGTTGGCCTCTTCGGAACAACGTTCGATATTTTCGATAAACTCAATCCTGATTATTTAGGAAATAAACAGACGAAAATAAGATTGAAGATCACCTCCTAACCATTAGTGGATGGATTTCCTTAACATCGTCCCAAAAGAACAAAACGAGTTTATACGTATAGTATAGCACCTCGAATGGTAACTATACCATATAATTCCCGTTTTTCCCCTAGATATTCCTAAAGTTATATTTTGGGTCCAAATCTGATAGCCGGTTATTTAACTATCAAATAAAAAAATCATTCAACCAAATATTCCATTTTACACTGAAAACACTTAGCCTTTTTTTCATTTAATTTCAAATAAATCAAATTTCTTTATCCAAATTTTGCATACATATCTTACTGAATTTAGTCAATTTACATACTATCTTTTAAAAATGTTTTAAAACCCTTTAAATTAATATGGAAAGTACCACTACGGTATCAAACCATGGATTCACGGTCCAATAGTTATGTCTCTGTCCTAGAGAAATCCAAAACTTAATTGCAGGCACTCACTACCTCCGATTACGCCATCCGAGTATACCATTACTTCTCAACTTTATTTAAAAATCATCCCAAAATAATGCTTATGAGTTCCAAAATAAATTCCCAAGTTTAATCTAGGCAAATTTACTCAAATAAAAGTTATTTTACAAAGCCATATTAATATTAAATAATTTATATTTTAAAACAAACTGATTAGTTCTTAAATAATAAATCTTTAACAATCATTATAAAGTAACTAATTAATAACTAAATATGCTTTAACAATTTAAAATAATCAAAAAACTAGTTTCCAAAATATTTTTAACACTTTTAAAATCATCCAGTTCATAAATAAATATCCTCTTTTTTTTACACAAGCTCAATTTGTCTATTCTAATTTCACATCGTAAATTTGGAAATCTTGCTTGAGTCCAGCATAATAAATTTTATACTTATTCCCAAATTCACTTCTATCCTTCCAAAAATATTAAAAATCTTAATTTCTAAACCTTCTTATTTAAACAAGTACCACTTAAGTATTTATTATGTAAAAATCCTTTTTATATACTTTTATTCCAAAATCCATGTTCATAGTATCTCGAAATAAATAAATACAATTTCAAAACTATTTATTTATTTCAATTATTTTATCCAAAGCTCTATATAAATATTTTACATCAAAATCCCTATTTATAATTCTTTACCAATTCAAAACCATATTTTATTTGTATTCAAAAATACCAAAAATCCAGGCTAAAACTATCATAGCATTTATCATTTCAAATCACACAATAACCTGTCACAGATTATCACAACAAAATGTATGTTACCATATATGAAATTAAATTCAAACTTTTTGAGGAATCCAGTTGGATCCCTCTAACTTGTTTCCCTACATCCACAGATGTTAACACAATAACAAAAATACCAATTCCGCTATTATACGGGGAACATAGGGTCTCATCCGCTACATATATGTGGGATATCAACCACTCCATACTATATAAAATATCATATTCAATTGATATAAATGTATCAATTCAATCAATCATTGTTTAATTTTAATTATTTAAAATTAATACCAGTAGTCTAAAATTGAGTGAGATTAACTCACCTTGATTTATCAATTCGCTAAATGTTCCGATTTTAAATTAAATCAAGCACTTTTGATTTAACCTAAAATTTTAACTTGCTTCAATCGCTTCCAGATCTGTTCCAAATCATAATGCTCGTCCATATGAACCTAATGCCGCTTGTTTCATCCAATTCTTACAATGTATGTAAAATATATACATTTTTAAACATTCATGATTTAATATAAAATTAAATTTAAAAATTTTCTCTTTAACATTAAAACTCCATCAGTAACAACCGTTCGATCTATCACCAATGCATACTAGCCGCACGCGTTCCTTCTCGTCCACGAACGTTTCCAGGCGAAGCATCACGCTCAAAACCCACCCACTGCCACACAAAATTCGATCATCCCTGCTCGTCGTTGGCCCTATACGTTGATCGGAGACCAACATCGCGTACGTCCCACTACCACGCACCCATGCCTTGAACGACTCCGAGCTCGATCGCCCCTTTGCCATGCGAAATGCCAAGAACTGCATGACCTATTCCATCGTTTTGCTGCTACATTGGCGAACTTCTGACGATCACAGCCGCATGGATTTGACGAGCTCGAGAAGCTCTACAATTTCTTAGTTGGAAGGTTCGGATAATATGGCTTGGATCGAGAGAATTTGAGGAAGAAAGCATGAAAATTTTCGTCCATTGGTTTGTGAAAGGGCAGCGACTGCATTATGAAGTAGGGTTTTACTGTGTCAACATATGTGTGTGTGTGTGTGTGTATACGTGCATATATTATTTATTATTATTTCTCACAAATTACATTCTTTCGAGAACGAACTCCAAATGAAGCATGTCTTTTGTCGTTTATAATGTTTTACCCATATTCCGAACACAATGGAACATGTTTCGAGGCCTAATTCGGTCGTATGTGAAAAATAGCTTTTCGAATCGAATCAAAATATTAAATTTTCGATATAAAATCCAACGTATTTCTATCACATATGACCAAACAGTAACTCCAAATGATACGAAATTTGAAATTCAATAATAATAAAATATTATGGATCCAATGGAACTTGTTTCATCGAATTCTAAGAACGTGCCTCAAATGGCTATTTTAATGCGTCGATTAGATTAAAGGATTTTTAAAATTGACGGAATTGCTTGAAATTCGAATTTTAAAATCTTACCGACTCATTTATAATTTGAATAGAATTTATATCTATATTTGAAATCATTCTGATTCGTTTTAAATCAAAGTTCAATTATTTACACTATTCCCACATATTGAATTTCACTATTTAATTAATATATAAATTTCAACTTTAAATTTATCGACCTTTTTAATTCCATTCAAAAGTCAACTATCATCACTCTAATTCAAAAAAAGTTTAAAATCAACTTATAAACCCTTTCCATTCCCATTTAACATCAGGTTCACATATTAAATTTATATTTACCAAACCCATTTAATCGCTATATTAGAAATTTTAAGCTATTTCATTGATTCTTTCATATTCAAAATCAATTAATATTTTAAATCCAATCTTTAAAAACAAATTAAATTTTCAAAATCAATGACCAAAACCCTAGATCGTTACCGACTCACTTTAAGATTGCTTTGGAAAGGAACCCATCAATGGATCATATACTATTCTATCATGAAGGTGAGAGATATTTGCATCAGGAAGATGCCAAAGCCGACAATGCTGAGATTAATGTTGTGGATGATGGAGGATTGTCCAGAGTAGGATATGATAAGGAAAAAAGAAAGTGGAAAGCTGAAGATAACTTTGGGGAATTGAAATGGCAAAGGAGGGAGCCAATTAGGAAGGAACCCGTCGATTATAAAAAAAAATTCAATTTTTTTTCCCTTTTCATGAAATGGACGAGCGTGAAGTGAGTGAGTGCCGACACCTTCGTGATTTAATAGAAGAATTAGTTTGGAATAGTACGTATGAAACCAAACTACGATGGTTGGAGCAGCCACCGTCTACAGTGAATTCATCAAGGCAGGCATGGGATTTGGGCGAGGACCAGTAATCCCATAATTGAGATAAAAAGGAGTCAACTTTGGTTCCGGCATTGTGCTTTTTATTCCTTTTTGTAACAATCCGCATATTTAACGATTATATATTTAAATGTTTTATTTAAATATAGCGTCGTTAGTCGGATTTAGGTCCGAAAGGTTACCTTTTGCAAATGGACGGATTGGAACTCGAAACCATTTCCATTGATTCCAAAATGGCGTTTGCGATCTTTCTGAGTATAAGCTTTGATATGTTTGGAGTAAGTCGAATTTTGCTATTTGCTAAGTAGACTTTTGGGTTTGGGTTTCACCCAAACTATTCTATAAACCAACTCGGCCCTTTCTCTCCTTCCATTCTCACATTTTCAATTCTTAAGCTTAAGCAAAACTAAAAATGGGGGAAGAGAATGGGAAATAGTAATTCCAATCCCTAGTTTACCTTGCAAACTTGAATTCTTGCTCCAAAATCAAAGAGAAGCTATTGGTAAGCCTCCACTTCATCTTCTCTAACTCTTTCTCCTTCAATTTCAGAATTTCCTAAACCTAACTTAGGAAAATACTTGTTTTGATCTTAGATTGAAGCTAGTAGAGTTGAAGTGGAGAGTGGTTGGTTGTTTTCTTTGCTATTGAGCTTCTCTATTCTTGTTTTGAATTAAAAGGTGAGTTTTGAACTCACATCTACTTCTCTTGATATTATTGATGTTAGGTGAGATTTTTATCCCACATTTATGTTTACATCTATCTTGGGTTATTAGGAATGAATTCCTAATATATCTACATGTTCATTTGCTGTCGATTTGGATTGCTTTGGTGAAATTGCCAAATATTGATTTTTGAATCCAAATCTATGTAAAACCTTATACGGTTGATGTTTATGTTGTTCGGAGTGTTTGGGTGTGTCGTTAAGGTTGGGTAGTCGTTTGACGTAAGCCCATAATCAACACTCATCTGATTGCTTTCGATTTGTTTGGCCATAAATGGCCTAGGTTCAGGAAATGCCTGACCATCAGGTTTCAGACATCTGAAACCCTATTTCAGACGTCTGAATATTGTTCTGGGGAAGATTTTTATTCCCAAATTCAGACATCTGAATTTATATTCCAGACGTCTGAATGTGCTAAAATTCGACCAGAAAGGAAATAGGCAAAATAATGCCTATTTCAGACGTCTGAAAGTTTGGGTTCAGACGTCTGAATTCTGTTCTGGAAAATATATTAATATCCACATTCAGACGTCTGAACCACTTCTTTCAGACGTCTGAATCTATTGTCGTTTTCCAATTTGCCTTGTTCGCTTAGTTTTCCAAATTTGATCGATGCATATTGATTCCAATTAGTTGTTTATGCATATTTGACCTTGATGATTCTTTTTTGAATTTATTCATGGGTTTCTATAAATGATTTCTTCAAATCATATTAAAAGTTCGCTTCTCTGATTTATAAATTCTATTTAAAACACATGCACAATTTCGCACTTTGAGCGAAGTGGAAGGGTGATTAAATGGATGGGAAAAACCACGGACCATGAATCTGTGCGTTTATTCTTTCGACTACTCCTCGACCTATTCAATTGATCGTTTTGACCTTCGGGTTTGGTTTACCGATGATATGAGGTGAACTTTGTACTGCTTTGAGTGTGAAATTGACTGACGGATAGTAAACCGTTTAGTGCGAACGAGGGGTTATGGGACTCACGCTAACACTTTTCGGATTCCTTTTTGAGAGTTATGACACATTCTGCCAGTTAGTGGTGTTCAGTACTGGGCCTCCGGACCTTCACCACTATGGTTTGTTGCCTTTGGGATAGTGTCTTCGGACTGTCTCCTTCAGGTTTGTTGCCTTCGGGTATGTTGCCTTCGGGTTTGTGCCTTCGGGTTTGCTGACCTATTGTATCGCTTTCGGAGTTAGGTCTTTATGAGCTGCTCGAGTGATATTTGGGTTTGGAGTCTTCGGGCTCATGGATCCTTGTTTATACAGTACTGAGCACGTGCAAATTTTATGATGTTTCATTGATATGTATATTCCCTAGGTATCGCCCTTCGGTGTTGGTCTTTTTGAGCCGCATGATATGTAGCGATTACCTCGTGGAACTTGGGTTACCTTCATTGGTATTTGTTATTTGCCTTTTTGGCTTGATTTGGGATATTTGTATCCTTTGTTTATCTATGTTGCCGATGATATTAGGCTTGTTTTGTTATCATATGATTCATCTTTTGGTTAGATGATTGTGTTATCTCTTTCAGAGATATTCGTTATACCTTGTAACCTTGCAGGTTTATTGTTGTTCAGTTTATCTAACTGATTTGTCTAGCTAGACTGACCCGTGTATTTTATACTCGGGTCAGACCGAGATGTTTCAAGTTAGGTGCTTTTGGACTTAGCTTATATTGCTTCCGCATGGACTATTCAGCTTGTTCCTTTTTGTTAAAGCTTTTTGTGTAGTCCTTTTATTGTAACTCTGATATATGTATTCTTTTGTGTAGCATCCCGTATTTTTAAGCCATTTAATTTGAACATTTAATTCATTTTAAATGTTGAATATGGATTATAAATTGAATCTTGAAATAAAATAAGCTATAATTTTTAATTATAGTAATTCTATTCAATTTCAAATAATTGAGAACAATAGTTAAACATTGAATCGGGAATTTAATTGGTAACTGAATAATACTAATTCAATATTAGAATTGGGATAATTGGTAATTTCGAGTGTAAATGGAGATAAAATTAGATTCTAAAATTTAATCTAGATCTAATTGGGTTTGAGTTTTAATATTGGACCATTGGAAGAAATTAAAAGTTAATAGATTGAATTTGGGGATTTTATATTAATTTAATAATAGAATTTAATATTATAAAAATGCAAATAATCAAATTTTGATTCGAAATGAGTCAAAATGATTGTAAATGTGCTTATAAATTTCATATGATTTATTATTAAGTTAATAAAATTTTAAAAGTGGAGTTTCAAGTGATTTCGACAATTTTGGAAATCGCTTGATTTAATAGACGAGTGAAAATAGCCTTCCGGGGCACAGTCTCGGAATTCAACGAAACCAGTTCCATTGGATCCGTAATAGTTAGTTATTATCGGATTTCAATTTTCGTAGCAATCGGAGTTGTCGTTTGACTGTGGCAGCTCGAAACGCATCGAAATCGTTTTAATCGGTTTAAATTAAAATTGATCGTTTAATTCCGTAACTCGCGCATACGACCAAATTAGCTTACAAAACTTGTTCCATTGTGTCCGGAACGCGGAAAAACCTTAGGAACGCCTGTCGGAACGCTTAGTTTGGAGGTCGTTTACGTATTGTTAAATGGAGAAGTATATTAATTAAATAATATAAAATTATAAAATATTTCCTTTATTTATCAAAACCCTTGTTCCAGAATTGTGCCGCCGCCGTTCTTGCATTTAATGGCTGAAACGCATTCGTCTTCCCCTCTCGATCTCTCCTTATTCACACTTCTATTACAAATTCTTCCTTCTACAAAGACGAAGATCTCTCCGAGCTCTACGAGTTGTGCGGCAGTGATCGTGTTTGAAGCGACGAGATGGGAGAAATTGCGTAGGGAAGGCCGCGCGTTGGTGCATGACGTGCGTGATGGAGAGGGGGCCGAGCTTGGAGATCTTCTGGCCAGGAGTAGAGTACTGGGTGGCGAGCGTGTTGGCAGTCATGGATCGTCCTAGAAGTGACGAGGCGGGGGGCGGCTACTAGCCCTAGGTGGCGCGTATGGGTTCTTTAGGCCCTGTTAGTCGCGTACGAGAGGGAGATAGGAGAGCGGCCTTGATTATTTTTGGTAATTAAATTAAAGATAAATTGTTTTAAATTTAGATGCAAACTTCAAAATTTAATATCTCGCTCGTGTGTTATCGGAATTTGACGAAACAGGAAGCGTTGAAAATGCAGAGACGAGTGCTACGAGATGGTGCAGATCCGAAGTCATTCCGGGCAAGTAGAAAATTTGGGTTAAATCGAACGTCGTTCGGTTTAATTTGAATTTCGAACGCTCGCCGAAACTCAAGGTGAGTTTAACTCACTCACATCTGGTTATTGGCTGATTTAAATAATAAATATTTAAATATCTGTGTGATTGGTTGCATGTTATTGTTATTATCAGTCTGGATTGATATTTATATATGTGATGTGCTAATATTTGTGGATGCAGGGAAAACAGGTTGGAGGGATCCAACTGGATTCCTCACCATGTAGTAATATTTTTATAGTTGATGATGATGCCTGTTTATATACTGTGATTGATAAATTTGAAATTTAAGTGTATTGTGATATTGTGAGATAAACTTCAAAACCAGAATGTTAATTATAAAGGAATTTGGAGTTTAATTATAAAGAAATTAAATTGGGTTTCAAAAGTAGTTAAGAAATTAATAAATAAGGAATTTAGAAGAATATAAAAATTAGAATCTGTTGGATGGAAAACTAAAATAAAATTGTATTGGAATATTGCTGAATAAATTATAAATCCGTAATTTAATTATAAATGGATAAATTGAATTTTTGAGAAATAAAAGATATTGTTAATTAATGAATTTAAAAGAATTAAAATTTGAAATCTATTTGGAATGAAAATTGAAAATTGATAAAATCAGGAATGATAAATAAGAGAAACGTTATCAGTTGATAAATGTGAAAGTAAATTTATGTTATTAAAATATAAACCTGAATTGGAATAAATTGACAGAATTCACAAGAAGGATTACGGGAGTGTATAAGTGTGAATGAGAGATTCCCTGGGGAAAACCAAGTTCGAGTTTAAACTGATTTTTATAAAAAGAAAGTTTTAAAAACTTAAACATGTTTAAAGAGTGTTTTGGAAATTATTATTTTAACATAATTCTTAATAAATTAGTAATAGTAAACTTTTAAAATACCTTAATAATTATTTTTACAAATGGATTTACTTAAAGGCTAGTTTTTGAATAAGGTTGTTTGAAATTATTAATTTCTTTTAAAACTCTATTTTAAAATATAGTATAACTAAAACCTTATTTTAAATCAAGTTATATCTTATAAAATAGTTTTACTTCGAATATTTTGAAATTATATTTTGAGAAAGTAACCAGTAGTAAGTTTATATATTTGAAAGTATATTTAAGAATAAAATATTTAAAGTGATTTAATTCTAAATTTTTTTTAACTTGGTTATTTCCAATGGGAATGTATGGTAAAGGATTTACCTTGTAAGGAAAGAGTTTTGGAAATTGTTTTCAAATGATTTTTTTGAAACTTTGGAAATATATCTTGTAAAGATAGTGAAACAAATAAATAATATGGAATATTATTTATTGTGTGATGGATGCTTATGGATGTTTATGAATATAAATTGATAGTTAAATCACCGACTATCAATATTGGACAATGCGTGATCGTTTCGAAGAGACCGGGATCGAGATTTATTTCTCGAAAACCACTTCGATCCGATTTTACGTTTCGTGCGAAAAACGTGTTCGGAGTCGAAGATGGAGCAGTGAAGTGCAAGGGCTAGTCGCTACTAATCCTGAGGATATTTCCAAAATGGATGTAGTAGGAGTAGTGCCCTCGGTTCCGTTCGAACCCGGGACGGACTTGTATGGATGAATGCTTGCGAAACATCGTCAGGTGGACGATGGGCATTCTAAGTGAAAACGTTCTAAAGGTAACGCTTAGCCTCAAGCCTCATCAACTAGGAATGACTGAAAATCAGGGGATATGCAGCAAGGTTAGGTGGGTCATGCCCAAGCAGGACAAGATAATTCCCCTGTCTAGATGTCCCTTATATATATTTCGGCTTAGTGGGTGGTTGGTCGCGCCAACCACGGGGTTTATCTTGTTCGGGACTATTCAGTAAGGAATGGTTCCGGCCTTGTGTTGCAGGGGATGAAGGGAGTAGTCCTCGGTACGGTGATCTAGGCCCCGTACTGTGACAGGTGGTACCCCAGTGCCTAGTCATTGTTGGAAATCCATTTTCCCTACGAGCCTTGTATGAGTTTTGTTTGTATTACCCACTTTTGTGGCTAGTAGCTGGAATTTAATAAATGTAACAATTTCGGCTATTTTATAAGTATTCGTAAATAGACACTATTGTAATATCAGCGGATTTCTATAAAAAGTGTTTTAGCTATCGTAAGGTAAAAACCCGACATGTTTATTTGTGGCATGGTCTTACGAGATGCTTTTGTTTTTCAAAGGATTTTTGAAACTTTAATAATCAATTTGGATGCATATTTAGTATCAGCTGGTATTCCAGACTGACTCGGGTGTTATTTCATTATAATGCTCGGGTCAGACCGAGTATTATTTGTCCAGGTCAGGATGCTTTAGAGCAGGAGAGGAGCTGGAGTCCGAGACGTATTATCTATATATATATATAGTCCGCTGCTGTGATTGTATGATATGTCTGATTGGTAATTTGATGTATGAGATACTCTGATTTGTGATGATGTGATATGTATAAACAGTAATAGATTTCATTTTGTGTAAAGTTCTATATTTACTATTATATTTTATTCCGCTGCGTCTGTGAGATTCTGATATTGTTTAGTTTCTTCTTCTTCTATATCTTCTTCTTTAACCCTAATGGTTCGTAATTCTGTGCCACTTGAGTTAATAGAGGTAGAATAGTGTTGATTCTAGGGGTACGGATTTACGGGTCGTTACACTTGGTATCAGAGCTTAGGTTGGCGACAACCTAGGCTTTGGTGGGGTAATTACTCATTAAACAGAGTCAATAGTACTCTATAATGAGTTGAGAGTAATAATAGATATGAGAGCGTACTTGTTAGTGCATATAAAAATTGTTTTTATACTGTGTTGACTTATCGGTTGAGTGTTTATGAATTCTGGTCGGTACGGGAAGTACAAACGTATCGATAGGGGTTTCTAAACTCTTGAACAAGATAAACCGACATAGTATTGTTTTTGTTTTAGATGGGTAAATGAAATAATTTTACCCAAAATTATATTTTGATATAAAAGAAATGATTTTCTAGCTTATTATATATTGGGTGTTTGTTGGTTGTTAATACCATGATCAAGTAAGAATCTTGAATTTGATCAAAATTTGAAATAATAAGCTAATAAGGATTTAAATATTAAAATGGTTTATAACCCAATAGAATTAATTAAATATGTTGTGGATAAGAAGTGAAATTAAAATTTGAGTTGAACCAGGATTTAAATCTCGGAAGTTTGGAAAGGATTTTAAATAAAATAAAAATAAAGGTTTGGAAATTTAAAATCCTGGGAAAGTTTGAAATGTTTGTTGGGATTTGAAGGTGTTTGAAGGCAATGATTGGAATATTGTTTTGGGAAATATTTTTAAATGGAAACTGTTTTGAAATGAATTTAGAAAAGTAAGAAGCATTGAACTCACTTCAGTCGCTGGAAAATAATCCTGATGATGCTGGCCACATCATTAGAATTCATTTTCGAGTTTCTAAAGTGATGGATTGCTTCCCTAATATTTGGTTATGGTATTGTTTGGGGCTTGTTGGATATAACAAGTGTTTTGGGAAAATTCACAATGGTGAAATTGTTTTGATACAACTAAGTTGTTTAGAGATCTGGAAATTTGATTTGAATATCAAATGGGAATGTGTTGATTTTTGTTTCAAATTTGGTTTTGAAATAAAACCGGGTAAATTTAAATTCTGGAAAATTATATTTTAAAAAAATGTGTAAAATTAAAATAAATTAACTATTGAACTTATCAAGTGAAGTTGATATTAATAAGAAGGAAGAAATGAGAATTTTAATCTTCGAATAAAAAAAAATTAACTTGAGTAATTGGAAGTTAATAAAATATATTGAAATAAGTAGAAAATTTGAATATAACTTGGATAAGTTAAATAAATTGGACTTAGAATTAAATTGACTTGGGTTAAATTGAAATGTAAGATGACTTGAATTGTGAGTCATTGAGAAATGAGTTCTACCCATGAGCTATTAAGTGCTATACTTATAATATGGAAGTGTGGATTTAAAATTTGCAAGGGATTAAGATTGAAAAATTATAACTTTGAAATTGTGATTATATGCTGTAAATGGATTCAAATGAGCAACATGAGCTTTGAAATAAATAAGTTGGAGAACTTATAAATTGAAAGTGAGATTATAATCACAAATGGAAGTAGTTGAATGGTATGGTAAATTCAAACTTAATCTCAAAAGGAATGTTAATTGAGATAAGGTAAAGTGAGATATAAAAGAAATGAATGAACTTAAATTAGAAAACAAGTTTCGAACTTGTATATGGAGAATTAAATTGGAGAATTTGAAATTGAATTAAATCTAAATGAATAAAAAAAATTTAAATTGAATTAGATATAAAGTTGAAATGTAAATTGCTTATAATTACATAAAGAAATTCATATTCTTAAGTACTGAATGCTATAATTTAAACTTGTGATTATAAAATGGAAATGAACTTCAATAAGAAATCTAAACTCTTGAATGGAAGTGAAATTGTAATTCATTAATGAAAAGAGTTGAATGGTGTGGCAAATTCAAAACTTAACCATAAAAGAAATGTAAAGTGTAATAAAGCGGTGAGGATAAAAATGTGGATGTTTTTAAGTTAGCAAATAAGTCTTGAACTTATGTGTGGGAAAAATGAAATCTGTTCTGATAATGAAATTGAAATTAAATTCCAGTTGTGTAATAAATAATATTGAAAGAAATTTAAATTCTATTTAAAGAAGTATAAGGAAAGGTAGGAATTTAAATTGTTAAATGGAATAATAGGAAAATGGTGATATCATAAATAAATTCAAAATGAATTGAGGAAGTGAATTAAAACCTAATATGAATTAGGTTAGTGGCTAAGTTAAATTACAATTAATTGGGAATTGTATTGAATGAATAGAATTTTGATAATTGATCAAAATTTGGAAAGTAAATAAAAATCAAATTTTGGCATGGGATTTAAATTTGTGATAAATAAATTCCAACGAGTGAAATAATTTAAAGTGGTTTCTTTGCCAATAAAATAAATCTAAAAATGGATTGAATAAATAAACAAAGTGTATTAAACTTTGTAAATGGATCGAAAGTGTATTGGGTGTGAATCAAATGAGAATAAAATTTGCTTTATAAGAAGATAATGGAATTAGCTATAATAATGATGGTTTTGAATTGTAAGTAAATTCGAATGAGAGAAATAATTTAAATGGTCTCTTTGTTAATAAGATAAGCTTAACATGGATTGGATAATTAAACAAAGAGCTTTATTAAGTAATGTTGAATTAAATTTGTTAGATAATAAAATTTTGAATTGCAAGTGAAATAGTATTAATTAATTTCTGAGATAAATTAAAGATGTATGAGTTGTCAATAATCCAGAATGGAATGATATTCATATAAATCTATTGGATAATGAATTGGAAATATAAGATTTGAGGTATAATTCAATAATTGAGATAAAGCAAGAATGTTGGGCTGTAAATAAAATAGAATGGGATGTTATTAATTTGAACTTAAATGATGATTTTGAAGTGTGAATAAGAAATTGAATTAAAAATTGAAATAGAATAAAAATACTTGGCTTGTGAAAATATGAATCTAAGTAGAATTAATTTTAATGGCTATAAACTTAAGTGATAAATTATTTTGCCTGAATGGAATGAAGTTGGCTTGTATTCGAAATTGAATTGTTTAACAAATAATTGAAATTGATGTTTAAAAATAAATTGAACTGAATTGGAATCTAATTAAAAGAGTTTGTAAAAGAATGCAAGTGATTGATTTAAAATAGCAAATGGAATGGGTTTTTTTAAAAATCAATTGGAATGGATTGACTTTTGGATAAATGATGTTTGCATATGAATGAGAAATAAATCATAAAAGAAATGGAGATGTTTCAACATTGGAAATAAAATTGGTTTGTAAATCAATTTGGAATTGAATTGAAATAGAAATGAATTTGTAGTAATTATGAATTGGAATGGCCGAACTTGTATGTAAACCCTTTATGTGAAATAAAATGGAGCTTGAAAGTGGAAGAGGGACTTTGTATATGTTATACATTATGATTTACTTAGGAAATTATGCGAAGTGTCATTTGGAATGTAAATAGTTATGTTTGGCTTACATTTATATTGGAAATGTTGTAATATGTTCATATCTTTGAAAACTGATGTGTTTGTTTGAGTTTAGTACAGGTATGCGTGGCGTTCGAGTGAGAGTTGGAGCGCGTATATGCATTATATTAGCTGCTTGCTATTAAAATTTGCTAAAAAGGTACGCCTACGCAAATATAATTGGGAAAATGATATATTATTGTGTTATATTTTGGTTTCCGGCCGTGTGGGCCGATGTATATATATTTGTGTATCCTGCGATGTCGCAGAAGCTCCTCTGTGCAGGGGAGACTCTGCCAAAATTTTCCGTAAATTTTGGGAGTTAGAAAAAAAATTTGGGTTTTGGAAAAATTAAGTAACTTATGAAGTTATAAGTTAAAATTAAAGCTTTAGAGATAAGTAAAGCAAATAGGTTTGGGAATTGAGAAAAAGGATTTTGTGAAGTGTATATAAGCTTTTAACTAAGCAAATGGGATAAGTAAATGGGTTGGAGAGTATTTTCTACCCTAGCAAATTTCGGGGACGAAATTTTTATAAGGGGGGAGGAATGTAACATCCCGTATTTTTAAGCCATTTAATTTGAACATTTAATTCATTTTAAATGTTGAATATGGATTATAAATTGAATCTTGAAATAAAATAAGCTATAATTGTTAATTATAGTAATTCTATTCAATTTCAAATAATTGAGAACAATAGTTAAATATTGAATCGGGAATTTAATTGGTAACTGAATAATACTAATTCAATATTAGAATTGGGATAATTGGTAATTTCGAGTGTAAATGGAGATAAAATTAGATTCTAAAATTTAATCTAGGTCTAATTGGGTTTGAGTTTTAATATTGGACCATTGGAAGAAATTAAAAGTTAATAGATTGAATTTGGGGATTTTATATTAATTTAATAATAGAATTTAATATTATAAAAATGCAAATAATCAAATTTTGATTCGAAATGAGTCAAAATGATTGTAAATGTGCTTATAAATTTCATATGATTTATTATTAAGTTAATAAAATTTTAAAAGTGGAGTTTCAAGTGATTTCGACAATTTTGGAAATCGCTTGATTTAATAGACGAGTGAAAATAGCCTTCCGGGGCACAGTCTCGGAATTCAAAGAAACCGGTTCCATTGGATCCGTAATAGTTAGTTATTATCGGATTTCAATTTTCGTAGAAATCGGAGTTGTCGTTTGACTGTGGCAGCTCGAAACGCATCGAAATCATTTTAATCGGTTTAAATTAAAATTGATCGTTTAATTCCGTAACTCGCGCATACGACCAAATTAGCTTACGAAACTTGTTCCACTGTGTCCGGAACGCGGAAAAACCTTAGGAACGCCTGTCGGAACGCTTAGTTTGGAGGTCGTTTACGTATTGTTAAATGGAGAAGTATATTAATTAAATAATATAAAATTATAAAATATTTCCTTTATTTATCAAAACCCTTGTTCCAGAATTGTGCCGCCGCCGTTCTTGCGTTTAATGGCTGAAACGCATTCGTCTTCCCCTCTCGATCTCTCCTTATTCACACTTCTATTACAAATTCTTCCTTCTACAAAGACGAAGAGCTCTCCGAGCTCAAAGAGTTGTGCGGCAGTGATCGTGTTTGAAGCGACGAGATGGGAGAAATCGCGTAGGGAAGGCCGCGCGTTGGTGCATGACGTGCGTGATGGAGAGGGGGCCGAGCTTGGAGATCTTCTGGCCAGGAGTAGAGCACTGGGTGGCGAGCGTGTTGGCAGTCATGGATCGTCCTAGAAGTGACGAGGCGGGGGGCGGCTACTAGCCCTAGGCGGGGCGTATGGGTTCTTTAGGCCCTGTTAGTCGCGTACGAGAGGGAGATAGGAGAGCGGCCTTGATTATTTTTGGTAATTAAATTAAAGATAAATTGTTTTAAATTTAGATGCAAACTTCAAAATTTAATATCTCGCTCGTGTGTTATCGGAATTTGACGAAACAGGAAGCGTTGAAAATGCAGAGACGAGTGCTACGAGATGGTGCAGATCCGAAGTCATTCCGGGCAAGTAGAAAATTTGGGTTAAATCGAACGTCGTTCGGTTTAATTTGAATTTCGAACGCTCACCGAAACTCAAGGTGAGTTTAACTCACTCACATCTGGTTATTGGCTGATTTAAATAATAAATATTTAAATATCTGTGTGATTGGTTGCATGTTATTGTTATTATCAGTCTGGATTGATATTTATATGTGTGATGTGCTAATATTTGTGGATGCAGGGAAAACAGGTTGGAGGGATCCAACTGGATTCCTCACCATGTAGTAATATTTTTATAGTTGATGATGATGCCTGTTTATATACTGTGATTGATAAATTTGAAATTTAAGTGTATTGTGATATTGTGAGATAAACTTCAAAACCAGAATGTTAATTATAAAGGAATTTGGAGTTTAATTATAAAGAAATTAAATTGGGTTTCAAAAGTAGTTAAGAAATTAATAAATAAGGAATTTAGAAGAATATAAAAATTAGAATCTGTTGGATGGAAAACTAAAATAAAATTGTATTGGAATATTGCTGAATAAATTATAAATCCGTAATTTAATTATAAATGGATAAATTGAATTTTTGAGAAATAAAAGATATTGTTAATTAATGAATTTAAAAGAATTAAAATTTGAAATCTATTTGGAATGAAAATTGAAAATTGATAAAATCAGGAATGATAAATAAGAGAAACGTTATCAGTTGATAAATGTGAAAGTAAATTTATGTTATTAAAATATAAACCTGAATTGGAATAAATTGACAGAATTCACAAGAAGGATTACGGGAGTGTATAAGTGTGAATGAGAGATTCCCTGGGGAAAACCAAGTTCGAGTTTAAACTGATTTTTATAAAAAGAAAGTTTTAAAAACTTAAACATGTTTAAAGAGTGTTTTGGAAATTATTATTTTAACATAATTCTTAATAAATTAGTAATAGTAAACTTTTAAAATACCTTAATAATTATTTTTACAAATGGATTTACTTAAAGGCTAGTTTTTGAATAAGGTTGTTTGAAATTATTAATTTCTTTTAAAACTCTATTTTAAAATATAGTATAACTAAAACCTTATTTTAAATCAAGTTATATCTTATAAAATAGTTTTACTTCGAATATTTTGAAATTATATTTTGAGAAAGTAACCAGTAGTAAGTTTATATATTTGAAAGTATATTTAAGAATAAAATATTTAAAGTGATTTAATTCTAAATTGCTTTTAACTTGGTTATTTCCAATGGGAATATATGGTAAAGGATTTACCTTGTAAGGAAAGAGTTTTGGAAATTGTTTTCAAATGATTTTTTTGAAACTTTGGAAATATATCTTGTAAAGATAGTGAAACAAATAAATAATATGGAATATTATTTATTGTGTGATGGATGCTTATGGATGTTTATGAATATAAATTGATAGTTAAATCACCGACTATCAATATTGGACAATGCGTGATCGTTTCGAAGAGACCGGGATCGAGATTTATTTCTCAAAAACCACTTCGATCCGATTTGTACGTTTCGTGCGAAAAACGTGTTCGGAGTTGAAGATGGAGCAGTGAAGTGCAAGGGCTAGTCGCTACTAATCCTGAGGATATTTCCAAAATGGATGTAGTAGGAGTAGTGCCTTCGGTTTCGTTCGAACCCGGGACGGACTTGTATGGATGAATGCTTGCGAAACATCATCAGGTGGACGATGGGCATTCTAAGTGAAAACGTTCTAAAGGTAACTCTTAGCCTCAAGCCTCATCAACCGGGAATGACTGAAAATCAGGGGATATGCAGCAAGGTTAGGTGGGTCATGCCCAAGCAGGACAAGATAATTCCCCTGTCTAGATGTCCCTTATATATATTTCGGCTTAGTGGGTGGTTGGTCGCGCCAACCACGGGGTTTATCTTGTTCGGGACTGTTCAGTAAGGAATGGTTCCGGCCTTGTGTTGCAGGGGATGAAGGGAGTAGTCCTCGGTACGGTGATCTAGGCCCCGTACTATGACAGGTGGTACCCCAGTGCCTAGTCATTGTTGGAAATCCATTTTCCCTACGAGCCTTGTACGAGTTTTGTTTGTATTACCCACTTTTGTGGCTAGTAGCTGGAATTTAATGAATGTAACAATTTCGGCTATTTTATAAGTATTTGTAAATAGACACTATTGTAATATCAGAGGATTTCTATAAAAAGTGTTTTAGCTATCGTAAGGTAAAAACCCGACATGTTTATTTGTGGCGTGGTCTTACGAGATGCTTTTGTTTTTCAAAGGATTTTTGAAACTTTAATAATCAATTTGGATGAGTATTTAGTATCAGCTGGTATTCCAGACTGACTCGGGTGTTATTTCATTATAATGCTCGGGTCAGACCGAGTATTATTTGTCCAGGTCAGGATGCTTTGGAGCAGGAGAGGAGCTGGAGCCCGAGACGTATTATCTATATATATATATATATAGTCCGCTGCTGTGATTGTATGATATGTCTGATTGGTAATTTGATGTATGAGATACTCTGATTTGTGATGATGTGATATGTATAAACAGTAATAGATTTCATTTTGTGTAAAGTTCTATATTTACTATTATATTTTATTCCGCTGCGTCTGTGAGATTCTGATATTGTTTAGTTTCTTCTTCTTCTATCTCTTCTTCTTTAACCCTAATGGTTCGTAATTCTGTGCCACTTGAGTTAATAGAGGTAGAATAGTGTTGATTCAAGGGGTACGGATTTACGGGTCGTTACATTTTGATTCGTATGTATATTGTGGTTTGCTATACCACTTGACGTGTATTATTCTGTATACTCTGTTATGTATCAGTATATGTATATCTATGACGATCTACTGTTCTATGATGTATATTACACTTGAGTTGTTATATTCTATTCTGATAGATCCTCCAACCACCTATGTTTTTGTTTTGAGTATTCATTGGATATGTCGATCTGCTTTGTATGATTATTGTCGGTGTATTAAATAGATAGTTAGAGCAAGGCTATAGATGGTCACTCCTATCCAGCCTTGTTCTCCGTGTTAGTTGACGGCATTACCCTGTAGTGTCCTTGGCTAGCGTAGGTATAGAGGTGGGGCGTCACAATGTGGCATCAGAGCTGAGTTCAGAACAAAGTATGATAAATAGAGAATAGAGGCACATATTACGATACATCAGAGTGTAATAAGTGATACAAATCTTTGAATCATCATGTCTTTCTATTCCTTCTACTATCAAAGGTTAGATAGAATTTGGGGAATACGTCTAGGAATGCATTTTATTCCGTAGTATTCCGTATTGAAGTATCTACCTTGTGATTAATCTTGTTCTTATCATACTTTTAGCGTATGGCTGGAAGAGGCAGGGGACGATGTTCGGATGCTGGGAAATCCAGTGGCTCACATCCGGATGGCGTTTATATGTCTGCCAATCAGTTTTTGGAATTGTTTAGGAGCACGCAGCCTCCAGTTCCTCCTCGAGTTTCTCCACCTTGCAAGTCTGCCTTTGCATGCCAGTGCAGTGATTATGCTCATCTTGGAGGAAAGCCGTTTAAAGGCTCTGAGTCCGTTCTTGAAGTCCAAGCTTGGTTTCGCACGTGCGAGCGTATCTTCTCTCGTATGGATCTTTCTGACCATGATAGAGTTCTTGTAAATTCTAGCTTATTACAAGAGCGTGCTCTTGATTGGTATAAGCTTCTTATAGCCGAAATTGATGAGTCTATTCTCTCTTGGACTCAGTTTCGGGAGCGATTTGAACTCAAGTTCGTTCCTGAATCTGAAAAAGTTTTATTGACCCATTGCTTCCTTGAGTTGAAGCAAGGGAAATCTTCTGTTTCTGAATATGTAGCATCATTCGAGGCTTTATCTAAGTATGGTCTTGAATTCATTAGCACTTCTTATAAGAAGAATTTGAAGTTTGTTTCTGGTCTTAAGAAATATCTTTAGAAGTCTTTGTTGCTCCAGCTTAAGCTCTCTTTTGAGGAGTTGGTTGATTATGTGCTTCATCTCGAGACCGTCGAGAAGGAGTGTGATAGTGGTGATGATGTTGAGGTTTCCAAGAACCCCAACAAGAGGCAGTTTCCATTACAGAAGAAGCCTTTTCCTTCTAAGAAGAAGAAGACTGGTGGTTCTAGTTCTCAGCCTCAGTCTGTTGGAACACCTTTCATTCGGAAGTGTTTCAATGTGGTTCTCCTGATCATATTACTCGAGCTTGTCCTAAGCCTCTCTTCTGCCGCAATTGCAAGAAGGAAGGTCATCATGTTTCAGCTTGCCCTACTGTTTCGGCTAGTGCCAAGTCTAGCAAGCTTTATGTTGTTAAGGCTTCTGAAGGTCCCTCTCAGCCCAAAGGTATATCTCCACCTATTTTGGAAGATTCTATTTTATTTCATGATCATAGTATTCGAGTTCCTTTCGATACGGGTGAATCACATTCTTTCGTATCGAAAAAGCTCGTTGATGATTTTTCTTTGGATGTTTCTTGTTTGGTTACTTTTTTAAGGATTGCGAATCCTATTGGGGGATCCGCGACCCTTAGCCTGCTCTGTGATGATGTTGAGATTTTTTTATGTGGCTTTTCTTTTCGTGCGAGTCTGCATGTTATTTCTTGTCTGGGATTTGATTTGATTTTGGGTATGGACTGGCTAGTGAGATATGATGCCAGGATTGTTTGTTCGGAGAGAATTATATATCTTTGACATCCGGATTCGCCTACTCAGCTATCTCTCATTCTTCGGGATGTGGATAATTCCGAAATGGCTTTATATTCTCTTGACTCACGGGATGATGATGATATATCTCGTATTCCTATTGCTTGTGACTTTTCTGATGTTTTTGAGCCTGTCTCAGGTTTGCCACCTAAGTGGACAATTGAGTTCCGCATTGATCTCATTCCAGGCGCGCAGCCAGTTAGTCTTCCTCCCACGAGGATGTCTACAAGGGAAAATGAGGAACTCAAGAAGCAGCTTTTAGAGCTTGAGTCCAAGCAGTTGATTCAGTCCAGTTTTTCTCCATGGGGATCCGCGGTCGTCTTCGTGAAGAAGTCCGATGGAACTCTTAGGCTTTGCATTGACTATCGCAAACTTAACGAGTTAACCATCTGGAATAGGTATCCATTGCCTAGGATCGATGATATGTTCGATCTATTGAGTGGTGCTAAGGTCTTATCTCAGCTCGACCTTGCCACAGGTTTTCATCAGTTACGAGTCGCGGAGGATAGCATACCTCTTGCCGCTTTCCGCACTCGTTATGGTTCTTTTGAGTGGCTCGTTATGCCGTTCGGGTTGACGAACGCTCCTGCTTTCTTTGTCGATCTCATGAATCGAGTATTCCGAGAATATCTCGATAAGTTCGTCCTTGTATTCATTGATGATATCCTTGTTTACTCTAAGTCTGAAGCCGAGAATGCTAATCACTTGAGAATTGTCTTGAGTACTCTTCGTCGCCATCAGCTTGAAGCCAAATTCTCCAAGTGCCATTTTTGGGAGAATAGGGTTAGTTCTTAGGCCATGTTGTATCTTCCGATGGCATTTCTGTCGATCCCTCAAAGATCGAAGCCATCCAGAATTGGAAGAGGCCTGAGAATGTGCATGAGATTCGTAGTTTCCTTGGATTGGCGGGTTATTACCGTCGGTTCATTAAGGATTTTTCCCGTGTTGTGCTTCCTCTCACCAGCCTTACTCGGAAAGGCATTCGTTTTATTTGGTCTGACAAGTGTGAGGCTTCCTTTCTGTCATTAAAGGAACTTCTCACTAATGGTCCTATTCTTGTGGTTCCCGAGGGGAATCATGATCTTGTTGTCTACATCGATGCTTGTGGTAGTGGTCTCGGTGCTGTTCATATGCAGAAGGATCGGGTAGTTGCTTATGCTTCTAGGCAACTGCGTCCGAATGAAGTTCGCTATGCCACTCATGATCTTGAGTTAGCCGCCATTGTCTTTGCCTTGAAGATTTGGCGACACTATTTATTAGGCGAGCGCTTCATTCTTTATACCGATCATAAATCTTTGAAGTATTTGTTTACTCAGAAGGAACTCAATATGAGACAACAGCGTTGGCTCGAGTTTCTTGCTTCCTATGACTTTGATATCCAGTATACCCCTGGTAAGGGTAATCGTGTTACTGATGCGCTTAGTCGCAAACATTCGGCTGTTGTTTCTATGATGCTTGCCGAATGGGATATTCTAGAGACTCTATCTTTTTGTGAAATTCATGATCGAGGTTCATCTTCTGATTCTCCTATTCTATTATTTAGTTTGGGAGCTCGACCTATTTTATTGGATCGTATTGCCGATGCCCAGCGGCGTGATCCTGATTTGTTGCATCTTATTCAGCTTTGTGAGTCTGGATCCTGTGATGAGGCGTTGCGGGATTTTAGCATTGATTCTCATGGGTGTCTTCGCAAGAAGAACCATCTTTTTGTGCCTTCTGATTTTGCACTTAGGCATGACATTCTCGATGACTGTCATCGTTCTAAGTATACCATTCATCCTGGTAGTAGTAAGATGTATGCTGATATGCGTCATCTTTATTATTGGGAAGGCATGAAGCGCGATGTGGCGAGTTATGTGAGTAATTGCATAACTTGTCAGCGTTTTAAGGCCGAACATCAACGTCCTTCTGGTCTTCTTCAGCCTCTAGAGATTCCATTGTGGAAATGGGATCAGATTTCTATGGATTTTATTGACCGCCTACCTCGTTCGAGATCGGGCCATTCTAGCATTTGGGTTATTGTTGATCGCCTCACCAAGTCTGCTCATTTTGTTCCTATTAAGTCTAATAGGACTGCTTCGCATTTGGCTAAGTTGTATGTCAAGGAAATCGTGAGACTTCACGGTGTTCCTAGTTCTATTGTGAGTGATCGTGATCCTTTATTCACGAGTCATTTTTGGCAGAGTCTTCAGCAAGCTTTGGGAACAAAGCTTAATTTTACTACAGTTTATCATCCGCAGTCTGACGGACAGACTGAACGGGTGAATCGTATCTTGAAAGATCTTCTCCGTATTTGTATTTTTGATTTCAGTGGTAGTTGGGAGGATCACCTACCTCTTGTAGAGTTCTCCTACAGTAATAGTTTTCAGTCCAGTATCGGTATGGCTCCTTTCGAAACTTTATACGGAAGACCATGTCGATCACCTTCATGTTGGTTGGAATCTGGGGAGAAGCTTATTCTTGGTCCAGATTTTGTTCGTGATTCTTCCGAAAAGATTGATCTTATCCGGTTGATAATGAAAGAGGCACAGAGTCGCCAGAAATCCTATGCGGACAGCTGTAGGAAGCCTCTCGAGTTCTCGATTGGTGATCATGTTTTTATTCGTGTTTCTCCTTTGAAAGGGGTTATGCGTTTCAGTACGATTGGGAAATTAGCTCCTCGCTATATAGGACCATTTTCTATTACTAAACGTATTGGCCCTATGGCTTATAGAGTTTCACTTCCTGCTCATTTATCTGGCATTCATGACGTGTTTCATGTCTCGCAACTTCGGAAGTGTCTTCGGGAATCGGATTCTGTTATTGATTCTCCTGATTTGCTTGAGCTTGAGATCTTACCGGACTTATCTATTGTACAGCAATCTATTCGCGTATTTGAAACGGAGGTGCGACACCTTCAAAACAAGGACGTGCCGCTCGTTAAAGTTCAATGGTCCGCTAATCCCAATGACTGTACTTGGGAATCCAGAGAGTTTATTGAGCGATCCTATCCGGGTTTTCTATCTTCGCTTAAAAATGGTGAGTATATCTTTCCATCTCAGGCTTATTTTCTTTTCTTTGAATGTTGTATATATGTAGTTGTTACAAATATCGTCTCTAGGAATTGCGGGGACGCAATTTTCTTAGGAGGGGAGATCTGTAACAACCTGCATATTTAACGATTATATATTTAAATGTTTTATTTAAATATAGCGTCGTTAGTCGGATTTAGGTCCGAAAGGTTACTTTTTGCAAATGGCCGGATTGGAACTCGAAACCATTTTCGTTGATTCCAAAATGGCGTTTGCGATCTTTTTGAGTATAAGCTTTGATATGTTTGGAGTAAGTCAAATTTTGCTATTTGCTAAGTAGACTTTTGGGTTTGGGTTTCACCCAAACTATTCTATAAACCAACTCAGCCCTTTCTCCCCTTCCATTCTCACATTTTCATTTCTTAAGCTTAAGCAAAACTGAAAATGGGGGAAGAGAATGGGAAATAGTAATTCCAAGACCTAGTTTACCTTGCAAACTTGAATTCTTGCTCCAAAATCAAAGAGAAGCTATTGGTAAGCCTTCTCTTCATCTTCTCCAACTCTTTCTCCTTCAATTTCAGAATTTCCTAAACCTAACTTACGAAAATACTTGTTTTGATCATAGATTGAAGCTAGTAGAGTTGAAGTGGAGAGTGGTTGGTTGTTTTCTTTGCTATTGAGCTTCTCTATTCTTGTTTTGAATTAAAAGGTGAGTTTTGAACTTACATCTACTTCTCTTGTTATTATTGATGTTAGGTGAGATTTTTATCCCACATTTATGTTTACATCTATCTTGGGTTATTAGGAATGAATTCCTGATATATCTACATGTTCATTTGCTGTCGACTTGGATTGCTTTGGTGAAATTTCCAAATATTGATTTTTGAAGCCAAATCTATGTAAAACCTTATATGGTTGATGTTTATGTTGTTCGAGTGTTTGGGTGTGCCGTTAAGGTTGGGTAGTCGTTTGATGTAAGCCCATAATCAACGCGCATCCGATTGCTTTCGATTTGTTTGGCCATAAATGGCCTAGGTTCAGGAAATGCCCGACCATTAGGTTTCAGACGTCTCAAACCCAATTTCAGACGCATGAAACCCGATTTCAGACGTCTGAATATTGTTCTGGAGAAGATTTTTATTTCCAGATTCAGACGTCTGAATTTATATTCCAGACGTCTAAAAGTGCTAAAATTCGACCAGAAAGGAAATAGGCAAAATAATGCCTATTTCAGACGTCTGAAAGTTTGGGTTCAGACGTCTGAATTCTATTCTGGAAAACATATTAATTTCCGGATTCAGACGTCTGAACCACTTCTTTCAGACGTCTGAATCTATTGTCTTTTTCCAATTTGCCTTGTTCGCTTAGTTTTCCAAATATGGTCGATGCATATTGATTCCAATTAGTTGTTTATGTATATTTGACCTTGATGATTCTTTTTTGAATTTATTCACGGGTTTTTATAAATGATTTCTTCAAATCGTATTAAAAGTTCGCTTTTCCGATTTATAAATTCTATTTAAAACACATGCACAATTTCGCACTTCGAGCGAAGTGGAAGGGTGATTAAATGGTTGGGCAAAACACGGACCATGAATCTGTGAGTTTATTCTTTCGATTAATCCCCGACCTATTCAATCGATCGTTTTGACTTTCGGGTTTGTTTTACCGATGATATGAGGTGAACTTTGTACTGCTTTTAGTGCTAAATTGACTGACGGATAGTAAATCGTTTAGTGCGAACGAGTGGTTATGGGACTCACGTTAACACTTTTCGGATTTCTTTTTGAGAGTTATGACACATTCTGCCAGTTAGTGGTGTCCAGTACTGGGTCTTCGGACCTTCACCACTATAGTTTGTTGCCTTTGGGATAGTGTCTTCGGACTGTCTCCTTCAGGTTTGTTGCCTTCGGGTATGTTGCCTTCGGGTTTGTGCCTTCGGGTTTGTTTCCCTATTGTATCGCTTTCGGAGTTAGGTCTTTATGGGCCGCTCGAGTGATATTTGGGTTTGGAGTCTTCGGGCTCATGGATCCTTCTTTATACAGTACTGAGCACGTACAAATTTTATGATGTTTCATTGATATGTATATTCCCTAGGTATCGCCCTTCGGTGTTGGTCTTTTTGAGCCGCATGATATGTAGCGATTACCTCGTGGAACTTGTGTTACCTTTATTGGTATTTGTTATTTGCCTTTTTGGCTTGATTTGGGATATTTGTATCCTTTGTTTATCTATGTTGCCGATGATATGAGGCTTGTTTTGTTATCATATGATTCATCATTTGGTTAGATGATTGTGTTATCTCTTTCAGAGATATTTATTATACTTTGTAACCTTGCAGGTTTATTGTTGTTCAGTTTATCTAACTGATTTGTTTAGCTAGACTGACCCGTGTATTTTATACTCAGGTCAGACCGAGATGTTTCAGGTTAGGTGCTTTTGGACTTAGCCTGTTTGCTTCCGCATGGACTATTCAGCTTGTTCCTTTTTGTTAAAGCTTTTTGTGTAGTCCTTTTATTGTAACTCTGATATATGTATTCTTTTGATTCGTCTTTATATTGTGGTTTTCTATACCACTTGACGTGTATTAGTCTATATACTCTGTTATGTATCAGTATATGTATATCTATGACGATCTACTATTCTGTGATGTATATTACATTTGAGTTGTTATATTCTGTTCCGATAGATCCTCCAACCACCTATGGTTTTGTTTTGAGTATTCATTGGATATGTCGATCTACTTTTTATGATTATTGTCGATGTATTCAATAGATAGCTAGAGCAAGGCTATAGATGGTCGCTCCTATCCAGCCTTATTCTCCGTGTTAGTTGACGACATTACCCTGTAGTGTCCTTGGGTAGCGTGGGTATAGAGGTGGGGCATCACACTTTTCTTGCACTTTTCTTTCTGTATGATGTAGTAAAGACAATAATAATCTCAGGCCGCTTACACATGTATGACATCTCGAACAGTCCCTAGGAACGCTTTGTGTTGGATGTTTGAGATGAATATTTAGGATATTTGCACAATATTAACCTCGGAATGCCTACACATGTACGAGATCCAGGTCGGTCCCTATGCATGCTCTCTAAGTTGGATGTCTGAGATGAATATTTTAGGTTATTTTAATTAGATGTCTGAGATGAATATTTTAGGTTATTTTGCTTGATCATTTTAATTTGAATATTTGGTTCCTATAAAAACCACTTGAATGTGAAGATTGATATTTAATCATTGTAGTCCTTACTGGAGAGACAGGGCGATGAACGCATTAAGTAAGCCCGCTCACTGAAGATTGAGAGGAAGGGCTTGCTTGAACATTTGGCTCTCTTGCTAGTGAGCTAGTGGATTGGGCTCAACAAGGATTCAAAGAGATCAAAAGCAAGTCCGCTCTTTGGAGAGTTAGCGAATGGCCTTGCTTGAACATTGGACTCCCTTACCAAAGAGCGAGTAGATTTGGCTCGGTAAGGATCCAAAGAGATCAAAAGCAAGTCCCCTCATCAGAGAGTGAGCAAATAAGCATGTTTGGTCATTGAGTTCCTTTTTCAAGGAGCAGCCGGACTCAGCAAGGATCTTGAGAGATCAAAGTAAGTCCCCTTATTGAAGAGTGAATGTATGGACTTGCTTGGTCATTTAGTTCCTTTGCTGAAGAGCAAGTGGACTTAGCTAGGACCTGGAGAGGTCAAATCCTAGATTGGAAGTTGAATGTCCAGAGAGATCGAATCATAGATTAGATTATGAACGATCGAAGAGATCGAATCCTAGATTGAAAGATTATTGATTTGGATAGATCGAACCCTATAATGGAAGATTAATGGTCCAGAGAGATTGAACCCTAAATTTGAAGATTAATGATTCGAAGAGATAGAACCCTAGTTTGGATGTTAAATGATCTGGAGAGATCAAACCTTAGAATGGATGCAGATTTGATAAAAGGATTTGAACGCCTTGTAATTAGAGTAAAACAGATAAATCCTGGTTGAACACAATACGATTTCGATATGTGATGTAATAACTCTAAATGAAATTGGACTGATTATGAGATGAATGGCACTAAAGAAAAGGATGAAGTCCTTAACTATATAAGGTATGGAACGACTTATGATTTGCAAGAGAAACTGAAGGAACTAGATGATTCGTTAAGATCCGGATCAATGAAAGGCTAGAGACCTAAACTACCAAATAATGGTTGCTACTAGAACTTGTTCTTGAGCAAAGCACATATTACATTCGAAAGGCTTACTTTGAGGGGAAAGTGTTAACCCATCTTTTGATCGAAGTAGATTTCAACTAGATTTTGAAGGTCAAAATGAAAATAGGATGAGTGACGGACTTAGAACCGTGCATGGAAGGATAAAATAGTTGAACTCAAGAAATTTGGAGAGAAAATAGACTAAGTAGTACCAGGAGGTATTTTCTCTCCAAAATGCTTCCCAAAAGACCCAAACATACTAAGCTTCAAGTACAATTCCAACCAGTCATCATCAAGTGATTTTCTCAGAGATTCAATAGGCAACTTCAAAGATGAGTGTAAATCGAGGAAAGCATGAAAAAGCAAGTTTTATCAAAGGAATCATCGGGATCGACTTTACCTTCATGAAAAAGAGTTTAAAATGCATCAGATCAAAGATGGAAGAACAAAACAAGGAAAATTTGAGAGTTTGTAGCTAAGTAAATCTCTCGGTACCAAGTGAAACCTCTCGGTACCGATGGGAATTTATGGCACGTGGTCTCACATGCTCACGTGTGCATGGTTGTGCTTTCTCCTAGGCTTCAGCTCAAGCGGGCTTCTGACTTATGCAGTTGTTGCTCTATGAATACCAACCCTATGGCAACTAAAAGTGGGGCGGATGCTTTGATTGGGGAGACTTCTTCTTCACCTCGTATCCCTCCTCCATAAAAGTCATCTAGGAAGAAACCATTTGTTGTTCTAGGACATAGATTAGCAAACCTTTATACTTGTACACTAAACTACAAAGTAGACCTAGGCCAGAGATTGTCGAACCATTATAAAACTCTTATATGTTCACTTACTTCTTGTTATTTCTTTTAATTGAATCGGTGCTTTCATCTGATATTTAGGGGTTGGTGCCATTTTTGCATGTACATCGAGGTAACTTTAAAATAAACACCATAGCCAAGGCGTGTTGGTAATCTCATGGTGGAATGATAACATATAATATATTAAATATACATGAACAGAACTGGATAACAATATATAATAGACTATATTAGCAGAAGCAACTAATGAGTAAATATCAATATAGAAAGTTAGAATACCACAACTCCATATATACAGAGTTCTGAATATAATATCTGATACAATAAGTCTCATATATAAATAACATATTTGTCATGTACTATAATATCAAGTACCTATCCAAAGTATCGACATCATGCCTTTAAAATGCTCTAATTGTGCACTTTAACAGCATATCCCTAAAAGCAGCCGACTTCCAAACTAGTCAACCGATTGCTCGAGAGTTGTTTTGGCATAAACAGACAAAGACAAAAAACGGGTCAGACATAGAGCCTGATATGAGGGGAACTATATCAAAACTATATGCATATATAAACAAGAAGCTACTAAGGCACATCCGATCCTCACCACAAACATGGTCAGGGGTAATCCGAACTTTCCATAAACAAATAATGTACACATATCCCAAAGAATAGGGAATCTTACCATGACTAGCTCAGGGATAATATGGTCCTCTCTACGAGTAGTAACAAGAAACAATAATAACCCAAAAAACAATAACAATCAACTACAAACAATAACAATCAACAAGAAACAGTAACTAACAACAACAAACAACAAAAATCAATAACAAACAATAAACAATAACAATGGGTAATAATAAGAAATAACAAGCAATAACAATCAACAAGAAACAGTAACTAACAACAACAAACAACAAAAATCAATAACAAACAATAAACAATAACAATGGGTAATAATAAGAAATAACAAGCAATAACAAAAAACAACAATCAACAATAAGCAGTAAGAATAAAAAATAATCAACCACAAATAGCAACAAGCAATAACAATCAATAACAAGCAAAAAGAATTAGCATACAAATAACCAATCATATAAAAAGAGTCTATACCAACATAATGGTAACCAACAATACTCAAGCATGCATGTCAAGCTATAAACTCCCATGAATCTGTTCGACATCTAAGATGGACCACATGCCTAAGTGCTGCAGCCTATTTCATGAATATAAGATATAAAAGATTGTTACATTCCCCGTTATGAAAAAGAAAACTAATATGATATATTGGACCATCGATCCTTAAGACTTTCAAATAAATTGGCAATGTAATTCTTAACTTTTCTTTTCTTCCGAATACAACTCGTTCTCTCGAGGAGAAATGTGATCTCCCAGAATTTTGGGCAATATTTATTTAATAATTTCTATTAATAATTACTTTGAATGTGAAATATTGATTTAATAATCTAATTTAACTCAATTTATCTTTTCAAAACTTAATAATAATAATTTAATTTGGCAAAATTTTATTCTTTTCAAAGTTAAAAATATTTAATTGATAAAAATTAATTTTTCTAAGTTAATAAAGAGGTATTCTATTTGTAATGTGTGTATATATACACACATTGTGAAAAGGAAGTTTGGTTTCAATTTAAATTTTAATAAAAATGTTTTCAAATTATAATATATATGTTTGTATATATCGTGATTTGAAGTTCTATTTTAAAATTCAATATAATAATTTATAAAGCTAATATTAAAAAAGTTTCTATTTATAATATATATATATATATATTTGCATATATTGTAAATAGAAAAGTTTTGGTTTAAACTTAATTAAAAAATAGGTTTTCAAATTTATAATATAATATATATGAATATATTATGATTTGGAAGATTTTTTATTTAATTTAATAAAACTTTTCAAAAGCTATTTAAAAATTTATCTTATATTTTCAAAAACATTCAAATTAGATATTTATTTTACTTTAAAATATGATAGTTTAAAATTGTATATTATAATAAAAGTTGAATAAGTTTCTTTTAAAAATTGGTTCTTGAAATAACTTTAGTTTATATTTATATATATTTAAGTATAATATATTAGTTTAAACTTTAAAATAAAATTTAAATTAATGTTAATTTCTTTTTAATTTTCTTTCTTTTAAACTTAGCTTTGGAAAATGTATTTTAAAATATATAAATAAATAAAAAATAAAGAGATAAATACATTTCATAGTTTATATAAAACATAAGTATTTAGGAAAATATTAAATAAAGATTTAAATCATTTATAAAAAATTGGAAATTAATTTAAAATGATAAACTAAACACTTGTCAACTTAGTAAATAATTTAATAAATAATTCTTAACACTTGTAACATAAGGAATGAACTAAAAGGGGGTTTTACATTTGTCATTCACTTAAGATTGAGTAAATACATTTGTAAATACAATTGTCACTTAAGTATCATGCTATAAAACAAGTGGCCTCACCTTGTTTAAAAGAAAATTTAGTGTATTGTTTAAAAGAAATAAAAACCCTATTTTCTTCAGATCAAATTCTCTTCAGTACTTTCTTTCTTTCAAAAAAATAGAAAACAGAAAGCCCAAAGAAATTGAAACCTGGAAGTAACCTGGAAGCAAATGCAAACAGCAACAATGTTCAACAAATTAATTCAACGGCAATCTAAAAATTCAACAAACAAGATTTCAAATTCAACTTCAAGAATCAAACTCAAATAGCAACATTCAAATCAACAAAACAATGTCAGATTCAATAATGTTCCAGGAAACAAATTATGCAGTGTTCTTTGATCTCTCTGTTTCTAGAAAAGGTAAGTAAACATTTAAAAGAAAAATCTTTTGGTGCTAATATATCTGGGTGATGATGATGTAAATATGTTTGTTTGCATGGATGTTCAAATTTGAATCTGGTTTAAATGCTGCTATGTTTTGAAATTGTCTGTATATGCTAAGATACAGTTCTCTGTTAAATTTCTGGTTCAAGGGCAATTAGAAAAAAAAATCCTATCTTCCAAATGAAACACTATTAGATTTTGATTTTTGAAAGGAAATTGATTACAACTATGTAATCTTGTTTTTAAAAATAGTTTTAAGTAATTATGTTTGCCAAATAATCTGTAAATTAAATGTTACAGTAAAAATAAAAATATAAGTGAAATTCAAAGACTATGTATTCATCTCTAGATTATATAATCTGATTTTTACAAGCAAAACTCGAATTTTAGTATTAATTTGATGATTTTTAACTGAGCATGGGTTGTGAAATTGCGAGTTGTTCGAATTTGGGTTTCTGGTCAATTACCATCGGTCAGCGTCGGCTGGAAGCTCGGATTTTGGCATGAAGAAGGCCGGAGTGTCAGGCATCGCTGGAAAAATATGAGGGTATTTTTCTGATGGCCGTGGTGATCGGGAATTGGCGTAGTAGGGTTTGTGGTTCATTTTGTGTCTGAGATGTTTTTGTGGCGATCGCGGCGACTACGGAGCATCCGAATGAATCGCATGTGGGGGGATGGTTTCGAGGGTTCGAGGCGCATCTGTGGTCAAGGCGGCAAGTCGTCTCTTGGTGGGATTTGCCATCGACAAACGATTTCATTGATCGTCTTTCTGGATGTTGTGAGTTGAATTGCTCGTTTTTGTTCCGCTGGTGATATCGGCAAGCTGAGTGGTGGTGAGGGATGAGGAGAGTATCGGTGACGTGGAGAGAGTTGTAGCAATGGCCAGCATTGGTCTGGAGGCGTGTGCACATGCACACGTGCTTTTTCTTGTGTCTAAGCTTGATGAGTTTGGGAAGAAGGGTTTGGCCCGGGGCTTTGGTGTTCTTTTCTCGTATGCAACTCGAAGGTTTGATCGTGTTGTCTCGGGTTTACTTTTTGGCTCGAGTAATTTTTCCCAGGATTTCAAATCCTGTCCAGTTTAAACTGAAATGAAATTTAAAGCAAAGCAAAAATTTTAACAAAGTTTGTTTCCAGAATTTAAGTCCTGGCCAGTTTTTTAAAACTATAAAATGAATTTCAAAATTTTAAAGCAAGTTAAATTTTAAACAAAGTTTTTAACTAGTTTTAAAAATGTATGAAATGTTTGATTTAGAGTATGATGTTTAAAAAGAATTTTAGTTTTAAAGTATGGATTTTCAAAGTTTAAACTTTTGTTTAAAAATAGTTTGGGTTATATAAATATTGCTTTAGTTAAATTATGTAATAAATCTTCAAATGTTATCAAATAAAATGTTATTGAAGTAATTGAAATATGATTAAAGTAAAGGTATTTAACTTGAATAAGTTAAAAGATAATGGTTTGTGTAAACCAAACTCAAGCTTTTAAATTTAAATTTAATTTAAAATGGTAGATAAGAGTTTAACGTAATATGGGTTATCTTAATTTATTAAAGTTTTATTTACAAAGGTAATTAAAGTATAATTACTTAAATTAACTAAGATGCTTAATTTAGCTAATTAAATTAAGATGAATTAATTTGAGTAATTAATTTAGAGCAGTTAAGTATTTGATTTAGGTTTGATTAATCTAAGTAATCAAAGGTTAATTAATTAAGCAATAATTAATTAACGGGTTCGATTAGAGGTTAATTACTTTATATTAAAAGGATTTTTTTAATGGTAATTACTTAATGAAGTAATTAAAGTAATTAATTACTCAATGTAATTAATCAAGTTAACATGGTTAATTTTAATTAATTAGTTAAGTTTAATTAATTAAAGAGAATTACTTGATGATGGGTTAAGCATAATTACTTGATGTAATTAATGAAGTGAAATTTACATAGTGAAGTAATTAACGGATAATTACTAGGTGTGATTAATTTAAAAGGAAATTACTTGGTGGGAAGTAATTAAAGAATAATTAGTTAGTGGGAGTAATTAAGTGTTAATTACTTAGTGTAATTAGTTAAAGGATTAATTAAGGTAATCAATCAAGGAGTTAATTTAATCATTGTAAATGATTAAGGATAGTTAATTAATGAAAGTAATTAATTAAGGGTAATTAATGAATGTAATTAAGTTAAAGTTTAATTATTAAATGTAATTAAAGAATAATTAATTAATAGTGGATCATTAATTATTGTAATTAATGAAAGAACTTAAGGAATAAATTGATTAATAAATGTGATTAATTATAAGATAATTAATCAATGAAGTGATTATAGTATAATTAATTAATGTCATTAATTAAGGATTAATTTAATTGGTTATAATTAATTAATTAATTAAAAATTAATTAAGATTAATTTATAAATGATTAAAGATTAATTAATTTGTGTAATTAATTTAAAGGCTAATTACTTAATGTAATTAAGGAATAATTAATCAAGGGTGATTAATTTAGAAGATAATTAAAGGATAATTAATCTATAATTAAAGATTAATTAATTGGTTATAAGGTAATTAAGGGATGATTAATTAATTAAATGGTTGTAATTAATTAATGATTGATTTAAGAAGGATTAGGTGATTAATTCTCAAGTAATTAATTTAATTCAAGTTGAATAAATTAATTATGATAGGATTAATTATTCCTGTTTGTGGATGATTGTTTAGAATGTCTTGATTCGTTGATACTTATAGTTTGAATGATCTGTGATATTATGTGCTTTGATATTTGTTATAGCTATGATAAATATGTGATATTTATCTATGAATGATGCTGTGTGAATTCAATGTTTTAAATTGAATTAAATTATTCAAACTTAAATCACTTGGACATTAAGATGGCGTTTTGGATTTGATGAGACCGATCCAAGTTAAACATTAGGTCGTGAATCTCAAGTGAGAAAGTGAAGACTCGAGTTGTAAGGACTATTCATCGTTAAAACTCTGAGGGTGACTTCAATACAAGTTTAACGGGGTAGTACTTTCAGATTCGAGATGAAGATTCAGAGTGCAAGGGCTATTGTCGTTAACTCTAAGGGTGGTTCCAAAATGAGTGTAGCGAGATAGTGCCTTTGGTTTCATTCGAACCCGGAACGAACTTGTACGGATTGAATGCTTTCAGAACATCGTCAGGTGGACGATGAGCATTCTAAGATAGATGTGTTCTATAAAGGTAATCGTAGCCTCAAGCCTAATCAACCAAAATTGGCTAAAATATGGGAGGTGCAGCAAGGCTAAGTGGGTGGCACCCAAGTAGGACGAGATTTACCCCTGTCTAGAGGTCCCTTTTTATTCGGCTGTGTGGGCAGTTGGTCATGAGAACTACGGGGTTGTCTTATTCGGGACTATCCAGTAAGGGATGGTTTCGGATTTGTGTTGCAGGGGATCGGGAGGGATCCTCGGTACGATGATCTAGGCCCCGTACTGTGATGGGCGATACCCCAGTAGCCCTGTCATTGTATGGAATCCAATCTCCAATAAGTGTCGTATGTATTGATTATGCCCAACTATGTTGGAACGTGAGATGTAAGCATTCTAGCTATTTCTGTATTTTATTTGAAAACCCTAGAACCTATTATAATATAACTGGATTCCTATCAAATGTTTTGGTTAGCATAAGGGAAAAACTTACCCATGTTTATTTGTAGGAAGTCTTATGTGATACCTTTGTTTTCAAAGGATTTTCAAAGTTAAGCAACTTTAACCCGTTTACTCACACCAGACCCATGTCTGACCCGGAGTTTAGTTTCTATTTTATTAAACTCTTGGGTACTCAAATTTTTACGAGTAGCCAAGGGATTCAGGTGTGAGTAACAAGAGTACCCCAAGAGTTCGTCAAAGCTAACCTGAATCCCTTGGCTACTCGTAAAAATTTGACTACCCAAAGTTTAAGAAACAAAAGATAAACTCCGGATCAGACATGGGTCTGGTGTGAGTAACAAGTTAAAGTTGCTTAACTTTGAAAAACCTTTTGAAAGAAAGGTATCACGTAAGACTTCCCACACATAAACATGGAAAAGTTTTTACCTTACGCTAACCAAAACATTCGATAGAAAATCCTATGATATTATAATAGGTCTAGGGTTTTCAAGTAAATATGAAATAGCCGAAATTGTTACATCTATTAAATTCCAGCTACTAGCCATAAAAGTGGGTAATACAATCAAAACCGTTGGCACTTATTGGATTTTGGATTCCATACAATGGCAGGGCTACCGGGGTACCGCCCATCATAGTACATGGCCTAGATCACCGTACCGAGGATCACTCCCAATCCCTTGCAACACAAGACCTGAACCATTCATTACTGAACAGTTCCGAACAAGACAACCCCGCAGTTGGTGCGCATATCCAACCGCCCACTAAGCCGAATAAAAAGGGACCTCTAGACAGGGGGAAATCTCATCCTACTTGGGCATGACCCACTTAGCCTTGCTGCACCTCCCCTGTTTTAGCCATTCCCGATTGATGAGGCTTGTGGCTACGATTACCTTTACTGAACACATTACTTAGAATGCTCATCGTCAACCTGACGATGTTCTGAAAGCATTCAACGCATACAAGTTTGTTCCGGGTTCGAACAAAACCGAAGGCATTATCTCGTTACACTCATTTTGGAATCACCCTCAGAGTTAACGACAATAACCCTTGCACTCTAAATCTTTATCTCGAATCTGAAAGTACTATCTCCGTCATACTCATCTCGGAATCACCCTCAGATTTATACTGACGAATAGTCCTTATACCTCGAGTCTTCACTCTTCACATAAGATTCACGACCTATCATTAATTTGGATCAATGTGGTTTTCGGATATCCAAATATGGAAACCCGATCTCGGTCTCATCGAAATCCAAAGCGCGTCTTTTAGGTCCAAGTTGTTTTAGAGTTTAAAACAATTCAATACAATTATCTATATGCACACAGATATATAATTCACAGATCCACAATAGATAATCATCACAACAGATAATCCATATCATCATCATCAAAGATAATCCATATCATCATCATAATGCAACCAATGCATCCATATCACTCAACATTACTAATCTCATAGTTGAGATTCAAACCATTCAAGGTAACCAATATCATCCATTCATATATAAGCAATGATCTATAATCATACCATCTATAATTAATTTAAAATGAATTAAATTAATTACATCATCTGTAATTAATTTAAAATGAATTAAATTAATTAGTACATCAATATAAATCTTGCTTACATATTCAATAATTAATTACGAATTAATTAATTATCCTCTAGTTAATCAACTTAATTAATCACCCTTAATTAATTATTCTTTAACTACATTCTAGTAATTATCCTTTAATTGATTGCACAAATTAATTACTCTAAACCAAATACAGTAATTAACCTTTAATTACTTCATTAATTAATTAACTATAATTAATTATATTTAATTACACTTAATTACTTATTATTGATTAATTAATCTTAAATAATCAAATTTAATCATTTTAATTAATGACCCTAAATTATATTTAATTAATTATCTTATTTAAATTAATTACATTCAGTAATTAATCTCAATTAAACCATAATTATTAATCACGTTTGATTAATCACATTCAGTAGTTAACTACCCTTAATTACTTATTAAATTAATTACTTCTTAATTAATGATTTTAATTAATCCCTTGATTAATTATACAAAGTAATTCAATCCAAATTACTTTCACAATTCCATCATTATCCACTAATTACATCCAGTAATTATCTTTAATTACTTTACTGATGAATTGATTACATCAAGTAATTATTATCAAATCCAGTATTTAAAATTAATTACACTTAATTAATTAATTTAAACCAATCACAATAAACTCCATTAATTACATTAAGTAATTAATTCCTTAATTACTTTCATTTAGTAATTAAACTTAAATAAATTTCACAGCTGATTATCATTTAATTAATTAATCTAATTAATTATTAAAAATTAATCATATTAATTAATTGTTAAATAATCCTTAGTTAATGACCTTCATTAACTATTAATCATTCTTCAATTACTTTTCTAAATTTACTTCTTATTTAATCTCTAATTATAAATTAATCTAATTTATTAATTTATAAATTAAATAAATAATTCATTCTTTCATTAATCCCTAAGATAAATCATATCTTTATTACAGACCTCATTAATATTAAAGTGTATTTAGAACATTACATCTTAAATTAAAAATGATATTTATTTAAACATTAATCAAATTTTAATTCAATTTATAATCCTTTAAATAAATGTAAATAACCTTTATTACTTACATTTGAAACTTATATAAGATAAGCCCTTTTAACTAATTTACTTAATTTTATTTAAAAATTAAGTTTTTAAGTACATTATTATTATATTTGCAAATTCAAGTTATCAAATCATTTGACTTTCATTTATAAACCTTTTGTAAAGAACTTATTCAAAAAGAATCAAGTTTAAATATTTGTTTCGAAAACAAATTTACTTTAACAAGCTATTTAAATTTAAACTAGTTTTGAAAACATTCAGAATTTTTAAAACTTATTCAAATATCCAGATTTGAATTCAAGATACTTGAATCCATTATTTATTTAAAACATTTGATTTAAAACTTGAATTAAACTTTGTTTTAAACCTTGATTTTAAACCTTTATATTAAAACCCAAATTTCATTTTAAAACCTGAAGATTCAAAAGTCTTTGAAAAAAACTAAACTTACCTTTGAATTCAAATTACTGTTTTAAATTATGTTTCAATTTTTTGAAATAAAATTCAAATTCTAGAAACTGTCAGGTTTCTCTTTTTTTTTTTTTAAATGAAAAACCCACTTTCAAAATTTAAAAACCTTTAAGATTCAAAACCATTTGAATCTATACTACATACTAGATTTAAACTTGTTTTAAATCTTATCATTACAACTTTTGAATTCATCCAAATTTTTTTTAAATTTACAGGCAGGTTACAGAAAAACTGTAATAACTTCATTAACCCGAGCCAAACAACTTTGCTTCGAGTCATCAGGTTAAAAACTTCAAGCAACTTCCCAAACTCACGAGTAAAAACTCGAGTCAACTACACTGCATCTACCCAGAGTTCATCAGAAACCAAAAGTGCATGGTGCACATGCACCGTGCCTCCGGTCATCTCTATCCACCTCCGGTAGCCTCCCCACATCGATGACCAACTCCTCATTCCAACACGACCAACAAATCTTCTCTTCACAACTCGAAATTGAATTCGAGTTTTATTTCAAAACCTGGAACAGAAAGACCAAACCCCCACCAAAACCTGACATCGCCACATTCACGGCCTTCCGACCACCAGAAATCCAGCAACTCCAGCCATGCTTTCACTCACGACCAAGCTTCATCTGCCAAGACCCCGTTGAACTCGATCAATTATCCAGGTCGTACCGATCCAAACAAAATGCCTAGTTGAAACTAGGTTTCGAAAAAGAATTTTGCCACCGCCACCTCCTCAATGCAATGCGTTGCCATTCAATAATTTTCCAAGCATCACTGATCACTTCACTACCCACTAGAAGAAACTCGATACTCCAAAATCAATAGATCACCAGAAATCACAAAATTTCCCTTTTCTGTTGAACCTAGAACTGCTCTCTAACCCCTTTACTAAAAATCCTAATTTTTGTTCTAAAAATCATGTTTTGATTTTAGTATTTAATTCGTAATACTGAATCTATAGATTTCACAGTTTGAAGTTTTCATATTATTCAACATACTCTGATATTCTGGGTTTTACAGAAATACCAGATTTTGATTTAACAATATTAAGTTTTTAAAACTTAATCTAAACTAATTCAAACATCCTTGGCTTGTAAATCAAGTCCTGACAAACACTGGATCAGGTGTAAGGATTTAAATGAAATTTTAAGCCTAAAAAAATCAACAGAACAGAACTCTATATTAGGCAATCATGCATACTATAAATAATCATGCCAGATTTCATTTATATACTTATGCAGTACTTATTTATTACATACATACTAGTAGCAACTAGATTTATTTAAGTTTAAAAGTTACCCACCTGTCATAAAAATATAAGCAGAGCCTCCAGAATGTTTGAATGCTGTTTGATTTTTTGAAGGCTGGAATATGCAGTGCCCATTTTAAAAAACTTGAATTGCTTAGCTTAAATTTGAATTGCTTGTATACTTTTCACAGCAAATGTTGGAAGGCTTGCTCCTTTAATTTTGAAACTGCATGCATGCTACTTTGATTCCAAGATTTTAAGTGAAATGCAGGCTTTTGGATTGAGATTGCAGTTGCATGCAGGTCTTAGAGTTTGCAGAATGATTTTTCAGGTTGAAGCTTGGAAGAGGCTACAGGTTTATTTGATTTGCATTTCAGATATACTTTGATTTCTGGTTAGAGGAAATACTGGTTTCAGTTGGGTTTTTGAGGGAATTTGCAGGAATTTCTTTTTGAGCAAATTTTCTGTTTTTTTGTTTAGAAGAAGATGATCAAAGAAAGCTAAATTTTAATATGAATGATGATTTCAGATTTTAGTTTCAAAGGAAGTGTGTGTTTTTCTTTGCATTTTAGATTTAGGAAAGAAATAAAAAGGAAAGAGGATTTGTTTATATAAAAACTGAAATACTGATTAATAAAAATAAAAGAAAAACAAAAACTAAATGACACTTGTCTTCCAATTTGAACACTTGTCATGAAAGTAAGTTAATTAGTTGACATATGTCTTTTAATTTGTAAAATGTTTACATTTGTTTTTTTTAAAGTTAATTAGTTATAATTAGGTTAATTTGTATTTAATTAGATGTTAATATAAGATAAATGTAAATCCATGTTTAATAAATTGGTTAATATGTATTTATTTATATGTAGATAATTTTAAAATGAATAAATCCAATTATATTTATAAAATAAAGTTTATATAAATATTTTAAAATCAAAACAAATTAAAAATATTTATACTTTAGATTTTGAAGCTTTTAATTCAAATCAAGTTATATATATACATATATAACTACACAATTAAATTTTGAAAAACAATTATTTTTATTAAAAATCTATTTGTTGAAAACAGTGTATTATTATATTTTGAAAATAACAAATTTGATAACTATAAATAATTTATAAAATAAATTGTTTTCTTTATTAATAAATTATTTATTTTATCCAACTATATCGAAATAACCCTTATTGTTATTTTTATTTAAAATTTAAACTTGAGTTAAAACATATTTTAAACTATTTAAATAATTTACCTTATGTATTTAAAATCATATAGTTATTTATTATATATTTTTTTAAAAACTTAATATCAAATAAATCAATTTAAACAAATTAATTTTTTATCTTATTAATTTAAAACCATATTTTATTTATTAAATAACCTTTTAAAAGTTTAACTTTAAAACTATACTCAATTTTACCAAATATATATATTATTTAGAAAACAAGATTTATTTATTTATTAAATTAAAACTATATCTATTTACAATATATACATATCCTATATGCATTATAAATAGAAAACAATTTATTAGATTTAAAAAGATAAAATCTATCAATTAAATATTTATTTTATTGGATTATTAAATTAATTCCAATCTTATTTACAAAGATTATCAAATCAATTTAATTTTTAATTCAGGTTACTAAATTGATATTGCTTAAAATTCTGGGTCATCACATTCCTCCTCCTTAAAAGAATTTCGTCCCCAAAATTTAAAACAAAGGTAATTTAATAATCTATTTAAAGATTTAATTTTAAAACACAAGCATATATCAATGATATTCTAACAAACATAGCAACCAATTCACCCAATCAATCAAATCTATCTATACAGATAAAATTCTGGATAGAGTTTCCTCGAGTTTCCTAAGTATATATATATCGGGATACTCGCTCTACAGAATTCAAACAATTAATACTACTAAGCTACAGAGCTCCTACTCATCTAGATCTACAGAACTAGACAGCATATCAGACTACAGACGAGTCTGACTCAACAACCAAACTTCCTAAACTACTGGTTCCAAAACCAGAGATAGATCATATACCTACTCCCTCAGAGATACGTGAAACGCATCGAATCCTAGTTATCCATACTAGCAATTCAATCCTAAAAACCAAATACTTATCCATCCAAAACTGAGAAAAGATCTAAACATCTCGGAGTTAGCTTTCCAGCCTTACCCCATCTTATAGCTCCTTTGACCAGAGAAAACTTATCCAAAACAAATCTCCGACTCCAGAATCTAAATTCCTTCGTCTCTTATCCACAAAATGTCTTCGGACGATCCTAGGGTGCCAACATCCAAACTGATCATCTCAACCCTAGCTGATTCCTCTAGAAACAAACTAGACCAAAAACAACCTAACCCAATGATCTCCTCAAGATCAATCCAAAACCAAGTATACAACTCTACTCCATAACCAAGAGAAGACTGAAGTAAATTCTCGTTATCCAGAAAAAAACAACAGAAACACTCCCAAACTGCTTCTGCTACACAACTCTGATCCGAAGTAGAAGAAAATATTGATAAAGAACACGAGCACAAACTGGACAACAATCCCAGAAATATAGTTCAACAGATCCATAAAAGAAAAAATCAGAAATTCCTCCAAAAATATGAGCTGCTTCATCAAACTCTATCTCTAGGAACCATCTTCTACTAGTTGAACCACCAGTTCCACTCCTAGAATTCTAGACGATAAGAAAATTCAATCTCCAGATGCGAACAAACCTCTGATTTCCCAGAAGACATCCAGAAAATCTCTGATAACCCAGGAGAACACTCAACTATCACAAGTCACTTTTGCGATCAACCCAGACCATTTTCCAAAGAAAACTGTCCTCTCTTTACCCAACAGAACAGCTTACACTGGCCTAGCCAATCCATTGAATAAACGGATCCACTCTGCTGCTTTTGAACTCCACTTTCAGAAAAAACTACTCAGCCAGAAACTTCCTGCCAACACAGAATACTTCGAGCTGGCCAAACTTCCTAATCCAAAGCTCTTTGAGAAACTCGGACTTCAAAGCTAACCACAACATTCTGCTGAACTCAGTCACAACACCGAAGCAAATCTACTTCCTTAAACTTGTTTCTAAAGAAAACATCTTCAGAAACAATGCATGGTCACTGCATCTCATCACGTAGCTACACTTCCTGAGGTATCAAAATGCCATCACTTGCTTCTGCCCAACCGACAGACCTAATATTCAACCCATCCAACATCAAAGATAGACTCCGAACCTTAACAGGTATCCTTCAGAGATCGACGAAATCTCTACACTCTACACAACTTACTCGAGATAGTATTCAGTCTACAGTCTCGACAGATACACTTCCAACCTCAAACATCAGACTCCAATCAATGGTAGTTGTCGTGTTACAAACACCACTACCTTATCTACCTTTACAACCTATATTGGAAAACCCAAACAGGTAACCTAACAGACAGGTAGAAATAGATAAATATATATATATATATATATATATATATATATATATGTATATTTAAAATTATAAATACGCTCTCTCAAGATAGAAAGCACTCCAGAGCCTAGGTATTCGCTCAACCTAATGCTCTGATACCACTGTAACGACCCGCCATTCATCTCCATAGAATGACGCATCATTAAAAAGAAAGAAAGGGATGGAAAAGAGAAAGAAAGAGAAGAAAGAAGAAACAACACATCAGAACCTAAACAGCGGAACTAATAAATTATATTAATAACATAAGTATTACATAGTACAACAACAATTATCAAAGTTACATAGATAATACAACACATACTAGACAGTTATAAACACTTATCTAGTTATTACAAAAACTCAACCACGAGATACCAATACAGAAAACACACAGCGGAAACTATATATCTAACGTCGAAGCCCCCTGCTCCATAGCTCCTCCACAGTTCGTCATAACCTGAATCCCTTGGCTACTCGTAAAAATTTGAGTACCCAAGAGTTTAAGAAACAAAAGATAAACTCTGAGTCAGACATGGGTCTGGTGTGAGTAACAGGTTAAAGTTGCTTAATTTTGAAAAACCTTTTGAAAGAAAGGTATCACGTAAAACTTCCCACACATAAACATGGAAAAGTTTTTACCTTATGCTAACCAAAACATTTGATAGGAAATCCAGTGATATTATAATAGGTCTAGGGTTTTCAAGTAAATATGAAATAGCCGAAATTGTTGCATCTATTAAATTCTAGCTACTCGCCACAAAAGTGGGTAATACAATCAAAACCGTTGGCACTTATTGGATTTTAGATTCCATACAATGGCATGGCTACCGGGGTACCGCCCATCACAGTATGTGGCCTAGATCACCGTACCGAGGATCACTCCCAATCCCCTGCAACACAAGACCAGAACCATTCCTTACTGAACAGTTCTGAACAAGACAACCCCACAGTTGGTGCGCATATCCAACCGCCCACTAAGCCGAATAAAAAGGGACCTCTAGACAGGGGAAAATCCCGTCCTACTTGGGCATGACCCACTTAGCCTTGCTGCACCTCCCCTGTTTTAGCCATTCCCGGTTGGTGAGGCTTGAGGCAACGATTACCTTTACTGAACACATCACTTAGAATGCTCATCGTCCACCTGATGATGTTCTGAAAGCATTCAATCCATACAAGTTCGTTCCGGGTTCGAACGAAACCGAAGGCATTATCTCGTTACACTCATTTTGGAATCACCCTCAGAGTTAACGACAATAACCCTTGCAATCTAAATCTTTATCTCGAATCTGAAAGTACTATCTCCGTCAAACTCATCTCGGAATCACCCTCAGGGTTATACAGATGAATAGTCCTTACACCTCGAGTCTTTACTCTTCACATAAGATTCACGACCTATCGTTAATTTGGATCAATGTGGTTTTCGGATATCCAAATATGGAAACCCGATCCCGGTCTCATTGAAATCCAAAGCGTGTCTTTTAGGTCCAAGTTGTTTTAGAGTTTAAAACAATTCAATACAATTATCTATATTCACACAGATAAATAATTCACGGATTCACAATAGATAATCATCACAACAGATAATCCATATCATCATCATCAAAGATAATCCATATCATCATCACAATGCAACCAATGCATCCACATCACTCAACATTACTAATCTAATAGTTGAGATTCAAACCAGTCAAGGTAACCAGTATCATCCATTCATATATAAACAATGATCTATAATCATACCATCTATAATTAATTTAAAATGAATTAAATTAATTACATCATCTTTAATTAATTTAAAATGAATTAAATTAATTACTACATCAATAAAAATCTTGCTAGCATATTCAATAATTAATTACAAATTAATTAATTATCCTCTAGTTAACCAACTTAATTAATCACCCTTGATTTATTATTCTTTAATTACATTCTAGTAATTATCCTTTAATTGATTGCACAAATTAATTAATCTAAACCAAATATAGTACAGGAAATTATTGTCAAGGACAAAATTTCACAGCTTTTTAGCTTCAAGGACAGACCTTCAATATTTTATCCTGAAGGACAACTTTCTGTAGGTATCAGTTTTTAGTTATTGATAACAGTTTTTAGGTATCAGTTTGTAGTTATCGGTAGCTGTTTTTATGTATCACTTTTTAGCTCGGTATCAGTTTTGTTGTCCTTATGAGTAATTTTGAAAAATGTTTGTCCTTGTGAATAATTTTTAGAAGAATGTTTGTCCTTGTGGTAAAAATATTGAGGTCGTGTCCTTGAGGCAAAAAATATAGAAATTTTTGTCCTTTAAATTAATTCCCCCAATATAGTATTTAACCTTTAATTACTTCATTAATTAATTAGCTATAATTAATTACAATTAATTACACTTAATTACTTATTATTGATTAATTAATCTTAATTAATAAAATTTAATTATTTTAATTAATGATCCTAAATTATATTTATTTAATTATCTTATTTAAATTAATTACATTCAGTAATTAATCTCAATTAAACCATAATTATTAATCACCTTTGATTAATCACATTCAGTAGCTAACTACCCTTAATTACTTATCGAATTAATTACTTCTTAATTAATGATTTTAATTAATCCCTTGATTAATTATACAAAGTAATTCAATCCAAATTACTTTCACAATTCCATCATTATCCACTAATTACATCCAGTAATTATCTTTAATTACTTTTCTGGGTAATTAATTACATCAAGTAATTATTATCACATCCGGTGTTTAAAATTAATTAAACTTAATTAATTAATTTAAACCAATCACAATAAACTCCATTAATTACATTAAATAATTAATTCCTTAATTACTTTCATTTAGTAGTTAAACTTAAATAAATTTCACAATTGATTATCATTTAATTAATTAATCTGATTAATTATTAAAAATTAATCATATTAATTAATTGTTAAATAATTCTTAGTTAATGACCATCATTAACTATTAATCATTCTTTAATTACTTTTCTTAATTTACTTCTTATTTAATCTCTAATTATAAATTAATCTACTTTATTAATTTATAAATTAAATAAATAATTCATTCTTTCATTAATCTCTAAGACAAATCATTTCTTTATTAAAGACCTCATTAATATTAAAGTGTATTTAGAACATTACATCTTAAATTCAAAATGATATTTATTTAAACATTGATCAAATTTAAATTCAATTTATAATCCTTTAAATAAATGTAAATAACCTTTATTACTTGCATTTGAAATTTATATAAGATAAGCCCTTTTAACTAATTTACTTAATTTTATTTAAAAATTAAGTTTTTAAATACATTACTATTATACTTGCAAATTCAAGTTATCAAATCATTTAACTTTCATTTATAAACCTTTTATAAAGAACTTATTCAAAAAGAATCAAGTTTAAATATTTGTTTTGAAAACAAATTTTCCTTAACAAGCTATTTAAATTTAAACTAGTTTTGAAAACATTCAGAATTTCTAAAACTTATTCAAATATCCAGATTTGAATTCAAGATACTTGAATCCATTAGTTATTTAAAACATTTGATTTAAAACTTGAATTAAACTTTGTTTTAAACCTTGATTTTAAACCTTTTTATTAAACCCAAATTTCATTTTAAAACCTGAAGATTCAAAAGTCTTTGAAAAAAAACTGAACTTAATCTTTGAATTCAAACTACTATTCTAAATTATATTTCAGATTTTTAAAATAAAATTCAAATTCTAGAAACTGTCAGGTTTCTCTTCTTTTTTTTAAACTGAAAAACCCATTTTCAAAATTTAAAAACCTTTATGATGCAAAACCATTTGAATTTATACTACATACTAGATTTAAACTTGTTTTAAATCTTATCATTACAACTTTTGAATTAATCCAAATTTGTTTTAAATTTAAATTTACAGGCAGGTTACAGAAAAACTATAACAACTTCATTAACCCGAGCCAAACAACTTTGCTTCGAGTCATCAGGTTAAAAACTTCGAGCAATTTCCTAAAATCACGACTAAAAACTCGAGTCAACTACACTGCATCTACCCAGAGTTCATCAGAAACCAAAAGTGCACGGTGCACATGCACCGTGCCTCCGGCCATCTCTATCCACCTCCGGTGTCCTCCCTACATCGACGACCAACTCCTCATTCCAACACGACCAACAAACCTTCTCTTCACAACTCGAAATTGAATTCGAGTTTAATTTCAAACCTGGAACAGAAAGACCAAACCCCTACCAAAACCTGACATCGCCACATTCACGGCCTTTCGACCACCAGAAATCCAGCAACTCCGGCCATGCTTTCACTTACGACCAAGCTTCCATCTGCCAAGACCCAGTTGAACTCGATCAATTATCTAGGTCATACCGATCCAAACAAAATGCCTAGTTGAAACTATGGTTCCAAAAAGAATTTTTCCACCGCCACCTCCTCAATGCAATGCATCGCCATTCAATAATTTTCCAAGCATCACTGATCACTTCACTACCCACTAGAAGAAACCCAATACTCCAAAACCAATAGATCACTAGAAATCACAAAATTTCCCTTTTCTGTTGAACCTAGAACTGCTCTCTAACCCCATTACTAAAAATCCTAATTTTTGTTCCAAAAATCATGTTTTGATTTTAGTATTTAATTCATAATACTGAATCTACAGATTTCACAGTTTGAAGTTTTCATATTGTTCAACATACTCTGTTATTCTGGGTTTTACAGAAATACCAGATTTTGATTTAAAGTATTTAGTTTTAAAACTTAATTTATACTAATTCATACATAGTTGGCTTGTAAATCAAGTCCTAACAAACACTGGATCAGGTGTAAGGATTTAAATGAAATTTTGAGCCTAAAAAAATAAAGAGAATAGATCTATATATTAGGCAATCATGCATACTATAAATAATCATGCCAGATTTCATTTATATACTTATGCGGTACTTATTCATTACAGACATACTAGTAGCAACCAGATTTATTTAAGTTTAAAAGTTACTCACCTGTCATAAAAATATGAGCAGAGCCTCCAGAATGGTTGAAAGCTGTTTGATTTTTTGAAGGCTGGAATATGCAGTGCCCATTTTAAAAAACTTGAATTGCTTAGCTTAAATTTGAATTGCTTGTATACTTTGCACAGCAAATGTTGGAAGGCTTGCTCCTTTAATTTTGAAACTGCATGCATGCTACTTTGATTCCAAGATTTTAAGCGAAATGCAGGCTTTTGGATTGAGATTGCAGTTGCATGCAGGTCTTAGAGTTTGCAGAATGATTTTTCAGGTTGAAGCTTGGAAGAGGCTACAGGTTTATTTGAATTGCATTTCAGATTTACTTTGATTTCTGGTTAGAGGAAATATTGGTTTCAGTAGGGTTTTTGAGGGAATTTGCAGGAATTTCTTTATGAGCAAATTTTCTATTTTTTTTAAGAAAATGATCAAAGAAATCTAAATTTTAATATGAATGATGATTTCAGATTTTAGTTTCAAAGGAAGTGTGTGTTTTTCTTTGCATTTTAGATTTAAAAAAGAAATAAAAAGGAAAGAGGACTTGTTTATATAAAAACTGAAATACTTATTAATAAAAATAAAAGAAAAACAAAAATAAATGACACTTGTCTTCCAATTTTAACACTTGTCATGAAGGTAAGTTAATTAGTTAACATATGCCTTTTAATTTGTTAAATGTTTACATTTGTTTTTTTTAAAGTTAATTAGTTATAATTAGGTTAATTTGTATTTAATTAGATGTTAATATAAGATAAATGTAAATCTATGTTTGATAAATTGGTTAATATGTATTTATTTATATGTAGATAATTTTAAAATGAATAAATCCATTTATATTTATAAAATAAAGTTTATACAAATATTTTAAAATCAAAACAAATTAAAAATATTTATACTTTAGATTTTAAAGCTTTGAATTCAAATCAAGTTATATATATACATATATAACTACACAACTAAATTTTGAAAAACAATTATTTTTATTAAAAATCTATTTGTTAAAAACAATGTATTATTATATTTTGAAAATAACAAATTTGATAACTATAAATAATTTATAAAAGAAATTATTTTCTTTATTAATAAATTATTCATTTTATCCAACTATATCAAAATAACCCTTATTGTTATTTTTATTTAAAATTTAAACTTGAGTTAAAACATATTTTAAATTATTTAAATAATTTACCTTATGTATTTAAAATCATATAGTTATTTATTATATACTTTTTTAAAAAGTTAATATCAAATAAATCAATTTAAACAAATTAAATTTTTATCTTATCAATTTAAAACCATATTTTATTTATTAAATAACCTTTTAAAAGTTTAACTTTAAAACTATACCAAATTTTACCAAATATATATATTATTTAGAAAACAAGATTTATTTATTTATTAAATTAAAACTATATCTATTTACAATATATACATATCCTATATACATTATAAATAGGAAACAATTTATTAGATTTAAAAAGATAAAATCTATCAATTAAATATTTATTTTATTAGATTATTAAATTAATTCCAATCTTATTTACAAAGATTATCAAATCAATTTAATTTTTAATTCAACTTATTAAATTGATATTGCTTAAAATTCCGGGTTATCACATCTTGTCTGTATTGGAGTTTGGAACTCAGCTCGACAAGGTGTTTGTGCTTGGTTTGAATCCCGAGTTTACTGAAATATATTTGCTCATCTAGAAGACTCTTTTGTGAAGTTGGTTGATATAGCTTTGTAATTCGAGGAGCTTTCGGATAAGGAAGTCTTTGGCATCAGTGGCATCTGGAAGGTGTTGAGTGTGCTGTCAGGAAGGTCTCTTGGCTTAGCAGTATTTTAGAGATTAAGTTCGAAAGCAGTTGGGTGGTCCATTTCTTCGATGGTTCAGGAGTCTTTGTGATTCTTCTGTCAGTAGGCTGGGCAGATGGTGAAGCTTGCCCACTTCTTCTGGAAGCTCAGCAGATTTTGATGTTTGTGGTTGAGGGTGGACCATCAGTTTCTTCTTTTGGCTAGTAAGGCTTAAGCTATTCTGATTTGTGAAGAGAGAACAGTTTCTTTGTAATCTGAACTAGGTAGAATCGCAAAAGTGACTTGCGATTGTTCGGATGTTCTCTTAGTAATCTTTGCTCTGGATCAAGGCATTTCTAGAGGATGTAGGACCTATCGAAGTGGTTTGAGATTTTCCAGATATTTTCGAAGAAGTCAAGGTTTTCGTCCGCATCAAAAGATTGAGTTCTGCATCGAATTAATTCCTAGAGCATTTCCGGTGGTTCAGATTAGTAGACTTCAGCCTAGTAGAGGAGGGCTCCTAGAGAGAGGTTTTTGTAAAGCAGCTCAGGAATTATCGGATCTAGTTTTTTAGCTAGATTTCTGCTATGGTGTTTGTGACCAAATCAGATAGGTCACTAAGATTTTATGGAATTTGATGGACAATGTTTCCAGCATAAGTTGATCAAGTCTGTGCTTATATTCATCAACGACATTCTCATTTTCTTCAGATCAGAGTGGCGCGGTGGAAGCAAGGTGGCAGCTATTCCAGAATAGAAGCAACCTCGAACTCCTTGAATGTTTGCGTTTGTCTTGGATTTGAGAATTTCTATAAGAAGTTTATTCAGGATCTGAAGGCTTAGTAGTTTAGAGCATCTATTCTATTTTTCTGGATAGGAGAAGTAAGCTCGAAGTCTTTTGATGTTTGTGGAGTAGAGTTTGTGCGATGGATTTCAATAGATCTTGGGAGAACCATCTTGTTGAGTAGAATCCAGTGATCATCTATTTCTTGGTCCAGATTTGTTTATTGTGGCATCTACGAAGATTGGGTTGATCAAGAAGGTTGAAGGCAGCCCAGGATCGGCAGAAGAGTTTTGTGCATAAGAAACGAAGAGATTTGGATTACAAAGTCGGAGATTTAATTTTGGATAAGTTTTCTCCGATCGTAAGAGCATTAAGATTTGGGTAAGACTGGAAGCTAGCTCAGAAGTATATAGCATCTTTCTGTATGCTCATAAGGAAAATTGTTTGATCTACAGGATTGGATTTCCAGTTCAGATGGCTGGGATTTGTAATGTATTTCACGTATCTCTGAGGGAGTACGTGTACGATTCATCACTGATTTTAGAACCAGCAGATCAGGGAGGGTTGGAAGTTGAACAGGACTTGTCTGTGGTCCGGTATCCTGCTCAGATTTTAGATCTAGATATAGGAGCTCTGGATCTGAGTGGTGTAGCTAGTTTAGATTCAGTAGAGCGAGTATCCCGGTGTTTGTACCTATGAAACTCTAGGAAATCTATCCAGAATTTTGTCTACATAGTTAGAATTGTTTGTTTGAATTGGTTGCTATGGTTGCTAGTATATGATTGATAACATATGCTTGCTATTTTAAAATTAAAATCTGTGCAGGAATATTAAATTATCTTTGCTTTTAATTTCGCGGACGAAATTCTTTTAATGGGGAGGGAATGCGATGTCCTGGAATTTTGGGCAATATTTATTTAATAATTTCTATTAATAATTACTTTAAATGTGCAATATTGATTTAATAATCTAATTTAACTAATTTATCTTTTCAAAACATAATAATAATAATAATTTAATTTGGCAAATTTTATTCTTTTCAAAGTTAAAAATATTTAATTCATAAAAATTAATTTTTCTAAGTTAATAAAGAGATATTCTATTTGTAATGTATATACATATATACATTGTGAAAAGGAAGTTTGGTTTCAATTTAAATTTTAATAAAAATGTTTTCAAATTATAATACATATATTTGTATATATTGTGATTTGAAGTTCCGTTTCAAAATTCAATAAAATAATTTCTAAAGCTAATATTAAAAATGTTTCTATTTATAATGTGTGTATGTGTGTGTGTATATATATGTATATATTGTAAACAGGAAAGTTTTGGTTTAAACTTAATTAGAAAATAGGTTTTCAAATTTATAATATAATATATTATGAATATATTGTGATTTCAAAGATTTTGATTTAATTTAATAAAACTTTTCAAAAGCTATTTAAAAATTTATCTTATATTTTCAAAAACAATCAAAATTAGGTATTTATTTTATTTAAAAATATTGTAGTTTAAAATTGTATATTATAATAAAAGTTGAATAAGTTTCTTTTAAAAATTGGTTCTTAAAATAAATTTAGTTTATATACATATATATATATATATATATATATTTATATATATATATATATATATTTAAGTACAATATTTTAGCTTAAACTTTAAAATAAGATTTAAATTAATGTTCATTTCTTTTAAGTTTTCTTTCTTTCAAACTTATCTTTGGAAAATGTATTTTAAATATAAATAAATAAAACATAAAGAGATAAATACATTTCTTAGTTTATATAAAACTTAAGTATTTGGGAAACTATTAAATAAAGAATTAAATCATTTGTAAAAAAAGAAATTAATTTAAAATGATAAACTAAACACTTGTCACCTTAATAATTAATTTAATAAAGAATTCTTAACACATGTAACATAGGGAATGAATTGAAAGGGGGGTTTTGCATTTGTCATTCACTTAAGATTGAGTAAATACATTTGTAAATACAATTGTCACTTAAGTATCATGCAATAAAACAAGTGGCCTCACCTTGTTTTTAAAAAAATTAGCATATAAAAATGTTTAAAAGAAATAAAACCCTGTTTTTTTCAGATCAAATTCTCTTCAGTACTTTCTTTCTTTCAAAAAAAATAGAAAACAGAAAGCCCAAAGAAATTGAAACCTGGAATCAACCTGGAAGCAAATGCAAACAGCAACAATGCTGAACAAATTAATTCAACAGTAGTTTAAAAATTCAACAAATAAGATTTCAAATTCAACTTCAAGAATCAAACTCAAACAGCAACATTCAAATCAACAAAACTATGTCAGATTCAATAATGTTCAAGGAAACAAATTATGCAGTGTTCTTTGATCTCTCTATTTCCAGAAAAGGTGAGTAAACACTTAAAAGTAAAATCTTTCGGTGCTAATATATCTGGGTGATGATGAAGTAAATATGTTTGTTTGCATTGATGTTCAAATTTGAATCTAGTTTAAATGTTGCAGGTATAGTTCTCTGTTAAATTTATGGTTCAAGAAAAATTAGAAAATAAAAATCCTATCTTCCAAATGAAACGCTATTAGGCTTTGATTTTTAAAAGGAAATTGATTACAACTATATAATCTTGATTTTAAAATAATTTTAAGCAATTATATTTACTAAATTATCTGTAAATTTAAGGTTACAGTAAAAATAAAAATATAAGTGAAATTCATTGTGTACAAATTCAGCTCTAGATTATATAATCTGATTTGTACAAGCAAATCACGAATTTTAGTATTAATTTGATGATTTTTAACTGAGTATGAGTTGTAGAATTGTGAGTTGTTTGAATTTGGGTTTCTGGTCAATTGCCATCGGTCGGCGTCGACTGGAAGCTCGGAATTCGGCATGAAGAAGGCCAGGCTGTCAGGCGTCGTTTGAAAATTATGAGGGCATTTTTCTGATGGCCGTGGTGATTGGGGATTGGCATAGTAGGGTTTGCGGTTCAGTTCTTGTATGAGCTGTTTTCGTGGTGATCGCGATGACTATGGAGCATCGGAATGAATCGCATATGAAGGGATGGTTTTGAGGGTTCGAGCGCATCTGTGGTCGAGGCAGCAGGTCGTCTAGTGGTGCGATTCGCCATCGGAAGGCGATTTCGTTGATCATGTTTCTGGATGTTGTGGTTGAATTGCTCGTTTTTGTTCCTCTGGTGATATCGGCAAGCTGAGTGGTAGCGAGGGATGAGGAGAGTACCGACGATGTGGAGAGAGTCGTAGCAATGGTCGGCGTTGATCTGGAGGCGTGTTGTGACGGCCCGGCTTTCTACGCCCATAAAACCGTATCGTCTTGAAGAAAGAAAGGGGTGAGAAAATAGAAAAGATAGAGAAGAAAGAACAACAACATCAGAATCTCACAGCGGAACGAATAAGTTATAATAATCACATAAGTATTTACATAATATACAACATCAATCAGAGTTATACAGATAATACATCACATACTAGACAGTTATAGACACCTGTCTAGTTAATACAACACAACTCAAACAAATAACTCAAAGATGCCAACATAGCAGAACTATACATATATCTACAACGCTGCAGCCTCCTGCTCACTTGCTCCTCCAGAAGTCGTCAAAGCTAACCTGAATCCCTTGGTTACTCGTAAAAATTTGAGTACCCGAGAGTTTATAAAAAGCAGAAAATAAACTCCGGGTTAGACATGGGTCTGGTGTAAGTAACAGGTTAAAGTTGCTTAATTTTAAAAATCCTTTGAAAACAAAAAGGTATCACGTAAGACTTCCCACACATAAACATGGGTAAGTTTTTACCTTACGCTAACCAAAACATTTGATAGGAAATTCAGTGATATTACAATAGGTCTAGGGTTTTCAAGTAAATAGAAAATAGCCGAAATTGTTACATCTATTAAATTCCAGCTACTAGCCACAAAAGTGGGTAATATAATCAAAACCGTTGGCACTTATTGGATTGTGGATTCCATACAATGGCCGGGCTACTAGGGTACCGCCCGTCACAGTACGTGGCCTAGATCAACATACCGAGGATCACTCCCGACCCCCTGCAACACAAGGCCGAAATCATTCCTTACTGAACAGTCCCGAACAAGATAACCCCGGCAGTTGTTGCAATCAACCTCCCACACAGCTGAAAAATAAAGGGACATCTAGACAGGGGAATATCTTATCCTGCTTGGGCATGACCCACCTAACCTTGCTGCACCTCCCCTGTTTTAGCCATTCCCGGTTGATGAGGCTTGAGGTTACGATTACCTTTATTGAACATTATTATTAGAATGCTCATCGTCCGCCTGACGATGTTCTGGAAGCATTCAATCCATACAAGTTCGTTCCGGGTTCGAACGAAACCGAAGGCATTATCTCGTTACACTCATTTTGGAATCACCCTCAGAGTTAACGACAATAACCCTTGCACTCTGAATCTTCATCTTCACTTCAGATTCACGACCTATCGTTAATTTGGAATTGATGTGGTTTTCGGATGTTCCAAATAATAAAACCCGATCCCGGTCTCATCGAAATCCAAAACGTATCTTTTAAGGCCAAATTGTCTATTTAGTCTTAACAGTTTAATTCAATATAATCAATATACACACAGATGGATAATTCACAATATCACAATAGATAATCACATCATCATCACATACAGATAATCAATATTATCATCCAAACAGATAATTAAATATTGCCATACTTAAACCAAGCATCCATATCACATAGATATTACTCATTTCATACCTGAATTCACAATCATCAAATGAAATATCAATATCATTCATTCATAAGCAATGATTTATAATCATACCATTTGTAATTAATTTAAAATGAATTAAATTAACTACTTCTATCTCTAATTAATTTAAAGTAAATTATATTAATTACTCTATCTATAAATCCTGCTTATACAACCACTAATTAATTATAAATCAAATTAATTAATTATTCTCTAGGTATTCATCTTGATTAAATACCTTTGATTAATCATTCTCTAATTACATATTGTAATTAGTCTTTAATTAATTTTACAAATTAATTATCCTAAATTATTCATAATAATTAACATTTAATTACTTCATTTATTAATTAAATATAATTAATTACATTTATTTTTAATTAATTACATAAATAAATCACCACATTATTAGTTATTCCTTAATTAAACAATACTTAATTTCATCATTAATTACATTAATTAATGATCTCTAATTCAGATTTAAATTAAATTACTTTATTTAATTTAATTACATTAAGTGATTAATCTTTAATTAAACACAATTATTAATCACCTTTGATTAATATCAACCAAGTAATTAACTACCCTTAATTACTTATTAAATAAATTAATTACTCCATAATTAATTATCCCTAATCAATCCCCTGATTAATTATACAAAGTAATTACTCAAATTACTTCCTTAACAAATCATCTTCCACTAATTACATTCAGTAATTATCATTAATTACTTACCTAAGTAATTCCACTTCATTAATTACATTAAGTGATCATACTTATCAATTTATCAAATGATTATCTTAAATTAATTAAACTAAATTAATTAACTTAAAGTAATCACTTATCTCAATTAATTACAATAAGTAATTAATCCCTCAATTACTTTCATTAAGTAATTACATAATAATTTACAAATGATTATCTTAATTAATTAATCTAATTAATTATTATAATTAATCACATTAATTAATTACTTAATAATTCTTAGTTGATTATCTTCATTAACTAATAACATTTCTTTAATTACTTCCTTAATTAATCTCTAATTATAAATTATTAATTATTAATTAAATAAATAAGTCATTCTTTAATTAACTTATTAGTTAAATCACTTCAATACCTTAATTATCTCTAAGATAATCCATTCCCTTATAAATGATTTTATTATCATTAAAGAGTAAAACATTACTCTTTTGAATTTAAATTTTAATTACATTTTGAATTTAAGATTCAAAATGATTATTCTTTTAAACATTTACCCAATTTAAGATTCAATTTATATCCTTAAAAATAAATGTAAATAACATTTATTACTTATATAAGAGAAAGCTTTTAGACTAATCTTCTTAATTTTTATTTAATAATTAAACTTTCAAAATACATTAATATTTTAACTTGCAAATTCAAGTTAAAAACAATTTATTTAACTTTTTATTCAAAAATCCTTTTTAAAAAGAACTATGTTATTTAACTTGTTTTTTTAAAAACAATCAGATTTAAAAATTGATTAAGATTTCGGATTTGAATACAAAGAAGAACTTGAATTCATTAATTTAAACATTTGATTTACAACTTTGATTTAACTTGCTTTTAAAAACTTGGTTTTTAATTCTTGATTTAAAATCCAAATTTATTTTTAAAACCCTAGATTCAAAAGTTCATTTGAATATATACTTTGAACTTTGAATTTAAACCTCTGTTTGAATTTCAGTTTTCAAATTTAAATTGAAATTTAAAATCTGAAAACGGTTAGGTTTGTAAACCTGAAATCCACATTTAAATAATTTAAAACCTTTATCTCGTTTCAGTTTTGAATTCAAAAATTAAATTTGAATTCATACTTCAACTGGATTTAAACTTTGTTTAAATCTGTTATTCAAATTTAAGTTTCAATTAAATTGTTAAAAGAAAAAAAACCAAATTTTGCTGTCAGGTTTTACAAAAAAACCCTAGAACAACAACTGACTCGAGTCAACTAAAACGTGCTTCGAGTCCTTTGCCCTGCTGCTTCGAGTCCTTTTCCCTGCTGCTTCGAGTCACATACTCGAATAACCCGAGTTTTCCCCCAGTTCAACCCTCTACACACACCCAAAGTTCAACAGAACTTCAATTGCACGGTGCACGTGCACCGTGGCTCTAGCGATCTCTGGCCATCCACTCAAGCTTCAACACATCGCCGGCCATCACCAATCATGATCACGATCATCCATACCCACTACAACATCTCGAATTAAAATCGAGTTAGCTACCCCAAACCTGGAAACACAACAAGCAAACAACCCCAAAACTTGTAACCACCTCGTTCTCGAGATTCCGACCATCTGCACCTCTGCGATTCCGGCCACACCATCACCTACCTCCCTGCTTTCATCCCCTCGAGTTTAGACACACTCGATCAACCAGAGCCGACTCTATGATTTAGAAAATACTACCTGTTCAAACTAGGTTTAGGAAAATGAAATGACAACCACTTCCACCACCAAACTCAGACCATCCACCGATCATTTTTCCTGGCCTCTCCAGTCACCTCTTCACCTCCATGAAGAACCACAGCCGCTCTAATCAACCATATTGCCAGAGGCAACCCAAAATCCCCAAATTGATTAAACCAGAAATGCCACTACAAACCTTAAATAAAAAATACAATTTTAGTTTTAAAAATCCTAATTTCAGATAAGAATTTAATTTATAAACCTAAATTAATAATTTAAGTTGTTTGAAATTTCACTCCTATCAAACATTGACTGTTTTTTTAAGGCTTTCAAAACAGTTCTACCTTGTTTAACTTGAATTTATATTTTAAAATTTACTTTATGATCAAACAAATTTATTTATTTTAGATCTTAGGTCCTAACAACAAGTAGATCAAGCAGTAATGATTTTTGAATGTAAAACATGAGCTTAAATCTTAAATACAGAGGTGTGTTACGAGTTATCAACACACATACATGTAGTAACACATATACACAGGAATGCATTAAGATATATACACATCTCAGACAATAATTAAGCAACATATATACTTAAGTATTTTAAAATTTAAGTTACTCACCTTTGCTTTGAGAATGAACAGAGCACTTCTTGTCTCAAACAGGTTGAACTTTAAAACTGGAAAGTAGTTTGTTTTGATTTCCTTAATCTTCTTGTTTGTTGTTGTATAAAGCTTCAGCTGTAAATATTATTTAAGTTGTAAAAGTAAAAGCTTGCTACATATCTCCTTGTTTCAGTTTTGTTATGTTTAGTGAATGAACTAAAAATAAGAAGGCATGTATATAAAGAAGTTTATAAGGGTAGGTGATATCTGGGTAGCTAATGCAGGTACAATATTTTTTTTGTTTGTGTCAGGCAAGATATTTTATTTTGGAGACTTGAAATACAACTCGAGTTGACCATGTTTTGTTGCTAAGGTGAAGGCATTTTTTTTAAGTACTTTATGTTTCCAACATACCATATTTTATATTTAGATATTTTGCTTTTACTTTGTTTCTTAGCTATCTTTACTTTCCATTTCTTCTCTTGCCTGCATATCCAACTTCCCCTACTAGATTCTATTACCTGTTTTGTTTCTATACTTCACGCAAAATAAAATAAATACAAAGTTGTTTTAGTCACTAGTATTGGTTTGTTACTTAACATATGGGCTTCTCTTTATTTCTCTTTTATATTTAAACATAGACTATCAAATATTTAATTATTATTATTATTATTTTATTTTATACTTATATTAATATTAATAATGTTTATTTTAATTTAAACATTTTGAAAACCTTTATTTTTAATTTCCAAATCATAACTTTCATTCAAACACACATATATATAATTAAAGTTGAAATAACAATTTTTATTTAAAATCCATTTGTAAAGATTAATTATTAATATAGCTCATTATTAAATCAAAATGATTTATAAAAGAATTATCCCTTTATTAATAAATTACTTATTGTATCAATCTATATTTAAAAAGAACAAATGAACCATTTGTTTAATTTAAATTTAAGCTAAAATTATTTTAAACAAATTAAACTTAAATCTTAAGTATTTTAAAGCCATATGATTATTTAATAGCTTAATACTAAATTAAATCAAATTTCTAAATTTACCAAAAATATTAGAATTAGAAAGCATAGCTTTATTTATTAAATTTAAAACAAAGATTAACTATTTACAATACATATATAAATATATAGATATATATTGTAAATAGAAAACAATTAAATGAGTTTTCAAAAGATAAATTATCAGTTAAATATTTATTTAAAAGAAGATTATTAAATCAATTCAAATATTATTAACAAATATTATCAAATCAATTTAATTTTTAATACAATTAGATTTATATTGCCAAAAATTCTGGGATATCACACGTGTGCACGTGCATACGTGCTTTTTCTTGTGTCTGAGCTTGATGAGTTTGGGAAGAAGGGTTTGGCCCGGGGTTTCGTGTTCTTTTCTCGTGTGCGACTCGAAGTTTTGATCGTGTTGTCTCGGGTTTACTTTTTGGCTCGAGTAGTTGTTTCCAGGTTTTCAAATCCTGTCCAGTTTAAACTGAAATTTAATTTAAAGCAAAGAAATTTTTTTAACAAAGTTTGTTTCCAGAGTTTAAGTCCTGTCCAGTTTTTTTTAAACTATAAAATGAATTTCCAAATTTGAAAGCAAGTTAAATTTTAAACAAAGTTTTAAACTAGTTTTTAAAATGTATAAAATGTTTGATTTAGAGTATGATGTTTAAAAAGAATTTTAGTTTTAAAGTATGGATTTTTAAAGTTTGAACTTTTGTTTAAAAATAGTTTGGGTTATATAAATATTGCTTTAGTTAAACTATGTAATAAATCTACAAATGTTATCAAATAAAATATTATTGAAGTAATTGAAATATGATTAAAGTAAAGTTATTTAACTTGAATAAATTAAAAGATGATGGTTTTTTGTAAACCAAACTCAAGCTTTTAAATTTAAATTTAATTTAAAACGGTAGATAAGAGTTTAATGTAATATGGGTTATCTTAATTTACTCAAGTTTTATTTACAAAGGTAATTAAAGTATAATTACTTAAATTAACTAAGATGCTTAATTTAGCTAATTAAATTAAGATGAATTAATTTGAGTAATTAATTTAGAGCAGATAATTATTTGATTTAGGTTTGATTAATCTAAGTAATCAAAGGTTAATTAATTAATGGATTTGATTAGAGGTTAACTGCTTTATATTAAGGTTTTTTTAAGGGTAATTACTTAATGAAGTAATTAAAGTAATTAATTACTCAATGTAATTAGTCAAGTTAATGTGGTTAATTTTAATTAATTAGTTAAGTTTAATTAATTAAAGAGAATTACTTGATGATGGGTTAAGCATAATTACTTGATGTAATTAATGAAGTGAAATTTACTTAGTGAAGTAATTAACGGATAATTACTGGGTGTGATTAATTTAAAAGGAAATTACTAGGTGGGAAGTAATTAAAGAATAATTACTTAGTGGGAGTAATTAAGTGTTAATTACTCAATGTAATTAATTAAAGGATTAATTAAGGTACTTAATCAAGGAGTTAATTTAATCATTGTAAATAATTAAGGATAGTTAATTACTGAAAGTAATTAACTAAGGGTAATTAATGAATGTAATTAAGTTAAAGATTAATTATTAAATGTAATTAAAAGAATAATTAATTAATAGTGGATCATCAATTAATGTAATTAATGAATAACTTAAGGATTAAATTAATTAATAAATGTGATTAATTATAAGATAATTAATCAATGAAGTGATTATAGTATAATTAATTAGTGTAATTAATTAAGGATTAATTACATTAATCATAATTAATTAACTAATTAAAAATTAATTAAGATTAATTTATAAATGATTAAAGATTAATTAATTTGTGTAATTAATTTAAAGGCTGATTACTTAATGTAATTAAGGAATAATTAATCAAGGGTGATTAATTTAGAAGATAATTAAAGGATAATTAATCTATAATTAAAGATTAATTAATTGGTTATAAGGTAATTAAGGGATGATTAATTAATTAAATGGTTGTAATTAATTAATGATTGATTTAAGCTGGTTTAGGTGATTAATTCTTAAGTAATTAATTTAATTTAAGTTGATTAAATTAATTATAATAGGATTAATAATTCCTGTTTGTGGATGATTGTTTGGAATGTCTTGATTTATTGATACTTATAGTTTGAATAATCTGTGATGTTCTATGTTATGATATTTGTTATAGCTATGATAAATGTGTGATATTTATCTGTGAATGATGATGTGTGAATTCAATGTTTTAAATTGAATTAAATTGTTTAAACTTAAATCACTTGGATATTAAGATGGCCTTTTGGATTTGATGAGACTGGGATCGGGTTTCCAAATTTGGAATTTCGAAAACCACATCAATCCAAATTAAACTTTAGGTTGTGAATCTCAAGTGAGAAAGTGAAGACCCGAGGTGTAAGGACAATTCGTCGTTAAAACTCTGAGGGTGATTCCAATACGAGTTTAACGGGGTAGTACTTTCATATTCGAGATGAAGACTAAGAGTGCAAGGGCTATTGTCGTTAACTCTGAGGGTGATTCCAAAATGAGTGTAGCGAGTAGTGCATTCGGTTTCGTTCGAACCCGGAGCGAACTTGTATGGATTGAATGCTTTCAAAACATCGTCAGGTAAATGATGAGCATTCTAAGATAGATGTGTTCTATAAAGGTAATCGTAGCGTCAAGCCTCATCAACCGGGAATGGCTAAAACAGGGGAGGTGCAGCAAGGCTAAGTGGGTAGCACCTAAGTAGGACGAGATTTACCCATGTCTAGAGGTCCCTTTTTATTTGGCTATGTGGGCACTTGGTCATGACAACTACGAGGTTTTCTTATTTGGGATTATCCTAGTAAAGGATGGTTCCGGCTTTGTGTTGTAGGGGATCGGGAGGGATCCTCAATACGGTGATCTAGGCCCCGTACTGTGATGGACGGTACCCCAGTAGCCCTACCATTGTATGGAATCCAATCTCCAATAATTGTCTTACGTATCGATTGTGCCCAACTGTGTTGGAACGTGAGATGTAAGCATTCCATCTATTTCTGTATTTTATTTGAAAAACCCTAGACCCTATTATAATATAACTGGATTTCCTATCAAATGTTTTGGTTAGCGTAAGGTAAAAACTTACCCATGTTTATGTGTGGGAAGTCTTACGTGATACCATTGTTTTCAAAGGATTTTCAAAGTTAAGCAACTTTAACCCGTTTACTCACACCAGACCCATGTCTGACACGGAGTTTATTTTCTGTTTTATTATACTCTTGGGTACTCAAATTTTTATGAGTAGCCAAGGGATTCAGGTTAGCATTGACGAGTGCTGAAGGAGATATGGAGCAGGAGGCTTCAGCATGTAGATATATAGTGGTTCTGTTGTGCTAGTGTTGTAACTATATCTTTGTGATGTACTTGAGTTATAATGATTAGACAGGTGTTTATAACTGTCTAGTTGTGTTGTATTAGCCGAATTACTCTGATGTATATGATACTATGTAATATCTTATGTGATATAATATAATTTATTCGTTCTACTGTGAGATTCTGATATTGTTTGGTTCTTTCTTTTCTATCTTTTCTCTTTTCTATCCTTTTCTTTCTTCTTAATGATGCGTCCTTCTATGGAATGAAAGGCTGGTCATTACCAGAAAACTTATCAATTAAGTAGTTGTTAAATGACAACCTATAAATTCTTGAGTTTTCTTAGGTTCAAACTCATCTCAATTGCATAATGATATTAAGAATAATATACTAAGTGTACTATGACGCTCTCCTAGTTATGTATCACATCTCCACTTAGAAGATTATCCAAATGATCACAGAACTAGTCGATAAGCCCTTCCTCGATCTATCACAAGCTATCTTAACTATATTATACTATAATTTTACAATGAATAAAGATCAACCAAAATAATATATGGTGGTCGATCCAATCCTTTCTACGCTTGCATGATTTCTTTGCTAAAGTAGGGTCGACCACTTGACTCCTCTCATGCAAAATCTGATCTAGTTCCTTGGTCCGATCATTCAAATTTCCTCGCATGACTAGAATTATTCTTCGAAAATCACTTTGTAACCTTAAGAATCCGGCTCAAGTTCTCTCCTTTAAGAATCGAGTGAAAACCCTATGCTCGAACTAGGAATGGGATCGGGAACCGGTACGTCAATGGGCTGATCCCTAGAAAATAGGTCTTCAACGCATGGGATTAATCCCATTACCTACGGTTGACTAACAAAAGGACAAATAATTCTAACATGAATGATCCTACACAAAACATTATAGTCGCCCTCTCAATCTTGGCTTATTAATGGGCATCCACTAAATCCGACTTAGAAGCAAATCCAAGTCACACTTCGTCGACCAACCCCACTCAACTCAAAAGCTCGTGCATCGAGTTCGAAAGGAAGTACTCTCGTTTGCTGCACCTTAGCTTTACAACTAAGGTTACTCATATAAGGTTTAAGTCTACAAAAGAATTTACCTACTAAGAAAGGTGTTGAGCATAGTCTAGCTAGCAAGTAACTAGTAATAGATGAATATACGACTTAAGTATCAGAAAGAAGATAAGCAAGTAACTCACAATTAAAGCATACCTTGCACATGAACTTCTCTCCTTACTTCAGAGAAATAGGTCTGCTAGGACTTAGTAATGCCTACAAGGCACAAGTCATCATCAATTACTCATCCCTCAGAAGTGTAGGACAATCCTTCTTCAAGTGACCAAGCTAATCTCAATTAAAGCACTCATGCTTGACCTAAGTTACATGATGTCACATAGCAAATATGCCTTTAAGCCATAGTAATGGCACACTATATCATCTCTCTTCTTTGCAAGAACTTCATTTTCTATTTATCTTGGCATTTGTGCTTCGATTAGAACTTCGGTCTGCTTTCCACCTTCGCTACCTTTGATGATACCTCATAGGTTCTCTCACAGTGAAGAGCCATTCCCACAAGACTCTCGAAAGTGGTATCCTACTAGGATAGGACTAAGAAATGAATCCCTAACCAATGCATTAAGACCCCTTTGCGAACTCCTTTGCCTTGGTCAATAAAGTACTGACCATCTCAAAAAACTAAATTTAGCCAAATGGTTAAATCGGCTAACATACTCTACCACTAACAAGCTACTCTACTGCAAACGGATTAAACATCTAAACCACATACCCACCCGATATTAGAAATAAAACGAGGCTCAAAAAATCGTTTACAATCAATCCAAGTCAAGGCTTGCTCGTCTACCTCCTCAACTATTATCTCCCACCAAGCCAAAGCCTTCTCTTGAAGATGTTGGGAAGCAATTCTTTAAGTCCATTTTAGTGATATCCCTCCCACATGAATGGGTCCAAGCCTATGTTTCGGCAATTGGCTTAGAACTTAGATATGGCTTCCTACCAAGGCTATGAGATCTCGACATAATCTTGGAGAGTCTAAAGTTGGTGGAGCAAGAAATACCGATTACCCAAGGGCTACTCTACCTCTAATACTTACTACAACTACTGGAATGCCCGTGATTGGTGGAGCGCCTTCCACGATAGTTTTTTTTTTTGAATCTATCAGGCATCTTAGATTACCTATTCGTGGTCACTTATATACTCTGTTTGTTTATACTGATAACCTGAACAAAGATACCTTAGCAACTAGCAATAGAAATAGATCAAAGTTCAGAAGGTAAGTGGTGTATGCAGTACTATATATTAGATAAATACAAATGTGCTTTCTTAACGTATCTCTTTCTACTAGATTGTTTAACCTAAATCTGTCTACTTGGTCCTGAGTGTTGAGCGTAAGATCTAATACCAAATGTAACAGCCCGCCCTTCATAATACCTAGAATCAACATCGAATTTATAACATCCGGCTTTTGAATACTACAAAATATAGTCTATTAAGGTAAAAATTAAAACAAACACCATAACCAAGGCATATCGGTATAATCTCATAGCAGAATGATAATATATAATATACTAAATATACATGAATAGAGCTGAAAAGCAATATATTAGAGTTTGCACTAGCGGAAGCAACTGCTAAATAAATATCGTTATAGAAAGTCTGAATACCACAACTCCATACATATGGAGTTCTGAATATAATATCCAATACATAAAATCTAATATATAAATAACATATCTATTCTGTACTACTATAACATCAAGTATATATCCACAGTACCGACATCATGCCTCCAAAATGCTCTAGTTGTGCAACACGAATAGTGTATCCCCAAAAGTACTTGACTTCCAAACTACTCAATCGACTACCAAATGGTTATCATAACTTAAATAGACAACAAAACGCATGTCGGACATAAAGCCTGGTGTAAGTGGAACTATCTCAAAATACTATATATCAAAACTATATATATAAACAAAAAGCTACTTAGAACATCCGATCCTCTACACAAACGTGGCTTAGGGGTAATCCAGAATGCCAATAAACAAGTAAAGCAAACACATCCTAAAGAATAAGGAATCATACCATGATCTGCTCGTCTCCTGTAATCAATGAGTCAGCATAGCAAATATAATATAACTGCCATGTAACAATAAACTATGATAAGGATAAACCGATATACAAATATAAGGTAATATTGATATTATAATAGAAGTTTACCATGAAATACGTAATAATAATATCGGCCTACTATGACACATGCAAAATAACGATAAAAAGAGAATATAAATTGATTATACTGAGACACTCATGTCCTAAATAAAGTGAGTACCTAATTATAACATAAGCTAGAGCGGTATCCAGTGTGACCAAACCTTGTAGGCCTTACCGCACCCCTATATCGAACATATGTGATAAATTACCTACTTTAGGTATTTAAAACCTGAGTCCGCGATGAATATTCATCGTGATCCAATAATTTCCATAAAGGGTTAAAATAAATGGAGTAGGTACTAACTGTATCATAGACCCCGAACCGCATCCAGCTCAATGGAACTCGTGCAGATCTCATCATACCCTTATATTAAGCATAAGTGATATATGACCTACTCAAGATATGTGAAACCTATGTGGATCTCACCATACCCCTATATCGAGTACAAGTGATATATGATCCAATCGTAGATGATCGACATTATCTCTCCCTCTTAGTCATCATGGATTTCTTAACAAATTCGCATAACGCTTCTATAAAAGAGAACGATGGGCATTCCCCTATAATATGATATCGAGGCCATAAAAGAGCACCGGTGCCGTATATATATACATACACATCAAAAATAACATCACGTAATCATATACATCTATGAAAAACAAAGACTGATATCTCATCATCATTTATTTACATGGATGGCCACTACTATAAGATAAATAAAACGACCACTATTATAAGGCCAATACAATATATGGTCATTAATATATGACCAGTGCTATGTATGATCACTAATATAAGACCAATACCATTCATCAAAGCATACCTACCTCACGATCGAAATTAGGAGGAGCAGACTAACTTCTCTTAACTGTAAATGATTACAAGATGTGATTGTGCAATCAACCACTTTACATAAGCATCTGAATCCTAAGCTTCAACTTGCATTCCACTTTTTCGAGTAGCCCTAATTATTTCTAAAGTCATGCCAAAGCTTCATGCCAACATGCATCCCAAATAGGGGAAAGAACTCCTCGTTATTGCTCCCTACTCATGCCTTATTTCTTAGGATAGGTCTCCACCAGTGGGAGCCTGCTCCCAAGTAGTGAGTTAGGGAAGTGAACTTCCACGCTTCACCGACTGTCGTTCCACGTGTCGTTTCCTTCGCCTCTTCACTTAATGAGTCGCCCAGTTCTCCAGCCTGCCTTCACCACATCAGACCTCTTTCAGAATCCTTTAGTTGATATTTTGGAAGTGGCTTCTCATGTATTTCAAAATAGATTTCAATACGAAATCTATCCTTTTTACACATAGAGTTCAACAGGCAATTCTTTTGACCCGGGTGCTCTAACATGCTAAAACCAACTAAACTAGCCTTCTTGCCTCATATGATGTCTACACATGTGTCGATGCACCTACTTATGCAAACTTATGCACAAATTCAAACACATTTTAGTTTACAAATCACGTTTCGAGCTTCACAGGAGCGATTACTCGACTCAGTATTCTCTTATGCAACTTAGCACACACGATAGTCGCTATGGCCACATGAGATGGTCGTAATGTGCTTGTACACAATTATAGATTTTCACACATATATATAATTATCCATACAAACACTTAAATGTGTGTGTGTGTATTCATAGCCATATACAACAATTCTAACTATAATTTGTGAATTGTCTTGATTATTATATAACTTATGTACATGTATACTTACCCACGTACATACACATACACATATATTTAAATAAGTATTCAATTATTACATAATCAAACCTTACTTTTATTTTACCAAATCTTTTCTATAAAAGCCAAATATCCTGTTTTACTATTTTATAAAATCTTGTAACCACTTCATAAAAGATATTTCTAGCTTATAAATCATTTTAAGCCTTTTAACGCTTAATTTCTTTATTAAAATTTAGTATTTATCTCATAACCATTTTATAAAATCGTATAACCATTTTGTAAAATAATTCCTTCACACAATTTTATAAAATTTCACTCTTTTCTAAAATATCTCATTTATATTATCTTATAAAATCTCTCATTTACTTATAAAATTATGCTTTCACGTAAATAATATTTATAAGCACTAATTAAACATCATTAAACCTCTAGTCACTTTAATAATAAATGCATAGCCAAAAAATCACTTATAGCTTACTAACTTTTCTAAAATCAATTCAAATTGTTTAGTTATTACTAATAAATAATATACACATACTAGCCTCTAATCCATCATATTATCACACCTAGTCATTCAATTAACCCCAGATAAATTTCGTAGCTTGATAAATTTTCTAAAATTAGTAATGAAAGTCTCAAATAATGTGTTGACGTAATCATGTTTACAACATGAATATAAGCCTAAATCGTCTTTTAACATTTACTAAATCACTTCACAATACTTGACAATAATATATAAATAAATAAATGAAGTATAACAAGTAAACAAGATAGGAGAGTCATCTCACTCACATTCTTCTTCACTAGATCAAGCTATAATCACCAAAACCCATACTTTTGGTGTCTTAAAATTTGAGTTGTTACTCCATACTTGAATTCAAGCCAAACCATTGAAGGGTTTTGTGAAGAATTGGATGAGAGTAATTGTATTGACTTTATCAAGATTTTTAGAAATTTATTTAAGCTTGGATTTGAAGATTTAGGGCAAGGAGTTAAGGGGTGATTAAGAAAGTAATTACGAGAAGAAGAAGAAGAAGAAGAAGAGAAGTAATGTGGAATAAAAATGAAAAGAAAAATACTGAAGGGGTTAGCTAACTTATAGGAAAGCTAATAGGTCTTAGTCTAAATTCATTTCAATCTCAAGAAATCACTATTCATTCAAAAAACTTATCAACTCTAAAGAAAGCCAAGTTTATATTAATTCTTCTCATGATGGAATTGCTGTCTCAAGGTGGGTGCCTTGAGTTCCAATTCTTCTCCAAAAGTAGAGTACCATAGATGTTCCACTAATTAACGATTAAATATTTAAATAAGTTATTTAAATATTAGGTCATTACAAATGTGGGTTGTTACAATATCTATATGCTTAATCATTTTGAGAAAAAAATTCTATTTTTCGACCAAAATTTTGTTACTTATATATATATATATATATATATATATATATATATATATATATATATATATATATATATATATCATTAGTAACATATATATATATATGTATGTATGTATGTATGTATGTATGTATGTATGTATGTATGTATATTTCAAATAGGTTCTTAATTAATTTCCCATAAGAGGTAAAACAACAAGTGCAAAAAGATAAATGCACTAATAGCAGTGTGTTATCCCGCCTTTTAATCAAGGTCGGGATATCAACAAATTAGCTGGAAAGGATGGATGCCAGGATCAGAGATCGATTGAAAATAAGGCTATGACCTATGTCCTTAAAATTTGATCGCGCTCCAATCAATACGGGATCGATTGGGAATGATGATCAAGGCCAGAAGAGGCTACATTTCAAATTTCAAGTCAATCGGAGTTTGTATGCTCAAGATATGATCGATCCAAATCAAGCAACCAACTGTCTGTATCCATCAATCCCCTACTGTTCGTATCCATCAATCTCCTACTGTTCTTATCCATCAATCCCCTATTGTTTGTATCCATCAAGCCTCCACTGTTAGTATCCATCAAGCCTCCACTGTTCATATCCATCAATCCTCTACTATTCGTATTCATCAAGCCTTCACTATTCGTATCCATCAAGGCAATTGGGATCGATACAAATAGTGCAACATCGATCGAGTACGAACAGTGCAACATCGATCGAGTTTGAACATTCCAATGGTGATCGATACGAACAGTGCAACATCGATCGAGTATGAACAGTGCAACATCGATCGAGTACGAACAGTGTAACAGCGATCGAGTGCGAATAGTGCAACAGCGATCGATACGAACAATGCAACATCGATCGAGTACGAACAGTGCAACATCTATCGAGTACGAACAATGCAACATCGATCGAGTACGAATAATGCAACAGCGATCGATACGAGCGGTACAAAATCGATCGAGTACGAACAGTGCAACATTGATCGAGTATAAATAGTGAAACATCGATTGATACAAACAGTGCAACATCGGCCGAGTACGGACAGTGCAATAGTGATCAAGTACGAACAGTGAAATAGCGATCGATACGAAGGAGATAGCCTTCGAAAAAACGAACTTGTATCGATCATATCTCACAATCTACAAGTCCAAATGGTATGAAATTTTCACTGGAGCTTACATACAACCTAAAGAATGTTCATACTCGATTTCGACTTGATTGGGAAAAATCTTGATCGATACAAAATTCGTTCGAATCGATCATGGATCGAGTCAAAATAACATGGGATCGATCACGTGGGCCACACACGTGCCAGAACGGGTGTGTCGAGATCTAAGCAAGAAATTTGTAGCCTACGCCTATAAAAAGCATTCTAGAGCCTATAGAAAAGAGACTTTTGGTTCTTCTACGTCCATACTCCACCAGATTCATCATTGTACTCGAATTTTACTATTGTAAACAGTTGTAACTCGTTTTCATCAGCAAGGATACATCAATAAAATCATCAAATTCAAAGTGGACATAGGCCGGATTGTCGAACCACTATAAATTTTGTTCTTTACGGTTTTCTTCTTAATTTTCTAAGTGTGCTTCATTTTTACTTCTCTACATACTTATTATCTGTGATTGTAAACGGGTGTTTTAATCAATAATTGGGTGTTTGTGACCAATTTTGGCACAAACATTTTGGTGCTTTCACTGAGAAGGCTATCACTCGGGAATTCTACAACTTGGACTTCAGATCTGAAAGTTTAAAGACTTGGATCTGGAAAGCTATTGCAAGGTAATCAACAAGAAGACAAAGAGCTGAAAGGAGTCAACTTGAAGGGAGTCAAGAGGCTTCTTTTGGACCAATCAGACTTCAGTCTTCATCACCCGAGACGAGATGGAGATGACGATGGAAGTTATGCAGGAGGGAATGCTGAAAAGACAAGAAGAGATGATGCAGAACCTACTCCAACAGGCTGGATGAGCCGGAGTGCAGAATCAAGTTAACACTATTGTAGAAGATGCTGGGAATAGAGATCAGGAGCATGGAGCAACTAGAGTTCAGAATAGAGCAGGACCATCAGGGGCAACACAAGAACTTGGGGGCACTCACCCAGAAGATGTTGATCCAACCTTAGGCAAAATACCAGGTGGAGCTGTTCAACATGGGATTGTAGAGGAATGGATGCTCGTCAGGAGAGTAGATTCCAGGATTCCCTCGTGAACTCGAGGGGCGGATAGAAGGCAACAGACAAGGGCTACAGCTTAACGATAGTGACAGATTGGCGGAAATGGTCGGATGATCCATGGTAGGCGGACTAGTGAATAGAGATCTGGAAGTTGTTAATAGGAGTCCCTTCACTCCTACGATTAGGCAAACTAGGAATCCACTAGAATTCAAGCTACCAACATTAGAGATGTACGATGGAAGGACAGATCTTGCTGTTCATTTGACGAGGTACATGCGGCATATGGAAGTACTGGGGGCATCGGAGGAGGTCATGGCACGACGTTTCCCTTTGTATTTGATAGATATAGCAGCGTTATGGTTCAAACAGCTAGAAAATGGCTCTATTGGTACATGGATAGAGTTGATTGAAAGGTTTATGAGACGGTTTCAGATCCACATAGCCAGACCCAAAAATGTGATGAATTTAACATCAATGAAACAATGGAAAGGAGAATCACTTAGAGATTTCTTGACCAGACTCAATGCGGCAGTGGCTTCGGAGAATCGACCTGATCCGTCGATGGTTTTGATGGCAGTGTTTTCAAGAATTGCAGACAATTCATATTTCAAGATATCATTGCAACGGGACCCACCGAGAGATCTTGGGGAGTTCTGTCATAAGGCGGAAAGATTCCTAAGGTAGGAAGATGCGCTGGTTGAAAGAGAAGGGAGAGAAGCTGAAGCTTATGCAGTAAGGGATGGAGGTCCACCCAGAGAAGACCCAAACAAAGACGATAAAGGTGAAAGGAAAATGAATGACAACGGTAGCACTTCAAAGAGGCCGCGAAGGGAGTCAAAGTTTTCTTCTTACACAGATTTAACCGATACTCTGGAAAGGATTTATTTGGATACTCGAGGGCACTTCCAGTACCGAAAACCAACAATAAGGGAATCTTCTGATTACGAACGGGCTTCGGGAAGACACAGCCTATTTCATGAGCTGGATGGGCACAACACAAATGATTATAGGCATTTGGAGGACATCATTGAGGAGCATGTAAGGAATGGTCATTTACGACAATATGTAAGGAGCCGAGCTGTGGGAGTGGAACAGAGCGGCCACTGCCCACCTCGAACGAAGATGGCACTGGATCTAGGCAGCAATGACTTGTTATCAACTAAATTAATTTATGGCTTTGAATAAGTAATAGAGCTCGAAGTAATATGGCTAAGTCACTTACAAATGTACGGGATCGAGGTCGGTCCCCAGGCATGCTCTAAGGCAATGATAAACAGTGTTGCTTGAGCCTATGAAATCTTATTTTTCTTTTTTTTGAAATTTTTTTTCTTCTTTGGATGTACAGACATTTATTTGATTTTCCCTAGCTGTAAAAACTCTTATTTTGGAAGATTGGATTTGGATCAATGTAATATGTTATACAGGTCTTGCGATTACGATCCAGACTGGAGAGATGGGGCAGTACTCGCAAATTATCAGTCCCTTCACTGGAGAGCAATGGAATGGACTCAAACACAATATCAAAGACCTTGGCTGGAGAGCCGAGGCCGGAGAATGTCAAAGTCCTTGGTCGGAGAGCCGAGGTTGGAGAATATCGATGTCCTTGGCCAGAGAGCCGAGGCCGGAGAATATCGAAGTCCTTGGCCGGAGAGCCGAGGTCGGAGAATACAAAAGTCCTTGGCTGGAGAGCCAAGGCAGGTGAACATAAAAAGTCCTTCGTCGGAGAGCCAAGGCCGGAAAGCATAGAATCCCTTGACCTGAGAGTCGAGGTCAGAGTAGGATAACGCGACCCGACGAGGTCTATGGATTTAAAGTCAAACCCGAAGAGGTCATGGATTTGGATTTCAGATTGGGATGAATGGACCCGGAGAGGTCTGAGATTTGGCAAAGGACTCAGAGCGGTCCTGAATTTGGATGTCAACCCAGAAATGTTATGGATTTGGCTATTGGATATGGAAAGATCAAAGCTCGGTTGATGGACTCAGGTAGCTATCAAATTGGCTAGGGATTTGGTACCAGCTTCGAAATCAGACATCGACTCGGAGCAGTCGTGGATTTGGATCAGGATATGGCTGTGGCACTCAGATAGGATGGCTTGGTAATGGATTGGACTAAGAATCAGATGATACGGCTATGGATGAAATATGAACTTCGGATGTCAGACTCGAAGCTTTTCAAAACGCAACTTCTTACACAAGGCATGTTTTAGGGGGCAAAGGTTATCTCGCCTTTTGGTCAAGGTCGAGATATCAACAAATTAGCTGGAAAGAATGGATGTCAGGATCAGAGATCGATTTAAAACAAGGCTATGATTGATATCGTCAAAATTTGATCAGGCTCCAATTAATACGGGATCGATTGGGAATGATGATCAAGACTGGGAGAGGTTACGTTTCAAATTTCAAGTCAATCGGAGTTAGTATGCTCAAGATATGATCGATGCAATTCAAGCAACCAACTGCTCGTATCCATCAATCCCCTGCTGTTCGTATCCATCAGTCTCCTACTGTTCGTATCCATCAATCCCCTATAGTTTGTATCCATCAAGCCTCCACTATTCTTATCCATCAAGCATCCACTGTTCATATCCATCAACCCTCTACTGTTCGAATCCATCAAGCCTCCATTGTTCGTATCCATCAATGCAATTGAGATCGATGCGAACAGTGCTACATCGATCGAGTACGAATAGTGCAACATCGATCGAGTATGAACAGCGCAATAGCGATCGGTATGAACAGTGCAACAACGATCGAGTATGAACAGTGCAACATAGATTGAGTACGAACAGTGCAACATCGATCGAGTATGAACAGCGCAACAGCGATCGAATGGGAATAGTGCAACAGCGATCGATACAAACAATGCAACATCGATCGAGTCCGAACTGTGCAACATCGATCGAGTAGGAATAGTGCAACATCAATTGAGTACGAATAGTGCAACATTGATCGGGTACGAGCAGTGCAACAACGATCTATACGAACAGTGCAACATCGATCGAGTACGAATAATGCAACATCGATCGAGTACGAATAATGCAACACCGATCGAGTACGAGCGGCAGCAGCGATCGATACAAATAGTGCAACGTCGATCGAGTACGAACAGTGCAACATCGATCGAGTACGAGCAGTGCAACAGCGCTCAATACGAACAGTGCAACATCGATCGAGTACGAACAGTGCACATCGATCGAGTACGAACAGTACAACAGTGGCCGATACGAATAGTACAACATCGATCGAGTACGAACAGCGCAACAACGATCGAGTATGAACAGTGCAAGAGCAATCGATACGAAGGAGACCGCCTTCGAAAAACACGAACTTGCATCGATCATATCTCACAATCTTCAAGTCCAAATGCTACGAAATTTTCATTGGAGCTTACGTACAACCTAAAGAATGTTCATACTTGATTTCGACTCAATTGAGAAAAATCTTGATCTATACGAAATTTGTTCGTATTGATCACGGATCGAGTCAAAATCACATGGGATCGATCGTGTGGGCCTGCATACGTGCCAGAAGGTGTCTTCGGAGATCTTAGTGAGATATTTGCAGCCTGCGCCTATAAATAGCATCCTAGAGCCTATTGAAAAGGGAATTTTGGTTCTTCTACGTCCATACTCCGCCAGATTCATCATTGTACTCGAATTTTTCTATTGTAATCAGTTGTAACCCGTTGTAATCAGTAACGATACATCAATAAATTTAAAGTGGACGTTGGTCGAATTGTCGAACCACTATAAACTCTATGTTCTTTACTGTTATCTTCTTAATTTTCTGAGTATTCTTCATTTTTAATTCTCTACATATTTATTATTTGTGATCTATGACTATAAATGGGTGCTTTCATCGACAATTGGGTGTTTGTGACCAATTTTGGTGTAAACACAGTACATAACTACGTATACAAATCTTGTCAAACATTAAAACACACTTAAGCCCGGCCTCAATTAATATCTCCTATGTAGTAGTATAGTTATTTACCACTTTCCAAGCATCACGTGCTACCAAATAAACTGCAACAAAACATGACTCGGTCATATGTTCATTCATCTCTAACATATCCGCAACAAAGTCAGATGATTCATTCTTCTCCGCTGTAGCAGCAATCCCAAATCTACCCAATATCATTATCAAGTTGTCCATTTCTTATCACTAACTTCTAATGGAATTGTACTGCAAAGATACTCTACCAACATTAACTCAATTCCTCACACCAACCGTTGGTATGAAACCGAATTACCTAAACTTGTCAAGAGATTTAAGCAGCAAACTAACATACATAAAAATAAATATAAATATACATAAAGACGAGTGCTCAACGACACCCCCATTTTGCAGCATCACTGTATCCTTCTTGTTTCCGCCGCACGACCTGGTTTAAATAATAGCACTTTCTCTTTCTTCCAAATCATACTGTTATGTAAATGGATTGTGTGGTGGAAATAAAAAGGCTACAAGGGGTGCTGCAAATAGGGATACCATTGAATGCTCCTTATATATATAACTTTAAAAAAAGTGTTATTATCAAAATAATAATTAAGTAATTTAAAATTGTATTTTAGAAAAAGTTAATTTTTTCCGACCAAAACATATTTTATTTAATTTTTTAATGAAAGAGCGGTCCTCAAATGAGGAGAGCGCTCGAACTTATTTATTTCTTTGTGATATATTATTGATTTTCTTATTCTAAAAAATTTTATTATTTAAATAATAATACATAAATATATAAACTAATTTTTAAAAAATCGAAAAAATTTAAAGCCGAAAGGTATTTATCCTATATATAATGAGTTTATCTTATAATAAAATATATATACTTTTTTAAATAAAATTATATATATTCGGTTGAATGATTAATTATATATATACATATATATGTGTATGTATAAATGCATGTAAATTTATTTTTATATATAATTGTTTATTTTAGTGGAAGTTACTTTGAATAACAATCATCATAATCTAATTTTGAATTTGGAAAAAAATATTACAAAGTCTTCATCACATTTTTAAAAATATAATAATCTTAAATCTTGTTAACATTGTCAAAGTTAAATTATTTCTATTTATATTAACATATATATAAATTTCAAAATTTGATTTTTTATGTGTGTATAAGTTTTATACATATATCAAATAATATTTTAAGACGGTTAATTCACGTATAGATGGAAAACATATACATTGTAGACGTAAATCAAAGCATCTATATACATACACATTAACAATGCACTCATTTATATGTTAAACAGGAACATTACACATAAAAGAGTATATATTGACCTATTTATTGAATAATCATCATAAATTAATTAATTAAATAAAATATGATTTTGTTTAGATAATCAAGATTGGGTCTAGAACAGCTCATTAAACTTCATAGGCCCACTGCGATCTAAATATGAAGTTTTTTGGAAATTTACATATTCCACCTGCTTTCGATTGGCTCTGTTTTAACAATGGTATCAAAGCCCAAATGGTCTAAGTCGTCTAAACAACAAATTTCGACCAACTAATAAAGCAAACCCGTCCGACTAATATCTAGAAAAGTAGCGTCTATGCTTAGAGTTAAATAATCAAGTATTTTACCCTCCCCGGCTACTGGTTTGGCCCAATGGGTTGAGCAAGTCCAAAATATTGGCCTAATTATAAGGGTCCAAATTAATTTGCATCTTAGGCTATTTTCAAAATTCAGTTTGAAATTTTGAAATATATTTTAGACTTAAAAGATAAGTTTAAAATATAACATTAAATTTTATAAAGTTATAAAATATTTTTTTAAATTATTTTGAAATTAAATTTAATATTTTCAAAATTATTTAATAGTTAATTAATTGGATTAACTAGTTAATTAATTAAAATTTTATTAATTAAAATAAACATATATATTGATATATGTATGTGTGTGTGTATAACTATAAATCTTATAGTTCGGTGTGTGTATATATATATTAAATTATTTAACATAAATTAAAAATAATACTTTGAATTTATAAAAAAATATTTAATAAAAACTATTTTAATATTATTTAATAAGTAAATTAATTAAATTTTAATTAATAAAACATATATATATAATATATATATATAAAGCTGTAAATGTTATAGTTAATATTCAACTTAAATTATTTAGGATGAATGAAATAAAAAAATTTAATTTGTAAAATAATTTAATTAATTTTTTAATTAGATTAATTAAATATGATTTAATTAATAAAATTAAAATTAGATAATTATGATTTGATTAAAATATACATGTGAATATTATGTAAGTTAATTAAATTAAACACGTTATAAACAAATGAAACTTGTATAATATAAGTAGAACCCTAAATTACCCAGCTTAGGTGTTCGGAAAAAGACATATGACACATACATATACCATGATTTCAGATGTGTCCTAAATTTGAATCAAGATGGTGTTTCATAAAAAATGCATTATTCCTTAATCGAGATCAATCAATATAATAAATTAAAGTTATGAATCTTTAATATATTAGTTGTCCTCTACATTTATATATTAATAAATTACTACATACTCTTTAGTTGTTGAGAGAACTCAAGCTAGGGAAGTTATGGCACTGCTATTAATATATTGACCAGACGAAGTAAAATATATGCACCTGTTTGTTGAACTTCATTAAGCTACATGCGTTATACTCATCGCTAAATGGTAGGTATGAGTGAATTATATCTTTCGATTTGTTGATCATCCTCAAGGTCAAGATGAGATTATGGCAAAAACCATAGGTTAGGAACTATGTATGGTACAACCGATAAAGCGTTATGCATCGCTTGCGGGTCTAAGATCTGTTGAACAACCCCAAGGTCAAAATCTCAAGGCAAATGAGTCCTAACGCCCACTAGAAAAACCAAAATATTTCTATGTTTCTCTTAGAGTTTGAAAAACATAAAAATCTAGTGGGAGCCATTTGACAAAAATAAATCAAATAAGTTTAACTTTTCTAATATTGTAAGTATATATCATGTACAAGTTTAAATAATCTTCTTTGATAAATTTGCGCAACTAATATAATTGATAAAATATTTATCAAATAAAATATACAAATGAACTGAATTAAGATTGATGTAGAAATATAAAATATACTTACTATTAAATCTTTTGGCATGTTATCAATTCAAGCCCCATATAAGAGCCAAATTAAAAAACTACTAAATAAATTCATTCCTTGGTCACTTAGATGTTTGTTTGTTCGAGACTACATATTTTCTTTTATGATTTTTGAACTCTAAAAGAAACACAAGAATGTGGATACTTAACCCATATTCGATCACAAATAAATGTCATATGGTGAACGGTAACTGTTTGTAATGTACAAAACTTCGATGAAATTATTTCATTAGAAATAAGCAAGTATATCATAATGTGATATCGTGTATTCAAGACGATTGATTACAATAAGGATTTGCTTATGTTAGATGTAGCACTAAACCTAGAGCTATAAGATGCACCTAGGAATCAACCATTGAAATTTCAATTTGGTCGGTTTACGTAAAGTGTAACTTATTCAATGTCGTTAATGTTAAGGATGACCGAATGCATTTTTTAAAGAGCTTGTTATGGACTTTTAGTAAGGATTTCTATTGAATGGTTGAACCATTTGGAAAGGAAAATGAATGTCCGAGAGTGGATGTAACATAGACACAGTTTTGATGAAGAGAGTGAATGGTCACTCTACTTCACGAAGAGACAACGGAAATGAGAATTGTATAAAATACTAGTAGATACTTAATATGGAATGAGAAATGAGATTTATATTCTAAACTCGTTTTTCATATAGGAAATATGGAATGAGAAAATGCATGTTTTGTGAAATAATAAATGTTCTCGATATTGATTGAAATAAGATACAGTTTTATTTTAATATGAAAATTATGAGCATTCATAATAAGATAAATATATTTTAATAATGTTAATTTTTTACATAATAAAAGTGATGCTTTGGTTATAGAAAATATTGAAGTATATAAAACTTTAAAACTAATTTGAAATTATGAACTAAGCCATATCATTAATAAATAATTCTTTAATCGTATGAATAAGAACCACATGGTGTTATCCCGCCTTTTAGAAAGGCCGTGATATCATGGATTTGGCTAAACGGATTTCGTGGTCATCGAGGCAGGAAGCCCAAATTATTATTTGGTTCGGAGATTAGATATAACAAGGATATGGATGAAAGTCAAGAGGGTTCAAGAAAATAACGTCCAATAAATGGCTAAGTATGGATTCACACCTTCCCTAGGCAGGGAATCAGATCAGATCAATGTGATGGAGTACGAATCACGGCAGATCAATATGGCTATGGATCACTCGGATAGGTAGTTCAACTCAACGATGATCGCTTAATAACTCAACAAGTACTAGGAGAATCATGCAAACGACTACGGAAACACAGAGCAACAGAAGAGGGGGACCCACCGCAGCGATCATCAACCCATGGCCGAGAGCATGACCGATCGATGCCGATCCCCCCATAAGAATCGGTGATAATCACTCCCAATGGCCTAGATAAGCTCTATTTTTTGGATCGGTCCGTCTTGGATTTGGTCTTCTGCATGTGGATTTTCAGTTGGATATTTGCATGTTTTTTCCTATAAATACAGGATCATTGGCTCATTGCAAAGGATCTTTTTTGGCTCTTCTTCATTGTTTCTATTTCCTTCATCCATTAATTTTCTAGGGATAAAACAAATTGTATTTATAATCCTGTGGTATAAAAAAGATTATTGGAGTGGAAGTAGGCCAGAGTTCGTCGAATGACCACAAAAATTCATGTGTTCATTTTACGTTTTTGCTATTAAATCTGTGATCTATGCATTTAATTCTTTGTTTGGATATTCAATATCAGATTGGTAGTGTTTTTACATTATTTGGGTGTTGGCGTCTATTTTTGACATCAACAATTGGGTGCTTTCACTGAGAAGAAGAGCATCCGCTGATTTGGAAAGGATTTAGAGCTTGGATTTGGATCAATGGCTAGTAAATCATCAAGGGGAGCACTTGCGGATAGGAGTTATTATGAATGGAGCTAGGAGGCTTCCTTGGGAGATGGAGCTAATCACTCCTCCATGTACATCACAAGGAACGAGATGGGGACGATAATGGATGCTATGTATGAGAGGTTGATGAAGAGCACAAAGATATGATTTAGAATTTGCTTAGGCAAGTTGAATTGGCTGGAGCAGGAGCTAATGGCAATCTGGATCAAGAAATTAGAGCAGCATGAGATGTAAAAAATCAAAACCAGTAATAGGGAAACGAAACTAACAGGCAGAGGAACGGAGTGGACCAGCCGGGGGTGGCCCTTGGTCAACATGGACCAATCGGCACAGATCCCTCCGTAGGAATCGACGCCGATTGCTTGGGACCTAGGGACATGCCCTGGAGTCATGCTGAATCGATCGACGGTAGGCCAGTAGTTGATGTTGTGCGGTTTGGTATAGATCGGAATGTGGATGTACATACAAAGGAGCATGTTCCAGGATTCCCTCATGGACTCGGGAAGCAGGTTGGAAATGCTTATTGGAGACCATCATTGGATAATAATGATAGGTTTGCAGAGATGATCAAACGAGCTATGAGAGGAGGATTGATGAACAGGGATTTGGAGAATAGAAGTCCATTTAATCCTAATATCATGCATGCTAGGAATCCACTGGAATTTAAGCTACCGACATTAGTGACATAAGATGAAAAACTAGACCATACTATTCATCTGATAAGGTACTTGAGGCATATGGAAGTGCTGGAGGCATTGGAGGAAGTGATGGCGTGATGTTTTCCCTTGTACTTGGTGGATATAGTTGCAATATGGTTTCGCCAATTGGATAACGGATCTATCGGTACTTGGACGGATTTGGTTGATAAATTCATCGGACAATTTTGGGTCCATGTCACAAGACCCATGAGTGTAATAATATTGGAAACACTAAAGCAGAGGATGGGAGAGTCCTTGAGGGATTTAGTGACATAGTTTAATGAGACAGCATCTTCGGTGGACCAGCCAGATCCACCAAATGGTCTTAATGGCGGCGGTATCTAGTTCTGAGTCAATTTGGTTAAGTGCGAAGAAATCTTAGAGTAGTCCTTGATAAATTTCCTATAGTACCCTACCAAACTCGAAAAACTGCGAACTTCTGTCGGAGTCTGCAGTTGCTTCCACTCTTGAATAGTAGCTACCTTGGTTGGATCTAAAGAAATACCCTCACCAGAAACGATATGCCCCAAAAATCTCACTTCCGATTACCAAAAATGGCACTTTGAAAAATTAGCCTTCAGAACATGCCTCTTCAAAGTCTCCAACACTATCTCCAAATGTCGCTTATGCTCCTCTTCAGATTTGGAGTAGACGAGAATGTCGTCGATAAACACAAACACGAACTTATCCAGCACATCCCGAAAAACTCCATTCATCAAATCCATAAAATAGACAGGAGCCTCAGTTAGCCCAAAAGGCATAACCAACCACTCATAAAAACAATTGGGTCCCCTAAACGCAGTCAAGGGTATACTGTCCTCGGCTACCCATAATTTGTGGAAACTCGAAGCTAAATCCAATTGGGAGAAAACAGAAGCTCCATGGAGTTGATCAAAAAGATCGTTTATATGGGGCAAGGGATACTTATTCCTAATAGTAACCTTAGTCAACTCCCGATAATCCACAAAGAATCTCAATGACCCATCCGACTTGGTCACAAAGACTACGGCAGAACCCCACTAGAAAAACTGGGCCGGATCAAACCTTTCTCTAAAAAATCTTGGGTCTGCTTCACCAGCTCTTCTCTCTCTCAGCGACATCCTTCTACTGGGTTGAACAACAGGTATTGCTCCCGAAACTAAGTCGATCTGAAACTCTATCTCCCGATGCGGGGGCAAACCGTTAACTTTCTTAAAATCATCTGGAAAATCTTGGAGCACTTCGATGGATTCTATGCCTTTTGGAAATGCCTCGATTCCATGCAAAAGATTACTCAAGTGAACTCCAGAATTATCGCAAGTCACTTTTGCGATCCTTCCCAACTTAATTTCCAAAGTCATAGTTCTCTCTTCACACATCAAAACAGCCTTATGCTTATCCAACCAATCCATTCCCAGAATAAGGTCAAACCTTTTGAAATCCAATACAAAGGGGTCGCAATAGAAACAATGAGACAGATAAGAAATTCTTAGGCCTCTACAGATCTTATCTAACTTGGTTACTCCTCCTATAGGATTAGATACAAAAATAGGGCGGTCCACAATACTAGGGGTAAGATGAAACTTCTACACTGATCCAAAGAAATAAAACTAAGAGAGGCACCAGAATCAAAAAAAACTCTAATAGAATTTCCATCTAAAAGCAAAGTACCTTCAAGAACTCCTTTTCCTTTAGAAAATGAAGTTGATGGTCTACCTTCAATAGCAAACACCTTGTTCTGTTGGGCCTTCTGAAGAAGCGGGCAAGCCTTCACCATATTCCCCGGCTGATGACAGTTGAAACACAAAGATTTCAGAATCAATGCAGAATCGGGTCCACTCTGACGCTGATGCTGCTGTTGAGATCTACCCCTGGGACACTTCTTAGCCACAAGACCCTCTTGCTGACATACATAACACTTTCAGGATTCGTTGTTGCCTCCCTGTTTCCCTTTGCCTTTCTTCTTCCAATTTGGGTTGAATTTCCTTTTGTTCGGATTGGAAAAGGTCCACTTCGTGCTGCTGCAGATGCCAAAGGTTTCTTGTCCATAAGCTCCTCATACCTCAATGCCATATCAATCAACTCCACGAATGATCCCTTAAGATATGTCGTCATCTTCTCGTGGAACTCAGGCCTCATTCCCATCATGAACATCTCATTCTTCTTAATTGGTATGTCAATCAGACCAGGTCCGCAGCGAGATAATTCATTGAACTTAGTCTCATATTCGAACATACTCCCTTGCTTCAGATCCAGAATATCTCTATACAGACGAGTCTTCCCAGCTGTAAGCATAAACTGTTCCTCAAATAGTTCCTTAAACTTACACCAAGAAATATCATCCTCTAAAATATTCACTGTAACTGCATCCCACCAAGCAGCAGCTCCTTCTTGAACATGCCACGATGCCATCACTCTCTTTTGCTCGTCCGACAGATCCAAACTCTTAAAAATGCGCTCACACGAGCATAACCGAGCCTAAACTTCAATGATGGACTCCGATCCTTTAAAAGGTCTTCCTCTCATAAAATCCTTACATAATGCAGCAAAACTTACTCGAGGCGACGTTGGATTCACAACCTCGCTAGCAGTCGGACCTCTTCCATTAGTGGTTGTCATGTTGCCCACAACTCTGCCTCTCTTTCCTCTAGAACTCATGTTGGCAACCTGGATAGATAACCCAACAATTTAGATAGGTATATAGATATATATAAAAATTACTAATACGAGCACTCAAGATAGATACTACTCCAAAGCTTAGGTATTATCTCAACCTAGCGCTCTGATACCAACTGTGACGACCTGACTTTCATTCCATAGAAAGTCATATCATCATTAAAAAAGAAATACATAGAAAAAGAGAATAGATAGAAAGAAAGAACAACAATATCATAATATCATAGCGAAAATGGAAAAATATAATGTTTCACATAGATATTACATAGTCATTATACATCAGAGTTGCATAGTTACAACATTAACACATTAGACAGTCGTGAAGACCCGTCTATCCATTACATTCCAAATACAACAGACAAAAGACTCCAACACAACGGAAATAGACATATATAGATATTGCAAGACTCTTGCTTCAAGCTTTCCTAAAATTCATCAACCAAACCTGATCACTTGGCTACTCATAAAAATTTGAGTACCCAAGAGTTTAAGAAAAATAGAATAAACTCCAGGTCAGACATGGGTCTGGTGTGAGTAAACGGTTAAGTTGTTTAACTTGAAAAACCTTTGAAATAAAAGGTATCTCGTAAGACTCTCAACAAATAAACATGGACAAGTTTTTCCCTTACGATAACCAAAACATTTGATAGAAAATCTGGTTATATTATAATAGTGTCTAGGGTTTTCAAATAAATATTCAAATAGCTGAAATTGTTACATTCATTAAGTTCCAGAAGACATAGGCATACAATCAAGTCCGAGATCACTTATTGCAGATTGGATTCCATACAATGGCAGGGCTACTGGGTACCCTCCGTCATAATACGTGGTTAGATCACTGTACCGAGGATCCACCCTGATCCCGTGCATCACGAAGCCGGAGCTAACCCTTGCTGGGTAGTCCAAATAAGACAACCTCGTGGTTATGGCCAAACAATTGCCTACACAGCCGAATAAAAAAGGACCTCTAGACAGGGGAAAATCTTATCCTACTTAGGTGCTACCCACTTAGCCTTCTGTGAACCTCCCATGTTTTAGCCATTCCCAGTTGATGAGGCTTGAGGCTACAATTACCTTTTAAGAACACATATCTTGGAACGCTCATCGTCCTATATTGATGATGGTCTGATAGCATTCATCCATACAAGTTCGTTCTGGATTCAAACGAAACCGAAGGCACTATCTCGCTACACTCATTTTGGAATCACCCTTAGAGTTAACGATAATAGCCCTCGCACTCAGAAACTTCATCTCGATCTTTACTTGAGATTTCACGACCTATCGTTTAACTTAGATCGATGTGGTCTTTGGATAATCAAATTCTAATATCCGATTCTGGTCCCATCGAAATCCAAACGTTTCTTAAAGGCCAAGTTGTTTAAGGTTTAAACAATTTAACTCAATCCAGAACTTTGTATACACACAGCAATTCAGCACAGATAAATAACACATATTTATCACGGTTATATCCAAAGTATTTCACATCACAGAACATCACAGATTATCATACTATAAATATCAATCAATCCAGACATTCTATACAATCAATTATCCATAAGCCAGACTTATTAATCCCACTATAATTAATTTAATTAACTCAAACAAAATTAATAACTTAAGAATTAATCACCTAACCCTGCTTAATTAATCATTAATTAATTATAACCATTTAAATTAATTAATCGTTCTTTAATTACTTTTATAAATCAATTAATTAATCTTTAATTACTGACCAATTATCCTTTAATTATTAATTAATTAAACTTAATCAATAATTAATTAACCCTAATTATTAATTCATAAATCCTTAATTATTAAATATTAATCCTTAATTACAAATTAATTAATCTCTAATTAATTAATCCTCAGTTACAAATTAATTAATCACTAATTACTAAATAAAATAATCTCTAATTATTAATTAATTAATCTCTAATTAATTAATTTATAACCCTTAATTATTAAATAATTAATCCTTAATCATTAATTAATTAATTTCTCTTCAATAACTTCATTACTTAAATTAATCTTTAATCACCAAAACCCTTAATTAACTTTAAAACCCTTTATCTTTATTAATTACTTAATTATCATTAAGATATAAATTTAAAACATTTTACCTTTTAATCAACTATTTGATTAAACCATTTAATTTAATTTTTAAAAAATAAACTTAAGAATTTATCTTAGATGATTTAAGTAAAATAAATCCTACAACTTCCCTAAACTAAATGTTTAATAAAAAAATTATCATATATAAAACAAATTTAAGAAAAAGGTTTAAAATTGATTCATTTTAAATTTTAAAAACTTGCTTATATTTAAATCTAAAACTATTATAATTATACTACGGGTTCAACTTGGTAAACACTCGAGCCCTAACCTGAGAAAATTCACTTTTCTTTTTTTTTAAACTTAGTCTTAGTTTTAAGTTTAAACCTGTAAACATGGAAACACTCTCACGCACGAACGACTCGGGTCTTCTTCCCACTAACACGCGCTTTCCCTCGAGACACAGACCACCTTTCCCAAATCACTGACACATAAACATCGTTGTGCACGTGCACCGATGAATGATGCCATTCTGATCATCATTGCTACCTCGAGCATGTCACGGACCACCTCCACCTTTGATCCCGATCACCCATACTTCCATCTAAACATAAAATCGAAATCGAGCCAACTGATCGAACTGGAACCAAAAACCTCCTCGTCCTGACGACTCCGACCACCAGCAACCTCGAAACCCCGACCATAGGTTCGTCAACCAACCTCGCACCCATTCCATCACCTCCGATGAACCCCGATGCTCCAGAGACGATGCAGCAACCAAATTCCTAGCCTCGACCAAACCTAGTGCTTAAACCCTAATCTGACGCCGTGCCACCGCCTTGATGGATGATAAATCCAACTCCCATTTTTCCCGAGACCGCCTAACTCCCTACTACCTCCAGTACTGACTCCGACCACCCCGAACCCTCTGATCACCGAAAAAGCCTCAAAACACCAAATCCATTCAACCCTCAAATTCTCACAAAATACTTGCTTAAAAGTCCTCATTTTTCTTTTAACAATCCAAGTTTCCAAAGACGATTCAAATTATATAGATGAATCAGTAAATCAAGATGTTTGGATTTACATGTGTTTAAATTTCCCACCGTCTTTCCTATTTTCCAGATGATATTCAAACTTATTATACTTAAATATATTTTTAAGTCTTAATTTATGTTTAAACAAACATAACTTGTTTGAATTTCGCAGCCTATAAGAGATTAAAAAAGGAGATTTGAATTTTTATCTAAATTTTAAACCCTGTAAAATAAGAACAGGGGATATATATATACATGTATACAGACATGCACACTTAACATCATCCTATTTATAAACATGCAAGCCAAATTTTCACTCATGCAAACAATTATCACAACATTATTTAATATATTCATCACATGCAACAATTAAAACAGGTAATTAGTTTGTTTACTCAACTGTTAAATGATGAGCAGAGAAGTTTGGAACTAGGTATGCTGATTTTTAAAAGCTTGAAAACTAGAACTTGAAAATGCTTGAAATCTTTTGAAAATTGGATAATGCTTGATGATCTGAATCTTTGATTTAGTTGTTGAGATGACCTTGTTTTAAATCTGAGATGATTTTGCTTTAGTTGTTGAAAGAGTTTTAAATTTTCTGGTTTGTTTATTTTTACAGGCTTTTTTTCTTTGAGTTTTGAAAAATGAAGATAGGAAAGAAATAGAGAAAGTAAAGTATAGATATATTTATAGCCTTGTTTTAATGATTTTAAAAAAAATTTACATGACACTTGTAATTTGCATGATAATATTTGCTTACATTTGTTAAACTATATGCTAAAAATCTTACACTAGTATTTAGCATGATTTAATTAATTTACATTTGTAATATGCATGTGTTAAATAATTTTTGTAAATGTTTTTATAAAACCTTATATTTAATTCCTATTTAGTTAATACTTTTTCTTAATTTATATTTGTAAAATCTTTTAAAGAAAAATAATAAAACAAATTATATACTAATAAAAATCATATACATATATATTTTTAAATCCAATCTATTTTAAGATATTTATCTTTTGAATTTTAAATTCGAATTCGAATTCAATTTAAAATCAACTCACATATATATATAAACAACACATAACTTATTTGTTTAAAAAAAATAATTTGCCAATTTTAAATAATTATAAAAGAAGATTTATCGCATATTTATTTGCTTGAAATTTCTGGGATATCACAACAGGAGTAGCTACCGTCTGCATTAAACGGAAATGGACTTTAGTTAAAGTTTGATTGTTACCTCTTGATCGAGATGGAAGGAAATAGAATATTGTAAAATTCAAACCAAAATATACGGAACGAAATTTATGGATTTATCCCTATTTAGCCTAATTCATCATCCGCAGAAGATCATGAAGTCGACTTACTAGCAAGTTAATTAAAAACGAAAAAATTAAAACCATACCAAAGCCGCAACCGAAGAAGTGCTCGACACAGTTGAAGCGACCGAGTGCAATCAAAGCTAAGGATCGATTGATGAAGCAAACCAAAGTGAAATCATCACTTCAATCAACCAAATTCCAAGCGGTGGCATCAATTAGAATGGAACCCTAATTTTAGAAGAAGGGATAAGAGAATAATCGGCCTGGACATACGAATAAGAATAAGGGCATCATTATTTTTGGACCGCATTTCTTTTTGGGCTGATATTGGTTTTTGATTATAGCTAAATTATAAATTAGATTTTAACTAAATTTTTTATTTTTCCTTTCTTAGCTTTGTAAAAACTCTAGTTTTAATTTGGTTATGAACTACGTGAAATAGTTCAGAGAATTCGCAACTCAGTGGCTGAGTTATGGTAGGGTTTTGAGCTTAGAGTTATGTCAATTAAGTTAGCAGATATCGCAAGTTTACGTGTTTTTGTAAGCATCTGATTACTTAATCTCTAGTAGAAACCTTCAGGGCAGCACGTAGGCAAACTTTTGCCAAAGCTAGGTAAAATTGTATGTGATCTTTATTGCATTATCTTCTGCGTTTATTTTTATTTCCGCATTATTTTTTTAGTAGACCCTATTCATCCCCCCTCTGGGGTAAAAACGATCTTACAAGTGGTACTAGAGCTAGGAACAAAAACCCATTTCTATTAAAAAATTGATTTTTCTTCAATTGGCTTCTTTTAATAATGCTTTTGCTGAAGGTCAGTCCATAGCTAGACCACCTATATTCAATGGTGAATATGCATATTGGAAAACTAGAATAAATTTTTTTTCTGAAAACCATAGATGCATGGAATATTGTTGAAAATGGATTTAGCACACCAACAGTTATGGTAGATAATCAAAAAGTTGATAAACCCATGGATCAATGGACAGATCTAGAAAATAAAATGCAAATTGCTAATGTTAAAGCTATGAATTCTATTATTTGCTCATTAGATCAAATAGAATTTAATCTTGTCTCACATTGTCTAACTATACAAGAAATCTGGCACACACTTGAAGTGATTCGTGAAGGAACCTTCCAGATTAAAGAGTCCCGCCTTGCCATGCTTAGTGGCGAGTATGAGAACTTCACAATGGCAAAGGATGAAAGTGTCAGAGAAATATAAGGACGACTTTCTAATCTTATATACAAATTAAATCCCTAGGAGGACCATACACAGAACTGGAAATAGTCCAAAAGATCCTCAGAATTCTTCTAAGAAATTTTAAAGCAAAGGAGACTGCCATCCAAGAGTTAAAGGATCTGAAATAGGTTAAGGTTGAAGAACCCAACGGAAACCTCACCACTTATGAGCTAGAAATTAAAGTGAAGAAAGAACGTGAAGGAGGAAATACACGAAAGAAATCGATAGCTCTCAAAGGAAAGATGGAAAGTGAAGATGAAGGAGCAGCTGCGATGGCACTAATAATAAAGAGATTCAAAAAATGAAACCGTAAATATGAAAATCCAGCCTTAAATCAACAACTAAAGAACAGAATCGTCAAACTTCTAGACAACTCAAAAAAGTAGGAGATCATTTGTCACAAATGCAATAAACCTAGTCATATCAAGCCAAATTGTCCTCAAAATTAATTCAGCAAAGGAAAGAGACCGAAAAGGAAAAAAAATTATAGCAACTTGGGATGAAAGCAATGAAGATGATAATGAAAGCACTGGCAGTGAGAGTGAAAAAGAAAATCTATGATTTTAGGAGAAACAAGTAACAGCGATGATGATGGAGACAAGCAAGGTATCAAAGCTTACTCACTCACAGTTGCTTACATATTTTTATGAAGTAAATGGTTGTTTTGAAAGACTTAGGTAGAAGTATGCTAAAATTGAATCACAAAATATAGTTTGATATAACTAAATATGCAGCTTGATCAATTGGTTCAAAACTATAGAAAGAAGAACTCTAAGTGTGATAAGTGTCCATCATTAGAAAAGGAAATAAAAAAATTAGAAACTAAAATTAAATAGCTTGAAAATGAAATTCTGATTTTGAAGGAAAATGAAAATACTAGGAGAGAAAATATTATTAAAAGTGCACTTTGTTATTAAACGAAAATGAATATCTCAAGCCACAAGTCCAACTACTGTCTACAACTTTAGAAAAATTCTCCAAAGTAGAAAGATTACTAAATATGATATTAGGGAAGCAAACTGTTAATACTATTAGACAAGGACTTGGGTATACTTATTCTAAAAAAGATAGAGGTAAAACTAATCATGTCAACTCCAAGTGCACGATTTGTGGAAAAATTAAACATAATCAAAACAATTGATGGTATAGATCCAAACACACGAAAACCGTACCAATTCGAGTTCCTAAAGGCACGAATGTAAAATCCCATAAAATCAAACAAATTTAGGTGCTAAAAGGAACAAACATAGACTGTCTTGGTTCTATGCAAATTTGTTTTTCATATTTTTTTTGTCACTAACAATCATTGACCTATGAAAACAAATAGGTCGCTAAACCCTTTTCTTGTGTAGGTGTGTTAGTAGTTTAAGGAATAGCAAGAGTGGTACCGGGATTATGGCTGTTACAGGCACATGATAGGTGACAAATCAAAGTTCCTTAGCCTAGAGAAGTACAAAGGTGGCAGAGTCACAATGAGAAACAACGATAAATGTAAAATTATCATTAAAGGTAAAGTAGGTAATGGTACATTTCCCTTAAAAGATGTATTATATGTTTAAAATATGCACAATAATTTGATTTCAATCAGCCTGTTATGTGATAAGCGAATAATGTTGTTTTTGATTCTGTTCTATGCAAAATTGTTGAAAAATCATCAAAGGAAACATTATTTTTAGGTAAGAGGAAAGGTATTATGTACTCTCTATCTTTTGATGATCTCACTCTTTCAAAATTTTTGGTAGCCAAGGATGAAGAAGTAAACTTATGGAATAGACGATTAGGACATGCTAGCATGAATCTGTTAAACAAACTAAAAAGAAAAAATTTGGTAAAAGGTTTACCATCTCATGATTTCAAAACAGAAACTATATGTAAAGCATGTACTATGGAAATTTTCACAAAAAAAATCATCTTTTCATGCCAAGAACACTATAAGCACCTCTAGAGTCCTTGAACTTGTTCATATGAATCTATTTGGACCTAACGATATTGCAAGTTTAGGTGGTAAGAGATATTGTTAAATATTTGTTGATGATTACTCTACATACACGTGGGTATACTTCTTAGCTAAAAAATCAGAAACTTTCTCGTACTTCACTAAGTTTACAAAGTTAGGTCAAAATGAAAAATGAGTTTTCTATTATTTCGCTAAGAAGTGATCATGGTGGAGAATTTGAAAATTACGAATTTGAAAATTTCTGAGATGAAAATGGATTCTGCCCACGTACTCCACAACAAAATGGAGTAGTCGAGAGAAATAATCAAAACTTACAAGAGTTGTCTAGATCTATGATAAATGAGTATGAACTGCCCTTGTTCTTTTGGACAGAGGCGGTAAATACAGCTTGTTATGTAATGAATAGAGTCATGATTAGACCGATTCTTAAGAAAACGCCATATGAACTATGGTTCAACAAAAAGCCAAACATTCTATATTTCAAAAAATTAGGTTGTTTGTGTTTTATTCTCATTATGGGTGATCAACTAGGAAAATTTAAGCCGAATGCTGATGAAGGCATGTTCATGGGATACTCTTCCAAAGCAAAGATTATAGAGTATACAACAAAAGAACGAGAACAATCATGGAGTCAATCAATGTGAAATTTGATGAAGGCATTGATGATTGAAGCAAGGAAATAATCAAAAGCAATGTCGAAGAGGAGAGCAAAAAAGATGAAAGTGAAAATCCAAAATAAACTACAACCATGGAAGAAGTCCAAAGAAATCCGAAACTAGAGAGATTGAAATTCAAAGCAGATCTTCCTCTAGAACTAGTAATAGGTAATTCTACTGCAGGTAAACTACAACCACGGAATTTGTCCAAAGAAATTTGTAGCTAAAGAGATTGAAATTTAAATCAAATCCTCCAGAATTGGTAATAGGTAATCCTACTGCAGGTATTCAAATTAGTTCTTCGTTTAGAAATTTATGTGATTTGTGTCTATACAGTGGACTTATTTCAGAAATTGAACCAAAAGACATAGATACAGCTCTCAATGATGAGAGTTTGTTCATGGCTATGCAAGAAGAGCTAAATCAATTTGAACGAAATGATTTTTGGATTCTAGCACCTAGACCTAATGATTATCCAGTTGTACAAACCAAATGGGTTTCTAAAAATAAATTTGATGAATCTGGAAATGTGATTAAGAACAAAGCTAGGTTAGTTGCTAAAGGTTATAATCAAATTGAAGGAACTGATTTTGATGAAAATTTTGCATCGGTAGCAAGACTAGAATCCATTAGAATCTTGTTAGCTTTTGCTTGTTATAAAGAATTTAAACTACGGCAAATGGATATTAAAAGTGCTTTTCTTAATGGAATTTTAAAAGAGGATGTATACGTTGAACAACCTGAAGGTTATGAGAGTCAAGAATACCCTAACCATGTATATAAACTTAAGAAAGCACTATATGGATTAAAACAAGCCCTTAGGGCTTGGTATGAATGTCTTAACACTTATCTCCTTGAAAATGGGTTTTAAAAGGGCTGTGTAGACACCACATTATTTCTATTGTACGAAAATGATGACCTTTTGATTATTCAAATACATGTTGATGACATTATTTATGGTGTCACTAACAACCTTTTGTATGAGAAATTTGAAAAAGTCATGCAAGAAAAGTTTGAAATGAACCTGGGAGGAGAGCTGAAATTCATTTTAGGATCTCAAATCAAACAACGCCGAAAAAGGTACATTCATCTCTCAAACAAAATATATTAGAGAGCTTGTCAACAAATTTGGATTGAAAGATGTTAAACCTGCAAAAAAAACCCCATGAGCACAACAATTAAACTTGACAAGGATGAAAAAGATAAGGTAGTTGATCAAAAGAGATATCGAGGTATGATTGGATCACTTCTTTATCTAACTGCTTCTAGACCAGACATTATGTTCTCTGTTTGTTTATGTGCACGGTTTCAATCAAATCCAAAAGAATCTCATTTAAAAGATGTAAAAAAGATTATAAGGTATCTGTTGCACATCTCACGGTTTGGTCTATGGTATCCAACTAATGATAACTGTGAGTTAAACGGGTATTCAGCTGCAGACTATGCTGGAAGTCTACTTCATAGAAAAAGTATTTTTGGAACGTGTTTTATGTTAGGACATTCGTTAGTTGCATGGTAAGTCGAAAATTGTATTGTATTATCTACCACTGAGGCAGAGTATATTGCTCTAAGCGGTTGCTCTACTCAAATCTTATGGAAGATACAAATGTTGCAAGACTATGGTCCAAATTTTAACGAGTTCCACTTATGTGTGATAGAAAAAGTGCAATTGATCTCTCAAATAATCCTGTACATCATTCTCGCACCAAGCATATAGATATTAGACATCATTTCACTAGAGATCACATTTCCAAAGAAAATATCTGCATAAACATCATTTCAACTAATTCTCAATTGGCAGATATTTTTACAAAACCCTTTCCAGGAAATAGGTTTTTGTCGACTTCTTCTCGGTTTAGGCATTTTAGAAATGTGATTTTATATTTTTTAGATTAGATCTTAAATGCCTATGTTAACTAATCTGACTTCCTATTTATTATCGAAAAGATAAACAGTGACTGAAAAAAGTAATGAGTGTTGATCTTGATCATACATTATGCCTTAAGAAAGTATATTTAGAAATTTCTTTAAAAATTTAAACAAAATTTGTAGTAACTTTGGTTGGTAAAAATTCCATGATCATCTCTATTCCTATCATATTTCTACGACAATCACTCAACAAAATCCAATATAGTACGTCAAAATGTGGTATTTAAATAGGAAATTATTCTTTTTTTTAACTAGTAATAAAATCATCCAAAAGTACTCACTCTCATTTAAAAGTCCTCATGGTTATGCATGGGTGAACTACTTGAAATTTCTTATTATGTGCTTTCATGCTCATTTAAAAGTCCTCACGGTTATGCAAGTATGGAACACATATCAAAATTGGATGAAATAGGTGAGTTGAATCTAATCTAACCCCATTTAGAAGTCCTCACGGTCATGCGTGGTTAGAAAATGCTTGGAATTCATTTTTAATAAAAAAAATAGGGAATACTACTAACCTCATTTAAAAGTCCTAATGGTTATGCATGGTTAGTAAGTATTTAAATTCCTATTATAAATATACCGCAAATGGACATGACTATATGGTTTTCTATGCCGACGTCGCCCCTATCACTCCAAAGTAGAATATGCGCCTAACATAGTATTTATGATTTTTGTTTTGATTTTTTTTGAAATTTAACATTTATACTTGATTAGTATTAATGTTTATCACTTTATCACTCTTATCTAACACCATTACTCTTTTGCTGATAACAAAAGGGAAAGAGAAGTTAAGATTTTGGCAAATAAGTCCAAATTTTTTATTTGCATATTCTCATCTAGGTTCATTGCATTTTTTTTATTTTTTTTTGATTTGCATATTTTTTATTTTCATGCATATGTGAAGGGGGAGCTTTATTGTAGGGGGAGTATTCAAATAGGGGGAGAAAATAGAATTCATCAAAACAAATATATTAAATAGAGTCAAAATCTTAATATATGTTTGTTATCATCCAAAGAAGTAGATTGTAGAATATACTAGTGTATGATTTTTGTTTGATGATAATAAACATATATATTCATTTAAATATATTTTTTATTGTACTATTTTAGTTTTCCACATATGTTTAAATAACTCAGGATTCTTATTTAAACAAATATTTTATTACAAACTCAAATAGTGCAAATTTAAGCTCTCGCTATATTTACAAAATTCCAAATACGAGTTTCAATTACAACACAAGTTTCACTATATAATTTTACATGCATGTTTCACCTCACTACATAAACACTCCTCACTCGTATTTGATCTTCAACTCTGTTCTAACCTATATCCAGCATCTAAACTATCTGCAAAATAAATACTGACGCAGTAAAATTGAAAAAGAAATATTTGTAGTGCATAATGAAATGTGTGTCTGAAAATATTATTTGCCTCGGTTATTTAAGTTGTTCATCGTGATTTTTTTTAATTCATATTATGCAAAAAACTTGTGACATGCATAGTGTATCAGTGTATATGCCACAAGGTCGTGCACATCGATATACACTTGTTTGTTAAAATTGCACGGAAGACTGGATTCAACACAGGTGTAAATGAAAATAAAAACCAAATCTAACCATGCGGCTAAAGCAATCATGTAAGAGCCTGCATATGTACAAACATGCAAATAACTCAACACAGCATGGTCAGTCCAACCAACATACAAACTAACCACCAGATACATACAAAGAATAAAGCAATGGTTAGTACAAGGCAGTTCTCTAAATCAATGCAGTCAACATGAACATGAAAATATATATGCTTACACATACATCAGTTCAGGCATGAACACACATAATTGAGTCCAGAGAATACAAGTGCAACAAATGTCCAAGCAAAATCAGTCATTCAAGCATGTGGAACCAGATAAGACACAGCAAAGTCAGTAAGCAAGCACTCAAAGTGGATAGAGCATAACCATAGCAATCACACACATATATACATATATGTATGTATGTATGTATGTATGTATGTATGTATGTACGTATGTATGTATGTATATACATGGAGACCACAATAACAAAGGCAACCAGACTTAAAATGAAAACAACATGTGAAGCCACACTATCATGACTCAGGTCAGGCTAAGAGATGCAACAGTACTAAACATGACAACATATACATGGACATGTCTAAGATCAAACAATGGAGCATGGACTCACAAAAAATAGCTTAAAACACAACCAGACTTCATATGGCACAAGAACAGACCAGCTGATATGTAACCAAACATGTTCAGGTCCAAAATGAGTTAACATGAATGCAAAACAACATAGCAATATGTTCATGCTACCAGACTTCAGAGAATACAAGTTCATTTGCAACCAGAGAAGACATCGGTGCATTGAAGAATGTATGCATATATGCATATATATGTATACACATATCAGTTTACCATGGGTCATGCCAAGGAAATACATCACACTAGCATGGATGGCCAGAGGAAGGTATAGAGCACACACATACAACAAAAAATTGAAAATTATCGGTAGCAGTTCGAATAAAGTCGCAGAGGATTTCAAGATGAACAAGTTAGACTTGAAGAAGATAAAGATTAACCCAAAAATCATCATATATATCTCAAATTCAAATGCCAAGTAGTAAGCGAACGATGGACAAGTTGTAGGAGGAAAGAACAGAACGAATTCAAATGTATTGAAGAAAATTCGAATTCATCGGAAATATATGGAGTAACATGTATACAAAGAACAAGTCAAAGATCAGCAAACCATTCGATTATAAATCAACGCAGGAACTAGAATATTGTAAAATTCAAACCAAAATATACGAAATGAAATTTAGGGGTTTTATCCCTATTTAAACCTAATTCATCATCGACAGGAGATTATGAAGTCGAGTTACTAGCAAGTTAATTAAAAACAGCAAAATTAAAATCATACCAAAGTCACAACCGAAGAAATGCTCGACGCAATTGAAGCGACCGAGTGCAATCAAAGCTAGGGACCAATTGACGAAGCAAACCAAAGTGAAATCATCACTTCAATCGATCAAATTCCAAGTGGCGACATCAATTGGAACAGAACCCTAATTTCAAAAGAAGGAATAAAAGAATAATTGGCCTGGACATACGAATAAGAACAAGAGCATCATTATTTTTGGACTGCATTTCTTTTTGGGTCGATATTTATTTTTTTTTGATTTGGGCTAAATTATAAGTTAGGGTTTAATCACATTTTGTATTTTCCTTTCTTAACTTTGTAAAAACTATAGTTTTAATTAGGTTACGAACTACATGGCGTAGTTTAGAGAATTCGCAAGCCGGTGGCTGAGTTGTGGTAGGGTTTTGTGTATAGAGTTAGGTTAATCAAGTTAGCTGGTATCGCAAGTTTATGTTTTTTGTAAGCGTCTGATTACATAATCTCTAGTAGAAACATTGGGGGTAGCACGTAGGCAAATTTTTGCCCAAGCTGGGTAAAACTTTGTATGATCTTTACTGCATTACCTTCTGTGTTTATTTTTATTTCTGCATTAATTTTTAGTAGAACCTATTCAACCCCCTCTAGGGTGAAAACGATCCTACTGTGAGAACATGGGTTTAGTTACTGGCGTTGGTTGGAAATGGATTCGGCTAAGGATTTGGAATGATTTTGGAATTGGCTATTGACTAGGAACAGTCATGGACTATGGCAACTTGGTTTGGCAAAGGATTGGCTTTTGGATTAGAAACTCAGCTATCGATAGATTATGGATTTCGATCTTATGGCAACTCAAAACACACCTTCCCATCGCAAGGCATATTTTGAGGGGCAAATGTTATTGGGGTTTTGGCAAGGCCATGATATCATGGATTTGGCTAAATGGAATTTGTGGTCATTGAGGCGGGAAGCCTGAAAAGATGGTTATTAGGATCAGAGGTCAGATATAAGCAAGGCTTTAAATGACAATCAAGCGGATTAAAACAAATATCTTTCAAGAAATGGAAGTATGGATTTGCACTTCCCCTAGGCAGAGGGATCGGATCGGATCAATGTGATAGAGTACGGATCGGATCGGATCAATGTGATAGAGTACGGATCGGATCGGACAATATGGCTGTGGATCATTCGGATAAGCAGTTCAACTCAAAGATAATTCCTCAATAACTCAACAAGTACTAGGGGAATCAAGCAAATGACTTTGAAAACACAAATAAAAAAAGGAGGGGACCCCACCATGGGGATCGCCGACACAATAGTCGAGGGAAAAACTAATCGATGTCGATCCCCTCATAAGGATCGGTACCGATGACTCCCAATAGCCTAGATGGGCCCCTTTTTCTGGATCGGTCCACCTTGGCTTCGGTCTTCTACATGTGGATTTTCAGTTGGATATTTGCACATCTTCTCCTATAAATACAGGATTATTGGCTCATTGCAAACGATCTTTTTTTAGCTCTTCTTCATTGTTTCTCTTTCCTTCCTCTATTAATTTTCTAAGGCTAAAACAAACTGTATTTGTAATCCTATAGTATAATAAAAATATTATTGGAGTGGACACAAGTTAGAGTACATCGAACCACTATAAAATTCGTTTGTTCATTTACTTTTTTGTCCTTGAATCTATGATTTCACATTTTATACTCTGTTTGGATATTTAATATTGCACTGGTGGTGCTTTCACATTATTTGGGTGTTGGTAGCTATTTTTGACGTCAATATATGGTACCGATGAATTGTATCTTAAAACATTAGGGAAAAGCACCTATTCAGTGGGAGCAACAAAAAAATTGGTGAACTCATATGATTAATACATATAGATGTATGCAGTTCAAATTTAATGACACCAAAACGGATACACTTACTTTGTGATAAATTATCATAGAAATAAAAAAGTGTATTTGATACAAAAGTGGTGAAATTACGATAAGTTCATTGAAAATAAAACAGAAGTAGAATAACATGTAAAGGAAATAAGAGAATTTGATCTAATCGACTGCGTAAGTGTATTAGAAAAGGTTCCAAAAGTGCATAAGGATGAATAAAATCATGCAATCTCAAAAACCATTCTTCCCTATAATACATAATGATGTATTGATAAGGAGTAACATGACTTTGTTACAATTAATGATGGGTGAAGTTGAGTTAACTTCTTTCTATAAGGATGTGCACTTAAGAGTAAGTACATAAGGATAAATTTAATTGCATCTAAAGCATAGTTTGTGAGATCATACAAGATAAAAGTTAATAAGAAACCCATATATATCCTAGGTCCAGAAGTTGATAGGTTGTGTAAGTCGAGACACTTAACAATTGCACATAAGGGATCTTGTTTATTGAACCACCCTAAAGGAGTTTGGGACCAACCTACATTGGTTAACTGTTTTATATTATGTACATATAAGTTTTGTAAACCTACAATTAAAATCAATTTTATACATATATAAAAGAAATTCATAAAATGTTGATGAATGACTATTCCGTTGCACGGAGAAATAATTGTTGTTTCTAGAAACTCCAACTTTGTGACAAAGGAAATTCTTTTACAAATTATTCGTAGGAAAATGGATTTGGATACAATCCAAAGATAAAACTGAATACGAAGGACGAAACGACATTAACCAAGCCAAAATGGACACAATACATTAGAATGTCTAATAAGAATCCTTGCGCATTAAATAGAAACTGTGTATTTCTTATAAATGTTGAGAAAATAAGTTTCCTCGGTTGCCAATAAACCATTAAGAGTATTGACTCTACCATATGGTATGGTGTGCAAATCAAAAATGGATCCAAATAAATTATTAAAATATGATTTTTATAGTGTACCCAAAGGGATGTATCCATCAGCCATAAAAGTGTCTTCGAGAAGAAGACCAATACAGTTGAAATACAGTGGGCTACATTAATAGAATAATATCATAAATTTAAGTTATTGAAATTATCATAATAGATTCGTCATTCAACGTGCTTAAGTTAATTTGGAATTTACTAGAAAAATTATCGCTCGATTTGATTTTGATTTTTGGTACATGTATGTTAAAACAGAAATTTCAAATAATGATTTATAATATAATGTTTGCACATAACAACCAAAGTATCAATGGGAGGAGAGTTTGTAAGTATCGAATATGCTCCAAGAGCTGATACAAAAGTATCATTCCACAAGCATCAGAATTGAGCAAATATTTTGGCAAGAAAATTATACGGTTTGATTATCAGTCAAAATGCAAAGGAAGCGCATGTCTAAAGAAAGAACGTTAAAGATACTAAATATTTCTTGAACTATAAGTAAAAACAAAAAATTATGATTGTTGATGATGTATTCGTATTAAAACTATTTTAATTTTGTTTTTTAATACATGATATTGGATTTAAATAGACGTCTTTTATAACCAATATAAAAGGATGTTTGGATGGTCCCATATGATATGCATAGAAAACATATTAGACGTTTAATGTGGAGCATATGAGATAGATTCTTTATGCATTAGCAATAAGAATTATCATATAAGATATGATGTCTACTATATCACCAATCGCTTATGTAATTAATACATTGAATGCGTATCAAATACAAATTAAGATCGCTAAATAGTAGATAGAATTATTCTTGAGTATTTGTAAAATACTAGGGAACTGTTTATAAAAACAATGAAATTCTTATGAAGGAATATTTGGACTCGAACTTCATAAGTGATATCGAGCATAGTATGTCAATTCTAAATTCATAGTCAACCTTGGTTAAGGAGCTTTAAGTTGGAAATGTTCTAAACATGAGTCATGGCTAATTTAACTAATAGGTTATGTACATCACCTCGAATAGCGCCACAATAAAAGTAATGTATATATAGGCATATATATATATAACTAAGCTAGGGATGATTCCAAATGTTGAGAATCTCATAGCATTGTTATATGATAACAATGTCATGATACAGGTCATGAATGAACCTAGAGCTCATTATAAGTCGAGAAACATACTCCGAAATGTTACATATGATAAATGTAGTTTATCAACGTTGAAGAGAATTGATTAACAGAGTATATAATTGAAACAATATAACATAGCCATTCACTATGGGACTAACTCGACCAGCTTGAGAAAGTTGATCGAGAAGGATTAAATTTCCATAAATGACCCTAAGTGCAAATGAGAAATTGAAAGAGTTAAGGGTATCCCAAGGGGCAGTTATGTAATTGGTCACATATATCTAACTCTATGACCAATCTTTTTCGTAATAAAGGTATGTGATTTCTATAGTATGGTTTGTTATATAATGATATAATCAATTAGATAAATAAATTTAAAATATACTAAAATAGAAATTTGTAAATGATATGTTGTTTGATATTAACTACAATAAGTTATAATCATGAGAAAATTATTACAATATATAAGCGACATATTATCATAAATATTCATGGTCAAGATATTTCGATAAAGGATATCAATATATCTTGTAAAGATCTAGGCTTTTCAACTGTCGACAGCGGTCACAACCGGTAGGCTTTTCAACCATCCCAGCCCCACCGTGGCTTACATTGATATCCCAAACTTGCTTTTACGGCCAGCCTCTCGACTGTCTCAGCTTATGCCTAACCAACCCCGTAAAGAGGACGTGTAGGGGTAAGAGTCTCCCGTTCGCCACCTAACCGCGAAGCGAGAACCCCCATCACGTTTCACCTAGATAAGCAAGACTGGTGTGAGAACTAAAACAGTTTATTTTATCTTTAAAACAAAGAATAGGATAATTTTAAAATAGATTCGCAATGCTTTTAAAAATGAGACTACCATAAGGCCTCCCGCACACACACACAATGCAAACGCAGAATCGGAGGAGATTTCTCCTTATGATAGTCAAAGATGCTTGATACGTATTAAAAAGAAACATTTGATATTATTACTAGTGCATAGTGTAGAAAAAAAACCATTTCGAAAATAAAGATATAAATCTTAGCCAGCATAGGCATTTCACACTTATGCCTACTATAGCTACCATCCAAACAGTGGTGACCACCATAAGTGAATGATAGGTTCTACAACTAAAACCGTACAAGATCGTATTGTTTTATTTGGATTTCCAACAAATGGTCAGGCTAAGGAATTTCCTACTGCCATATGGGATCGCCTCTGGCGGGATGTCCCGAGAACTTAACCAGCTCTCTGCCAACACAAGGCCAGGTTACCTTTGTCGCTAGGTAACTACTACACGACTATGCCATCCCCCGGTCCCTTTGGACCTTTATCCGAGCGCTCGATTCCAACAACGCCACACAGTAATAGATATAATGTATCAACTGAGTAAGTATCTGGGCTCCATACCATGATACCACCCTTTCCAGAAGGAAATGACATACCCTAAAGGGCGCTACCCCTAATAACCTTGCCGCATCCTTCCTGTTTTGACCATTTCCGGGGTGTGAGGTCCGACGAAGTCTCGTCCACAAAGCCACGCTTTAGTACAAAGCCATGCTTTGGGTCAACAAATGATCAAAGTAATGATCACAAAGATAAATGATCATACAAATGATCATATCACAAATGATCAAACAATGATCATTTCACAGCAACACTCAGCATGTCACATTACCAAATTGGGAATATATCGCCGATAACCATCAACTACATAGCCTCTGAGCTCGCACGTCTCAGAGAAGGGTGTTAAGCTAAGAGAATAAATTCTCCGCCACCAACAGAAATATATTTGAAAGAAATCAGCTTTATATCTCAATTTGTAATGTCAGACATACTATCTATACAAGTCTATTCCGGGATCGAACAGAACCGAAGGCACTTACAAAGAAGTCCTTGCAATCCGGATATTCACTATTCACGTCAGGACTTCCCATCACATATGGAATTTCTATACCGGGGCCATTCGGTGCAGAAACATTCGACGGTAATCCTTCCGTTTTCAAAAATATCCGGTCTTCAACACCGGTCTTCAAATGTAATTCATAACGACGTATCACATATTCGGAATGGGTTATACGACCCCAAGGTCCTTTCCCGGTTAACCCGAATAGTGAGCGCCTATTTAAAAATAAGTGTGGCATTCAAATTCAAGCAAATCACAACAAATACCCATTCAAAGGTAAATATTGATAATCGGTTATTGAACTATCAATGGATATGCACAACATCACCAGATTCCAAATAATTTTCCAAATTATTTATTTTCCAAAAATATCTTTACAAGATATATAATTTTCACACTTCAACCATTTGAAAACAATTTTAAATCACTTTTCATCTTTACCACTTTTGAAAACAAATTTCAATCATTTTCCTTACACGGAAATACCTTCATTTCAACATGGTTCATTTAAACCCATTAAATAAATCCTTAACGATTTACTTTATATTTACGTTCCAAATCCGTAAATTAATTCCCATACTTCAAAAACAAATCAACGTTTATTTTTAAACAAATTCCCCTTTTCATTTATAAATTCCCTAGTGAATTTACAATTCCAAAATATTTATGAATACACGATTTCAATTATTCATTTTCAATTTATCTTCAAAAAGTTAAATTCTCAAAAACGTTTCATTTCACATTGGAAAAACATTTCCATACTTACTTAATAATAAGTAATTCACAAATCTATTTATTTTCAACACTTGGAAAATATTCAATATACTTAAATCGAAATTAAGTATATATTTCATTTTTTAAGGAAATCATTCTCTTAAACATATTTATTTGGGCCAAAACGAATGTTGCGTAAAACATCATTACGACAACCCAAAATCACTAGTATAGGGATTCGAAATTAAGATAGATATATAAATCCCAATACTATACAAAACATTTCCTTTCGGAAATCGTTTACTATAAAAACAGTGTTATAGTCCACCATTTCCTTCTATTTCTCGAAAACGTCTATTTCAACGATGAATGTTGAAATCTATGGTTTCAATTCATAATACCTTTTAAAAACATCGTTAGATCGTTTTAATTCTATTTAAAACATCACATCCAAAACATTTTCTTTAACATATTATTCACTATTCAAATACGTGAATATACTTCGTTAATCAATTTCATCATTTCTATATATTTTATTTTAAAGGATTATTCACTGTCTAAAACGTGAATATAACTCCATTAATAAGTTACAACAATTTACTTATCAAAATAAGTCGTTTGCGGATTTATAAAACAACATTTATAAATTCCATTTCTATTTATTTTATAACAACTTCCTTTTATAAATCTCCTTTATTAACATATTTTCAACTTATAACTCAATTATATACCAAAAGTTCATATTATAAGTTAAATGCTTATAATTTATTTGTTTACAAAATCGTTCTTTTAAAACTTCCCAAATTATTATAACTTATAAGATTCATTTATTTACCCAAATCTATTCTTTTAATAACTTTACAAATTTTATAAACCTACTGCTTATAAAATTCCATTTATAACTTCACCGTTTATAATTCTATAAATTTCATTCATTTTTGAAGTTCATTACACTTCATCCTAACACTTATAAAAACTCGTTTTATACTTCAAGTATTTTAATTTATAAATATCAATTTATAAATCCCTTATATAAATCAATTTATACTATTATTTTTAAAACATCTTTAAACTCCTTTATAATTTCATCATTTTGATTTATAAAATAATCAAATCTTATAAATCCTATATTTAAACTTTTTACAATAAATTCAAAAATCTCAATTTAAACTATTTTATAAAATCATTAACCTCATATTTTCAAAAATCATTTTTTAACTATCCTTCTCAAAAAATCATAATTTTTATAACATTAACATTATAACGTTTATTTATTTAAAATGAATCGATTCCAAAAATATTTTATAAACGTATACTTTCAAAAATCATTTTTTAAAATCCTTTTAAAATTCCAAAATTGGCCCAATGATGCTACACACCAAATAGTCAATCACGACAACAACGACATCATATATCTGTATATGATAATCAACGAATATCAAAATATCCATAATCAAATAAATACTGTTGAGGAATCCAGTTGGATCCCTCCAACCTGTTTTCTTGCATCCAAAGATGTTAGCACAATACCAATTCCGTTCCAGTACGGAATTATCGCGGTATATGGGATTTATAAAATATTATCCGCTTAATAGGCAGCGCGATAGGGTCTCATCCGCTATATAATGCGGGAAATCAACTCCAAGTACATAAATAATACCAATTTCACTGTACTGTGAAATATTCGCGGTATATGTTTTTAATAAATAACATCCGCTTACTAACAGCGCATAATGTCTATTTTAACAATCAATAGACAATAATCATCATTCAAACATACATTCAAGAATTTTAAATCTAACTATTTAAAACTAAAATCGAAACCGATACGATTGAGTGAGAAGTTCTCACCTTGATTTTCAATTTCGTTTTCATCTTTTACTTCATATAAAATTAAACGTGCGTTTAATTTTACCTAAAATTTTCGCTAGCTCCAAACTACTCCAATCCAATTCCATAGTGTAGTACTCGTCCATACGAACCCAACGCAACTTGTTTCGTGCGTTTTCGACCTCGTATGAAAAAGATATACATATTTAAAGTTACACGAATTTAAAACATATAAATTTACAAATTTATTTTTATTTTCTAAACCTAAATTAAATCCTAGCCGTTGATCCCAAGCCCTTGCAAATCTCGGCCGTGTCTTTTAGCTTCTTCCCCAGGTTCAAACTCACGAACACGCAACCCATACCGCCCTCTTCCATCGAATTCTTGCTTCACCATCGTCGACCTATTCGACGATCAGCAACTTCTATTCCCTTCGCCTACGCGAGAGCCACGCTCGGCCAGAGAATCATAGAGCTCGGTCACCCTATCATCTCGGAAAACGCGCCATAGACGAGCACGAACGCGGCCATATTTCTCCCCCTTCGCAGCGCCATACCCCATCAACCCCGTATGGATTGAAAGTTCTCTCCACGCTCTTCAACTTTCGTGTTGAACACTTTGTTGAATATGCGCTTATATGATTTTTGTTTGATGATAATAAACATATATACATTCATTTAAATGTATTTGATAATATACTATCTTATTTTTCACAGATTAAATAAATATTTGCTGAATAAAATAATAACACGAAATTTGAATTCAAACGAATATTTTATTCAAACAAATATTTATTACATCTTTGAATAGTACAATTTCAAGCTCTCACTATAACTATACAACTTTGATTACAATTACATCACATTTCACATTTACAATTCACCTCACTACATATCACTCACACTCGTATTTATCTTCAACTGCATTCCAGTTTGAATCCAGCATCTGAGAAATTTGCAAAAATATTCACTAACGCAGTAAAATTGAAAAAGAAATATTTTTGCAATAATAAAATAAAATATTTTTTTAAAATAATTTTTGCCTCAGTTATTTGGGTTGTTCGTCATCATTTATATTTGAATTCATCATACACGAACAACTTGTGACATACACAGTGTATTACTGTATATGCCACAAGGACGTGCACGCCGATATATACACTTGATTGATTTACAGGGACAGGTGAGCACAGGTCAAACCCAAATAAAAAAAACCGGGTTCAACTCACATGCAATACACCAGGACACGAGTACAAGGTCAAACCCGAGTTTTTGTAACTGGATTCAACTCAAGCGCAAATCAAAAGTACACATGAAACTAAACAGTCAAGTTCAGTGATCAAATGCAATAGGCCGAGAACCAGACTCATGCATGCAACATGGAATGCAAAGACAATGCATCAATGCAAATTCAAATAATGTACAAAAACAAGTCCAGCAGCATGAAGCAGTTATCACAACTTCTGCAGACTCAAGCCAACATGAAACAAAACATGTGATATATATACAATAAAACAACTCCACTAACTCAAATGAACTCGACCAAATAGCCAACATGATCAAAGATCGAATATGAGACCAAACTGCAGCAAGACCACAGCATGTAAATGCATCAAAGCAAGAACACAACACTGTCGAGCTCGAGACAATACTGCTACAACATGTATGCAGCCCAATAGACCAAAGTACAACATCAAAGACAGCACTGACTTAAGTATACAAGTGAAACTGCAATAACTCAGTGGACAGGAATGTAACAAAGACCAAGGCTACGGCATAGTGCACCAGAGATATGGAACCACTGCAACAAAAGTGTACAAACACCAATGAACCATCAAAGAATGCAACACAGTAATGAGACCAGATGCAAATGTTCTTAACTGCAAGTTCAAACCAAAACACCAAGTGCAACAGCATGAACAAAAGATCAAAGAAAAAGTGAAACAAGTCCAGCTACAAGTTGCAGACTCGAAGCATCAGTGGACACAAATGAACACAATGTCACTGAAACATGTGCAGTCAAATGATCAGAGGCATCAATATGGACACAACAATGCTCAATGGCATGGCAATGCTCAAGACCAAAGCAAACTACAAGATGTAAAGCAGTGCAAACATAAGTGACAACATCAGAAATTATATGCAACTGAACAGTGGTGAAGCAGTGACAACATACTACAATAAATCATCAAAGATTGCAACAGATGGAGCTACAGGAAAGTACTTGAAGACTGCAGCATCAATTAAACGACCAATATAAATGCACATAGCAAGCTACATGAAGACAGAGCTCAAAACTTCAACTCAAACATCAATGCTCAACATCATATGAATCCAAATCAACTAAACTGGACAATTCAAGGAAATGAAGACTGCAGCAATATACAGAAATACAAAATGACCGGAGTCGAACCAACACTGCGGCAAAGTTGTTAAAATATGCAAAACAAGAATGGAAAGTTTACAAAGTATCAAAGCCATGTTTTTTACCAAGTCAATAATCAACACCGTGGTCATCATGAAATAAATCACCGAAAGCATATTCATATTGAACAAGTCAGAATCAATCTCAATCGTTCAAGAATAATAAAGTGGCCGAGATGAAGAATTTGACAAATTCAAATCAACATATACGAACGCAATTCTAGGAAATCAAATCCTATATAATACCCAGAATCATCATCGGCATGGACATCCGAGTTCGAATACTAAAATCGAAAAGTAACGAAGCATAAATTCTTACCAGAAGCAAGAATCGAACTCATCGAAGTAGCCAGTGAGAGCAACGAGAATCGATCGAGCAAGGCAACTCTTGATCAACCAGAGATTCAATCAAATCTAATAGGTGCTTCGAAAAAGCCCTAATTTTTAATCAGGAAGAAAGAACGAAGAAAGCCGCCATATTTTCTCACAAAAGACTGAGCTAATAGAAGTGGATCGGGTCACATAAAACAAAGAAAAGGGGCCTGCTTGAATAAAAGAAAAGGCTTTTTGTTTATATTTAAATTAAGGGCTATTTGCTTTTTATGTTTGTTTTTTAATTTTAAAATTCTCTTTTAAACCGTTGTAATTTCTAGTCGTGTGACTAGGGGACAAACTACGGTGTGTAGTTTGGGAATTCGCAACTCGGTGGTTGAGTTGTGGTCAGGGTTTTGAGCGTAGAGTTAGATTAGTCAATAGCGGGTATAGCGAGTTTACATGTGTATACGAGGGACTATCTAATTTCTAGTAGAAACCTTGGGGGCAGCACGTAGGCAGGTTTTTGCCGAAGCTGGGTAAATTCGGTGTTGTTCTGTTTTATTCTGTTATTTATATTCTGCGATATCTGTGCTGCTATTCTGTGATCTGAATAGAAATTAATTAATAAGCTTTCGCGATTAATTTTTATAATTTACACTATCACCCTATTCACCCCCCCTCTAGGGTGAAATCGACCTACAAGTGGTATCAGAGCTAGGAACAAAAGCCATTTTTGTTTTAAATTTTTGATTTTACAAAAACCAATTTTCGTTTAAAAATTCGTGTTTCAAAAATCAATTTTTGTTTTTAAAAATTCGTGTTTCAAAAATCAATTTTTGTTTTAAAAATTCGTGTTTCAAAAATCGGTTTTTGTTTTAAAAATTTGAATTTTTAAAATGGCTTCTTTTAATAATGCTTTTGCAGAAGGGCAATCCATAGTTAGACCACCAATGTTCAATGGTGAATATGCTTACTGGAAAAATAGAATGCAAATTTTTCTGAAAACCATTGACGCTTGGAATATTGTTGAGACAGGTTATAGAATACTAACTATAACTGTAGATAATCAGGAAATAGAGAAACCAAAGGAACAATGGACAGAACTAGAAAATAAATTACAGAATAGTAATGCCAAAGCTATGAATTCTATTATCTGTTCATTGGATCAATTTGAATTTAATCGTGTCTCACATTGTCTAACTGCGCAGGAAATATGGCACATACTAGAAGTGACTCACGAAGGAACATCTCAAGTCAAAGAATCTCGCCTTGCAATGCTAAGCAGCGAATACGAGAACTACAAAATGGCGAAGGAAGAAAATGTCAAAGAGATGTACGGACGACTCTCCAATATCGTATACAAATCAAAAGCTCTCGGAAAAACATACACCGAATTAGAAATAGTCCGGAAAATCCTCAGAGTCCTTCCACGAAGCTTTGAAGCAAAAGTAACTGCCATACAAGAATCGAAAGATTTAAAACAACTTAAAGTTGAAGAACTCATCGGAAATCTCACCACTTATGAGCTAGAAATGAAATTCAAAGAAGAGCGTGAAGGAGGTGACACTCAAAAGAAATCAATAGCTCTCAAAGGAACAACCGAAAGTGATGATGATAACGATGAAGATGATGGAGCAACAGAATTGGAGCTGTTAATAAGGAAATTCAAAAAATGGAATCAAAAACATGGAAATTCAGCTCGAATTCAAAAAGCAAAAAGCAGAATAGCCAAAGCACTAGACTACTCGGAAGAACAAAAGTTTATTTGTTATAATTGCAACAAACCCGGCCATATCAAGCCCGATTGTCCACAAATTAAATCCAGCCATGGAAAGAAACAGAAAAAGAAAAGTTTTGCAGCCACTTGGGATGAAATAGACGAGAATGATCAAAGCATTGGCAGTGAAAGCGAAAAGGCAGAATTGTGTCTTCGAGGTGATACAACTGACAGTGACGATGACGAGCCAAGTGAGGTATCAAAACTTACCCATTCTGAGTTGCTTATATATTTTCATGAAGTAAACGGTTGTTTTGAACGACTTAGGGAAAAATACGCTAAACTTGAATCTCAAAAAGATACTTTGATAGAATGTAATAAACAACTTGTTCAATTAGTTAAAACCTATCAAAGTAGGATCCCTAAGTGTGATAAGTGTCCAACATTTGATGAAGAAATTAAAAAATCAGAAATTAAAATAAAATCGCTTGAAAATGAAATTCTGATTTTAAAGGAGAATGAAAATACTAGGAGAGAGAATTCTATTAAAAAGTGCACACAGTTGTTAAACGAAAATGAATCTCTCAAATCACAAGTCCAACAATTGTCAACGACTTTAGATAAATTTTCAAAAAGTGAAAAATCGTTGAATATGCTATTAGGAAAGCAAACTGTTAATACGGTTAAACAAGGACTTGGATATAATAGGTCGAAAATTGTTGAAAACAAGATTAATCAAGAAAATTCAATGTGCACGATTTGTAGAAAATTTGGACACGATCACAATAATTGTTGGTATAGACCCAAACATGTGAAAACTATACCGATTTGGGTTCCAAAAGGCACAAATATAAAATCTCTCAAAGTTAAACAAATTTGGGTGCCGAAGGGAACAATTATAAATAGTTTTGGGTCTACACAAAATTATTTTTCAAAATTTTCTGCCACTAACAACCATGGACCTATAAAAACAAATAGGTCACATAAATCCTTTTCCGTGTAGGTGTGGTGGCAGGCTAAGGAACAACAATAGTGTTCTCTGGATTTTGGCTGTTCCAGAAACACAACGGGCGACAAAGCTAAGTTCCTTAGCCTAGTATAAAGGTGACAGAATCACAACGGACAACAACAAAAAATATCGTAAAGGTAAAACAGGTATGGTATGTTTTAAACGATATATTAAATGTGATAATCTGCACCGTATTTTGAATTAATTCAGCCAATATTGAGATTGATGAAAAGATGATGATTTTTTATTATGATTTATTCAAAATAGTTAAGCCAATTATATTCTTATGCCAAAAACACTATAAAAATCTCTAAATTCTTTGAATTACTTCATATATATCATTTTTGATTAAAAATAGTGTTTTGTTGGATATTACAATTGGTTATAATATGACTGACTCTATATTCACGTTTTTCGATTATTTACACGGCTTCATTTCAAAGTCAAAAGAATGTTATTTAAATTGCTAAAAAAATTGAGTTTGAAATTTTTGATGCACACTTCATGTTTTGGTCTATAAAATTCAATTGATGATGATTTTTGAGTGAAAGAGAAATTCAGATGCAGATTACACTGGTAATCTAGTTGATAGAAAATTACTAGTGAAACGTGATTTTTTTTTGAGACATTTAGTAACTGCATCGTTTTTCAAAGAAAATATCTGCATATTTTTCATTTCAAATAATTTTCAAATAGCAGAAAATTTTCTTTTAAAAACCCCCTGGAGAAAATCATTTTTGACCATATTTTCAGATTATTCATTTTTGAAAAATTAATTTCATGATTATTTTTGAATTTGATTTTAAATGACTATTATGACTAATCTGACTACTAAATGATTATCGAAAAGAAAAATAGTGATTGAAAAAGTGATGAGTGTTGATATTGATTATATATTATATAACTCGAGAAAGTATAATTAGAAAATTTCTTTAGAAATGTAAACAAGAGTTATAAAACTTTTTGTTGGTAAAAATTCCATGACCATCTCTATACCTATCATATTTCTATCAACCATCACTCATCAAAATTCTATATAGTTTGTCGATATGTGGTACTTTAAACAGGAATCGTTCGTTTTTCATTTTCACATTTTTTTAAAAAATAAAAAATAAAAAAAATAAAAAAAAATAAAAAAAAAATAAAAAAAATAAATACCAAAGTATTCACTCTCATTTAAAAGTCCTCACGGTTATGCATGGGTGAATTACTTGGAATTTATTATGTGCTTCCATGCTCATTTAAAAGTCCTCGCGGTTATGCATGTATGGAACGCATATCAAAAGTTGATTTGTAAAATAAACAAGTTGATTCTAATCCCATTTAAAAGTCCTCACGGTTATGCGTGGTTAGAAGATACTTGAATTCATTTTTTAAAATAAAATTGGAATACTACTAATCTCATTTAAAAGTCCTAATGGTTATGCATGGTTAGTAGATATTCAAATTCCTGATATAAATATACCACAAATAGACACAACTGTATGGTTTTATATGATGACATCATTTCCATCATTCTAAAAGTGGAATATGCGCCTAACAAAATATTTATGATTTTTGTTTGATTTTTTATTGAAATTTAATATTTATATTCAATTGAGTTTTAATGTTGGATTGATATCAATTACTTTATCTCTATTTTCTCTAACACTATTATTCTTTTGCTGATAACAAAAGGGGGAGAGAAAAGTTAAGATTTTGTCAGATAAATTCAAGCAAAGGTCAAATAATTTTCTATTTGCATCTAGACTCATTTGCATATTTTTATTTGTATGCATATATGTAGGGGGAGTATTGTGTAGAGAGGAAGAATTTAAATAAGGGGAGCAATTAGGATATATCAATGATCAAATACATTTAATATATTCAAAATCTTAAATATATGTTTGTTACCATCAAAAGGGGGAGATTGTTGAATATGCGCTTATATGATTTTTGTTTGATGATAATAAACATATATACATTCATTTAAATGTATTTGATAATATACTATCTTATTTTTCACAGATTAAATAAATATTTGCTGAATAAAATAAATAACACGAAATTTGAATTCAAACGAATATTTTATTCAAACAAATATTTATTACATCTTTGAATAGTACAATTTCAAGCTCTCACTATAACTATACAACTTTGATTACAATTACATCACATTTCACATTTACAATTCACCTCACTACATATCACTCACACTCGTATTTATCTTCAACTGCATTCCAGTTTGAATCCAGCATCTGAGAAATCTGCAAAAATATTCACTAACGTAGTAAAAATGAAAAAGAAATATTTTTGCAATAATAAAAGAAAATATTTTTTTAAAATAATTTTTGCCTCAGTTATTTGGGTTGTTCGTCATCATTTATATTTGAATTCATCATACACGAACAACTTGTGACATACACAGTGTATTACTGTATATGCTACAAGGACGTGCACGCCGATATATACACTTGATTGATTTACAGGGACAGGTGAGCACAGGTCAAACCCAAATAAAAAACCGGGTTCAACTCACATGCAATACACTAGGACACGAGCACAAGGTCAAACCCGAGTTTTTGTAACTGGATTCAACTCAAGCGCAAATCAAAAGTACACATGAAACTAAACAGTCAAGTTCAGTGATCAAATGCAATAGGCCGAGAACCAGACTCATGCATGCAACATGGAATGCAAAGACAATGCATCAATGCAAATTCAAATAATGTACAAAAACAAGTCCAGCAGTATGAAGCAGTTATCACAACTTCTGCAGACTCAAGCCAACATGAAACAAAACATGTGATATATATACAATAAAACAACTCCACTAACTCAAATGAACTCGACCAAATAGCCAACATGATCAAAGATTGAATATGAGACCAAACTGCAGCAAGACCACAGCATGTAAATGCATCAAAGCAAGAAAACAACACTGTCGAGCTCGAGACAATACTGCTACAACATGTATGCAGCCCAATAGACCAAAGTACAACATCAAAGACAGCACTGACTTAAGTATACAAGTGAAACTGCAATAACTCAGTGGACAGGAATGTAACAAAGACCAAGGCTACGGCATAGTGCACCAGAGATATGGAACCACTGCAACAAAAGTGTACAAACACCAATGAACCATCAAAGAATGCAACACAGTAATAAGACCAGATGCAAATGTTCTTAACTGCAAGTTCAAACCAAAACACCAAGTGCAACAGCATGAACAAAAGATCAAAGAAAAAGTGAAACAAGTCCAGCTACAAGTTGCAGACTCGAAGCATCAGTGGACACAAATGAACACAATGTCACTGAAACATGTGCAGTCAAATGATCAGAGGCATCAATATGGACACAACAATGCTCAATGGCATGGCAATGCTCAAGACCAAAGCAAACTACAAGATGTAAAGCAGTGCAAACATAAGTGACAACATCAGAAATTATATGCAACTGAACAGTGGTGAAGCAGTGACAACATACTACAATAAATCATCAAAGATTGCAACAGATGGAGCGACAGGAAAGTACTTGAAGACTGCAGCATCAATTAAACGACCAATATAAATGCACATAGCAAGCTACATGAAGACAGAGCTCAAAACTTCAACTCAAACATCAATGCTCAACATCATATGAACCCAAATCAACTGTACTGGACAATTCAAGGAAATGAAGACTGCAGCAATATACAGAAATACAAAATGACCGGAGTCGAACCAACACTGCGGCAAAGTTGTTAAAATATGCAAAACAAGAATGGAAAGTTTACAAAGTATCAAAGCCGTGTTTTTTACCAAGTCAATAATCAACACCGTGGTCATCACGAAATAAATCACTGAAAGCATATTCATATTGAACAAGTCAGAATCAATCTCAATCGTTCAAGAATAATAAAGTGGCCGAGATGAAGAATTTGACAAATTCAAATCAACATATACGAACGCAATTCTAGGAAATCAAATCCTATATAATACCCAGAATCATCATCGGCATGGACATCCGAGTTCGAATACTAAAATCGAAAAGTAACGAAGCATAAATTCTTACCAGAAGCAAGAATCGAACTCATCGAAGTAGCCAGTGAGAGCAACGAGAATCGATCGAGCAAGGCAACTCTTGATCAACCAGAGATTCAATCAAATCTAATAGGCGCTTCGAAAAAGCCCTAATTTTTAATCAGGAAGAAAGAACGAAGAAAGCCGCCATATTTTCTCACAAAAGACTGAGCTAATAGAAGTGGATCGGGTCACATAAAACAAAGAAAAGGGGTCGGCTTGAATAAAAGAAAAGGCTTTTTGTTTATATTTAAATTAAGGGCTATTTGCTTTTTATGTTTGTTTTTTAATTTTAAAATTCTCTTTTAAACCGTTGTAATTTCTAGTCGTGTGACTAGGGGACAAACTACGGTGTGTAGTTTGGGAATTCGCAACTCGGTGGTTGAGTTGTGGTCAGGGTTTTGAGCGTAGAGTTAGATTAGTCAATAGCGGGTATAGCGAGTTTACGTGTGTAAGCGAGGGACTATCTAATTTCTAGTAGAAACCTTGGAGGCAGCACGTAGGCAGGTTTTTGTCGAAGCTGGGTAAAATTCTGTGTTGTTCTGTTTTATTCTGTTATTTATATTCTGCGATATCTGTGCTGCTATTCTGTGATCTGAATAGAAATTAATTAATAAGCTTCCGCGATTAATTTTTATAATTTACACTATCACCCTATTCACCCCCCCTCTAGGGTGAAATCGATCCTACACACTTCGCGTAATTGCTTGTGGATTGAGAGTAATTGAGGAGGAAAGAAACGTGATTTTCCGCCATAGATTTGAGAAGTGGCGGCCTGAGTTTATTTCTAGGGTTTTAGAATTATGTTGAAAATTGTGAATAAACATGGGCTTATATAGAAAATATACGCGACACTATTCATCCCGGATTTTTCGAACTTCAAACGAAGCGTGCCGGTTGGCATTTCTAAGGTCTACCCCACGTTCCGAACACAATGGAACGTGTTTCGGAAGCTAATTCGATCATTTGTGCGAATTACGAAAATAAACGTTCGATTTTAAATTAAATCGGTAAATCAAATTTCTAGGCGTTTTAGATTGCACCGGACAAACCGTAAATCCAATTGACACAAAATTTGAAACCATATAATAATATCACATTACGGATCCGATGAAACTAGTTTCGTCCAATTCTGAGACTGTTCGAAAAATGGCTAATTTAACTCGCCAAATAAATATTAAAACAATTTCGATGCGTTTCAAGCTGTCACGGTCAAACGAAAACTCCAATTGTTACGAAAATTGAAATCCGATAATAACAAACTATTACGGATCCAATTCTGAGGCTGTTCGAAAAATGGCTAATTTCACTAGTCGATTTAAATATTAAAATATTCAATTTTCACAAATTAACTTTTGATTCGATTTTAAAAGTTCTGAAATATCATTCTAACTCCAACATGATAAAATAAAATTTTACAAATCATTTTCAATCATATTTAACCTAATTTTCAATTATTTTCGTAATTTAACATATTAAATTATCGATTTAATTATCCAATTAAATCTAATTATTCGAAATAAAATTTATTCAACTTATAAATTTCACTCATTAATATTTAAAATCAATTAAACATACAAATTTTAATTAATAAAAATTCTGGGTCGTTACATATCTGTTAAGATCAGAGTGCATAATACTCTTCAAATGTTGGGTAGTGTATTATTCATGGCTATTGGGGGCAACAAGCAGTTGTGTACTACTAGTTATTGAATAACTATGGAATAACTCACTGAAGAGTTTCATATTGGTTAGTAACACTCAAAGTGACGATATTACACAATTCTCCTAGCTTAAGAATACAATTGAACTTCAATATGGACACTCCACTTTTATTATAGTTAAATTATGGAACGACATGCATCAATGACTATAGTTTGGTTTGAGTTGAAGCATCAGAAGTGAAAAACTATTCTATAGATAGTTTGTCTCCTCGATTGCATGAGATTGAACCAAGGACTTTGTTTACGGACTAATGGAGTTAGAGGTGGAGAATATTGAAATTTTGACCAAAACCAAATTCCATAAATCCTAAAGTGATATAGTGTTGACAAAGAGAATTGGTGTAAATAATTGTTATGGAAAGGTCCTGCTCAAATGGTAACATTGGATTCCAATGAAGATTTATAATTGATGACTTGGGTCAAACAGTCACACCACTAGTTAAGGTGACATGTGACATTATTGTTCGAATTGTTTGATATTAACAGCTGAGTATGAGTCGCATAACCGCATTGTTGATTTCTCCAAAATACTACACAATTTAATTGATTTCTAATTGTTATAAATTAATTAATATTCATGAAATATTTGTGCTATTAGTATTTCTTGGTGTCATTAGTAATTAGTTGGGTGCGTACATAAAAGTTATTTATATGCGTATCGATACGATATATGATACTGATACATATATGAAGACGATTCAAATGTCATTATTAAACGAGTTGGGATTGTTTAAAGGCCCATAAAGCCTTATCTTTAGCCAGCCATAACAACAGGAAAGAGAAGTTTTTTGTTTTAAATTTTAGATGTAGATCTGAGAATCGGTAAAAGAAGAAGAGTAAAGGAGAAAGTTTGTCTCCTTCTACTTCTCTATAAGTCATCCTTCATTTATTTTCTCATTGGCTACTCTACTCTACCTTGGCCTTCATACTCTACTCACACACACCCATGGTCCAATACATCATACCCCATTTTACATTAGTTAAATGCAAATTGTGGTGCCTCTTAATCATTGCAAGGTTTTGAGATCGATTTAAGGCAAATCAAGTTTATTAACACCTTCTTTTGAGTTTATATATTTGAAGAGGCGTATAATTATATTTATAAAAATGTGTCATTTTAAATATTGTAACTAGTTAATGTTTTTCAAACAAGTACTTATTTTAAATCATGATTTTGTAATGCATATTTAAATTTATATATGTGTGTATGTGTGTAATTGTAATATATACCTATATACTAAATCATCTCGGCAAAATAATTTTTTTGTCAAAACTTATTTTAATTATATATATATATATAATATATATATATAATTTTATAACAATGTTATTAGTTAAACAATAATACATAAATGAATAAAGCAATTTACAATTGTTTTTGAAAAAAAATTCTCGACCAAAACATATTTTAGTTATATGTATGTGTATATATAATTTTAAAAAAAAAATATTATTGAAATAATAATACATAAATGTATAAACTAATTTAAAATTATTTTCAAAAAATTTCTTTATGGTTGAAAGGTATTTATTATTATATATACTTATATATATTCTATGAATTCATTTTATAGTAAAATATAATACATATATACATACATACGCACGCGCGCGCGCGCACACACACACACACACACACACACATATATATATATATATATATATATGGATGAATGATTAATTATGTAGATGTATGTATGTAAATTTATATAAATAAATATTTGTTTTAGTCAAAGTTATTTTTAATAGCAATTATCATGATTGGATTTTGAATTTTGAGGAAATAGTTACTATGTCTTTGCCACATATTTTAAATTTAAACCTAATCTTATTGATATAATCAAAGTTAATTAGTTTTTTTTATTTAATATCTAAATGTGTTTTGAAATTCATTTGTGTATATATGTATACATACGTTTTATATGTATATCAAATAATGTTTTGTGACAGTTAATGCACATATAAGTGACGAAAGTATATGTTGTAGATGTAAATCCCAACATCTGTATACAATGCGCAATTGCTATGTTACAAATGCATATTACACATATGAGTAAATACCGATATACTCTAATTTATTCAATCGTTGGATAAACCAAAATAAAATATAAAATAAATAAATAAAACATGATTTTGTTAAATAACCTAGATTGGATCTAGTACAACCTATTATACTTCGTAGGCTCGCTATGATCCAAAATAGTTTATTTTTAAATATAGATGTTTGACCTGCTTCCAATCGGCTCGGTTCCAACAATGTAAACAAAAATGTATTTCATTTCATATAAACTCAATAAACTCGGGCTTATTATTCATTTTCCCATCTTTGAAAATCTTATTGCTTAAGTTTTTAAATCAACAAAACCTCTTGGTTATTAGGAAAATCCGACCCTAAATATGCTATCGAATGTGTAAAAATTAGGCTATCGCATCTATTATCAAGCTATCACATGTTTCACATGCTACCACAAGTATAAATCTATCGCCAATATAAGGTTATCGCCTATATGGCTATCGCAAATATGAGGCAATTGCACATATTGTTATCGCTTTTCTAAAATCATAGTTATCGCACTTTTAAAAACATGACTATTGCATGTGTAGCTTTAGTGTCATCGCACTTTTAAAAACTCATAACTATTGTACTTTTAAAGCATTTAAGCTATGGCACTTTTAAAAAATCATAGCTCTTTTAAAACACTTAAGCTATAACTTTTATAAAATCTTTTAAAATGCATGTGTTATCGCACTTATAAAATACATGTTCTATCACACTTTTAAAGTACAAGTGCTATCGTACTTCTAAAATACATGTGCTATCGCATTTTTGAAGTGCAAGTACTATCGCACTTTTATACTATTTGTGCATACGCACTTTTAAAATACTAATGCTATCAGACTTGGAAGAATCATAGCTCTCACATAGTTGAAAGTCATAGCTATCATAAGTATAAATTCTTAGTTCTACCACACACTTGTAAAATACTTGAGTTATCGCAAGTACAAAATCTTAGTGTTATTGTACTTATAAAATAACTATCGCGAGTATAAAATCACAATGATATCTCACTTATAAAATAGTTATCGCGTGTATAAAATGGCATTTCTATTATTATCACCAAAACCGATTTATTTTTTAAAAAGCAATTTTTGTCACCAAATCTATATGTCAAATTTCTGTTCATTAACCAAATCTTTAAAGAATTCCTTTTAGGATATTTCTGAGCTCATTTCTCTTTCACGTAAAATAGTTATTAATACCATAATTACTTAATTATTTGTCATTTATAAATCTATTTTTCCTTCACCAAATAAATCATATCAATTTGAAAATTAATGTAAAAAATCCCCAAAAATTCCTAAAATTGTATTTATATCTTTTAATATATATAAAATTTCTGAGGTAAAATAATTACTTTTCCTAATTAAAATAATTAAAACATGAAATTAAAATTTTCTCAATTTAGAAAATTTGAAGAAAAGCCAAGAAAATTTGAAAAATTATGAAATTGAAAAACTCATCCCAAAATTAAAGCTATAATCAACATATCAAAATTTCAAAGCATTTAAAGGTCCTTAATATTGGCTTAAAATTCGAAAACTCTTTGATTAATTCCACAACTTAAAATATAATATTCATGAATCCATATAAATGAATATTTCAACCAAAATCTTGTTTAACATCATAAACCATTCAAATTTTGTATCAAATCCATCTCAAACACATTAATACTTCAGGGATGATAATATTATTCCACTTGATTAATTATATGTGAAGATATTTGCATTAGCTTCCTTACATAAGCTTTACCCATCTTCTTGGTGGATAGAGTTACTAGTGGTTTTTTCTTTCATTTTAGTTTTCTTTGTTACGGCAAAAAATGAAAGAGGGAGAGAAAAGTACCTAGGGATTATATGGACCTTAACATTCCTTCCTTATTCCCTCCTTATAGTTAAATTCTTTATTAAAAAATTCCACATATAAAACCATTATTACATCACCCATACAAATTTAAATTCAAAAATTATTAATATGGCAAACCTCCACGCTTTCTCATTTTATCCATATTGTTATTACCAATTAATTTTCCAAAATAACATACCATAAAATTAAGGGTGTTACAGTTAACATAAGTTCGATCACAATTTGTTGGATAACATAAGATAACATAAGCATGCTAAGAAAACGAATAAGAAACATGCACCACAAAACTCTAACCACCCGAGCCCACAATACTTACAAAAATTAATCACAGAACTCCACCAAAGCCCGCACTACTAACAAAAAATGCATCACAAAACTATAACCACTGAAGTTCACAGTACTAACAAAATATTTGGAATTCATGCAATGAAAATGTAACAGTAGTTCACTCCATTCCATCTTACATATAGTAAATAGTTTTTTCTATTCTATCCTGTATCAATACCTTTGTCTTGTAATTTCAGCAAAAGTCAAAATATATGTACATTTTTTCATCTACTCATTTTACATAGTGCCACACATAGATGACCCAAAGGGAGGATCAAAACTCAAAACCACTGTTCAACTGAAGAGAAAAATGTGGCCTGCCTATATTACTGAGAGGACATTCCATTCTAAATACCGCCCCAGAATTGCCTACTTGCCCATTCCACTTCGATCGACCAAGCTAACAAACATTTTGGAATTTATATTAGTTCACTTTTTCTTTAATAAAATAAAATACATAAAATTAAAATTACCGAGATGGAAGCATATGCAGAAGGATGTCGGGTGCAAGAACAACCATATATCAGGTTGACTTCCTCTTTGATGGAATGAATAAGCTCTGTTCGCATCCCAGGATTGCTTCCACCAAATGTGGGGCAAAAGCTGACATATCAATTATAGCACTGTGATTATTGGATGATTTTGCAATAAACAAATCCTAATTTTTGACATTCTTCAATAGCAGACCATTTATCCACACGAGGAGAAGGGATACCTTAGATCCAATTTTTTCGCCAAAAAATATAGTACTTATAATTCCGAAATTAAAGTATTATTTGATTGTGCTTTTGGAATTTTAGGATTGATTTTAGTTGTGTTTTGATGTAACATTGAAACCTTGGAAAAGAATTTTTGAAATTTTCTCTTGAATTTTTGTTACTTTCTGTATTTTGATTATACTGATGTAGAGCCCATGGTTCTAAGTATCGGATGGTAACCCGAAATTTCGGTGATACCGTGCCGATGCTGTTGGTAAGCGAACTGGAAACCGATCAAAAAATAAAACGGACAGTTAGGGTTCAAGGAAAAAAAATCAATCAAATTAAAGCAAAACCGAAACAATCGACCTCAACTTACAATGAAGATCAACTCAACTTTTGGCTACAACCCTTACCCTTGCCCTGGCAGTGGAAGACTATAAGCCCTTGCGCTGGCAGTCGACTTCGTCTCAGAATCAACTTCCTTTTTTTTTTCTTGCTCATTGCCCCTAGCAGTTAGCTTCGCCTCGCAGTCTACTTCCCTTTTTTCTTTTCTTCTGCCTTGCCCTGGCAGTCGTCAGCATATTGCGTTGAGGCTGGAACTCAGTCAACTTCCTCTCTTTTCTTTTGCCCTTTGCTTTGCAGCAGTCGGCAGTCGACATATTGGGATGTGGCTGGAACTTATATTTGATTAATTAAAAGATAAGGGCAAAAGGGGGGCCGGGTTGGGCTGAGAATTAATCTTCTATTTTAGTCAGCTAATGGCTAACTAGGGTTAGCTTTTTGTTAAATTTAGTTTATTTTAATTGTTATGCTTAACTTAAGTTATTTATTAAGTTTGACTCTTGCTAAGTTAAATTTAATTTACCTATTAAGTTTAATTTAATTAGGATTTTATAATTTAATTTAATTGTTAATGTTGCATGGTGTATGCTATTTCTTTATAAAGTATATTTTATGTCTATTTACAAAGATCATTATACATTTTCACTTTAACAAACTATTGAAATCGAAACCAGGACCGAAACCGAAACCGACGAAATTCCCTACTGAAACTAAGAAAATCTGAAACAGACGAAATTTCTGACCGAAACCGAGTTCTCGAACCTTGGTAGAGCCCTATACCAAATTTGAATTTTCCCTTTAGAACGCTTAATTGATTAGGTCTTTAAAAGAAAACTCTACAGCTGTGATTCTAATTTTCTTTTACAGTGACAGACTAACAGTCAGCCTCATAACATGTCATGGGATAATCACAAAACCGTGTAAGGTTCACATAATAGCGTAAATAAACTGAGAAAAACAAGTGCACCAATGAGTTTGTCCGCAAGGGTAGCCGGAAGAAGAAGAAAAAGTTAACAAGGGACAAATTAGAGTTCGGTATACAAATGGAACTGCTGATAATGGATATTGAAAACAGTGGGTATCTGAGAATTAAAAGCTGATGAAATAATTATCACCCACTTAAATGAGTTTGAGCAATGCAATTAACATAATATAGACAATGTAATATATCTCATCCATCCTGTCAACCAACCATCTTTCCCAAGATTTTAAAATCTCAACTTGAATCTGGATTGAAATGTCAATTTGAGATCTTGGCCAAAAAAAAAAAAAAAATTTGTTTTTCTTCTAACCAACCTTTTTTTTTACATTTTTAGGCTGCAAAGAAATTAATCTAACTACTATTAACTAATTTTCTAATCCCGCTTTCTATTTTTATCAAAATAAAATTCAATCTCTTGAAAAAAATAACTCCTTTTTTTTAAGGACTATAAGTAGTTAAAACTGCATTTATGATTTTTGTTTCTTTGGATTTTGGCGTTTGAGAACTCTTTTAAGATGGTAGCATAAATAACTTAGAGGTTAAAATTAGAGAAGCTTGTAGCTTATAGCTTAAAATTTGTCGCTAACCACTTAATGGTAGAATTTCACAAGTAATTTGACCAAGCAAATGTCTAAGATATCCATGGTAATTCAAACAATTCACAAGCAAAACGTCAATATTCTTTTACATGAACATGTTCCATCACGTAATTTAGTATACATCTGTTGTTTATAATTCATAGTTGTCAAACATCAAAATTAACTTATTTTATCTTAAAAATCAAATTACATCCAACACTTTAACTTATTACTATTCAATCAATCAAAACAATTAAAAATCGATATTCAAAATTTATTATAAAAAAGATTTAAAGTAATTGACCAATAGGTTCTGGGTATTTTAGAAAATTTATTTTTAAATTTAGACAGGAAATGGTAATAAAAAATTGTTTTAAAAAACATCAAATACAGGCATAAGTTACTTTTAAGACAATTATGAGATATATAACTGCAATTTACACCAAAGATGCACTCATCTCATTCGATATCGGATACCATACGAAAGTCTTGATATGCAACGTGATTTAAATCCGAGATTTGAAACCTTATTTCATACTTCATATGTTATAACACAACTACGCATTAACTTTTATTCACCTTAATTGGACGCTAGGCCGCATAATCAGACCAGATCTCTTCCAAGCCATAGCATGAGCAACTCCAAATGAGAATGACCTATCAGGCCATTGCACCATTGGTGTAACACGTGTACCTTGTTTAGTCTACAATGCAAATCAGGACTGTTACAAATTTAATAGAACTGAAAATGACTGAACAACTGGGAAAAAAAGCACGCACATAATTTAAACATGAAATGAAAAATAAATTCTAACACAAACCTTATAAGAGAAGCTAAATTTAGTTTCTCCTGGGTATCGACCTTGAGCTTGAAGAAGACCGCCACATATGGGAAGGAAGGCACTTGTAGTTAGACCTTCACCAGCAACATATGTTAGCTGTCCATTTGGAAATTGTAGGTCCATAAACGACTGCAAGAGAGGAAGTTATAAGCTCCATGAGCTCTGACTGAGATAATATGCATTCCTTGCATGGTTTATAAATGAAAATATTAAATTAATATAATTAAGAATCATTAACATCTAGATTCTCCTGAATCGTCTAGCCATTAGTAAAACAAAATTTTCAACAATACATTTCTTTTTTCAATGTTAAGCTAGCATCATTTCAAATTTTCCAACATGGATATGTCAAGTTGTTGCCACAATATTTTACCAACATGGATATGTTAAGTTGTTGCTGCAATTATCTGTGTCCTTATCATTATCGAGCTACATATTAAACAAATAAAATAAAAATCTCAAGGAAGCTCGGTACACCTTATGAATTCACAGAAAATGAGATCTGATATTTCTGTTTCTTTAAATAATAAAGTCATTTATAACTATTAAATATTTATCCTAACTGTGCTCCGGTCTAAGACTTAAAGACGGGTACAAAATGGAGTTCAATACAAATTCCGACAGTGTAAAGAAATAGTTTTCATAAATATACTACAGATGCAATACATGGAAAATTGTGCAAACATTTTGAGATACGCTATGTACACATAAGGTGAAAGTGTTTGAAAACAATAGTATGGGCTTACACAGGCTACTGGGTTAAGACAAATCATCGACATCAACAGCCATCTTCTATGTTTTGACCATATTGCTGGACAGAGAGAATGCAGGCCATTCTGTAAATAAAGCTTTAGTTAAATATATATAATGGGAATAAAGATAGAGAACCTAATGCGAATTTTCATTGTAATTTATACAGAAAGAACTCAGTGGCTTTGAAAAGCATAAACAATGATAGAGAAACATCATCGGGAGTAAAAGCATACTGCGAAACTATAGCATGAATTACGGTTAAAAACTAGTGAATAAATTGATTTATTTTCTGAATTAAGCAATGAAACTCTTGTCCAACAGAATATCTGTGTAACATTCTTGTCATTCAACATGCCACCTTATAATGCATACCTCAGTTTCTTATGGATCAACATGATGTAAATAATATCCTTGACCTAATAACTATAATGATATAGGAAGAATTGGAACTGGTCAAGCTCTTCCTGGTAATCTAATACAGAAGAGTGTATAGCTATGAAGAAATAACCAATGTACTGATATGTGAAAGCATTTACCTTCCTATCGTAACCATACCAAAGCAGATGTTGTTTTGATAAATGAACAGGTAAAAGAAGAGTGGTATCACGAACAAACAATACAGGTCCAAGTTGAACAAGAAAAAGAGGTGCATTTTCATTTCCAGAAGATGAGCCACCATTTGTAGTTTCAATTCTCCAGAAATCTCCTCTAGCAGCAAAAGAACTCTCAGTGCTTTGTGTTCTACTGTCATATGTAGTTGTTATGTTGACGCTGCCCTGGAAATATGGAGAGAGAGAAAAGGTATATACTGTTATATTAAATACTACAGGTTTACTTCTGAAAATTAATTTGAAGGCAAGTAAGCTAGTCAGATTATTATTTTCACATTGATCACTTTTGACATTAGCGATCTTTTTAAGCCATTGTAATAAATGTTGGCAGTGGAAGGTAGGCTCTGTTCCAACTAACCTAGGAAAAAAGTTATCTTCTACCTCTACAAAGATAAATATAATTGAGGAAAAAAATTACAATCTTACATAATCTACTCAGCAAAGAGAAAGACATACTAATCGGATTGATTTCCTTGCACGCTGAGAATTTTTTTTTTCTCATTTGATAATACAAGGAACTAGTGGACCAACGGTAAAGAAAGTAGATAGTTTCCTTTACAACAACAACAACTAATACTACTACTACGCCATTATTCTCAAACAAGTTGGAGTCGGCTAGAGATGGAACCCGAAACTAAATGATAAAGTCAATTTAAAAGTAATAATAACAACAATATATTTAAAAATAATAATAAAATAAATAAATAAATAATATATATATAATTAAACAAATAATAATATTAATAATAATAAATAAGATAATAAACAAAAATATATAAAGAAATTTAAAAAAAAAACTCCGCCTATGTAGTTTTCTATGCAGCATGTCCCAAGTCAGGATAAAGGAGGAGGGTTGTGATAGGTTTGACAAGCCAACATAAAAACCATAGCTTCTTTTATGGAAATGTAACCCTATTATATTTTGTTTCCTTTACAAGAAACAACAATTTAAATGCATAAGCCATGAGGCTTCTTTTTCAATATGAAGACTCTAGTAAAAACAACTAGCTATACCCTACAACAACAAAAAGGTAACTGGAGAAAATATACTGTGCGCTACACATGTTTAATCATAAAACGAAAGCCATGACCATTTCTTGTGTCCTGTATTGAAGCTCTAAATGGTTCAAAATTGTAGCTCACGGGGTATGAAAGGCAATGGGGAAGGAAGACGCAAAATAATATACAACAAAAAATTTACTAGTCAAGGACCACTGGCTCAAATGGTTAGAGTTATGATGCTTTAGACAAAGGTACTACAGATCATGGGTTCGAGCCCATAAGACATCATAATGGGTGATGTAATTGAATTAAGCAACAATCTTGTTATCCAAAAAAAAAAAAACAAGAACTGGTGTTCCGGTTCAACAGTAAAACTGATTGTTAGACCTCTTTTACCATTCAATTTATAGTACAAAGAAATGTAGTTCTTAGAGGTCTATGAAAAAAATGGTTTTTTCGAAAGTTAAATATTTGGATATTTTTAATATATTTTAAAAAAGAAGTATGATTTTGTTTGAATAATGTTGATTATTATTTTTTTGGACAACGACTTTTTATTGTTTCATGGATTTTAAAACTTTTTTAGAAGTTGCACACTTTTTTTAAAAAAAAAGAAATTTGAATTTTGATTAAATTTGAATTTTCTTACTGTTTAACAAAATTTTGCACTTCACTTTTAAAACATAATATTTGATATATTTTTTTTGTTAATGTTTTTTAATTATTTACTAAAAAAATATTTTTGAATATATTTGAGTTTTTTTTGACTGTTCAACAAAATATGTACTTCTCTTTTAAGAACATATTCAAATACGATCTTCTCAAATTTAGAATTCTATGGAAATAGTTGAACATTTTCGAAAAAATACGCTTTTACGAAAGCATTTTATGAATAAAATATTTGAGTTTTTCACAAAAAAATAAAAAGAACAAACAAACAGTTGTTTACACTACAGATACATATATTTAATTATTATTTATAGATGTTAAAATAAGTATGAGAAAATTGATTTGAGAGGTTCACGAAGAAAATCAGTTAGATGATTTGGGAGAAATCTAAGAAATCGTGTTAAGACAATCTTTTTTTCCCTAGATTTTCCACATGGAAAAACTTCTGCATCGATAAATTTGATTATCTTATCATTGCAACCAGGAATATCATTTCCTACACTGAAACAAAGGGTTGGATTCCAACTACACTTTAATCCAACTAAATACATAGTTTGCACATCAATCAAAAAAAATATAAGCATGATTAAAGTACTTGAATCTGCACGTATTTTCAGCTCTTCAAACTTAAAAAATAAATTACTGTGTCTTCTTTTGCTTGATTCTATTAAAATCCACTATTTTCTCTTAAGCACCCTATTTGAATTTAAATCTGTACTACTAATAAAGACAATTCATTGAACTACTTTACTTAGCGTCTTTTTGAAATACCGATAATACCCTTTTCCCTTCTGTAAACTTTGCATCCACATACCCTTTGTCTGCTCTCCCTTTTTTACCCACAAACCCTTCGCCCGCTCTGCTTTTTTACTCAGATACCCTTCCCACGTTCCCATTTCGCATCCACCAAACAAAAAAAAAACTAAACGATCTGCCGATCAATACCATGTCTTTGAGTGGTCATAAAAATCAATTTTACGTATTTGCATATCGATACCATGTATTTTGCATCCACCATCGCCAAATCGATTCCGAGTATCATTGCCAATAAACGATCTGCCGATTATCGATTACTGATGTCCATCTATTTGCAACCACTCCGGTGCTGCATCTATCGACTGATCGATTCCAGGCATTTTCTATTTTTTCTTCGATCACCAATACAGATCGATTCTAAGTATTTTCTATTTTATCTTCGATTACCAATACAAATCGATTCCAGATGTTTGTACTCTTTGTCTTTGAGTGGTCATGAAAAACCATTTTAGGTATTTGCAGATCGATACCATGTATTTTGCATCCACCATCGCCAAATCGATTTCGAGTATCATGCTACTATAACAAAGTATGATCAGTCAAATCGCAGAATTATTGAAATTAGTAATAATACTGATATGTTTAATCCGCTGGAGACTGATTTTACTATCTACGTGTTAACTATTTTCAGTTTTGCAATGCAAAATCGATGCAGAAAATTCATCTGCTGATTTATTACTAACTACCACCAGTTGATTATTAGGAGTTATTTCATTGTTGTCTAAAGCAAGACCTTTCAGCTTTAGTGTACTTCGATAGCATGTTAATGGAAACCTCTCTGCTCTTTATTTTTTGTCCATGCTGGAGAACCATGATTTAGAATAGTTCCACCGGTATCATCAACATTTTTTTACCTCTTCCCATCGTGTTTATTTGTTTACTATTTTTCTTATCTCAATCAGTATTTTCTTTATTACAATTTGTGCTGTTAAAGCCGACTTTTCACCATAAAATTGAAATATCCAATGAACTTCTTCATTTCTACATTCACATCTTCTACCTCTATTTACTCATACTTTCTTAGTACGTATGAATCAAGGAACTTTTTTATATTTATATATTAATTTGTAGCATTGATTAAATGTAAAGTGAATTGACATACGTTTGATGTATGTTAGATATGTTACAGTAAGTAGTATTTGTTATATGAATACCTGTACATTTGTACTGTGTGAAACCAAATCATGGTTTATTCTTGATGTCAAAATAAATTTATTGCTCTTATTTTCATTTTTGTTCGCTTTGACGACTTGGTTGATTGGTTAAGGTCTGCTGTTTAATTTTTGTGTTATTGGTCTATTTAATGGTATCCCCTTTTTATTCTCAAACATTTTTAAGGTTAAAATATGGATGCTTACACCATTTTTTATTCACATTTAATCAACAAATATATTTTTCCTTTTATGTCCATTCAGAAATTTTGTATTTTCAAAATCAAATCTATGAGCAAACTACATTTTTAGAGTTAGTAAAAAGGTTGCAATACTTGCTTAATTTGGTTTTTTTTGTGAAAAATATGACAGTTTGTTATGATTTGTTATTTACTTTAATTATTTCCATATTTAATTTGGTTCAAAAAAACAATTTTATCTATAACATGCATCTTTCGGTACTTAATTTTCATTTAATATGACAGTAAGCAACTAAGGAAATTTATTTCTATATTATGTTTACTGAGAATTCATCAACTAATCATATATACTTCATGTCTCAAAAAATGCATACAATGGTTAATATCTATATGCTAAATTGTCGTAAATAATCTGTATCATTGAAATTTCATGAATATGTATGTTTCTTTGAAAAAGAATTAACAAGGAGAAATTTTCTAGGAGTAATCACCAATCTTTACTAATATTTTGTTATTGTAAATAAATAAAGATGGTGCCAACTATATTTGTCAGCAAGAATTGATTGTGACATCATGTATTTTGCTTATACCAAAATGCCTTATTTAATTACATACTGACAAACTTCAATTTATTAGATAGTTTTTTCTAGCTGTATATTTTTTTTACACGTTTAAAAAGTTGTGATTGTCAGTACCGTCATTTCAGAATAGGAAAACTAATACGAGATGTGTAAGAATATTGAATTTACACCCTTTTGATGTTCATTTCTATATAAACATTGTCCTAATTAAAGTATTATTTTCTTATTTAAGAAAGAGTATCATATCAGTGGTCCTTTTGAATTTGAAATTACAATATGTTCAACACTGTGAAGTTAAAGCGCTCGGCAGATTCAAAGCGGTGGAGGTGCAAAAAGTCATAGCGGGGAAACAGCGAGGATATAGCGAGATATGACGGATAGCTCTAAAATAGCATATAAAACTCGTACTTAATGTTTTTACAAATATGTAAATGGTAATTACACGAAAAATTATCATTCAATTGAATTATAATTAAAACATAAATGATTTTAAACAAAAAACATGTGTGAATATACTTTAAATAAACGTAAAACTGTGATATAACATAATTGAATTTAATAGAATATTAGAGTATTTTCATTTCTGAAAATATATTAAAAATTAAATCAAATAAATTAGTTTCATAATTTTTATAATGTATAAATGCAATTTTTTAATTCATTTTATTAATGAAGATATAGCGAAAATAGCAAAATATAGCGGGAATAACGGGATATAGCGGAAATAACGGGGATTAAAGCGGAAAGGCTATATTTTGGGGCTATATGGAAAAATCGTAGCGGTAGAAATCCGCTATGAGATATTGTGGGGTTATAGCGGGGTAATAGCGGGGCATTAACTACACAGGTTCAATACAAGAAAAATGTTAAACTTATTTGGTAACGGCTTGAGGCTATGACATTATTTCATACTATAATGGTTACCTTTTTAAACATTTTATTTTTGTCCAAAGATGGCATCTATATGGTCACTTTTTTAAACATAATATTAGCTAATAAAAATGATGAGACATAATGAATGAAAAAGAACAATCGTTATTAGATCTTTATATAGGTAAGCTAATTTATTTTTTCTCTTCTACTTCATAAAAGTTGATTTTAAATACTATAACTTTTAAGAAATAGTTTTATATGATTTCTTTATAATACTACACAATTAATAGTAAAATTAAATTATACATACGAGATAAGTGCCGAATCGATCAACCATCGTACAGATGTTTGCTTGCTCTTCGGTCCTTTCTATTTGATTTTCCAGCGATGGCGAGGATCGATTCGCCGAAACTCCATTATGGATTTATTTTATTTTTTGATCGACGATTTTTGAAGCGCCGGAAATTAGGGATTTGATTTGAAGAGCCAAGGAGAGAGATAATGTCTGATGTATAGATGGAAAGAGCATTTTAGGCAGTTCAAAAAGACACCCTTGAAATTAGTGTATTTAATTTACATTATTAGTAGTAGAGAAGTACAATATATAAACTATTACACAGCTAATTATTTATATGGTCGAAGAACAAAACTTAAAGCTTGAAACTCAATTTTTTACTTGGAATACTGACATTATTCCATTTGTTTATGTTACTTTTAAGATCATTGTGATATGTAACGAAAACATGAATTTGAGATTCATTATTCTTCTTCATAGTACTAGAATTGGCCCGTGCTTCGCACACGGGCTGTTTATATTATTGTAAACGGAAAGCAATGGTATTTTCGGAATTTCAAAAAGACGCCGAGTAAATTAATTTAACGAATTTTCTTTATTAGTAGTAGAGATGATAATGCCATACAACCATGTTGCTAAATTTACACATGCACATTGTGATTAGATGTATGTCCACCTGGATGTGTTAATTTCTTCATAGTATGATAGTCATAGTGAGCTTTCTTGATGTCATTGCTATTTTTATACCATTGATTGATTTTCATCTTTTGTGGTCTTTTACAGGACAAAGAGGTGCATATTCTCTGTATTGTTCATCAACGACATTGCTAAGGAGTTTCTATATATATGCTTATGAATATTGTAGGTAAGATTAAGTTTTGACTGCAATTTATGCGCAACCCAATTTTTAATAATAATATATTATCCAAATTTGAACAAATATATATTTCATTATTAGTGTTATATATATATATATATATATATATATATATATATATTTGTTGACATGTGAAATTAACCATTAAATATTATTTTAACAAATACAACAAAAACAAATTAAAGTCTTTGGTCCCAACAGACTTTAAGTTATTTTAGAAAACACAATATGAATATACCCCTTGGATGCAAAGTTATGCGTAGACGAAAAAGAAGTGAAGTGCTGTCGAAATTAAAACTTTTAGTCCCAAAAGGCTTTAATTTGTTTTAAACAGAAGGGAGTTGTATGAATTTTAACAGAGGCATTTGGACATTAACAAATAAGGCAACCAAATATATTTCATTCACCAAAAACAGCTATACTTATTTTTAACGTGCATCTTCTTTTACAGTCAATTATATAATACATAAGTTGCGATTAAAAATTTTGTGATACTGCTTACACTTGATTATTACTGCATTGTTAAAACCTTATGTTTCTTATTATTGCATTGTTAAAAACTTATTCTTCTTATTATTACATTATTATATTTTAAGTTCTCTTGCATTTTTCTTTTTCGTCTTACTTCCAATTTGTTTGTTCTACAGTTTATATTATCAGAAGAATATTTTCGTCTTCATCGCTCAACTTTGATTGTTACTCAAAAGGTACGTCTTGAAAATTCAAATTTGGTAAAAATTGAATAGCGAAAGCAACTTAGTTTGTTGATATTTCATATTCTTTTAGCTTATCCAAACATTACATACGATGATGTTTGTGGAAGATATGTATTTTTATATTCTATTCATAATAACATGCCCCACCTACTAACTGCATAATATAAGTTAAATATTTTTTTGTTAAATGATTATTTTGTTAACTACAATTACTTCTCATTCCGTGAAAAATTCTTTTACGTATTTTCTACTATATCTACATGTTGTAAAGCATGTTCCAATTGTTACTATAAAACATATTATTACTTATATTAGGTATTTTAGTTTTACTAACAAATATATGCAACTTAGCTCTTAAGGCTTAAATGGTGATGTTCACTTATAATACAAATTGAGTATTTTTTCTAGCATTATAGGTCAAACAAATTCCATTTTAAACTTTGTGAATTTCATCATCAGCTCATGGAAGCCAATCAATTTTCCAAGTTAAAACCACGTAGAAGTCCTAGAATCAACGAGAGAACTCAATATCAAACAATGGAAAGCTAGTCCCCAACTTACAAAGGGTGGAAGTTATGAATAGAGTTCAATGTCATCAAATTGAATCCAACTGCATACCACCCTTATTGCCCCGTGGAAGTCCAAGAATTATTGAAAGAAACCAACGTCAAGAAATGAAATGTACTCAAGCACCCCCAGTACTGCGTAGAAGCCTTAGAATCATTGAGAGGGCTCATCAAGAAGCATTATTGGATGCTCAAATCAAGGCCGAAAGAAAAAGACAACGTTGTTCTGAATTAAGTTCTGAACAAAGGGAAAAACAATTAGAGCACTGTCCTATTCGTTATAAAAAAGGAAAAAGTTAATGACTGAAGAAGACAATTAGGCAAAACGTGAACAATACCGTACTATTTATCGTAGTAGAAAATCTAGAAGAGTCGAGAAGAATATCAACGATGATGCATCGCAAACAAGTAGTATGAGTAGTTCTTTTTCGATACCTTGCTCTCACAATATACAAGGTATTACTTCAGAGAACTATTCCTTATAATTCAGTACGATATATTGTGAGAACAATGGAAGTTATATATTTACCAACGTTTATTTTGCCTACGTACGTATGCATATAATGATACACAAACAAGTAGTACAAGTTGCTTCATTATCATCATATAATAATATTTTAATTAATATAATCAAAGTATAATTTATGAACCCAAGTCATATTAAATTTATCACCCACATAGTTTATCGAGTCGCTTCATGTTAAAAAAAACTTACAAAATTTATTTATCAAAATTCTTAAGCAGATTAAGATCTTAGTGGACCAATGAATAATGAAGAACAAGAAGACATTAGTACATTACCTTTTGAACATAAAGATGACTGGAATAGAACCATAAGAACAAACAAAATTAGTCAACTATGTCAAAGTTCTACTGCAAGACATAATTGTGCAAGAAGCTTTATAGATCATTCCGGTTTTCAAAAGTTCTATTTACCACAATCAAGGATATGTACACATTGCCAAGCAAAACTCTTCTATCGAGAATCAAATAGTTTTTGTTGTTTAAATGGAAAAAATAATTTTACAATCAATTTCATCACCGGATGAGATATTTGAATTGTACACTGAACAATCAAATGAAGGGAAACACTTCAGAAAAAATATACGAGCTTATAACCATATGTTTGCATTTACATCAATGGGAGTACATGTTGATGAGAACTCAGCTAATGGAAGAGATTGAGTATATACATTCCATGCTCAAAGCAGTATATATCATAAAATAGGTAGTTTGGTACCTACATCTAGTGATCGTCCAAGATTTCTACAACTTTACATATATAATACAGAGCACGAAATCGAAAATCGATTGTTTGAAAATAATACTTTGATACGAGAAATTGTAGAGAAGTTGCAAAAAGCTCTTAATACATATAATAGATTTGTAGCTGTATTTCGACAACTTGAACAAAAGTCAAATATCCAACATTGCAAATTAGTTATAAAAGAACCAACTTCAAACCCAAAACAATACGCTCTTCCAACTGCTTCACAAGTTGCTGGAATTTAGATAGAGGGAGCCAAAAACGAGGAAATACATGAAAGAGATATTGTAGTTTAGACAAAATCTAGACAACTCATAACTATTCTCGAAACAGCTGGTTATTGTGACCTATTACAATATCCAATTTTACTACCATATGGAAGTTATGGATGAGATATAAATAGTCAAGATGAAAATGGTTACAAATTTTCATGTCGCGAGTATTATGCGAACATTCTACAGGTATATACAACTATATTTTATATAAACATTTTACTTCTTAGTAAATTTATACTTTTAATTTTTTTTTATAGATTCGTGAAAATGATAAATCACTTTTCCTTTGAGGTGGTCGATTGTTTCAACAATACGTTGTTGATAATTATGTCAAGATAGATACCAACAGACTAAGATGGTATAGGAGTAATCAAAACACTATTAGAGCTTAAATGTATCAAGGATTACAAGATGCCATGGATGCAGGAGAAAATGATGCAAGTGTGTATTTTTTCAATACACAATTTTACCTTTTATAACTAGTACATATATATTCATATAAACACAATTGAACTTCGTATTACTAAGTTGTCGATGAATTCTCTTATGTAGGAAATATTGGTACACGCACAATACTGCCTTCTTCATATACGGGATGTCCACGTGATATGTATCAATGATATCATGATGCAATGGCTTTAGTACATAAATTTGGTAAGCCTGAGTTATTCATTACGATGGCATGCAATCCATTTTGAGATGAAATCATTAGCGAATTATTGCCCGGTCAAGATCCACAAGATAGACCAGATTTAACAAGGGTTTTCCGTGCAAAATACGAGCAATTGAAAAAAGATATTTACACAGAAGGAGGACTTGAAAAAGTAGCTGCTCATGTCCATGTAATTGAATGTCAGAAAAGAGGTTTACCACATGTTCGTATGCTAATAATTTTCGAAGAAGAAGACAAGTTGACTAATCCAGATGAATATGATGAAATTGTTAGAGCAAAATACCAAATATTAAAGAACCATAATTATATACAATGGTAATGAAGTGGACGATTCATGGACCATGTGGCAATCAAAATCGTAATTCTCTTTGCATGAAAAATGGCAGTTGCAAAAGACAGTATCCAAAACAATTTGCGGGTACAACTGTACAAGGAACAGATTCATATCCAATTTATAAAAGGAGTGACACATGTATATCCATTCCTAACGATAGAAGCGGAAAGTTGATGGTAGATAATAGATGGGCTGTACCCTACAATCCTTAGTTACTATGTAAATATAATTGTCATATCAACGTAGAGATATGTAGTAGTATAAAAAATGTTAAATATCTTTACAAATATGTTTACAAAGGTCCGGATCGTGTTAAAATGCAAATTCGACCCGGACCATACTACGATGAGATACAACATTTCATTGATGCAAGGTGGATTTCTGCTCCATAAGCAGTATGGAGGATCTTTAGATTTTCTCTTAGTAAAATATATCCATCAGTTGAGTGCCTTCAAATACATCTTCCAAGTAAACAAAGTGTTATGTTTTACAGCCATCAAACGGTCAATGAAGTTTTAGCCGACGAAAGCAATCAACATACAATGCTTACCGAGTTCTTCTATACAAATTCAATCGATGAACAAGCAAGACGGCTTCTATATCGTGAATGTGGCTTAAAGGTATCAAAAAATGGAAAAGAAGAGAATCAAATGTTAAAGTGATTGATAGAATATATACAGTCCAACCTACAGAAGGAGAACGTTTTTTCTTGAGAATACTTTTAAATCATATTAAAGGACCTACTTCCTTTGATGATTTGCTTACAGTTGACGGAGTTAGGAATCAAACATTTAAAGAAGTTGCCAAAAAACTAGGATTTTTGAAAAATGATGATAATATAAGAGCATGTTTAGCCGAAGCTTCTATCACAAAGATGCCAATTTCTTTGAGAGCATTAGTTGTAACTATTTTGGTTTTTTGCAACCCATCAGGTGTGAAAAACTTATGGGATGAGTTTTTCGATCATATGGTGAAAGATTATCAAACTTCAAATAATATTAATCAAATTATTCTAACGAGTCGTCTTTTGAAAGATTTAAATATGTTACTTCTCCAACACAACAAAAGCACAACTGCTTATGATCTTCCAAATATCTCAAGAACATATGATTGCGATGCATATGATGATAGTTCATAGCTAATTGAAGAACTAGCAATTCCTATTTCCGAAGATATACTAGCCATTGAAAAGTTGAATGACGACCAATTGAGAGCCTACAATACAATTATGATGCAATTGTGAAAAAGGAGAAATGCTTGTTCTTTATAGATGGTCCGGAGGGACGGGAAAAACATATTTATACCATTCTATTTTGACCACTGTTAGAAAAAACGGTCGTATTGCAATTGCAACAGCTACATCTGGTATCGCTGCAACTATACTACCTGGTGGAAGAACTGCACATTCAAGGTTTAAACTTCCATTACAACCAAAAGAACATCAACATGCTCAATAAGCAAGCAATCAAAATTAGCAAAACTTCTAAAGCAATCAACTATTCTTATGTGGGATGAAGCTACAATGGTACATCGTTATGCTTTTGAGGAATTTGATAGAATTATGCGAAATATAATGGATATAGACGAAACATTTGGTGGTAAAATCCTTATTATGGGAGGAGATTTTCGACAAGTATTTTCGGTTGTGCCTAAAGCTACAAAAAATGAAACAATTAATGCATGCGTTAATAAATCATTTTTATGGAAAAAATTTCAAGTTTTACATTTAAAGAAAAACATGCGAACGACAAATAATATCGCATATTCAAAATTTCTACTTAGAATTGGAGATGGTACCGAACTTTCAACCAATGAAGAAATGATTCGAGTACCAACGAATATGGTCATAAAGTCAAAAAATGACGTTAATCCACTGTCAAAGTCGATAGATACAATTTTTCCAGACTTGACAAAAAATGCTTTCAACAAAGAGTACGTAGTAGAGCATTATTACACCATTAAATGAATATGTCGACAAGCTCATTGAACATGTACTCAATTTATTTCCTGGAAATGAATTCATTTACTTCCATATGATGCGGTAGAAGATGATGCTCGCAATTTACACCAACAAGGATTTCTAAATTCAATCGCTCCTGGTGGACTGCCTCCACATTGTTTGAAATTGAAACTTGGAGCACCAATAATGTTGTTAAGAAAATTGAATCCGAAAATTGGATTATGCAACGGAACGAGGCTTATATGTAAACAACTCAATAAGAATAGCATTGATGCTGAAATTATCACTGGACATTATGTTGGTGCTAGAGTTTTCATTCCAAGAATCTCACTAAAGCCACCTGAAAATTTGAATTTACCATTTGTGTTAATACAAAAACAATTTCCAATTCGTTTGTGTTTTGTTTTCACTATAAATAAGGCACAAGGGCAAACAATAAAAAATACTGGAATTTTTCTATCTGAGCATGTGTTTGATCATGGAAAACTATATATGGCGTTTTCACGAGGAGTTTTAAGTGCTAATACCAAGGTGCTAGTAGGAAAAAGGAGACGTTGGACAAATTGGAACTTTCACTAAAAATATTGTTTACAAAGATGTTTTACTAACTTACTAGGAATAAAGGTACTTAATTTCATCTTCATATATCATCAACTTTTCAAGACACATCCTTGCATTATTTACCTCTTCTTCTATACTATCTGCATGTAAATCTATAGTATATGCTATCTTCCATCACCCTTAAATTACATTTGTTTTGAATTTTAAAGAACCAACTTTAACTAATTGATTTTAAATTTGAAGATTTATCGTAAATATTCATTATATCTACTTATTCTTCATCTCTCTTACTTCCAGATTTAACCGATAAAAATTTATCTACCGCTTTATTCCTTCTTCCTACATTTTTGTAGTCTTTTTGTCTTGGAAACTATTGTGATACAAGTATAAAAGATGATTAGTTTACTCTTGAATGTTAATTGTTACAAATTAGTTTCTTTCATATATGATTATTACCCAGAAGTTTCCTTTACGTTTATTCTTTATTCATTGATTATTTTATTTTTATTGTTTACCCATTGAATAACCTAACTAAATTTTACTTACTTAGAACAAATTATTTATCCATTATTAGAGGTTGCAATGTGATTTTCATTGAGCAATGGACAGCCAATGTCAGAGATTCAAATCTAAGTGAAAGTTGCATTTCTATATAGTTGGTCATCCCAATCATTCTAGCAATTTTTTTCCAAAATTTCATGTTATAATTCTTTAATAGACTAATTTTTCCCAAACTTCAACATTTGATTTTGTTTGTATATTTGCTTTGTCGTTGGTTCTAAAAAATTATTTAATTAACTGATGCATAATGAGTACATATTGAACAATTTTTGAAAAACATAGATGACCCAATAATGCAAACAAATATTAAGGTGATGCTGAAAGTTATTAGTTACATACTGAACTAGAGTATATGATTCAGACATAATAATATAATATGCGTACATAAATAGAGTTGCAATATGTGCACGAATGTTTTTGCACTGCTTTAATACTGACTTAGAATTATACAATTATCAATTTTTTTCCATCTTTACTACTAATAATGTAAATTCATTAAACTAATTTCAACCGTGTCTTTTTGAATTACCCGAAATACCCTTTCATTTCTTATTAGCCACACGGGCGTAACTGTCGGTGCTTCCCCTCTCATTCTCAACTAAAACCTAATTCTTCTCCCAAATTCATCCACATTACTAAATTCAATTCCTCAAAAACCCCGATTTCATTCGTCGACATCATTAGATCCCAAAAACTTAGTTTTCTTACCCGTGAATCAACAAGGCAGAGTCACTATGGACGTAGCGTCCACAACAGGCTATTGGATGGGTGGCCTGAGATAGCTCATGCGGGCTATCAACTTCTGATTTTCCTTGAAGTTATTATTGTTTATAATGTATATATTTTAACCGAAATGTTTACATGTTTCTTTTTCTTCAATTTCCGACATCGTTGCTCATTATTATTATTTCTGCTTGACCCATTTTTGGAATGTTGCACGCAATTTTCCATTATGATTTTTGGTTCTGATCTGATTTGTGAAACTACAAAATAAAATTTGCTATAAACAACACCGAATATATACAAAAATTTAAATAAAATAATTTAATCGTGTACATATCGTTATACAAATACTAAGTAGTAAAAAATTTGATTTAATCAGTGCTTAAAACGTTTACTGCTGTGCAACTAGAATCCCGGTCGATTTTGACTATCGAAAAGTACAAAACTGCATTTGGCTAAACTCCTTTTGGACCACATGAATATCTTTGATTCAAGAATTGTAGATTTTAAAGGAAAACATACATGATTGTCTAAAAGAAGTTGCTTTAATCATGATAATATAGTGCTTATTGTATTATAGTTAATAGGTTTTTACAGTATTTTAACTCTTTATTCAGTGTCATCTTTGTAATATCACCGGTGGACTTCATGCATCTCTGTATTTTGTATTGTCTAGCAAAAATTAAAATTACCCTCTTAAATGTCTGAAGTATATTACTAGAACCATAAATATGATATTCAGGCTTAAATTTTAAATATGCCAAAGCTAAAGAATAAAACATATGACACAATATCTGATTGTTGTAGTCTGGGCTTCTATTGATGCTGTGAGATATGGTTACGTACCTTTAGTTTGAGATTAACAGATTAAGAATCATGTTGTAAAACCTATGTGGGAGCATTAAGTGCATGCGGGTATTACACTTTTTTTATAGCTTTGAATTTAATTTCCCTGTATTATTTTCAGAAGTTAATACTTAGTATTTTTTGTTTTACATTGGAGACTATTTTACTTAAGGTCCATCAAAAGCAATTTAATATATATGACTAAAAGATGACAATTTTAATTTGATTACACCATTGAACATTATGTATTAGTTCGTTGGCAGACCTATTTTTGTCAATGTATGGAAGATAGTATGAAGTTTTCTTCTTTTGTAACCTAAGGATATGAAAATTCTTAGGTTGATTTATTTGGCTCGTGAATACATTTTTTGTAATGGATTGCCATACGTTTTGTTAAACAAGGGCTGCGTCCAGATTATATGCTACTGACGGATTTTGGTCGCTGTGAAGTTCTCATGAAAACAAAAGGAAGACAGCTGGTCACATCCGTGACTGTCAAGTTGGTATAAAAAAATTGGAACAAAATATTATAGTTTACTCAGTTTTACAGCATAGAGTTTACTCAGTTTTGAAAGACTTAGCGGAAATCTTTGTTCCAAATTGTGCCTTTTTTCATAGCTTAACAAACCACACTGCTATTAACACTGCACTTTCAAATACAATTTGTGTATTTCATTTACTGATCAAAAATATGTTACTATTCCATACAGTGAACTCATCTACATATCATCAACAATTTTCAAGATATCAACTTACCAACAAAAGTCATTCTAATCCAAAATTATATTTATAATCACAAGAAAGTAGGCCTCGGCTGCAACTAAAATTTGAGAGAAGCGATGGTGAAACTAAGCTTAATGAAATGCTCTTCTATTCTTCCCTTTTTTCCATTATATGTGCATTTGATTTGTTTGTTTCTCCTTTTTTTCCATTTTTTCGTTGTGGCATTGTACTTATCTGACCTACGTATTCTTTTGCTTTTGTTGGATATAACTATGTTCACTTTTATCTGTAAAACTATTCTATCGCATGTACCTATCTCTTCCATTCTCAAACCATGCTCTAATGTATTTGTTTTTAAATACAAAAAAGTCTTTGTGGATCTTAAATGCATCAATTTATTGTAAAGGAAACGGAATTCAACGTGCATAAACTTGATATCGTTGCTTCTTGTTGCCCCAATTGGAATTTGAATAATGATACATGTAGTATTTAAATAGAAATCGATATTAAATCCTTAATTATCCATCAAACAATAAAAAATCCGATTAAGAATGAGTAAATTTGAAATAAGTTATAATGAAGGAATTAAAACAACGTGCTCTTTGAAAATGATAGCATAAATGTTATGATGTAAGTAGAAACATTCAAAGGATTAGATGATAGCATAAATGTTATGATGAAGTGGAGATTTGGTAATGTAGCCTCACCAACTGCGTAAAGAAATGGAAGCAACCTGACTAACCGCAAAGCTTCTTCAGTATGCTCCAAATGAAGGTTAGAGGAAATGTTTACCAAAGTGGAGATCTGTTAAGCATGTCTCACATTTGAGAGTGCGTATGTGAACGTTAAGTCCTACATTGTAAGAAATATGGTGCATAACATGGTATATATGTGGAACTAGTGGCATGTAACGTTGAGAATTTCTTTTGTTACAAACAAGTGTTGGCAAAACCATGTATGTGTCCGTTCCGAAAGGTGGTAAAAAGGATGTTCAATCGGGACACTGGAGCATCGTAAACCTTCATTAAGGTAGCGTCATTTTAGAACAATGAAGCGCATCTATGGAAACGCGTTGGAGTGCCGAAACACAACATATTAGAGCTTGCATTCATTTTGAACGGCGTTGCAATTCCATTTGCTTGAAGAAGAATTAGTGTGCCAAATAAAATTTAACTTCCTAACCTTATGCAAATTATGGAATCATAAGGTTAAAGTTAAAACATCTTTGATTCAAACTTTGAATTTTTTTAATCATATAACGTGAAATCTTTTCACAATCACATATTTAACAAAAATATTGACGAGTATATTCAACAAAATGTGAATTTGAAAAAGAAAAAAATACAACGTAAATGATATATGAGAGACTACCGACCATGGAGCACTAAAAAGGACGGAGCTGGTGATCTAGCAAGAAGACATTGTGATTAGATGCAGGCCTACCTGGACGTGCATATATACTCGTATTAATTATGACAAATTTGGTCGTATATACAGCTCCACTATGAACGAACAATACTAACCTTCAGCCATGCCTGAACTAAGGGAGGTTCTTAAATAACAACATTCGGACAGAGCAAAGAAGTGGACACGAATGGAGCGAGGTTCCCTAAAGAACATCACATGTGCCTAGTATGGTTCTTTAAAGCACCTGACTCGTTTTGAGCAAGGTTTTCTTAGATAAACATTTTTAAAAATCATCCTCAGCATGAGCATGGTTCATTATATAACCTCACTTGGCCCGAAGTTCTTTGAGAAAGAAATCTCACTCGGCCCAAACGAGGTTCGCTGAAGAACCTCACTCGGCCTGAGTGAGGAACTTACAACATACATAGTATGGGAGGGTAGCGTTGGTATACACTAGGGTGTTAACAGAAATTTATGGGGTGTGTTATTTTTTTTCCAAATTAGTGGAGGGTGAAAGAAAATTTTTGTTCAACGAATCAGCCTCTTTTTTGGACTGACTAATCAACCCATACAAACCAATGTAGATGAAAGAGTTTAAATTAAGCATTTCAACAACATGATTCAATACAAACAGTAAAAATAGAGTCATGTGATATTCTACTCCAAGCTGAACAAAATTCATCAATCCGAATTCAAAAGGAATAAATCAAATTCACCTTAGATTTCCTATACCGCCCAAAGGAACTTCTAACATCAAAATCAATCCCGCCCTCCTCACCAGCCTCCTCTTGTCCACTCGCCTCCCCTAACCCTTGTATCCCCAAATTACCAATCCCCTCTATTATCTCGCCATTAACACCACATACAAAAGTATCCTTCTCAAAATCAGCGCTTTTCGTCACAGATCGAGGCTCCTCGTGCCTGAAAGGCACTGGAAGCTGCCGAAACAACTGTGTGACCATTCCATTAATGCCAGCCCCAAACTCCGCCCCAACCTTCCCTAACCTATTCCCAAAGTCAAAAATCGCGTTAACCCCGTCAGAATCAAACGGGTTCTTGCTAGGGTTGGGATTCCACGAAAACGGAGGCGGCGGGTGAGTGATCAAGCCATTGAATCCTTGAGCTAGGCGGTCAGCAAGGTCCTGGCCATGGCGGTGGATTTCTTCCCATGCTTCGAAGGAACGCTCCACGGACATAAGGGTCTGTGACGTAGTGGAGATCGAGCTTCTATGTAATTAAACTTATCTTAATCTACGAAATCTGGGAGAATCCAGGAGCGGTGGGTTTAACGGATAGGTGAATTATTTGGGAGCTTTATCCTTAAAAAAAATCTTGGTGGTGTAGAATTTTTTATGCCTAGGGCTCATAGAATCAAAGTACATTGATTGTCATTTTATGGGCAGTGATGTATGTCTTCCGATTGACAAAGGCTTTCTCGTGCCAGTTGGTTTAGTGTTTAACTGTAATAACTAGTGTGATCTTTGCTTTGCATACGGAAATGATGTATATTTGTATATAAAATAATAATGGCATGACAATAATAATATTATCAACAACAAAGAAAATAGTAATTTTGTAATAGTTGACGTAAAAATGCGTTTCTATGTCGTTTTATCACAAACATCAATCAAGTAGTGCATATAGTACTTTAGGATAAGCTTGCTTGCGGCATAACCCAAGAAGAGAATATGTATGATGAAGGGTCGATCTTCTATTGTTTCTCAACATCAAATATGCTTGAAAATGCTCAATCAATTGGGTCAATTATTGGTCAAGTTCCCTGGCCATAATCATTCTGATTCCTATATAAAGTAGGACAAAAAACCTGCAACGGACAAAAGATTCATTTTACTAATTAAATTTACAGTACTGATGACATAATGATTGAGTTTTCATAACTTACCATGAAAGAAACCATATAAATCTTGTTAAAATGTTTCTTGAATAAGAAATTGCAGAGGGTGAAGCTAGTTTCCAACAAAAAAAGAGGATTAATAAAATTTCCAACCCAAAAGCATTGAGTTGCTAACGTTTTATTGATTTGAAAACCCATATATTGTATAGATTACTCCCCGTATACATGAAATTATAAATGTTTTGTAAGAGTTATATTAAATCTTCCCTTGTTTTCAATTTTGGTGAAAAGAAATTCTAGTTCAATGATATAAATAGTGAGCTAATAGATGTGTGTAAGTGAATCACTGGAACCCATGCAGTCTATCAAAAATATGACTAAAACCGGGCCTTTGAAAACAAGCATTAAATCAACATGGCACAGGATAAAGTTGTACTCTTTGGGAACAGATAGAGTTATCACAACCTGAGGACATTAATTTTTAACTACAGGACATTAATTATTCCTGGTCTGTACATGCTAGGTATTGATCCTTCTCCCTCTCTTCGGTGCTCATTTAAGAAATGGTATATATAATGCATTGACGGCTATAGTTACAACATACAAAATAAATTATGATTATACCTAATGTTTTGAATAGTTATGTGACTTTTTTCTTCGCCGTATCCTTACTTTCCAATTGATGCCAATGAATTTAACTCTACTAGTATCAGCTTAAGACTGCAAATTCGATTGTAGTCAAATTTAATTGTAGTACGAACGTCTCCATCTTACAATCACGTCAATCGATGTTCTCCTGAATTTATATAGCTCATGATGACTAAATATTATAAATAGTATATAGGATGATTTATGTAATTCATGTAAAAAAGTTAGGAAAACTAAAAAAGATAAAAGGAAAAAAAATAATTTAATAATAATAACAGTTCCTATAAAGGAATATCTTAATTTTTTATTCTCTCTCTTTTACCACTATATAGATATTCATCAGTGATTATTAATCACATAGTCTCCTTCATATTTAATCATTATTCATTTACCCAAAAACCCCTACGAAGAAAAATAACTCAAATTTTGTGAAAAGAAATATATAGCAATGGTTTGGCAAGCTTAAATGTAGAACTTTATTTAAACACTATTACATATTTCAACGAAGCGCTAAAACTCATAATATAAAAAAAATACATGTCAAATTAATGTATTCTGCTATATGCATGAATTTTTTTAGCATAGTCGATATGTAAATTGGAACAAATAGACAAAGTTTTTAATGTATCTACTCCTAAGTTACTCGTGTAGAAAATTGACTATGTAGCCTAGATTCAACTCTTACGTTCATTTTTTAACTACCGTCATAGAATTCCCTGTGTATGAGTTATCTATCGGATTGATATATGAGCAGATGAAAAAAAAAACATCATTTAACTTGACAATGATTGGAAATAGGCATTAGTTCTAAAAAAGTATCGGATTAGCTGATATTTCAACCTCTTAAGTCGTACTTGTATTTCATGTTTAGTCCACTTCGAATTATTCACTATCCCATCTGCGTATTACTAATGACCAATTTACTCATTTGAAATTAATGTTTATTACCTTAAATTCCTGAACCAACAAAATATGAACACCATTTTTTCTTGAGCGGATAGAAGGCTGGCTTCCACCACCAAGTGTAGAGATGAGATCAACTAACATGCAAGATAATGCGCTTGTGCGCAAAGCATAAGATAGCTACCTAATTTGAAGGTGTATCTTTTGTGTTCCTACTGCATGAGATGTTAATCACAATGGCCATCAGATGTAAGATAACTCTGTCTGTGCCACCTTAATGAAGCCCTTGGCATGACTGTACAACATAATATTGAAGTGACTTCTGATTTTGTTATATAAAAATATTAAACTGGAAAAGAACACATAATTAAAAATTCTCAAAACCATAACCCTTGAATATTATATTATGATAAACTACACGGATTTTGTATGTTTACATTGGATAAATATATCATTGGAAAAACATAATATGATACTACATAATACATTATGATATACAGCAACCCCAAATATGTAGTAAGACATTCGCATTTTGTCAAGAACATAAGTCAAACCTAATCATTTTTTTTCACTGTGGTGTTTTCAACTTAGCAGCAGCCTTTGAATCATATTTGAATCCAATTTATTTAAACTTATTTGGGAATAAGTTTTATTTTTCTAACTAAACTTTATTTCAGTTTTAGCTTTTAAGTTTATTATAGAATAATAAATTAAAGGAAAACTGGACAAACACATGCAGAAGTGTATCACAAATAATGCAATGAGTTCACACACAGTTGCAAGCTGACAGAACTCAATCTATGAGAATCATTTTTTTTACCAATTTATTTAGAAAGATTTCACAAATAAAGAAGTTTGAAAAATAAGCCAATCCAAGTAGCCACATAACAACGTTTTAGCAAACCTTTCCATTTAAAAAAAATAAAGTATGTAAAGAACTGTATTTACACGAATAAAATGGTGAACTTACAACTCATGATAGCAAATTCACAATCTGTTGTATAATATATTACAATATGATAAATCAAAAGGCAAAACATACATTATAAAATGTATTATAGAAATAAATAAATGGTAGGACTTGTAACTAAGATTGATGCGAGCGCAAAATTTACTTACAACATAGAAGTAGAGTAATTAATTTCAATTTTTTTATGACATGGTAGATAATTAAACTTACTTCATCTATATGTATAAATTTGTTAACGATATGGCTAACATTTAATTTAGTAGTTAGAGAAAAGTGAAAATGACCATAGGTTAAACTGGTAAACTTTGTAATCAGTTAACCAAAAATGAAACCAAAATAAATTCTTAACATTAATTAACATATCTTGGCGGTTCAAGAGCATCGTGGTATAATATACAAACCATTTATAAAAGTAGTAATCATTCAAATATCAAGAATGCATTCCAAAGTTCACATTAACAAATAATTTTTTTAATATGTAAGAACCCTCAAGAGGAAAATAATGCACGACGTTTTTAATTAATAGTTTCCATGTACTTCATATTTAATCGCAACTCAACAAATATGAGTAAGTCAAATTACATTTAAAGATTCTGAAGCATGATCTCTTACCTCAGCATGACAATTGTATTAGGTATTTATTAAAGCAAATACTGCATTTTGGTTTATAAAAGAATTTGGAAATAATAACTTCATAATAGTTTCGCAGAGGTAGTTTTCGTATGGGACAGTCTTGCGAATCACCAGAAAAGTTAAATATAAATTATTAGTGTTTCACATGATATATTCACGTGATTATGAACTATTTAGCATAACTGGTATTATGATAGCATCCTCATACTCAAAAATTAGTGTTCAGAGCATATAGCGTTCCTTACATTTGATGTAACTAAGATTCATGCCAGCGGTATGTGAAAGAGTGTTGGCAAACTATCAAAACTTATAGAGTGGATGGAAAATAAAGAATGCATTAAACGGTTGCGCAAACGAAAGATAAATATAATAGTAACGATAACTCTAGAGCATATCAAATAAAATATAATTTTTTTTAGATAGTGTTTTTTTAATTCAAGATATATGTATATATATTGTTTAAAAATAAACATGATGTTGTTTGCCGATCTACATTTGTTATCTTGTAAGGAAACCATATGTAGTGACTCCTTTCCTAGTTAGTTAATCGTCATCGTCAAAATGAAGTCATTAACCTACATAGAGTGAAAATAAATAATGATGCTTACCGAATCACTTTAATATGATATAGCGAAAAGGATCTATAAAAAACAAAAGATGACAAATATGTATCATTACATATATATTAACTATCGTTCGATTTGTTTCACTGGTTAGGTTATTTTGGTAACCTACATCTAAAAAATAATTTGGATGGGAACCTAAATGTTAATAGTAACACTTGTATGAAACTACAGAATTCAGTTTTAGTTGTTGCAACTCCATATTAGTATTTCAAAATTAAGATAAATTTATGATAACAAAATGTGCCCAAGCTTATGTATCTGAAAATGCAAAGGACACAATTATTGATTGATCAGATAAACAATCCTCACAAAGGAGAAAACACTACAACTTAAAGTTTAGCAAAAAGAAAACATAAAAACATTCTTAATCTAGGAAAGTAGTGCCACTCATTAAATAGAGATTAACGTATGGTTGCTTATGGAACTGAAACTATATGTGTCTGAAAGCTACATTTTGTTTTATATTTTTGTCCCTACTAAAACCTAACTGTTAAGGGAAAAATCCTAACTAAATCCTGAATCTGCCAAGTATTCCTAGCTTTGGTTTAATGCCTACTAGCATTATCGATTAAAAATTTCATGTATTCCTTAAATAGAGCAACAGAACATCATATAGCGTTACTGTACAATTGGTAGAATTAAAGAAAGAACAAATGAATATGTAAATCCTTGATCATATTTTGAACAATAAATTTTATGAAAAAAAGGAAAACATTAAACTTATTTGAAAAATAGAAAAAACCTAATGAAATCATTCTCTAACTATCCAGAGAATATTTAGTCGGAAGTTCAAAATATCTTTATTAGAATGAAACACCCAAACAACCTTATCTAAAACGGTAAAGGAAAAATGTAATCATTTCAAGATAAAAAATGTATTGAGACACTAGAAACTGAACAATATAAAATATGTAAAAAGAGAAGGGGAATTTTTTATGGAACAATGAAATCATCTGAGAATTCAAATTCAAGCATAAAGATTACCTGAACGCATCATATAATGGTGCTATGCAGTCTCCGATCGGTACAAAATATAAAAACCCGCATTGATTTGGAAAACGTAATAAATAATCGTGTATTAGGCTGTACTGTTTTACAAAAAGCATGGAAAAAATTGCATGAGAAACTTACCATATTAGCTGCTTGGAACATATTCATAAACGGCCTGGTAGCATAAACCGACCGGGAAGCGTAGATGGAACAACGACTTTGGAGATGAAATCATTTAAGGATTCAAACCAGCAAGATGGTCAGCAAGTTCGGTTTGTGTTTTTCAAAAAATCATTACTTTTCTTTCAGTTGAAAAAACGCATATTTGATAGCTATGAAGTTAATTATCCATTAATCCCTTATAATGCAATAGTAAAGCGAATTTATCACATTGGATTACAATATAGGCAATATAAGCTTGTAACTGAATTCAGTGAGAAAGAAAAACGCAGGCAATGAATTTAAAAAATCCTAAACTTTTATATCAGAAAACAAGTAGGGTAGATACAGGAAATAACTTATCTATCTTAGACATTAGCGGTAATATGTCTCAAAAGCAAACAATACGAGATATCGAATCGAAGAGTAACATACAATGCACATATAATTTCAGCCTAATAGAGGCCAAACTTGTGGGAAATTAATACATTATGTTAGACATTAGTGGCAATATGTCTCAAAACCAACAACACTAAATATCGAATCGAAGCGTAACATACAATGCACATATGATTTCAACCTAACAGAGGCCAAACCTGAAGGAAATTAGTACAACTTCTTCCATAATATATAGTGTTAATTGCATCGTTCTAAATAAAATATCCAGTTTGTTTAATATTTATTTGTCAACAAATTTTTGGTCTGACATAAAGGAACAATTTTGAGGAAAAACTGGTTATCGAGTTACAGACTATATAGTTTATTTGATGTTATGGGAATATATCATTGTGCATGGTATAATAATGTGAGACAATAGTTCGGTCCAAAAATATGATATTATTTGCTCTAAACTAAAAATTGCGAGGAATGTTTCAACTATTACAAAAAATATCTTAACACAGATAAAACATAGGATGGAGCAAGGGATGCTATAAATATCATAATTTGCCTTTTTGCGATATAGATTAACAGTTGACTGTAAGCACAAAGGACCTCATTATAACGAAACAAATAATTACAGTAAAAGTACTACGGTGATACCTTAAACACATGGGATAGGACCGTAGTGCAGAGCAGCTGGAGAGGAATATTTGGCATTGCTTTGAAATTAGAAAGCCAAGGCACAGTTGGAAAGAGGCCGTGGCCGGGGATGAGAAACCGATATTGTAGGGTTTTGAAACTTAGATGCTCTTATTCTGCTATGGACTACATCAGGGCTGGGACCTAGCCTATAGAGAGGAGGGCTGGAAAGGGAGATTCGTCAACGGGTAGAGTGGCAAGGGACGATTTGCAGAATCACCGACCTAGGGTTAGGAAGAGAGGCGGTAAACAAAAGGGGCGACATGAATTGGTAGGGATCTGACGCATATAAACCGAGGGGAGGGGAAGAGAGACGAAGGGGAAAGCGAACTATATCGCACGGAGGGGAGGAGGGACGAAGAAAGGCGGCGGAGAGAGCGACAGAGGGATCGGTAAAAAAAGCGAGGAAAGAACGATAAGATGGAGGAAAAAAAGAATTATATCCGGAGACAGTTGAGTTTGCAAAATTGGTAGGGCTTCTGTGCTCTTAAAATTGAACTAGGTGTTCATAGTGTAGTATTGATGCAACGGGCACACCATAATGTTTGATAATTGTAGTTTGAAAGATAGTCAAAGTTTGCGAAATTATATTTTGATGGTTTATTGTAACATATATTATTGTATGACATAATGGTGGCTTCTAATACAAGAGTGATCTAGTTAGAGTGGATCGGACATTGAACTTTCAATTTCGTCCATGGAATCCAATAATCCTAATCAACCACACCGCACAATGTATTAATTTCGAGATGACTAATCCAAGGCGTCACATATAAATATATAGGCTTCACCATTAAACTTTTCTACAAGATTATCACATGCTTTCCTCCAAAAATAACCATAGTGATAACTAATATGTGATGGTTAGGATTACACTATACCAAACATCAAATGGACTCATAAGTAAACACTTTTTGATGTAATTCATATATGGCTTTATACCCATCAACTATATTGATACGAGTATATAATATTAGTTTGGGAATCGTGTAATCCATTAATACAAGTTTGGCTAGTGAAGATGGAGACTTTACTTTTGCAGGGATGTAAGGATTTTTTTTCGAATATTTCATCTTTTAGCTTTTAGCTCCCCAGGAAAAAAGAAGAAAAAAGTCATGAATGAAATCTCAGTCTTCAACCTCTCATATATGTTTCTTGAAATTTGACGACATTCGTTCATAAATCATTACATTACTATAAGAGATATATGCAACATGTGTGATTATAAATTTGCTACCACTTCATTATTATCGCAATAACCTATATACTTTTCCATTCTAAATGAGGAGTAAAAAAGTTTAATTCAATGTTTTGTACCATAATTTGTTCTAGACAATTTCAAGTTCCAATAAAGTTCAATCATGTTAATCTAAAGTTAAATATTGGCATTAGCATTATTGCAAAGTTTAATTTTAAAGAAAAGAAATCTTTAAGGGTATTTAAATTAATCCTTCTATAACATGGAATGCACATCCTTGTATAACAACTTGATTACACATGTGCTTTTACAATAGAAAACTATGGAAGGTTTGCGATTTATGATCAACCAAACATTGTGTAATCACATACCATAAGTCATGTAAGCGACTACTTAAAATATTAGATGAGTACATAAGAATGTGCTCTGTAACATCCATATATATAAGGATTAACTATACTTTAGAAAATAATAAAGTACTCGTTAAAATATTAAGTTTCAAAAATTAATGCATTCCCTTTATGCAAGTGTAAAGTTGGTTTGTTATTTATGTTATGAAAAATTACACAATGTGTAAGATTCCATATGTCAAATAAACACCAATGGCTAGATCTCAATTAAACTACAACCAATGAATCTAATAAATTCAATTCATAGCTTCAAACAATTCCAAATTACAGATCCAAGTAGACCAAAAAACAGATATCTTATTTCACTTTATAAACCCCATTTATAAATTCCATAGTCTCATCCTTCTTTTAAAACACAGTTTCAAACACTAAATCAATTTCCAAATAGATTTTCGAAATTTACTCCATTTTAAGAATAAATTCCTTTACTTACTCAATTTATTTCAAAACCCATTAATTACAGTTTTACTCCTTTATTATGATTAAAATCTTATTTAAACCGAAAATACCAATTTTATATTTTATTTCAAAATTCTTCTTTTATTTCTTCCCAAACCATTTAAATCCTGAATTTAAAATAAATCCTTTAATTCTTTAAATAATATCACTTAAATTTAGAAATTCATTTACTCCCATTTGTTCAAAAATCGCCTCTCCGATACATGGAATTTATTTATTAGAATTTAAAAATCAACTTTTATCCCTTTCCAATCCATTCTTTAATTTATCCAAATTCTCTATAATTATTTTACTTAAAATTTTTCTCTTTTATTTTCCCTTCAAAAATCCAATCTATATATTTGATAACTCAGTATGCCCAAATATATTAAATCAAACCATAACATCCAATATTTTTGATTACCAATATAATCTATCACAGATTATCAAATAAATTATATCACAGAATATTAAACAATCTAAATATTTTGAGGAATCCAGTTGGAACCCTCTAGCCTGTTTCCCAGCATCCAAGATGTTAGCACAATAATTTAAAATACCAATCCCGCTTCAAGGCGGGATATTGTGTATAAAGGGTCATCCGCTATTATGCGAGGCGCATAGGATCTTGTCCGCTATATAATACGGGAAATCAATCACTCCAATATATACTATATATACATTATCACATCCAAACAGATAACAATTATCAATGCAATCAAACAACCAATAATTTAAATTTAACTATTTAAATTTAAAGGTAATCCATATGAGTGAGATTAACTCACCGTTGATTTTTTTTGATTTGCAATCCAATCCATCTCGACTTGTTTCTCCATGATTTTAGATTTTGTATAAACAATTCACGATTTATTACTATTTGAACCAATCGAACAATTTATTACCATTTATTAATTTAATTAACTAAGAAATTTACTTAAACTAATTTTTCCTTTAATAAATTAATTTTAATGACTAAAATAATTGAATGAGCTAATTCAATAAGTTAACCACATTTTTATATTTTTTAAAAACCATTAACTACTCTAATTAAATGGGTTAACTAAATAATTAAATCACCATAATCCATTTTTAAAGTGTACAAGTAAATATGTATATTTATTTCCCTTTGAAATCACATACATTTATAAAAAGGATTTATATATAAACTTTACAGCATTATAAAACTCCCTTTTTCCCAAACTTTATTTATAAAAAATAATTTCTCTTTCCCTATTTTTTTAAATCTTGTCTAATATATACATATTTACCAAATTAAAAACTGAATTAATTAATACTTTACTGTTAACACTCTAACAGCCGATCGTGATGCACTACCCTGCCCACACAACTCATCACCGACCTCGCCGACGATCCCTCCAAACGACCCTTTTCTCTCTGCTCGAATTCAAGCTGCAAGACCTCGCCACCATGCCAAACCCGATTGACTCGAACCCCCAAACGACGCAACTCAAACCCTACCTGCCTCGGTCCCACATCAAGACTTGCCTACCGTGCCTATGCGAGCATCCCTTACCATCGCGTGCTCACCCATCAAAGCCTTCCAGCAATTCGCCACTCCACAACGTTCATCCCCAAGCTTGAAGATGCCGTCACAGCCACGAATCGATGGCGACGCTTAATAACTACACGACGCAGCTTGGATCGCGTCTCCTTTTACTCAACCGCAAGCCCTTCATCATTTTTTTTCGTTATCGATTTTGAACACGATAAGGAGAGCAACCACTTTCTTTTTTTTAATTGCGAAATAGTTTGGAAAAGAGGAAGGAAAGACAACGTTCCGCCATTATTTCTTAGCTTCGAGTTGTTTTATTTTATTTTATTTTGAATCTCCGCTGTTTTTTTCATCTGGTTCCGATTTTAAAAAGAGGAAGGGGACGCGTGTTAACATGGGTGGACATGTGTAATACTAGGGGAAGCACGTATTAGATGCGGTTACAGTGTTTTGAAGGGGAAAACATATATATTAAATTTAAATCGTCTCAATTACGCAACTCACAATCATGACCTCCTATCGAGGCGTGTAGCTAGATGCTTATAATGTTATACCCCTAATACAAATGCAATGGGAAAAGTTTCGAGGCCTAAATCGACCGTATGGAGAAGATAGCTTTTGAACCCTGTTATCATATTGAATTTTCAATATATAAATTTTAGCTCGTTTATTTACCGTACAATCACATGACAACTCCAACCGCTATGAAAATTGAAATCCGATAACAATACACTATTACAGATCTAATGGAACTGATTTCGTCAAATTCCGAGATTGTGCCTCAGAATGCTATTTTTAAATGTCAATTTAAATGATACAATTTTCAAACTGAACAAAACACTTTCAAACTCAATTCTAAAGCTTCCATTATCTTCAGTACTATTAATATAAATTTATAAGCCTTTGAAATATTTTTAACAAGCATAAAACTGAAGATTCAATAATTTACCTAACTTTCAATAATTAAATTCAATAATTTAATTGCCAAATAAATAGTGATATTTGAAATTTAAGCTAAACTAACTTTCAAATATTTAAAATCAATTAAATATTCCAATTTCAAATATCCAAAAATTCCGGGTTGTCGCATTCCTTTTCTCTTTAAAGAATTTCGTCCCCAAAATTACTAGTTAAGAGGAATGGTCCATAAGCCGTTAACTATTTTCCCAAAACCAAATAGTCTCTAACAACGCCAAACAATATTTTTATTAATGACACACTAACCCTCTTTCTAACTTTCCAAACCCATCCATAGGTTTCAGACAAAATTATTTATTAAACCATTCAAATTATAACTTGAAACCAGATTTTAAATTATCAAAATTTTTAAAAAAATTTCTAACTCCCTAAATTTTCGAAAAATTTCGCCAGCATCACCTTTGCGTAGTTGGAGCGATACAACTACAAAATGCCTCTATGGGCCCCCAGATTTCAAAAGAAAACAAAAGGCCAAGTGGCTAGATCAGAAATCATCAAATTTCATACAGAAATTTAAATACATTCCTTTTTGTTAAGTAATTCAATTTATCTTCTGAAATCAAAAACACCAACTTATCCTTTGCTTTTAAATACATGTATATTATTTAGCAATAATATCCAATCACAGCATTCAAATTATTTTATACACTTTTTTTACAACATTTTCAATGTCTATTTCATTCAAGCCCAAACGATGCACATATATCATCCGTACGCAACAATTCGATCGCTCGCTCGATCACACAATTTCACTTCCGAACTTGTAGCATCCACCCGACTTCCTAGTGCGGATCCAGATCTTGTTTCTTAATCAGAAACCGTCATTCTCCTTGCATAGCCACGAACTATGATAGAGAATTTTCAGAATCAATCAAAAATCCATATCCAGGGTTTGCCGTCGAAAATTGAGTGAAAAATCCCAACTCAGATTGGTATAACTACCTTGAAATTCTATGCTCGAATCTGGATCAGAACGTTATGCGAATAAAATAATATACGTACATCCTACATATTTATTTCAATTGATTATTAGCTTTATCGATTCTCTTTTATTCACATTTATTTTGATTTTTATTTACCTATTCCCAACTATAATTTCTCTGATTTTTATTTACCTATTCCCAACTATAATTTCACATACTTCTACTAAATCTTCATTCAAATATTAAATTAGAATATTCTCCTAATGTCAAATTTTACTTAAGAATTTCACCATCCATTACTTAAGTCCAATATGAATATTTTATGTACTTCTTATATTTAATTTCACTTCACCACTTAAGCTTTTGTATCTATTTTCATTTAACTCAAATTTTAATTCCATTCTAAATTCAATTTACCCTTCATTTTTAAATATTGAATTCTATTTATCTTATTTCCAGCCATATTTAATTAACCCTTTCTTTAATTAGTTCCACTTACTAATTTATTTTAATTCCCAATGGATTTACTTCCAAACTTTAATTATTTTTAGTCCACTTCGAACTAGTTTTATAACTTCACTTTACTTTGCTCAATATTATTCCAATATTCAATTCCAGTTCATTTGCTTACCCACTTAATCAATAAGTTTACTTACTAATTTTTATTTTCAATCTTTTTTTTTATTTAGTCCAACTCAACTATATTTTTCAATTTTACTTTACTTAACTTAACACAAATTGAATTTCAAATATACAGTTTAAATTCCATTTACTTACAATTTAATTTAGTTTGTTTCATTCTGTTAACCCCGCCTTGACCATGACTCACCGATCTAGTGCATCAAGAGGTTCCGACCTAACAGTTAGAAGCATGCCGACCTAAGGCTTAACAGGGGGTGCCGACCTAAGGCCTAAGGGTTATGCCGACTTAACACTTCAACGAGGCTACCGACTCAACATAAATACCGACCCAACAGCCTTAGCTCATTGCCGACCTAAAATGAATGGCAACTCAATGGTTACCGACTTAATGACTCAGAAGGGACAGCGACTCAAGGGAGACCGACTTAAGATTCAAAGGGTTACCGACCTAGTAGGATTGAGAGGCATACCGACTTGAGAAATACCGAGTTAAGGCTAAAACAGTTGCCGACCTAACGTGGGTACTGGCCTAAGACTCAGAAGATACCGACTCAGTGACTTGACCGAGTTACCGACCTAATGCCCCACCAAGCTGGCGACCTAGAATAGTTGCCGACTCAAGTCACAACCGATCCAGCTCCCCAGTTATCTCATTCACGATCCAGGACTTATCATTTGGACCGTGACTTGCGACCTACCAAGTTAACTCGTCCACGACCTAATATAAGCCCGATGCCATGTTACTGAGAAGAGGTGGTGTTGACTTGGAGGCGACCTTAGACCGGTCACGACTCACCTTAAGTCGGCTGCGGCTTAACTTGAGTCGGCCACGGTTTAGGACTTGGCAAAAATTTCAGAATCAGAACTCTCTATAAATAGGCAACCACCTCCAACATTCAAAGGACTTTTTTGGAGCACATTCTCTTCATACACCGTTACCTTGCTGCATTGAGAACTTCATCAACACTTAGAGCTTTCAAGATTAGAGGAATACATCAAAGAAATTCACGAAGAAACCACACATCTTCAACATGAATTTAAGGACTTTAATCGACATTGAAGCTTAAGACTTGTTCCAAATCACTTGTAACTTGAAGTATATTGTACTTGAGAGGAATTGTATCAGCTTGTAACGGGATTATTAATAAAAGTGCTTAGAGTGGACGTAGGCTATACCCTTAAGCCGAACCACTATAAAATTGTTGTTGTTTACTGCTTTTCTGCTATTACTTGCTTGTAATTCTTTCCCGATCTATCGGGTGGTGCTTTCACAACTACACTTCACACACCGGGGTGTTAGCGTTCACATTTTAGCGTTAACATTTTTGGTGCTTTCACTGAGAATTGAACTCAGGAAAACTGTCATCATTGCTTCACAGAGATTTGAAGAAAGAATTTCCTTAAAAACCAGAAGTCTATCTGAGATTATGGCTCCTGGAAGGAAAAGTAGATCTGTCAGATCTGGAAACATTCAAGAGGGAACCTCCGCTTCCCCTGTACCTAATCAACCCACTCCATCTGTTGGAGTTACGAAAGCGGAGTTGGATGCTGTGATTCTAGGGCTAAACCAGCAAATAAACGCCCAAAATGCACAATTAGAGGCTCAAAGTGCCCAGAATGCTCTGATTCTGAATAAGTTGAACGATTTACTTGGGGCAAACAATCAACCAGCTGGTAATGAAAGGAACTATGCTGGCAACATTCATGATGTTAACGAAAGGAATGCTCCTGAAAGGGCTACTAGTCCCTTTGAGCAGGCAGTTCCTGAGGCTGGTGGATCTAGAACTCGGCATGATGAGGAATATCTTTCCGGAATGGTCCGGCAGATCATGAAAGAAAGTATGCAAAGGGTTGAAGATGAGAAGGAATGGGGTTTCGCCCCAAGTAAAACTCCGTTTACTGAAAAAATCTTGAAGGCGGAATTTCCAAGGAAGTTTGTCCCTCCGACTATTCCAGCTTACAAAGGGACAAGTGATCCGAATGAGTTCTTGTATAAATATGATTGGCACATGACAGGTGCCAGAGCCTCTGACGAAATAAAGCGTCGATATTTCCCCGTATACCTGGAAGGTGTGGCTCTACTATGGTTCACTAAGTTGCCAGTCCGATCTATCGATCAGTTTTCAGACTTGACCAGAAAATTCAAGGAGTAGTTTAGACTATATGCTTCGAAGGCCAAGGACATTATGTCACTGTCGAGTTTAGAGCAGAATCCTGGTGAGTCTATCAGATCCTTCTTGAACCGCTTTAATATAGCGCTGGCTGAGGTGGACAATGCTGAACCACGAATGATATTGACTTATCTGATGAGGGCTATTGATAAGTCAAGCGAATTTGGGAAATGGTTAAATATGAAGGAGCCAACCTCTCTCGAAAAGTTCTACAAAAAAGCAGATGAATTCATTCGCTTGGAAAGCCGTCCTTTACCAGTAAAGACAGTGTTGGAGAAAGCAGAAGACAACACTGTCGCTCCACGCAAGAATGAATCGGTGGGGCAAAAAAGGGAGAATAATAATGGGAAGAAACAGGGTAATCTGAAGAAGCCCCGATCCTTCAAGCCATCAGAATATACTCCATTATCACATACACCGGAGCACATCTACCTTGCCACTAAAGATTCCATCGATTTCCCTAAACCTATCCCTTTGAGAACCGGGAAAAAAGACATACAGAGTGGGAAATTCTGCCGCTTCCACAATCAACCCGGTCATGAGACTGATGAATGCCGCCAGTTGAAAAATCTGATTGAAGAGTTGCTAAGAGAAAACAAACTGCAGCAATTTGTGAAGAAGAATAGCAACAATCCTGCATCGTCAAGTCAGGGGCAACAGGTTCCTGTTCATCAGCCTAGGACAGGCGAGAAAGCTACGGGACATGAATCTGGAAGGCCCGTTATCAATGTCATTACAGGAGGGCCTCACCCAGCTGGCAAGAGCTGGGGTGAGATGGAGAGATATTCCAGGGCTTTGAAATATGCTCCAGCCGAAGAAGACGTCTTTGTTTTAGAAGACACTACGCCCCTGAAACAACAGAAAACTTTCAGCGATGATATTGTTTTCAGAGCCAGAGATTCCACAGGTATAGAAGCTCCTACCCTAGATCCCTTGGTCATCTCGGCTGGTATTGGACCGGCCATTGTCAGAAGAGTCCTCATCGACTGCGGAGCATCATGTAATATCCTCTTCAAGAAGACATTTGACCAGATGAAAATCCCTATGATCGATGTACAAGCCTCATCACAGAAGATCGCTGGCTTCACTGGGGAGCCAAAGCAACCAATTGGGACCATCGATCTGCTTGTAGAACTTGGGGAAGCAGAGAGGAAAGTGGTCCGCAAGCAAACATTTGTGATTGTCGATGAGTTTTCTGCTTATAATGCTTTTCTTGGCCGTCCAACACTCGCAGCATTCAAAGCTATCCTAGCCCCGTGGTGCCTCACTATTAAATTCCCTACTGACAATGGAGTAGGAGTTATAAAAGGGGATCAAAATGCTGCGCGAGAATGCTATTTGACAGAGTTGCGAGAGTCAAGAAAAAGAGAAATGGGAAAGGATGCGGCAACCCCAGTCCGCATCAAGGAACCAGCCTTGTAGCAATTACGGGGCGGACCCTGCACTGGAGAGCACAGCGGGGCACGGAAAGAAATGGATCCCAGAAAAGCCAGTGCAGGGGAGAATAGAGTGGTACCGGTGGAAACGACAGTTCCGGTACCTGTTGACCCGAAGGACCCAAATAAGGTGTTGAATGTGGGTTCACAGCTTAATGTGTCAATTCAGAATATCTTGATATCTTTCCTGAAAGCAAATCTGGATGTCATTGCTTGGACTCATGCCGATATGTGTGGAATATCTCCAGAAGTTGCAGTACACGCTCTGAATATTGACCCAAAGTTTACGCCAGTTAAACAGAAAAGAAGAACCCAAGGTCCAGAAAGGTCAGCAGCATTAAAAGAAGAAGTTGATCGACTCATGGAAAATAACTTCATCAAAGAATCTACATATCCGAATTGGGTTTCAAATCCTGTGCTGGTCAAGAAAGCTAATGGAAAATGGAGAGTGTGTATCGATTTTTCTGATCTAAACAAGGCCTGCCCCAAAGATTGCTTCCCGTTACCCAGGATCGATCAACTGGTAGATGGAACTGCGGGACATGAATTGTTATCTTTCATGGATGCCTACTCCGGTTATAACCAAATCATGATGCACGAGCCGGATCAGGAGGATACAAGCTTTATCACAGATGTTGGACTTTATTGCTACAAAGTTATGCCCTTCGGATTGAAAAATGCAGGGGCAACTTACCAAAGACTTGTTAATGCTATGTTCAAACCGCAATTGGGCAAAACTATGGAAGTCTACGTCGACGACATGTTAGTGAAGTCCAGGAAAGCAGCAGATCACATTGAACACTTAGCAGAAATGTTCGCAGTCCTTCGGAAATACAGAATGAAACTTAACCCTCTGAAATGTACATTTGGGGTCGAGTCCGGAAAGTTCTTAGGTTTCATTGTTAGTGCTAGGGGCATTGAGGCTAGTCCAGCTCAAATTACTGCCTTGAAAGAAGTTAAAGCTCCTAGAACGAAAAAGGAATTGCAGAGTCTCAACGGAAAGGTCGCCGCCCTGAGTCGGTTCATTTCCAAAGCCACTGATAAATGCATCCCATTCTTTGACGCCCTGAAGAAAGGAAAGAAGAATTTTGAATGGACTTCCGAATGCCAAAAAGCCTTCGATGAGTTGATCCGTCATATGGAAACGCCTCCAATACTTTCTAGGCCAGGCAATGGTGAGGATCTTCTTATATACTTGGCAGTATCATCTCATGCTCTAAGTGCAGCGCTGATACGGGAAGACAAAAGGATTCAACATCCGGTTTACTATATCAGCAAAAGACTCACTGGGGCAGAGTTGAATTACTCCAAGTTGGAAAAACTCGCCTATTGCCTACTAGTTGCATCAAGGAAACTGAGGCAATATTTCCAAGCTCATCCTATCAGAGTACTCACTGATCAACCCCTAAAGCAAGTCCTATTTCGCCCTGAAACTTCGGGTCGCCTTCTAAAATGGAACATTGAACTCAGTCAATATGACATCACCTATCACCCCCGAAAAGCAATCAACGGACAAGCTTTAGCTGATTTCATTGCAGAATTCACAGAGAAGGATAATGGTGAGGATGAAACGATCAATGATTCCCCAATCCAGTGGAAGATGTATGTTGATGGCGCAAGAAATGACTACTGTTCTGGAGCCGGAGTGGTACTTGAAACTCCTGAAGGTCGATCATTATGTTATGCACTAAGATTGGAATTTCCTTCAACAAACAATGAAGCAGAAAATGAAAAGCTACAACTTGAAGCGCTGGATCTCCTTGATGAAAAAAGAGACGAAGCTAATCTCAGAGTTGCAGCTCATCAGCAAAGGATAGCCAGACATTTCAATTCCAAAGTTCGACAACGCAGCTTTGAAATTGGAGATCTAGTCCTGAAAAGAATTATGACCGCGACAGGTGTGTTTGGGCCCAATCGGGAAGGACCATATGTGATAGGTCAGAAGCTTCTTGACGGCACATTCAAACTCACCACTGTTGAAGGAGTTCAAATTCCAAGGGCATGGAACAGCAATCACTTGCGTCCATATTTTACTTGAAAATTTTGTTGAAATAATGTAAAAGAGTTGTGGATGTATGATTCTTGTAATTGAGAGCAATTGTAAAACTAATGCAAGTGAATAATGAATGAATATAAAGTGGATGTAGTCCCAAATTCCTGGCCGAACCACTATAAATCTTGTGTTCCTTATTATTATTACATGTTTGCTTTATTCTCGATATAAAAGTACATAAAATGTATTGCTGAAATGTCGATTTAAATTTTTGCAGACAATGGAAATAAAACTTGCTCATAATAAGACCGAGTGATTCTCACCATCATTCAACAAACAAATTTCAAGTCATAAAGGCCCCGAATTCAAATCCTAGATAGGAAATACTTCAATTGAACGGCTTATGATTTCGATAGAAACGAGCCCTTGCTAATAAATTGAGATTGTTTGAACGAACAAACATCCAATTAGGAAGCTAGTGCCCGTTCTCACGAACTTGCCTGTCAATGAAGTACACTTCCTTGGATTAAACAAGCTACTTGCGAGAAAAGGGGAATGAAAACTTGAAAAGGAAAAAAGAGGATCGCTGAAAAGGCATAAGCAAGAAGACAAGAATACAACCAAAAACCATCATTGGCGGCACAAGTCCTCTTCGGAGGCACAACTCTTCGGAGGATAAAGACCTCTAATGGGTCATATGCCACAAAAAAGAAAGTTCTCTACTCAACAAAAAAGATTGGAGGAGTCATGACCCTCCAACCATGAGAGAGTAACTTCCAGGCAATGAAAACCCTCTTTGAGGCACATTTCACCAGGAGTTGAAGTGTAACAGCCGCTCTTCGGAATTTCACTTCACCAGAGTTGAAATGCAAACAAAAGAAAGACCTCTTCGGAGGCACATTTCACCAGGAGTTGAAGTGTAACAGCCGCTCTTCGGAATTTCACTTCACCAGAGTTGAAATGCAAACAAAATAAAGACCTCTTCGGAGGCGCAATTAAGAAGAAAGACCTCTTCGGAAACCTACGTTTCACCGAGATTGAAATAAAACTTCCAAGTGTTGAAACGTGAAAAGGATTTCTAAGGCATAACTCTTTGGAGGTACACGTTTCACCGAGATTGAAATAAAACTTCCAAGTGTTGAAACGTGAAAAATCCCTCCTCAGAGGTACAACTTTCTATATATATATATAAAAAAAAAGTCCTCATCAAGAGCATACTTTAACTTCCAAAGGAAGAGTAATTTACCTATTATGGAGAATGATCTTCCTCCAAAAAAAAAAGGGGGTTAAAGTACATTCAGAGGTCCGCTTTGCCACATAGAAGAATTCACTTGGCAAAATATATACATACGTAAAAGGAGAAAGTGATTTCTTCGAAGGACAAAGCATAGAAACTTATATGAAGGAAGTTGCACTCTACGAAAATTCTTCTCAAGAATGAAGTAACTATTCTTTAGAAAACGAGAGTGCAAGTCCCCTTAAAGTATACGATATTGCAGTAAGCTCATGGTATAGGGGCAACATGGTATAGTTACATACAAAGCGGTATAACTATGTCGGTAAAGTACGCTCAAACAACATACCACAAGCTCACCGCAACATCGTATAAATAAAACTTGTGCAAAAAAAGAACTTATGCAAAAATGAATAATAAATGCATTCTCAAATTCAAACAAAAGTCTGTACAAATAAAGAATCACTTTATTCAATTGCAGATATTGCAGATACAGGTTCCAAAATAAAAAAGCAGGGGCCGGTGCCTGCACAACATCCGACCATTACACAAAAAAGGAATCAAAAAGCTCAACTCTTCATTTCTTCTTGCCGCCTTTAGACCCTTTACCCGGCCGAGTGGTTAGCTTTTCGGGTCTTTCAGGTTGGTCTGAAGGCATAAGGGAAGAAGGGGAGGGAGGTGCAACTGGCGCAATTTCCGGTTCCTCTTCAGTGGTGATAATTTTCTTCCCCCTCCTCTTCGATGTCCCATGCTTCTTTCTTCTCTGCGAAGAAGACTCACTCCCCGGAGTAACGAGAGCGGACAAAACTACGTCGTCAGAAGGAGTCCGCTCCGGAGAGATCTCGCCTCCTTCGAGTCCCTCATCTTTTTGCTCCTGCGAGGCAACAGGGTCATCCAAACCATGAAGAGCCTCAATTTTCTCCTCTTGTGACCCAGGTTGTGAAGCAGAAGGAGGAGTCACCTGAAGAGATGGAGGAGGAATAACCAGAGAAGGCGAAGTCTGCACGGCACTTGTTGTTTCAACTGCAGAAGAAGAAAAATTGAAAATGTTAGTGTCTTCCCGAAAGAGGGGAGATATGGGTTCATCGAGATTCAAGAGGTAATTGAGAAGCTCATCAAATTTTTGAGGAATAAGCAGGCAATCCACCTGAATCGGACCAATGTCGAAATTACCTGAAGATGTTGGCTTCGTCAGTTCAATCTCATAATTCTGAGCCCCAATGTCCTCCAAAGCCTCTTCATCAGTAGGGGTGATTACCCCAGTTCTTGTAGGAGGCGGCAAATGAGCACTAGGGCCTGTAATGTCCACCTCGGGAGAAACTAGAGGACGTTCAGAGATGGTAGGCGGTACTTCTTTTTCAGAACGCTCCTCTTCCGCCATCCCGGCCCGCGCTCTGGCAAGCTGCTCCTTACCCTTGGCAAGAGCGGCACGGGCTTCGTCATCAAGATAATGCTCTTCAAGGGCTGACTCAGCATATCCAGCACCTTTACCACCGAGCATATCAAGTGCTGCCTCCCAAACTTCAGCCAGTGTGATTTCATACTTGGGGCCTAGAAAGGCAAGGCTTCCACGCCCCAAGACGCTGTGCAAGTAGAAGTCGAATAATGTTGAGCTGATGCTGTTTTTGGTCGCCTCATGAGATTCTTCAGCTGCGATTCTGCCGGCGACAGCCTCATCACGCTCCCTTTCAGTTTTGGCAAGCTGAAGCTTAAGCATTTGTATCTCCGCCTCCTGGGAGTTGTTTTTCTTTCGGAGCTCAGCAATATCAGTAGCATAGCCTTCACTGATTCTTTTTTGTACTTCGAGCCTGTCTTCGGCATTCCTTTGGCTAGCGTGAGCGTCTCTCACTTGTTTCAGGAGCACTTCTTCTTTTTGAGAATAGGAAGTAGAGGAAGCAGCAAACTCATGTTTCAATTCCTCGACTTTTGCTTCAAGCTCCTCATTGTAAGAAGCAATGCTCCTCATTTCGGTGTTGTGTTGCTCAACGACCTTTTGCCATTCGGCCTTATCATTTTCCATAGTAAGCATGGCCTCTATGTTGGCACGGTTAACCCTTTGAAGCTCGTCAACAAATTTTTGCCAGTTCGACATCCTCTCAATATCGAGCTTGACGGCATCAAGATTGCGCAACATGGCAGACTTGTCGATGGGGACCAAGTCTAAGTCGAACCTCACTCCCTTAAGGCACCATTGAGGAAACCGGCTCTGCAGAGTGGCAGGACCCGGTCCAACTTGAAATTTGGGCCTGCTAATTATTGTTTGAATATCTGATTTCCCAAGAGCGGGAGATTCAGAAGGAATGTCGAGCGAGGCAGGAGTAGTAACTTTCTCAGGAGTAGTAGAGGCCTGCTTTTCACTGTGACGGGCTCGTTTGCTTAAGTCTTCACCCATGTGACCTTTTCCTCGATCGTCATGAGATTTTCTCTTGTGGGAGTCATCGCCTTTTTGCCAAGAATCATGGCGCTCTTCTCTCTCCCTTCTTTCACGACGTTCTTCTTCAGTCCTCCTTTCATGAGCCTTTCGGGCAGCCCTCTCTTCATCCGACTCTCTGTAAGAAGGAAGGTAACGCCTGTAATCATACTGGCTACGCCTCCCGTAGCGCTGGAAATCGTCATAGTACGAGCCGCTGCGCCCCATAGGAGAATCTGAAATTAAAATAATAAGCTTTAGAAATCTTTAAAGTGCAAGAAGATAAGTGCATAGAAGTGATGAGAAATTCTAAGTGTGTGTGTTGTGCAAACTACGCGCATTAATCTACGAACCACTCTTTATTTGGGGAGTGGTTGTGGGTGTAATAGTTAACGTCAACTCTTGAGTCGACGACGACTGTTGCAAAATAGAAGTAGCTTCAACTACTGAAGAAGAAATCCCGGCAGTAGTAGGGTCATCTTTGAAGATCTCTTGTGAAGTAGCGAAGAGGTCGCTCAATCCTTCGAAGGTATCGTCCCTGCTTTGCTTGACAGGACTGGATTTCTTAGCCTTTTCACCAGATTCTTGTGAATGGTGAGAGGATCCCTGAGGCTCTTCTTCCTCGATAACCGGGGCAAGTTTACCAGATGGCCCCGCAACATCAACAGAAGTGGAGCACTTCACCAGCGAAGATTCAGGAGTCTTTATCGGAGAATCGGGGACTTCCGTTGGAACTTCATGAGCATGCATAGAGCGAGAAGTGTGTAGAAGCCCATGTTGATGTAAAAATTCATCCCTCAACAGAAATTTTATGCTCCTCTCTTCTGTGGCCACGACACTCAACCTCTCAAAAACTTGCTTATGAATTGGGTCTCTAGAAGGAAGAGGAAGTGCTGAAAGGAACAAAGAATGAAATTAGCAACTGAAAGTTCGGATCTCGAAAAAGTTTCAAAACGGAAAAAATAGAAACACTAATCTTACTTCCTACCCTCTAGATGGCATAAAACCCTGGGGGACAGCGGGCAAAGAAAAACTGGTTCAAAAATCCATGAACATTTTCAGTAAGATCGGAAATGAGCTTGCGGTTTCTGGCACTTCTCACAATAATAAGGGAAGGATGATCTTTACTCTTTGCAAACGAGCACAGATAACGAATTTCTTCAAAACTCGGTAGGCGATCAAGAGTTCTTCTAAACAAAACACATAACCCCGTCAAGATGGCATAGCCATTGGGATGAAGTTGAAACGGAGAGATTGTCAACCGAAGGAGAAGAGTTCGAAGGAAGTCGTTAAAAGGAGGAATCGCCCCACTTAAGCACATTTGGCGATTGACTGCAACAAAACCATAGGGAGGATTGTCAGCAGTATCACTTGGCCCAGGGAGAAGAACATCACTTTCAGCAAAGCCAAATTGAGTGCGCAGCTGGATAAACGCTCTCGAAGTTAGAATAGTCGAGGTTCTCTCCGGAGGATTCTCTATGGGAACAGCGATCGGAAAAGTTTCTTCCTCTTGAGTTACCACTTCTTCTTCTCGGTGGGAAGTCATTCTACATAAACAACTGGGTATTCAAACATGAAGGTGCACGTTTCCTAAAGTGTGTGAAGTGTTGTGTAAAATCAATCAAGCAGTGAACAAATATAACTGGAATGAAAACTAGCAAGCATTTGTTAGTTATGAAATTCAGGGACTATTGTTTTAAGCCTAAATATGCAAGTAAGATGTTGATGCAGATAAATCAGTTCAGATTATTGATACTTTGCATTAATGTTTAACTTTAATTGATTGATTCACAAACATTTCATGCAATATAATTAAGTTGATTGTCTTGTCTTGACTAATCTGTCATCTGACATGGGCAGTCAATGGCAGTATTTTCGCCTCGGTTTTCTTTGTTTGTTATTTTCAGCAGGTTAGCAGCTTATAAGTTAATGCGATCTGTGAAATAATACAATGAGATTCAAGCAAATTTAAAGTTGGGGCAGTTCAAAATTTAGGCAACTTAGTTTGGCAGTTCAAGTTAGAAACTCAAAGTGAATCTATGCTCTCAGAAAGTCAGCATGCCCAAAGCTTAAGTGTTAACTCGGCAGCGGTTTAAGAACCAACTCGGTCACGGTTTAAGGGTTTAACTCGGCCACGACTTAGGGATTAACTTGGCTGCGGTTCAAGGTTAAATCGGTAGAAGGTTAAATCGGCAGATTTCCCCAAGGATTAACTCGGCCACAGTTTTAAGGCTTAGATCGGCAGAAGGTTAGGTCGGTAGATCTCCCTCAAGTGCTAGCATGGCCACGATTTAAGGATTGGGTCAGCCAAAAGCCAAGCCCCCTAAAATCACCAGGTCATATCTGAATCAATGCCTCGCCCCGCTCAACCTGTTAACCCATTAGCTACTCCCTCAACCAAAAAATTCTCACTTCATTTATCCTATTTCATGCATTCGGGTCATCCAAGACATCAATTCGAAACCTCTGCAAAGTCAGCGCCTTGCAATCCTAGCACGAATCAAAATCAGCTAGCCTAAATCAGTAAACCATCTTCATCGTCCCATCGATCAGTCGAAATCGAACCGAGCAACCTAAACTTCACCAATTACGAAAATGATGGTATTCTTGATGGAGCATCACACAAAGAGGCGATTCGTGTTTGAGCGACAGGATTCATGAATCGACAAGTAATCTACGATCAAAAGAGAAATAGAATCACTTACGCAATGGATGGTAGAGATTATCGGTGATTAGTTGGAAGGAAATTGCTTCTAGGAATTTGAGAATACTTTAATGGCGGAATCAGGCAAGAGAGTAAGTGACGAAGAAAGAGGAAGAAAGTTAACTTATACCCTGCAGTGGAAAGTTTGGAGCAACACACACGGTCTAACTGTTAGGTCGCATACGACCTACCGACCTAAGAGGGGACGGGTTAAGGGCTATCGAAGCACACGACCTAACATTTAGGCGTATACTTCGAGGGGCAAATGTTAACCCCGCCTTGACCATGACTCACCGATCTAGTGCATCAAGAGGTTCCGACCTAACAGTTAGAAGCATGCCGACCTAAGGCTTAACAGGGGGTGCCGACCTAAGGCCTAAGGGTTATGCCGACTTAACACTTCAACGAGGCTACCGACTCAACATAAATACCGACCCAACAGCCTTAGCTCATTGCCGACCTAAAATGAATGGCAACTCAATGGTTACCGACTTAATGACTCAGAAGGGACAGCGACTCAAGGGAGACCGACTTAAGATTCAAAGGGTTACCGACCTAGTAGGATTGAGAGGCATACCGACTTGAGAAATACCGAGTTAAGGCTAAAACAGTTGCCGACCTAACGTGGGTACTGGCCTAAGACTCAGAAGATACCGACTCAGTGACTTGACCGAGTTACCGACCTAATGCCCCACCAAGCTGGCGACCTAGAATAGTTGCCGACCCAAGTCACAACCGATCCAGCTCCCCAGTTATCTCGTTCACGATCCAGGACTTATCATTTGGACCGTGACTTGCGACCTACCAAGTTAACTCGTCCACGACCTAATATAAGCCCGATGCCATGTTACTGAGAAGAGGTGGTGTTGACTTGGAGGCGACCTTAGACCGGTCACGACTCACCTTAAGTCGGCTGCGGCTTAACTTGAGTCGGCCACGGTTTAGGACTTGGCAAAAATTTCAGAATCAGAACTCTCTATAAATAGGCAACCACCTCCAACATTCAAAGGACTTTTTTGGAGCACATTCTCTTCATACACCGTTACCTTGCTGCATTGAGAACTTCATCAACACTTAGAGCTTTCAAGATTAGAGGAATACATCAAAGAAATTCACGAAGAAACCACACATCTTCAACATGAATTTAAGGACTTTAATCGACATTGAAGCTTAAGACTTGTTCCAAATCACTTGTAACTTGAAGTATATTGTACTTGAGAGGAATTGTATCAGCTTGTAACGGGATTATTAATAAAAGTGCTTAGAGTGGACGTAGGCTATACCCTTAAGCCGAACCACTATAAAATTGTTGTTGTTTACTGCTTTTCTGCTACTACTTGCTTGTAATTCTTTCCCGATCTATCGGGTGGTGCTTTCACAACTACACTTCACACACCGGGGTGTTAGCGTTCACATTTTAGCGTTAACACATTCCCTCCCACATTTATTATAATGGCCATTTTACTTAGTATTCTTAGATTCTTCGTTAAATTCACTTTTATTTTACTTGATTCGGTTACACTTCAATTAATTCAAATTCTTTTAACTTCTTTAAGTTTCCCAACCTTTTACTTTCCATCGCTACTTCTTTTAATTTACTTTATTTAATTGGCTTAAAATCTAACTTATTTCGTTTTCTTACTTACTTCAAATTTTTAACCCTCCTCCAAGTTTAATTTTCTATTCTAGAAAATTCATATTTTACTAGTTATCAAATCCATTTATATTTCCATAAACATTTTAAATAAGATTTCAGAGTCTTTTAAACAAACTCAAAAAATCATTTTTGAAATCAATTATATACATAATTCATTTGCATATCAAATTATCCTTTGAATTTCAAAACCAAATCCAGTTTTACAAACAACTCCAATTTAAAACAATTTGGCAGCAATTCCTCTCCTAGAAACTCGAAAATGAACATCAACAATGCTGAAGTCATCACCGAAGTTATTTTCCAACGACCGAAGTGAGTTTAGTGCTTTTATTCTTTAAAATATTTCCAGATATATTTTTTTAATTCCAAATCTCACCAGTTCTGAATCCAATTCAAAAATATTTCTAAAATAATATCACTATTATTCCTACAAAGTCTTTGAAAATTATTTCCAAACTCAAAGGAAATTAATTTTTCAAATTCCAAATCCTTTTAATCTATATTCAAAAATTACTCTGGATTTTTTGTTTCATTTCCAATTATAAATCATTTATAATTCATATTTACAAATTTCCATTTGTTATATGAATTTATTTTTCTTACCCTCTAATTATAATTTCAACTTTCCTTCAATTTTCCATGCAACAATGATAATAATCCAATATTATCATTTCCTAACAACCAAGCAACCATATATATAATATCATAATTTAAGAAAAATTATTTTCCTTTACATATAAAAATAATTTGGCAAAATTATATCATTTACTCTATTTTAAAACAATACCGTGTCGGTTTATCTTGTTTAAGAGTTTAGAAGCCCTTACCGATGACACGACATCCCACATATTGACCAGAATCCATAAACACTCAACCGATAAGTCAACACAATATAAAAACAATTTTTATATTCACTAACAAATATGCGCTCATATCTATTAATGCACTCAAACTCATTCTAGAGTACTACAGACTTTATTTTTAATGAGTAATTCCTACCAGAGCCAAGGTTCTCGCTTAACCTTCAGCTCTGATACCAAGTGTAACGAACCGATTTTTCGACGCCCGAAAATCGACATCAATACGTCCACTGTATCAAACGTCGAAAAATCGAATACCGAAAAACTGAACCATTAGGGTTAAAGAAGAAGGAGGTAGAAGAAGAAATAGAAAACAATTTTAGAATCCAATAATCGCAGCGGAACAATATATAATAGATAAATGACTGAATCTTTATACAAAGAACTATATCCGTTATATGCATTACATTATCATAGTACAACAAAATCAACAACACAATTTAGGATAGTTATGATAACTCGTCCACCCAAAGCTAAATACACAACTTATACGGTACAGTGGAATATACATCTACGGAAATACGCCTCATCATCAAGCTCGTCTCCTGAGCTCCACAACAGTCCATCCAGAATCTGTACTTTATAATATTCGGTCTGACCTGAGCATTATAGTTAAATAACACCCGAGTCAGTCTAGAAAACCAGGGTGAGAAGACACACTCAATTGGATATTAAAGTTTTCAAATATCTCATAAGACCATGCCATAAATAAACATGTCGGGTTTTTACCTTATGATAACCAAAACATTTCTTATAAAATCCTTCGATATTATAGTAGTTTCTATATACAAATACTTATTCAAATAGCCGAAATTGTTACATTATTAATTTCCATCAATACTAGGTTCTACAAACAAAACCTTAAAGGCGCGTATGAAGAATGGATTTCCATCAATGGTAGGGCTATTAGGGTACCGCCCGTCACAGTACATGGTCTAGATCACCGTACCGAGGATCCACCCTGATCCCCTACATCATAAGACCGGTTCTACACCTTAATGGATAGTTCGAATAAGTTCACCCCGCGGTTGGGATCAGTAACCGCCCACACAACCGAAATAAAGGGACATCTAGACAGGGGTGACCTTACCCTAATTGGTTGCTAGCCATTAAGCCTTGCGTGCACCTCCCCTGTTTTAGCCATTCCCGGTTGATGAGGCTCGAGGCTATGCCTTACCTTTTTAGCAAACATTCACTTAGAATGCTCACCGTCCTCCTGATGATGTTCTGATACCATTCATCCATACAAGTCCGTTCTAGGTCCGTGCGAAACCGAAGATACTGCTCCTACTACATCCATTTTGAAATCACTCTTAGGATTAGTAGCGATTAGCCCTTGCACTTCACTACTTCATCTTCGACTCCAATCTCTTGTCTTCCTCATGAAAATTTCAAACCGGATCGAAGTGGTTTTCGAGAAATTAATCCCGATCTCGGTCTCTTCGAAATGATTAGCGCATTAGCCAATATTGATAGTTGGTTATTTAACTATCGTATAACATTCGCAAAATAACCATCAGGCTTTAATAATTTCCTAAATTATTTATTTCAAAATATCTTCGCAAGATATTTATCTACACTTCACCCTTTTGAAAACAGTTTTCAAATCACTTTTCTCTCGCGGAATAAATTTCCAAATATTGTCTATTTCCACTGAAATCACCAAGTCTAAATACTTTAGATTTTAAAATAATTTAAATCACTCTATCCAAAAATATATATACTTTAAAAATATTTAAAAAAAACAATTTAAAACACATTATTTAAATACTAGTTATGAAATTTTATAATAATTTCTCATGTAAAGCTTAAGCCAAAACCAATCTTAAAATAAAAGTTACCAAATTCTATACAAGTTTTTCAAACAAAAACTTCAGCCAAACTATCTTTAAATTAAAACTACTTTATAAAATATAAATATTAATAATTATCTTTTAAATCGTAATACCAGTTAACCTTTTAAAATAATTACTACTATAACTAATTTAATAAGTATTTACCTTTAAAATTTTAAACTACTTAAATAATAATTTCTCCAAAACATTCTTTAAAACAACTTTAAATTTTTTAACTTATGCTTAAAAATCTGCTTTGAAAACGTACTTGGCTTTTTAGAGAAATACACTTTTCTTTCACACCTTTGAATTTAAACCACTATTTACTTTATTTTTAAAACAAATTACCCATTCCTTTATAAATTCCCACCGTAAAATTTATTTCCAGATAACCACTGATATCTTATTTCACTTTATAAACCCCATTTATAAATTCCATAGTCTCATGATTCTTTTAAAACACAGTTTCAAAAACCCATTAATTACATATTTATTCCTTTATTAGGATTAAAATCTTATTTAAACTAGAAATACCAATTTCATATTTTATTTCAAAATTCTTCTTTTATTTCTTCCCAAACCATTTAAATCCTGAATTTAAAATAAATCATTTAATTCTTTAAATAATATTACTTAAGTTTAAAAATTCATTTATTCCCATTTATTCAAAAATCTCCTTTCCCATACTTGGAATTTATTTATTAGAATTTAAAAATCAACTTTTATCCTTTTCCAATTCATTCTTTAATTTATCCAAATTCTCTGTAATTATTTTACTTAAAATTTCTCTATTTTATTTTCCCTTCAAAAATCCAATCTATATATTTTTGATAACTCAGTATACCCAAATATATTGAATCAAACCATAGCATCCAATATTTTCAATTAACAATATAATCTATCACAGATTGTCAAATAAATCGTATCATAGAATATTAAACAATCTAAATATTTTAAGGAATCCAGTTTGATCCCTCCAACCTATTTCCTTGCATCCACCGATGTTAGCACAATAATTTAAAGTACCAATCCTGCTTCAAGGCGGGATATCATGGTATAAAGGGTCATCTGCTATTATGTGGGACCATAGGGTCTCATCCGCTATATAATGTGGGAAACCAATCACTCCAATATATACTATATATACTACTATACATATACTATCACATCCTGATAGTTAAAATTATCAATGCAATCACATAACCAATAATTTAAATTTAACTATTTAAATTTAAAAGGTAATTCATATGAGTGACATTAACTCACCTTTGATTTTATTTTGATTTGCAATCCAATCCATCTCGACTTGTTTCTCCATGATTTTAGACCTTGTATAAACAATTCACGATTTATTACTATTTGAACTAATCACACAATTTATTACCATTTATTAATTTAGTTAACTAATACATTTACTTAAACTAATTTTTCCTTTAATAAATTATTTCTAATGACTAAAATAATTGAATGATTTAATTAAATAAGTTAACCACCTTTTTATTTTTTTAAAACCATTATCTACCCTAACTAAATGGGTTAACTAGACAATTAAATCACCATAATCTATTTTTAAAGTGAACTAGTAAATATGTATATTTATTTCCCTTTGAAATCACATACATTTATAAAAATGATTTATTTATAAATTTTACAGCATTATAAAATTCCCTTTTTCCCAAACTTTATTTATATAAAAATAATTTCTGTTTCCCTATAATTTCTTTTCAAAATCTTGTCTAATATATACATATTTACCGATTAAAAACCGAATTAATTAATACCTTACGGTTAGCACTCTAACAGCCGATCGTGATGCACCACCCTGCCCACACAACTCATCACCGGCCTCGTCGACGATCCCTCTAAACGACCCTTTTCTCTTTGCTCGAATTCGAGCTGCAAGACCTTGCCACCATGCCAAACTCGATCGACTCGAACCCCAAACGACGCGACTCAAACCCTACCTGCCTCCGTCCCACATTGAGACTTGCCTACCACCCCCATGCGAGCCTCCCTTACCATCGCGTGCTCATCCATCGAAGCCTCCCAGCAATTCGCCACTCCACAACGTTCATCCCCGAGCTTGAAGATGCCGTCACAGCCACGAAATGATGGCGACGCTTAATAACTCCATGAATGACCTAGCTTGGATCACGTCTCTCCTTACTCAACTGCATGCTCTTCATCATATTTTTTTTAAATCGAATACAAAAAGGAGAGCAACCGTTTTATTTTTTTAATTGCGAAATAGTTTGGAAAAAAGGAAGGAAAGACAACGTTCTGCCATTATTTCTTAGCTTTGAGTTGTTTTATTTTATTTTATTTTGAATCTCCGCCGTTTTATTTTTTTTCGGGTTTCGATTTTAAAAAGAGGAAGGGGGACGCATGTTAACATGGGTGGACATGTGTAATACTAGGGGAAGCATGTGTTAGATATGGTTACAGTGTTTTGAAAGGGAATATATATATATTTTATTTAAATTTAAACTTAAATTTAAAGCATCTCAATTACATAACTCACAATCTCGACCTCTTATCAAGGCGTGCCGCTAGGTATTTATAATGTTATACCTCTATTACAAATGGAATGGAAAAAGTTTCAAGGCCTAACTCGATCGTATGGAGAAGATAGCTTTTGAACACAGTTATCATATTGAATTTTCGAAATAAATTTCAGCTCGTTTATTTACCGTACGATCGCATGATTACTCCAATTGCTATGAAAATTGAAATCGGATAACAATACACTATTACAGATCCAATAGAACAGGTTTCGTCGAATTCCGATACTGTGCCTCGGAAGGCTATTTTTACATGTCAATTTAAACGATATATTTTCCAAACTGAACAAAACACTTTTAAACTCAATTCTAAAGCTTCCATTATCTTCAGTACTATTTATATAAATTTTATAAGCCTTTGAAATATTTTTAACAAGCATAAAACTGAAGATTCAATATTTTACCTGACTTTCGATAATTAAATTCATTCATTTAATTGCCAAATAAATAGTGAAATTAGAAATTCAAGTTAAACTAACTTTCAAACATTTAAAATCAATTAAATATTTCAATTTTAAATATCCAAAAATTCTGGGTCGTCACAGGGAAGGGGGTTAAAGAGTGATGCTAGAGGCATGACCATGGAGGAAGTTTTGGGTTTCACGATTTCGATTTGATGGCAAAAAGGCTTAAATGCGATTGAAGAAAGTCGCGATTTAGGGATTGGGCTTGGGGTAATGTCACATTCACTTGTTTTATTGACTGCTCGATTTTTGGGTTGTCGTGGCGATAGATGTAGGGCACTGGCATATGTTGGATATCAACAGCGTTTGCTTGCATGAATCAAGTGGAGGACGATGCAATGACAGGAAGTGGTGGCATTCTTGCAATGGGGGGCTGCTAGGGGGTTTCTCGATGATAGTAGACGTGGTTGAGAACATGAAAATCAAATGAAAACGTGACGCCCCACCTCTACGCTCACAATAACAAAGGTTATTATAAGGAATAACGTCTCCTATTGCGAAGAATAAGGCTTGTTAGAAGCGACCATCCGTAGTTATGCCTTAGACGATCATTGATTACATCGATAGGAGTTGTATAACTTACCCCTAAAGATATAAATACAATCGAAATCTAAAGCGAAATTACGGTGCTAAAGAAAAATCCAGAATAACTCATAATAACAATAACACTGATAGTGTAATCACATCAGAACAGAAATATCAGATATATAGCGGAAGACAAGTCTGGAATACATGCTACAACAATCGATAGTTCACCTGAACCAAATGTACATATACATATACATCAACATACATAAGACGAGAATCAAATAACCAAAAGAACTCCTTGAAGGCTAGACAAAAGATGACGTGAGATCCCAAAAGCCGAAGCTGCAACTGAATCAGAGATAGAAACTATCCTGAAATAACTCGGTCTGACCCGATTATTATTTAAAAGAAAATAATAAACAGATCAGTCTAATTTATTCTTAGAAGTGAGTGCATCATAAACAACATCAAGCAAAATAATAATAATCTCGAATGAGACTATTCAACATAAGAAATCAACATAGTTTATATGAAGAAATCACATCAAACTCCATCAAAATCAACTTTCAAATTCACAATTGAATTCAAAACAACAATTCACAAAATCTAGAAATTAAAAATAGATAACTAGAAAATCAACATAAAAGTGGATCGATCCCAGCAGATGGCGAGTTTTAGCTACGCCGCACGTGCATCTCAAATGGTCGAAGCCTACCAAGTACTATAATTTTTGGCGCCGAACAAATGACCCGAAGGTCCAACAAATGGCTCGAAGGTCCAACAAATGACCCGAAGGTCTAGTACTGGTAATTGATCCGAAGGTCCAACAAAGTGGCTCGAGAGCCTAACAAAATCATCAAAATCATCAAGCAGAAAATATTTCAATTAACGAGTCCGGAATTAACCGAAATAGTAAAAGTATGGTTCCATACTCCGCACTTTTGCTAAATCGTTTAAATCTCTTCATCGTTTTCTTGAAAGTGCAAAATTGTGTATTTTATTAAATAACATATTACGTTCTCAAACGGATGAGTCCGGAATTAAGCGGATCAGTAAAAGTAAGGGTTCATAGTCCTCAATTTTGCTAAAGCGTTTAAATCGATTCCTCATTCTTTTGAAAGCGTAAGCTGTAAAGATTTTAAAACAATTTTATTTTAAAACAATTTTTAAAACCCGTAAACAAAACAGCAACAACTATAGCAATTTCGACGAGGAAATTGCGCATCACAAAACACCGTAAAAACGGATACCAAATCAGCGTTGCGGGATAACTGCTTAAAATTCACTTTTAAAATTAACAGTTACTGACGTTAAAATAACAGTAATTTTTTTCCACCAAAATGTCGACAAAACAACACGCTTTAAAATTATAATATCGGTGTAAAAATTTCGTTACAAAAATAACGGAGCAAAAATTACTTTTTAAAACGTACACCGGTTCAAAGCAAAGTTTTCATCAGATTGTACTGTTGCTATAAATTAACTAATAATTGATAGCTTGGCAATAACATCCTAAATGATGCTATCACAACACACGTACACTAAATCAATGCAACTATAAACCTTTGAACAAAATGTTTTAAAACTAAACTGGCAACATATTTACTTACACGTAAAAAAACACACATATCAACTACACATAAAAACACATATTCAACTTACACATATGTAACACATGCTTCACTACAAAACTCTTACATACGCATGCATCACGTATGATACACACACGCGTTCATTGAAACTCTCTACCCTGACACGTTTTCAGATATATGTGCAAATGTAGGATGACCATGCAAGTAAAATATGACATGCTCTGACCAATACTTAAACACGCACACCCTAAAATGTTTTTCAAAGCGTCTGGATATACTATTTTTATAATCACAAGTTTACATGTGAAGCAAAATGTAACCTGACATATAAAAACTAAACCTTTGACACGAATCCCATATATAACAAATGCCTGGGCATGAATTCATACAAGGTTGCATGTGTTAGAGATACATAGGCGAAAAATTAAATTGCTTGGGAAAATTTCACACAACACACATACGCGAAAGAACACTTGCACTTAATATGCCTTATAAACAAAACCTGGACATCATAATACGCACGTGTAGCCAGTGCATTTGTGTATGCATGAATGAAATAACTTGCATGCACATCACACTTTCAAAGGTTTGGCCACTTTATATGCAAATAATGAAATGTCTCCAGAATTTTTTTCGTGCTTTATGCGAAAACTGATGACCTCTGCAAGCTTAATTACTCAAAGGACCAGAGTATGAGCAAAGCAAAATGACCACCAAACTAACTGATTCACGTGAAAGACAATCTATAAACCAGAAGTTAATGTGACCAAGGCAGGCAAACCAAACCCAATATAGTACGTACATGACTGCTGTGAGGACAGAGCTTAAAATTACAACCTAAGCATGCAAATACAACATAGCTATGTGAATGAACAAGACTCAGGTGGTAACAAATAGATCAGTGCAAAAATCAAAGAAAGCCGTGTTTCACTCAAAGTCAAAGACTTGATGCCCATAAATTAGAAGTGTGAGTATAAAACTCACTGAAATATTTGCTTCAATTTCAGTTAGCTCCAAAGATGCAAGCAAGGAAAAATGTGGAAGCTGCCATTAAAAGTCTTCTTGGAGCTCTGTTATTGAGCGAAAAAAAGTTGCAGAGAAATATTTCAACTTTTTTGACAAGTCATAGATAGGAGTACAAGCCATCCTTTTGTACAGTTGCATTTAATGTGAACCTACAATTTGAAATACTGTATATGGCTACACTTGATGGCTAGTGACAGTTGTAATTTGATGATAAGAAAATATAATCAAAGTGTTCACCCTTTGTTTTACTTCTCTGCTCAAGCCTTTGTTTTAACACTAGAATGTGAACAAGTCTTTCACTATTTAAATTAGATGACAACAATGTGAATATGCTTTCACACTTGGTTTATTGCTGGACTATCAACAATGCAAAGGTAAAATAAAAATAATGTAAAGTATACACTATATTTTTTTTCTTAACTGCATTGCATTTTGGGAACATTGTTGTAATAAAAGTGTAACGCAATTCAACTGACTTTGCAACTGACCCTCTAATTTGAATTGCATCCATATTTTTTTTTCAAATTTTAATTTAAAAATTTCTGTTTAAAATATTCATTCCAACAGTAATTTAGAAATCACGGTCGTCACAATTTTTTTTTAAAACATTTATTACGACGGTAATAAAATCACAGTCGTTACAGACTCCCCCCCTATATCCTCGCAATTTTCATACTAGATGCAGTCAATAACGTAGGTAATTCATCACAACTAAGATCCAAAATAGAAAAGATGAATAGGAATGCTCACCTCCACCTAAAGAGGAGAGAAAACTCGGATAAGAACACTCGATGAATTCTCTAGTTTCCCAAGTGCAATCTTTGGGGTTTGCAAACCATTGAATCTTCACGAGCGGAACTTCTTTGTTCTGAAGGCGTTTCACCTCCGTAGCTAGCACACGAATAGGATTTTGCACAATAGGCAAGTCAGGTGAGATCTCAAGATCTTGCAATATATGGGGATCAATAACAGAATCTGAATCTCGAAGGCATCGACGAAGCTGTGATATATGAAATACGTCATGAATTCCCAAAACTGAGCACGTAACAATACACGATAAGCAATAGGGCCAATGCGTTCCGTAACAGGAAACGGTCCAATATAACGAGGAGCCAATTTCCCGGAGCTACTAAAACGCACCACACCCTTTGTTAACCCTATCTCGTTCACGAGTTAACAGGTCTATGAGTTAAGCAGCTCACGACTCAAAAGGCTTCACGACTTAAGGAAATGAATGGTCTACGGCTTAAAAGGATTGTGCGGCTTTGAACATGTTGCGATTTAAAGAAACACACGACCTAAGGATTTGTACGACTTAAGGCCTCTACGGGATAGGAAGCCTTACGAGTTAAGCTTCCTACGACTCAAGGCATCTACGAGTTAAAGGATACACGAATTAGAAACCTCCTACGAGTTAAAGCCTCTACGAGTTAAGGAGTACCCGAGGTAGGCTGCTTACGAGATAAGCGGCTCACGAGTTAAGAAGAGATAACGACTTAAGACCCTGATGACCTAAGGAGTCTATACGACTTAAGGGAGCTACGACATAACAGATTAAAGCTTGACCGAGTTAACAAGTGTTACGACTTAAAAAAGGTGTACGACCTAAAGACACTGTCTCTTAACTCGTCTACGAGTTAGGACTCGCCTTCACAAAGCCTGAACTCAGCTTTAAGCCGGAGGCAGCTGGTTAAGTCAACCACGACCTACGACTTATGATGAGTCGTATACGACATATACAAACAAGCCAGAAACTACAACCAGATAACTCGTAAACGACCTAGTACTTGAAGCGTGGGTTCGAAAAAGGCAGGAAGCTCTCTACAAACCAGAGACTCAGCTCAATGAGTCGGTCACGACTCATCCTAAGTCAGCAACGACTTACCTTAAGTCGGCCACGAGTTAGGACTTAGCACTTTTTCCACCCAGAACTCTCTATAAATATGAAACCATCTCCAACATGCAAAAGACTTTTGGGGGGCTCATTCTCTTCAAGCGCCATTACTCTGCCAAATTCCAGACGACTTCAAAGCTTTTTAGATCCAACAAACTTCTAAAGGAACTCCATGAAGGAATCATCCACATTCACCATGGATTTGAAGATGATTGTCAACATCAAAGCTTGAGCTACTTGTTTCACATATCCTATCACTTGAAGTGTGTTGTAATTGAAAGATCTTGTAAAGAATTGTAATCAAACTAGTGATAAAAAGATTAAAGTGGACGTAGGCTGGATTATAAGCCGAACCACTATAAATACTGTGTCTCTTACCGTTTTTCTACATACTTTCTGCTTATTTCTGTTTCCCGTACAAACGGGTGGTGCTTTCACAATCACATCTTATACACCAGGGTGTTAGCGTTTAAATTTTTTCGTTAACATTTTGGTGCTTTCACTGAGAATTGAACTCAGGACATCTATCATCATTGTTTCAGAAAGATTTGTAGATAGAGTTTCTTTAAGAACCAGAAGTCTATCCGAAATCATGGCTCCTGGAAGGAAAAGTAAATCTGTGAGATCTGCAAACATTCAAGAGGGAACCTCCACTTCCCCAACACCAAATCAAGCCACTCCAGCTGTTGGAGTTTCAAAAGCGGAATTGGACGCTGCTATCTTTGGGTTGAATCAGCAAATAAATGCCCAGAACGCGCAATTGGAAGCTCAGAATGCTCAGAATGCTCTGATTCTGAATAGGTTAAACGATCTGCTCGGGGCAAACCGTCAACCTGCGAATAATGAAAGGAACTTTGTCGGTAATGTCCATGATGCTGAAACTAGAAACATTCCCGAAAGGGCTGCTAGCCCCTTTGAACAGACATTGCCTGAGGCTGGAGGATCCAGAAATAGGAATGACGAAGAATATCTTTCTGGTATGGTTCGACAGATTATGAAAGAAAGTATGCAAAGGGTCGAAGATGAGAAAGAGTGGGGTTTCGCTCCGAGCAAGACTCCGTTTACTGAAAAGATCCTAAAAGCTGAATTCCCAAGGAAGTTCGTCCCTCCGACCATTCCAGCTTACAAAGGGACAAGTGATCCAAATGAGTTCCTGTACAAATATGATTGGCACATGACAGGTGCCAGAGCTTCTGACGAGATAAAATGCCGCTATTTTCCTGTGTATTTGGAAGGGGTAGCTCTGCTTTGGTTCACAAAACTACCTGTCCGGTCCATCGATCAGTTTTCAGACCTAACCAGGAAATTTAAAGAGCAATTTAGGCTATATGCTTCAAAGGCAAAAGACATCATGTCGTTATCCGGTTTGGAACAGAATCCGGGGGAAACTATCAAGTCTTTTTTAAATCGCTTTAATATAGCGTTAGCTGAGGTGGATAATGCAGAACCCCGCATGGTCTTGACCTATTTGATGAGAGCTATTGATAAGTCAAGTGAATTCGGAAAGTGGCTGAACATGAAGGAGCCAAATTCTCTGGAAAAGTTCTACAAAAAGGCGGATGAATTCATGCGTTTGGAAAGCCGTCCTGTCCCGGCAAAGGCAACAGTAGAGAAAGCTGAAGACAACACTGCTGCGCCACGTAAGAATGGATCTGTGGGACAGAAAAGAGAAAATAATGATGGAAGGAAACAACACAATTCGAAGAAGCCTCGATCCTTCAAGCCATCAGAATATACTCCTTTGTTAGAAACACCAGAGCGCATCTACTTGGCTACAAAAGATTCTTTTGAGTATCCCAAACCTCCTGTTCTCAGAACCGGAAGAAAAGCTGTGCAAAGTGGGAAGTTCTGTCGCTTCCATAATCAGCCTGGTCATGACACAGACGACTGCCGTCAATTGAAAAATATAATCGAAGAATTGCTAAGAGAAAATAAGCTGCAGCAATTTGTGAAGAAGAGTGGTAATGATCCTGCTTCGTCAAGTCAGGGGCAACAAGCTCTTGCTCATCAGCCCAGGACAAATGAGAAGGCCGCAGGACATGAATCTGGAAGGCCAGTTATTAATGTCATCACAGGAGGACCCCACCCAGCAGGCAGAAGCTGGGGTGAAATGGAGAGGTACACTCGAGCTCTGAAACATATGCCAACTGAAGAGAATGTCTTTGTTTTAGAGGACTCTACACCCCTGAAACAACAAAGGACTTTTAATGATGATATTGTGTTCAGGGCTAGAGATTCCACGGGCATTGAGGCCCCTACTTTGGACCCGTTAGTCATCTCGGCCGGTATTGGACCGGCTATTGTCAGAAGAGTTCTTATTGATTGCGGCGCATCTTGCAACATCCTCTTCAAGAAAACGTTTGACCAGATGAGAATCCCGATGGCGGATGTGCAAGCCTCATCTCAGAAGATTGTTGGCTTCACTGGGGAGCCAAAGCAACCAGTAGGAACCATTGACTTGCTTGTGGAACTCGGAGAAGGAGAAAGAAAAGTAGTTCGCAAGCAGACTTTTGTGATAGTAGATGAATTTTCTGCTTATAATGCTTTCTTTGGTCGACCTATTCTTGCTGCATTCAAAGCTGTCCTTGCCCCATGGTGTCTTACTATTAAATTCCCTACAGACAATGGGGTAGGGGTTATTAAAGGAGACCAGAACGCTGGGCGAGAATGTTATATGACAGAGCTGCGAGAAACAAGGAAGAGAGAAATGGGGAAAGATGCGGCAACCCCAATCCGCATCAAAATACCAACCCTATAGCAACTACAGGGCGGACCCTGCACTGGCGAGCATAGCGGGGCACGAAAAGTGATGGATCCTAGAAAGGCCAGTGCGGGGGAGAGTAGGGTGGTACCGGCAGAAACAACGATACCGGTGCCCGTTGATCTGAAGGACCCAAACAAGGTGCTGAATGTGGGTTCACAACTTAATGTGTCAGTTCAGAATGCCTTGATATCTTTTTTGAAAGCAAACCTGGATGTTTTTGCTTGGACCCATGCCGATATGTGCGGAATATCCCCAGAAGTTGCGGTACATGCTCTGAATATTGACCCAAAGTTCACGCCAGTAAAGCAGAAAAGAAGAATCCAAGGTCTAGAAAGGTCGACAGCATTGAAAGAGGAAGTTGACCGGCTCATGGAGAATAATTTCATCAGAGAATCTACCTATCCAAATTGGGTTTCAAATCCAGTGCTAGTTAAGAAAGCCAATGGTAAATGGAGAGTGTGCATCGACTTTTCAGATCTAAACAAGGCCTGTCCCAAAGACTGCTTCCCATTACCCAGGATCGATCAACTGGTAGATGGAACAGCGGGTCATGAATTGTTGTCTTTTATGGATGCCTACTCCGGATATAATCAGATCATGATGCATGAGCCAGATCAGGAGGACACAAGCTTTATCACCGATGTCGGTCTTTACTGTTACAGAGTTATGCCCTTTGGGTTGAAGAATGCGGGGGCAACATACCAAAGACTGGTTAATGCTATGTTCAAACCGCAGTTGGGAAAGACTATGGAAGTTTACGTTGATGACATGCTAGTAAAATCTAAGAAAGCAGTGGATCACATCGAACACTTAGCAGAAATGTTCGCAATTCTCCGAAGATACGGAATGAAGCTTAACCCTTTAAAATGTTCTTTCGGGGTAGAATCTGGGAAGTTCTTGGGTTTCATCGTGAGCGCTAGGGGCATTGAAGCTAGTCCAGCTCAAATCACTGCTCTAAAAGAAGTCAAAGCTCCTAAAACAAAGAGGGAATTGCAAAGTCTCAATGGAAAAATTGCCGCCTTAAGTCGGTTCATATCCAAAGCTACTGATAAATGCATTCCATTCTTCGACGCTCTAAAGAAAGGAAAGAAAAACTTTGACTGGGCTCCCGAATGCCAGAAAGCTTTTGAAGAATTGATTCAACATATGGAAACGCCTCCAATGCTTTCCAGGCCCGGCGATGGCGAGGATCTTCTTATATACTTGGCAGTTTCATCTCATGCTTTAAGTGCAGCGCTGGTACGGGAAGACAAAAGGATTCAACATCCAGTTTACTATATCAGCAAAAGACTCACTGGGGCAGAAATGAATTACTCCAAGTTGGAAAAACTCGCCTATTGTCTATTGATTGCCTCAAGAAAGTTGAGGCAATATTTCCAGGCTCATCCTATCAAAGTCCTCACTGATCAACCTTTAAAGCAAGTCTTGTTTCGCCCTGAGACTTCGGGCCGCCTTTTAAAGTGGAATATTGAATTGAGCCAATATGACATCACTTATCATCCTAGAAAAGCGATCAACGGACAAGCTTTGGCAGATTTTATTGCAGAATTTACAGACAAGGGTAACAGCGAGGAAGAAACAATCGAGAACTCCCCAACCCAATGGAAGTTGTTTGTAGATGGCGCAAGAAATGATTACTGTTCAGGTGCTGGAATTGTTCTTGAAACTCCTGAAGGCCGGTCATTATGCTATGCGCTAAGATTAGAATTTCCTTCAACAAACAATGAAGCAGAATATGAAGCTCTGATCGCTGGTTTGAAAATTGCTAAGGAACTAAACATTCGAGCGTTACAGATCTTCAGTGATTCTCAGCTTATAGTATGCCAAGTCAAGAAGGAGTTTCAAACGAAAGGAGGAAATCTGCCCGCTTATGTGTCAAAGGCTTGGGAACTTTTATGTGAATTCGACCATTACACGATAAGTCATATTCCTCGAGAAGAAAACATGAAAGCAGATTCTCTCGCAAAATACTCAAGTTCTGGCGAAGCCCAATCCTTAGGGTTAGTTCCAGTGGAAGTTTTGTCAAATCCGAGCATTGATGAAATGGATATCGATTGGGTTATGAGTATGTCGCAAGAGCAAGAATCATGGATGACTCCAATAACAAAGTATCTACTCAATGGCTCTTTACCAGAAAACTCTAAAGAACGACAAAAGCTACTGAGAAAAGCTTCTCGATATATAATCCAGGATGGTCAATTATACAGACGAGGATTCTCAATGCCATTGCTTCGATGTGTATCCCGGGAAGAGTCCAAAACAATCCTAACTGAAGTGCATGGAGGAGAATGCGGTGATCATTCAGGTGGTCAAACATTAGCAAAGAAAATTCTCCGATACGGATATTTTTGGCCAGAAATTAATCGGGATGCCGCAGATTACTCCCGAAAATGTGACAAGTGCCAAAGATATGCCAAAATTCCTAGAGCACCTTCTACCGAACTCACACAGATGATCAGTCCATGGCCATTTGCAATCTGGGGAATGGATCTCATTGGGCCGCTACCAACCGCTAAATCAGGGATTAAATATGCTATTGTTGCGGTTGATTATTTTACTAAGTGGGCTGAAGCTGAACCATTGGCTACTATCACTTCTAAGAAAGTGATAAGCTTTGTGACCAAGAATATCATTTGCAGATACGGTGTGCCTCAAAAAATAATCACAGACAATGGTACTCAGTTTGAAAGTGAGGAATTCCAGGATTTTTGCAAACGATTCAAAATCCAGAAAAGCTTTTCGGCAGTAGCTCATCCGCAGGCAAACGGGCAAGTGGAAGCAGTGAACAAGATCATCAAATCAACCATCAAAAAGCAACTCGAAAGAGCAAAAGGTGGTTGGGTCGATAAACTACCACTTGCACTATGGGCATACAGAACTACTCACAAAACTGCAACTGGGCATACTCCTTTTTCGTTAGCATACGGATCGGAAGCAATGATCCCGGTTGAAACAGAGGTCCCTTCGCACAGAAGAATCCATTTCAATCAAGCAGAAAATGAAAAGCTGCAACTTGAAGCGCTGGATCTCCTTGATGAAAAAAGAGATGAAGCTAACCTCAGAGTTGCAGCTCATCAGCAAAGGATAGCCAGACATTTCAATTCCAAAGTTCGTCAACGCAGCTTTGAAATTGGAGATCTAGTCCTAAAAAGAATTATGACTGCGACAGGTGTGTTTGGGCCAAATTGGGAAGGACCGTATGTGATAGGTCAGAAACTTCTTGACGGCACATTCAAGCTCACCACAGTTGATGGAGATCAAATTCCAAGGGCATGGAACAGCAATCACTTGCGTCCATACTTTACTTGAAAATTTTGTTGAAACATTGTAAAAAGAATTATGAATGTATGATTCCTGTAATTGAAAGCAATTGTGAAACTGATGCAAGTAAATAATGAAAGAATATAAAGTGGATGTAGGCCCAATTTCATGGCCGAACCACTATAAATCTTGTGTTCCTTATTATCATTATATGTTTGCTTTGTTTTCGATATAAAAATACACAAAATGTATTGCTGAAATATCGATTTAAATTTTTGCAGACAGTGGAGATAAAACTTGCGCATAATAAGACCGAGCGATTCTCACCATCATTCAACAAACAAATTTCAAGTCACAAAGACCCCGAATTCAAATCCTAGATAGGAAATGCTTCAATTGAACGGCTAATGATTTCGATAGGAACGAGCCCTTGCTGATAAATTGAGATTGTTTAAACAAACAAACATCCAATGAGGAAGCTAGTGCCCGTTCTCACGAACTTGCCTGGCAATGAAGTACACTTCCTTGGATTAAACAAGCCACTTGTGAGAAAAAGGGGGATGAAAACTTGAAAAGAAAAAAAAAAAAAAAAAAAAAAAAAAAAAGGATCGCTGAAAAGGCATAAGCAAGTGAACAGAGGAACAACCAAAGCTACCATCAGCGCCACAAGTCCTCTTCGGAGGCGCAACTCTTCGGATAATAAAAGACCTCTAATGGGTCATATGCCACAAAAAAGAAAGTTCTCTACTCAACAAAAAAGATTGGAGGAGTCATGACCCTCCAACCATGAGAGAGTAACTTCCAGGCGATGAAAACCCTCTCTGAGGCACATTTCACCAGGAGTTGAAGTGTTATAACCGCTCTTCGGGATTTCACTTCACCAGAGTTGAAATGTAAACAAAATAAAAGCCCTCTTCGGAGGCCCATTTCACCAGGAGTTGAAGTGTTATAACCGCTCTTCGGGATTTCACTTCACCAGAGTTGAAATGTAAGCAAAATAAAAGCCCTCTTCGGAGGCCCATTTCGCCAGGAGTTGAAGTGTAGCAGCCGCTCTTCGGAATTTCACTTCACCAAAGTTGAAATGTAAAAACAAAGACCTTCTTGAAAGCACACGTTTCACCGAGATTGAAATAAAACTTCCAAGTGTTGAAACGTGAAAAGGCTTTCTTCAAAGGCACAACTCTTTGGGGGTACACGTTTCACCAAGATTGAAATAAAACTTCCAAGTGTTGGAACGTGAGAAATCCCTCCTCAGAGGTACAACCCCCTCCCGGGAACACAATTAAGAAAAAAGACCTCTTTGGAAACCCACGTTTCACCGAGATTGAAATAAAACTTCCAAGTGTTGAAACGTGAAAAGGATTTCTAAAGCATAACTCTTTGGAGGTACACGTTTCACCGAGATTGAAATAAAACTTCCAAGTGTTGAAACGTAAAAAAAAAAAATCCCTCCTCAGAGGTACAACTTTCTATAAAAAAAATCCTCATCAAAAGCGTACTTTAACTTTCAAAGGAAAAGTAATTTGCCTACTGTGGGAAATGATCGTAAAAAGAAAAGAAGTTAAAGTACCCTTCAGAGGTCCGCTTTACCACATAGAGGAATTCACTTGATGAGATATGCACATAAGCAAAAGAAAAAAGTGATTTCTTCGAACGACCAAGCGTAAAAACTTATACGAAGGGAGTTGTACTCTATAAAATTTTCTTTAAAGAATAAAATAATTATTCTTTAGCAAATAAGAGTGTAAGTCCCCTCGAGGTATAGAATATTGCAGCATACTTATGGAATGGGGGCAATATAGTATAATTACACACAATATAGTATAATTACACACAATATGGTATAACTAAACCAGCAAAAGGTAACGCTCAAGTAACATACCATAAGCTCGCTGCAATATCAAATAAACTCATGCCAAAACGAATAACAAATGTATTCTTTAATTCAAACAAAAGTTTGTACAAACGAGGAATCATTTTATTCAATTACAACGCAGGTACAGGTTTCAAAATAAAGAAAAGCGGGGGCCGGTACCCGCACAATTCTCGGCCAGTACATGCAAAACACAAAAAACTAGAAACTGAAGATCTTCACTTCTTTTTGCTGCCTTTAGACCCTTTACCCGGCCGAATGATCAGCTTTTCAGGTCGGCCAGTGGGTATAAGGGAGGAAGGAGAGGTAGGCGCAGCTGGCCCAACTTCCGGCTCCTCTTCAGTGGCAATGATTATCTTCCCTCTCCTCCTTGATGCTCCTTGCTTCCTTCTCCTCTTTGAGGAAGACTCACTTCCTGGAGTGACAAGTTTAGATAAAGTTGTATCGTCAGAAGGAGTTCGCTCCGGAGATATGTCACCTCCCTCAAGTCCCTCATCTTTTTGCTCTTGCGAAGCAATGGGATCATCCAGGCCATGGAGAGCTTCTATTTGTTCTTCTTGTGACCCAGGTTGCGAGGCAGAAGGAGGCGCTACTTGAAGAGATGGAGGAAGGATCACCGGGGGAGAAGAAGCTTGAGTTTGACTCGGTGCTTTCTCTACAAAGGAGAAAAAACTTAAAATATCAGTATCTTTCGAAAAGAGAGGGGATGACGGCTCGTCAAAAGTCGGGAATTCATTAACATTTGAGGAATAATCAAAAGTCGGGAATTCATTGACATTTGAAAAATAATCAAGAAGATCGTCAAGTTCACAAGGAGCGAACGAGCAGTTCACCACTTGGGCTGGTCCGGTGTCAAGTTTACCTGGGGTAGTTGGATCTCTGAGGCTGATTTCATATCGCTGTGCTTCGTTGCTTTCACCACCTTCATCCCCGCCTTGTGCACTTGTAGTTTCAGTTACTGTCTTAGTTGCAGGCGGAGTAGAGGAGCTAGAACCCGTGATGTCAACCACAGGAGAAACTGGAGGTTGGACAGAGGAAGTAAGCGTTAATTCCTTTCCAGAACGTTCCTCTTCCGCCATTCCAGTTCTCATCCTGGCAAGTTGTTCTCGCCCCTTCGCAAGAGCAGCGCGAGCTCCCTCATCCAGGTAACGCGCCTCAAAATCTTCATCGCCATACCCGGCGTCTTTAAACATGTTAAGAGCAGCTTCCCACACCTCGGCCAGGGTGATTTCATACTTAGGACCAAGAAAAGAGAGGCTGCCGCGTCCCAAGACACAATGTAAATAAAAATCGAATAAAGTCGAATTGATATCGTTTTCCATGGTCTGAGCAGTTTCTTCGGCTGCAATTTTGCCAGCCATGGCCTCATCTCGATCTTTTTCGGTCTGAGCAAGTTGGGCTTTTAGCGCTTCAATCTCCATGTCCCGGGCGCTCAGTTTATTCTGCAGCTGGGTGACATCAGTGCGGTGGTTCTCTACAGCTTGTTCCAACCTCTCAGCTTTAGCTTCAGCGTCCCTCTGGCTGGCGTGCGCATCTCGCACTTGTTTTTGCAATACCTCTTCTCTTTGGGTGTAAGTATTAGTAGAAGAGGCAAGATCATCTTTGAGCTGCTTTACTTCAGCTTCGAGTTTTTCATTGTATTCGGCTATCTCCTTCATCTCAGCGTTGTGTTGATCAAGAATCTTCTGCCATTCTGATTTGTCATTTTCCATGGTCAGCATTGCTTCGATGTTAGCCCGATTAACTCTTTGAAGTTCATCAACCAGCTTTTGCCATCCAGACATTCTATCGATATCAAGCTTGACAGCATCGAGATTTCTGTACATAGCTTCTTTGTCGATGGGGACCAAATCAAGGTCGAAGCGTACCCCCCTCAAACACCAGTTCGGGAATCGGCTCTGCAAAGTAGGGGGCCCCCTTTCAACGTGGTATGAAGGCCTGTTGAGAAGTGTTTGGATGGCACTTCCTTCAAGAGCAGGAGATTCGGAAGGGATGTCAATAGAAACTGAGGCACCAGGTCTCTCAGATGTCACGGGCACGTGCTCCTCGCCAAGTTTGGTCCGCTTTCTCGAATCCTCAATATGGCTCTTCCCCCTATCATCGTGCGTTTTACGTTTATGGGAGTCATCATCCCTTGGGAAGGATTCATGTCGCGTGCCCGCTCCCTCATGACGTTCTTCATACCTTCTCCTCTCTTCAGCTTTTCGCGCAGCTCTCTGCTCATTGGTTTCTCTGGGATCGGCATAGTATTGCTTGTAGTCATAGCTGCCACGCCCTCCATAGCGTCGAAAGTCCTTGTAATAAGAACCGCTGCCGCTGCGCCCCATAGAGAAATCTGAAAAGGCAAAAATAGCAAGTCTTAGAAACTCCCGAAGAAAAGAAGTTAAATATGAACAAATGCCGAAAATTCCTAAGTGTTGTGTGATGTGCAAGCTACGCGCATTAAGCTACAAACCACTCATTGGTGTAGGGGTGATGATAGCTTGGGTATGAGGAGTTGGTGTTTGTGTTGGTGTTAGTCGAAGAAGGGACGTCGCCTCAATCATAGGAGAGATAGTTTTAGACACGTCATCTCTAAAAAGCTCCTGTGAGGTCACTATTATGTCGCTCAACCCATCATAAACATCGTCACCATCATGCTCGGTGAGACTTGTTTTCTCAGTTCCTACATCAGCTAATCCCCCGAGAGGCTGTGAAGGTTCTTCTTCTTCCTCAATCGGGGCAAGTGCCGTCTTACTAGATGACCCCATAATGTCGGTAGGGGTGGAACATTTCACCAATGAAGCTTCGATGTTAGACTCTTTTGATGAAGATTGTTCGATAGTAACGGGGGCATCCGATGCTTCAGTCGGGGAATCGGGAACTTCAGTCGGGGCTTCATGAGGCTGAGTATAGCGAGAAGAGTGAAGAAGCCCGTATTGATGTAAAAAGTCATCTCTCAGCAAAAACTTTATATTCCTCTCTTCTACTGGCACAGCATTCAATCTTTCAAAAATTTGCTTATAGCCTGGGTCTCTAGAAGGAGGTGGAAGCGCTGAAAAGTAAAAAGGGAAATTAACATCTAACTACTCAGGCTATGAAAAGATTTTATAAGGAAAACATGTGTCAGGAATAAAGCTGAACGCCCTTACTTCCAACTCTCCACACACCATAAAACCCCGGAGGGCAACGAACATAGAAGAATTGGGTTAAAAACCCGTGAGCAGTATCAGGGAGGCCAACAATCAGTTTGCGGTTTCGGGCGCTCCTCACAACAGTAATGGAAGGATGATCCTTAGTCCGAGAAAAAGAGCATAGATAACAAACTTCACCAAAGCTTGGAAGTCGATCAAGTGTTCTCCTAAAAAGCACACACAACCCCATTAGAATGGCATAGCCATTGGGGTGTAGCTGGGATGGAGCAATGGACAGTTGACGGAGAAGTTGTTGGAAAAAGTCGTTGAAAGGAGGAATGCCTCCACTTAGGCACATTTGCCGGTTAATTGTCACAAAGCCAGAAGGAGCTATATCGGCAGTGTTATTTCTTTCGGGAAGAATGGCATCTGATTCAACGATACCAAACTGAGCACACAACTGGCGAAAAACTTTGTATGATAGTGAAGTAGGAGCTCTTTCGGGAGGGTTAACCAGTGGAGCCGGAAGAACAGTTACCTCTCCAGTCCGAACTGTTGTATCACCTTCCTGAGAAGTCATTCTACACAAACAACTGGATGTTCAAATGCGAAGGTGCACGTTTCCTAAAAAGTGTGAAGTGTCGTGCAAAGCTAATAAAAAAATAATAATAATAACAAGTAAAGATAACTGGAATTAAACTGGTTGACGATTGATTGACTACGGTAATTTCGGAACTTGTTATTTAAAGCTCAAGCGTAATACTAATGAGGGCTGGTCAGTTTCAATTGACTAATCCAGTGCTGCTTTAATATTCCACTTGAAATCGATAGCACTTCGTTCACACGATTTATTTAAGTTAATCATCTATCATTAACTAATCTGTCGTTCGATGTGGGCAATCAATGACAGTATATTCGTCCCAGTTTTCTGTGAATGTTATATTAACAGGTTATTAGCTTACAAGTTAAAGCAATCTGTAAAAGATTCAAGCAGCAGTTCAAGGTTCAAGTGGAGTTTAAAAAAAAATACATGTGCTAAGTCGTAACCGACTCAAGAGTTAAGTCGTAACCGACTCAAGAGTTAAGTCGTTCCTGTCTTAAGTCGTCAACACATCAAGCTGATTATGCTCTAAATCCTAGGTCGTAACTCAAGGAACAGAAGAAAGGCTCTGATTCAAAGCAACTGGAAATCCCTTAAGTCTTAACTCGGCTACGGCTCATGAAAATTGCTAGGTCGCATGGAAAATCTCTGAGTTGTATATGGGACGATTCCTCACTCTATTCGAATCAAGTTTTTCAACCAACCTGCCTTCCCTTCTAACTTTCAACCTGTTCACCCACGGCCTCCTCAACAGCAATAGCCTTAACCTATCACACTACAAGTCGCCTCAAATCGCGAATCACCTTATGTCAAGCCAAACGAGTTTAAGTTCGTCAATGACCGATTTGATAAAGCTCGTAGGATTTGAAAGGACAAGCCAAAAACGAGGGACTGAACATGTAAGGTAACAATGGCTAACGGTCGAAGAAGGAACAAGATCACTTACGATTGTATGATGCTAGAAGGAATCGGACGAAGTTTGGATCGAAATTGCCTTGGAGAGCTCAGAGATGCGTTAATGGCAGAAAACAGTTTAAAAGTTAAGTGATGAGAAGAAGGAAAGAGGAAGGACGACTCAGGCTTTTATATCTGGAAATGTTGGAATTTGAATCGGCATGCCCGGGTTATGATAAGTCGAAGCACACGACTTACGACCTAAGCATGTGCTTCGAGGGGCAAATGTTAACCCTATCTCGTTCACGAGTTAACAGGTCTATGAGTTAAGCAGCTCACGACTCAAAAGGCTTCACGACTTAAGGAAATGAATGGTCTACGGCTTAAAAGGATTGTGCGGCTTTGAACATGTTGCGATTTAAAGAAACACACGACCTAAGGATTTGTACGACTTAAGGCCTCTACGGGATAGGAAGCCTTACGAGTTAAGCTTCCTACGACTCAAGGCATCTACGAGTTAAAGGATACACGAATTAGAAACCTCCTACGAGTTAAAGCCTCTACGAGTTAAGGAGTACCCGAGGTAGGCTGCTTACGAGATAAGCGGCTCACGAGTTAAGAAGAGATAACGACTTAAGACCCTGATGACCTAAGGAGTCTATACGACTTAAGGGAGCTACGACATAACAGATTAAAGCTTGACCGAGTTAACAAGTGTTACGACTTAAAAAAGGTGTACGACCTAAAGACACTGTCTCTTAACTCGTCTACGAGTTAGGACTCGCCTTCACAAAGCCTGAACTCAGCTTTAAGCCGGAGGCAGCTGGTTAAGTCAACCACGACCTACGACTTATGATGAGTCGTATACGACATATACAAACAAGCCAGAAACTACAACCAGATAACTCGTAAACGACCTAGTACTTGAAGCGTGGGTTCGAAAAAGGCAGGAAGCTCTCTACAAACCAGAGACTCAGCTCAATGAGTCGGTCACGACTCATCCTAAGTCAGCAACGACTTACCTTAAGTCGGCCACGAGTTAGGACTTAGCACTTTTTCCACCCAGAACTCTCTATAAATATGAAACCATCTCCAACATGCAAAAGACTTTTGGGGGGCTCATTCTCTTCAAGCGCCATTACTCTGCCAAATTCCAGACGACTTCAAAGCTTTTTAGATCCAACAAACTTCTAAAGGAACTCCATGAAGGAATCATCCACATTCACCATGGATTTGAAGATGATTGTCAACATCAAAGCTTGAGCTACTTGTTTCACATATCCTATCACTTGAAGTGTGTTGTAATTGAAAGATCTTGTAAAGAATTGTAATCAAACTAGTGATAAAAAGATTAAAGTGGACGTAGGCTGGATTATAAGCCGAACCACTATAAATACTGTGTCTCTTACCGTTTTTCTACATACTTTCTGCTTATTTCTGTTTCCCGTACAAACGGGTGGTGCTTTCACAATCACATCTTATACACCAGGGTGTTAGCGTTTAAATTTTTTCGTTAACACCCTTCATCGGGGAAACACGAATGAATACAAGATCGCCAACAGAAAATTCCAAAGGCTTCTTACGGTGATCGGCATAAGATTTCTGCCTATTCTGAGCCTCCTTCATTATCTGTCTAATAATATCAATCCTCTCAGAAGAATCATGAATATAATCGGGGCCGAGAATTAACTTTTTCCCCGATTCCAACCAACAAGATGGTGATCGACACGGCCTTCCATAAAGAGCCTCGAAAGGAGCCATACCACTACTTGATTGAAAACTTTTGTTATAAGAGAAGTCAACTAGAAATAAATGGTCTTGCCAACTACCACCAAAATCAAGAATGCAAGCACGAAGGAGATCCTCTAAAACTTGATTCACCCTTTCAGTCTGACAATTAGACTGTGGATGATAAGCTGTACTGAGATTGAGCTTAGTGCCCAAAGCTTTCTTAAGGCTCTACCAGAAACCACTAGTGAAAAGCGGATCTCTGTCACTAACAATAGAACTAGGCACTCCATGAAGTTGAACGACTTCTTTAATAAATAGCTTAGCCAATAACGGAGCAGTCCGATTGGACTTAATAGGAATAAAGTGGGCTGATTTAGTCAATCTGTCAATAATCACCAAAATACAGGTATGGCCCAACCTCGAATGAGGTAGACCATCAATGAAATCCATGGAAATCTGATCCCATTTCCATAATGGAATCTCAAGAGGCTGCAAAAGACCACTGGGACGCTGGTGTTCTGCTTTAACAAGTTGACAAGTCATGCAACGATTTGCATAACTTGCAATATCACGCTTCATACCCTCCCAATAGTATAAGCGTTTCATATCAGTATACATCTTACTACTACCCGGATGGATAGTATACTTAGAACGATGACAGTCCTCAAGAATGTCATTTCTAAGATTAGAAATACCAGGCACGATCAATCTACCCTTTTTCCGAATACAACCATGAATATCAATATCGAAATCCTTCAGATCATCACTTCGGAATTCCGATACACAACTCTGAATAAGAAAAGCAATATGTGGATCTTGTTTCTGGGCATCTTCAACACGATCCAACAAACTAGGACGAGCTTCCATGCTAAATAAAAGCACGGGAGAATCAGAAAATGAAGGTCTCTAATATCACAAAGAGATAAAACTTTCAAAATACTCCACTCTGCTAGCATCATGGAAACAACAACCTGTTGCTTGTGACTAAGCCCATCAGCAACTCTATTACCCTTACCAGGGGTATACTGAATATCTAAATCATATGAAGCAAGAAATTCGAGCCAACACTGTTGCCTCATATTAAGCTCTTTCTGAGTAAATAAATACTTCAGAGATTTATGATCAGTGAAGAGAATAAAACGCTCGCCCAACAAATAATGTCGCCAAATCTTTAGAGCAAAGACTATGGAGGCTAACTCCAAATCATGGGTGGCATAATGAATCTCGTTAGGCTTTAGTTGTCTAGAAGCATAGGCAACTATTCTATCCTTTTGCATAAGAACAGCACCGAGCCCAAAACCACCGGCATCGGTATAAACAACAAGATCATGATTCCCTTCGGGAACAACTAAGATAGGAGCATGAGTACGGATATCTTTTAACTTCAAGAAAGAATTCTCACAATTATCCGACTAAATAAAAGGAACAGCTTTTCTCGTAAGAGTGGTAAGCAGTAAAGCAATACGAGAAAAGTCCTTAATAAACCGGCGATAATAACCCGCCAATCCAAGAAAACTACGGATCTCAGTAACGGTCTCGGGCCTCTTCCAATTCTGAATAGATTCAATCTTGGAAGGATCAACAAAAATACCATCGGAAGAAACAATGTGACCGAGAAACTTCACCTTATTCTCCCAAAAGTGACACTTGGAGAATTTGGCATAAAGTTAATGCTGACGAAGAGTGCTCAAAACAATCTCCAAATGCTGAATATGATCGGCTTCAGATTTGGAATAAATAAGAATATCATCAATGAAAACCAAGACGAACTTATCGAGATATTCCCGAAATATCCGATTCATAAGATCTGTAAAATATGCCGGAGCGTTCGTCAAACCGAACGACATAACAAGCCATTCGTAAGAACCATAACGAGTACGAAATGTGGTGAGAGGAATGCTATCTTCCGCCACTCGTAACTGATGAAAACTGAAAGCAAGATCGAGTTGGGAGAAGAGTTTATCGCCACTTAATTGATCGAACATGTCATCGATCCTAGGTAATGGATACCTATTTTTGATAGTGAGCTCGTTAAGCTTGCGATAATTAATGCAAAGCCTAAGAGTACCATCTGGCTTCTTAACGAAGGCAACGGCGATGCCCCAAGGAGACGAGCTAGAACGAATAAAATGCTTGGCTTCCAACTCAGATAATTGTTGCTAGAGTTCCTCATTTTCCTTAGCATACATCCTCGTGGGAGGACGACTGACAGGATGTGCATCGGAGATAAGATCTATACGGAACTCTATTGCCCTCTTCGGCGGCAATCTCGAAATAGGCTTAAAAACATCAGAAAAATCCCAAACAACCGGAATATTATCTATGTCATCCTTAGATTCGAAGGAAGACGTAAAAGCATTCAAAGTATGATCCATGCTTCGAAATATAATTGATAATTGCTCGCTAGCATCGGGATGCTTGAGATATAAAGTTCTTTCCGGACATAAAATTTGAACTTCATAACGGACGAGCCAATCCATACCCAATATCATATCAAAACCAAGATGGTCCATAACATGCAGATTCGCATGAAAGGAGAAACCACAAAGAATAATCTCAACATCAACACACAACAAAGCAAGAGTAGCAGATCCACTAATAGGATTTACGATCCTCAAAGGGTCACAAAGAGTAACAACATCTAAAGGAATAATATCAACAAGCTCCTTCGACACGAATGAATGCGATACACCCGTATCGAAAAGAACTCTAATAGAACGACCATGAAATACAATGAAACCTTCCAAAACAGAAGGAGTAGTACCTTTGGGTTGAGAAGAAACCCCAAAAGCTTTAGCAACATTAATCTTCCTAGATTTGAGACCCTTAGGAGCAGTAGGACAATCAAAATTCAATGACCTTCCTTCTTGCAATAACGGTAAATGCGAGGCTTAGGACAGCTACGAAGAAGATGATCCTACGAACCACAATTATAGCACGCCCTCTGAATAGAAGGTGCACTACTAGGCTGAGAACTAGAGGCATCTTGCTTCTTCTTCTTCTGGTTGGAAGAATTAGGCTTACGAAATGGAAACCTCTTCTTGTTAGGGTTCTTAGAAACCTCAATATCATCACAACTATCACGTTCCTTTTCAACAGCTTCTAGGCAAAGAGCCGAATCAACAAGCTCCTCAAAAGAGAGCTTAAGCTGAAGCACAAGAACTTTCTTCAAATACTTCTTCAAACCATCTACAAAACGAAGATTCTTCTTATGCGGTGTGTTAATGAACTCAACTTCGTATCTGGATAAGGCCTCGAAAGATGCAACATAATCAAAAACAGAGGACTTTCCTTACTTCAACTCAAGGAAACTACGAGCAAGATTTGCCTTTTCTGATTCAAGAATGAACTTAAGTTCGAAGCGTTCCTTAAATTGAATCCAAGAGAGAGGACTCATCAAATTCCGTAATAAAAAGCTCATACAATCAAGTGCACGCTCTTGCAACATACTAGATGCTACGAGAACGCGATGGTGATTAGAAAGATCCATTCGAGAAAATATGCACTCACAAGTGCGCAACCAAGTATGAACCTCCATAAAACTTTCCGATCCCTTGAAAGGTTTGCCTCCAAGGTGGGAATAGTCACTAGACATGCGGGCAAAGGCAGACTTCCGAGTAGGAGCCGTGGGAGTAGCAACAGGAGGCTGAGTACCCCGTAATAGCTCCATAAACTGATCAGCAGACATATAGACTCTGTCCGGATAAGAACCACTAGACGGGCCTGTAGAAGAATGCTTCCCACTACCTCTTCTAGCCATAGGCTGAGAGGCAAGAGAAGGCAAGGATTAGTTAAAACATCACACAATCGATAAGAAATTTAACAAATGGAGTACTACGGAATATGAAATTTATTCCTAGACATACTTCACATGTTAAAGTGGAAGGAATAGATTAGAAAAGCACGAATAAACCCTCGAATAGTTGTAACGCATGTTCCATTCTATTCTGTTCTGTGTTTATTACAATTTTTTTTGAATTTCAGCTCTGATACCAAGCTGTGACGCCCCACCTCTATGCTCATAATAACAAAGGTTATTATAAGGAATAACGTTTGCTACTGCGAAGAATAAGGCTTGTTAGAAGCGACCATCCGTACGTTACGCCTTAGACGAGCATTGATTACATCGATAGGAGTTGTATAACTTACCCTTAAAGATATAAATTCAATCCAAATCTAAAACGAAACTACGGTAGCTAAAGAAAAATCCAGAACAACTCATAATAAAAATAACACTGATAGCATAATCACATTAGAACAGAAATATCAGATATATAGCGGAAGACAAGTCTGGAATACATCCTACAACAGTCGATAGTTCACCTGAACCAAATGTACATATACATATACATCAACATACATAAGACGGGAATCAAATAACCAAAATAACTCCTCAAAGGCTAGACAAAAGATGATGTGAGATCGCAAAAGCTGAAGCTGCAACTGAATCAGAGATAGCGACTATCCTAAAATAACTCGGTCTGACCCGAGTATTATTTAAAAGAAAATAATAAACGGATCAATCTAATTTATTCTTAGAGGTGAATGCATCATAAACAACATCAAGCAAAATAATAATAATCTCGAATGAGACTATTCAATATAAGAAATCAACATAGTTTAAATGAAGAAATCACATCAAACTCCATCAAAATCAACTTTCAAATTCACAATTGAATTTAAAACAACAATTCACAAAATCTAGAAATAAAAAATAGATAACTAAAAAATCAACATAAAGTGGATCGATCCCAGCAAATGGCGAGTTTTAGCTACGCCGCACGTGCATCTCAAATGGCCAAAGCCTACCAAGTACTATAATTTTTGGCGTCCAACAAATGACCCGAAGGTCTAGTACTGGTAATTGACCGGAAGGTCCAAAAAATGACCCGAAGGTCCAACAAAGTGGCTCGAGAGCCCAAACAAATCATCAAAATCATCAAACAACAAATATTCCAATTAACGAGTCCGGAACTAACCGAAATAGAAAAAGTATGGTTCCATACTCCGCACTTTTGCTAAATCATTTAAATCTCTTCATCATTTTCTTGAAAGTGCAAAATAGTGTATTTTATTAAATAACATATCACGTTCTCAAACGGACGAGTCCGCAATTAAGCGGATCAGTAAAAGTAAGGGTTCATAGTCCTCAATTTGCTAAAGCATTTAAATCGATTTCTCATTCTTTTGAAAGCATAAGCTGTAAAGATTTTAAAACAATTTTTAAAACCCGTGAACAAAACAGCAACAACTATAGCAATTTCGACGGGGAAATTACGCATCACAAAACACCATAAAAACGGATACTAAATCAGCGTTGCGGGATAACCGCTTAAAATTCTCTTTTAAAATTAACGGTTATTGACGTTAAAATAACAGTAATTTTTTTTCACCAAAATTTCGACAAAACAACACGCTTTAAAATTATAATATCGGTGTAAAAATTTCTTTATAAAAATAACGGAGCAAAAATTACGTTTTAAAACGTACAACGGTTCAAAGCAAAGTTTTCATCAGATTGTACTATTGCTTTAAATTAATCAAATAATTGATTGCTTGGCAATAACATCCTAAATGATGCTATCACAACACACGTACACTAAATCAATGTAACTATAAACCTTTGAACAAAATGTTTTAAAACTAAACTGGCAACATATTCACTTACGCGTAAAAAAAACACAAATCAACTACACATAAAAACACATATTCAACTTACACATATGTAACACATGCTCCACTACAAAACTCTTACATACGCATGCATCACGTATGATACACACACGCATTCATTGAAACTCTCTACCCTGACACGTTTTCAGATATACGTGCAAATGTAGGATGACCATGCAAGTAAAATATGACGTGCTCTGACCAATACTTAAACATGCACACCCTCAAATGTTTTTCAAAGCGTCTGGATATACTATTTTTATAATCACAAGTTTACATATGAAGCAATATGTAACCTGACATATAAAAACTAAACCTTTGACACGAACCCTATATATAACAAATGCCTGGGCATAAATTCATGCAAGGTTTCATGTGTTAGAGATACATAGGTGAAAAATTTAATTGCCTGGAAAAACTTCACACAACACACATACGTGAAAGAACACTTGCACTTACTATGCCTTATAGACAAAACCTGGACATCATAATACGCACGTGTAGTCAGTGCATTTGTGTATGCATGAAAAAAATAACTTGCATGCACATCACACTTTCAAAGGTTTGGCCACTTTATATGCAGATAATGAAATGTCTCCAGATTTTTTTTTCATGCTTTATGCAAAAACTGATGACCTCTACAAGCTTAATTACTCAAAGGACCAGAGTATGAGCAAAGCAAAATGACCACCAAACTAACTAATTCACGTGAAAGACAATTTATATACTAGAAGTTAATGTGACCATGGCAGGCAAACCAAACCCAATATAGTATGTACATGACTGCAGTGACGACAGAGTTCAAAATTACAACTTAAGCATGCAAATACAACATAGCCATGTGAATGTACAAGACTCAGGTGGTAACAAATAGATCAGTGCAAAAATCAAAGAAAGCCATGTTTCACTCAAAGTCAGAGACTTGATGCCCATAAATTAGAAGTGTGAGTATAAAACTCACTGAAATATTTGCTTCAATTTCAGTTAGCTCCAAAGATGCAAGCAAGGAAGAATGTGGAAGCTGTCATTAAAAGTCTTCTTGGAGCTCTATTATTGAGCAAAAAAAGTTGCAGAGAAATATTTCAACTTTTTGAACAAGTCAGAGATAGGAGTACAAGCCATCCTTTTGTACAATTGCATTTAATATGAACCTACAATTTGAAATATTGTACACGGCTACACTTGATGGCTAGTGATAGTTGCAATTTGATGATAAGAAAATATAATCAAAGTGTTCACCCTTTGTTTTATTTCTCTGCTTAAGCCTTTGTTTTAACAATAGAATGTGAACAAGTCTTTCACTATTTGAATTAGATGACAACAATATGAATATGCTTTCACACTTGGTTTATTGCTGGACTGTCAACAATGCAAAGGTAAAAGAAAAATAATGTAAAGCATACACTATATTCTTTTTCTTAACTACATTGCATTTTTGGAACATTGTTGTAATAAAAGTGTAACGCAATTCAACTGACTTTGCAACTGACCCCGAAATTTGAATTGCATCCATATTTTTTTTTAAATTTTAATTTAAAAATTTCTATTTAAAATATTCGCTCCAAAAATAATTTAAAAATCGCGGTCGTCACAGATTTTTTTAAAAAAATATTTATTAGGACGGCAATAAAATCACGGTCGTTACAGAAAAGGTGAAGAAAAAATTATGACTGTAGTCGCGATCGAAGAGTGTGGACTTGGGAGGAGTAGCTGCACGTGAGAGAGGGAGGGTTAACAAAGGTGATTAAACCTAATAAAGGTAATTAACATTTTAAAAATTGGTGGATTAAATCAATTTATTGTCCAAATGTTTATAAATCAATGATTTGTCTGTACGAGGTCCAAAAATCACGAAGTCGATCACAATAAATGCGTAGCTGCAAAATTCACATTCTTGAAGTGTTTTGAAATTTTTCGGAGTTCGTTGGAATTTTAAATTAAATTGAACGATGTTCGATTTAGTTTAAAATCTGGATATTTGGCATATAAAAATCAAGATAAGAAATTTTCACTCATTTGGATTACCAAATTTAATTTTAAATAGTTAAAATTAATTATTGGATGCTTGGTTGAATTTGTCGATTATTATCCGTTCAATGATATATTATATATATAGTACTATATATTAGTGGTTGGATTGATATTCCTACATATTTTTAGCAGATGAGACCCTATGCGCCCCACATAAAGAGGATGACCCTATATACGCGATATCCCCCTCGAAGTGGGATTGGTATTCTGATATTGTATTAACATCTGTGGTTGTAGGGAATCATATTGGAGGGTTCCAACTAGATTCCTCAAAAATTTTGAATTATATTTCATATATATATATATTGATATATTATCTGTTTGAGTAATCTGTGGAAGATTATAGCGTGATTTGAATTTACAGAATGCTATGTAGTTTTGGCCTAGATTTTGGTATTTTAAAAGCACCATAAATATATGTTTTAATTTGGAGAGAAATCGAAAAGAAATTTGAAAGTGAAATGTTTATAGTGAATTTTGGATTAATTAAAAGAAATGAATTTGGAAAAATAAACAATTTGACTCTAAATTAGTACTTGGCTATTTTGGAACAGTATAAATAGAGATTTTGGGATAATGTGTATAAAGGATTTTTAATAATAATTCTTAAGTGGTACTATTAAATATAAAAGGTTTTTAAAATTGAGATTTAAAATAGATTGAGAAAAAGGGAATTTGGAAATAATTATAAAATTGGTTATATTAGATCCTCAGCAAGACTTCTAAATTACGGAATGGAAGTAAAATTGAGATTTGGCTATTTTTGGTATATAGTTAGGTTATTTAAGGAGTTAATTTATAAATGGAATTCAATTTAAGAAATTGATTTATAAATGGAGCTTAATTTAGAAATCAATTTATAATGGATGTAAGTGAGTGAAACCTTTATAAACTGGAATTGAAAACTGTGAGATTTATAAACAGTGTTATAAATAAAATGAAGTGATTATTAGTGGATAAATTGAAGTTATGAATTCACGGTGGAAATTTATAATGAGGTGGGTAAATTGGTTTAAAATAAATGATAGATTTACTTCTAGAAATGTGAAAAGGGGGATTTAGGGAATTGGGACGTAAATCAAATTAGTGATAAGTCGTGAGAGATTTATAAGTATTAGATTGGTTATATTAGAATCGAAAAATATATTTTTATCGAGGAGATGGTTTATTTTTAAAAGAGGATTTTAAATTATTAAACTAGGTAATTTAAAAGTGTTTGAAAATATTTCATAAAATTATTTATTTAAATATTTTAAAATTGTAAAAAATGGATTATAAGTTTACAAATAAGTCTTATAAATCGATTAGAATCTTATTAATAAATCAGAATTAATTATCTTTTCAAAGTTATGTAATTATTTTAAACTGTTTAAAGTATACTTAATTATTAAATAAGTTAGTTTATAATGAGATGATATTAAGTTAATTATTATTTAAGAATTTATTAGTATTATTATTTTAAAAGATAAATTATTCAATATTAATATTATTTTATATAACAACTTTTATAATGAGTATTTGCTTAAATTAAACTTTGGAAAATTTATATAAAAAGTATTATTTTGAAAAAATTATTAAATAAAGTTTTCAGAAAGTGACGGTGTACTTTCATGTGAAATTAGATGCAAAGATTGCATATAGTTAAGTTTGGATTTCTCTAGGATAGAGACGTAAGTTGCCATATGGTGCTTTCCATTTTTATTTTAAAAAAATTTCAAATATTTTGAAAAGAATGATTAGTGAATGTACATACTCCGATAAGATAAGTACATACCTTTTGATAAAGAGATTTAATTTATTATAATTAAATTAATGAGACTTAGTGTTTTCAGCGGAAAATGAACGCTTGGTTGATTGATTGTTTATTTGATAGTTAAATAACCGGCTATCAAATTTGAACCCAAAATATAACTTTGGGAATATTTAGAAGAAACACGGGAATTATATGATACAGTTATCGTCGGAAGGTGCTATACTGTACGTATAAACTCGTTTCGTTCTTCTGGGATGATGATAAGGAAATCCATCCATTAACGGTTAGGAGGTGATCTCCGATATTATTTTCATCTGTTTATTTCCTAAAGAACCAGGTTGAGTGTGACGATGCGGATTTTGTCCGCTCGAAAATCGACATCCATACTTCATATCGTATTCGAATGCCATAGATTTGACCGTTCAATTCCGATTCGTCGGAGCTTATAACAACATTAAGTAAACAACACAGGGGAATAAAAGAATAATACATTGATATACAGCTTTGATACAATATCTGATACAACAGATAATCCAATAGATATCAATATACATCAGAGATATGATACAATAAAATAGCAGCGGAAAAGAAAAATAGATGACATCTAGCAGCGGAACAAATAACTCTAAGATAGTCTCCAAGGAAGAACTCCAAAAACTGCAACTCCATTTCCAAGAATCAATCCAGTAATAGCTTGAACCCCCAATAACGATGCACCAAGCTAAGCAAGACTGGTGTTGTCCAAAGACTGAACTAACTCCAGATAATCTACTAAACTTGACTATCTGAAATACCCAACTCTAGACTGCTCGTGTAGAAAAATTTTGAGCACCTAGAGTTTAGGAAAGAAACAATAAACTCCGGATCAGTTGTGGGACTGGTGTGAGCAACAAAAACAGTTTATCTTATAAAAACAATCAAAGAAAGAATTTTAAAGTCAATTTGCAATGCTTTTGAAAAATGAGACTACCATAAGGCCTCCCGCACACACACACAATGCAAACGCAGAATCGGAGGAGATTTCTCCTTATGATAGTCAAAGATGCTTGATACGCATTAAAAAGAAACATTTGATATTATTACTAGTGCATAGTGTAGAAGAATCATTTCAAAAGTAAAGATATAAATCTTAGCCAGCATAGGCATTTCGCACTTATGCCTACTATAGCTACCATCCAAACAGTGGGGCGCCACCATAAGTGAATGATAGGTTCTACAACTAAATCCGTACAAGATCGTATTGTTTCTTTGGATTTCCAACAAATGGTCAGGCCAAGGAACTTCCCATTGCCACATGAGAATGCCTCTGGAAGGACATTCCCGAGAACCAAACCGGATCTCTGCCAACACAAGGCCGGGTTACCCCTAACTGGGTAACTACTGACACGAGCATGCCATCCCCCGATCGTAAACGACCTTTCTCACGGGATCCCGATAACCAACAACCACAAAGTAATAAATTCGCAGTAACCACATAGGTTAAATATCTGGGCTCCATACCATGATACCACCTCTATCCAGAAGAAAATGCACATACCATAAAGGGAGCTACCCCTCATAACCTTGCCGCATCTTTCCTGTTTTGACCATTTCCGGGGTGTGAGGCTCGACGAAGTCTCGTCCACAAAAACACGCTTTATACAAAAGCTGTGCTTTGGGTCAACAAATGATCATAGAAATGATCACAAAGATAGACAATCAAACAAATGATCTTATCACAAATGATCAACACAATGATCATTTCACAGCAACACTCAGCATGTCACATTACCAAATTGGGAATATATTGCTGATAACCTTCAACTACATAACCTTTGAGCTCGTACGTCTCAGAGAAGGGTGTTAAGCTAAGAGAATAAATTCTCTGCCACCAACATAAATGTATTTGAAAGAAATCTGCTTTATATCTCAAATTGTAATGTCAGACATACAATCCATACAAGTCTGTTCTGGGTTCGAACAGAATCGAAGGCACTTACAAAGAAGTCCTTGCAATCCGGATATCCACAATCCTGATCGGATTTCCCATCACTTAGGGAGAACTCTATACCGGAGCAACTCGGTGCAGAGTCAATCGACAGGTCATCCTATCGCTCTCGCAAATACCCGGTCTTCAACACCGGTCTTCAAATGCTATCCATAACGTCGAATCAAATATTCGAAATGGGTTATACGACACAAAGGTCCTTTCCCGGTTAAACCGAATAGTGAGCACGATATTTCAAAAACAAATGGATAATGGGATTTCAATTAAGTCACAACTTAATAATTCAAAACTTTCTTTCAAATGGTTTAATCCAATTACCATTTCAATCTTTAAACAAAAAGATTCATTTTCACAACCTTTAACGGTTCAAACAATTTTCACATTTTAATCTTTTAAACAAAAGATTCATTCACAGATTTTCCAAATCAATTTTCATTTCAATTTGATTAACTCGTTAAATCTTTAAATCAAATATTTAACTTATAGCTTTCAAAACAATTTCATTTCGAATGGTTTAAATAAATCATCATTTTAAATCTGTTAAAAATAAACAGATTCAATTTATAGCTCTCAAGACAATTTTGTTCATAACTTGGAAAACTATTTTTCAATTCAATCCTGAAATTCCTTTAACTTAAACTAGAATTTCATTTCTAATATGAAAGCTTTTATCATTTGAAAACAAACAGTTTCATTTCAGAAAATCTGATTCATCCATACGAGTTGAAATCCTTGGGTTAAATTCAAATTCCAAAATTTTACTTTTAAAATGGTTTAAATTCATATAACTTGTACAGCATCTTAAATCCCTAGTTTCGAATCATAGAATTCAATTTCAAACTTGAATTCAAATCAAATTATTTAAATTTCAAAACTAAATCAAGTTATTCGAAAATAAGTTTTATCTTTAAAATTCCATTTCAAAAACTTTTCACTTTAAACCCAATCCATTTCCAAAATCATTTGAATTAAAATATTCAACTTTTAAACTATTTCAAAATCTGTGACTTAATCGATTTCCTCGTGAAATCCATATTTGTGTGTGTATGAGTGTGGTCCAGGGGTTTAACACAATAGTGCAACAACATTCAATCATCACAGATCAAATACAACAATTTATTCGATAAGAGATTATAACGCTTATCTTTCATACACAGATTCGCATATATATATAACACAGATAATAACTATGTCACAGATAATAAATTACATCACAACACAAATCAGGATAATCATATACCAGGGATATCGTACAGTTTAACATCAAATAAAATCCTAGGATCCATAGGTAGGATTAATTCAATTATCTGATTAAGTTAATCAGATTTATTTCTATGAATAAATTTGCTGGTCATGGAAAATTAATAATCAATTAATTTCAAAACATTTAGTAAACTATCTTTTAATCAATCATTAATTTATCCTAAATTAATAATTTTATTCTTAATTAATTATTCTTAATTAATTATTCTTAATTAATCATTAAATCTTAATTATTTAATTAATTTTCTCAATCATTAATTAATACTTTAATTATTAATTTATAAAACTTAATCATTCATTTAATAATCACCAATTGCTTGATTAATCACTTATTAATTCATAGTTAAATTACTTAATCACTTAACTACTAATCATTAAATAAATCAATTTTAAGTAGTTAATTATAAATTTATTAATCACTTGGGCATTGATTAATTCAAACCCTAATTACAATTATAAATGTGATTATTCTTAATTACTTTCAAAAAAAATCAATTAATTACTATTCAATTTAATTAACATTTTAAAGCTCCTCTTTAAACTTTGAAAATCAAATCATCATTGACAACAACTCTACTGTTAATTAAGTTTTATACTTAAATGAATTGCTTAAAAATAATAATTAAGTGTTTAAAACACCGTTAAAGTATTAACAAAAATAATTAAGACATGTATTAAATTCATGAGCTAAAAAAAATTAAACCTTTATTAAGTTGCAGTGCTTAAACTTGCAGGAAAACAAGTTACTAATTTTTTTTTCTTTTTCAAGTTTCCTTCACAATTTAAATGATTCTAATTTCATTTTAAGATTCAAAAGTTCCATCTAAATTTTACTTAAAACTTTGAATTCAAACACCATTTAAATCCCGGTTCAAATTTTGAACTATTTTTTTTAAAAGACTGTTTACCTCCTGTTTAAAACAAATTTGAGCTAAATTAAACCTGAAACAATCAGGTTTACAAAAAAAACCTGAAATACTCCACTGTCTCAAGTGAACCCAAGATGCTTCGAGTCCTCCCTCCCCCTGCTTCGAGACTAAACATGAGAAATAAGCGAAGGAAACCCATAGCTTCCAAAACCCACATTCCAGTTCCACCGTGCACATGGTGCACGTGTCCCAACGCCACCGACCCCTGGCGATCGTTGCGGCGACGCTCCACGACCCCTCAAGCTCACTCGAGCACGAAAACAAACCCAGTCTTCACGAAAACTCACTGGGACGAAATCGAGTGCAAAACAACACCTGGAACAAAAGTACAGACCTTACCACAAAACCTGGCAGCGCCTCCATCTCGCCGCCTCGACCACCAGAGGACCCAAGACTCCGTCCACGACATCGTCTAACCCCCCGCTACCATCCTCCAAAGCCACGAGACACTCGGTCGAATGATGGCGACGAACCAACCCAAAATCCCCGAGCTCACAAAACTAGGTTTAGAGAAAAAAAAAACCCACGCCGCCGCCACCACAGTCGCTTCCATCACCTCAGGTTATTTTTCCCTGACCCACGCTAGCCTCCCCCAACTCCAGACAAAAATTCGACCCCTCCGATCAATGAGATCACCCGCGACGACCCAAAATGTAAAATACAGTCAAACCCAAACTGCTCTCAACCCACACTTCTAAAAATTTTGATTTTCGTTTTAAAAATCTTGTTTAAGTAAATAGATTCAATTTACATACCTAGATTCTTAAATTAAGAAATTTGTTTTTGAACTTATTTAAAGTTGTACTCATCTTTCTTGATTTCCAGAGACAATTTCATGTTGTTTCAACTTTAATAAATTTTTAACACCTAGCTTAAAATCAAACAAACATAACTTGTTAAGATACTAAGTTCTAATTTCCAATGGATCAAGCAGAAAAGGTTTCTTTGAGTTAATCCTAAGCTTGAAATTGAAACAGAGGTGTTCTACAGGTCTTTAACAGCATGCATTCAATCATACAAATATCTCTTCCATCTATATACTCATATCAAACATAAATCAAGCAACCAGTAAAAAAAAAATACTTAAGCTTTTGAAAATGAAGTTACTCACCTTTCACATTTTCTTGCTTTTAAAAATGACAGAGTTTTTGGTAGTTTGAAAAGTTGAGGCTGTTGAACTTTTGCAAAGTTGCTAACTGGTTTCAGAGTTGATACTGGAAATCTTCTCTTCTTCCTTTAGATCTCTGGGTGTAATTGATTTAAGTTGTTTGTTTGTTTGAATATTGTTTAAGTTTTGAGTGTCACTTGCTTTTGCTTTTTTTTTCTTTTCTCAGTTTTGAAGAATGAAACTGTAATGATACTTTGATGTGTATATGAAGTTAAAGTATACAGGGTAATACTTCTTTTAGTACAACCAAGCAGTGATATCTTTTTCATTACTTAGTGGATGGTGTGAAATCAAAGCACGGCTTGCATTAATTGCCTTGATACCTTGTCCCCATGCTTAGCCCATGCTTGCTTGTCTCGGCTGCATATTTTTTCTTTGCTTGTATGGTGGCTGATGTATCTAGCTTGGTAGCAAATGAACACATATTGTGTACTAAAGAAGATCTTGCATTAAATTGCTAGTACTCTATGCTTATACCTTATTTGTATTTTATTTTACTTGTTTTATTTGTTTGTACTTAGTTTATTTATATTTTTGTTCAGGCTGAAATGATGCTGCCTTATGTTTTATATTAGAGATGTTTTGTTTATTCACTTAGGTATATTAAATTTCAATAGTTTATATTTTGATGTATTTTGTTTTACAAGTTCATACCTTGTTTGTTTATTCATACTTTGAAATATGCATGTCTGAAGATGCTTTTATTTTATCTTTTGTTTTATTATTTTATCTTTATAATGTTTACTTTGCATATTTATTTACAACTTTGTTTCATATTATAATTCACATCTAATTTGATTTGTTTACTTTATACTTTCTTAAACATTTTATTATTTTACTTTATGTACATATTAAAAAAAAAATTGTTCTAGTTTTGTTTGTTTCTTAACTAATTTGTTTAATGTGTTTTATTCTATGTTTTATTTCTTTTGTTTCTTATAAAGTTTAACTATAAATCTTAATTCAAATACAATTTAAATATTCAAATTTTAAATTTATCCCAAAATTTATTTAAAATTTACATTAACTATTAATTAAAATAAATTCCAAAATTTGGGGTCGTTACAGACTTCCCCCCTTAAAAGAATTTCGTCCTCGAAATTTGCAGGCACGAAAATAACAAAGATAGATGAAAGATAGAGAAATATCTTTTCAAATCAAACTGGATATCAATTCTGCATTTGGCTCACCAAATCAGAATATCAACAATAGATACAAGAAATTATAATGGAATTTCAAATTTGGTTTTAAATGATATCATTTTATTGATAGAATTCAATTTAGCCTTATATTCTGTTAATCAATTTAACTCAATTTAAATTTCCAATTTATTCAAAATTTTCAATTCCAAATTTCCAATTCATATTCATTAAGGTTTAAAATCAAAAACCGATAAGAAACCGATGAAGATACGAAGTAAGAATTTCCAACAACGATTCGTAAGCCCATCACACCGAAACTTCTTCTGGAGCTGTCACGAAGAAATCAAAAGAATTTAGAATCGAATCAAAGAAATTGATAAGAAAGTTATTTCCACTGTTGCAGGGTATTGACCATTTATAGTCGTATTCCTCTGTCCCCTATCTCGTTCTCTTCTTGCATTCATACTTACTATCGGTGGATAGTAAGAGAATTCACTGAGGCATTCAAACAGATATCTTAGGGAATACTCATTCTAGGGATACTTCACCCTATCTCTAATGAGCTACTTAACGTGTTATACTCCTGAGCTAAAGTTTTAACCCTTAGCTCTGATACCAAATGTGACGATGCGGATTTTGTCCGCTCGAATATCGACATCCATACTTCATATCGTATTCGAATGCCATAGATTCGACCGTTCAATTCCGATTCGCCGGAGCTTATAACAACATTAAGTAAACAATACAGCGGAATAAAAGAATAATACATTGATATACAACTTTGATACAATATCTGATACAACAGATAATCCAATAGATATCAATATACATCAGAGATATGATACAATAAAATAGCAGCGGAAAAGAAAAATAGATGACATCTAGCAGCGGAACAAATAACTCTAAGATAGTCTCCAAGGAAGAACTCCAAAAACTGCAACTCCATTTCCAAGAATCAATCCAGTAATAGCTTGAACCCCCAATAACGATGCACCAAGCTAAGCAAGACTGGTGTGGTCCAAAGACTGAACTAACTCCAGATAATCTACTAAACCTGACTATCTGAAAAACCCAACTCTAGACTGCTCGTGTAGAAAAATTTTGAGCACCCAGAGTTTAGGAAAGAAACAATAAACTCCGGATCAGTCGTGGGACTGGTGTGAGCAACAAAAACAGTTTATCTTATAAAAACAATCAAAGAAAGAATTTTAAAGTCAATTCGCAATGCTTTTGAAAAATGAGACTACCATAAGGCCTCCTGCACACACACACAATGCAAACGCAGAATCGGAGGACATTTCTCCTTATGATAGTCAAAGATGCTTGATACGCATTAAAAAGAAACATTTGATATTATTACTAGTGCATAGTGTAGAAGAATCATTTCAAAAGTAAAGATATAAATCTTAGCCAGCATAGGAATTTCGCACTTATGCCTACTATAGCTACCATCCAAACAGTGGGGCGCCACCATAAGTGAATGATAGGTTCTACAACTAAATCCGTACAAGATCGTATTGTTTCTTTGGATTTCCAACAAATGGTCAGGCCAAGGAACTTCCCATTGCCACATGAGAATGCCTCTGGAAGGACATTCACGAGAACCAAACCGGATCTCTGCCAACACAAGGCCGGGTTACCCCTAACTGGGTAACTACTGACACGAGCATGCCATCCCCCGATCGTAAACGACCTTTCTCACGGGATCCCGATAACCAACAACCACAAAGTAATAAATTCGCAGTAACCACATAGGTTAAATATCTAGGCTCCATACCATGATACCACCTCTATCCAGAAGGAAACGCACATACCCTAAAGGGAGCTACCCCTCATAACCTTGCCGCATCTTTCCTGTTTTGACCATTTCCGGGGTGTGAGGCTCGACGAAGTCTCGTCCACAAAAACACGCTTTATACAAAAGCTGTGCTTTAGGTCAACAAATGATCATAGAAATGATCACAAATATAGACGATCAAACAAATGATCTTATCACAAATGATCAACACAATGATCATTTCACAGCAACACTCAGCATGTCACATTACCAAATTGGGAATATATTGCTGATAACCTTCAACTACATAACCTTTGAGCTCGTACATCTCAGAGAAGGGTGTTAAGCTAAGAGAATAAATTCTCCGCCACCAATAGAAATGTATTTGAAAGAAATCTGCTTTATATCTCAAATTGTAATGTCAGACATACAATCCATACAAGTCTGTTCTGGGTTCGAACAGAACCGAAGGCACTTACAAAGAAGTCCTTGCAATCCGGATATCCACAATCCTGATCGGATTTCCCATCACTTAGGGAGAACTCTATACCGGAGCAACTCGGTGCAGAGTCAATCGACAGGTCATCCTATCGCTCTCGCAAATACCCGATCTTCAACACCGGTCTTCAAATGCTATCCATAACGTCGAATCACATATTCGGAATGGGTTATACGACACAAAGGTCCTTTCCCGGTTAAACCGAATAGTGAGCACGATATTTCAAAAACAAATGGATAATGGGATTTCAATTAAGTCATAACTTAATAATTCAAAACTTTCTTTCAAATGGTTTAATCCAATTACCATTTCAATCTTTAAACAAAAAGATTCATTTTCACAACCTTTAACGGTTCAAACAATTTTCACATTTTAATCTTTTAAACAAAAGATTCATTCACAGATTTTCCAAATCAATTTTCATTTCAATTTGATTAACTCGTTAAATCTTTAAATCAAAGATTTAACTTATATCTTTCAAAACAATTTCATTTCGAATGGTTTAAATAAATCATCATTTTAAATCTGTTAAAAATAAACAGATTCAATTTATAGCTTTCAAGACAATTTTGTTCATAACTTGGAAAACTATTTTTCAATTCAATCCTGAAATTCCTTTAACTTAAACTAGAATTTCATTTCTAATATGAAAGCTTTTATCATTTGAAAACAAACAGTTTCATTTCAGAAAATCTGATTCATCCATACGAGTTGAAATCCTTGGGTTAAATTCAAATTCCAAAATTTTACTTTTAAAATGGTTTAAATTCATATAACTTGTACAACATCTTAAATCCCTAGTTTCGAATCATAGAATTCAATTTCAAACTTGAATTCAAATCAAGTTATTCGAAAATAAGTTTTATCTTTAAAATTCCATTTCAAAAGCTTTTCACTTTAAACCCAATCCATTTCCAAAATCATTTGAATTAAAATATTCAACTTTTAAACTATTTCAAAATCTGTGACTTAATCGATTTCCTCGTGAAATCCATATTTGTGTGTGTATGAGTGTGGTCCAGGGGTTTAACACAATAGTGCAACAACATTCAATCATCACAGATCAAATACAACAATTTATTCGATAAGAGATTATAACGCTTATCTTTCATACACAGATTCGCATATATATAACACAGATAATAACTATGTCACAGATAATAAATTACATCACAACACAAATCAGGATAATCATATACCAGGGATATCGTACAGTTTAACATCAAATAAAATCCTAGGATCCATAGGTAGGATTAATTCAATTATCTGATTAAGTTAATCAGATTTATTTCTATGAATAAATTTGCTGGTCATGGAAAATTAATAATCAATTAATTTCAAAACATTTAGTAAACTATCTTTTAATCAATCATTAATTTATCCTAAATTAATAATTTTATTCTTAATTAATTATTCTTAATTAATTATTCTTAACTAATCATTAAATCTTAATTATTTAATTAATTTTCTCAATCATTAATTAATACTTTAATTATTAATTTATAAAACTTAATCATTCATTTAATAATCACCAATTGCTTGATTAATCAATTATTAATTCATAGTTAAATTACTTAATCACTTAACTACTAATCATTAAATAAATCAATTTTAAGTAGTTAATTATAAATTTATTAATCACTTGGGCATTGATTAATTCAAACCCTAATTACAATTATAAATGTGATTATTCTTAATTACTTTCAAAAAAAATCAATTAATTACTATTCAATTTAATTAACATTTTAAAGCTCCTCTTTAAACTTTGAAAATCAAATCATCATTGACAACAACTCTACTGTTAATTAAATTTTATACTTAAATGAATTGCTTAAAAATAATAATTAAGTGTTTAAAACACCGTTAAAATATTAACAAAAATAATTAAGACATGTGTTAAATTCATGAGCTAAAAAAATTAAACCTTTATTAAGTTGCAGTGCTTAAACTTGCAGGAAAACAAGTTACTATTTTTTTTTTCTTTTTCAAGTTTCCTTCACAATTTAAATGATTCTAATTTCATTTTAAGATTCAAAAGTTCCATCTAAATTTTACTTAAAACTTTGAATTCAAACACTGTTTAAATCCCGGTTCAAATTTTGAACTATTTTTTTTAAAAGACTGTTTACCTCCTGTTTAAAACAAATTTGAGCTAAATTAAACCTGAAACAATCAGGTTTACAAAAAAAACCTGAAATAATCCACTGTCTCAAGTGAACCCAAGATGCTTCGAGTCCTCCCTCCCCCTGCTTCGAGAATAAACATGAGAAATAAGCGAAGGAAACCCATAGCTTCCAAAACCCACATTCCAGTTCCACCGTGCACATGGTGCACGTGTCCCAACGCCACCGACCCCTGGCGATCGTTGCGGCGACGCTCCACGACCCCTCAAGCTCACTCGAACACGAAAACAAACCCAGTCTTCACGAAAACTCACTGGGACGAAATCGAGTGCAAAACAACACCTGGAACAAAAGTACAGACCTTACCACAAAACCTGGCAGCGCCTCCATCTCGCCGCCTCGACCACCAGAGGACCCAAGACTCCGTCCACGACATCGTCTAACCCCCCGCTACCATCCTCCAAAGCCACGAGACACTCGGTCGAACGATGGCGACGAACCAACCCAAAATCCCCGAGCTCACAAAACTAGGTTTAGAGAAAAAAAAACCCACGCCGCCGCCACCACAGTCGCTTCCATCACCTCAGGTTATTTTTCCCTGACCCACGCTAGCCTCCTCCAACTCCAGACAAAAATCCAACCCCTCCGATCAATGAGATCACCCGCGGCGACCCAAAATGTAAAATACAGTCAAACCCAAACTGCTCTCAACCCACACTTCTAAAAATTTTGATTTTTGTTTTAAAAATCTTGTTTAAGTAAATAGATTCAATTTACATACCTGGATTCTTAAATTAAGAAATTTGTTTTTGAACTTATTTAAAGCTGTACTCATCTTTCTTGATTTCCAGAGACAATTTCATGTTGTTTCAACTTTAATAAATTTTTAACACCTAGCTTAAAATCAAACAAACATAACTTGTTAAGATACTAAGTTCTAATTTCCAATGGATCAAGCAGAAAAGGTTTCTTTGAGTTAATCCTAAGCTTGAAATTGAAACAGAGGTGTTCTACAGGTCTTTAACAGCATGCATTCAATCATACAAATATCTCTTCCATCTATATACTCATATCAAACATAAATCAAGCAATCAGTAAAAAAAAAAAAAAAACTTAAGCTTTTGAAAATGAAGTTACTCACCTTTCACATTTTCTTGCTTTTAAAAATGACAGAGTTTTTGGTAGTTTGAAAAGTTGAGGCTGTTGAACTTTTGCAAAGTTGCTAACTGGTTTCAGAGTTGATACTGGAAATCTTCTCTTCTTCCTTTAGATCTCTGGGTGTAATTGATTTAAGTTGTTTGTTTGTTTGAATCTTGTTTAAGTTTTGAGTGTCACTTGCTTTTGCTTTTTTTTTCTTTTCTCAGTTTTGAAGAATGAAACTGTAATGATACTTTGATGTGTATATGAAGTTAAAGTATACAGGGTAATACTTCTTTTAGTACAACCAAGCAGTGATATCTTTTTCATTACTTGGTGGCTGGTGTGAAATCAAAGCATGGCTTGCATTAATTGCCTTGATACCTTGTCCCCATGCTTAGCCCATGCTTGCTTGTCTCGGCTGCATATTTTTTCTTTGCTTGTATGGTGGCTGATGTATCTAGCTTGGTAGCAAATGAACACATATTGTGTACCAAAGAAGATCTTGCATTAAATTGCTAGTACTCTATGCTTATACCTTATTTGTATTTTATTTTACTTGTTTTATTTGTTTGTACTTAGTTTATTTATATTTTTGTTCAGGCTGAAATGATGCTGCCTTATGTTTTATATTAGAGATGTTTTGTTTATTCACTTAGGTATATTAAATTTCAATAGTTTATATTTTGATGTATTTTGTTTTACAAGTTCATACCTTGTTTGTTTATTCATACTTTGAAATATGCATGTCTGAAGATGCTTTTATTTTATCTTTTGTTTTATTATTTTATCTTTATAATGTTTACTTTGCATATTTATTTACAACTTTGTTTCATATTATAATTCACATCTAATTTGATTTGTTTACTTTATACTTTCTTAGACATTTTATTATTTTACTTTATGTACATATTAAAAAAAAATTGTTCTAGTTTTGTTTGTTTCTTAACTAATTTGTTTAATGTGTTTTATTCTATGTTTTATTTCTTTTGTTTCTTATAAAGTTTAACTATAAATCTTAATTCAAATACAATTTAAATATTCAAATTTTAAATTTATCCCAAAATTTATTTAAAATTTACATTAACTATTAATTAAAATAAATTCCAAAATTTGGGGTCGTTACATTGAGTTACCGATTGTTCCGAAAAGACCGGGATCAGACAAGTTATCCGAAAACGACTTCGACCCAACGAGTATGTTGTCGAAATGAAGACAAGAGCATGGAATCGAAGTTGGAGTAGTGAAGTGAAAGGGCTAATCGCTACTAATCCTGGAATTATTCCAAAATGGATGTAGCGGGAATAGTGCCTTCAGTTTTGTTCAGACCCAGGATGGACTTATATGGATGAATGCTCTCAGTACATTGTCATTAGAGGACAATGAGCATTCCAAGTACAAATTCCTTAAAATTTAATCGTAGCCTCAAGCCTAATCAACCGGGAATGACAGAAATCAGGGGAGATGCAGCAAGGCTAAGTGGGTCGCACCCAATTAAGGTATGTTTATAACCTTTCTAGTTACCCTCCGATATTATTACTATGGTCCATGGAAGATCTCTGTAAGGGTAAGAACACCCGGTATGATAGCATATTTTGTCTATCCAGGTTAGAAGTAGTTCGATTTTTTGTTGCAGGGGATCCTAGCGTGCTCCTCGGTACATTTTTCTATATGTGTACTGTGACAGGTGGTACCCCAATGCCTAGACATTCGTATGGAATCCATTCTCCAATACGTGCCTTTGCGGTTTTGGTTGTAGAGCCTAGTATGCCGGAATTTAATTAATGTAACAATTCCGCTATTTGAATAAGTATTTATACCTTGACATTATTATAATATCAGATGATTTTGATATAAGATGTTTTGGTTATCGTAAGGTAAAAACCCATCATGTTTATATGTGGCGTGGTCTTACGAGATACCTTTGTTTTCCAAAGGATTTTGATAACTCTATTAATTCAAATTGAGTGTGTTTTCTCATGATGGTTTTCCAAAATGACTCGGGTATTATTTTATTTTAATGCTCGGTCAGACCGAAGGGGTTAGATGTTATGAAGCACAAAAGACGAGCTGGATGATGAAGATATATCACACTACTTGATTATATTCTGCTGTGTATTGTATGCTTTGTATTCAGCACTTGTGAGGACAAGTTATTATGACTGTCCAGTGTTGAGTTATTGATTTGTTGTACTCTGATGATATAATGTATAAAAAAGGTTTTATAGCTCTTTTTGTATAAAGTCATATTATTATCTATTATATATTGTTCCGCTGCGATTGTGAGATTCTGTGTTATTGTTTTTATTTCTTCTTGTACCTCTTTCATTTTTCGCTAACTGTAACAACCCGCATATTTATCGAGTTTACATTTAAATATTTTTATTTAAATATTAAATCGTTAATCGGATTTTGGTCCGAAAAACTACTTTTTGCAAATGGTCAAATTAGGACTCGAGACCACTTCCATTGAGTTCGAAATGTCGTTTACAACTTTTTAAGTATAAACATCGATAGGTTTGGAGTTAGTGAAATTTCACTAACTTTTCCTGCTTTGGACTTTGGGTTAGTTTAGCCTATTAAGCCCAAGTTCCAACCCTCTTCTCCTCACTCTTCATAAATTTCCTAACTAACTCAAGCTTTAGCATTAATGGTGAAGAGAATGGGAAATTAAAACTCCAAGCTCAAATTCAATTGCAACTCCATCATTCAACTCCAAATTCAAGTAGAAGATATTGGATTCAAGCTTTGGATTGCTTCTCCTTGCTTTCAAGCTTCATCTTCATAAATTTTAGTGCAAAGGTGAGATTTTTATCTCACAATTCTAGTCTATAACTATCTTGGGTTGTTGGGAATGATTCCCTATCACTTTAGCATGCATATTTGCTTTTGGTTTGGATTGGATTGGCGAAAAACTCCGATTTTTGGCGTTTTGGCGAAATTTCTGCATTTAGGTCGTTCGGAGTTAGGTCGTGTGGATCTTAGGTCGTAGGTCGCGTACGAGATAGCTCCTAGATCGTTCTGGCCACTTTTCGTGTGTTCGGAGTTAGGTCGTTCACGACCTAGTACTTAGGTCGCTCGTGAGTTGGTGGCGTAGGTCGTAGGTCGTTTAACTCTTAGGTCGTTAGGCCTTGTGTGTGGAGTTAGATCGCCTACTTTCCTTAGGTCGTAAGTCGCGTGTGCTTTAGGTCGCGCACTTTCTTAGGTCGCGAACCCTTTTAGGTCGTTGACCACGCTAGGTCGCTTGGCCCCTTCACTGCTTAGGTCGTTAAACCCTTCCTCTTTTGGGTCGCTCCCCTTTTGTTTCTTAGGTCGTTATGGCCTTAGGTCGTGACATTTATAGGTCGCGGCAAAGTTAGGTCGCTCGACCCATGTTGCCGTTAGGTTGCTCGATCCTTGTTGCCGATAGGTCGAGTGCTTTCTTAGGTCGCGTGTCCCCTCTACCCCAGTTAGGTCGTATGACTCAGCATCGTTAGGTCGTTCGACCTATCTTGCACTCTTAAGTCGTTGCCTCCTTTCTCCTTAGGTCGCTCGACCTCCTTACCCACTAGGTTGCGCACTTAGTTAGGTCGCTCAGCTATTGTGTTAGGTCGCGTGAACCCTTAGGTCGTTAGACCTCATTGGCGGTGGCGTTGCCCCCGCACCCCCACCTTGGGGGGTTGCCACCCCCCCGGACCCCCCCTCCGTAGGGGATCTTATCTGAAAAATATTGAGCTGATTTCCTTGGATTTTATTCGCATCTCCGTATGCGATCTTTGTGACTGATTGTTTCTACACTTGCTTATGTGTTTTGTCACTTTATAATATAAAGGTTTCAATACTAGTAGTAAATATCAAAACTCTTTTAACAAACAATTTCAACTCTATTTTTAATAACAAAGCTCTTTTCTTAAACCGTTTTCCAATCTATTAGTATATACAAGCCTTTACCTCACTCGGATGAGAAATCTAATTAAACGACTTAGTAAAACAAGTGGTATGAAACGATTGCGTTCACTTCGTCGGTTAATTCTTGGACTTGTTCGATTGAACCTCTTGTGACAATTTTATTAGTGAAGATTTACAGTTTGTTCGTAAATATTTAAGTTAAGCAAGTGGTTATGGGACATGAAGCTAAACTTCTATATTTACTAGCTTAGTGTAATTGACACTTCTCGTTGATCTTGATGATCGCTTTATGAATTAGACTAGCAATTGCGCGATGTCTCTTTCATTGCAAGGTTAGACTAGACACCACTTGTGTGATTCCATTCACACATACCTTTCTGCTTTTTGGTTAGTCTTGACCTCATTCTGTGTGATTCCACTCACACATGTGGGGTAGCTCCCCATGGTCTTCGGACCGTCATGTGATAGGCCTCTTTCCCTTTTTATGATTTCTGGATTTCTCGTGTTGATTTCTGGAATTTATGTCATTGACTTGTTATGAGTACAAGTTTAGGGTATGATGCCCCCTTCGAATCTTTGAGAAGATTCTTGTGATATTGATTATCTCTTATTGATTGATCTTCTGTTGATCATTATTTACATACCTATAGTGGTATGTCGTTATGGATGTTTATGTTTATGCCATATCTTTTATGTTATATCATGTCATCTGATATTTATAGCTAGACTGATCCGTTTATTATTTTCTTAAATAATACTCGGATCAGACCGAGATGTTACAGGTGCTTCTGCTTGACTTCTTCCCAGGGATTCATCACTCTGACTTTTGGCTAACTGTTTAGATTAGCAGTTTTTGTTGTATACACTTGAGATATAGACTCATAGTTGTATTCTTTTGTATAGCACGTGTTGCTATTCTTTTGTATTATCGTGGATCTTATTGACCACTACTCTGATGTACACTTTCATGTGTTAGTTATATATTCGTATCTTCTTCCGCCTTTGTGATATGGATATCTGTGACTGATTTGTGATATGATTATTTCTATGTTTGTTTCCGAAGATTATTTATAGCCACCGTGTGATAATCAATTACATGGATGGTCGCTCCTCTACAGCCTTATTCTCCGTGCTAGTTGACAGCACTTCTCCGGAGTGTTCTTGGCTAGCGTGGGTATAGAGGTGGGGCGTCACACTAACGATCTAGTATTTCCGCATTTGATTGCTTGGCATGTAATACGATGAATGTATTGATGTTGATTTTCGAGCATCGAAAATCCCAGCCTTGACATTTGGTATCAGAGCTGAAGGTTAAGCGAGAACCTTGGCTTTAATGGAGTAACCCATTAGAGATAGGGTCAGTAGTAACCTAGAATGAGTTTGAGTGTATTAATAGATATAAGTGCGTATTTGTTAGTAAATATAATTTTTTTATACTGTGTTGATCGATCTATTGAGTAGCTTATGGATTCTGGTCAATACGAGTAATTAAAATTATTGATAGGGATCTCTAAACACTTGAATAGAGCAATTCAACATGGTATTGGTTTGAAATTTGGTGAATGAAGTAATTTTACCCAGATTATTTTTATATATGAAAAAATAATCTTCATAAGTTGTTATAGTTGTATATGGTGTGCTTGGTGTTAGGAGATGATAATATTTAACCATTATCATTTGTTGTTGTGGAGATTAAAAAAAAATTAGTATCATAATCAAAAGTTAAGAAAGTAATTCATATAACAAAATGAGATTTCATAAATATGGTTTTGTAAACATGACATAAAAATTGATATGGTTTATAAAAACGATATATAAACGATTTAAAAGTTGGAAATTTAGGAATTTAATTCCCATTGGTTTTGAAATGTTTTTCAAAGTCTTAGGAAAATAATAGCGATATTATTTAGAAAATATTTATGAATTGAAATATTTTTAAAATGTTTTTTGAAAGAAATAAAAGCACTGAACACATTTCGGTCGTTTGAAAATAATTGTAAGGATGATCACGACATCATTGGTGTTTATTTTCGAGTTACTTAGTGATGGTTGCTACTGGAATGATTTGTAATTGGGTTATTTTGGAAAAAATGTTTTTGGTTTGAAATGAAAAAATGGATGACTTCATATACCAAGGGATTTTGTATATGTATATGTATATATATGATTTCAAAAATGATTTGAAATACTTAGAACCAAAAATGTTTAAAACTCGAGAATTTGATTCCCACATTTATTGGAAATATGAGAAAATAAGTTTGAACTTATAAAATCTGGAAAAAAAGATTAAATGAATCTTACTTTAAGGTAAGCTAAATGGAGTGGATAAAATTGAATATGGAAACGGAGAATGAAATTTAACTCAAGAGAAGTTAATGAAAGTGAGTGTGGTAATGGAATAAATTAGTAAAGCAAACTAATTAAATGAAGTGAATTGGAAGAAAATTAGTGAATGGAATATGAGTAGGTTTGATAACCTATAAAAAATTGGAATTTGATTTTGGAATGGAATTTAACTTAAATTTAGTTAAACAAGAGTCAATTTGAAAAATGTAGGCTCAGTTGGCTAAATGAAGTAATTGTTGAAAATAAAATTTATTAAGATTAGAAATAAATTAGTGGATGAACTAATCAAATCAAATTAGTTATTTGGAGATAGTTGGAATGTTGATTGATAAAAATAAAATGTGAAATTGGAAAATTGGAACTGAATATTGAAATTAAAAAAAAAATTGAACTTGAATTGAAATTGATATAAACTTAAGTTATGAAGTGGTAATAACCATAAGAGCATTTGTATAAAATGTTATAAAGGACTTAAGAAAATTGATGGTAAAGTTTTAAGTGAAATTGGTGTTAAAGAAATGTACCAAGAAAATAGTGAATGTTGATAATTGGTTAAAAATGAAATGAATGTGGAATAATTCTTAAATGGTATCAATTTGGGAAGGATATATTAAGTGAACAGGGAATGTGAATAAAGCAATGTGAATAAAGCAATGGCAATAATAACCATGGAAGTTTAATTATAAGTAAAATGCATGTAAATAAAAATAATTTGGTATAGAGAAGAATCAAACGAAATAAATACATAAGTTGCATGTGTATTATTTTATTCGCATGACGATTTGATCCAGATTGGAGCATAAAATTTCGAGATAATTTATACCGATCTGAGTTTGGATTTTTCGCTCGATTTTCGCTAGCGAACAATGGATGTGATTTTTGATTGATTCTAGAATTCTATATCATAGTATGGCTATGCAAGGAGGATGACGGTTTCTAATCAAGAAACCATATCTGAGCCTACACTAGAGAGTCGTGTGAACGATACTAGTTCGTACGTGAAATTGTATGACTGCGTGAGCATCGGACTTGATATTGCGTAGGATGATATATGTACATCGTATGGGCTTTAGTGAAACAACTATTGGAAATTGGAGATGCAAAATATAAAATGATTTTGGATCTTGTTGGTTTATAAGGAGTAGGTATTTAAAAGCAAAGGCTAAATTTGATGTCTTCGATTTCAAAAGTAAAATTTGATTGCTCGATAAAAAGGTATGTGTTTAAATTGTGTTTGAAATTGATGATTTTGAAATTGATTGCTTAGATTTTGGTATTTTAAAAGCACCATAAATATATGTTTTTAATTCGGAAAGAAATTAAAAGAAATTTGGAAGTGAAATATTTATAGTGAATTTTGGATTAACTAAAAGAAATGGATTTGGAAAAAATAAATAGTCGACTCTAAATTAGTACTTAGCAATTTCGGAATAGCATAAATAGAGACGTTGGGATAATGTGTATAAAGGATTTTTAACAATAATTCTTAAGTGGTTCTATTAAATATAAAAGGTTTTAAAATTGAGATTTCAAAATAGATTGAAAAAAGGGAATGTGGAAATAATTATAAAATTGGTTATATTAGATCCTCAATAAGATTTCTAAATTACGGAATGGAAGTAAAATCGAGATTTGCTTGTTTTTGGAATATAGTTAGCTTATATAAGGTGCTAATTTATAAATGGAATTTAATTTAAGAAGTTGATTATAAATGGAGTTTAATTTTGATATAAATCTATAATAGATGTAAGTGATGTGAAACCGTTATAAACTGGAATTGAAAAGTATAAGATTTATAAACAGTGTTATGAATAAAGTGAAGTGATTATCCATGGATAAATTAATGTCATAAATTCACGGTGGAAATATATAATAAGGTGGGTAAATCGATTTAAAATAAATGATAGATTTACTTCTAGAAATGTAAAAAAGGGGATTTACAAAATTGGGACTTAAATCAAATTGGTGATAAATCGTGAGAGATTTATAAGTATTAGTGTAACGATTTCGGTTTTTCGACCACGAAGGTCGACATTAATACGTCCACTGTATCAACTGCCGAACAATCGAAGGCCAGAAAACCGAACGTTAGGGTTAAAGAAGAGGTAGAAGATAGAAGAAGAAAGAAAAAGCAACAGAAACAATAGCAGAATCTCACAATCGCAGCGGAACAACATATAATAGATAAATGAATATCTTTAAAACAAAGAACTATATCAGTTATTACATTACATCACATTACATTATCGGAGTTTACAACAACAAACAGCGGAAAAGAAATACTATATACTAGTTGATACGCCAAGCCATCCAGCTTGCCTCCAAATCTCTACAGCAGTTCTTGAATTCCAGAATGACCTGATAACTTGACTCTAGACTGCCCGTGTTAAAATTGGTGGGCACCCAGAGTTTAGGAAGGAAATAATAAACTCCAGGTCAGTCATGGGACTGGTATGAGAACTTAAAACACTTTATCTTTTAAAAACAAACAAAGAAATATATTTTTTAAAATAGATTCGAAATGCTTTTAGAAAACGAGACTAACATAAGGCCTCCCGCACACACACACAATGCAAACGTAGAATTGGAGGAGAATTCTCCTTATGATAGTCAAATATGCTTGATACGCAAATTTCTTTGATATTATTATTATAAGTGAAAAGTGTAGGAAAACATTTCGAAAGTAATGATATAAATCTTAGCCAACATAGACATTCCGAACTATGCCTACTATAGCTACCATCTAAACAGTGGTGACCACCATAAGTAAATGGCAGGTTCTATAACTAAAACCGTACAGGGTTTCGTATTAGAGTTTGGATTTCCAACTAATGGTCAGGCCAAGGAACTTCCCATTGCCACATAGGTACGCCTCTGGAAGGACTCCCTGAGAACCTAACCGGATCTCTGCCAACACAAGGCCGGGTTACCCCTAGCTGGGTAACTATTGACTCGAATATGCCATCCCCCGGTCGTAACCGACCTAAATCTCGGGATTCACCAACAACCACAAAATAATAAGTTTGCAGCAACAACATAGGTTAAGTATCAGGGCTCCATACCATAATACCGCCTCTATCCAGAAGGAATGACATACACTAAGGGGGCGCGATCCCCTAATAACCTTGCCGCATCCTTCCTGTTTTGACCATTATCGGGGTGTGAGTTCTGACGAAGTCTCGTCCATAAAGCTATGCTTTATACAAAAGCCACGCTTTGATCAACAAATGCTCAACAGCACTTCGTATGCCACATTACCAATTTGGGAATATATCACTAGTAACCATCAACTACATAACCTCTGAGCTCGTACGTCTCAGAGAAGGGTGTTAAGCTAAGAGAATAAATTCTCCGCCACCAACAAAAATATATTTGATGGAAATCAGCTTTACATCTCAAATTGTAATGTCAGACACACATCCATACAAGTCCATTCTGGGATAGAACGGAACCGAAGGCACTTCCAAAGAAGCCCTTGCAATCCGGATATTCACTAATCATGACCGGACTTCCCATCACAAAGGGTGATAAAATCTTAATATCGGAGATCGGCCGATGCAGAGATTTTGACGGTAATCCTTCCGTTTTCGAAAATACCCGGTCTTTAACACCGGTCTTCAAATGCTATCCATTACGACATATCATTATTCAAAATGGGAATTATGACACAAAGGTCCTCTCCCTGCTAAACCGAATAACGAGCGCTTATTTTCAAAATAAGTGTAGCATTCAAATTCAAGCAATCATAACAAATACCCGTTTAAAGGTAAATATTGATAGTCGGTTATTTAACTATCAAGGCCAACAAACAAATATCCAGCACCATTACAATCAGTAGGCCCTTTTTATTAATCTTCCATAAATTAAATAACTTGCCAGATATTCACTTCAATCTATCTTTAAAAAGATATGTTCTCTAAACCATTTCAATTTCATATTTGAAAAAGCAATTCCAAATACTTATTCATTTTCAATTTATCTTTAAAAGGTAAAAACCCAAAACATTTCACTTCATATTGGAAAACATTTCCAAATACTTTTTTAACAATAAGTAATTCACAAACCCATTTATTTTCAATACTTAGAAAATATTCAATATACTTAAAACACGATTCAGTATATATTTCATTCTTTTAAGGAAAACATTCTCTTAAACACATTTATTTGGGTCCAAATGAATGTTGCGTAAAACAACGTCACGACAACCCAAAATCACTAGTATAGGTGTTCAAAATTAAGATAGATATATAAATCCCCTATACTATATAAAACATTTCCTTTCGAAAATCATTTACTATAACAACAGTGTTATAGTCCACCATTTCCTTTGATTCCTCGAAAACGTCTATTTCAACAATGAATGTTGAAATCTATGGTTTCGATCCTTAACACATTTTAAAACAACTTCAAATCATTTTAATTCCATTTAAAAGATCACTTCCCAAAACATTTCTTTAATATATTATTCACCGTTCAAAATCGTGAATATAAATCATTAACCAAATTCAACACTTTTACATATTCAATTTAAAGGATTATCCACTGTCCCAAAATCATGAATGTACTCCTTTAATAAGCTGTAAAAATTAACTTGTCAAATTCAATCAATCTTGAATTTATAAATCAATGTTTATAAATTCACATTTATATATTATAAAAACTTCAAGTTATAAAATCACTTTATTTACGAATTCTATTATATCTTATTTAGTTGCCAAATCCAAATTATAAGTAAATTTAACAAAAAAATCTTTTATTTTACAAAATCTATTCATTTTATAACTTCACAATTTATAAATCTATAAATTTCATTTGCTTACGAAATCCATTTATATTTCATTCTTTTAACACTTATAAAAACTCGTTTTATAATTCCAATATTTTAATTTATAAATATCAATTTTATAAACCTTTTATATAAACCGTTTATAATAATTCAAAAATAACAATTTAAACTATTTTATAAAATTCATTAACTCCATAATTCAAAAATCACATTTTAACTATATTTTCTCAAAAATCATAAATTTTATAACATTAAAATTATAATGTTTATTTATATAAAATGAATCAATTTCAAAATTTTAATAAAACGTATACTTTCAAAATTCACTTCAAAAATCCTTTTAAATTTGAAAACGTTACTTTAACATTTTTTTAAAACTCGAAAAATAGGCCCAATGCTGCAACAGCACCAAATATAAAAATCACGGCATCCAAAACATCATATATCATATGACAACAGAATATATCACAATATCTGTAAATAATTCAATACGGGTGAGGAATCCAGTTGGATCCCTCCAACCTATTTCCCTGCATTCACAGATGTTAGCACAATACCTATTTCGTGTCAATACGGAATATTGCGGTATATGGGTTCATAAAAATATTATCCGCTATTATGCTGCGCAATAGGGCCTCATCCGCTATACAATGCGGGAAAATCAACTCCAAGTACATATATAATACCAATTCCATATCAAGATGGAATTATCACGGTATATGTGTTTAATAAATAACATCCGCTTAATATACGGCGTATAGGGTCTATTTCAAAACAATAAATAATAATTTATCATTCAATCACACAATCAAGCAATTTTAAATCTAACTATTTAAAATTTAAATCTAACTATTTAAAATTTAAATCGAAACAATTTCGATTGAGTGAGAAGTTCTCACCTTGGTTTCAATAACAGTCGCAGTGTTTTATTTCGAATAAAATTAAACGCGCATTTAATTTCACCCAAAATTTTCACTAGCTCCAATCGACTCCAATCCAGCTCCATCACGTAATGTTCGTCAATACGAACCCGGCGCAATTCGTTTCGTGCATTTTCGACCTCGTATGAACAAGTTACTCTATTTTAAAGTTCGAACGAATTATAATATAAATAATTTTACAATTCCTTTCCTATTTAAAAACCCTACTCTAATCAGGGCCATTCACTTTAGCTTGATGGAATCCAGGCCGTCGCCTTGCTTTCTTCCATCTCCAGGAAGACAAAAAGCACGCACAACCCATGAGCCGCAACTTAACCCTAATGCACGCGACCAACTCGACGACTTCTACCACGATCAAGCATCACCACTACATAGCCCACCCCGTGCTCTACCTTCACCGCGAATATGGTCAAGCTCGGCACCCTCTTGGCCTAGAAATGCGTGCACGAACCGGTGATGAACGCGGCCAATTTGTAGACAATTGGCTTCGAGTTAAACGATCATAACCGTATGGAATTGAAGCTCTCATTACGCTCTTCAACATTGTAGTTGAGTGTTTAGGCTAATTGTTTAAGGATAGAGAGTGATCAAGGGGAAAAGAAACAAAATTTCTGGCCATTAATGAATGGCGGCGGCTAGGGCTTAAAAGAATTAGGGTTTTGAGCAAAATGAAATAATAGAGGGCCTTTTATAGAAAATTCTCGCGACACTATTCACCTGAATTTTTCCCGAACTCCAAACGAAGCGTGCCGCCTGACGTTTATAATGTTTTACCCCTATTCCGAACGTAATGGAATATATATCGTAAGCCAATTCGATCAAATTTGAAAGACAAAGTTTTGAATCGAGTATTTAAATTCAAAATTCACTCGAATCGATTTCTACGCGTTTTAGCTTGCCCCAGACAAACCCTAAGTCCGATTGACACGAAATTTGAAACCATATAGTAATATAACATTACGGATCCGATGAAAGTGGTTTCGTCGAAATCCGAGACTGTTTGAAAAATGGCTACTTTTACTCGTCAATTAATTATTAAAATATTCAATTTCTGCAAATTAACTTTTAATTCAATTTTAAAAGTTCGATAACATCATTCTAACTCCAATATAATTTAATATAACTTTACAAATCAATTTTAATCACATTAAACCCAATTTATAATTATTTCTGTAATTTCATTTATTGAATTGTCGATTTAATTATCCAATTAAGTCTAGATATTCAAAGTCTGAGTTATTCGACTTACAAATTTTACTTATTAATATTTAAAATAAATCAAATATTCTGAATTTCAAATGATAGAAATTCTGGGTCGTTACAAACATTCCCCCTTAAAAGAATTTCGTACTCGAAATTACCAAGTAAGAAAAAGTTACAGAATCCATTAACTTTTCAAACATCCATTCAAATTAGATTTCAAATTCACTTAAGTGTTTAACTTACCCTAAATCCAATAGTTAAACTTTTTACAATAACTTTACTAAGTTTTCAAATCATACTTAGTTATCTTTCCAAAACGAACTATATCATTTAACCTTTATAACTCAAAATCAAAGTTATAATTTTCAAAAAATTTCCAATTTTCTCAAAAATATTCTAACGCCTTAAATTTTCAGAAAAATTCGCTAGCGTCTCCTTTGCACGGCTCGATCCAAAAAAATAGCAATATATATATCACAAATATACATCTCATCAAGTAATGAGGCATCCCGCAGGGAAAAAAGTGTAAAAGTACGATATGTAATCCGAGATATGTACCTTATATATTATTAGCGAGCATGTACGGCTAATATAGCGTGAAAGCGAGCTCCAAAAGCGAGCTCCAAAAGCGAAGCAAATGCGTAATCCGCACCTCCTAAACACTCAACAAATCATGAGAAACATGTATATATGAAAATAATATCGATATACGACATATACCAGAAGCAACAACAATATGTGCCAATATAGCAAATGCAACAAAAGCAACAAATTCAACCATCAACCAACTAGCATTCAACTAACATCCATAAGCAAATTAATATACTTTCACTTCTCGTCAATATTTATTGAATTGGTTTTCCAATTTAAATCACATTTGATTTATTAACATTGGATGTTACTAGCATTCATTCATTTATATTCAATTAGTTTACATTCACTAATTCATATTCAAGTTGGTTCACTTCCACATTCAAATCAAATTACAAAGCTTTCAATCTCATTAATTCACTTCATTAACACTTAATGAATTATATACAATCAACTAACAATCCTATAACAACCAAATCACAGCCAACATAACCAAATTATTAAATTCACATTCAATTTGGTTTAACACATTTAATTGACTTTAATTCAATTATTCAATCCTCGATTTCATTAGCTTTAATAAATTAACATTACATCCATTATTTCATATCAATTTATTTACACTCAATTGATTTACATTCAATTCATTCATTGATTCAATTGCTAATTCATTTTACCATATAAAGTTGAATTTCATTACATAACTCAAGTTCATATTCATTTAATTCACTTTATTATTTTACTCCGATACCAAAATCAACTTCATTCAACATTACTTAAGTTATATTCCATTTAAACATCATTTGTTTAACTTAACTTAAATTTCCACTTAGAAATCCATTTCAGATTCCAATTCCAGTTCTATTTACTTACAAATTCGAAATGGATTTCAATTTCATTTTCTTGCACTTGCAAATTTTTTTTATTCATTCACAATTTATTTTCCAACTTAATAATTGTATTTCAATCATTTAGTCTATTAGACTTCTAAAATTCACCTTTATTCCATAAACATTTTATATAACATTCCAGAGTCTTTTCAATCTTTCAAAACCATTTTTGAAACCAATTTAATTATCCTTTGAATTTCAAAATCCAAACCCAAATTTTCCAAACAACTTCCATTTAAAACAACTTGGCAGCAATCCCTCTTTAGCAATCTCGAAAATGAACACCGATGATGTTGCAATCATCATCGGAATTATTTTCCGGCGACCGAGAAGAGTTTATAACTTTTATCCCTCCAAAATCATTTTTTCCAAACCTTTGAAAACCATTTTCAAACTCAAAAAGGAATTTAATCTTTTCCAAATTGCAAACCCTTTCAAAACATTTCCAAATATTCCTCTGGAATTTTACTTCAAATTAAAAATCACATTTACAATTTATATTCTCCAATTCTATTTGTATGTGAATTTATTTCTTAGCTTTGGAGTTACGATTTCAATTCTTTTTGAACATTAATGATAATAATTTAATATCATCACTTTCTAGCAACCAAAAAAAATTTATATTAATTATAATTCCATATTTTTAATTCATTTTCTTATACAATTTATTCCTTTAATTAACTTATATATATATTCTTACATTTTCAACAACCAAATAATCAATTTATATACACTTTAATAATTTCTGAAAAATTATTCCTTTATATATAAAATATAATCAAGGTAAAATTATTTCATTTACCCCATTTTAAAATGATATCGTGTCAAATTGTTCTGTACAAGTGTTTAGAGATCCCTATCAACAACGTTAATTACTCATGTTGACCAGAATCCATATACCACTCAACAAATCAACCAAAAAATTATATTCACTAAAAATACGCACTCATATCTATTATTACACTCAAACCCATTCTAGAGCACTACTGACTCTATCTCTAATGAGTAATTCCCAACAGAGCCAAGGTTGTCACTTAACCATAATCTCTGATACTAAATGTAACGATTTCCGTTTTTTGACCACGAAGGTCGACATTAATACGTCCACTATATAAACTGCCGAACAATCGAAGGCCGGAAAACCGAACCGTCGGGGTTAAAGAAGTGGTAGAAGATAGAAGAAGAAAGAAAAAGCAATAGAAACAATAGCAGAATCTTTGTAACGACCTAGAATTTCTGTCTTTTGAAATTCAGAATATTTAATTGATTTTAAATATTAACAAGTAAAATTTGTAAGTCGAATAACTCAGACTTTGAATATCTGGATTTAATTGGATAATTAAATCGACAATTTAATAAATGAAATTACAAAAATAATTGGAAATTGGGTTTAATGTGATTAATATTGATTTTTAAAGTTATATTAAATTATATTGGAGTTAGAATGATGTTATCGAACTTTTAAAATTGAATTAAAAGTTAATTTGCAGAAATTGAATATTTTAATATTTAATTGACGAGTAAAAGTAGCCATTTTTCAAACAGTCTCGGATTTCGATGAAACTAGTTTCATCGAATCCGTAATGTTATATTATTGTATGGTTTCAAATTTCATGTTAATCGGACTTACGGTTTGTCCGGGGCAAGTTAAAACGCGTAGAAATCGATTCTAGTGAATTTTGAATTTAAATAGTCGATTCAAAAACTTATCTTTCAAATTTGATCGAATTGGCTCCCGATATATATTCCATTGCATTCGGAATGGGGGTAAAATATTATAAACGCCAGGCGGCACGCTTCGTTTGGAGTTTGGAAAAAATTCGGGTGAATAGTGTCACGAGAATTTTCTATAAAAGGCCCTCTATTATTTCATTTTGCTCAAAACCCTAATTCTCTTCAGCCCTAGCCGCCACCATACATCAATGGCCAGAAATTTCGTTTATTTTCCCCCTGATCTCTCTCTATCCTTAAACAATTAGCCTAAACACTCAACTACAATGTTGAAGAGCGTAATGAGAGCTTCAATTCCATACGGTTATGATCGTTTAACTCGAAGCCAATTGTCTACAAATTGGCCGCGTTCATCACCGGTTCGCACACGCATTTCTAGGCCGAGAGGGTGCCGAGCTTGACCATATTCGCGGTGAAGGTAGAGCACGGGGTGGGCTACATAGTGGTGTTGCTTGATCGTGGTAGAAGTCGTCGAGTTGGTCGCGTGCATTAGGGTTAAGTGGCGACTCATGGGTTGTGCATGCATTTTGTCTTCCTGGAGATGGAAGAAAGCGAGGTGGTGGCCCGGATTCCATCAAGCTAAAAGTGAACGGCCCTGATTAGAGTAGGGTTTTAAAATAGAAAAGGAATTGTAAAATTATGTATATTATAATTCGTTCGAACTTTAAAATAGTGTAACTTGTTATACGAGGTCGAAAACGCACGAAACGAATTACGTCGGGTTCGTATTGACGAACACTACGCGATGGAGCAGGATTGGAGTCGATTGGAGCTAGTGAAAATTTTGGGTGAAATTAAACGCGCGGTTAATTTTATTCGAAATAAAACACTGCGACTGTTATTGAAACCAAGGCGAGAACTTCTCACTCAATCGAAATTGTTTCGATTTAAATTTTAAATAGTTAGATTTAAAATTGCTTGATTGTATAATTGAATGATAAATTGTTATCTATTGTTTTGAAATAGACCCTATACGCCGTATATTAAGCGGATGTTATTCATTAAACACATATACCGCGATAATTCCATCTTGATATGGAATTGGTATTATATATGTACTTGGAGTTGATTTTCCCGCATTGTGTAGCGGATGAGACCCTATTGCGCCGCATAATAGTGGATAACATTTTTATGAACCCATATACCGCGATATTCCATATTGATACGGAATTGGTATTATGCTAACATCTATGGATGCAGGGAAACAGGTTGGAGGGATCCAACTGGATTCCTCACCCGTATTGAATTATTTACAGATATTGTGATATATTCCGTTATCATATGATATACAATGTTTTGGATGCCGTGATTGTTATATTTGGTGCTGTTGCAGCATTGGGCCTATTCTTGGAGTTTAAAAAAAATGTTAAAGTAACGTTTTCAAATTTAAAAGGATTTTTAAAGTGATTTTTGAAAGTATACGTTTTCTTAAAATTTTAGAATTGATCCATTTTAAATAAGTAAACGTTATAATTTTAATGTTATAAAATTTATGATTTTTGAGAAAATATAGTTAAAATGTGATTTTTGAAATATGGAGTTAATGAATTTTATAAAATAGTTTAAATTGTTATTTTTGAATTATTATAAACGGCTTATATAAAAGGTTTATAAAATTGATATTTATAAATTAAAATATTGGAATTATAAAACGAATTTTTATAAGTGTTAAAAGAATGAAATATAAATAGATTTCGTAAGTAAATGAAATTTATAGATTTATAAATTATGATGTTATAAAATGAATAGATTTTGTAAATAAAAGATTTTTTTTGTTAAATTTACTTATAATTTGGATTTGGCAACTAAATAAGATATAATAGAATTCGTAAATAAAGTGATTTTATAACTTGAAGTTTTTATAATATATAAATGTGAATTTATAAGCATTGATTTATAAATTTAAGATTGATTGAATTTGACAAGTTAATTTTTACAGCTTATTAAAGGAGTACATTCATGATTTTGGGACAGTGGATAATCCTTTAAATTGAATATGTAAAAGTGTTGAATTTGGTCAATGATTTATATTCACGATTTTGAACAGTGAATAATATATTAAAGAAATGTTTTAGGAAGTGATCTTTTAAATGGAATTAAAACGATTTGAGGTTGTTTTAAAATGTGTTAAGGATCGAAACCATATATTTCAACATTCATTGTTGAAGTAGACGTTTTCGAGGAATAAAAGGAAATGGTGGACTATAACACTGTTGTTATAGTAAATGATTTTCGAAAGGAAATGTTTTATATAGTATAGGTGATTTATATATCTATCTTAATTTCGAATCCCTGTACTAGTGATTTTGGGTTGTCGTGACGATGTTTTATGCAACATTCATTTGGACCCAAATAAATGTGTTTAAGAGAATGTTTTCCTTAAAAGAATGAAATATATACTGAATCGTGTTTTAAGTATACTGAATATTTTCTAACTATTGAAAATAAATGGGTTTGTGAATTACTTATTGTTAAATAAGTATTTGGAAATGTTTTCCAATATGAAGTGAAATGTTTTGGGTTTTTACCTTTTAAAGATAAATTGAAAATGAATAAGTATTTGGAATTGCTTTTTCAAATATGAAATTGAAATGGTTTAGAGAACATATCTTTTTAAAGATAGATTGAAGTGAATATCTGTCAAGTTATTTAATTTATGGAAGATTAATAAAAAGGGCCTAGTGATTGTAATGGTGCTGGATATTTGTTTGTTGGCCTTGATAGTTAAATAACCGACTATCAATATTTACCTTTAAACGGGTATTTGTTATGATTGCTTGAATTTGAATGCTACACTTATTTTGAAAATAAGCGCTCGTTATTCGGTTTAGCCGAGAGAGGACCTTTGTGTCATAAATCCTATTCTGAATAATGATATGTCGTAATGGATAGCATTTGAAGACCGGTGTTGAAGACCGGGTATTTTCAAAAACGGAAGGATTACCGTCAAATATCTCTGCATCGGCCGATCTCCGATATTGAGATTTTATCACCCTTTGTGATGGGAAGTCCGGTCATGATTAGTGAATATCCGGATTGCAAGGGCTTCTTTGGAAGTGCCTTCGGTTCCGTTCGACCCCAGAATGGACTTATATGGATGTGTGTCTGACATTACAATTTGAGATGTAAAGCTGATTTCGATCAAATATATTTCTGTTGGTGGCGGAGAATTTATTCTCTTAGCTTAACACCCTTCTCTGAGACGTACGAGCTCAGAGGTTATGTAGTTGATGGTTACTAGTGATATATTCCCAAATTGGTAATGTGGCATACGAAGTGCTGTTGAGCATTTTTTGATCAAAGCGTGGCTTTTGTATAAAATGTAGCTTTGTGGACGAGACTTCGTCAGACCTCACCCTCCGATAATGGTCAAAACAGGAAGGATGCGGCAAGGTTATTAGGGGATCGCGCCCCCTTAGTGTATGTCATTCCTTCTGGATAGTGGTGGTATTATGGTATGGAGCCCTCATACTTAACCTATGTTGTTGCTGCAAACTTATTATTTTGTGGTTGTTGGTGAATCCCGAGATTTAGGTCGGTTACAACCGGGGGATGGCATATTCTAGTCAGTAGTTACCCAGCTAGGGTTAACCCGGCCTTGTGTTGGCAGAGATCCGGTTAGGTTCTCGGGGCGTCTTTCCAGAGGCGTACCTATGTGGCAATGGGAAGTTCCTTGGCCTGACCATTAGTTGGAAATCCAAACTCTAATACGAAACCCTGTATGGTTTTAGTTGTAGAACCTGCCATTTACTTATGGTGGTCACCACTGTTTAGATGGTAGCTATAGTAGGCATAGTTCGGAATGTCTATGTTGGCTAAGATTTATATCATTACTTTCGAAATGTTTTCCTACACTTTGCGCTTATAATAATAATATCAAAGAAATTTGCGTATCAAGCATATTTGACTATCATAAGGAGAAATCTCCTCCGATTCTGCGTTTGCATTGTGTGTGTGTGTGCGGGAGGCCTTATGTTAGTCTCATTTTCTAAAAGCATTGCGAATCTATTTAAAAAATATATATTTCTTTGTATTTTTTAAAAGATAAACTATTTTAAGTTCTCACACCAGTCCCATGACTGACTTGGAGTCTATTGTTTCCTTCCTAAACTCTGGGTGCACACCAATTTTAACACGGGCAGTCTAGAGTCAGGTTATCAGGCCATTCTGGAATTCAGGAGCTGCTGTAGAGATTTGGAGGCAAGCTGGATGGCTTGGCGTATCTATAGTATTTCTTTTTCACTGTTTATTGTTGTAAACTCTGATAATGTAATGCAATGTGATGTAATGTATTAACTGATATAGTTCTTTGTTTTAAAGATATTCATTTATCTATTATATGTTGTTCTGCTGCGATTGTGAGATTCTGCTATTGTTTCTATTGCTTTTTCTTTCTTCTTCTATCTTCTACCTCTTCTTTAACCCTAACGGTTTGGTTTTCTGGCCTTCAATTGTTCGACAGTTGATACAGTGGACGTATTAATGTCGACCTTCGTGGTCGAAAAACCGAAATCGTTACAATTAGATTGGTTATATTGGAATCGAAAAATATATTTTTAACGAGGAGATGATTTATTTTTAAAAGAAGATTTTAAATTATTATATTAGGTAATTTAAAAGTGTTTAAAAATATTTCATAAAATTAGTTATTTAAATATTTTAAAATTGTCAAAAATGGGTTATAAGTTTACAAATAAGTCTTGTAAATCGATTAAAATCTTATTAATAAATCAGAATTGATTATATTTTCAAAGTTATGTAATTATTTTAAATTGTTTAATGTATATTTAACTATTAATGAACTTAGTTTATAATGAGTTGATATTAAGCTAATTGTTGTTTAAGAATTTATTAGTATTATCATTTAAAAAAATAAATTATTCAATATTAATATTATTTTATACAACCACTTTTATAAAGTGTATTTTCCTAACTTAAACTTGGAAAATTTGTATAAAAAGTATTATTTTGAGAAAATTATTAAATAAAGTTTTCGAAAAGAGATGGTATAAATTCATGTGAAATCGGAGGCAGAGATTTCTATAGTTAAGTTTGGATTTTCTAAGATAGAGATGTAATCATTAAGCTGTCACATGGTGCTTTCCATATTTGTTTTAAAAATTTCAAATATTTTTGAAAAGAATGGTTAGTGAATGTACATACCCCGATAAGATAAGTACATACCTTTTGATAAAGAGATTTAATTTATTAAAATTAAATTAAATGAGAATTAGTGTTTTTAGTGGAAAATGAATTCTTAGTTGAATGATTATTTATTTGATAGTTAAATAACGGACTATCAAATTTGGACCCAAAATATAACTTTGGGAATATTTAAAAGAAACACAGGAATTATATGGTACAGTTACCGTTGGAAGGTGCTATACTGTACATATTAACTCGTTTCATTCTTCTGGGACGATGATAAGGAAATTGTCCACTGACGGTTAGGAGGTGATCTCCAATCTTACTTTCATCTGTTTATTTCCTAAAGAATCAGGGTTGAGTTACAGAAAATATCGAACATTGTTTCAAAGAGACCAGGATCAAATAAGTTATCCGAAAACTACTTCGATGGAACGAGTACGTTTTCGAAACTAAGACAAGGGCTTGAAATCAAAGTTGGAGCAGTGAAGTGCAAGGGCTAATTGCTACTAATCCTGAGGATTATTTCAAAATGGATGTAGTAATAGTGCCTTCGATTTCGTTCAGACCCGTGACGGACTTGTATGGATGAATGCTCTCACTACATTGTCATTGGAGGATAATGAGAATTTCAAGCATAAATCCTTAAAAGGTAATCGTAGCCTCAAACCTTATTAGTCGGGAATGACTGAAATTCAGGGAGATGTAGCAAGTCTAAGTGGGTCGCACCCAATTAGGGTATGTTTGTGACCTTTCTAGATACCCTCGGATATTATAACCATGATGCATGGAAGAACTGGATATGGTGGGAACACCCGAGGTGTTAGCATATTTGGTCTATCCAGGTTAGGGGTAGTCCAGTCTTCTGTTGCAGGGGATTCCGATGTGGTCCTTGGTACATTTTTCTAGTTGTGTATTGTGACGGGTGATACCTGTAGGATCGATTTCACCCTAGAGGGGGGTGAATAGGGTGATAGTATTAATTATAAAAATTAATTACGGAAGCTCATAAAATATTTTCAAACACAGATCACAGAATAATAGCAGCACAGATAATAGTAGATTAATAAACGTAGAAATAGAACAACACAGAATTTACCCAGCTTTGGCAAAACCCTGCCTACGTGCTGCTCCCAAGGTTTCTACTAGAAATTAAGTAGCCACACGCTTACACACGTAAACTCACGACACCCGCTACCGACTAACCCAACTCTACGCTCAAAACTCTGCCACAACTCAGCCATTGAGTTGCGAATTCTCAAACTACGCCACGTAGTTTGTCCCCTAATCACACAACTAGTAAGTACACAATTTTCAAAAGAAAATACAATTTAAAAAAAATTAAAACAAAAAACCTATCAAACCCTAATTAAATCTCAATTAAACAAGGCCGGCTCAATTAAATCTCAACACCATCTCAATTGAATATTAACACTCATCGCTTTTTCAATCACTATTCATCTTTTCTATAATCATTAGGGAGTCAGATTAGTCAATGTAATCCTTTAAAATCAAATTCAAAAATAATTATAAATCAATTTTCTTAAAATGACCAATCTGAAAAACAAGGTCAAAAATGATTTTCTAGAAGGGGTTTAATGAGAAAATTTTCTACTATTTGAAAAATTATTTGAATTGAAAAAATATGCAGATATTTTCTTTTTTTAAAAAAAGATGCAGTTACTAAATGTCTCAACAAAAATCACGTTCCTCTAGTAATTTTTCTATCAACTAGATTACTAATGTAATCTGCATCTGAATTTTTCTTTCACTCCAAATTATCACTAATTGAATTTGATAGACCATGAAGTGTGCACCAAAAATTTCAAACTCAATTTTAACAGCATTTTAAATGACATTCTCTTGAAGTTGAATTGAAGCCATGTAAATAATCAGAAACCGTGAATATAGAGTTAGCCGTATTATAACCAAATGTATTATCATCCAACAAAACACTATTAATCCAAACTAATGTATATGAAGTAGTTCAAAGATTTTAGTGATTTTTATAGTGTTCTTGGCATGAGAATATAATTGGCCAATCTATGTTGAATAAGTCAGAATCAAAACTCATTATTATTTCATCATCACATTATTCGCTGATTTAATTCAGAATACGGTGCAGATTATCACATTTGATATATCGTTCAAATAAACATACCTTTACCTGTTTTACCTTTATGATATTTTTTGTTGTTGTCCGTTGTGATTCTGCCACCTTTATACTAGGCTAAGGAACTTCGCTTTGTCGCCCGTTGTGTTTCTGGAATAGCCAAAACCCAGAGAACACTGTTGTTGTTCCTTAGCCTGCCACCACACCTACACGGGAAAAGATTTTTGTGACCTATTTGTTTTTATAGGCCCATGGTTGTTAGTGGCAGAATATATATAAAAATAATTTTGTGGAGACCCAAATCTATTTATAATTGTTCCCTTCGGCACCCAAATTTGTTTAACTTTGAGAGATTTTATATTTGTGCCTTTTGGAACCCAGATCGGTGTAGTTTTCACATATTTGGGTCTATACCAACATTTATTTTGATTGTGTCCAAAATTTCTATAAATTATGCACATAGAGTTGACTTGATTAATATTGTTTTCAACAATTTTAGATTGATTATATCCAAGTTCTTTTCTAACCATATTAACAGTTTGCTTTCCTAATAGCATGTTCAACGATTTTTCACTTTTTGAAAATTTATCTAAAATCGTTGACAATTGTTGGACTTTTGTTTTGAGAGATTCATTTTCATTTAACAATTGTGTGCACTTTTTAATAGAATTCTCTCTTCTAGTATTTTCATTCTCTTTTAAAATTAGAATTTCATTTTCAAGTGATTTTATATTCTGATTTTTTAATTTCTTCTTCGAATGTTGGACACTTATCACACTTAGGGATCCTACTTTGATAGTTTTTAACTAATTGGTCAAGTTGTTCATTTAATTCTACCAAAGTATCTTTTTGTGATTCAAGTTTGACATACTTCTCCCTAAGTCGTTCAAAACAGCCATTTACTTCGTGGAAATTAATAAGTAATTCTCAGTGAGTGAGTTTTGATACCTCGCTTGGCTCGTCATCGTCACTATCAGTTATATTTCCTTGAAGGCACATATCTGCTTTCTCACTCTCACTGCTAGTACTTTGATTATCTTTGTCACTTGTATTCCATGTGGCAGCAAAACTTCTCCTTTTTGATTTCTTTTTAAAGTCGCGTTGATTTTGAGGACAATTGGGCTTGATGTGTCTGGGTTGGTTGCACTTATGACAGATGATCTTCTGTTGTTCTAAGTAGTCTAGTGCTTTGCCTATTCTGCTTTTCAATTCCTGATTTCGAGCTAGATTTCCGTATTTTTGATTCCACTTTTTGAATTTCTTTATTAGTAGTGCCAGCTCTGCTGCTCCATCATCATCATCGTTATCATCATCACTTTCGGTTGTTCCTTTGAGCGCTATTGATTTCTTTCGAGTGTCACTTCCTTCACGCTCTTCCTTGAATTTTATTTCTAGCTCATAAGTGGTGAGATTACCGATGAGTTCTTCAACTTTCATCTGTTTTAAATCTTTTGATTCTTGAATGGAAGTCACTTTTGATTCAAATCTTAGTAGAAGGACTCTGAGATATTTCGGACTATTTCCAATTCCTTGTATGATTTTCCGAGAGCTTTTGATTTGTATATGATATTGGAAAGTCATCCATACATCTCTTTGACATTTTCTTCCTTCGCCATTGTGAAGTTCTCGTATTCGCTGCTTAACATAGCAAGGTGAGATTCTTTGACTTGAGATGTTCCTTCGTGAGTCACTTCTAGCGTGTGCCATATTTCCTGTGCAGTTAGGCAACGTGAGACACGATTAAATTCAAATTGATCCATTGAACAGATAATAGAATTCATAGCTTTAGCATTAGCATTTTGTAATTTATTTTCTAGTTCTGTCCATTGATCCTTTGGTTTCTCTATTTCCTGATTATCTACAATTATAGTTGGTATTCTATAACCTATCTCAACAATATTCCAAGCGTCAATGGTTTTCAGAAAAATTTCCATCCTATTTTTCCAGTAAGCATATTCACCATTGAACATTGGTGGTCTAACTATGCACTGAACTTCAGTAAAAGCATTATTAAAAGAAGCCATTTTAAAAATTGTAATTTTTAGAAACAAAAACCGATTTTTTGAAAAACGAATTTTTAAAACAAATGTTGACTTCTATTCCTAGCTCTGATACCACATGTAGGATCGATTTCACCCTAGAGTGGGAGGGGTAAATAATGTGATAGTATTAATTATAAAAATTAATTGCGGAAGTTTATAAAATAATTTCAACACAGATCACAGAATAATAACAACACAGATAATAGCAGAATAATAAATGCAGAAATAGAACGACACAGAATTTACCCAGCTTCGACAAAACCCTGCCCACGTGCTGCCCCGAAGGTTTCTACTAGAAATTAAGTAGTCACACTCTTGCACACGTAAACTCACGACACCCGCTACTGACTAACCTAACTCTACGCTCAAAACTCTGCCACAACTCAGCCATTGAGTTGCGAATTCTCAAACTACGCCACGAGTTTGTCCCCTAGTCACACGACTAGTAATTACACAATTTTCAAAAGAAAATACAATTTAAAAAAAAATTAAAACAAGAAACCTATCAAACCCTAATTAAATCTCAATTAAACAAGGCCGGCCCAATTTTTAAAAAGAAAAGAAAGCGGCCTTCTTTTATTTCTTTTATCAACGCCGACCGTTCCTTTTACTCTTTGCTCTGTATAACGGCGACTCGTTCCTTTGTTCCATTGCTGGCAAATTAGGGCTTGCTTCTGAAGTCGCCGGATTGAAATAGATGTTTTCCAGTTCGTTGCTTTCTTCGATTATTTGGCTCTTTGAATTGTCTTCGGGTACTTCAATTCGATCAAGTTCGAATTTGGTTCTGGTATGTAATTTACTCCTTTTGCTTTACTAGTTTTGGCTTACTTGAAATTGATGATCAATTTCCGATGATGATTGTGGGTTTTATATGAGTTCGATCTCCTTTATTTGCGTTCGTGTATATTTGTTTGAATTTGTCAATTGATTTGCTCAGCCATTCGATTTCGTTGAGATGTTGATGATTTCTCCGACTTTATCAAATTCGTATATTTTGATAGTTGCTTCTCACGGTGTTGATTTTTAACTCGGTCAATTTTCTTGGCCACTATGATTTCGGCTTGTTCATCATATTCTTTGATCACGGCTTTGACTTTGCTGTGACGATATTGATTTTTCTGTAACATGTTGGAATTTGACCTATTGTGATTTTTGTGTCACTTGAATTTGCACTTTACCACGGCATGTTTATACTGTAATTTCGATACTATAGAGTCAAAGTTTTCAGTGACATTGCTTCTGCACTTTGTTTTGTTCTTTATTGTAAGGTTGAATCACTGTCATTTGTTGATTTCGGCCACTTAACTTGGTTGCTTCATCATGTATACACTTGATAATCATGTTGTATTATTGACATGAGCCTGGCATTGTCACTTGAAGTAGGTGTTGCAGTTTTAACTTGTATTCTTCAGGGTGTACTCGAGTCTGCTGCATATATGTATGATTGCATCTTGAGGCAGTCTTCATGCACTTGATTTCTTTGTTGTCTCTGGTATCATTCTTCGAGACAGTTTTCATTTTGGGTTTGCCTTGGCTCTGATTAGTGTTGTGTATATTACATTGCATCATGTTGCCACAATTTTGGTTGCTGTAGTTTGTACCATTCGAGTCAGTTGGCATTTTTTGTTTCATGTATTCATTGAGAAGTTTAAGTTACATGTATGCTTGCTGCCTGGTCTGGTTCATCTTGTGGTCTTGTTCATTGATGGTTTTTGGTGCACATGCTTCTGATTCAGGTTGCATACTCTCTGGTGCCTTTATGTTCTTTGCTTTTCTTTGAAGTCTCTGATCATTGTAGTCATCTGCACTTATATTTGCAGTGTTATAGTTTGCATTTTCTCGAGTCAGTGCACTCGAGTGTGATCTATGCATTTTTGTCATGCTGTATTGAGTTTTGCTGTCCACTGTGCATATCACTATACTGCTTCGAGTTTGTATTGTCATGTTGCATTGAGTTTGGTATAGTCTTGCAGCATTAAAAAAACTGTATCTTGATGGATGCTGTGTTTGAGTCTTCTGTACACTGTGCATATCACTGCATTGCTTCGAGTCAGGGCTACTGTGTCACTGTTGTGTGCTGTTTGGTTCTGGCCATATCTTTGGTGCACTTGTGTTGTTTGGATCTGCTCTACTAGTTGCTTTGATTTGAGTCATGATAGCAGTGGCTTGACCTTTGCATTTTGTTTGTGTTTTGGTGCCTTCTTGAATTTTGCAGTCTTTTGTGAGCATGTTGACTTTTAGTTGGACTGTGCATTACACTTGAGTTGAATCCAGTTTATAGCTCGGATTTGACCTTGTGTTGAAAGTTGTGACATTTTTTTATTGCACTTGAGTTGAATCCGGTAATTTGGGTTTGACCTATGCTCACCTTTCGTTGTAAATTTATCAAGTGTATATATATCGGTGTGCATTGCCTTGTGGCATATACAGTGATACACTGTGTATGTCACAAGCTGTTCGTGTATGATGAATTCAAAGTTAAATGATGACGAATAACCCAAATAACCGAGGCAAATATTATTTTCAAAATTCATATTTTATTTTATACAACAAAAATATTTCCTTTTCAATTTTACTACGTCAATATTTATATTTGCAGATTGCTCAGATGCTGGATTTGATTTAGAGTGAAGTTGAAGATAAAATACGAGTTGAGTGAATGAGTGATATGTAGTGAGGTCAGATGTAAAAGTGAAATTGTGATGTAATTGAATTTGTATTGTAACCAAATTTGTATATGTATAGTGAGAGCTTGAATTTGCACTATTCAAAATTGTAATAATATTTGTTTGAATAAAATTTCTGTTTGAATTCAAATTCTGTGTTATTTATTTTTATTCAGCAAATAGTCTATGAAAAACAAAATAGTACATTAACAACTACATTTATACGAATATATATATATATATATGTTTATTATCATCAAACAAAAATCATATAATCGCATATTCAACAATACCCCAGTGCCTAGTTGTAATACCCCTTCAAAATGGGAATAATAGTCCCACTTCATGGGAAAACACTATGAAGTGGGTGCTTATATACCAAAGCCTTTCACCTCATGACAACGTCGAGGCCTTTTGAGGAACAGAACCCTATACCTTGGCTTGGCCCATGAGGCGGAGGTGACTAAGTTGGGGACAATATCTGCATTAAGTGAGTTACAGGCTGTTACATTGGTATTAGAGCCATAACCAGCCGGAAATGTGGCATGTACTTGTTACAACCACTATGCCTGGGTGGTGCTGTATTCATGAGCCAACGAGGACGTTGGACTCTAAAGGGGGCGAGATTGTAACACCCCTTCAAAATGGGAATAATTGTCCCACATCATAGGAAAAACTTATGAAGTGGGTGCGTAAATACCAAAGCCTTCACCTTATGACAACGTTGAAGCCTTTTGAGGAACAAAACCCCACACCTTGGCTTGGCCCATAAGGCAGAGGTGACCAAGTTGGGGACAATACCTACGTTAAGCGAGGTGCGGAATGTTATATAAAATGAGCTCAGGAGTGCTTTGTCATCAGATTGCAGACAATAATGTGGGAAACCAATCTCACAAATGCAGCTTCCTCACTACTCTCTCAAAATAAGGCACCACGTCTCTTAGGCAAACGTCTCGAAGGACAATAAATATATCTTTTAGACAAACATCCTGAAGGACAACATCTCGAAGGACAACATCCCGAAGAACAAATATGTCACAATGGACAAATACGTCTCTTAGACAAATGTCCTGAAGGACAAATGACCCGAAGGTCCAACACTGGCAAATACGTCTCTTAGACAAATGTGTCACAAACTTTCGGATAGGAACCCGAACAGTGTTAACGTGTGTCCCATACCACATGCTCACCCTAAAAGGTTTACTAACCGCCAGTAAATTTCATACTTAAAGAAGTAATTTTTTTACCTCATCTCATCGGTAAACTCGATCCGTAGGTCAAAATGATTAGACGGACAAGTCGGGAATTAACGATAAGATAAATACATGTATCCTATACCACATGTTTTACCAAACCGTTTAATACTCCTTCTCATTTGCTCGAATAGTGCAAAAATGTGTATTATATATATAAAATAATTTACTTGAGAAAACAAGCTTTTAATACCAATTTTGAAAGCCATATTTGAAAATTCCCTTATTATCGAGAATAAATAGATTCTATATTTGAAAATACTTTAAAAATATCATATAATAATAATTTAAAATTCCCATTTATTTTATAAATTATTTCAAAAAGGTTTGGAAAAATCCGTGCTTGAAAACGAATAAAAACCCAAGAAATCACTCAAAAACCGATATTGGAATTCAATTCAAATTTAATCCAAAATTTGAATTTCAAAATCTTCAAAATTTGGCCAGTCTACTGATAGACATCATAACTTCCAAAGATTTCATAAATATAACAAAAAGTCAAAAGTCGGACGGAGAAAGAACATAAAAATGCATCCGAAACACAATACCCAGATCTGAAATTTTCTCTAGGTTCAACTTTTGGATATAAAACAGGTGGCCAAACGACCTTTTATTGAACTAAAAATTGGGGTGCATGAAGTAGAAAACTTTGGTTTTCAAACAGAAAAAGAATTGATGAATTTCGATGGGAAATAAAAATGTTATGCTGTCTCAAACATGGACTCAGGCAATGTTTGCAACAGTTCAAAAACAAAAATATGCCCAGGCCTGAAAACCATCATGACCTAACTTACAGGCCTAAAACAGAGGACCAAACGACCTCATATTGAGTTGAAAATTGTTATGCGCATAGTGAAAAACTTTATCTTAAAAAATAATCAATGAATTTCGACAGGAAATGAAAAAACTAAACTGTATCAAACATGGACTCAAACCATGTTTGCAACAGTTCAAAAAAACCAAAAATGTGCAGTCCTGAAAACCATCTCGGGTTCAACTTCCATGCATGAAACAGAGGACCAAATTACCTCGGAACAAACCCTACATCTTGGCTTGGCTCATGAGACGGAGGTGACTAAGTTGGGGATAATATCTGTATTAAGTGAGGTGCGGGCTGTTACACTAGTCAATCGTATGGAATCCATTCTCCAATACATGCCTTTACGGTTTTGGTTGTAGAGCCTACTATGCTAGAATTTAATTAATGTAAGAATATCGGGTATTTGAATAAGTATTTGTACTTAGACACTATTATAATACCAGATGATTTTGATATAAAATGTTTTAGTTATCGTAAGGTAAAAACCCGTCGTGTTTATGTGTGGCGTGGTCTTACGAGATACCTTTGTTTTACAAAGAATTTGATAACTTTAATAATTCAAATCAAGTATGTTTTCTCATGCTGGTTTTCCAGACCGACTCGGTATAATTTTATTATAATGCTCAGTCAGACTGAGTGTTACAGGTATAGGATATGATGCTATGGAGCTCGGGAGACAAGCTGGATGACGAAGATGAATTTCCCGTAGTTGACTTTATTTCGTGGTCTACTGTAGGCTGTATATTTAGCATTTGTGAGGACAAGTTATTATCATTGTCTGATATTGAGCTGTTGATTTATTACACTCTAATGATGTAATGTATAAGTAATATTTATCACTCTTTTTGTATAAAGATATGTTATTATCTATTATATATTGTTCCGTTGTGATTGTGAGATTCTGAGTTGTTGTTTCTGTTTCTTCTTCTACGTCTTTCTTCTTTTCCTCTAACGATCTGATATTTTTGGCATTCGATTGCTCGGCATGCTATATAGTGGACACATTGATGTCGATTTTTGAGCGTCGAAAATCCAGGCCGTGATACTTGGTATATTGCGTTCTACAGCAGTCGCGATTCATGGTCAAACAAGGGGAGGAGGTTGACAATGGAGAAGATAAAGTACCATAGTGGTTAGATAAAATTACTCAATATAATTGAGTTACTATAACCAAAATATCCCTCATCTTCCAACCTTCATACCTATTTCGTGTGAATTTCGATTCATGCGTAGTTTCTTTTGTTAGACTCATAGCAAAATTCTATACGATATGTCACTAGGTTTGTTAAAATTTAAAGTTGTTAGCAAAAGTGCATTGGTTTGTTTAATTTAATTTAATTAATTGAATTTTAAAATATTAAATGCACGATCGTCGATGAAAAATAATAATTATTGGTTGTGTTGTGATATATTGGTGATTGTTTCGGAATTATGACTATTTTGGATATGTTATGTCATGTTCACTGTTTATTGTTAAGTATTGTATTGTTGGGTGTTTAACTGTAATTAATTACGGATTTAATTTAGATGAAATTAGTCAACAATGTAAAGATCGGACAAACAACGATAAATTAGGTATTTACAGATATTGTACGATGTTTGTAAATAAATGGTGTTTAGTCAATTAAATGATATTAATGGGTGGAGAAATTCCTAAATAATAATGAAAAATATATTTTAAACTAAAATTGGAAAGTTTATTAATATTTAATAAAAGGATATTTTATGAATGATAATCCGGTGTTTGTGAAAATTACATTGTTTGGGTAAGTGACAAATAGTTAGAAACTGGGTTTGGAATATATTAAAGGTGTTTAATATTTATTATTATTATGATGTAAAATAATAATGGTATTGCTTTGAAATGTTATTTGGTGTACATTTCTATTTTTTATGGAAAATACGATATTTTAAAAAAAAATAGGGTAATGAGATTATATAAAGTATTTTGACGTATATTATCATTTTAGGAAAATTATTACTATTTTTGAGGTAAATAAAAGATGCTTTTATAATAAACAATAATACAATGATTTTACACTTAAGGAGAATGATGGTCGTAAATATGATGTTTTGAATGGTTGTAATATGTGATTAATGGTTGATTTTATTTATGACATATGTTGTCTTGTGATGATGAAATCAAATTTGGATGCATGTGCATGTTTTTCCATTACTACTACATGTGTATATTTAACTATGGTTTTATTATTGGTATTTGTATTACCAATATAATGGCTTAGTGCACATTTTAATTGGTTTATACTTTCATTGATAGTATATTACTAAACGTTGATAATTAGTATATCTGAGTGTATATATGATGTGGTTGGCTTATTTAATGTTTGGGATTGATACTGCATGTCGTAAAATGTTTGTAATGTTTAACAACTAAGTGTGCTATTATTATTGTTACCCCATATTTATTATGATTAATTGAAATGACTTAGTAAGAGTAATGTTTCCAGCTTGCATTGATTGTGTTGGCTGCAATGGTTTTCATGGTTGCATGGATGCTATGGTTGTTATATGCTAACGAATATTTGGATGCAGGAGAGAGCAGTAACAAAACTACATGGACTTGATCCTCCAAAAGGATATGTTGGCAGTCTTTTCCTATGCAGTAGCTATTGAGTCCACAGTCGTAATATGTATGGTTAAGAGCAGTCCAAACATATTTGAAACCTTTTCCTTTTATTTTATGTATGTCTGTACAATTGTGAAGTTGCAAGTAGGAGCATAAGAGGGAATGGAAAGGTGGATTCAGGATGTATATGGATAACTGGTATATTCTATTATGTCTTGTTAATGATTTAATGATAATTGATGTATTTGGTGTAAATTATTTTGATAAGGTTGTAAAGTAATTATATTATCAAGTTAATGTACATTTATATCGAGGTTTAATTTCGCTATGAGCATTTCTTTTATTTTTGTAGTTTTGAAAAGTTTAAATAATAATATAAATGATCAACTATTTTTAATATTGCAAATTAGATGCAGCATATTTTGTGGCATTTGTAATTAATTTTTGACACTAAAGATTGTTAGGCATTCCTGATAATGTGTTATTCCTCATTTGTTGGCCTATGATTTGTTGAGCAAACTCAAGGTCAGAATCTTAAGGTAGCCGAGTTCTGACGTCCACTAGAGAAAGCAAAAAATTTCTATGTTTTATCTTGGGGTTTTGAGAAACACAAAAGTATAGTGGGGACTTTATTAGAAAAATGAAATAGTAGCATTAACCTTTTTAATATTCTAAGAACATATGCTATATAAAGTTAAAATAATATACATTGATAAATTTGTGTAACTAATAAAATTGATAAAATGTTTATCAATTAAGATATACACATGAACTAAATTAAAGATTGACAAAGAAAAATAAAATATACTTACCTTGGATCCCTTGGCATGTTGTCGCTTCAAGACCAATGCAAGAGCCTAATTTTACATTACTAGTGTACTGACCCGCCTTTTTGACCCTCAAAAGTGGATATTAATACATCCACTGTACTTAATGCCAAGCATTCAAGTACTGGAAAGATAGATTGTCGAGGAGAAAGAAAAAAAAGGAGAGAATATGATTTCACAAACGTGATGAGTAATATATAATACTAAACAAGTATTTAAAACAAGAAAGAGACTTTTATATACATACATCAGAGTAAAACACTAAACCGCCATTAGCCCTGGACGGTTATAACAACCTGCCCTCACAATTGCTGAAATCTACAACATGAACTAACAACAGAAGATAAAGAAGATAAGGAAGCACGTCTTGGAGGCATCCAGCTTGTCTTTGAAAGCTCTAAAGTGTCCAGATAAATCTGGAAAATATGCTCGTGCTGACCCGAGCATTATAAGAAAACAATGCCTGGGTCAGTTTGGTAAAACCGGCGTGAGAAATATAATCAAATAGATTACTTAATATTATGAAAAACCTTTCAGAAATAAAGATATCTCGTAAGACCACGCCACACATAAACATGAATGGGTTTTTACCTTATGATAAACAAAACATTTTCTGTAGAAAATTCAGTGATATTATAATAATGTCTAGGGTAAAATAACATTAATCATAGCCAAATTTTTTATATTATTTAACTTCTAACATAATCGGTATACAACTAAATCCAAAGGCACTTACTAGAGAATGGATTCCAACATGACAAGGTAAGGGCCTACCTTCCATACAGTACACCTCTAGAGACAATGTACCGAGGCTGCCTTAATTTGTACCTATGCCACTCAGGACCGGTCTACCTCTTACTAGATAGTACGGAATATGATCACATCTTGGTTGCAATTATCCACCATATCGGGCACGATGCATACATAAATTTGAGAAAATCGATCTAGATCGATGATCGTACCCTAATGGGAGTGACCCACATAGCCTGATTGCACGTCCTTTCTTTAGTCATTTACCGATTGTAAGGCTTGAGGCTACATTTTACTTTTCTTGAGGAAGATTCCTCTTTCCACATTTATATTTAAATGGGCCAACACAAATGTCATTTAAAACATCACTTATTCTAAACTAAACCACTACCCTTCGGTGTTAAGTACGGAAAGAATGTTTTCATACCACCATAATTAAGAAGGATTAAATGGTCAAACAAATCACATTCCTTTATAAAATTAATTGATTTCCTTTAAACATCATGATTATATATTTAATTAATGTTAAAAAAAACATTTCCAAAATAAGTAATTAACTTTAAAAATCATTAACCAAATAATTAATTAACTTTAAAATATCCTTAATAATATAATTAATCAACTTACTTTATGCCATAATTAACTAAACACTTCACCTCAAATTATTAATAAATTGAAGTTAATTTGAATTCATAACTTTCAAAACCAGAAAGAGGCTTAGCGACCACAATGGTACTAAATCAAGTTACCATTTAATTAATTTTTACTTTTCAAGTCACATTACTGATATTTGCATAAGTAAGCATAACATATATGTAAATAAAATCAATTAGCAATCACTAGCTAATCCATCACTTATCAAACATTAATTAATCCATATATTAACAGACTAGCATATGAATAAATGCCCAAATTAACATAATAGTAGAACATGGATTTATTTTGCTAAACAGATGTCATCAAAAATCTGTCACATTTTATTATAGCAGAATGAGGGTTTATTCTGCTAAACAGATGTCAAAATTAATCTGTTTGTATTTGCGTGGATACTTAATGGCACAGAAAAAGAGAATCACTTGTTTTAATCCCATTCACTTATAAAAATAAAAGCTTCTTTAAATAAACCAATCCTTGGAAATAGAGTTTAAAAATAAAATCTTTATTTAATAATTTTTTTAATCTTAATTAAATCATAACTTAATTTAATATTAATTTAATTTATAATTAATTAATGATTAAACTCTACTTAGTTAGTAATCAATTAATGATCAATCCTTAATTAATTAATAATTATTAATTATAACTTAATTAAACTTAACTAAATCCTAACTTAATCGGTGGTTAATTAATAATTAACCCTGCCCGATTAATGATAAATTAATAATTAGCCTTTAAATAATTAATAGTTAAACAATAATTAACTTAATTAAATAATAATTAATTGAATAATTAATCTTTACTTAATCAATAATTAATTAACTTTTTACTTAATTAACTAATTATAATTTTCTTACTTACTTAATAACTGGGTATTAATTACTTCAACTTAATTAGTGATTAAGTACCAATTGTCTTTACTTAATTAATAAATCAAGTAATCATTAACACCTGCTTAAATGATAAGTAATAATTACCTTTTAATACTTAAGATATGTTTGAATTTCCTTTCAGAAATATTTAATAGAAAACACTTTTAAATTTGCAAAAAGTGTTCGTTTTACGAACTGCATCCATAGCGACTATCCTTTGGATGCTATAACTTCAAAATTAATTTTACATACCCAATACCCCTTTTACTTCACCTTTTTCCTTTAAGATACTTTACAAACTTAATATAAAGGTTTTTTAAAAACTAAAAAGTAAAGTTTTGGAAACTTGTAAACATTTCTAGAAAATAAAATAAGCAAACAAGATTTTAAAATCAAGGGACCTCTAAGTCACTTATATAAGTCAAGATGCTAACTTTCTTTAGCATTTACAACACATAATGAACATAAGCATATATTCACATGTCAAACAACAAGCCATAAGAAAAAACATAATTTTCTAAGTATTCTGGACATTTTACTTCATTTTTCAAGTCAAATTTAATCATGACATACAAACACATACATACCAAACCAAATCACCACTAACAACCAATTATTTGCAATAATAATTAACAACAAAATAAAGATTAAAATTATCACTAAAAGAAGTGAGTTTTACTCACTAAATGTTTACAAAAACACACTAAATCACCACTCGAACTTCGATTGCCTTAGATCTGATCCCTATTTTGTAAAAACTTGACTTTTGGCCGAGGAAAGTGAAAATAGGCTTAGCCTAAGGGGTTATAGGGCTCAACCTTTGGTGTTTAAGGATGGCGTAGCTTTTTTTTAAAGAAGAAGCGTGTAGGAAGAAAAGAAAGGATTTTAAAGAGTTAGAAGCAGAAAAAAGTCTTGGTTTTTAATTTTTAAAACAAGGAAGCCATTAAAATGTGTTTTGAACTTAAGGAAGATGAAGATAATTTGAAAAGTAAGAAATGAAATGGAAGCGAGAGAGAAAATTTGAAATTGTTTTTATATAATTTGAAATAACCAAATTAGCCTTAAAGTGCATGCTCTCCTTTCATTTTGTCCACACCATCAACATCCACCTCCTTTTCCCACTCCACATGCAAGTATAAGATGCCTCCCCCTTTGTCCATCAAATAAAACACTTCCTTAAACTTAGGATGTAGGAGAAAACATGACATATCATTCTTATTATATTTTTTATTTAAATTTTTGTTAAATGTCATATCTCTTTTTATGTTTACTTAACTAAAAACATTTTTCCTTATCATATTACTAACTACACTAATATTATTAATATATATGCACGTGTATGTGTTAACTAAAATGTACATAATGATTTTGACAACTTTTAGACTTCGAAAAGTCAAAAATTCGGAAAATAATTTCCTGTCACATTTTCTAGTTTTCTTTGAACTAAATATTTTTGTAAACACATTTTAAAAACCATTTCACCATCATTAGTTATTAATTAAAAAAGAGTATTTTAGTTAATAAAGCCATTAATTGAATATTTAAATTAAATTAAATATTCTGAAACCAAAGCGATAAAATTCCGGGTCATTACAACTAAATACATTCGTAAATTGGCTGCTTGAGTGTTTAACAGCCTTGGACTATGTATTGTCTTCTATGGGTGTCAAACTCTAATAGCAATACAAGAATATGGACAGTGTCCATATTCAATCGCATATATATAGTGAATGGTCGCGGTTCTAATGTATGAAACTACAATGAAATTAGTTTTGTGCAATTAAACAAATAAAACATAATGTGAAGTCATATATTCAATACGTTTGATTAAAGAAAGGATGTCCTTTGAATGGTTCGACCTTTTCAAAAAGGAAAGAAAGTATATGAAATTGGATGTAACTTAGTTACGGTTGGCACTACACCAAATCAGTGATTTTGCAACAGTTTATATCTGTTAATTGCTAACACTTATAAACGTTACAAACTTCTAACATTAAAAAAGTGTTGGGATACGTAAAAAGTGTTGGTGAAAATAAATACTTTTTTGAATAAATTTTGCAACACAAATAAGTGTCACCAAAGCTGGTAAAAATGTAAATAATTTATTAACAAGTTGAGTCTTCTGTAATTTAGACATGCGTTCTCTTCACATATTTCGGCCGCATAAAATTTAATTTTAGGGTTTTCTCTTCCTCCACAAAATCAACGTCGATTTCAACCATTTCCTAAAATCAACAGCGACTTCATCCACTTCCCAATATCAAACGCCGACTTCAACCACTTCAACGATGCAGATTTCAATTCGCCCAATCTCTTGGTCCCCGTACCTCATCGCAAAACTGAGGCCAATTCCTTCCATGCTCTTTTCAATTTTCGAAGGACTTCATCCCGCTTTGGAGTAAGCAATTGTTGAAGATCGATTATGGGCAACTTGAGGTTTAAGTCAGAGGATTTATCACCATTATGGGCAACTTGAGGTTGGATCGAACTGTTTCACAATGAGGGGATCGAATTTGTCTCGCGTTTGTAATCGGTTACCTGTTTTTGTGTACAACATTTCAAACTATCCCATCTACCTGTATTTGGAACTACTTAGAATTTGATTTTGATTCTTTTTCTATACAACCATGGCTTGGAAGAACTATAGTTATGTTGCCGCTGAACTAACATTAAGATTCCAGTCCTTTAGGTTTAGTGGTCAAACTACAATGGCATTTGAGGGAGAAGAGAGCTAGAAAATATTGCTTTAATTTTCTTTATGTAATTTATTTATCTATTTAATTGTGTACTGCAGGTACAGGTGGGCAAAGGTATCGGCATATATTCTATTTAGTTGTAATGGATTTTCCAAGTTTATCCAAATAGCCGCAAGGAAATTGAGTTAAAATGTTACCGGAAGATCTCTTGTTCAAAGTACACTGTATGAACATGTAAGCGTGTTTTTGAACATGTATGTTTTTTTTTCATTTCTTGAACTTTTGTTAGTAAAATTTTCAAGACGGTCCATTTATCATTCTTAGTAGTGCTGCATAATTATTTAAAATTATAAATGTTAGGAGCAGCAAAATTTTATTTTAATTGCATTCATTCCATTGCTGTTTGGCTTCAGCAAAATTACCTGTTTCATTATGGGCAACTTGAGGTTTAAGCCAAGTTTGGCGAGTTTATGTTGCTGTGATGTGCACAGAAATGGTGAACGTGTTGATAACTTGTGCACAGAAATGGCAGAAAAGTTTGAGGGGAGAATTGTTGTAGTGATATGTAGGCAAGGTAGGCAGGTGGAGCTTGTTCATCTATGGTTCGATCCTACTGCAGCATTTCATAACTATGCCATCATCTGGAATCCTGCAGAAATCATGTAAGTCTTTATTAACATGTCGTCTACACTGAATTTGCAATAAATGTGATATGAATTAATTGAAATGTCGTAAACTATGAGATTCATAAATATAGCTCACTCTCTTCTTCCATTTTATCTTTTTACAAGTCTTCATTAAAACATACTGAATTACTCTTCCTGTTTCTATCATTATGATTTCATTTTTGAGATTAAAAAATCCTGTGCAAATGCAAGGTGTGGCCATCATTGACACCTCAATGAAAGACTTCTATGCCATACAAAATAATATTACAGTGAGTTCCTACAACTAATGCATCAGTCGGATATCATTGTTTAGCCTTCCGTAGAGTTTCTAATCACTCAAAGGTAATATACATTACACCATTGTAGTCAAATGAATTGATCAGTGTGCACGTGCAATGGAAGTTCAAAAGAATGCGCCAATGAGTACTATTAGTTTCCAACTGGCTACAATTAACTTAGTCTATATATCCTATTTGTATGAACTCAACTATGTTAAACTTGTATTAGGACTCTCGACCAAAAATAAATTCTTTCATAGGAAGTTGAACTCAGCTACTTTATTTTACGGGAAATTAACTTTAGATTGCCTATAAAAACAATTCATTATTTTAGCAAAAGATGTGACTAGGTGCAATGCTGACATAAAATAAATTTATGTTAATCTATGCATGGGTTATCATCAATCATAACAACTACAGTGTTTGTTCTCGTAAAAAGTGCATGTCTACTTGTATGTGAGATCTCTTACAGTTCTTTCCTCATACTAACTTCGATTATGGATGTATAGGTGATATATTTTGGCGACCATTTATTTAGCGATGTAAGAGGACCTTCAAAAGCAGGTTAGCGGACAGCTGCTATCATTCATGAGCTTGAAGTATGACTCCATCTTCTTAATCTTAATAAAATTTATAGCATCAAAATTGTGGAAGGTTGGTTTGCCCATAATTTGTGTTGTTGATACCATCGGTATGCAATTTCTTACTGTATTTTCTTTCTTACAAAAGTAAACCTGGTTTTCACCTCGGGAACAATTTGTTTTTGCGCATTTTATAAGTGCACAGGCACAAAACTAGGCATGGTGAAAACCAGATTTATTTTTGAAATAAGTTTGAAAGGAAGTTTATAGCTGGAATAGGTTCCTTTATTTTTGAGCCTTAATGCTAAAATTTGTCCTTTTAATATTGGAATTGCATTGTAGGTTCATCAGAGTATTAAACAATAAGTTTGTTTATTTTTTCTGTACGCAATAAAAATGTAGTTAGAAAATAGTACTTCCCATTCACTATAGATTATCAAAAGGTTAGATACAAGATGACTGAGAACTGTAAGAATTTCAATTTATAGGTGAGATTTTGATTATCAAAGGTCCACTATAGATAATTGGCTTTTAGAGAAAGGATGAAAACAGATTAACCTGTTTATTGCTTCGTCCATGCTAAAGGGTGTGCGTCACTAGTATTAAATTTGTGAAACAGGTTGCACATTTGAAATAATCTTAAGTATTCTATATTTTATTTAGTTTATTACACGGAAACAAATAAATAGAATAAGTGGGTTGTGGAGTTCTCAGCAAATACTGAAGAATAATTGCTCAAAATAGTGGCCGTTACCATATGTTAAGGGTAGCTGCTAAGCTAATAGCAATGTTTTGTTATTCATTGACACGCCGCTATCCATTTCACTTACTTAACAAGTCCATTTCTTGTGCAGTTTTCCAATTTCCAATGTTTGTTTATGCTGGTTACACTCATTGCTGACTTAAATATGATATTATATTGCTGGTGGTGTATGAGTCTCTTATTATATATTATCCTAGTCAAAGTTTGCTAGTTATGCATGCTTCAAAAGCCATTTTTAGTCCAGCAAGTGCCAAGTAGGCTATTTTAATACTACGTTGTATATGTTCATGCGTATATCCATACTTTGGGTATGTGTGTATATGGGGATATGTGTACGTTATTGATGTCAATAAATTGCTAGATGTCAATATCTAATATGGGAGCTGATGTTGAAAGCCATGACTTTGGTCTACATATATTTTTGATTTAAATTCGGTTGTTTTGTGCATTACGATTTGTGATTTGTGCAGGAATAATATGATGGTGGTTAATGTAGGATTTGGCGAGTTTCAGCAAATATGAATAAATGACAGTAATGGTGGGATCGAGTTTCTAAGGCTTGCAAAGTTATTTGCTTTCACCAAAGATCTGCATTGTGTTTGAAAGCAGAGGCACTTGGAAGAGAAATACATTCTACATCCCATGGAGTGATTTTGCCCGTGAATTTGTAAGTTTTTTATTTTTTAGTTTCTCTTTTGTTGTGGGTTTTTTTACTTGTTCTTTAGTGATGATGTGCCATTTAATTGTTTTTAATGATATGATAATTAATTTTGAACCACAACCGTGATTATGCTGCAATTGTGCAACCGTTACTTATTATATAAGAACATGATTATGCCAGTTTCTCAACTTTATATACATTAAATTATTGTATAGCTACCTCCTTTAAATACATTAAATTCCTGTATAACCATAGCTACCTCCTTTATGTATAATAAATCTTTTAGTTAGAAATGTTAGTAAATGTAACATGCATTAACTTGTTCTGTACTGAACTGCTATCAGATGCATGCATTGATGTGCATAGAAGTGAAAGGGACAAAGCTAGGTGTTGAACTGCTATCAGATGCTGATCTGATGGAGCATGCATTAACTTGCATATATACACAGGTATTTAAGGAAAATGTGATAGCAAGATGAGCTATATCAGTTTTCAAAACAATGTGTCTCACATAATCAACTTGTATGCTTAACATGAGAGCCACCCTAATATTCAGCGTACCTTGGCTGAAATTCAATTTTAACTAGTGAAGCCTTAATTATTCTTTGTAGAAATCAGAATATAGACAGATTTCGAAGTTGCACATACAATTTTTTAATTATTTACGTTGCTATAGTTTAACTGTAACATATAAATTTATTAATCATAACTAAAAAAATGCGGATATTTTTAGTGTATCTAATTGTTCTTTGTTTTCATCATGAGTTTGTTTCCTCAAAGTAGCATGGTTTGATTTTGCTTCAAATAAACATCCAAAACAATAGTGCAAAACTAATTGACCAGGAAAGCATTATGTTCGTACCTCCTTCACATCAGATTCATAAATATAACTTAACTTATTATGCATCCAAATTACTAAGAGTAATAACAGGACAACAAGATTTTGAATATTTATGCTAGAACGTGATGTTTTGAGTTGGGTTAGGTAATATATATTAAGATGTATGTTTCTGAATGCGCAGGTCTTAATAGAAGCTGCTCCTCTAATTACAGTGCTGCATACCCATGATGATCAAGTTGGCCAAAAGTACTCAACATGATGTGTGAGCTTAATGCTATTGTCGTTGAGCAGTTCCTAACTATTGCAACTACACTGTCCCGATTAGTTCCAATTCAGGCTTCACTTCGACCTACAGACTCTACGGATGCCACTGATGCTTTATGCTAGTGTCCGCTTATGTGTATTGCTTCTCATCCAGTTCATGAAATTGCTAGTTATGCTCACAGTCAGGTTAATTTGTAAGGATGCTTCATTGCATGTGCATGCTGCTCATAATGATATACATGACCCCTATGTGCATGCTACTTCCTATGCTCAAGCACACTCATACAATATGCCTCATGTTGCTGTTGAAGTTGCAGACTGAATATTAGAGTTTGGAGTGGATGATCAGGAATGGTTAGGTTAACCGTAAGTTAAACTTTAAGTGTATTTTGAAATATATTTTTTGAAGCTTATGTTGTAATAATATCCGACTATATGATATTGTGGTATTTTAGATATGTAAATAATTGTTTATGATATATTATACTACATTTGCAGAGCATTTAAGCTTTGCATTGAATATGTACGGTGAATTATTTGTGATATGGAAACCATTATTTGTAGTGTGTTTATATTTAAACTTTGCGTTTAAGTTTTGGTTTATATATATATGTGCTACTTAATAATCAATTTTCAACACTTATAAGCGTCATCGTGTATATCTATACCAACATTTATAAGCATTACCATATATTTCGTTACCAACACTTATAAACGTTATCGTATATTTCTGTACCAACACTTATAAGCGTTACCATATATTTCGTTACCAACACTTATAAGTGTTACCGTATATTTCGTTACCAACACTTATAAGCGTTACTGTATATTTAGGTACCAACACTTATAAGTGTTAGTAATATTTATGTTTGTAACACTTATAAGTGTTACAAATTTGGCCGCTCCATTCCTCACATTCCATTAGTAACACTTAAAAAGTGTTACTGAAATTATTTGTAACACTTATAAATGTTGGTAACGAAATATGCGGTAACACTTATAAGTGTTGGTGTAAAGAGAGTGAATGGTGCAACACTTATAAATGTTGGTGTAATATAAGTGTTACCGTATATTTCTATACTGAAATTATTTATAACACTTATAAATGCCGGTGTAAAGAGAGTGAATGGTCACTGCTGCTTCATAAAGGGACATGAGAAATGAGAATTGCATAAAATACTAAAAGATACTTAATATGGAATGAGAAATGCAATTTCTATTGCATATTTTATCACAATGTAGAAAATTGTTTTCTATAAAGGTTATTTAGACGAGTTTAAGATATTTGATCGAAAACTCTTGATTGTAAACTATCTACTATAAAAGAAATAAATAGCTCAATAATAAGTAGTTAAACGAAGCTTCATATTTCATACGCTATTATAGTAATTGTAGAAATAATAGGAGCAAGTTATATAATACTTATTAAGGAATGCACCAAGATATGAAAATTTATTTTTGTAAATATACCCAATATTGTTTTGAAATAATATCTATCTTCATTATTGAGTAAAAATGAATATATTTATTTTTGTTATGAATATTTTGAATATTTGTTATGAAATAAATCTATTAGAATAACGATATTTATTGCATTAGCTATATAATACATAAATATCTGAAATTTTAACAATTATTTTGGGATTATAGACTAATCCATATCTTGGAGAAATAATTCTTTGAAATCATATGATCATGAATCATATGGTACTAATGAATTATATCTCAGAAGCTTAACGAAGATGCACCCATTCGGTGGGAGTGATAAAAAAGTTGGTGAATTCTTCAGATTGATACATGTAGATGCATGCAATTCAAAGTCTAATGTGAAGAAACTAGGCCAGCTCACAACGGTTAAAATGGATGAATTTCAAAAAATTTAATCATCATGGATCATGTTAAACCGATGAAGCCTAAATTCATTTAGATCTTATTGAAATTTATTTTAAATAAAATCACTATTTTATAGGTGATGTTTTGTTTTAAAGTTGAATGTGAATTCTATGTGTAGTGCACATGTAACATTCAAGTGTACATGGTTTAACATGCCCAAATATAAGCGTTGAGAATCACACCACAATAGACAAGTCAGTCCCTTCGTATATATATGTGTTGTTTAATATGTATATATGTACATAATTTGAATATAAAATAAAATAATATTTATAATAGTATAATTTGCATAAACGCACACACTTATATAATTAAACATACATACTTATGTATTTATAATAGTGCAAAAAATTAAATTTTGTAATTACTAATATAAAACTTTAAATATAAATTAAAGCTTTAATTTCGAATTTCAAATAATAATGTAATGAATTATAATAAGTAAATACACACGCACTTACGCACACACATACCTACAAAATAATTTTTATAATATCCAAAAACATAAAAGGTTTATTAACAATAATTTCCATATGAAAATTATCAAAATATTTTTTTATTTAAAAAAATAATTTGATGATGTATGCATACATAATTTTTTGTATATATGTGTGTGTGTATTTCATTCAACACACATGTTAAAACAATTTATTATATTACAAAATACAAACATACATACATACATGCATACTTACATATATATATATATATTTGATATATACATATACACATAAAATTGTAATTATCTTTTATTCCAAATAAAAGCATATGTAAATATATATACATGATTAATAATTATATATACAACTACATAATTTGTACTTGTATAGATTAAAATAATTTGTTCAAAGTCTCTTCCAAACATTTTCAATTTTGATTTTAAAAAGGGAAAAAATATATTTTTGATTCCATTGGCAAATTATATATTCAAACATATAAATACATACATACATGTATATATATACACAAAAAAATTTCCAATCACGTATATATACATATTCATATATTCACATCTCATCTTGTCAACACATACATATAGGATTCATGATAAAAGCTAAGCTAATGAAAAATAAAGCATGTAATGATTATGTATAAAATTATATAAATTTGTAAATATGGATATCTTGAAATTTCCCAAGAATACAACTTGAATATTGAACCTTAATAACTCGTCTTAAATCTCTATTCAACACTTCCAAAGGTACAACGTGATTGAGAAAGCTGTGCACCGTTGTTTGTATTTTAATTGAATTTGTGTTTGTTAGTTGCTTGAATTAATGAAGAGAGAAGGTGAGATTTTGGCCTAATATGATAGGGCGAAGATGGAAGCAACAACCCTTACCAAAGAATAAGAGAAAAAGGTAGCTAAAGTTATTTAAATAGCATAGGAAATACGGGGCTTAAAGATGGAAGTGTATCTTATTTTTCCTTTTCCATTTCACTCCCTTTTGGAGTTCAATTTGAATCCCCTCCCACATATCATATCCGATAACACATGCCCCTTCATTGGGCCTCAGACACTTCAAGTTAGATCAAATAATCAACATTTAAATCAAATTTAAATGTACATTGGTATTGTATATCAATAAGTGTGTATACCACTTTTATATATGCACCATTTTTAATACCGATCAACATAAAATCAATTTTTTTATAATATATTAATTAATTTAATTAATTAATTATAACATTTATAATTTAATTAAATAAGGTGGTAGACTGAGGATTCAACATTGCGGCTGTGTTGACTCTTTAGGCGTAAATTCGATCAACAAATAATATCGAACAATTCGAATAGCAAAGTTCACACTTTACCTTAACTAGCAGTGTATAACCATATTTATTACTTACAAAGCTTTGGTCAGATCTAATTTTATAAATTTAAGCACTACCCAATAGCAACAACTATTTACACTTATTTACACCAATTCTCTTGGTCTAAACTCTATCATATTAGGATTTATGGAATTTGCTAATGTTAAAATTTCAATATCTTCCTCATTAAACTTTGTAGTTCAAACAAAAAGTTAGCGGTTCAATAATAACAATATTATTAACCATATTGCTATGGACAGAGACTTTGACTTTGAGTTGACTTAAGTTGACCTATGATACTAATCCCATATAACTGATGAGAGGAACTCTCTCTTGAATAGTGTTTCACTTTCAATGCTTCCTGTAATGACTCGTATTTTACATATCGAAGGATCGTAAAATATTATTACTTAATTCATTTTTGGTTGTATAACTCTATAATTTTGGAAAATGACTACTAAGGATATTTTTCATCCTTAAATTTATACCTGAAAATCTTGTAAATCCTATAACTTTTTATAGGAGCTGAACTAGGGTCTGAAACCACTTGCACTAGATCATAATGATGGTTTTCTTTCTGTAGAGTGGTTATAATCAAAACGGACTCACCGTTTAAAGATATGGTCATTTTAAGTTTAGACTACCGCTGGCCAAATTAGTGCATAACCAGTTAAGGTTTAACCAAACTCAAGTCCTCTAACCCACTTTGGGATTTGTGCCTACTAGGGAATGATGGGATAGATCTAATCACTTCTCCCACTTTCCAAAATAAGTCTAGACCTCCCTTAATTCATTTTTCATTAAAAAAACTCCTCTTTTAATACTTAATTTAGCTTAAACACACATTAGAAGGTGATTAGCGAAGAGAATATTTAGATCTACTATTTGGCTGCATAGGAATTCATGCCAATACTGTTCATCTCGGATTTGAGGAGATAACTATTGGATACTTGGTGAGTGATAGTGCTTCTCTCACTATTCTATACACATTGATATAGTCAAATTATAGGTTCTAAGTTGATTTTCGAAATTGACGACCTTTAAAAGTCAGATCTGATGTTAATAAAACCTTATAAACATGTTTAAAAAGATAGACTTGGATTTTGATATGATTTGCATCATTTGCACATTATAACTGTTATTTTACACAAAACTAGATCTAGGGCAATTGATGTTATTAAATTGTGTTTGGGTGATTTGTATATGTTGTTTGGATGATATAGAATGATGTTTGATTTTTGGATGAACTATTTTGATATATTACTACTTGTTTTAGTTAGTTAGGAATATGGTATACTGTTTGGTGCAAATTACACCAAATTGCTAATAATACGATGAAATTTAGATATGACACGCTTGAGGCGTATAGAGTCTACTTAGAAAATTTCAATGGATTTGGAGTTGATTTGATGCCTCAAATTTGATCCTCAAATCAGATTAGTAGGAATCATATCAGTCCTGCAGAAAGCAAAATGAGCTCAAGGTTGTGATGTTTTGGGTCAAAAAGGCCATGACTGGGGTTTTTAGTTAGATTGCTTTGGGGTTTTTAGTTAGATTGCTTTAAGTCAGGCTCAGAGAGGTGGCAAAGGGATCTGGACTTCGCAAATTTTGAGGGGATGAAGTGTGATCGGTATGGATCATAAGAGCTTTAAGTGTTCAAAGTGCTACTCCGGGTCAGTGGCAAACGACTTCAAGACATTGTAAAGGCAAGTTGAATTGGGAAGCTTAGAATGTTGGCCAAGTTTGGCCGACCGAACATGGTCGGTACCGATCATGTCAATGGTTGGAAAAGTTGAAATATGATTCTAGGGGTATGTGCATGGTATCTCGGTGTGCATGTATATGCGCTCATTCGATCACTCAACGTTCGATTTTGATGGTGGAAATGTGGTAAAGATCAACGATGAAACGACGAGGCAAGGCAAGCCACTTCAATGTGATGGCGTTAGAACTTTGATGTGTTGATTCTATGACTAATGTGGATGTTTAGAAGTATTCTGAAGATTATAGTTTGATTTTGATGGAGTCATGATAGTGATGATCCACCAAGGCAGGATCATTGAAGGGAACTCGTGGATAGAACATTGAAGGGTTCCATCATGGAGAATGGAACATCGAAGGGTTCTGTGATGAGGAATGGAAATGGATGGAGTAATGGAGGGCTGTTATATGCATGCTAAGGGATCGTTGATATTTGGAGTGTTTTCTAATGTACTCGCAAGAAGGGGAATTATGAGGATACTCATTGGTACTTTGATGGTTACCCCATATCATTGAAGAAATTTGTATACCCTAGATCACTGAAGGGATCTAGTGTAAATTATAGGCTGGTATTTGGGTATACAAAAAAACTAGAATTTTTCCTCCTTGACAGTTGATGATCATACCGGTTATCATATATCCAAGGCACATTGAGTGAACATGAGGATTGTTTGATGAATGCTATGTTAGCTATAATTGCTATAGTTATTGTTTGTCGTTCTAGAAATGTCCATGACATAGGTATATAGGAGGTCGATTCCTAAAGACCCAACACCTGATAGTATACTAGGATGTTTGTATACTCTATGATGATGAGAGTATAGTAGAATATTGTTGTTGTTTTGTGCTAACTCTTTGAGTGTAGGGACAAGTCAGGTATGATTCTTGTACATTTATTCCTTGGTGTATCGACTAGTATAGTATTTTGATATTATTTATCACTCTCACCTGACTGTTTTCTAACTAGAGATTTTATGTTTTGCTTCTTATTATATCGGTTACTCTTAATTGAGTAGATTGGATAGCAAGCTTAGATGATATGATGTGTTATGCAGATGGACGAGCAGGAAATTGTGCTTTTCGTACATATATGGCTTATTTTTGCTTATTCCACTATGCAATGTTGTAGAGCCTAGATAATGTTAGCTATTTTATATGGAGTCAGTTATCTTGAGTTTATATCAAGTTGTATATACTATACTACTATTTTGTATGACTTTGTGAACCTTTTCAATCTAATATTTGTGGTTTGTTTAGTTACTAATGTCTAGCTTGTTTTATATTTATGAAGATTATTATATTTTATTTGATGTGCTATGAAATATACGACATAGTTCTGTAATTGTTTTCTCTAATTTTCACCCTTAACAATCATCATACATCGGTCTGGCACTCTAGCAGCGCATGTTTTAGGTTTATTTGGTGCCGAAGGTATATATCAGTCGTCGCATTTGGTATCATAGCATTGTTTCCGTAGTTAACCCGATTTGATTGCGTGATCTAGTAAAGACAAGGTAGTTGCTATCACCCTATACTAGATCTAGAGAGAAAGCGTGTGTGTCTATATATATACATATATATTTGAGACAACGCAGTTGTTTTATATTTTGGTTTCCAAACTATATAGTAGTATTAGCATGTGTTTATATATATATTGCGCATACGAGTACCACTGATGCAGTTTTCTTCATGAGAGACTAATCATTATTGTTATAGATCAAGAATTAGTTGATATACAAGAAATGCCGCTAGGAACTCCATCTCTATAGTCGAGGAGGAATGATCGGGCTTAGGCACTGCTAACCCTGAGATGCAAGCTATGTTGCATATGATGATGGAAAACATGTTGGAAATTGCCCAAGCGGCTGCTCATGGTGGTGGTGCTCAAGTGTAGGTGCTATGGGCTGATTTCACGAAGCCGAGTAAGGATTTTGCCATTCTTGGTGGCGAACCATCCAAGGAATGGAATTAGCTATGGAAGGGCAGGATTAGTTGGACACTTGCGAGAGAATTTTTGATGAATTATAATTGATAATGCTATGAGAAGGAAGTTATCTTCTGACAGCTCCAAGTAGAGCAATGAACTGGTGGAACTCAATTAAAGTTGATACTCCCAAGGACCAGTTCACTTGGAACCGGTTTAAAACTAGATTTGAGGAGAAATTTTTACAGACTGCCCAGAAGTCAGTGTTGTTTAGGAAGTTTGCAGAGTTGAAGTAGGGATAAATGTCTGTCTTCGAATATGTAGCTGAGTTCGATACTTTGTCTAAGTATGAGATGTCTTTCATTGACACTCCACTGAAGAAGAACGAAGTTTTTATTATTGGTTTGGATTATTACTTTCGAGAGAAGTTAGTTGGACATATTGATGTCTTTTGAGAACTCATCAAGAAAGCTATCCGCCATGAGAGTTTGTACTTTAAGTCTAACCAGATGTTGCTACTAAGGAAGTGCCAAAGCCATAACAAGGCAGTCTCAAGGGAAGGATGCTCAAAAGAAGGCAAAATAGAAACCAGTTTGCTACCATTATGATGATCAGGGTCATCTAAGTAAGGACTACAAGTTCGAGGAATGAAACAAGTGTTATAACCACTGTAAGTTAGGACATCTATAGAAGAATTGCCTAGAAATGGCGAAGCAGAAGCAGAAGCAGATGGTGAAGGCATATTCATTGGAAATTTTTCTGACTACATCGAGTGCTCCCTCAGCAAAAGTGAAATGGAAGGATTTCACCATTTAAGGTATGCTTTCTATTTAGGGCATTCCCATATATGTTTTGATCGATACTGAAGCTTCACATTCTGAATATCTAGTGACCTGGTAGATAGAAAGGGATTGAAACCCAAAATAGTTGGCTGATATTTAGTAGTAACAAACCCAGTTGGAAGCCCCACTAGTATTTGTATGGTTTTTTGTGGTATAGCCTTAATGAGTTAGGGATATTTTTTTGTTTTTGATTGCTTTTTCTTATGGTTTGTTGGGTTCAGTATTATCTTAAGGATGGACCGGCTAAGGAAGTATTTGATAGTTGTGGATTCCGAGTAGCTGTTGGTGACAATTGGAGTCGCGGAGGGGTGGAAGTAAAGATTGGTTGCCTACCAAAAGATGAGGTTATGGTTAGCTTTCTATATTTTCTAGAGGTCCCACATGATGAGTTATCATCTATGCCTATCGTTAGAGACTTAGATAGGATCCATACATATTCTAGAAGGTGATTGGATTATTACCATATTGAGAAATTAGCTTTCTTATAAACTTAGTGAAAGATGTCAGATCAATAGTTATGCCTTTTAGGTGGGTGTAACAATGAGAGCAGATGGATTTAGAGCTTCAAGTGAACAACCTATTGAAGTGTAGGTTTATTCGCAGGAGTGTATCCGAGTGGGCACACCCATAATATTCGCCACTAAGGCGGGTGACTCTCTGAGGTTATGTATTGGTTACCTTGAGTGACGCGGAACAACAAATATCCACTCCCATGTATTGATGAATTGTTTGATCAGCTCCACGGTACGAAGGTGTTCTCTTAGTTGGATCTTACGATGGAATATCACCAGTTGAGAGTAGCAAAGAAGAGTTTGCCGATCACTGCTTTTCGTTCACCGTTTGGATTCTATGAATGGTTGGTTATGCCATTTGGGGTAACCAATGCACCGACATACTTTTTTGATCTTATGAATTTTATCTTTAGGGATCAACTAAATTGCTTTGTGCTTGTATTCCTAGATAATAATCTAGTCTATTTAAGGATGGAGGAGAAATACAAGACACACTTGAGGATTGTGCTTGAAGTGTTGAGGAAGCACAGATTTAGAGCAAAGTTTTCAAAGTGTCACTTCTGAAAGAGGAAAGAGCTATTCTTGGGTCATGTTATCTCTAAGCAGGATATTGCAGTAGATCCTGCGAAGGTTGCAACGGTTCAAGATTGGAACTGTTAGTGCTAAAATTGATCACTAACACCCAAATTCAAGCGAAATCACCAAATTGCACTTACAACTCACAGATATAATATATGTAGAGAGTATAAATCTGAAGCATAGTAATTTTTTTAAGAGAAAGCAGTAAAAACACAGAATTTATGGTGGTTCGGCTGACTCTGGCTTACGTCCACTCTAAAAATTTCCTTTTTATTAATGTTAAAATCAATTACAGTTACAATATGGTAGAGTAACTTTAGCCTTAGGAAATAGAAAGCAATAGAGCAGAAAGAAGAAGATCCCTTTTCTGAACCCCCACACGCTGTATTTATAGACAAATCCTGAGTTGTTGGGATTTCTGAATGGCATAGGCCCATCAAGACCTTCCACCGAGCCACCTACCTCCAAGGCCGAACGACCTTCCACAATGCCGAGCCATATACCTCCACAATATCGAGCCACACCGGTCGCGCCACAATGTCGAGCCACACCGGTCGCGCCACAATGTCGAGCCACACCGGCCTCACCACAATGCCGAGCCGTCTCACCAAAGCCAAGCGACCCTGACCTGACCAATGCCGAGCGATCCTGACCTTACCGATGCCGAGCCGTCTCAACAATGCCGAGCGGCATAACCTCCCCTCGATGCCGAGTAGCCTAACCTCACCTCGATGCCGAGCGGCCTAACCTCACCTCGATGCCGAGCGGCATAACCTCACCTCGATGCCGAGCGGCCTAACCTCACCTCGATGCCGAGCGGCATAACCTCACCTCGATGCCGAGCGGGATAACCTCACCTCGATGTAGAGCGGCATAACCTCACCTCGATGTCAAGCTGCACAATCCCACCTCGATGCCGAGCGGCATAACCTCACTTTGATGCCGAACGGCACAACCTTACCTCGATGCTAAGCGACACAACCTTACCTCTATGTCGAGCGGTAGAACCTCACCCCGATGCCGAGCGGTACAACCTCATTTCGATGCCGAGAGGCACAACCTCACCTCGATGCCGAGCGACACAAACTCACCTCGATACTGAGCGGTACAACCTCACCTCAATGCCAAGCGGCACATCCAGGTGAACTTCATCCCTTTGAACCGAATCCATCATATTTCTGCCTCAATAATCGTGAAGTTAGTTAGGTTGAATCCGCCTATTTATGGCCTTGACAAAAGACGGGTTAACATTTGCCTCCCAAAACATTCCTTGCTATTAGAAGGTGTGCTTTGAATAGCCTCAAATCTGATGTCCAATGTCCATATCCTGTTCATAACCATATTATTAAATCCATGACCTCCTCGGGTTTAACCTTGAATCTGTAGACCTCACCGGGTTGCGTTATCCTGTTCCAGCCTTGACTCTCCTGTCAAAGGCTTGTGTGTTCTCCGGCCTCAGCGCTCCGGCCAAGGAATTTTACATTCACCGACCTTGGCACTCCGTCCAAGGACTTCTATATACACCAGCCTTGGCACTCCTGCCAAGGACTTTTATATTCACCGTCCTTGGCACCCCGACCAAGGAATTTATATTCACCGGCCTCGGCGCTCCGGCCAAGGACTTTTATATTCGCCGGCCTTGGCACTTCGATTAAGGACTTCTATATTCACCGTCCTCGAAACTCCGGCCAAGGAATTTTATATTCACCAGCCTTGGCGCTCCGTCGAAGGACTTTTATATTCACCGGCCTTGGCACTACGACCAAGGACTTTGATATTCACCAGCCTTGGTACTCCGGCCAAGGAATTTTATATTCACCGGCCTCGGCACTACGGCCAAGGACTTTGATATTCTGTTCAAGTCCATTCCATCGCTCTCTAGCGAAGGGACTCATAACTCGCGATCACTGCCCCGTCTCTATGGTCGGGATAGTAATTGTAAAACCTAAACTGTTTATTACATTGATTCAAATCCAATCAGAAAATCAGAAATCCATATCAAAAACCAAACATCCAAACCAAAATGGCAAACCAAAAAACCAACCAAACTGAGAGTTCAATCCAAACTCCCAAACCATACTAAAGAAAAGTAAATGTCCAAAGTACCAAAGAGGAAACCGGAATTTGCAGAAACACAGAAAGAAAACAGGATTTCATAGACCCCAACAATACGATTTTTCGTCATCTCAGAGCACGCCTAAGGACCGTACTCGATCGCATACGTGTGTAAGCGACCTAGCCATATTACTTTGGATACTATTACTTATTCAGAACCATAAAACCATTCAGTTTATAAGAAGCCGACATTGACCAGATCCAGTACCACCATCGTTCGAGGCAAGCGGTGGCCGCTCTTGCTCCCTTGCCATAGCTTGATTCCTTTTGTACTGTTGCAGGTGACCATTCCTTACTTGCTCCTCCACGATATCTCTCAAATGCCTGCAGTTGTTCGTTTTGTGCCCATCCAGCTCATGGAATAGGCAATGCTTTCCCGATGCCTGCTCGTATTAAGAAGGCTCCCTCTTTGTTGGCCTTTGATATTGGAGGCGCCCTCGAGTATCCAAGTAAATCCTTTCTAAAGTCTCAATTAAATCTGTGTAAGAAAAAAACTTTGACTCCCTTCGAGGCCTCTTTGAAGTGCCGCTGTTGCCATTTGTTTTCCTTTTTCCTTTATCGCCTTTACTTGGATCCTTCCCGGGTGGACCTCCACCCCTCACTGCATAAGCTTCATCCTCTCTTCCTACTCTCTCAGCCTGCGCATCCTCCTGTCTCAGGAACCTTTCCGCCTCATGGTAGAACTCCCAGAGGTCCCTCGGTGGGTCCAGCTCCAATGATATCTTGAAATCCGAAATATTCGCGATTCCTGAGAATACTGCCATCAAAACTATTGATGGATTAGGTCGATCCACTGAGGCTACCACTACGTTGAATCTGGTTAAGAAGTTCCTGAGTGACTCTCCTTTCCATTGTTTCATTGATGTCAAGGTCATTACGTTCTTGAGTCTGACTATATGAACCCAAAACTATCTCATAAACCTTTCAATCAGCTCTGTCCATGTCCTGGTAGAACCACTCTCCAGCTATTTGAACCACATAGCTGCGATATCCATCAAATACAATGGGAAGCATCGAGCCATGACCTCATCCGATGCCCCCAGTACCTCCATATGCCTCATGTACCTCGTCAGGTGAACGGTAGGATCCGTTCTCCCATCATACATATCCAACGTTGGTAGCTTAAAGTCCGGTGGGTTCCTAGCTTGCCTGATAGTAGGAGTAAAGGGACTCCTATTCACATCCTCCAAGTCTTTGTTTACAAATCTACCTCTCACAGCTCGTCTAACCATCTTCGCTAATCTTTCATTGTCCCCAAACTGTAACCTTTGTCCGTTGCCTCCGGTCTGCCCCCTGAGTCCATAAGGGAACTTTGGCACATACTCCTCATCTCCTGCACTCCTGTTGGTGTCGGGTTGCACGACGTCATCTAGTATCCCTCAATGGATTGGTCCAACATTTCCTGGTGGTATGCCCCCAAGTCTAGATCCATTCGGATTGATAGTCGTCTGCTGATTGGGGGTTATCCCCTGTTGAGCTATTCCCTCTGCTTGTTGGTTGAGCACTTCTGATCCGGCTCCAGCAACTTAGCTCCTGCATTTCCTGCTTATGAAAATTGTCTGAGAAGAGCCTACATCATCTTCTCTTATCTTTTCAACGTTGCTTCCATCTCATCTCTAGTGATGATATGGATGCTTGACCTGGTCCAGCTCCGGGGGAAGCCTCTTGACTTCCCTCCTGATTGCTCCTTTCTGTCACTTGCTTCCTTGCTGATGGCCTAGCTATTGTTTCCTAGGGTCCAAGTTCCTAAGCTTCTGAATCCAAAATCCAAGCTCCAAAATCCCTGAGTGCTAGCATTCTCATTGGAAGCACCAAAATGTTAGCTCCAAAATTGGTCACTGACACCCAAATCCAAGCGAAAGCATCAAATTGCAGTTACAACTCACAGATAGAATATATGTAAAGAGTATAAATTTGAAGCACAGTAAAAATTTAAAGAGAAGGCGGTAAAGACATAGAATTTATAGTGGTTCGGTTGACTCCGGCCTACATCCACTCCAAAAATTTCCTTTTTATTGATGTTAGAATCAATTACAGTTACAATATGGTTAAGCAACCTTAGCCTTAGGAAATAGAAAGCAATAGAGCAGAAAGAAGATCCCTTTTTTGAACCCCCACACACTGTATTTATAGACAAATCCTGAGTTGTTGGGCTTTCTGAATGGCATAGGCCCATCAAAACCTTCAACTGAGCCACCTACCTCTAAGGCCGAACGACCTTCCATAATGCCGAGCCACATACCTCCACAATTCCAGCCACACCGACCGCACCACAATGTCGAGCCACACCGGCCTCAACACAATGCCGAGCCGTCTCACCAAAGCAGAGCGACCCCGACCTGAGCAATGCCGAGCGATCCTGACCTCACCGATGCCAAGCGGCACAACCTCACCTCCATGCCAAGCGGCACAACCTCACCTAGATGCCGTGCGGCACAACCTCATCTCAATGCCGAGCGACACATTTAGGTGAACTTCATCCCTTTGAACCGAATCCATCATATTTCAGCCTAGATAATCGTGAATTTAGTTAGGTTGAATCCGCCTGTTTATAGCCTGACAAAAGGCAGGTTGTAACGATCTCGATTTTTGAGTAAAATTTAAATTGATAATTTATATAAATTTTTGGATTTAATTAGTTAATTTATTTAAAATTTTGAAATAAAATAAGATATTTGTTTGTTATTCAAATATATGTATATAAATTGATTTTGAATAGAATTTTGAAATTCAAAATAAATATATATTTGAAAAATAAATTGGATTTTAAAATTTGAATTTGAATTTGGGTTTGAATTTGAATTTTAAAAGATAAATATTTTAAAATATATTTTGGGTATAAAAGTATATGAATAAAGTTTCTATTTAAAATAAGATGTGTTTTCCTTAAAAGAATTTATTTATAAATTAAGATAGTATTTAGTAAATTGTAAAATAAATACAAAAGTTTCATACTAAAATTTTAAAATGAATTTAACATATATATATATATATATGATTTTATTTAGAATATAATTGGTTTTTATTTTATTTTCTTTTAAAGGTTTTGTTTATATAAAATTAAGAAAAGCTTTTATTAATTTAGAAATATACTTATTAATTAGGAAATTTATTTTAAAAGCTTTTAAATCATTAAAAAATAATAATAAAATGAATAAATACAAGTGTTCAATTATGAAGCTTATTGATTTATAAGATTATGATGGTATTTGACAAATGTTGACAATTTAGGCAAGTGTCATTCTTTTATTTTATTTTTCTTTAATTTTAATATTTTAATTTACACTATATAAACATTCATCCCTTCTCTTCTATTTCTTTTCTTATCTTTCCTTTTCAAAAGCAAGTAAACTTCACATGAAATTCATGTCAAAGCAAGAAATCGAAACAGGGAAGTTCAAAGAAAAACCTGTAAAACACTTTACAAACTCAAGTTCAAAACCTGTAAACCCTTTTAACTTTAACCTGTAAACCAAAATTCACCTCTGTTCCAAATCTTCTCATATATAAGCCTGTAACATTTAAAAAAAAGAGATTATCAAGCAATGCAACCTGAAATCAAAGTCTTGAATCATCATCTTGTTCCAGTTCAACTAAGCATTTCAGTTCATTAACCAAGCATTTCAGTTTTAAAGAAATCAAGCAATACAAAGTTTTAAGGGATCAAAATAACCAAAGAATGCAAATTTTTCAAAATCTTAAAAACTGCTTCAAGCTTCTCTGTTAATTCAACGTGAGTAAACTTATATTTTAAAAAGGCTTAAGTAAACTAAATCTGTGTATGTGATTATTGGATTATATTGTGCTTGCATGTGTATATATGTATGTGAATCTCTGTATATATGTATGTTTGATCTATGCATGTTGGTTGTATGCCTGTTACTCTCTGTTTCCAAACTACAGAGTTCAGAAACAAAACAAAAATTCAAAACTCTTTATCTAATTTCTATTTGGCTTTAAGTTTCAGACAAAATAAGTTTGTGTAAACATAGTTTAAGTTTTAAAAACATGTTTAAGGATTTTAAGTTTGGAAATTTTCGGAATTTGAGGAAAGACAATAAGGTTTTTAAAAAATGTTAAAAATTAAACAATATATTTTGTTTATTCAAGTATGCAACTTGAATTGTCTCTAGAAAACATGATTTTTAAAATAAAAATCAAGAAATTTAGTTTAGGTTTGAGGGATCATTTTGGTGATGACTAGAATTGTGTTTTGGAGCAAAATCTAGTGACGAGGTGATCTTTGGTGGCCAGGAACTTCACTAGAGAGGGTCGGGGTGTGGGTGAGCTTGGCAAAAATTCCAGGTGGGTTTGTTATCACCTGTGGCATTGGTGATCGGTCGATTGTGTTTTAAACCCTAATTTAGGTCGTGGTCAGGAATGTGATGACTGTGTCATCTCTGGTGCATCGAGTGGAGTCGGACTCGGTGCATTGGTGGCGTGGAGGTCTGGCAAGGCTGAGGACGGAATTACACGACCTCTGGTGGTCGGCGTCAGAAGTTCGAAGTGTTTTCAGGCAAGGTGGTGGTTCCAGGAATTGTTCGAGTTGCCTCAGTTTTGATTTTGTGTTTGTCTGGGTGTTTGGGTGGTCGGAATCTGATGTTTTGATGATCGTTGTGATGCGAGGAGTTTCGTCGGTGGCAGAAAGGTATTGATCGTCGGTGTATGTGCATAGGGTGGTCTGTGTGTCAGTGGGTTGGAAGGGGGGATGTCTCCAAGGGAAGCTTGAGTTTTGTGGTTGATTTCTCGAGTTGAACCATGTAACATATTTTAAAATTGAACTAAAATTTCAAAAAAAATGATGGAAGGTGGAAAACTCGAGTCAGGTCTCGTGTCGGGGTCGGGTTGAACCCGAAGTAGAAGTTTGATCATGATTTAAAAAGTTTTGAAACTTTAAATGGGATTTGTTTTAAATCTTTTCTTAAATAAATTCTTTATCTTTATCAATGTTTCCTGAACCTTTAATTAAGGAATTATTTGTTTGTTTAACTTAGGTTTGTTAAAATAAACTTGAAGATATTTAAAACTTAATTGTATAAATATAATTAAGTGATAATTAAAGGATAAAGGTTTTTTTATATATAATGTAATTAGGCAAAGATTTATCTTAAAGGTAAATAAGATTTTGATAATTAATGAAATATTTAAAGTATAATTAATTAAATTAATTATTGATTAAGAATTAATTGATCAATAATTGAGGATTTAATTAATTAAAAATTAAGGATTAATTAATTTGTACTTAAGAATTGTTAATTAATAATTAGAGATAATTGATTTATATTTGGCGATTAATTAATTAAGTAATTAGGTTGTAATTAAGCATTAATTAATTAACTAATTAGAGATTAATTAATTGGTAATTATGGATTGATTAATTAGTATTAAGAATTAATTAATTTTTAATTAAGCTTTATTAATTAATAATTAAGGTTTGTTAATTAATAGTTAGAGGAGAATTAATCTATAATTAGAGATTAATTAATTGATTGATAAGGTAATTAAAAAATACTTAATTTAAAGATAATTAATTATGTGATTAATTAATTAAGTTAATTAATCTAAGGATGTTTAATTAATTAAAGAATAATTAATTAATGAAAGTAATTAAGGGATGATTTATTAATTAAGGGTTATTTAATTAATTTAATTAAGGATGACTAATTAATAATTAAAGGATAATTAATAAATGAATAAACGATAATTAATTAAAATGGTTTGTAATTAATTAATATTAATTAAGCAAGATTAGTAGTTTATTCATAAGTAATTAATTTGATTTAAACTAATTTGATAATTAATTGATCTTACTTATGAATATTTGTATTCTAATGAATAATGAATTGTTTGATATCCTTGATGTGTGATGCTTTGTGATATAAAGTGAGTGTTTTGATTTGAGATGTGATTTGTTTATCTGTGATGAATGTAATTTATTTATCTATGATGAATTTATATTATTTATTTGTGAATCTGCAAATGAAGATAAGTGTTATAAGATTATACCGCTTATCGATATTGATGTGCTTGAATCTGTGATGATTGATGATGTTGCACTATTGTGTAAAACCCTTGGACTACCCCTTACACACACAAATACAGATTGCACGAGAAAATTGGTTTAATCACAAATATTTGAATTTAATCAAATGGTTTTAAAGTTGAATTTTGAATCCAAATGGTTTTGGAAATGGAATTGGGTTAAATATGAAAAGCTTTTGAAAAGGAGTTTTGAAGATAAAAGTTATTTTTGAATAACTTGATAAAGTTAGAAATTTAAATGGTTTTATTTGAATTGGAATTAAAGATTTGAAATTAAGTTCCATGAATATATGTTTAGGAATTATGGTTTAAAAAGGATATACAAGTTATAAATGTGTTTATATGGGTTTGAAACCATTTTAAAAGTATTGTTTTGAGAATTTGAATTTAACCCAAGTTTTATACTTGAAGGGCTTTAACTTGTGCAAATGTAATCGGATTTTTCCAAAACGAAAACCGCTTGTTTTCAAATAATAATAGCTTTCATATTAAGAAAGGCTTTTCCAATTCATGTTGAAAGGATTTCAAGTTTAGAAATGGAATTGTTTGAAAGCTATGAATGAATCTTTGTTAAAGATTGTTAAACTTTGTTTTGAAATTGAAGAGGATCTAAAAGGTATATCTTTTGTATAAAAGGTTTGAAATGGTAAGGGTTTTGAAAACTATGAATTGAATCTTTGATTTAAAGGTTGGATGAGTTAATCCAATTTGAAAAGAAAATTGTTTAGAAAGGCTATGAATTCATCTTTGTGGAAGATTGGTGAACATAGTGAAGTAAATCTTTTTGTTTAAAAGATTTGAAATGGTAATTTGTTTAAACCATTTGAAAAAAAGTTTTGGGTCTTAAAGTTGTGACTTAACTGAGTTCCCAATATCCATATGTTTTTAAATATTGTGGTCATTATTCGGTTTAGCTAGGAGAGGACTTTGTGTCATATTACCCATTTCGAATAATGATACGACGTTATGGATAGCATTTGAAGGCCGATGGTGAAGACCAGATATTTTCAAAAGTGAAAGGATAACTCGTCGTATGTCTCTGCACTTGCTGATCCTCGGTATAGAGGTTTGATCATTCTTTTTGATGGGAAGTCCGGACGTGATTAGGGATTATCCGGATTTGCAAGGGCTTCTTTGTAAAGTGCCTTCGGTTCTGTTCGAACCCGAAAAGACTTGTATGGATGTATGTATAACATTACACTTTGAGATGTAAAGCTGGTTTCTATCAAATATATTTCTATTTGGTGGCGGAGAATTTATTCTCTTAGCTTAACACCCCTCTTTGAGACGTACGAGCTCTGAGGTTGTGTAGTTGATGGTTACTAGTGATATTCCCAATTTGGTAGTGTGGCATGCTGAGTGATGCTGAGTGTTGCTGATCATTTGTTGATCGAAGCATGACTTTGTGAAAAGCGTAGCTTTTTGACGTAACCTCGTCAGACCTCACAACCCAGAAGTGGTCGAAACAGGAAAGATGCGGCAAGGTTATTATGGCTCGCGCCCCTAGGATATGCCCATTTCTTCTGGAAAAGTATGTATCATGGTATGGAGCCTAGATACTTAACTCATGTGGTCACTGCAAATTTATTACTTTGTGGTTGTTGCTTTATGGTTGAGGGCCCTCGGATAAAGGTCGCAAACGACTGGGGATGGAATACTTTTAGGTGTTACTTCTGGGCAGGGGTAACCCGGCCTTGTGTTGATAGAGAGCTGGGTAAGTTCTTGGGGCATCCCTCCAGAGGCGTACCCATGTGGCAATAGGAAGTCCCTTAGCTTGACCATTTGTTGGAAACCCAAAGAAACAATACGCACCCTGTACGGTTTTAGTTGTATAAACTGCCATGGAATGTGGCGGTAACCTGCTATTGAACATGGTAGCTATAGTAGGCATACAATAATGGTTGTATGCTGGCTAAGATTAATATTATATTTGCAAATGTTTTCCACTATGCACTAATAATAATATCAAAATGGTTTTCGCATATCAAGCATGTTTGACTATCATAAGGTGAAATCTCCTCTAATTCTGCGTTTGCATGGTGTATGCGGCATAAGGCCTTATGGTAGTTTCATTTTCCAAAAAGCATTGTGGATTTGTATCTTAAATTCTTTTATTGTTGTTTTTGTTTAAAACTGTTTTCGTTTTCTCATACCAGTCCCATGACTGACCTGGAGTTTATTGTTTCCTTCCTAAACTCTGGGTGCCTACAATTTTCCACACGGTCAGCCTAGAGTTGGGATTTTCAGATAATCAAATAGTAGGTGTATATTCAGTAGCCTTCAGTCTCTGGAAATCATCTTCAGTCTTTCGATGACTAATCTTGCTTAGTCCTACTTGATGGGGGTGCGAGCTAGCTTTGGATTGGATATGGAGTTGCAGATATTGGAGTTCTCACTTGGTGGTTAAAGTTTAAGTTATTTATTCTGCTTTAGCATTGTATTTGTGCTCTGATATATGTTGGGCAGTGTTGTATCATATTTGGATATTGTATTCACTGGAGATATATGATACATTCATTTTCTTCCGCTGTATTTTTATACTTAATGTGTTATAAGCTCCGGCGAGAATCGGATTTCAACGGTTGAATCTACAACATTCGAATACAAGTAAAGTACGGGTATGGACTTTCGATCGCTGAAATTCGGGTCGTGACAACTTGTATCGGAGCTGAAGGTTGAACTTTAGCTCAGGAGTATAACACATTAGGTAACTCATTAGAGATAGGGTGAAGTATGCCCTAGAATGATTATATCCCTTAGATATCCGTTTGTACGCCTCAGTAAATTCTCTTACTATTCACTAATAGTGAGTATGAGTGCAAAAAGAGGATGAGGTAGGGGACAGGGGAATACGACTATGAATGGTCGATACCCTACAACAATGGAAACAATCTTTTCCTATCAATCTCTTTTGATCACCATTCAACTTTGATTCTTTGATTGCTTCATAGCAGCTCAAGGGAGAAGCTTCGGTGTGGTGTTAGCCCTATGAATCGTTATAGATAAGCTTCTATTTCATATTCTCTTCGTTGGTTTTCTATTAGCTTTTCGTTTTAAACTTTAATGAATTTGAAATTTTAAATTGAAATAAATTGGTTAATAAAATATGGAACTAAATTTGATTCGATAAACCGATTTTGGTTAAAATCAAGTTTTGGAAAATTTTGCTGAGATTTCTCGTGAGAATCAAAGTCCGAAGAGGGATAAGCTAGTGTAAACTTTGGGGTATTCCGACTGGAATTTGGAATTCATACCTAATGTTTGAAAATTATGGAAGATTCAATCTATTTGAATGTTCTTTGGGGTCTCGATACATTCTACGAATGGTTAGTTGTCCTTCGAACTAACCAGTGCCCTGCTTATTTCGTAGATCTGGTGACCCGAGTATCTTGGGAAAGATGGAATGATTTTGTTCTCATATCTATTGATGATGTTCTGATTTGGTAAGCCAAATGCAGAATAAATATTCAGTTTGATCTGGTGAACCAGTCCTCTGTGTGTTCGTCTGTTCTTTGTTGTCTTCCTGTCTAACAAATTTCGAGTACGAAATTTTCTTAAGGGGAGAATTTATAACGATCCCGATTTTTGAGTAAAATTTAAAATGATAATTTATATAAATTTTTGGATTTAATTGGTGAATTTATTTAAAATTTCCAAATAAAATAAGATATATGTTTGTTATTTAAATATATGTATATAAATTGATTTTAAATAGAATTTTGAAGTTTGATATAAATATATATTAGAAAAATAAATTGGGTTTTAAAATTTAAATTTAAATTTGAATTTGGGTTTAAATTTGAATTTTAAAAGATAAATATTTTAAAATATATTTTGGGTATAAAAATATATGAATAAAGTTTCTATTTAAAATAAGATTTGTTTTCCTTAAAAGAATTTATTTATAAATTAAGATAGTTTTTATTAAATCGTAAAATAAATACAAAAGTTTTATATTAACATTTTAAAATGAATTTAATATATATATATATATATATATATATATATATATATATATGTATGATTTTATTTAGAATATAATTGGTTTTTATTTTATTTTCTTTTAAAGGTTTTATTTATATAAAATTAAGTAAAGCTTTTATTAATTTAGAAATATACTTATAAATTAGGAAATTTATTTTAAAGCTTCTAAAATCATTTAAAAAAAAAAAATACAGGTGCGTAATTATGAAGCTAATTGATTAACATGTGTAATAAGATTATGTTGGTATTTGACAAATGTTGACAATTTGGTAAATGCCATTCTTTTTGTTATCCCGCTTTTTGGCAAAGCTGTGATACCAAAAGATCGGTCGAGGACAAAGGACAGTTCGTCTCAGAGATTGGTCATACTTCGTTTCACCATGGATATCGCCGAACTTTGCCCGAATCCAGATTGAGCTACAATTGATAGGACATGACAAGAAAGATCATAGAAGTCATCATCTCAAATTTCAAGTCAATCCGAGTTCATACGCTCAAGTTATGATCGATTCAACTTGAAGGGAGAAGCACTGGTTTCGCATCCATCATTGTAGGTGTCTTCGAATCCATCACCGTACGCCGTTCGAACCGATCACCTTCTTATCGATCAACTTCGAATCCTTATGAGTGTCTCGGGTTCGACTCCATCAACTTCGAATCCATCGAGTTTGTATCGATGGACCTCGTATCCATGGAGAAGTTACAAAGCTCGTATCCATCAAAGAAACGCAAGTACATATGCATCAAGCATCGGTCGTTCGACTCCGTCAATGAAGCCTCGTTCGAACCCATCAATGAATCCTTGTTCGAACCCATCAATGAAGCTTCGTTCGAGTCCACCAAGTCTACTATCCATGATGACGTGTCATCCATTGGTTCGAATGTGCCGAGATTCATGGAGTCGAAGCGGTCAACTGGAGTGAAGACCAGATCGATTCAAGGTTTGCGCTCCACATCATCACGAAGGCGCGTGCCGCCATCGGTTCGAAACCATCGATTCGAAGGGATGGTTTCGAACCAAACAGCCACACAATGAATCCCATCTCGTATCCATCATATCTCTCAATCTAGTGATCCAAATGCCATGAAATTTTCACAGAAGCTTGCATACATGTTTAAGAATGTCCACACCAAATTTCAATTCGATTGGATGATTTTCAGATCGATTCGAATGGAGTTCGAATCGATACCAAAGTGGGCCCAAATTTCCTGAGACCGGGCGCGTGGGTCCCCTCACGTGCCAGAAGTGGTCTCCCAGTTTTCAGCGAAATATCAGCATCCTACGCCTATAAATAGAGCCCCAAAGCCAACAGAATAAGGATCTTTCGACTCTCAAGCGCTCAGACTCTGCCGGATCGAGATCTCCATCATCCTACATCGTAACTTTGCTGTTGATTTCGAATTTCCAGTTGTAACTTGCTGTTGATTGCTGTAACAACTTGTAATCATTGAAAGAGAATCAATAAAACTGCAAAAAACTTCACAGTGGACGTAGGCAACACGCCGAACCACTATAAATCGCTTGTCTACGCATTTACTTTACTGTTGATTGGAGATTTTGTTAGATAATATTCGATTTCGAATCTATATTCTTCATTATTATCTCTTCAACGATGCCCGAAGAGTGTTGTGACCAATTTTGGTGCAAACACTTTGGTGTTTTCACTGAGAAAACCCAGATTTTCTCCTGCTCGTTGGATCTGTTCTCGATACCGGATTGAACAAATCTAAGAGTGAGATCCAGATCATCAAATCCAAGTTCCTTCCCTTCTATTCAGATTTGCATAAAGTCTAGGAAAGGAATTCAACTTTCAAGATGGTTAGTACAAGAACCACCTCTAACGCTATCAATCAAGAAGAACAGGATAGACATAATCCTGCTCCACTACCTCCATCTAATCAAGATGCTACTTGACACTCGGAACCGTCGGGTCCAATTACCCGACAGCAGTTGCAGTTACTACTCCAAGAGCTGACCCAGAGTCAGCAACAATTAACAGAACAGCTACGCGCTAACGCCGAGCTGATCAACCAACTGGATCGTCAGAAGCGAAAGAGATCCAAGAGAGACCATGCTCCTCGCTCCTCCAGCGAAAGTTCTTCATCTTCTGATTATCATAATCGATCTCCACGACCCCGGCTACATGGGAGTCACATGCCAGCCGTTGGAGATCAACCAGCACTGACCGTTGGACAACTGAGAGTTGGTCCATCAGCCAGTTTCCAAACCGGACCCTCCTCCCGGGGAAGTGCCGTTCCTCGCCACACCGCAGAATACCGCACCACTAATGTTGCAGCTGAACCAGGGGTCGACGTCCAAGATCAGTCGGATCTGGACCGTCGTCATAGAGGACGTACTCCTGAACCATACGTCCCAGAGGACTATGAGCCAAGAAGGCAAGACTCGGACCGTCGACGACATCCGGTTCAAACCCAAAGTATGTAACGTAATCATACTCTGGCGCAAATGCCGGATCTTTCAACTATGATACGTCAGATGATCCATGAGAGCCAGGGATTCACAAATGACGATTGGGGAGTTTCCCGCAGTCACACCCCTTTTACGGGCGATATCCTTACCGCTGAACCCCCACGGCGATTCAGGATGCCAACTCTACCCATGTACGAGGGGAACTCCAACCCCAACCAACACATTCTAAAATATGAATGGTCGAAGACCGCTGCCAGAGCCGACGATGCAGTGAAGTGTCGTAGTTTCCCCATATCCTTGGGGGGCATCGCTACCATGTGGTTCACTCGACTACCACCTCGATCCATCTCCTTGTTCGACCAGTTGGCCACAAAATTCGTTGAACAATTCCGCATGCACGTCGCAAGACCGAAAGATGTCAACACTCTATCTAGCGTCACTCAAGTTCCTGGAGAAACGCTCAGACACTACTTAGAGAGATTCCATACTGCATGCGTGGAGATTAGCAATCCGAACGATAACTCCATCCTTATGGCGTTAACTAAGGGGATCGACCCCGATTCTGAGTTTGGCAACTGGTTAGCTGGAAAACTACTTGCATCATTGGACCGTTTCCACGCCAAGGCGGCTCAATTCCTGAGACGGGAAGATGCGAAATAGTCTAGGAAGCAAACCGATGCGGGGCCAAGCACAGAAGGGATCCAAAGCAATGCTGCAATCAAACAGTCCGGCGAGAGCTCCGGAAAAGTTCAGTTGAACGTTAAAAACAAACAGGCTCGGTGAAGAGAGAGCGTGAATCGAATTAGAAAACGAGATCAAACTCGTGGCCCGCAGCTCAAAAATCCGATGTTTGATAGTTACACTCCTTTGAATACATCACTAGAGGACTTGTACTTACAAACCTGTAATAAAATTCAGTACCAAAAACCTGCACCAAAAGCCGTCGTCAGAGAGGCAAATCCAAACGGGAAAGTTTTGCAGGTTCCCTGAAAGCTACGGGCACAATACGAATGAGTATCGTCACTTACAAGATCTCGTTGAAAAACTGATCAGAGAAAGGAAGATGGAACAGTTTGTGCGGACATTGCAGCCCAAAGAAGCGGCCCCATCAAATCAAAATAATGAACCCAATCGACCGAGACATGAGGATTCAACTTGTCCCCGCGGAAGATTGGTGATAAACGCCATCAGTGGCGGACCAACTTTCTCAGGAGCCTGGAACGATGAAGATTCTCGTCACCGTCACACATGACAGGCTCTGTTCAATCTATGAACACTATGTAATTTCCTTTACATTCTGAAATTTGAACTTGTAATAAGGCACTGACTTTGCCATATTTTCTTATTTCAGCAATAAATTACTATCTCTTCAATCTAGAGCTGTGATTCACCGAATGCAACGTTCAACAATCACGACAACGAAGAGCTAAATTCCATCAAACAATGGAATTTATTCAAATAACGAGTGACTGTGATACGACCGACCACCCACTAAGTGAAACCCCAGTTCGGGGGCATGCCATCACATCAAAGGCTGAACTGGACCAACATACGACAGTCCTACAGCTAACTCCAAATTCCCAGAGTGCGAATTGGAGTATAAACATTCAATAACTCGTTCCCAGAGCGCGAACGGACTCCAACTTCACAGAGCGCGAATTGGAGTATAAACATTCAATAACTCATTCCCAGAGCGCGAACGGACTCTAACTTCCCAGAGTGCGAATTGGAGTATAAACATTCAATAACTCGTTCCCAGAGCACGTACGGACTCCAACTTCCCAGAGTGTGAATTGGAGTATAAACATTCAGCAACTCGTTCCCGGAGTGCGAACGAACTCCAAATTCCCAGAGTGCGAATTGGAGTATAAACATTCAATAACTCATTCCCAGAGCGCGAACAGACTCCTACTTCCAAGAGTGTGAATTGGAGTATAAACATTCAATAACTCATTCTCGGAGCGCGAACGGACTCCAAATTCCCAGAGTGTGAATTGGAGTATAAACATTCAATAACTCGTTCCCAGAGCGCGAACGTACTCCAACTTCCCAGAGTGTGAATTGGAGTATAAACATTCAATAACTCGTTCCCAGAGCATGAACGGACTCTAACTTCCCAGAGTGTGAATTGGAGTATAAACATTCAATAACTCGTTCTCGGAGTGCGAACGGACTCCAACTTCCTAGAGTGTGAATTGGAGTATAACATTCAACAACTCGTTCCCGGAGTATGAACGGACTCCAACTTCCCAGAGTGTGAATTGGAGTATAAACATTCAACAACTCGTTCCTAGAGCGCGAACGGACTCCAACTTCCCAGAGTGTGAATTGGAGTATAAACATTCAATAACTCGTTCCCGGAGCGCGAACGAACTCCAAATTCCCAGAGTGTGAATTGGAGTATAAACATTCAATAACTCGTTCCCAGAGCGTGAACGGACTCCAACTTCCCAGAGTGTGAATTGGAGTATAAACATTCAATAACTCGTTCCCAAAGCGCGAACGGACCCCAACTTCCCAGAGTGTGAATTGGAGTATAAACATTCAATAACTCGTTCCCAGAGCGCGAACGGACTCCAAATTCCCAGAGTGTGAATTGGAGTATAAACATTCAATAACTCGTTCCCAGAGCGCGAACGGACTCCAAATTCCCAGAGTGAGAATTGGAGTACAAACATTCAGCAACTCGTTCCCAGAGTGCGAACGGACTCCAAATTCCCAGAGTGCGAATTGGAGTATAAACATCCAATAACTTGTTCCCGGAGTGCGAACGGACTCCAAATTCCCAGAGTGAGAATTGGAGTATAAACATCCAATGAATTGTTCCCAGAGTGTGAACGGACTCCAAATTCCCAGAGTGCGAATTGGAGTGTAAACATCAAATCCATCGTTCCCGGAGTGTGAACGAATTCCTAAAGAGCACAAATAGGTGTGACTGACCATCTATCGGCCAACTCCTACTTCCCAGAGCGTGAATGGAGTACAAACATAAATTACAGGTCCCCGGAGTGCGAACCCAAACATACATGCTGTCTCCAAATTCCCAGAGTGCGAATTGGAGCACAAATACTACGTCAAAGTTCCCGGAGTGCGAACCGAAGTATCAATACTAACTCCAAGTTCCCAGAATGCGAAGTGGAGTATAAACATCAATTCCAGGTTCCCGGAGCGCGAACCGTGTTACAAACATCGATAACTCTCAAATTTTCGGAGCGCGAACCGGGTTATCGATCTCAAATTATCCTAAGTCCCCAGAGCGTGGACATGTGCTTAAGATTTGCAATAAGTGCGATCAACCATCAAAATGCAAATGTTGTTCCCTGAGACTTGGGGGCAAAAAAACTAAGTATTAATCACTAACCAAAGTGATACAATGTCCGAAGTTCAACTTATTCATCGATCACAACTTGTGACTAAGATTTTCAGACTTGGCAAATAAAACAAACTCCACTTGACGGTAAAAACACCACAAGCACACCGGATTAAAAACCAAACATTACAAGCACTTAAGCACAAAAGAAATGAGAATTAAAACAGAGAAATTGAATTTTATTTCAACTAACTAGAGACAAGGACTTACATGCGAATAAGTTCTTCCAAAAAGGAATTCCTACTTGCAGGGGCCGAACCAGCGTCTATACACGGCCTACTAGCAAAAGACAAACACAAGTTCATATCTGTCAAAAAATCCGCTTAAGCGGTCCATCTATTTCTTCTTTTTAAATCTCCTTATCAGCGGTTCATCCTCGGACTCGCTAGAAACAGAGATCCTTCTCTTGGAGTGCTTCCTCTTCGGTGGTTGCTCTTCGGCTGGGGGCATAATGTCAACGTCCTCTTCAGAGCTTGAACCAACATGAAGGCTTCCCACCGGAAGAGTAGGAGGGGCTGGATCCACGGTAGAAGATGGGATAGTGCCACCTGATGATATTACCCTTAAAGGTGCTGGGCTATGCGCCACCGTACTGCCACCGATACAGCCACCTTGCCCCGCAGCCTCTAACTCTGTATTAATCTCGACCAGGATTTCTTCGTCACGAATCGCTTCGGCCTGGCTGGCGGCATCTGCAGTATGCATTGAAGAACTAGAGGTTGGCGGGAGGTAACTAACGATGAACGGCAAGTCTGTGGAGAAGCCACCCTGCTCGCCGAGCATCTCGCTCACCATTTGCTCGTCAAGAGACAGTACGCTCCCCTGCGTTGCCTCAGTTGACACTGCTGTCACGACGGTCGTCTCGGTGGTGATGGCTTTCTCCCCTTTACTTAATTCTCGAGTCACGGCAATCGGCGCAACTTCAGTCACTAAGCAAAGATAAGAAGAAGTTATTAGTAACTGCTTCAAAACAAACTCCCTATTTGGAATACACTTGAGATAAGTTCGGAGTACCTTCCTCAATTTGGCTTGCGGACGGCTGAGCGGCCTTAGAAGTATGCTCCTGAATAGGAGATAGCCGCGGCTATTCTAGGTCGTAAGTTGGAACAGATTGTGAATCAACCACAGATACAGACTCTAACGAAGATGGAGCAGTAAATTCAAGAATAGTAGCGTGATGCTTGACACCCGATCCTTCCCCAATCTCCCGGTGCTGGCCACCAATCATCTCCTTCTCATGAGAAATTATGGCATCATGAAGGATCTTCTTTTCGTCTTCGGTCAGCAACCGATTCTCAAGCTCGAACTGGTCGATTGATGCATCCGGATGCGCTTCTCCTTCCTCCTCAACCAATCGGACCTAAGCGTTACGGAGATGTACCGGATAATCCTGAAGCCAGGCCAAATTTCTGTGCCTCAGCACATTGGCATTGTAAGTAACGAGGAGATCTTCGATGTCAGCCTCCAGCCTGGCCTCTGCCCTTTGAACTTTCTCCTCGACCTCGGCCTCAACTGCCTGAACTTTAGCCACCGCCGCATCTCTCTCAGTCCGAAGCACTACGGCTTGTTCGCATGCTTCTTAGGCTGCGTTGTGCACGTCATCTCTATCTTTAGTGATCTCGGCAAATTTGGCTTTGAGAGCATTAAGTTCCTTCAGGGCCGCGTCCCGCTCAGTAGTCACGATGGTGTTTCGGTGGCCCATGTCCTCCACCGTAGCGTAATGATCACGCTTCATCCTGTCCATCGCCGCTTGGACCTCATCCGCTTTTATTATAGCATCCATTTCTGACTTCTGAGATGACTCGGCTTCATCGGTTAACACTTGTACGATGCGATCCCGGTGAGCTAGATCAGTATGGATTTTTTCGATGACGGACGCTCGCTCAAAGGCCAACGCTGATGCTTTTTCAGCCGCTTTCGCCCACTCTTTGTACTGGGCATAAAAGCCGTGCACGTAGTCATGTACTAACTGCTCGGCTTCCTCCGGGATCCTTTTTAAGTGTGGAGGAAAGATATAGTTATCAAAGCAGATGTTTGGAAAATCTTTCTTTAGCTGAGCAAGCTTGATTGCTCCTTCCCCTGAAATTTCCACGGGGGGCTGTTCTGTAACAACGGCAGTTACTGTTTCGCTTCTAGAATGGCGGGATTCATGCCTAGAAGATTGAGAAGCCGACTTATAGTGTGAAGATTCAGAGGGACGAGAGACATAAGCAGGAGGCTGTATGGGATCCCTAAGAGGAGGACAAGTACGCGATCGAGATCGACGCTTATAGCCTCTATCTTTATCATATCTTTCTTGACCAGAATACCCAGAGCGTCCCTGGTCGTAATCTCTGTCCCCCTCTAGTCTGCGTGACTCATGATATGAAGACTTGCGGGCATGTCAGAGACTCCCTAACATTGAACCTCGCCCAGACATAGTATCTACAGAGCAAAATAAAGTAGGATTAATCACCTTTCGAAATAGGTAGTTTACAGTCAAAGGTTATGCAATGTTGTGAAATATGTATGAATGTGCAACGCCCCGACCAACTGGATGTGTCTACCACACCAGTGGGAAAAGACTCGCTCAAAACTAAAGTTTCTGAAAGTTCTTCCAAACCGGCATCATGCTGCAGGGACACATCGTCCGGAATTGGAATATCGGCGAGCCCTTCATAAAGATTTTCAGTTCTCGGAGGAGACATCTTCGAAATTCTAACTCCGGAAGCGGATCGGGCCGTGACAATCGATTTCCATCTCCCCTTCTTAGTTGGCTTAACAACGGCTGCCTTGCCTTTTCTCTGCTTCACGACATCTTGAACTACATCTGTGGCTCGGTCAATGGCTCATCATCAGTATGGGTTCTTTCAGAATCGGCTTCCTCGGCTATAATAACTTTAGGCTTCTTGTGTTTGACTTGTTTTTTCGAGACGGTCCTTAGTGCCCCGTCAAACTTTATACTCTGCCCCCGTTCGATTAACCCATAAGTCCGGAGATTCCTGTCCGTCAAAAGCGACTCGATATCCCTATCTTCGCTCGGGACTTCTCGGAGTGCTCGCACTATCTCCTTAAAGTGTTCACCTTCAGGTCGCTGAATCGTTGCTGTAAAAAGGAAAAAAAAATATAAGTTTCACTTCAACCGCGACTGTCTCGGTAACTATTTGAGAACTCAGCAATACTTACGTCTGAACAACCATCACCGGGCAAATCCCGGAGGGCATCTGACATAAAACCATTCCGTCCTGTAATAGCATAGCTTGGTCCAGGACCCAGTGACCACTTGACAATTCCTCACAGCTTCCAAAAATGTGAAGGAAGGGTAATCACCTCGGGTTTAGAAACTGAATAGATATTTGATCTCGGTTGGTATCGGTGGTCTATGAAGGTACTCCATGAAGACGATGAACAAATTGTTCACGGAAGCATATCCGTTCGGGTGTAGTTGAGATGGGGCAATCCTCAAAAAGGAAAGTACTTCCCTTATGTACTCATTGAACGGAGGAAGCGTCCCGGCCGCGCACGCATGGCGATTGAATGCTGTATATCCTTTCGGTGGATTGTGTGGTCTATTATTCGGTCCCGGTAATAACGCGTCGTCCAGTGACAAGCCGTTCCTTAAACATATCCTCCCCAACATATCTTTAGAAATATTGGATTGAACGGAGTCCGATAGGTTGGCAATAAAAGACGCATTGGGAAATTCGTCCGGGGCTGGACCGATGATCTTAGGTTCAATATCCGGAACCTCTAGTCTCGAAGTGACTGTACTTTGAATATCCTGCTGCTGCGAACTTGAAGGTTCCATGACTAGCTAACTCATGAGAAACCATTGTTATACGACAAGGGACCCGTGCATTCCCCAGTGTTTGTACAGTGCCATGCATTACTTGAATAAATGTCGCAGAGTTAAAGGAAATATGCAGACGACAAAGCTATGGAGTCCAGTTATAACGACCGTCATCGCTGACCGTCATCACTAAACCGTTTATATGATGGAAATTGATTCAGATAGAAGTTGTTATGGTTCCATCGACGATCTTCGAAAGGTGGTCAAGTATGTAGTTTAATATTCAAGTCCAAATATGCAGGAATGAAGCTCGTCGGAATTATACTAAGAAAATGTCAAACTTTGGTATCCATCATGGAGGGTTTCGAACCGATCACAGGAACCTTGTTCGAAACCATCATAATACCACTTCGAATCGATACAAAGGGGCGCGCTTCGAATCGATGATCAAGTGCCGAGTTTGAATCGATCAATGAAGGATGACTTCGAATCGATCCTTGGTTAACTGGTTCGTACCGATCAGAAAAACCTCAACTTAACATCGATCACGTTCGAATCGATACCTTTCGTATCGGTCATGAAGATGTAATTCGTATCGATGTAAAGTTAAGGACTTCGAATCGACCAATAGCTAGTTCTCGAATCGATCATTTCGAATCGATGCGACCCATCACAATAGCCAATTGGTGCGAACTGCGTCCCTCCAAAGGGCATCCCAGGAATCGATGCGAAGTCCAAGGAAAGATGATGCCGGCACCATCGATTCGAAAACGGGTCTCCAGGTGGTTTCGAAGCTCCCCCAAACCAGATCTGGCTTTATCAATTACCAGAGTGGTTAATCGATGAAGAAGAGGTAGATCTGAAATAGCTTTGCCGTTTGGATTCGAGGTTAATTACCTAATTTGAGTATGGGATTCGAGGAATTAAAAGGTTTGGATCCTGAGTGGTTCAAAGACGTGACACAGTGCTTTCCTCTCTGAAGCTTCGAGTCGATGCAAAAACACGGTAAACACAAGGCGGCAGTAAAAAGTGAAAAAGTAAAAAATGACAAAGCCGCTGCTATTTATATGGAGCCTTGAAAGTAACCGAGACTATTCGCCTCCCAGTAAACTTGACCGGTCACAACCAGCCAAAACACGCATCGGTTCGAAATCTCCATTCGAACCCATTTGCCTAGGGCCTTATCGATGCGAAGTTAACCTCACCCTTCATCGGTACGAAGTATACAACCCAGGCTATACAGTGGACACTGAGCTCCGTCGATGCGAAACGAACAGTGAGCACATCGACTCGAAGCCTTCGTTCGCATCAACAAATTCATAACTCCATCCACAGCCTACCGATACGAAAAACGATTTCGTATCCATCAATACCTATCGATACAAACGATGATTTCGTATCCATCCTTTCTCTTCGGTATGAACGGATGATTTCGTATCCATCATTTCCTATCGATACGAACGATAGTTTCGTTTCCATCCTTTCCCATCGATACAAATGTCGATTTCATACCCATCATGGCGTAAACATACTTCATCAATACGAATGTTGATTTCGTATCTATCGATGCTCATACCCATCGATTCGAAATATTACATCCGCGCAACACAAATTTGATTCCTTCAACCTTCTATATCGGTTCAGGAGAGGGTCGATACGAAGGGACATTTCAAAACAACCATCAAGTGTTGTCTCAACTCAAATTTCTAAATCGGTTCAGGAGAGAATCGATATGAAATTCAATATCAAACAAAACTGACAACGACTCGTGGACACACGACGTTAACAAGGGTCAAACTAACATATGTGCATATATGTCGGACTAACATTCGATTTTAAACATTTACAGGGATCGAATACTCATCATGTTATGAATGCAACAGCCAACGGCTAAGCACTATTATACAACAATCAATCATATCAACGCAAGTATACAGCGATACAGAGTATGAGTCTCAACAAAAGAAAACATTGATTGTTCGGAAAGAAATTGCAGCTATTCAAAGCACGTCATGTTTCCACAAGATGTACTTTAGGGGACAAATGTTATCCCGCTTTTTGGCAAAGCCATGATACCAAAAGATCGGTCGAGGACAAAGGACAGTTCGTCTCAAAGATTGGTCATACTTCGTTTCACCATGGATATCGCCGAATTTTTCCCGAATCCAGATTGAGCTACAATTTATAGGACATGACAAGAAAGATCACAAAAGTCATTATCTCAAATTTCAAGTCAATCCGAGTTCATACGCTCAAGTTATGATCGATTCAACTTGAAGGGAGAAGCACTGGTTTCACATCCATTGTTGTAGGTGTCTTTGAATCCATCACCGAATGCCGTTCGAACCGATCACCTTCGTATCGATCAACTTCGAATCCATATGAGTGTCTCGGGTTCGACTCCATCAACTTCAAATCCATTGAGTTCGTATCGATGGACCTCGTATCCATGAAGAAGTTACGAAGCTCGTATCCATCAAAGAAACGCAAGTACGTATCCATCAAGCATCGGTCATTCGACTCCGTCAATGAAGCCTCGTTCGAACCCATCAATGAAGCCTTGTTCGAACCCATCATTGAAGCTTCGTTTGAGTCCACCAAGTCAACTATCCATGATGACGTGTCATCCATTGGTTCGAATGCGTCGAGATTCATGGAGTCGAAGCGGTCAACTCGGAGTGAAGACCGGATCGATTCGAGGTTTGCGCTCCATGTCATCACGAAGGCGCGTGCCACCATCGGTTCGAAACCATCGATTCGAAGGGATGGTTTCGAACCAAACAGCCACACAATGAATCCCATCTCATATCCATCATATCTCTCAATCTACTGATCCAAATGCCACAAAATTTTCACAGAAGCTTGCATACATGTTTAAGAATGTCCACACCAAATTTCAATTCGATTGGATGATTTTCAGATCGATTCGAATGGAGTTCGAATCGATACCAAAGTGGGCCCAAATTTCCTGAGACCGGGCGCGTGGGTCCCCTCACGTGCCAGAAGTGGTCTCCCAGTTTTCAGCGAAATATCAGCATCCTACGCCTATAAATAGAGCCCCAAAGCCAACAGAATAAGGATCTTTCGACTCTCAAGCGCTCAGACTCTGCAGGATCGAGATCTCCATCATCCTACATCGTAACTTTGCTGTTGATTTCGAATTTCTAGTTGTAACTTGCTGTTGATTGCTGTAACAACTTGTAATCATTGAAAGAGAATCAATAAAACTGCAAAAAACTTCACAGTGGACGTAGGCAACACGCAGAACCACTATAAATCGTTTGTCTACGCATTTACTTTACTGCTGATTGGAGTTTTTGTTAGATAATATTCGTTTTGAATCTATATTCTTCATTATTATCTCTTCAACGACTCCCGAAGAGTGTTGTGACCAATTTTGGTGCAAACACTTTTATTTTCTTTTCTTTAATTTTAATAAATTTTGATTTACACTATATAAACATTCATCCCTTCTCTTCTATTTCTTTTCTTATCTTTCCTTTTTAAAAGCAAGTAAACTTCACATGAATTCATGTCAAAGCTAGAAATCAAAACAGGGAAGTTCAAAAAAAAACCCTGTAAAACACTTTACAAACTCAAGTTCAAAACCTGTAAACCATTTTATCTTCAGCCTGTAAACCAAAATTTACCATTGTTCCAAATCTTCTCATATCAAAACGTGTAGCACTTTTTTCCAAAAACAAAGATTATCAAGCAATGCAACCTGAAATCAAAGTCTTGAATCATCATCATGTTTCAGTTCAACTGAGCATTTCAGTTCGTTGACAAAGCATTTCAGTTTTAAAGAAATCAAGCAATACAAAGTTTTCAGGGATCAAAACAACAAAAGCATGCAAAATTTTCAAAATCTTAAAAACTGCTTCAAGCTTCTTTGTTAATTCAAGGTGAGTAAACTTATATTTAAAAAGGCTTAAGTAAACAAAATCTGTGTATGTGATTATTGGATTATATTACGCTTGCATGTGTATATATGTATGTGAATCTCTATATATATGTATGTTTGATATGTGCATGTTGGTTTTATGCATGTTACTCTCTGTTTCCAAACTATGGAGTTTAAAAACAAAACAAAAATCCAAAACTCTTTATCTAATTTCTATTTGGCTTTATGTTTCAAACATAATAAGTTTGTGTAAACATAACTTAAGTTTTAAGGATTTTAAGTTAGGAAATCTTCTGAATTTGAGGAAAGATAATAAGATTTCTAAAAAATGTTAAAAATCAAAAATATATTTTGTTGATTCAAATATGAAACTTGAATCATCTCTGGAAAACTTGATTTTTAAAACAAAAATCATGAAATTTAGTTTGGGTTTGAGGGATCATTTTGGTGATGACCAGAATTGTGTTTTTGAGCAAAATCTGGTGACGAGGCGATCTTTGGTGGTCGAGAACTTCATTAGAGAGGGTTAGGGTGTAGGAGAGCTTGGCAAAAATTCCAAGTGGGTTTATCATCACCTGTGGCGTCAGTGATTGGTCGATTGTGTTTTAAACCCTAATTTCAGTCGTGGTAAGGAATGTGATGGCTGTGTCATCTCTGGTGCATCGAGTGGAGTCGAACTGGGTGTGTTGGTGGCATGGAGGTCTGGCAAGGCCGAGGATGGAATTACATGACCACTGGTGGCCCGCGTCAGAAGTTCAAAGTTTTTTTAGGCGATGTGGTGGTTCCAGGAATTGTTCGAGTTGCCTCGATTTTTATTTTGTTTTGTTTGGGTGTTTGGGTGGTCGGAATCTGATGTGTTGATGATCGTCGTGATGCGAGGAGTGTCATCGGTGGTCAGAAAGGCGTCAATCATCGGTGCATGTGCATAGGATGGTATGTGTGTCAGTGGGTTGGAAGAGGGGGATGTCTCGAAGGGATGCTCGGGTTTTGTGGTTGATTTCCCAAGTTCATGCTCGGGTGGTTGTGCATGAGTTGAACCATGTAACATATTTTAAAACTTAACTAAAATTTCAAAAAAATTGGCCGAAGGTGGAAAACTCGAGTTAGGTCTCGTGCCGGGGTCGGGTTGAACCCGAAGTAGAAGTTTGATCATGATTTAAAAAGTTTTGAAACTTTAAATGGGATTTGTTTTAAATCTTTTCTTAAATAAATTCTTTATCTTTATCAATGTTTCTTGAACCTTTAATTAAGTAATTATTTGTTTGTTTAACTTAGGTTTGTTAAAATAGATTTTAAGATATTTATAACTTAATTGTAAAATTATAATTAAGTGATAATTAAAGGATGAAGGTTTTTGTTATATAATATAATTAGGCAAAGATTTATCTTAAAAGTAAATAAGATTTTGATAATTAATGAAGCAATTAAAGTATAATTAATTAAATTAATTATTGATTAAGAATTAATTGATTAATAATTGAGGATTTAATTAACTAAAAATTAAGGATTAATTAATTTGTAATTAAGAATTGTTAATTAGAGATAATTAATTTATAATTGGTGATTAGTAAATTAAGTAATTAGGTTAAAATTAAGCATTAATTAATTAAGTAATTAGAGATTAATTAATTGGTAATTATGGATTAATTAATTAGTAATTAAGAACTAATTAATTTATAATTAAGTTTTGTTAATTAATAATTAAGTTTTGTTAATTAATAGTTAGAGGATAATTAATATATAATTAGAGATTAATTAATTGATTGACAAGGTAATTAAAGAATAATTAATTTAAAGATAATTAATTATGTGATTAATTAATTAAGCTAATTAATCTAAGGATGATTAATTAATTAAAGGATAATTAATTAATGAAAGTAATTAAGGGATGATTATATATTAAGGGTTATTTAATTAATTTAATTAAGGATGACTAATTAATAATTAAAGGATAATTGATAAATGAATAAACGATAATTAATTAAAATGGTTGGTAATTAATTAATATTAATTAACCAAGATTGGTAGTTTATTCATAAGTAATTAATTTTATTTGAACTAATTAGATAATTAATTGATCTTACTTATGAATATTTGTATTCTAATGAATGATGAATTGTTTGATATCCTGATGTGTGATGCTTTGTGATATAAAGTGTTTTGATTTGAGTTGTAATTTGTTTGTTTGTGAAGAATGTAATTTATTTATCTATGATGAATTTATATTATTTATCTGTGAATCTGTGCATGAAGATAAGCGTTATAATATTATACCGTTTATCGATATTGATGTGTTTGAATCTGTGATGGTTGATGATGTTGCACTATTGTGTAAAACCCCTGCACTACACCTTACACACATAAATATGGATTGCACGAGGAAATTGGTTAAGCCACAGATATTTGAATTTAATGAAATGGTTTTAAAGTTGAATTTTGAATCCAAATGGTTTTGGAAATGGAACTGGGTTAAATATACAAAGCTTTTGAAAAGGAGTTTTGAAGATAAAAGTTATTTTTAAATAACTTGATAAAGTTTGAAATTTAAATGGTTTGATTTGAATTGGAATTAAAGATTTGAAATTAAGTTCCATGAATATAAGTTTGGGAATTATGGTTTAAAAAGGTTATACAAGTTATAAATGTGTTTATATGGGTTTGAAACCATTTTAAAAGTATTGTTTTGAGAATTTGAATTTAACCCAAGTTTTATACTTGAAGGGCTTTAACTTGTGCAAATGTAATCAGATTTTTCCAAAACGAAAACTATCTGTTTTCAAATAATAATAGCTTTCATATAAAGAAAGGCTTTCCAATTTGTGTTGAAAGGATTTCAAGTTTTGAAATGGAATTGTTTGAAAGCTATGAATGAATCTTTGTGAAAGATTGTTAAACTTTGTTTTGAAATTGAAGAGGATCTAAAAGGTATATCTTTTGTATAAAAGATTTGAAATGGTAATGGTTTTGAAACCTATGAATTGAATCTTTGATTTAAAGATTGGATGAGTTAATCCAATTTGAAAGGAAAATTGTTAGAAAGGCTATGAATTCATCTTTGTGGAAGATTGGTGGACTTAGTGAAGTAAATATTTTTGTTTAAAAGATTTGAAATGGTAATTTGTGTAAACCATTTGAAAAAAAAATTGGGTTTTAAAGTTGTGACTTAACTGAGATCCCATTATCCATATGCTTTTAAATATTGCGCTCATTATTCGATTTAGCCGGGAGAGGACTTTGTGTCATATAACCCATTCCGAATAATGATACGACGTTATTGATAACATTTGAAGACCGATGGTGAAGACCGGACATTTTCAAAAGCAAAAGGATAACTCGTCGAATGTCTCTTTACTGGCTGATCCTCGGTATAGAGATTTGATCATCCTTCATGATGGGGAGTCCGGACGTGATTATGGTTTATCCGGATTTGCAAGGGCTTCTTTGTGAAGTGCCTTCGGTTCTATTCGAAACTGGAATAGACTTGTATGGATGTATGACATTACACTTTGAGATGTAAAGCTGGTTTCTATCAATTATATTTCTATTTGGCGGCAAAGAATTTATTCTCTTAGCTTAATGCCCATCGCTGAGACGTACGAGCTCAGAGGTTATGTAGTTGATGGTACATTCCTAATTTGGTAGTGTGGCATGCTGAGTGCAACTGAGTGTTGCTGATCATTTGTTGATCGAAGCATGGCTTTGTGAAAATCATAGCTTTGTGGACGAGACCTCGTCGGACCTTACAACCCGAAAATGGTCAAAATAGGAAAGACGCAGTAAGGTTATTAGGGGTCGTGCCCCTAGGGTATGTCCATTTCTTCTGGAAAAAAGTGGTATCATGGTATGGAGCCCAAATATTTAACTCATGTGGTCACTGCAAATTTATTACTTTGCGGTTGTTGCTTTGTGGTTGAGGCCCCTCGGATAAAGGTCGTAAACGACCGAAGATGGCATACTTGTAGGTGTTACTTCTGGGCAGGGGTAACCCGGCATTGTGTTGGCAGAGAGCTGGGTAAGTTCTCGGGGCATCCCTCCAGAGGCGTACCCATGTGGCAATAGGAAGTCCCTTAGCCTGACCATTTGTTGGAAATCCAAAGAAACAATACGTGCCCTGTACGGTTTTAGTTGTATAACCTACCATGGAATGTGGCGGTAACCTGCTATTGAACACAGTAGCTATAGTAGGCATACGATATTGGTTGAATGCTTGCTAAGATCAATATTATACTTGCAAATGTTTTCCACTATTCACTAATAATAATATCAAAATGGTTTTCGCGTATCAAGCATGTTTGACTATCATAAGGAGAAATCTTCTCCAATTCTGTGTTTGCATGGTGTGCGCGGCGGGAGGCCTTATGGTAGTTTCATTTTTCAAAAAGCATTGCGGATTTCAATCTTAATTTCTTTTGTTGTTGTTTATGTTTAAAACTATTTTAATTTGCTCATACCAGTCACATGACTGACCCGGAGTTTATTGTTCCCTTCCTAAACTCTGTGTGCCCACAATTTTCCACACGGGCAGCCTAGAATTGGGATTTTCAGATAATCAAATAGTAGGTGTAGATTCGGTAGCCTTCAGTCTCTGGAAATCTTCTTTGGTCTTTCGATGACTGACCTTGCTTTGTCCTACTTGATGGGGGTTCGAGCTAGCTTTGGATTGGAGATGGAGTTGCAGATATTGGAGTTCTCACTTGATGGTTCAAGTTTAAGTTATTTATTCCACTTTAGCATTGTATTTGTGCTCTGATAAATGTTGGGCAGCGTTGTATCATATTTGGATATTGTATTCATCGGAGATATATTATATATTCATTTTTTCCACTGTGTTGTTATATTTAATGTGTTATAAGCTCCGGTGCGAATCGGATTTCAATGGTTGAATATGCGACATTCGAATACAAGTGAAGTACATGTGTCCATTTTCGAACGCTGAAATTCGGGTCGTGACATGGATTAACATGAACCAACCCAAGGATGCTATGTATGTAAGGAGTTTCCTTAGGTTTCCAAGATGTTGTATATTGGTGAGATTTTTTATCTCACAACACCTCAAATGATTACAAAATTAATTATAGCGTACTTTTATGAACTAGAATCAGTAAACTTAAGTAATATTAAGTTTGCGTTCAAGTAGTAACTATATTGTTGGATGATTATACAATTAAGTTATTGCACTTTAACTGTTTGTTAAAATGTCAAATCAAATCTATGTTCAACTTAAGTAACAAAGAGAATCTAACACTAAAAACTAGGTAGGTAAAAATGCAGAAAAGTGTAAAGACACAGAATTGTACATTGTTCGGATGTTGAGGAATCCTACATCCTTGGGAAAATATAACTTACTTTCTTTATATTTCTATACAAGCACTAATAGTAGAGAGCACAAAACTTTTCGTCATTATCCTTAAAATTGTTAATTTCGAATATGGATTTCGTTCTTGCTATAGTACTTTTTCTATTCACAGTTCAAAGATGCACGTGGACTGCCACAATCCTATTTCACAACTTTGGTTTCTGCCTTTGGATCATGCCATGTGTTGTCCATCTGTGTTGTTCATTTGATATGCATGAACTGGTAAGCACCTTTGGTGGGAAATCATGATTTGAGTGGTTGAATTCTTGGCTTTGGTGGAGATTTGAAATTAAAGCGGAAATGCTTGGAATTGAGGCGGGAGAGTCTAAATTTGGACAAGCTCTGCCTTGATCATTTTTTCTATAAGGGTATTGAAGGTTATGCCTTTGTTCTACCTTGTATTTTGTTGATGCTTACGTGGCTGGATTATGCTATCTAGTGTATCACATTTGCATGGTATTGCCTTAGAGATGGAGATAGTCGGTGTCAAGCTGCATTACTTGGTAAGAGAGATGGAGTCGCCATTTGTGGGGGTATTCGCCTTATATAACTCCATGCCGACCTATCCTTAATGTGGGTTTAAGTAAGTTATTGATTAGGGAGGCTTATATCTTTGTTGTCTACTTATAAGTATGGACCTGCGCTGCAGCGCTGTTTGAGTGATCCTATTTGCATCCCTTGGAATGTTGTTGATTCCACGTTGTACTACTTAGGGAGTGCTTATTGAGTGCAGTATAGATCCGTACCCAAAAGTGGTAGAAGTGCATAAGATTTAGGAGAATGCAAGGGCTTATTCGGCCTTTCGATTGTAGCACAATCCTCCTCTTTTATCCCTTTCCTTGCATTCCTGTGTTTGTTACATTTTGATGGCGGCACGTTTCTTTATTAGCCTAAATAGATGGCGGCTTACCTATTCTGACGGTGGCGCACTTCTTTATTAGCCGGCTTTGCTATTGGATTACAGTACTATTCTGTCCTTTAGTGTAAAAGAGGGGTTGGCACATCCCTATAACCCTTGTTATCTGTGACGACGCGACTTTCTACTCCTAGAAAATCGCATCATCTTGAAGAAAGAAAGGGATAGAAGAAGGAAAGAAAGAGAAAGAAGAAAGACAACAACATCAGAGAACTCACAGCGGAACGAATAAAATATAATATATCAAATAAAATAATACATAGTATCATAATACATCAGAGTACAAAACTTATACAACATATATTAGACAGTTATAAACATCTGTCTAATTCATACAACTCAACTATACGAGATACAGATATCACAAACACCGCGGAAACATAATATATCTACACGTGGAAGCCTCCTGCTCCATTACTCCTTCAGAATTCGTCAAGCTAACCTGAACCACTTGACTACTCATACATAATATGAGTACCCAAGAGTTTAATAAAACAGAAAATAAACACTCGGGTCAGATAGGGGTCTGGTGTGAGCAAACGGGTTAAAATTGCTTAACTTTAGAAAACCGTTGAAAGAAAGGGTATCACGTAAGACTTCCCACACATAAACATGGAAAAGTTTTTACCTTACGCTAACCAAAACATTTGATAGGAAATCCAGTGATATTATAATAGTGTCTAGGGTTTTCAAGTAAATAAGAAATAGCCGAAATTGTTACATCTATTAAATTCCAGCTACTAGCCACAAAAGTGGGTAATACAATCAAAACCGTAGGGTCTCGTAGGAAGAATGGGTTTCCATCAATGGCAGGGCTACTGGGGTACCGCCCGTCACAGTACGTGGCCTAGATCACCGTACCGAGGAGCCACCCTAACTCCCCTACAACACAAGGCCGGGACCATTCCTTACTGAACAGTCCCGAGCAAGACAACCCCGGCGGTTGTCCGGAATTCAACCGCCCCACACAACCGAATAAAAAGAGACTTCTAGACAGGAGTAAATCTTGCTCTCCAGTGGGAGCTACCCACGAAGCCTTGCTGCACCTCCCCTGTTTTAACCATTCCTGGTAAATGAGGCTTGAGGCTGCGATTACCTTTATAGAACACATCTGTCTTAGAATGCTCACCGTCCACCTGACGATGTGCTGAAAGCATTCAATCCATACAAGTTCGTTCCAGGTTCGAACGAAACCGAAGGCACTATCTCGTTGCACTCATATTGGAATCACCCTCAGAATCAATGACCGTAGCCCTTGCTCTCTCAATCTCCATCTCGAACCTATAAGTACTATTCCGTCAAACTCATTACGGAATCACCCACAGAGTTATACTGACGTATAGCCCTTACACCTCGAGTCTTCACTTGCTCCACTTGGATTAACGACCTAACGTTTAATTGGAATCGATGTGGTTTTCGGATATCCAAATATGGAAACCCGATCCCGGTCTCATCGAAACCAAACGCCATTTTAATGTCCAAGTTGTACTTAAGGGTTTAACAATTAACTTATATTCAGGATGATATAACAAATAGATGAATAACATTATCACAATAGATAATTCATATCAATATTCATCTTCACAAAGCAGCATACCATATAACAAAGATATCCAATATCAACCAGTGTCAACCAATATCGAACATTCAATATCAACCAATCATCCAATATCAATCTCCAAATATTGATCATTCAATATCAATCAATTATCCAATATTAATCAATCAATCCATATTAATCAAACATTCAAACAGAATTGATTATCTCATAATCATTCTTCATTAACTATTATTCCAAATAAACAAATTAATCATCTCTAATGATTTCCTTAATTAATCTCCCTTGATTAATTAAATTCAATTACGTTTAAGTAATTGTCCTTAGCCATATTCAGTAATTAATCCTTTAATTACTATCATTAATTACAATAATTAATGATCATTCATTAATTAATTAACTATAATTAATTACATTAATCCTTAACTAATTACAATTAATTAATCACATTTAAATTAAACACTTATATTAATCAACCTAGATTAATATCCTTAATCACATTAATTAATGATCCTTATTAATTAATAATATTTAAATTAATTAAATAATTAACTTATAATTAATCTACTCATAAATCATAATCAGTAATTAACAATTTGTAATTACTTATTTTAATTAATTAACTTCTTGCTTAATTAATTCCTAATTTAATTAAATTAATCCTTGGTTAATTAATGAAATTAATCTAATTAATCAATCCTTAATTACTTCATTAAGTAATTATTAAACAATTAAATTAATAAATAAATCCTTAATTAATTACTTTTATTAATTAATTACAATTTTAATTAATTACATTTAGTAATTAATCTTAAGTTATATTCATCAATTAATTAGTCACATTGATTATTTAACTAAATAATTAAGTAATTAACTCTTTATTACTTACATAAGTAATTATCTCTAATTACTTTATTAATGAATCTTAATTACTTTCTTAAATAATTAATTCCATTCTTAAATAGTCCGTAACTCTTTAATTAATTTCTTCATAATTAATTGTCTCTAAGACAATTATATTAATCAATTCTTAAATTGATATTATTAAGTTATTAACCAATAATCACTTCAACTAATTACTCCATGAGTAATTACCGTTAATTACTTCCATAAGTAATTAACTTCCTTAATTACATTCAACAATTAATCATTAATTACTTTATTAAGTAATTACACTTAATTAATCCATAATTAAGTGATTATTAAAATTAATAAATAATTAACTAATTACTTAAAATTAATTAAACAATTAATTAACTAACCAATCTTCTTATAATTAAAAAAAATCTTTAATTAATTAAGAAAAACATAAATTTTATTTAATCTCTTTCTTATTAACAATTATACTTAATTAAGTATTCTTAAGTCATATTCACATACAAAAAATGGTTTCAGGTTCCTGGCGATGGCGGCTTCCCCTTCGTTTTTCTACCTAGCCTTTCTTCGTGTCTCACGCATCTCTTCATGTCCTCTCCTCTTTCCCTTCTCAATCGACCGCGTCTACTCTCCCCATCCTCTACTCGTTCTGGCCGTCGCTTTGGTTCTATGGTTTCAGATAGCGTCCCCCGTCCAGATCTTCAATCGCCCCATGATTTTCCGCCGCTATGTGCTCCCAATCTGCCTGTGCTAGTTACTTCTGATCGACCATGTATGATTGAAGCTAATGTTGCTGGAAACGCTGCTGTGTGTACGACATTGGATGCTTCAGGTACGCAACTATCTACTGTTGGAGCCAACGTGGAGTTCGTTGTGTCTCCCCGTAACGTTATTGGTGAGCAAGTGAGTGGAACTATGGCATTACAGTGTGATCTTGGTGGTCTGACTTGTGATGGTATTGGTATAGCCGAGACTGCTGTGCAAGATTGTTGCATGGCAAATGTTTGTAATAATGACAAAGAGGGAGCTGTTCCAATTAGCAATGCTTTTGATTTGAATAACCCTCTGAGTGTAACTATTCCTTGCCAGACATCTGTTGAAGTCTGTCCTGTGCCACCATTCAATGGTTTTGTTGGTGGCTCTTCGATTGCAAGCCCCAAATCTGGTTTTGCTTGCGGCTCTACGGTCAATGCCGATGTTAACTCAGTGCAATTACCTGGTGAGTCTACATTTCTTGTAGCATCTACTGGTTTGGTGAATTGTCGTGTTCCTGGCCCAACGGTTCCCAAATCTTGGTCTTCACTTTTTACATCCTTGCCACGTAATGCGGGAGTATATGAACCAGTTGAGTTCGACATCCTTGAGGAAAACGGGGTAATGATCCCTCCCCCCAGTGTTATCCAAGCCGGTTTGGACTTTTGGTCTGAATATGTAGTCGGATTTTTTTTGGACCCTAATCATCGTCTTCATGATGTGGCTGCGGTTTGTCGTAGGGCCTGGAGACTTCATGGTAGTCTTAAAGTCAAGTTGGTCGATTCGTTGTATTACATATTGTTCTCCTCCACTGAGGAACGTACTCGAGTTCTTGAGAACGAGCCTTCTTTCTTTGATGGACAGCCATTTATTATTACCCCTTGGTCGCCGACTGTGGCTAGAGCACGTGAACAGGTTCTTTCTATCCCTATCTGGGTTTATTTCTCTCAAATTCCTTCTGCTCTTCAACCTCTGCTTGGATTGAATTGGCTTGCTTGCAATGTTGGAAAATTGAAGTGTTTTGACTCCAGCACTGTTGCGCGTGATAAGCTTGTATACGCCAAGGCCCTGATTGAGATTACTCCCCATAAGCCTCTTCCTACATCTATTCCTGTCCAGCTTGCTGTTGGACATGTGGTGGATGTGCGTGTTCGGTATGGTTAGGTCCCTGACATATGTACCACCTGTCACTCTTTTGGCCATATTGCCTCAGCCTGCACACATTCGGTTACATCTGCTACTGCTCCTAAGATCCCATTGCCTAGGCCTCCGCTTAGGAAGTGGGTTCCCAAGGCCTCTCTGGTTGCTGCTCAGTCTTCTGACCCCGATCCCTCCCTCTCCTCAGCTCGGCCTGCTTCACCTGATCCTGGTGCTTCTCCTGCTCTGCAGAATCGTGTTGTTTGGGCTGATTCTGAACATAGTTGGGTTGATCTCCGTTCTGACTTGAGGTTCAACCCTGTGGATGTCTCCTATTTCAGATATGTCTCTCATGATCTTCTGGACCTACGATGCCTTCATTACAGGATTTCTGGTGATTCCTTGGTACCTGATCTGGATGGTCCGCATGCTCAGTCTAATGCTATTCTTCTAGCTGATACTTCCTGGGATCGATCTTTTATCTATACATCTGGTGTTGATGATTATGATCCTTCTCTTGCTGTTCTTTTTCGCCCTTATTTTGGTTTCCTTGGTGATGGTACTCTGGTTTCTGACCGGGTTGTTGTAGGTGATAGTGATTCTTCCTCTGAGGAGGAGAACTAGTCTAGTATTTTTACTTAGTAGTTATGACTTGTCTGTCATACTCCTGTGCTGTTATTTTTAGTTCTTTTTTTACGTAGTAGTTAAGGTATCTCTACCTTACTCCTGTACTTCAATCTTTATTACATCCGTAATAAAAGTGGTCGGTCCACTATAAAACCGTCGGCCTTGCCAAAAAATAAAATAAAATAAATCAACCTTAATTATTTCTATAAACAAATCATTTGAATTATATAAATTAATTTTTAAGACAAGTTATTAATCTTGGTTTACAAAATCATAATGATAATCTTATTTGAAATTAGAAAATTTAGTAACAAATTCCAAAATTTCCAATACTTTAAAACATTTAAACTAATCTTATTTATTTCAATATAAAATTTGAAATCTTAAGTTTGAATCATTTCTTCACATTTTAACTTAAATTTTGATTTGATATTTAAATTCAAAATATCCTTTTTAAATTGAAATCCAAAATGTAATTAAATTACTTTCAATATGAAATCACTTTAAATAAATTTAAATTGAAATAAAATATATAATTTAAACTTATCCTTTATAAATTTGATTAACATTAAATTTTTAAACAACAAGTTTAAAGTTTTCATTTTTATTCCTTTACAAAACTATTACCAGACAGCACCCAAAGGAAATCCCGAAGCAAACCACCAACTAACCCGAATGAACCCCGAAGCAAATCCAAACCACCCTGACTTCGAGTTACCCCCGAGTCACACGCGAGTTCCCACTCGAGATTCCATCATCTTCCCTCAAACCAAACTCCACCAGATCAATGTCGTGTACACAACACCCATGTGCACGTCTCCCCTCGCCTCCGGCCAGCTACGGTCGTCGCAACCCACGCCGATGATCACACGGAAGCATACGAACACGACCAAACGCCCAGATCCAACAAACCATGCTCGAATAAAATTTTGACCCAATCACCCAAAAACTGCAGAAACGACGACAAAAAAAAACTTCCCCACGGCCACACTACTCGACGCCGTTGAACTCGCCGTCACCATCATCCAAAGCCAAGACCTCAAGCTCCAACAATGCCCACTCGCGATCAACTCCGGTCCCAGATCCAAGTCACAAAAATCACGGCAACAGTGCCGAGCAAAAAGCAAATAAACACCCTAACTCAATCGATTACAAACAAATTTAACATTGGAAAAAATCTTGAATATTTTTCCCAACATCCTTATCATTCAAGCAAGCTTCACCCGAAAAATCAAATTGAATTATTTACTAAATCATCTGCAGTTCACAGTATTTTACAAAATGTTCAAACTCAAAATTCACTTGATTCCTTAAACTAAAATTCATGAAACTTGTATTAAAATTCATGATTTACAAACACGAATCCATTTATTCAATCTAAACTATAAATTCAATTCAGTGATTTTTAACATGTATTAGTTGTTTACTGAGTTTTCCATTTTTAATATTATTTGTAAATTGAAAACTACAAAAACTATATTTTAGAATTACCTTCAGCATTCACACAAATTCTTTCATTCGATCATCAAGTCCAATTTCTGTTCTTTAGTGGAAGATTAAGATTAAAATATGTTCAAAGAAATAGAATACAAAGTTCTGCAATTGAACATACACACACTTGCAACATTCAATGAAACAAAGATAATTCATATAATTTCAAGTTATAGAACTTCAATACCAGACAATACCATCACATGCATGAAAATAAAAACAATTCAAACTGTTTTTAAAGAAGTTTACTCACCTCTATATATATGCAGATCAGACTTTGATTCATTTTCCAGGCTTTGCTGATGAAGTTTAATCCATGCATGCTTTACAATTATTGATTTTAATAGTTGAAATTGATATTGAACTTGCAGTATATCATCCATTTGTATTACAGGTTGAAGTCCATTTCAATTTGCAGGTTGATTCTTTGTTTTAGTTGCAGCTTTAGTTTGAATTGTAGGTTGATTGCAGATTGAAGATTTGCAGAGTGGAGTTGAAGATCAATTGCATTTGCAGATTTTTAATTTTTGCTTTTGGATTTTTAATTTGCAGATTTTAATTCTCAGGTTTTGAGAAAATTTTCTGTGTTAGCCATAAATTTGAGAAATGAAGAAAGGAAAAAGAAAAATGATAGGAAGAAAAAACAATTTTCTTTATATGTTTATTAAAAAAATTTTAAATTTTTTTTAAAATAAAGACACTTGTGATTCAATCCACTCAATTATTCTACATGTGTTATTAAGGTGATGATAATATGTTACACATGTAATCTTAAGTTTTTTTTTATAAATTTGCATTTAATTTAAAAGTTAACATAAACTAACCTTTTTAATTTACTTTATTACTTAATACTTACATGTGAATATAAATTTAATCCTTTAAAGAAAATTTTAGAAAACTAATTATGATTTAAATGAATCTTTATACTTGTATTTTAAAAATCTAATACATTTATACATATACATTTATAACCATTTCAAATTAAACACTTTAAAGAAATAAAACAAAACTTTATTTAAATCCTTTTTATAAACTATCATCTTAAAATAAACAATTATCTTACAATTTGAGAGCAAATGAATAAATCTTTAAATTAACTTTTAAAAATAAAAATTAAAACAAAGCTCCAATTACAATATTTATTCATATATAATTTATTAATAGATTAAATTAAATTTTCAAAACAATATCAAATTATAACATATGCTTACATATATTACAATTTGAAAATTCAATTTTTAATTTAAAACAAAAGATATTCCCATTCACAATATATATCAAACATATATATTATAAATAGCATAAAATTTATTAGCTTTTGAAAAACAATTCTAACCAATTTTTAAATTGTTAAAAGATATTGATCACATTTACCAGATTAAATATTTTTTATTCTTAATAAGATTAATTTCACCAATTTAAATTAAAATTATAAAGAAAATTTATCAAACCAATTTAATTATTATTACAGATTATTAAATTGATATTGCCCAAAATTCCGGGTCGTTACAATCCGCCTCCCTTAAAAGAATTTCGTCCCCGAAATTTTAAAAGCAAAGGTAATTTAATAATCCAACAAAGATTTTAATTCAATCAGCAAAGCATACTTATCAATCAGTTACTATCAACCAAAGCAATCAATCACACAAACAAACTTAACTAATTATCCTGGCATATGTCAGAATAAAATTCTAATATCATCTCGAGTTTCCCAAGTAAAAATAACCGGGAGACTCGCTCTTCAAAAGCCAACAAACTAACTATACTACCAAAATCCAGAGCTCCACTCATCTTTAGATCCTTCAATCTAAACAGTACATCAGATTACTCTCAAATCCAGCTCAACATCCAACTCCTACTGAACTACAGATTCAACAACCAATCGATGAATCATACACGTATTCTCTCAGAGATACGTGATACACAATGAATTCCAGCTATCCAAACTGGCAATTAAATCTTAAAGACATCAGATCTTATCTTATCAGAACACAGATAAGAAATCCTCAAATGCCACAGCACTAGTCAACCAATCTTATCCAATTTCAGCTCTCTTAACCAGAGAATTTGAACCACAATGAAGTCTCCAACTTTAAATTCCAAATCTCCTTATCTCTTATCTGTAACTCAACAGACAATCCAAGACTGCCAATCTCTTCTTGATCAGCTCAATCCATGCTGATAATCCCAGAAACAACAAGACCAAAACAAACAAGCTTCAGGATCCTATCCAATGGAAAAGTCTTCCAAAATCCGTCGAAATCCAGAACTCAAGCTCCACTACTCAAGCAATAGCAAACTGAACTTGTTTCCATCCTTGCACAGCAGCTACCTTGCTTCCGCTGCGCAACTCTGATTCTAAAATAGATGAGAGTACTGTTGACGAACACGAATACAAACTTATCCACTATATCCGGAAAAACTTTGCTCATCAAATCTATAAAATTCTGAGTGACTTATCTAACTCAGTCACACAATCCATATAACAGAATCCAATTCAAAAGCTATATCAGTCCAAATCCAATTCCAAAAATATCTGAGTTGCTACACCAACTCTTCCTCAAGAGTCATTCTACAACCGGGCTAACTACCAAAATCTCTTATGGAACCAAAACAAATATGGAACTCAACTCCAGATGAAGACAAACTTCTGATTACCTCGGTAGCTCCTACTTCTCATGAGAATCCTCAGTCTCGAACAAAAGATTGCTCAACAAAATTCCAAACCAATCGCAAGTCACTTTTGCGATCCAATCCCAGTTCGGATTCCAAATAAAACTGTCCCCTCTTTACCAATTAGAACAGCTTTTAACTTTTCCAAACAAAGCTAACCCTTCAAGAAAACATCACCACCTTCAGCCCGGACTGCTGAAAGAGAACCACAAGATTCCTGAATCATCGGAGAAACAAACCACACTGCTACTTCTAAACTCCACCTCGATATACTACGAAGCCAAAAGATCTCCTCGTCAACACACCAAACACTTCGAGATGGAACTGCTACTACAGCTATCCACAGACTTCTAATCCAAATGCTTCTCGAAAACCAAAACTATCTACAAACCACACAATGAACCTCCGAGATGGCAGACATTCCAAAAGAAACTCGGGCTCCAAACCAAGCATCAACACCTTACTCTCCTTAAAGGTTGACAAATAAGACCATGCCGAAGTGTAACAACTTATAGACCTTAGTCTCATATTCCAGAACAGCCAACTTCCTTACTGAAGATCCAGATAACTTCTACACAGACAAATCTTCTCTTAGCAGGTAAAGACTGTTTCTCTACAGCTTCTAAAACTGCTTCAAGTGAAAACATTTTCTGGAATATCCATGGATAATGCATCTTATCACGCAGTCATCAAGATATCATCACTTATTCCTACACTACCAACAAATCCAAACTCAAGAAAAATTCGCTCACCCGAGCGAAATCCAAACTTACACTTCAAAGATAAACTCCGAATCTTTTTAAAAGATTTCCTTCGAATATAAGAGAAATCCTTACTCCAAACTACACAACTCACTCGAGACGGTATTAGGTCTACAGTCTCGACAAATACTTCCAACCTCAACATATGGACCTCTTCCATCAGTGGTAATTGTGTTACACACACAAACCACTACTCCATCTACCTCTAAAACTTATGCTGGAAAATCCGAACAGAAAACCCAATAGATCAGGTAGATATATATATATATATATATATATATATATATAAACAAATATATATATAGTTATATATAAAAATTACAAATACGCTCTCTCAAGAAAGACACCACTACAGAGCCTAGGTATTTACTCAACCTAATGCTTCCTAAAGAAAGACACACTTCAGAGCTTAGGTATTCGCTCAGCCTAATGCTCTGATACCAAATGTGACGACCCAACTTTCTACTCCCAGAAAATCGCATCATCTTGAAGAAAGAAAGGGATAGAGAAGAAAAGAAAGAGAAAGAAGAAAGACAACAACATCAGAGAACTCACAGCGGAACGAATAAAATATTATATATCAAATAAAATAATACATAGTATCATCATACATCAGAGTACACAACTTATACAACACATATTAGATAGTTATAAACATTTGTCTAATTCATACAACTCAACTATACAAGATACAGATATCACAAACATCGCGGAAACATAATATATCTACACGTGGAAGCCTCCTGCTCCATTACTCCTCTAGAATTCGTCAAGCTAACCTAAACCACTTGACTACTCATACATAATATGAGTACCCAAGAGTTTAATAATACAGAAAATAAACACCCGGGTCAGACATGGGTCTGGTGTGAGTAAACGGGTTATAATTGCTTAACATTAGAAAACCTTTGAAAGAAAGGGTATCACGTAAGACTTCCCACACATAAACATGGAAAAGTTTTTACCTTACGCTAACCAAAGCATTTGATAGGAAATCCAGTGATATTATAATAGTGTTTAGGGTTTTCAAGTAAATAAGAAATAGCCGAAATTGTTAAATCAATTAAATTCTAGCCACTAGCCACAAAAGTGGGTAATACAATCAAAACCGTAGGGTCTCGTAGGAAGAATGGGTTTCCATCAATGGCAGGGCTACTGGGGTACCGCCCGTCACAGTACGTGGCCTAGATCACCGTACCGAGGAGCCACCCTAACTCCCCTACAACACAAGGCCGGGACCATTCCTTACTGAACAGTCCCGAACAAGACAACTGCGGCGGTTGTCCGGAATTCAACCGCCCCACACAGCCGAATAAAAAGGGACTTCTAGACAGGAGTAAATCTTGCTCTCCAGTGGGAGCTACCCACGAAGCCTTGCTGCACCTCCCCTGTTTTATCCATTCCCGGTTGATGAGGCTTGAGGCTGCGATTACCTTTATAGAACACATCTGTCTTAGAATGCTCATCGTCCACCTGACGATGTGCTGAAAGCATTCAATCCATACAAGTTCGTTCCGGGTTCGAACGAAACCGAAGGCACTATCTCGTTGCACTCATATTGGAATCACCCTCAGAATCAACGACCATAGCCCTTGCTCTCTCAATCTCCATCTCGAACCTATAAGTACTATTCCGTCAAACTCATTACGATTCACCCACAGAGTTATACTAATGTATAGCCCTTACACCTCGAGTCTTCACTTGCTCCACTTGGATTAACGACCTAACGTTTAATTGGAATCGATGTGGTTTTTTGATATCCAAATATGGAAACCCGATCCCAGTCTCATCGAAACCAAATGCCATTTTAATGTCCAAGTTGTACTTAAGGGTTTAACAATTGACTTATATTCAGGATGATATAAAAAATAGATGAATAACATTATCACAATAGATAATTCATATCAATATTCATCTTCACAAAGCAGCATATCATATAACAAAGATATCCAATATCAACCAGTGTCAACCAATATCGAACATTCAATATCAACCAATCATCCAATATCAATCTCCAAATATTGATCATTCAATATCAATCAATTATCCAATATTAATCAATTAATCCATATTAATCAAACATCCAAAACAGAATTGATTATCTCATAATCATTCTTCATTAACTATTATTCCAATAAACAAATTAATCATCTCTAATGATTTCCTTAATTAATCTCCCTTGATTAATTAAATTCAATTACATTTAAGTAATTGTCCTTAGCCATATTCAGTAATTAATCCTTTAATTACTATCATTAATTACAATAATTAATGATCATTCATTAATTAATTAAATATAATTAATTACATTAATTCTTAACTAATTACAATTAATTAATCACATTTAAATTAAACACTTATATTAATCAACCTTGATTAATATCCTTAATCACATTAATTAATGATCCTTATTAATTAATAATACTTAAATTAATTAAATAATTAACTTATAATTAATCTACTCATAAATCATAATCAGTAATTAACAATTTGTAATTACTTATTTTAATTAATTAACTTCTTGCTTAATTAATTCCTAATTTAATTAAATTAATCCTTGATTAATTAATCCAATTAATCCAATTAATTAATCATTAATTACTTCATTAAGTAATTATTAAACAATTAAATTAATAAATAAATCCTTAATTAATTACTTTTATTAATTAATTACATTTAGTAACTAATCTTAAGTTATATTCATTAATTAATTAATCACATTGATTATTTAACTAAATAATTAAGTAATTAACTCTTTATTACTTACATAAGTAATTATCTCTAATTACTTTATTAATGAATCTTAATTACTTTCTTAAATAATTAATTCCATTCTTAAATAGTCCGTAACCCTTTAATTAATTTCTTCATAATTAATTGTCTCTAAGACAATTATATTAATCAATTCTTAAATTGATATTATTTAGTGATTAACCAATAATAACTTCAACTAATTACTCCATGAGTAATTATCATTAATTACTTCCATAAGTAATTAACTTCCTTAATTACATTCAACAATTAATCATTAATTACTTTATTAAGTAATTACACTTAATTAATCCATAATTAAGTGATTATTAAAATTAATAAATAATTAACTAATTATTTCAAATTAATTAAACAATTAATTAATTAACCAATCTTCTTATAATTAAAAAAAAATCTTTAATTAATTAAGAAAAACATAAATTTTATTTAATCTCTTTCTTATTAAAAATTATACTTAATTAAGTATTCTTAAGTCATATTCAAATAATTCAACCTTAATTATTTCTATAAACAAATCATTTGAATTATATAAATTAATTTTTAAGACAAGTTATTAATCTTGGTTTACAAAATCATAATGATAATCTTATTTGAAATTAGAAAATTTAGTAACAAATTCCAAAATTTCCAATACTTTAAAACATTTAAACTAATCTTATTTATTTCAATATAAAATTTGAAATCTTAAGTTTGAATCATTTCTTCACATTTTAACTTAAATTTTGGTTTGATATTTAAATTCAAAATATCCTTTTTAAATTGAAATCCAAAATGTAATTAAATTACTTTCAATATGAAATCACTTTAAATAAATTTAAATTGAAATAAAATATATAATTTAAACTTATACTTTATAAATTTGATTAACATTAAATTTTTAAACAACAAGTTTAAAGTTTTCATTTTTATTCCTTTACAAAACTATTACCACAAAGCACCCAAAGGAAATCCCGAAGCAAACCACCAACTAACCCGAGTTAACCCCGAAGCAAACCCAAACCACCCTGACTTCGAGTTACCTCCGAGTCACACGCGAGTTCCCACCCGAGATTCCATCATCTTCCCTCAAACCAAACTCCACCAGATCAATGTCGTGTACACAACACCCATGTGCACGTCTCCCCTCGCCTCCGGCTAGCTACGGTCGTCGCAACCCACGCCGATGATCACACGGAAGCATACGAACACGACCAAACGCCCAGATCCAACAAACTATGCTCGAATCAAATTTTGACCCAATCACCCAAAAACTGCAGAAACGACGACCAAAAAAAACTTCCCCACGACCACACTCCTCGACACCGTTGAACTCGCCGTCACCATCATCCAAAGCCAAGACCTCAAGCTCCAACAATGCCCACTCGCGATCAACTCCTGTCCTAGATCCAAGTCACAAAAATCACGGCAACAGTGCCGAGCAAAAAGCAAACAAACACCCTAACTCAATCGAACAAACAAATTTAACATTGGAAAAAATCTTAAATATTTTTCCCAACATCCTTATCATTCAAGCAAGCTTCACCCGAAAAATCAAATCGAATTATTTACTAAATCATCTGCAGTTCACAGTATTTTACAAAATGTTCAAACTCAGAATTCACTTGATTCCTTAAACTAAAATTCATGAAACTTGTATTAAAATTCATGATTTACAAACACGAATCCATTTATTCAATCTAAACTATAAATTCAATTCAGTGATTTTTAACATGTATTAGTTGTTTACTGAGTTTTCCATTTTTAATATTATTTGTAAATTGAAAACTACAAAAACTATATTTTAGAATTACCTTCAGCATTCACACAAATTCTTTCATTCGATCATCAAGTCCAATTTCTGTTCTTTAGTGGAAGATTAAGATTAAAATATGTTCAAAGAAATAGAATACAAAGTTCTGCAATTGAACATACACACACTTGCAACATTCAATGAAACAGAGATAATGCATATAATTTCAAGTTATAGAACTTCAATACCAAATAATATCATCACATGCATGAAAATAAAAACAATTCAAACTGTTTTTAAAGAAGTTTACTCACCTCTATATATATGCAGATCAGACTTTGATTCATTTTCCAGGCTTTGCTGATGAAGTTTAATCCATGCATGCATTACAATTGTTGATTTTAATAGTTGAAATTGATATTGAACTTGCAGTAGATCATCCATTTGTATTATAGGTTGAAGTCCATTTAAATTTGCAGGTTGATTCTTTGTTTTAGTTGCAGCTTTAGTTTGAATTGTAGGTTGATTGCAGATTGAAGATTTGCAGAGTGGAGTTGAAGATAAATTGCATTTGTAGATTTTTAATTTGCAGATTTTAATTCTCAGGTTTTGAGAAAATTTTCTGTGTTAGCCATAAATTTGAGAAATTAAGAAAGGAAAAAGAAAAATGATAGGAAGAAGGAAAACAATTTTCTTTATATGTTTATTAAAGTTTTTTTATTTTTTTTTAAAATAAAGACACTTGTCATTCAATCCACTCAATTATTCTAAATGTGTTATTAAGGTGATGTTAATATGTTACACATGTAATCTTAAGTATATATTTTTTTACTTTATAAATTTGCATTTAATTTAAAAGTTAACATAAACTAACCTTTTTAATTTACTTTATTAGTTAATACTTACATGTGAATATAAATTTAATCCTTTAAAGAAAATTTTAGAAAACTAATTATGATTTAAATGAATCTTTATACTTGTATTTTAAAAATCTAATACATTTATACATATACATTTATAACCATTTCAAATTAAACACTTTAAAGAAATAAAACAAAACTTTATTTAAATCCTTTTTATAAACTATCATCTTAAAATAAACAATTATCTTACAATTTGAGAGCAAATGAATAAATCTTTAAATTAACTTTTAAAAATAAAAATTAAAACAAAGCTCCAATTACAATATTTATTCATATATAATTTATTAATAGATTAAATTAAATTTTCAAAACAATATCAAATTATAACATATGCTTACATATATTACAATTTGAAAATTCAATTTTTAATTTAAAACAAAAGATATTCCCATTCACAATATATATCAAACATATATATTATAAATAGAATAAAATTTATTAGCTTTTGAAAAACAATTCTAACGAACTTTTAAATTGTTAAAAGATATTGATCACACTTACTAGATTAAATATTTGTTATTCTTAATAAGATTAATTTCACCAATTTAAATTAAAATTATAAAGAAAATTTATCAAGCCAATTTAATTATTATTACAGATTATTAAATCGATATTGCCCAAAATTCCGGGTCGTTACATTATCGTAGGCCTGTTATTTTTGTATATCGATATGCAGGTGCAGAATATCCTCATTTGTATGTAGCCTTGCAAAGGAGGGATCTGTTGTATTTTGGCAGCACTAGTACAGTTTTTGGTGTGGAAGCCTAGTATTTCTATCTCGTTGTCACTTTTGTGTTGCGTTGTAGTTCATTTTGTTCGACTACATGTTGCAGCCACAGGTCGATTCGCATACCTAGTCGCCATTTTTGGGTACAGTGCCAGGATAATGCTTAAAAAATTGGGCACAGTAGTCTCTTGACTTCGCCTTAGTCTTTGCGTCCTCTTCCTATAGCTTGATCTTGTTTTAGGAGCATTCCTTTTGTTTTCTTTTTTGCATCATCTCGACTTTAATAAGGTTTGGGAAATATGGGTGTAACACTTATTCCCAAGTTCGCAGTGATCGTAGATGGGTGGGGGCTTGTTTCAATCTAATCCCAGCCCCTGCATCTTATCATTTATATTTACTCCTTTCTTTCATTTCAAAAAAGAAAAAGTATTAGTAGTCGTTTTGCATTTAGTGCTTTTGCATACGTGTCACTCCCTCATTGGCTAACCCTCCGTAGAGCTATAGCATCAATCACTTCCTTTACCAAGTAAATCTATCTTGATTTTCGTGCTCGTTATTCTTACCGTTTAATCGTTTGATTGACAATTCAAAAAATTTCCATCATTTCATTTGTATGACATACATTCGACTAAGGTACATATTTATCTTCTTCTTTTTTGTTCTTTTACATTTTATTATCACAACAGACAGTGAAAGAAATAACATGAGAAGTCCTTCACCCGTTTGATCGATTCTTTCCTCGAGTTCAACCTTTCTTTCAAATTGAAGTAAGAATCTAGTTTTCTTTTCGTAAACCTATTTATTTTAGCTTTTTTTTCTTCTAATTTTACCTTATGATTTTAAAATGGACACTTCTTCTTCTTCCCTTTGTCTCTACCCTCTAAGGTAATTCGCCTAAATGATGCTTTGGATATTTTCAATCAATTTGGGTTCGTAGGCTATGAGGTTAGGGTTCCTGAACCTCACGTGCGTATTAACACTCCTCCAAATAGGTTCGCCTCCCTTACTCATGAACTTATACAATTTAGGCTCTACCTTCCCCTAAATCAAATCCTACGTCAGTGGTTAACTTCCATTGACCTTGTTCTTATCCAGCTCGTTCCTCTTTCATGCTCTCTTATGATTGCCACTTTTGTTCTCTACAATGAGAATTGTTAAACTTCTACATGTGAGGAGCTTTAATTCTTTTTTGATATCAATAAGAGCACTTTAGTGGGTGATGTTGTTTTTTACTACGCTCAAGCTAGGACGATGGCCCTGACATCTATCCCCAACAAGACTTAGAGATGGGTCGATTTATATTTCTTCATTTCAAGTTTTGACAATTTTCTACCTTCCTTGCACCCATGTCCTACTAGACCCATTTTCTCTAATGATTCCATCAAGTTGCATGAGTCCCATAGGAGCCGAATTCTATAATTATGTGCGGAGGAGAGGAAAACATAATTTTTTTTTACTAAAGAAATATTGGATAAGCATGGCTTGCTAAGCCCAAATAACACATTCTCTCATTTTTTAAGCTAAAGGGTATAATTTCCTAAAAATGGATCGATGATTCATTATTTTATGTTTGCGAACCTATGGAAAGTAATTTCTGACCTTCAGATTCCTTTATATACAGGTAAAATGGATGATGATCTCTTGGACACGTTTGTTGCATCTATACAATAGACGAAGGGCATTAAGAAGAGATAGCATGATGTTGGTAAAGGTTCTGGCCAAACTTCAAAGAAGCTGGCCATATCCCTTCCCCTTCCTTCTTCAACAGCTCTCCATGTTCCTTCTTTATAGTCTTGTCTTGACTTGCATACGGTATCTTCCTTTTCCCGAGGGCATCGTGTCTAAACTGGTTGAGAGGATAGGAAAGATCGCATTGGATAATATGTATAGTATTGCTTCATCTCCCCCTTTTTTCTCCTCCTTCCATTTCCTGAGCTTTCTTCTTCAGAGCTCGTGTCGAAGTGAACAAGTCCTGGTCTTATGTAAGTGATTCCCCTTTCTTCTTATCTCTTCTTTTTTCATCATATTTAGTTGTTCCTTACCCCCTTTTTAGCTTGGGGTCTTGGTAAGCGAGGCTCAAAAGAAAATAGGGAAGAGAAGGTCGTGCCTTTGGCTCATATTACCGAGCGTGAAGCAAGCCTTAATTCGGTTGCTTTCGAGAAATCTAAGGTTGTGGGAGATTTTTATGCGTATCATCTTAAGTTAGTGGGGACCATGAAGATTGCAAAGGAGACCTTGGCCTTGAAGGACCATGAGCGGAAGAAGAGAGATGTAGAGTTGGCGACGTTGAGGTGGAAATTTAAGGAGAGCACTTACAACATGGTATATAAGATATATGCCTCGACTCGGTATCGGTTCGATAAAGAGGTCAAACTTGACTTTTTGGGTGACCCAGCCAGAATTGACAGAGCTTATACCTACTACCGGGCTAAGTGATGAGGACGTAGCTGTAGAGAATGCCTCTCCTTCTACCTCTATACAAAAATTAAGGATTAGGCGCCCCCAGACGATGAGGCGTTTAAGGATACTGATGTGGCCAAGGAGATCGAGGTCACTTCAAATCATAATGTAAATACTTAAATCTTTTTGTATGTGGTTTTAGGGTTTATTCTATATGTGATGAAAGCTAGTTTGTTATTCTTGTTTTGTTATAACCACTTTCCTTTATTTTTACCTTACTGCTTTGCTGTCTTATGAACGATTAGGTCGTCTTTATTGTTTTTGTTTGTTTTAGTCTTCAAAGAAGTTATGTTCACTAGACTTCTGAAGGAAAGCAAGGACATGCTCAAAACTCAAACATTATATCGCTTTGGTATTAGTGTTATGGCTATCAATAGGGGTGAGAAAGAGTTAGACGAGTCTTTTACAAAACTTAAGGACGAAACTCAAGGGTTGCTTTCTAGGATCGATCATGCAGTTAAAGAAAAGGAGGCACTTAGTGACTTTGTACTACGCCGATGTCAATACACCTGAGGCAGTGCTTCCTTCTCACCTAATAACCCTCATTTAGAATAGTTAAGAAGGCTTAGAAATTTACATAAGGATTAAGTTCTGTTTATTTTTGACATTTTTTGCATATGGTTTTGTTGAATTTGTCATATAACGATGTAGTTAATAATACATGTTCCTATTTTGATTTTTAGCATGGTGCATTTCGATTGTCCTTGAGTCGAACTTTTGATTATTACCCACTAGATTAGTCCTCATGGTCTTTCATCTGATTTTATGAAGTTCTTGAATCCAACATTCCTTCTATGCCTATCGTTCATGGCCTTAATGGCACAGGAGTGCACGAGTTTGAGGTTGAACTGAAGACTCCTACTGCGATCACAAAAGTGAGGAATATTCCCCTTACAATTTCTAACTAAAGATTTGAAAAAGACTTAAAGAAGATCAGTATAGAGGTTAAGGATGCAAAAGATGTGCTGAACCGCCAACATCAACTTAACACCAATTGTGCATTGAGCCTAATGCTACTGAGTTAAAGTTAGGTGTGATGCAGCAGTTATTAAAAGATGGGGAGAAACTTTATAGGGCTATTTATGAAGTGGAGATAATGAAATTAAATAAGACTATAAAAGATCTATTTGCTCAACTTGCCCACTAAATTTGGACGGAGGGTACTAAAGAAGGGAGAATCGTAGAGTTGTCCCGCTCGGATTTGATTCCTGCTCCTCCTGCTAATGTGCACCCTTCTTTGGAAAACAAGCGAAAGAGGAGGAGGGAGTCAAAGATGCTTTCCCATCTGGGAGGGGAAGAATGGAAGACTGATGCCCTTAGGTATTATGATGGCTTTGCTAGAAATACCAAAAAAACTAAGGCTCGGCTAATTAACACATTAGAAAACACAAGGAAAGAGGTTGTACTCAAGATTTATGAGCTTAAGGTTTTTTGAGTGAAGCTCGGGGTAAGACCGCCTCCTTAGATTAATAGTCTTTTCTACAGCATGCCATGTACGTCTTTGATTATTTCTATCCTACGCTTGATCTGAGCTTCCTAGCAATATTCCAGGCTTCAAGGTTGTCGTAGTAGGGCAATGGATCCTTGGGTAGGCACTTGTTATGACCCCCATAAGTCTATCAATAACAACCCACCCTAAAATGGACCTAAATTCCAATTCAAAAGACCCATCGAAACTTAGTCTCATTCCAATGCTAGCGGTTGGGTGGAATAAAGAATAATACATGGCTATTTGTTTACACATTCAGAACTCATAGCGGAAGGATAAAATATAATAACAGAAACGGTACCCATTTCATTTAAAATCCAAATGTCATATAATTCATAACTTAATACTAAAAACAATCGTCATATATCCATGGTACAACATTTTCAGAATACAATATAATTTCTCAATCAGTACATCAGAAAATAACATGACTATATAAATAGATAAACTGCCACAAGTTTCCTCCTCTCCTTTGCCTTCACTATCGCTTTTCCTAACATGTGTTGTAATTATAAGGGAGTCAGAACAACATATGTTTAGTGAATAGAAATCCGAGCATTACTATAATAGTACTTGGGTAGTACAATTTGAATAGGAATACGTCTTTCGTATTTTATCTTTGATCTTTCAAATTTAAAGCTTTAAGCCATTCCATAACTATTACTCTTACAACATAATAATCCATGTCTATTGTCAGTAATGTTCTATGAATGTGAGAAATAGTACCCAAACCACTTAATACAATTTTAAGGAATTAATCAGAGTCTGACCATTTAATACCTTATTTATGGCAGGTCCCCCTTCATTTAATACCTATACCAAGGCGGACTCCTCACGGGTACTTATCTAGCTGACATTGCATGGAATCTTTTCGGTCACTTAATACTTCATATTGAAGCGGAACCTTTTCAAGATATCCATTACCATTCCTAATACTTAACCCTGACCTTTTACTACTTCGTACATAGGGAAGAGGCGGGCCCTCAAACAACCATTTAATACCTTCCATCCTTAAAGCCGGTCCTTCGTATTATGACCCGTACCCCACATTGACATCTCACATTAGTTTGACCATTCATAGGTACTAGTATCCAGATTAGCTGAGCAGATTTACCCCACATAATTTGGAACTAACTTCACGTCACTCGTGACTAATTATTATAGGCGATGTCTCACATCAGCCTCAAAGTCACACTACCGGTAGCCATATTTGCCAGGCAGACTCCTATGATTTTGATTGACCTTGCATCCCTATAAATTAGTCATAATTTATAACACTCTCACATTATAACACATCTCACTGCATCCATTATTTAGGCCTTATAAGAAAACTTCTTATTTCTCCTCTATAATTACTCACTTTCCTAATGGGAATTTAAAAATAATTAACAACCTATTAACTAAGCCATTGATACATTATAATCTTATGTTATTTACGCTAGTTCTTATATAAAAATATAAATACACATGTAGTAAATTTCTAAACATGTGGAGTTTACGCCTTAAACTAACATTTAAAGGTCAAATCTTTACAAATTATATAAGTCTCATTTCCATATTAACAAATATATCATAAATCCAATATCCTCAATCAAAAAACTTGTATAAACAGATTCCAAACCTAATTTATTTTTTTACTAAAACAATGAAATAAATCAATAATAGACACTTACAATTTAAATACTTTTACGCTCTATTCGACTTATCTTAGATGAAATTAGACAAAGGGAATTTCTATTCAAACTGTGGAAATAAATGGAGCAAAATACGAATAAGAATTCGTACCTTACACACCATTTTCTAGTCAAAATCCCTTAATCTAATCCAAAGAAAAAGATAAGAAGCAAAATAGAAGGAAAAACATTAAAATCGCAAAATATACAAAAATTTCACTATTTTAATATAAACAATTGAGATTCCAACCTAAGAATTGACATTTCGCATTGGGCGATTTTTGGGAGTTTAATATGATGTTTTCACAAACCAAAATTCTCCAGGGCATATATTAAATTCAAACTATACTATTAAATTGCTAAAACATAAAGACTAAGATTTCCACTCACAATAGGACCTTAGCTCTTCCACATTTTGGATTTGTCATGCCTTCAATAATCTCTTTCAAATCCCCCTTCAAGATATATACAACAAGGAATTTGTATGTGTAGATTACATTTTGAAATTGAGTGATTGGAGGAGAATAGAGTTAGAAATAAAATAATAAAAATCTAGAATACGTTACCTGAAATTCTAAAGAACTTTTCTGAATCCTTGAAGAGAAAGACTGATAGAACTTCGCTTAGTTTCGAAAATAATTTATGAAGAAAAATAAGGGGGCTAGGCTCTTATTTATAATGGTTGGAATGCTTTAGAACTGTTGGATTTAAGTCAGTTTAAAATAGTAGAATCTGGATAGTTGACTATTGCAAACAAACCCTACCTGCCACAGGACAACCAATAGACCGCCCCTACCCTACCGGTCGACCATTATGTTTATGTTGGGAACTTTTTCGTTCTGCCGTTGTTTTATTTATTTATTATCCTACTTAATTCCTTAGCATTAACATTAATTTTAACGATTACTTAACACTCAAATCTAATTACTATTAGTTTTCAAATTTCAAATTTTAGAATTATTTAATTATTTGAATTTTAATTCTATTTAAATTATTTTGAATCCAAAAACTTTGAATGTCCATAACTTTTCCGTTTGAGCTCCATTTTCAACATCTTATGCATGGAAATTGATCAGAAAATCACCACGAACGCAATGACGTAACTTTCATGGTCAAATTCTAACTTTTCAAAATTTACGTTTTTAGCTTTATATTTCTTAATTATTTATCTATTTTTTATCTCTTATTAATTTTCAAGGTGCATTACATTCTTCCCACTTAAAAAGGATTTTGTCCCTGAAATCTTTCCAGGAGGTGGAGAACATAACACGTAGTAAACATCAATCTTATACAACCAAGTTATCCACACATCCATCTACTCAACCAAAAATGCAATGTGATTATATGTGTAGACATACTATAAGCGAGCTCAATCCTAATGTGAGTGTGTGATCACCATATATAGATATGTATGAAAAACATCTTAAACATGCATTACATGATTGTAAAAAGTGATTGTGAAGAGTGTAGAGTGAAGAGACCATCTCATACCATCCAATCTAGTAACCATGATGTAATCAAAATATAAATTTGGAGAGAAAAGTTTACCAGTGGAAATCTTGGGACGAGAATTCCTTACGCTTTACACCGGATTTTCCCTCTATTATACTCGAACCTCCCTAATTTCTTTGTTGCCGAGCCTCCTAGTTACATGCTTCACAATAGGTCTCGTGGCACGGGATGCTATTGGCTCCGCCTCAGTGTCCCTTAATTGATAAGGCTCTACCATAATGACTGTGCATTGAAGGAATTTCCTTAAGTGCAAAACGCGAAAAACGTCATGGGCTTCTACCAACTTATTCGGTAGCTACTCATGATAAGCAAGGGTTCCTATTCATTTCAAAACCAGCAAAGGCCCAACAAACCTTCGTGCCAACTTTCCTGAATTTCCAAATCTTACCATCTTTTTGAGAGGGGAAACCTTAATGAACACTGTGTCCCCAACCTCAAACTCTAACTCCTCTCTTCTCTTATCCGCGTAGGATTTATGTCAGTCTTGCGCTGCTTTCATACATTGCATAATCTACTCTACCTTTTCTAAAGTTTTAAGAATTAAATTTGGTCGGAGTAGAATTTTGTCACTGGTTTCCCACTAATAGTTTGGCGATTTGCATGGCCTCTCATAGAGCGATTCAAAAGGTGCCATACCAATCGTCAATTGATAACTATTTTTACACACGAACTCAACTAAAGACAGGTGCTGCTCCTAATGTCCTCCAAAGTCCATGATGCAAAATTTCAACAAATCCTCCAAGATTTTATTCGCTCTTTCAGTTTTTCCATCGATCTATGGGTGGTAAGTAGTAGTAAGATTCAAAAAAGTTTCTAATTCTATTTTCAAACTCCTCCAAAACTCGCTGGTAAACAAGGGCCCCTAGCACTAACAATATTAACCGAAATTCCATGAAGTTAAACCACCTCCTTGATATAAATCTTGTGCTAGAGATGCTGCGGTCCATTGCTCTTAATTGGAAAAAAATGGTTTTATATATATATTTTTGAACTATGACTCAAATTTCTTTATTTCCTCTTTGGCTCCTAGACAACCCATCTATGAGTTCCATTGATATATGCTCCTATACTTCTTTTGCTTAAGTCCAATGCGGTCCATCAATACTGGCCTAACCTTTATTAATGCTAAAATTTATTTTTGCCAAAACCCTAAGGTTTCTTGAATTAGAGCATTCCCTATTTCAAGTTACTAACTAAATTTCCTTATAAAATTCTAATCTTAGCTATATTTTATCGCTTGTTAAATGTCCCCATAAAATATTTTTATTTATGCTGCTTTTGAACATGTATATATTTATCTAGCCGTCTAACCTCTGCTATAAAATCAACATAATTCTAAATCAAAAACATACAACATACCATATTGTATGCTTTTCCAATAACCTAAGGGAGACAACTAGCGATTACAACCCAAAATCACTAAAGGAAATTTTTTCTAGAAGCTACCATTCATCATCAATTGGTGTTAATTGATATTATGGTTCTAACACTTGTTAATAAATTAAAATGGTCATTCCTAATATGTCATTCCACCATCACCTGCCTTCCTAATTCTTCTTCTTTGTTTATAATAAATGCAATACATCCATTACTTTATTTAATATACTCATAATAATTGATCATTAATGTCAAAATTAGCCATCTCTCAATCCTCATTTAAATCCCCTTAATCAATTCGCTAGTTTCAAAACCCATCTATTATGCCAATTCAATTCCTCTGTATATGTCGTATTAAATTCTCTAATCAGTCCTCATTTAGCTCGTTTGGACCATCATTAATTACAAATTTACTACCCATTAAATTTTTAATTAGTATCCATAAATCATAACCCTTTAATTACTAATTAATACGTATATAGTCGTGAATTATGCTACTTTTATACATATTTTTATTTTTGTATGTTAAGCGCAGTTATTCGTGTGTATATATCTTACTTCTAATTACTAATTTCTAAAATAGAACATTCATTTCCATATTTTACTTTATCAGAGCCACCCTTTCAAAAAGGATTTCCATGATAACTTTCCATAAATTAACCGAAACTGAGATCTTTGCTTCATTTGAAATTACAAGAGATTTTTTTATCGAAATGGACAGTGTAAACTATTGAAAAGAATATCCATATCTTAAACACCTCTTCCCGTTTTGGTATGTCCTTTGTTTATTCAAATAACATGCTTTTATACATATTTTGGAATCAGATGATTTATTGAATTTACATGGACCCCACTCCCGATAAATTAAAATATAGATATTCACATTTTAAGTCAACTAGGGTAACCTAATTTACAATATAATTATAGGTATGGAATATCTTTAGATCTTTACCACCATTCTACAAATAAATACTTTTGACCGATTTCAAATTTCTAAATCAGGTAGTATGTACCATTTTTATTTTATTCATATCTTCAACCTTTCTTACCTAGATAGCGATCCCCATCTACTCCATAAAACATTTTGGTTCAGTTTAGTCCTTACCATTCTTAAAATTAAAATTTTAAAATCATGAAGTACCTAATCCGAAACCTTTATCTTTGAAAATATAAACTTAGAAACCCTCATTGCGCTAGTGTATGACATTTGAGATTCGAAAATTTTCTTAACTCAAAAGAAATCTTTTAAGCATATTTTCCAAAAGAATTTCCAACTTACAAAACAGTTTAAGAATCGAATTCCAAAAAGCATTTAAACAACATATTTTATTTTATCATATATATCTTTTCCATTTTTATTAAACACTTGAACAAAACTTTCCAGAAACATTGAACCCAACTTGTCAAGAGTATTCAAACACAATTTTCAAAACCTTTGCCTCTTTATTCTTACCCCGAATTAAAAATAATTCAAAAAATTGGTTAGCAAAATAAGTCCCCTTCATAGGCTTTACCACAAAGACTTACTTCTTTAAAAGTAGGATTTTTACCCAATACATTCAAAAACCCAATTATTAAACCAACTATTATTAAATCATAAATTCAAAAAGCATGGCTTAATTCGAAAAAGGAGAAAAATAATTTCCCTCTTTCAAAACCTTTTTATATCAATGATTTATTCCTTTAAAAGGTGGTCTTTTAATTCAAAACATTCAAAAACATCTTCTATAATATTAAATAATGAAAAGTGGAGTAAACAAAGTAAATCTCTATCTTATCATTTTTCTATCCCTTCTCTCTTAATTTATCTTTAACTAGATTATTAATCCTGTTTTACATAAATTCTAATGGTATTTCAATCCAGCTTTCCCAATATTGCCTCTTTGTACATTTCTTCTACTTAAATGGCTTTTACATTATTTTAATCAAGTTCCATTTCCATTTATCCTTTTTCCATTTATCCTTTTTTAAAAGAATTTTTTAAGAAACTTCCAAATTTATGAAATAGGAAAAATCTTCAGGCCCAACTTACTCTATATTTTTCATTTATTTCAAGAATGAAAAGTCCCCTTTAATCAAAAACCTTTTAGTCGGAAACTTTTGATTTAACAAATTTTTAATTTACGAATTTCCTTGCTTTTTCGAAACAACACTATCTAATTAAATCCTTTGGAAAAACCCATTCAAAAACATTTCAATGAATTACCCAAATACTTTTTACCAAATTCCTTTCATGAGGTTGGATTTAAAAATTGATTTTAACTAACCCTTCTATTGATCTTTCTTTCTTTTCTACTCAATCTTTATAAAAATGGATTACGGTAATTAATGCACGCCTTCTTTTAGGAACTTGCTTGGCTCTTTTCACATCTTGCTTTACTCCTATCATTCTTTACCTTTGGATGTTTACAACTTTTCCGCTTTGTAATAATTAATTACAACCTAACAATATTTATTTGGTTTGTGTAAATGATTATTATTCTAACTAGACAATTTCTATTTATTTATTCTAATTTTTCCTATCATGCCTTCCTTATTTCCCCATAATTACATAAATTTATCTCTTTAATCGGTCCATTTACATCCTTATGAAATTTTCATAACTCCCTATTTATTTCACATTTATTGACCTATTAATTTTGGAGTTACAATCTTTTCCATCTACATTTCAATCCCTATTATTTATTACACGACTTATGTTAATGTTCTAATTACATATAATGTGAACATCTATGTGCGTTATGCTTGCAGAGTCCACAATTATAAGGAAATCTAGGTCCAACAAAGGATTAGCTTCTGGGGTGCTTCTATATGTCACGGTCATGCTCTCTACGATCCACTCCTGACGATGCGGCCGCTGCACTATGCATAATCGGGTGTAGGTTTATAAATTTAACTCTATTTATTTTTCCAACCCATAGTCGCCTCGTCCATCTCTTCGGAGTACGATGGCAACTACTTCTATAGTCAAAATTTATAAGGTTAGGAGTATATTCAAAATAAGTATATATAGATATAGTAGTGTTCTGAAAATACTTTCAAAATCAACAGAAACTCTACTCGTATGTATACATATCCTCGTTGATTGAGTAACCTAAACTCTGATACCAAATGTAACAACCTACCTTGAAATGGACCTAAATTTCAATCCAAAAAAAGCCCATCGACACTTAGACCCATTCCAAAGCTTGCTATTGGTTGGTATACAAAACAACATAGAGCTATTTATCTACACATTCAGAATTGATAGCGCAATCATAAATTATAATAAGAAAGACAATACCTGTTTCATTTAAAATCCAAATGTCATAAAATCCATAACATAATACCAATAATAATAGTCATATATCCGTTGTACAACATTTTCAAAATACAACATTGTTTTTAGGTACATCAGAAAGTAACGTGAGTACATAAATAAAATAAACTGCCATAAGTTTCCTCCTTGCCTTCGCCTTCAGCATTGCCTCTCCTAACCTGTGTTTTAATAAGGTGGAAGCCAAAACACCATATATCCGATGAATGAAAATCCTGAGCCTTACTATAATAGTACTTGGGCTGTATAATTTAAATAGGAATTTGTCTTTTGTATATTATCTTTGATCTTTCCAACTTTAATCTCTAAGGCTTTCCCAAATTCCATTTCATAGCTGCTATGTTTATAACCCTATAACCTTTATCTATCATCAGTTATGTCCTATGAATGTAAGAGATAGTATCCAAGCCACTTAATACCCTTTTAATGGAAATTAGGCAGACATTGACCATTTAATACCTTATTTAAGGTAGGTCCCCTATCATTAAATACCTACCCTCAGGCGGACTCCTAAATGGTATTATCTTGGTCCCTTTTCAAGATATCCACTACCGTTCCTAACCCTTAATCCCGGCCATTTACTACTTCCTACATTGGGAAGAGGCGGGTTCTCACATAGCCACTTAATATCTTCAATCCCTAAAGCAAGACCTTCGTATTATGACCCGTACCTTATAGTGATATCTCACATTAATCCGTCCATTCATAGATACCCGTAGCCATATTAGCTGTGTAGATTTACCCTACAAAATTTGCGACTAACCTCACATCATGTAATTACTTATTACAGGTGATGTCTCACATCAGCCCTAAAGTAACACTGCTGGTAGCCATATTAACTGGGCAGACTTCTGTGTGCTTTGAGTGACCTTGCATCCTATAACCTAATCATAATTTATAACACTCTCATATTATCACATATTTTTCCGCATTCATTATTTATTCCCTATAAGAAAACTACTCATTTCGCCTCTATAATTACTCACTTTCCTAAGGGGAGTTCAATAATAATTAATAACCTATTAACTACGCCATTAATATGTAATGATCTTACGTTATTTATGCTAATATATATATATATATATATATATATATATTATATAAATATGCACTTAGTAAATTTCTAAGCATGCAGAGTTTACATCCTAATCTAATGTTTAAATCTCAAATCTTCAAAAATTATACAAGTCTCATTTCCATATTAACAAATATACCATAAATCCAATATCCATAGTTAAATCAACAAACTTGTATAAAGTAGAATCCAAACCCCAAATTATTTTATGCTAAAACAATAGAATAAATCAGTAATAGAAACTTACAATTTAAATACTTTATTGCTCTATTCAACTTCTTTTAGATGGAATTAGAAAAAGGGAGTTTCTATTCAAACTATGGAAATAGGCAGTGCAAACTATGAATAAGAATCTGTACTGAAACGACCCTGATGAGACCTTCGAAAATTGGCATCGAATACATCACCCGTATTCGAATGTCGCAGATCCAAATGTCGAATCTGGTTCGCCGGAGCTTATACACATTAAGTACAACAACACAACGGAAGAAAATGAATAGCATCATTGATACACAACAGTTGATTACAATAATGATACAACAAGAATTGATCAATATTATCAGAGATACAAGATACAACGGAACGAAATAACTCCAACAGTAGCGGAACACAATATCACTAAAAGGTCTTCCAAAGGATAATCCAACGTGTAAACTTCATTGCCAAATCTCAAAAGACTCCAATATAGAAGCTCGAACCACCATCACATTGAACTAAGCAAGGTCAGTCCAAGTGAACAAATGCTATCGCCAAATCCAAAGACTGGATGCCATCGAATCTACAGCTACTATTTGATTATATGAAAATCCCAACTCTAGGCCGTCCGTGTGGAAAATTATGGGAATCCAGAGTTTAGAAAGGGAACAATAAATTCCAGGTCAGTCATGTGACTGGTGTGAGCAAACAAAAACAATTTATCTTTATCAAAAGAAAAATAAAAGAATTTAAAAGAAATTCGCAATTCTTTTTGGAAAATGAAACTGCCATAAGGCCTCCCTGCACACACACAATGCAAGCGCACAATTGGAGGAGATTTCCCTTTATGATAGTCAAACATTCTTGATACGGGAAAATATTTTGATATTATTATTAGCACATAGTGGAAAACATTTTCAAGTATAATATTAATCTTAGCCAGCATACGTACCATTGTAGTATGCCTACTATTGTTACCATATTAGATTGCAGGTTCTACAACTAAAACCGTACAAGGCGCGTATTAGAGATTGGATTTTCAATAAATGGTCAAGCCAAGGAACTTCCTATTGCCACATAAGTATGCCTCTGTGGGACGCCCCGAGAACGTAACCAGCTCTTTGCCAACACAAGGTCGAATTACCTCTGTAACTAGGTAACTACTGACACGAGTATGCCACCTTCCGGCCATAACCAACCTTTATCCGAGCGCTCGATACCAACAACCACAAAGCAATGTATTTGCAGTAATGACATAGGTTAGATATCTGGGCTCCATACAGTGATACCACCTCTATCCAGAAGGAAATGGACATACCCTCAAAGGGCGCTACCCCCAAATAACCTTGCCGCATCTTTCCTGTTTCGACCATTTCGGGTTGTGAGGTCCGACGAAGTCACGTCCACAAAGCTACGCTTTTCACAGAGCCATGCTTCGATCAACGCATGATCAGCAGCACTTCGTATGTGTCACTATCCGAAATCCAATGTTTGAATCTTTGGCAGTCGAATACAAGTGAGGTATTTAGTGTCATTTTTCGAACATTGGATTTCGGATCGTGACAGTATGCCACATTACCAAATTGGGAATGTACCACTAGTAACCATCAACTACACAACCTCCGAGCTCGTACGTCTCAGAGAAGGGTGTTAAGCTAAGAGAATAAATTCCCCGCCACCGAACAGAAATGTATTTGATAGAAACTAGCATTACATCTTAATGTGTAAAGTCAGACATACATCCATACAAGTCTGTCACGGGTTCGAATAGAACCGAAGGCACTTCATAATGAAACCCTTTCAATCTGGGTATTCACAATCCCGATTGGACTCCCCATCACATATGGAGATCTCTATACTGTAGCTACTCAGTGCAGAGTCATTCGACGGGTAATCCTTTTGTTCTCAAAAATACCCGGTCTACACCACTAGTCTTCAAATGCAATCCATAACGTCGTATCATTATTCAGAATGGGTTATATGAAGCACGGTCCTCTACCAGCTAAACCAAATAATGAGCGCAATATTTAAAAACATATGGATATTGGGATCTTAATTAAGTCACAAATTATTACCCAAAACCTTTCTTCAAATGGTTTAAACAAATTACCATTTTCAAATCTTTAAAAAAAAGACTCACTTCACAAAGTTTACCAATCTTCCACGAAGATTCATTCGTAGTTTTATAAACTATATCAATTCCAAATCTTTATATAAAATATATACCTTTAAGATCCTCTTCAATTTTCGAAACAAGGTTCAACCATCTTTCACAAAGATTTATTTATAGCTGTCAAAACTATTTTCAATTCCAAATCTTTTATGCCAAAGATACACCTTTAAGATCCTCTTTCATTTGAAAACAAAGTTCACCAATCTTTAGCAAAGATTCATTTATAGCTTTTCAAAACAATTTCCCATTCAAATTGGATTAGCTCATCCATTCTTTAAAACGAAGACTCAATTCATAGCTTTCAAAACCATTTCCAAAGATTTATTCATAACTTGGAAAACCATTTTCATTTCAAACTTGAAATCCTTTCAACACAAATTAGAAATCCTTTCTTTATATGAAAGCTGTTATTATATGAAAACAAATAGTTTTCGTTCGGACAAATCCGATTACATTTGCATAATTTAAAACCCTTCAAGTATAAAAAACTTGGGTTAAATTCAAATTCCCAAAAACAATACTTTAAAAATGGTTTAAAACCAAAATTATATAACTTGTATAACCTTTTTAAATCATAATTTTCAAACATATATTCATAAAACTTAATTTCAAATCTTGAATTCCAATTCAAATAAAACAATTTAAAATTTCAAAACTTAATCAAGTTATTCAAAATAACCTTTATCTTTTAAAACTTCTTATCAAAAGCTTTTCATATTCAACCCAATTCTATTTCCAAAATCATTTAGATTCAAACTTCATATTTTAAACAAAGTAGATTTCAAAATATCTGCGACTTTACCGATTTCCTCGTGCAATCCATATTTGTGTGTGTATGGTGTAGTCTAGGGGTTTTACACATTAGTTCAACATCATCAATCATCACAATCCAAACATAGCAATGTCGATAAGTGATATGATCTATAACGATTATCGTTCATTCACAGATAATATACAAATGTATCACAGAAAAATAACAAATCATATGCAGCTCAATTCGCTGAACAAAATATCATAGATCAGCTAGGACAATCAATTCAAGGCATCTCATACAATACAAACATTCATAAGCAATCTAAGCTTTCAATAATCATTTGTAGGTGGGATTAATTAATTATTTAATCCTTAGTTAATTCAATTAAATTTTCAATTAAATTAATTGCTTATGAATTAATTACTCAATCCTGATTACAACTTAACTTAAACCAGATTAATAAATTACTAATCCTGGTTAATTAACATTAATTAAACAACAAAAAAACAAAATTTGAATTAAACAATTGAAAAGATTTAATGGCGACTATCAACACAACAGCAACCCTATCGGATCTTGGAGGGGAGGACGCGGAGGAAGATGGCTGGACTCGGGTGATGGATCGAAGAAAGAGGCAGGTGTTCTCGGCTAACAGGCAAAAAGAGGCGGCAGATCATATCAAATCAGATCTACAAGCAGAGCGTTTTCAAAAGAAAAATCAGATTAGGAAAAATGCAACAGTCGGCACAGCTGTTTTTGCAAAATCAAAACCTATAAACTGGTGTGAACTGGTCAAAGGAAAAAAACAAGGTGATCTAATACAATACTTTGATCCAGAAATTGTTAATGACAAAAAAACAGCCATAATTGGAGAGGAAGAGCTAATCTCAGCAGAGAAAATGTGGTCCAACTCTATTCTTATATACTTGGTAGGTAAAAGGCCGTACTACATGTTTTTCAAAGCATATATAAAAAGAATGTGGGCCCCAAAAGGTAAATTTTAAGTATTTGCCAGAGATAATGGTTTCTATCTAGTTTAATTTGAATTAGCAGAAGATTGTAATAAAATACTAGAAGGAGGACCATGGATGATGGATGGAAAGTTCATAATCATGAAAAAATGGAACAGTTCCATCAAATATGAAAAAGATCTATTGCTATCCATTCCTATATGGGTGAGATTTCCAAACTTAAACTTTGCATATTGGAATCATATTTCACTGTGTAAAATTGCTAGTACTATCGGTAAACCTATTGCAATGGATGAGCATACCAGAAACAGAAGTAGAGTAACATTTGCCAGAATGCTTATTGAAGTTGATGCATCTTTCAAATTTGATAAAGAAGTACAAATCAAACTGCCTAAAGGAGATTGTGTAATGCAAAGTGTTGAATATGAATTCATACCCCCGGTGTGTAGTAACTGTGTATGTTTCGGACATGTCAACAATGAATGTCCTATATCATTTATGCAACAATGGATACCAAAGCCCACAACATGCAACAAAGTGACTGATCACATGGAATTTGCATCAGAAGGAAACACAAAACAGCAAACACTTTACATCAACTCAGAAATAACAGCACATCACAACACAGAAGTTATTACAATTGAAGAGTCCAATGTCCAAGATTATACAAATAATAAGAATAAAGATGTTTCTCCATCAGATACATCAGTCCTATATGTTGAGACAACTCAGATGTCATCAAAGAATCCTACAGTTGCAATTGCAGCCTCGCCATCAACTGAAGCAGTAAAATGTGCAGTATCTAAAACTCATCCTCAATCCAGCATGGTTGCCACAATTGCAAAGGGACCCTATGCTTGTCCTTCTGACATGACTCAAATACAAAACATTGAAGAAGAATCACTTATAAGTACCAAGACTCTGGATCCAACTGCTATGACGTCATCGACAAAAGTCTCAGTCAATTTATCATCATCAGAGAATATATGCAACAGGGAGTTATCAAACCATAATGAACATATTTCAAATAGTTCTCACCCTCAAATTTCAGATCTAACATCTGTAGTGTTTAATCCTTTTCAGGTGCAAAAAGACATGAAAGACTCAAATGTGGAAGCATCTTCTTTATCTCAATCATGTATCAATCCCACATACCCTTCAACCATCAACCCTCTCAACAATTCACCAACAAACCTCACATCCACCAACCCTGAATTTGAAAAAGTGCTTTCAGAAATGAAAAAGAAAAATCCTCAATAAAAGAAAAAGAATAAAGTGATTCATGACAGTGTGACTCCCACTATAAAAACTAGGAGTCAAGCAAGCTCATCCAAATAATGTCAATCTTGTGCTGGAATGTGCGAGGTCTTAACAAGGCAGCACATGTTCTAGAGGTAAAAAACATCATTTTCTCGCAAAAACCTTCTATGTTTTGCTTAGTTGAAAATAAGTTGAGAAGAAATAAAATTCAGCTGTTTATGGAATCATGGGGAAATAAATGGACATGCATCAACAACATTGAATATCATCATAAATGCAGAATACTCATCATGATCAACTCGGATATTTGGAGCAGCTATGTAATTTCTATGAGCAAACAACATTTACATGCATGCTAAACAATACTGCAGGGGCTCAATGTATTGTTACTGTCATATATGCATTAAATCTTGAATCTGAAAGGAAAACTTTATGGAAACAACTGGAAAAAGAAGCAAACACCTTCATTACCCCTTGGTGCATCATAAAGGATTTCAACTGTGTTTGATTTTTGAAAGAAAAAATGGGAGGAAATAAGTTGACAACAAGAAACATTCAGGAGCTAAACAATTTTATCAACTCTGCAGGAGTAAAAGAACTCAGCATTTCAGGGTTAAGTATTCATGGAGATCGGGGCCAAACAAAAATATTGCTACAAAGATTGACAGACTCTTATGCAACATTGAATGGATGAACATGTTCAAAAATTCCCATGCAAAATATCTAGATCTATCTACCAGTGATCATGTTCCTATTATGTTTCATTTTAATCATACACAAACATTAGAAGGTCCAAAACCTTTTAAATTTAGAAACCACTGGGTCATGTGTGAGGGGTACAAAGAAGCAATTGAAAAACATTTTGTTTTCCCTGAAGAAAATCAATTATTCAACCTTATACAAATGCAGAAAAACATCAAGAGGGAAATCAAAAGATGGTGCAAAGGAAAAAATGATTTGCAGACAGAAATATCAAAATGCAAGCATAAGGTCAACATTGCATTACAAATATTAGAAAATAATCACAATTCCTTAAATGCACAAAAGCTGCATGAAGCACAAGTAGATATGGCAAAAAATTTGAGGCTGCTAGCAATGAATAACAAACAAAAAACAAAATGCCAATGGATCAAATGGGATGATAGTTGTTCAAAATTTTTCTTTGCAAAACAAACAACCAGGAGATTTGTAAACAGTTGTCACAACATCATAAAAGGAAATGGAGAAGTAGTCAAAACCTCGAAAGAGATAGAAGATGAGGCTGTCAAATATTTTTCCAACATATACAATAGAGGAAACATGATTGATCAGTTTCCAAATATCACTCCAAAAAGGAAAACAAATGATTGGGGTAAAAATTTCCTTAATGCTACATTTGAGGAAAAAGAATTAAAAAGAGCCATTTTCAGCATACACAATGATACTGCCCCCGGATATGATGGTTTCAATGCAAAATTTTATAAAAGACATTGGAATGAATTAAAAAAACCTCTTTTGAAAGCTATGCAAACTTCCTTTGATAATGGCAGAATAGTGAGAGAAATAAATCATACTATTATCTCCTTAATCCCAAAAGTCAAAACTCCAGAAACAGTTTCAGATTACAGACCTATAGCATGTTGTTCCATGATGTACAAAATCTTATCTAAAATGTTATGTGACAGAATGAAGTTTGTTCTTGGAGAACTAATCTCTGACAATCAAATAGCATACTTACCAAACAGGCAAATCAAAGATGGGATAATCATTGCACATGAACACATCAGGAATTTCAACAAGCATGGCAGTAACAAAATGTGCATAAAGGTGGATCTTAAAAAGGCTTATGACTCAGTAAACAGACAATTCATCCTGCACATGATGAGAACCATGGACTTTCCAGAGAAATGGATAAATATTATACAAGAAATGATAACTACTCCTAGTTACTCCTTTTCTATAGAAGGGTATCACAAGGGATATTTTACTGGGAGTAATGGATTAAGACAAGGAGATCCCCTATCCCCCTACCTATTTACTTTATGTGTGGAATATTTCACTCTGTTGATGGATGCAAAAGCTACTAAAGGAAAAGTAGAATTAGTTATCAAGAACAATTCAAACATAACACATCTCATTTATGCAGATGATTTGTTAATTTTCATAAATGCTACAGCAGTGGGAGCCAAATCAGTTAAAAATTGTTTTAAAAAACTGAAGAAAGTGACTGGATTAGAAATGAACAATCTCAAAACACAAGTTTTTTTCAACAAGTTTTGCAACAACAAGGATCAAGTACCCAACATTCTAGATATTCAAGAAGGAGAACTACCTATCAGGTATCTTGGACTACCCTTATCTGTCACATACATCAAACATTCAAATTGTAAACAACTTATAGACAGAGTGTTATATAAGATGCATGGTTGGGAGTGTAAATTTCTCATTGTCCCAGGCAGAATTGAACTAATTAAAGCTGTTGTTTATCCAATGGTCAGTTTTTGGATGCAATGTTTCATGTTACCTAGCCTAACCATTCACAAAATCAATCAGTTATGCAAACAATTTATCTCGAAAGTAAAAAATAGCAAAGTACCATGGGAAACAGTCACAAGTGTTAAAGCTGAAGGTGGGATGGGTTTGAAAAAACTGTCAGATATTAATAATACCTTTTGCATCAAAAGAATATGGGAAACCCTTAACAACTCATCTTATAGTTCTAGATGGCTTAATGTAAAATATGCAAACAATGAGACTTTGTGGGAAGCTAACTTTAGTAATAATTCTTCATGCACTTGGAAGAAAATGTTATGTCACAGAAAAGAAGCTCAAAAATTGATTGACAGAAGAATTGTGGATGGCAAGTCCACCAGTTTATGGTTTATACCTTGGATCAATGGTTCTACCTTATTGGAAAAACTGGGGCATCAAATCTTATCATATACAAGAGGTCATAATCATAAGGTAAATCAAATCATATCTGATAATTGTTGGAGGCCAGAAAACATCTCATATTTAGGCAACATAAGTGAGGAAATAAGGCAAGTTCCTATATATCGTGATAAAATAGAAGACTATTGGTTTTGTAACAACAGTAAAAATGGCTTGTTTTCTTTTCATGATACATGGAATGGTTTAAGGGTCAAACTCCCGAACATCAATTATTACAAAATCATATGGAATACCATATCACTCCCAAAGATGAATGTATGCTTATACAGAGCCATTTTCAGTTATCTACCCACAAAAGACAAGCTACACTTACAAGGAGTAACTGAAGACAACATATGTGTTTTGTGCAAAAGGGAAATAGAAACATGTAATCATCTATTTTTCAACTGTTCCTTCTCCAAGCATGTGTGGTATTGGATCAGAACCATGATGGGGGACCCTATAACTCATAGAAATATTCATATTTCTATTACAGATGCCATCACATATATATCCCAAAAATTTGCAGTCAACAGTATAAAGAAAGACATCATAATAGCTACGCTTAGCACAACTGTTTGGTACATTTGGAAAAGCAGGAACGATATCATCTTTAACAGTGAAAAGATAGACAAAATCACAGTCTGTAACACCATTAAATCCAACGTTCGAGACATTATCATCAATAGATCCAAGTTTTTCAGCCACAGCATCATCAATGCAGATAATATCATACAGAAATGGGAAATTATACCTCTGCGAGCTGACCTTACCTTGACCAAAAACCCTAATCCCCCAAATACTGCATCATCCTCAAGATACATGATTGATAGAGAAGATGACGAAACTGAGAGCTCAAGATTGTCTAGATGCACTGATAGCATTATCACTATCGTTGAAAGAGAAAAAAGATTGCAAGGGAGAGAGAACGAGCCGCCATAAGTTGCGATATTATCGCAAAGTTTTTAGGTTTTGTGTTTTTTTGATGAGTATACGGTCGCTTTTTGTACCACCTGTTCATTATGTATATACCTTGTTATGTAATGTTTTGGCATTATCAATAAAGCTATTTGATCCTTTTTTCAAAAAAAAAACATTAATTAATTACAAATCATTTTAATTAATTAACCTTTAATCATTTATTAATTAACCTTTAATAATAAATTAATTAACCCTTAATTATTAATTTATCAATCTTAATTAATAAATCAATTAACCCTTAATCATTACATAATTAACCTTTAATTATTTAATTATTCTTTAATTAATTAACCTTTATTAATTACATTAATTAATTAACCATTAATTAATTTCCATTTAATTAATTATCCTTAATTAATTACCATAAGCGATTATCCCTAATCAATTTCATTAATTAATTAACCATTAATTAATTATCCTCAAATTGATTATCTTAATTAATTAATCACATTAATTAATTATCCTTTGATCTTTAATTAACCTTTAATTATCAAGTAATTAACACTTTAATCACTTTTACTAATAAATCATAAATTTTAAAATATAAAACCTTTTATACTAATTAATCACATTACTAGTTTTCTTTTAATTTATCTCATAATTTAAGTATCTTAGGATCATTAAGTAATTACACTTAATTACTTTTACTAATAAGACCTCAAATATTAAAGATAATTCATTTATTACAACTATCACTTAATTATTTAATTTAATTAAATGCTTAACATTATTTGATACAAAATTTCCTTTGAGAAACCTTTGGTTAATCACCTCTTAATTTATCATTTTATTATGTTTGGAAACACTTGGAAATTTATTAAGTCGTCTTAACAAAATTAAAAAACCACAGTAATAAACTTTAAAAACACTTAATCTTTTTAGAAGTAGATCTTGGAAATTAACTTAAAACCTTGTAAATATTTTTTTTTTTAAAAACTTGACTTATCTTCCTTTTAAAAACTTATTTAATTTAATTACTTTAAAACTTGTTCAAAATTTATTTGGAAAAATTTATTGAATCATCAAGTTTAAATAAAACCCGAACCATGCTATTAAAATCTCGAGCCAAATCAACATTTACCCGGGCAACATTATTTTCAAATTTTCTTTGAGTCAAAACACCTACAAACCCAAGCTTGAACCCGAGCTATCCTTTTCTTCTCCGATCTTATGATTTCCAGACACACAAAAAACAAGTGAGCATATGCACATCCATTCGGCCTCCTACGATCACCGTCATGACCACCAGAACATCTTTGACAACCACAACCACTAACCCAAACACCCAGATTGTCAAATTTAACCGGGAATCAAAATTGAGCCATCTAGCATTTCCTAGAATCCAACTTCGATTGACACATTCGCGTCGACCTATCGCCATCGACCACCGGTGTGTTTGCCGACCAACCCCAAGCTGTATTACATCACCATGCATCATTTCCACCAAGTCCTCATGACTCCGATGCTACCCTGCCGCTGTTATCGCTTCGAAACTAACATCGACCATAACAGGTCGATGAACCCTAAATCTCTTCCATTCCATCACCACGGTGATTGATAATCTCAATCACTATTTTTCCTAAAACCCTCTATCCATGAGATACCTCCGGTGATGATCATGATGATCAATTTGTCGTCGATTGTCAGAAAATTACCCAAACACGGTTCCCGTTCATCTTGAGGTTTCTTGACATCGACTTGCTTAAAAATCACGAAACCTTCATCCAAAATCATCATTTTGTTATACGAACATGATTGTGTAATCAGACCTTAAAGTTAAAATGTTATATTTTCCTGATAGATATTGATCTTACTGTAAATTTATTATTTTCAAAATATTTACTTAATATTTTTGCCTAATATTATTTTTAGAAATAACTTTACATTATTATAAACGACTTTCTTTCAGGGATCATAGTATGATATGATTTAGACATGAAGACATGATTTTTTCTTGATGAAATGGTAGCTTGTATATGTTAAATAAAGAGATGTACATGCCTACACAAACTTGCATACATCATTCACACACATGTATCTGTACATACTTGCAGCTAATTTACTTTTCTACAACATTTCAAATCAACACCATTACAAGCATAAGAAAAAAAGAAGATCTGGTTTTAAAAGTAAGGTTTGCTCACGTGGATAATTTGAAAGCAGAGGGAAGATTTGAGCCTGGAGATGAAATCTGGAAGCTGAATTTAATATTTGATCTGGATTTTTTTAATGTTGAAGCCTGATGTGCTTTAATCTGAACTGGATTTTGACCCTTAACTTGTTGTATTTTTGAGTTGAATCTTTGCTCTGAGTTTGAAGTGAAGCCATATATTTATTTTTCTTTCTGTCTTCAAGGTTGAAGTTGTATGAGTTGCATTTGTTGCTTAATCTGATTTTCCTTAGGTTAAATCATTGTTGAGTTTAAATCTGGTCTTAATGTTGCATGCCTTTTGATTCAGGTATTCATTTGCTTTGCTTCAGATTTGTATCTGAGACTTGATCTGGATCTTGTTTTTTTTGGCAAAGCCGACGGGTTTAAATGGAACCCTACCATTTTATTGCTACACCAAGAGGACGAAAGAGAACAAGCCAACGGCTTGCAAGAAATACAAGGAAACATGGTGCAACAATCACCGGGAAAACAAAGAAAACACAACACATAAAAGAAGAAGAAAATGAGCATCGAACCAACAGAAGATGTTGGGATCAAAAGCAAAAGAAACATGACAAAAGTCACGCTTAATTTCTTGCATCAAATGCTTCTCGAACTGTTTAGCCGTCAAGGCTTTATCCGGTTGGAAGACACGTCAATTTCTTTCATCTCAGACCACTTTCATGAATCTCTTGACAACGCACGAGAAAAGCCTATTCGAATCAAATTTTCCACCAATATTGTCGTAGATGTACTTCCACTGAACGACGTTGTTAACTCCTTTCCATTTTCTTCCGATTCTCCTAATCCATGTCTTCCATAGTGCATTCAAATAATTGCATTCGAAAAACAAATGCTCGACCATTTCTGGAAATTGATTGTAGAAAACACAATTGATACTAACATGTACCCCTCTAGTTATCAGCTTCATTTTAGTATTAAGACCCCTGTTCATCACTTTCTAGTGGAAAAGATTATCCATCTGATCTTGTTTTTGATTGAACCCGATCTTGTTTTAAGGTTTGAAGAGTTTGTTTTTTAGATTTTATTTTCTGATTTTGATCATTTTGTTTTGATTTGTAGTTGTTTCAGGTTTGATAAAAAAATCAGCCTGATTTGAACATTTTCTTATTTGTATACATTTCCATTTCAAAATAAAAATTGATTTTTTTATTGTTTGTTTTTTTCTTGCCACTTGTCTTTTGTATTAACACTTGTTGTATGCATGATAAAATAATTAAAAATGTCTAAATGTATATTTAAACCTTTTACACTTGTTAAAACAGGTAATTTTGTGTTTAAGTCCTTAATTTTCAATTAGTTTATAATTTTTTTAAACCTTTAACTTAATTTATAAATTTCATTTTTAAACCTTATGTTATTATAAATTTACATTTTTTCATTCACGTTTTAAAATATTTACACATGTCTTTTACATATACTTATGTTTTAAACAAAATTTTATATCATATTTTAAATTTAAATAATCCACTTCCTTTTACATACATATGTATATCTTTAAAGAATATACTTTAAAAATCAATTAAACATTAATAAATAAGTGTATAACATGTATATATTTGAATTTAACTTTTGTAAATTGCTTTTGTAAATCAATTTCAAAATAAAATTTTCAAATCATCATATTATAAATACAAAACAAATTTTTGTATTAGTATTAAATTTTAGAGTTTCCAAATCCAATATATTATTCAAAATATTTATCTCTGAATTTCCAATTAAAAATTCTATTTAAAATCATATTTATATACATTTATATTAATAAAAAAATAAATATCTATTTTTGGAAAATACCAAACTAATTCACAATTTAATTTCAAAAATTAAATTAATTACCAATTTAAATTTAGCTTAAAAATCGGGATTGTTACAGATTCCCCCTTAAGAAAATTTCGTCCCCGAAATTTGCTTGACCGGGAGACAACAAAGAACTGATGAACACATCTGAGATTGAAAATTGATTTACCAGATCAAACTGAATATCCATTCTGCATTTGGTTTACCAAATCAGAATATCATCAATAATTATGAGAACGAATTGTTCAGTTCTCACAAAATACCTAGGTCATCTGGTCTACGAAATATGCAAGGCATTGGTTAGTTCAAAGGATAACTTACCACTCGTAGAATGTTTTTGGACCTAAAACAATAGACAAATAGATTCAATCTTCCACAATTCTCCAACACTAGGTATGGATTCCAAACTCAGGTCGGAATATCTCAAAGTATACACCCACTTGTCCCTCTTCGGACTTTGATCCTCACAAGAAATTACAATAGAATTTCAGATTTGGTTTTAATCGAAATCGTTTATCGATACAAATCTTCATATTTTATTCACCTATTTATTTTAAATAGAATTTTAAATTCATTAAAATTTAAAACAGAAAGCTGATAGGGAACCGATGAAGAAAATATGAAATAGGAACTTATCTACACGATTCGCAGTGCCAACTCGCACCAAAGCTTCTCCCTCGAGCTTCCAGGAAACCATCAAATAAATTGAAATCGTATCAAAGGAGATTGAGAAGAGTTGTTTCCTTGTTGTTACAGGCATTGACCAATTGTAGTGGTACTCCCTGTCCCCTATCTCGTGCTCTTCTTGCACTCATACTTACTATCAGTGGATAGTAAGAGAATTTACTGAGGCATACGGACAAGATATCTTAGGAATTCTCATTATAGGGTATAATTCACCCTATCTTTAATGAGTTACCTAATGTGTTATAATCCTGAGCTAAAGTTCACTCTTCATCTCTGATATCAAATGAAACGACCCTAACTGGACCTTCGAAAATCGGCACCAAATATGAAATGACCCGCAAATCCGTACCCCTTGAGTCAACACTAGTCTATCTAAATCAACTCAAGTTGTACAGAAATACGAACCATTTGGGTTAAAGAAGAAGAGGTAGTAGAAGAAAATAGAAAACAACAACAGAATCTAATCATCGCAGCGGAATAAAATATAATAGATAATAAATAATTTTACTCAAAAACTTAACTATCTCTGTTTATATATTACATCATCAGAGTACATCAATCACAGCTCAACATCAATATCATACAACGGATACACAACAACTCAAGATACACAACAACTCAAACAGCGGAATATATAAATATAAAACAAGTACGAATGTACGTATCGTCATCCAGCTCGTCTCTTGAGCTCTACAACATCATATCCTGTATCCTATAATACTCGGTCTGACCCGAGCATTACAGTTAAATAACACCGGAGTCAGTCTGGAATACCAGCGTGAGAAAATCACACCCAATTGATTATTAAAGTTTCAAAAATCCTTTGAGACAAAAGCATCTCGTAAGACCACGCCACAAATAAACATGTCGGGTTTTTACCCTACGATAGCTAAAACATTTTTTTTATTAAAGTCCTCTGATATTATAATAGTGTCTATACAAAGTAAAATAGAATCTAGCTGAAATGCTTGCATCTCACGTTTCAGCAATAGTTGGGCACAATCAAAACCGTACGGGCGCGTATGGAAAATGGATTCCAACTAATGGCTAGGCACTGGGGTACCACCTGTCACAGTACCTGGTCTAGATCAGCGTACCGAGGAGCCACCCTAATTCCCCTACAACACAAGACCGGAACCATCCCTTACTGGACAGTCCCGAGCAAGATCACCCCGCGGTTGAGATTAGCAACCGCCTACTAAGTCGAAATAAAAGGAACATCTAGACAGGGATGACCTCACCCTCCAGTGGGGGCTACCCACGAAGCCTTGCTGCATAACCCCTGATTTTCAGCCATTCCAATTTGATGAGGCTTGAGGCTAAGCGTTACCTTTATAGAACATAACCTTTAGAATGCCCATCGTCTACCTGACGATGTTTCGCAAGCATTCATCCATACAAGTCCGTCCCGGGTTCGAACGGAACCGAAGGCACTATTCCTACTACATCCATTTTGGAAATATCCTCAGGATTAATAGCGACTAGCCCTTGCACTTCACTGTTCCATCTTCGACTCCAAACTCGTTTACACGAAACGTACAAACCGGATCGAAGTGGTTTTCGAGAAATAAATCTCGATCCCGGTCTCTTCGAAACGATCAGCGCATTTGTCCAATATTGATAGTCGGTTATTTAACTATCAATCAATATTTACAACATCCATCAAACAATAAATAATTTTCCAAATTAGTTATTAACCATAAAATATCTTCACAAGATATATTTCTATTTTCAACCCTTTGAAAACAGTTTCAAAACCATCCTTCTTTTCAGAATAAACTTTCCCAAATATTTTCTATCTCCCTGAAATCACCAAGCACCAAATTAGATTTCTAAAATAATTTAAAACACTTTACTTTGAAATATACTTTAAAATATTCAAGTTAAAATTACTTTAATAATTTGTTAAAAATATATACTATATGGATATTTGAAAATAAGGTTACTAAATAAAATATAAAACTAGATTTCTATTCTAAAAAAAACAAGATACTAAATTACTTCTTAATAAGTACTGCTAAAATAGATTAAAAGAAAATACTTACTTTAGACTTTAAATATTAGAAATAATAAATTTTACGAAACTTGCTTTCTTTAAAAAAAAAAATCTTTAAAACCTATAATTTATATTTAAAAATTTACTTTTAAAAACATGTACTTCGCTATCCAGAGAAAAATTCTAACTTCAATCACTTAAATCAATTTTCCAAATTGATTTCCAATTTATTCCATTTGAAATAAATTTCTTTTCTTACTCAGTTTATTTCAAAATTCATTAGTTATGGATTTTATTATTATTATTATCTGTTTGATTTTTAAATCTTTTAACTGAAATATACAAATTTCAGGCTTTCCCATTTTCTTCTTTGTTCCTTTCAAAATTTAAAATCTTAAATTTAAAATAAATGTTTTGTTCTTTAGATATTAGCATTGGAGTTTAACAATTCATTAACTTCCTATTTATTCAAAATCTCCTTTCTATACTCAAGATTTATTAATTAGAATCCTTATGTCACTTTATTTATTTATTTATTTATTCTTAATTTTATTCAAATTTCCATAATTATTTTACTTACAAATTCACTTCCTTTGTTTTCTTTCCAAAAATCCAATTTATATATTTTTGGAAATTCATTATATCCAATTATATCCAATCAGCATAGCATTCAATATTTCAACATAATTCATCATAAAATATCAAACCATCATAACAGGGGAAATTAAATAATTTAAATAAATGTTGAGGGATCCAGTTGGATCCCTCCAACCTGCTTTCCCTGCATCCACAGACGTTAGCACAACATATAATACCAATTTCTAAATATAATATACTATAGCACATCATTCAATTCAACCACTCAAACAATTATTGAAATTTAATCACTTAAATTTAAATTTTAAACTGAGTGAGATTAACTCACCTTATTCCATTTGTTTGCAGTCCACTTCAATTCTGTCTTGGTTTCCCGGTTTATAACCTTGTATAAACATTACATAATATTTTTATCAACATTTGAGTCAATTGGAACAATTAAATTTCCATTTATAACTTGATTAACCCGTGATTTTATTTTTAAACAAGTAAATTTATTTTAAACTAATTCCCTTAAGATAATTAATTTCCAGTAACTACAACTAAAAATTCAATTAGTTAAGCACATTAATCACCCACACATTATTTTTCCCATTTAATAATCTAATTAACTAAGAATTTTATTTGACCAATTTCCCTCTAGATAAATTGTTTCTGATGACTAAAATAAATTTAATAAGTTAAAAATGTGTCCTAAAATATTAAAGTTAAATAAATAAATTGTGTGTGTATATATGTATATGCTAAAATTACCTTTCTTTTCTTCTGGTAGATATGTATTAAGAATCAAAACAAATATAGGTTTTAATCATTACTGAAATCATTTTCTTTTCTGGAAATAATAACAACATTTTACTTACTGCTTATATTCATATGTATTAATTAGAAATAAATAAAACAACATATCGATACCTCAAAGACTCAACTTCACCACGAGCAGCCACTAGCATCATCGCTCCCTGCACCTACCGAAACCACGCAAACCCTAAGCCACCATCCCGCAAATCAAAATCGCCTGCTTCTCCCCCAAAATGCGATGGCCCAAGAACTTGATCTCGCGAGAAGAGAAAACGCCTATGAATAACCGGACTTTGGAATCAACTGCACCGAAGTGTTCTTCCATTCCACGCCCAGATCCTCCATCCATAACCCGCATCGAAGGACGCGACCTCCATCGCCAGTCACCAGTAGTCGAAAGTCATTACTCGACTCAATGTTAACTCCCTCGAGCGATTGGTGTTGCGGTTCAACGGGGATGGGAAAGTGATAGATACGGATCGTCTCGAGATTCAAAAGTGAGAAGAGGCCGAGGGTCTTGTTCAATTTAGTCTCGGTTTTAATTTAGGGACGAAAATTGATTTCAGTTGCCATTATATTTCTAATTGAACCGAGGAGAGAAAAGTGAGGTTGAGATCCAAAGTGAAGGCTCGAACGCGTTATATTTTACTTCTGTTATTATTATAATTTTTTCTTAGCTTCTGAGGGAAGAGAAGGGACGAAGTGAAAGAAATAATGATGGCGTGTAAAACTTACTCATGTACAGTAATTTGTGGTGAAATAAAAACAGCTGATGAGAGTGATTTGACCTGAATATAATTATATTTGTAATTAAAGTTACATTGTCTTGATTTACGCAGTTTGAAATTTCGAACTCCTATCGAGGAGTGCCGCTAGGCGTTTATAATGTTATACACCTATTCCGAACGCAACGGAAAAAGTTTCGAGCCCTAATTTGATCGTTTGGAGAAGATAACTTTTTGGATCCAGTTATTAAATTAAATTTTCGATATAAATTTAAGTGTGTTTATCAACCGTACGCTCACACAACCACTCCAAACACTACAAAATTTGAAATCCGATAATAATTCAATATTACGGACCCAATGGAACTGGTTTCGTCGAATTCCGAGACTGCGCCTCGGAAGGCTATTTTTAAATTCAATTTAAACAATAAAATTTCATAACCGAACAAACCACTGTAAATTTAAATTTTACAACTTCTATTATCCTCAGTATTATCAATATAAATTTGTAAGCCTTCAAACTATATTTTAACAGGCTTAAAATTCTAGATTCAACAATTTACTCAACTTCTAATTATTAAATTTCTATTATTTAATTATCAAATAAATAGCGATATTTGTAATTCAAGTTAAAATCATTATATTGAATATTTAAAACCACTTAAATATTCCAATTTTAAATGCTCGAAAATTCTGGGTCGTCACATTACTTCCCCCTTAAAAGAATTTCGTCCCCGAAATTACTAGTTAGGAAGAATGGTACAATACCCGTTTGTTTTTCCTCAAATCCAAACAATCCAACATCTAACCCACTATCTTTTTACTAAAAGACCCATTATCATTCTTATTAACTTTCCAAACTTTTCCAAAACCTTCTATAGTTTTCAAATAACTTACTTGTTCAGCTACTCAAATTATAATTCAAAACTAAAATTTGAATTATCAAAAATTTTCTAACTCTCTAAATTTTCGAAAAATTTCGCCAGCGTCACCTTTGCGCGGCTGACTCGGTACAACTACAAAAGGCCTCTACGGGCTTCCAAATCCAAAAGGAAAACAAAAAGCCAAGTGGCTCAATCCAAAATCCCAATCCAATTTCCTACAGAATTTAAACACATACCTTTTTGTTGAGCATTTCAAATTTATCTTTTTGAAATCAAATCCAATTCTCTTTTCCCTTTATATTACCTGCATATCCTGCTTAATACTAATGTCCAATCACAATATTCCCAAATCATCATATCAATTTCCTTAAAAAATGTCAGTATTTATTTCATTCAAATATTAACTTAGATTATATTTGTAGTACCAATTCCCAATTAAGAATTCACTATTCCCTTCTTAAGTTAGTATAAGTATTTTATATGTTTCTTATATTCATTTTCATCTTACCACTTCAGTTTATATCTATTTCTATTCAAATTAATTCTCTCATTTCCATATGAATTCAATTCATCTTTAACTCTGACTATTTGAATTTTATTTTTCATTTATACTGATTCATGTCGCTTTTTTAATTAGCTTCATTTACCAATTTATTTCAATTTCCAGTTTGAACTCGTTTTGATGTTCACTAAAATTTCCAACTCCCAAAATATCTGAAATTTTTTGGCAGAGCCCCCTTTGTACGGAGGAGCTTTTGCAATTTGACAAAAGAGATAAATATATATACATCGACCCACATGGTCGGAAAAACCAAAAACAATTCATATTTCCTATTTTTACTGCGTATGCGTACCTTATTTAGCATTTTAAGCAAGCGGCTTATTATTTTTTGCAAATAGCACAACCAAATCCAGCCACACGCCATCCTGGTAACCTGTACTTGCTCAATTTAAACATGGAAGTGCCAAATATATGAAGTTTAACAGCATATCACTTATTTGCAATAGTTAAAACATATGAATTCTATAAGAAATTCACACCAAACATTTTTCCCGTAAGCAACTTATACAATTTTCATACTAATTCCACTATTCCAATTAATTTATAACCATTTTCATTCAATTTGAATGGTTTCAAACTCAATCGCTTACATTTAATTTATTTCTAATCAAATCGAGCTCATTTTTAATCCAGTTGTTCTCCAAATCAATTTATTTTACTCATATCAATTCATAGCATTTATTTAATCTCGGTTCGTCCAACGACAATTTTTATCACTATGCAATTTGACAATATCCATGTGAATAAATAAGCACTTGAGTTTTATAATCAATATAAATTGACTCCGACTCAACTTACACTTAATTCTATTCCAAAATTGTTCATTTCAAACTATTTTATTTAGCTCAAAGACAATCCAAGCTATTTCATTCAACAACCATTTCTCAACTTATTTAAACCATACTTCATTTGATCCTTATTTATCCCATCCATTATTTATTCAATAAAACAGTTTATACACACAATCCATTAGGAATTTTCATTTCTTTAAATATTATTTATAACCTACCAATTCTATTTCGATCCAAATTCATTTTTACTTGATTCAAATTCAATCCAATACCATAAAACTTGGTTTTAAGTTGAATTCAATTCAACTCTCTTCCATCTATTCATCTTAAGTCAATTTACTTCAAGTTATTCAAATTTTATACTTAAGCTCATTTTCATTTTACAAGTAAATTTTCTTTTCTATTCAACTTAACCCTATCACGATCAAATCTCATTTCAATCTACAATTTCTTTTGATTAGTTATTATAAAATTTAATCTTCCAGATTCAACTCATTCAATTGATTACATGGCCATTTCCAATTTATTTCCATTTAGATGGATTTTATTTGCAATTCATATCATTTCTATTTTAATCCAATTTCATTTTTATTCGATACATTTCAATTATATCTAATTTATTAACACTTCAAGTCGAATTTTAATTAATAGCTCAAGTTCTGATCCACTATCCATTTTCAATTTAGCACCAAATTTCATTAATTCACAATTCCATTACATTCTTAATTTATTTAATTAATTCATTTAATTAATTGCAAGACCATTTCCAATTATATTTTCTTCACTAATGATTCAAGTCGAATTTGATTTATAACTTGAGTTTTATTTCCAAACTTCATTATTAACTCACAATTCAGCTTTATTTAATTAAATTGAGTACTCATGACATATTTCATTATCTAATTTATTATCTAATTAGTTCTTTCCCTATTTATAATTCAATACTTGATTTTGATCTCAAAATCTCTTCATTTAAATTTTTCTTAAGTTCAAATTTATTTTATAAATTCAAGTTTGGATCTTCGTTTTATTTCCAAAACCCCAAACAATATAAATTTTGGGTTTTCTAGCCCACTCTTTTCAATTTTATAAGTCACAACATATTATTTTACACATTTCATTCATTCTATATTTGAATAAATTCATCTTTTATTTTTAACTCGAAATTTACACTTATTTATAACTTAAGCATATTTTATTTCCATGGATTTTTAATTCTATTACAAGTTATTCTAATTTATTTATTCCAATTCAATTCTTATCCAACCTATTTCTTATCCAACTTACTTACATTTATTAAAATAAGAATCTAATTCCATTCCAATAACTCAATTTAATTTTTTATTCCAATTCAGTTAAATTTTTATTTCCCAATTCAAGTTAATTTCATTTTTAACTTTTCACTTTAAATTTACATCCCAATATTCAAAGCTTAAATTTCTTCCTGATTTAAAAATCATCTCAATTTCTAAGCTTACAGCCTATCTCATCAGGATTTTCAAACACCCGGCTTTGGTTTCAAATCATTTTGAAATTACCATTATCTCAAAATTGCACTTCTCAAAAATTTAAACCAATCCTGGTTTTATTCCCAACAAATTTCATTTGAAATTTTCAAAAAAAAAACAACTAGTTTCTCTGAATAAATAAATTTTTGGCAACAATCCATCACTTAGGAATTCGAAAATGAATACTGATGATGCGGCCGTCATCATCAGGATTATTTTCCAATAATCTAAGTGATTTCAATGCTATTTCACTTTCAAAATCCCTTTTAAAACAAATTTCCTTTCAGAAATACCTTTAAAACAATAATGCTACTTTTTTTTTAATCTTCAAAACACTTCCAAATTTCCGGGATTTTAAATTTCCAAATCCTGCTTAAATCACTTTTAAATATAATTCATTTGCACAGCTTATGCTCATACAAATTATCATTTGATTATATTTCAATTTATAATTTACCTTTATAATTCACATTTATAAATTTCATTTCATAATTGAATTTATCTCCTTAATCTTTGGTTGTATTTACAATTTCTGGTTAAATTTCCACTCAAAATGATAATAATTTAAATATCATCATTCCTAACATCCAAGCAACCATATATTAGCTAAATAGTTTCAAAAACTTTTCTTTATATCAAAATATGTTTTTGGGTAAAATTATTTCATTTACCCACATTTAAAACAATATCGTGTCAATTGTTCTATTTAAGCGTTTAGAAACCCCTTCGATACAGTTGTCCAGACTGTGCCGACGAAGGTTCATATGCCACTCAATAAACCAATCAACACAATTTTAAAACAATTTATATTCACTAACAAATACGCGCTCATATCTATTAATACGCTCAAATTCATTCTAGAGTACTATGGACTCTAATTTAAATGAGTAGTTCCCACTAGAGCCAAGGTTATCACCAACCTATGCTCTGATATCAAGTGAAACGACCCACAAATCCGTACCCCTTGAGTCAAAACTAGTCTACCTAAATCAACTTAAATTGTACAGAAATACGAACTATTTGGGTTAAAGAAGAAGAGGTAGAAGAAGAAAATAGAAAACAACAACAGAATCTAACCATCGCAGCGGAATAAAATATAATAGATAATAAATAATTTTACTCAAAAAAATTAACTATCTCTGTTTATATATTACATCATCAAAGTACATCAATCACAGCTCAACATCAATATCATACAATGGATACACAACAACTCAAGATACACAACTCAAACAGCGGAATATATAAATATAAAACAAGTACGAATTTACGTATCGTCATCCAGCTCGTCTCCTGAGCTCCACAACATCATATCCTGTATCCTATAATACTCGGTCTGACCCGAGCATTACAATTAAATAACACCCGAGTCAGTCTGGAATACCAGCGTGAGAAAATCACACCCAATTGATTATTAAAGTTTCAAAAATCCGTTGAAACAAAAGCATCTCGTAAGACCACGCCACAAATAAACATGTCGCGTTTTTACCTTACGATAGCTAAAACATTTTTTTATTAAAGTCCTCTGATATTATAATAGTGTCTATAGAAAGTAAAATAGAATCTAGCTAAAATGCTTGCATCTCACGTTTCAGCAATAGTTGGGCACAATCAAAACCGTACGGGCACGTATGGAAAATGGATTCCAACTAATGGCTAGGCACTGGGGTACCACCTGTCACAGTACCTGGTCTAGATCAGCATACCGAGGAGCCACCCTAACTCCCCTGCAACACAAGACTGGAACCATCCCTTACTGGACAGTCTCGAGCAAGATCACCCCGCGGTTGAGATCAGCAACCGCCCACTAAGTCGAAATAAAAGGAACATCTAGACAGGGATGACCTCACCCTCCAGTGGAGGCTACCCATGAAGCCTTGCTGCATAACCCCTGATTTTCAGCCATTCCCATTTGATGAGGCTTGATGCTAAGCGTTACCTTTATAGAACATAACCCTTAGAATGCCCATCGTCCACCTGACGATGTTTCGCAAGCATTCATCCATACAAGTCCGTCCCGGGTTCGAACGGAACCGAAGGCACTATTCCTACTACATCCATTTTCAAAATATCCTCAGGATTAGTAGCGACTAGCCCTTGCACTTCACTGTTCCATCTTCGACTCCAAACTCGTTTACACGAAACATACAAACCGTATCGAAGTGGTTTTAGAGAAATAAATCTCGATCCCGGTCTCTTCGAAATGATCAACGCATTTGTCCAATATTGATAGTCGGTTATTTAACTATCAATTAATATTTACAACATCCATCAAACAATAAATAATTTTCCAAATTATTTATTAACCTCAAAATATCTTCACAAGATATATTTCTGTTTTCAACCCTTTGAAAACAGTTTCAAAACCATCCTTCTTTTCAGAATAAACTTTCCCAAATATTTTCTATCTCCTCTGAAATCACCAAGCACCAAATAAGATTTCTAAAATAATTTAAAACACTTTACTTTGAAATATATTTTAAAATATTCCAGTTAAAATTACTTTAATAATTTGTTAAAAATACATACTATATGGATATTTGAAAATAAGGTTACTAAATAAAATATAAAACTAGATTTCTATTCTAAAAAAAACAAGATACTAAATTACTTCTTAATAAGTACTGCTAAAATAGATTAAAAGAAAATACTTACTTTAGACTTTAAATATTAGAAATAATAAATTTTACGAAACTTGCTTTCTTTTAAAAAAAACATCTTTAAAAACTTTAATTTATATTTAAAAATTTACTTTTAAAAACATGTACTTGGCTATCCAGAGAAAAATTCTAACTTCAATCACTTAAATCAATTTTCCAAATTGATTTCCAATTTATTCCATTTGAAATAAATTTCTTTTCTTACTCAGTTTATTTCAAAATTCATTACTTGTGGATTTTATTATTATTATTATTATCTGTTTGATTTTTAAATCTTTTAACTTAAATATACAAATTTCAGGCTTTCCCATTTTCTTCTTTATTCCTTTCAAAATTTAAAATCTTAAATTTAGAATAAATGTTTTGTTCTTTAGATATTAGCATTGGAGTTTACAATTCATTAACTTCCTATTTATTCAAAATCTCCTTTCTATACTCAAGATTTATTAATTAGAATCCTTATGTCACTTTATTTATTTATTTATTTATTCTTAATTTTATTCAAATTTCCATAATTATTTTACTTACAAATTCACTTCCTTTATTTTCCTTCCAAAAATCCAATTTATATACTTTTGGAAATTCATTATATCCAATTATATCCAATCACCATAGCATTCAATATTTCAGCATAATTCATCATAAAATATCAAACTATCATAACAGGGGAAATTAAATAATTTAAATAAATGTTGAGGGATCCAGTTGGATCCCTCCAACCTGCTTTCCTGCATCCACAGACGTTAGCACAACATATAATACCAATTTCTAAATATACTATACTATAGCACATCATTCAATTCAACCACTCAAACAATTATTAAAATTTAATCACTTAAATTTAAATTTTAAACTGAGTGAGATTAACTCACCTTATTCCGTTTGTTTGCCGTCCACTTCAATTCTGTCTTGGTTTCCCGGTTTATAACCTTGTATAACATTACATAATATTTTTCTCAACATTCGAGTCAATTGGAACAATTAAATTTCCATTTATAACTTGATTGACCTGTGATTTTATTTTTAAACAAGTAAATTTATTTTAAACTAATTCCCTTAAGATAATTAATTTCCAGTAACTACAACTAAAAATTCAATTAGTTAAACACATTAATCACCCACACATTGTTTTTCCCATTTAATAATCTAATTAACTAAGAATTTTATTTTACCAATTTCCCTCTAGATAAATTGTTACTAATGACTAAAATAAATTTAGTAAGTTAAAAATGTGTGCTAAAATATTAAAGTTAAATAAATAAATTGTGTGTGTATATATATATGCTAAAATTACCTTTCTTTTCTTCCGGTAGATATGTATTAAGAATCAAAACAAATATAGGTTTTAATCCTTACTGAAATCATTTTCTTTTCTGGAAATAATAACAACATTTTACTTACTGCTTATATTCATATGTATTAATTAGAAATAAATAAAACAACATATCGATACCTCAAAGACTCAACTTCATCACGAGCCGCCACTAGCATCATCGCTCCCTGCGCCTACCCAAACCACGCAAACCCTAAGCCACCATCCCGCAAATCAAAATCGCCTGCTTCTCCCCTAAAATGCGACAGGCCTAAGAACTAGATTTCGTGAGAAGAGAAAACGCCTATGAATAACCGGACTTTGGCATCAACTGCACCGAAGTGTTCTTCCATTCCACGCCCCGATCCGCCATCCATAACCCGCATCGAAGGCCGCGACCTCCATCGCCAGTCACCAGTAGTCGAAAGTCTTTACTCGACTCAATGTTAACTCCCTCGAGCGATTGATGTTGCGGTTCAACGGGGATGGGAAAGTGATAGATAAAAATCGTCTCGAGATTCAAAAGTGAGAAGAGGCCGAGGGTCTTGTTCAATTTAGTCTTGGTTTTAATTTAGGGACGAAAATTGATTTCAGTTGCCATTATATTTCTAATTGAACCGAGGAGATAAAAGTGAGGTTGAGATCCAAAGTGAAGGCTCGAACGCGTTATATTTTACTTCTGTTATTATTATAATTTTTTCTTAGCTTCTGAGGGAAGAGAAGGGACGAAGTGAAAGAAATAATGATGGCGTGTAAAAATTACTCATGTACAGTAATTTGAGGTGAAATAAAAACAGCCGATGAGAGTGATTTGACCTAAATATAAATATATTTGTAATTAAAGTAACATTGTCTCGATTTACGCAGTTTGAAATTCGAACTCCTATCGAGGAGTGCCGCTAGGCATTTATAATGTTATACACCTATTCCGAACGCAACGGAAAAAGTTTCGAGCCCTAATTTGATTGTTTGGAGAAGACAACTTTTTGGATCCAGTTATTAAATTAAATTTTCGATATAAATTTAAGTGTGTTTATCAACCGTACGCTCACACAACCACTCCAAACACAACGAAATTTGAAATCCGATAATAATTCAATATTACGGACCCAATGGAACTGGTTTCGTCGAATTCCGAGACTGCGCCTTGGAAGGCTATTTTTAAATTCAATTTAAACAATAAAATTTCAAAACCGAACAAACCACTGTAAATTTAACTTATACAACTTCTATTATCCTCGGTATTATCAATATAAATTTGTAAGCCTTCAAACTATATTTTAACAGGCTTAAAATTCTAGATTCAACAATTTACTCAACTTCTAATTATTAAATTTCTATTATTTAATTGTCAAATAAATAGCGATATTTGTAATTCAAGTTAAAATCATTATATTGAATATTTAAAACCACTTAAATATTCCAATTTTAAATGCTCGAAAATTCTGGGTCGTCACAAAATACATCACTCGTATTCGAATGCTGCAGATCTAAACGTCGAACCTGGTTCGTCGGAGCTTATAACATATTAAGTACAACAACATAGCGGAAGAAAATGAATAACATCATTGATACACAACAGTTGATTACAATAATGATACAACAAGAATTGATCAATATTATCAGAGATACAAGATACAATGGAACGAAATAACTCCAACGGCAGCGGAACACAATATCACCAAAAGGTCTTCCAAAGGATAATCCAACATGTAAAACTTCATTGCCAAATCTCAAAAGACTGCAATCCAGAAGCTCGAAACACCATCACGTTGAACTAAGCAAGGTCAGTCCAAGTGAACAAATGCTATCGCCAAATCCAAAGACTGGATGCCATTGAATCTATACCTACTATTTGATTATCTGAAAATCCCAACTCAAGGCTGCCCATGTGGAAAATTGTGGGCATCCAAAGTTTAGAAAGGGAATAATAAACTCTAGGTCAGTCATGGGACTGGTGTGAGCAAACAAAAACAGTTTATCTTTATCAAAAGCAAAATAAAAGAATTTAAAAGAAATTCGCAATGCCTTCTGGAAAATGAAACTACCATAAGGCTTCCCCGCACACACACGCACAATGCAAGCGCACAATTGGAGGAGATTTCTCCTTATGATAGTCAAACATGCTTGATATGCAAAAATCTTTTGATATTATTATTAGTGCATAGTGGAAAACATTTACAAGTATAATACTTAATCTTAGCCGGCATACGTACCATTATAGTATGCCTACTATAGCTACCATATTAGATGGCATGTTCTACAACAAAAACCGTACAAGGCGCATATTGGAGATTGGATTTCCAACAAATGGTCGGAATAAGGAACTTCCTATTGCCACATGGGTACGCCTCTGGAGGGATGCCCCGAGAACTTAACCATCTCTCTATCAACACAAGGCCGGGTTACCTCTGTAACTAGGTAACTACTGATATGGGTATGCCACACCCGGTCGTAACCAACCTTTATTCGAGTGCTCGATACCAACAACCACAAAGCAATGTATTTGCAGTAACCACATAGGTTAAATATCTGGGCTCCATACCTTGATACCATCTCCATCCAAAAGGACATGGACACACCCTCAAGGGATGGTCCCCCCAAATAACCTTGCCACATCTTTCCTGTTTTGACCATTCCGGGGTATGGTCCGACGAGGTCACGCACACAAAGCTACGCTTTTCACAAAGCCATGCTCCAATCAACACATGATCAACAACACTTCGTATGCCACATTACCAAATTGGGAATGTATCACTAGTAATCATCAACTACACAACCTCTGAGCTCGTACATCTCAGAGAAGGGTGTTAAGCTAAGAGAATAAATTCTCCATCACCAAACAGAAATGTATTTGATAGAAACCTGCTTTACAACTCAAAGTGTAATGTCAGACATATATCCATACAATCTGTCCCTGGTTCAAACAGAACCAAAGGCACTTCACAAAGAAGCCCTTGCAATCTGGGTATTCACAATCACGATTGGACTCCCCATCACATATGAAGATCTCTATACCGTAGCTACTCAATGCAGAGTCATTCGACGGGTAATCTTTTCATTCTCGAAAATACCCGGTCTCCACCATCGGTCTTCAAATGCAATCCATAACGTCGTATCATTATTCAGAATGGGTTATATGAAACAAGGTCCTCTTCCGGCTAAACAGAATAATGAGCGCAATATTTAAAAACATATGGATTTTGAGATCTTAATTAAGTCTCTACTTATTACCCAAAACCTTTCTTCAAATGGTTTAAATAAATTACCATTTTCAAATCTTTAAATAAAAAGATTCACTTCATAAAATTTACCAATCTTCCATAAAGATTCATTCATAGTTTTTAAAACTATTTCAATTCCAAATCTTTTAATCAAAAGATATACCTTTAAGATCCTCTTTAATTTTCGAAACAAGGTTCAACCATCTTTCACAAAGATTTATTTATAGCTTTCAAAACTATTCTTAATTCCAAATCTTTTATACCAATGATACACCTTTAAGATCTTCTTTCATTTGAAAACAAAGTTCACCATTAGAAAAGATTCATTTATAGCTTTTCAAAACAATTTTCCTTTCAAATTGGATTAACTCATCCAATCATTAAATCAAAGACTCAATTCATAGCTTTCAAAACCATTTCCACAGATTCGTTCATAACTTGGAAAACCATTTTTATTTCTAACTTGAAATCCTCAACACAAATTGGAAATATTTTCTTTATATGAAAGCTATTATTATTTAAAAACAAATAATTTTCGTTTTAGAAAAATCCGATTACATTTGCACAAGCTAAAACCCTTCAAGTATAAAACTTGGGTTAAATTCAAATTCCCAAAAGAATACTTTAAAAATGGTTTAAAACCCATATTATATAACTTGTATAACCTTTTTAAACCATAATTTCCAAACATATATTCATAAAACTTAATTTCAAATCTTGAATTCCAATTCAAATAAAACTATTTAAATTTCATAACTTAATCAAGTTATTCAAAATAACATTTATCTTTTACAAATTCTTTTCAAAATCTTTTCATATTCAACCCAATTCTATTTCCAAAATCATTTAGATTCAAACCTCATCTTTTAAACAAAATAGATTTCAAAATATCGGTGACTTAACCGATTTCCTCATGCAATCCATATTTGTGTATGTATGGTGTAGTCCAGGGGTTCTACACAATAGTGCAACATCATCAATCATCACAATCAAAACACAGCAATATCGATAAGCGATATGATCTATAACGCTTACTGTTCATTCATAGATTCACATATAATATACAAATGTATCATAGATAAATAATAAATTATACACAGCTCAATTCACAGAACAAAATATCACAGATCAGCTAGGACAATCAATTCAAGGCATCACATACAATACAAACATTCATAAGTAATCCAAGCATTCAATAATCATTTATAGGCAGGATTAATTAATTGTTTAATCCTTAGTTAATTCAATTAAATTTTCAATTAAATTAATTTCTTATGAATTAATTACTCAATCCTGATTATAAATTAACTTAATCCAGATTAATAAATTACTAATCCTAGTTAATTAACATTAATTAATTACAAACCGTTTTAATTATTCAACCTTTAATCATTTATTAATTAACCTTTAATAATAAATTAATTAACCCTTAATTATTAATTTATCAACCTTAATTTATAAATCAATTAACCCTTAATCATTAAATAATTAACCTTTAATTATTTAATTATTCTTTAATTAATTAATCTTTATTAATTACATTAATTAATTAACCATTTATTAATTATCCTTAATTAATTACCATAAGTGATTATCCCTAATAAATTTCATTAATTAGTTAACCTTTAATTAATTATCCTCAAATTAATTACCTTAATTAATTAATCACATTAATTAATTATCCTTTGATCTTTAATTAACCTTTAATTATCATATAATTAACACTTTAATCACTTTTATTAATAAATCATAAATTTTAGAAAATAAAACCTTCTATACTAATTAATCACATTAACTAATTTTCTTTTAATTTATCTCATAATTTAGTTTTCTTAGGACCATTAAGTAATTACACTTAATTAATTCAATTAATAAGACCTCAAATATTTAAAATAATTCATTTATTTCAACTATCACTTAATTATTTAATTTAATTAAATGCTTAACATTTATTTGGTACAAAATTTTCTTTGAGAAACCTTTGGTTAATCACCTCTTAACTTCATCATTTTATTAAGTTTGGAAACATTTGGAAATTTATTAAATCGTCTTAACAAAATTACAAAACTGTATTAATAAACTTTAAAATTACTTAATCTTTTTAGAAATAGATCTTGGAAATTTATTTAAAACCTTGTAAATAAATTTTCTTTGAAAAACTTGACTTATCTTTCTTTTAAAAACTTATTTAATTTAATAAACTTTAAAACTTGTTCAACTTTTATTTGGAAAATTTATTGAATCATCACGTTTAAATAAAACTCGAACCATATTATTAAAATCTCGAGCCAAATCAACATTTGCCCGAGCAACCTTGTTTTCAAGTCTGCTTCGAGTCAAAACACCTACAAACCCAATCTTGAATCCAAGCAATCCTTTTCTTTCACGATCTCATGATTTCCAAACACGCCAAAAACAAGTATGCACATGCACATCCATTCTGGCCTCCTACGATCACCGTCATGACCAGTAGAATATCGTTGACAACCACAACCACTAACCGAAACACCCAGATTGTCAAATTTAACTGGGAATCAAAATCGAGCCTCTAGCATTTCCTGGAATCCAACTTTGATCAACACATTTGCCTCGACCTATCTCCACCGACCATCGGCGTGTTTGCCGACCAACCCCAAGCTATATTACATCATCGCGCATCATTTCCACGATGTCCCCATGACTCTGATGCTACCCTGCCGCTACCATCGCTTCGGAAATAACATCGACCATAACAGGTCGAGGAACCCTAAATCACTTCCATCCAATCACCACGGTGATTGATAATCTCAATCATTATTTTTCCTAAAACCCTCTATCCATGAGCTACCTCCAGTGATGATCATGATCAATTCGTCGTCGATCGTCAGAAAATTACCCAAACACGGTTCTCGTTCGTCTCGAGATTTCTCGACATCGACTTGCTTAAAAATCACGAACCTTCATCTAAAATCATCATTTTGTTATACGAACATGATTGTGTAATCATATCTTAAAGTTAAAATGTTCAATTTTCCTAATATATATTGATCATACTGTAAATTTATTATTTTCAAAATATTTACTTAACATTTTTACATAATATTATTTTTACAAATAACTTTACATTGTCATAAACGACTTTTTTTAGGGATCATAGTTTGAAATGATTTAGACATGAAGATATGATTTTTTTCTTGATGAAATGGTAGCTTGTATATGTTAAACAGAGAGATGTACATGCCTACATAAACATGCATACATCATTCACACACATATATCTGTATAAACTTGCAGCTAGTTTACTTTTCTACAACATTTCAAATCATCACCATCACAATCATAAGAATCAAAAAAGATCTGGTTTCAAAAGTAAGGTTTGCTCACCTGGATAGTTTAAAAGCAGAGAGAAAGATTTGAGCCTGGAGATGAAATCTGGAAAATGAATTTAATATTTTATCTGGATTTTTTTGATGTTGAAGCCTGATGTGCTTTAATGTGAACTGGATTTTGATCCTTAACTTGATGTATTTTTGAGTTGAATCTTTGCTCTGAGTTTGAAGTGAAGCCATATATTTATTTTGCTTTCTGGCTTCTAGGTTGAAGTTGTAAAAGATTGAGTTGCATTTGTTGCTTGATCTGATTTGCCTTAGGTTAAATCATTGTTGAGTTTAAATCTGGTCTTAATGTTGCATACCTTTTGATTCAGCTGTTCATTTTCTTTGCTTCAGATTTGTATCTGACACTTGATCTGGATCTTGTTTTTGATTGAACCTGATCTTGTTTTAAAGTTTGAAGAGTTTGTTTTTAGATTTTTATTTCTGATTTTGATCTTTTTGTTTTGATTTGTAGCTATTTCAGGTTTGATAAAAAAATCAGCCCGGTTTAAACATTTTCTTATTTGTATACATTTCCATTTCAAAATAAAAATTGATTTTTTTGTTTTTTTCTTTCCACTTGTCTTTTGTATTAACACTTGTTGTATGCATGATAAAGTAACTAAAAATGTCTAAATGTATAACTAAACCTTTTACACTTGTTAAAACAAGTAATTTTGTGTTTAAGTCCTTAATTTTCAATTAGTTTATAAATTTTTTTTTAAACCCTTAACTTAATTTATAAATTTCATTTTTAAACCTTATGTTATTATAAATCTACATTTGTTCATTCACATTTTAAAATATTTACACATGTCTTTTACATATACTTATGTTTTAAACAAAATTTTATATCACATTTTAAATTTAAATAATCCACTTCCTTTTACATACATATGTATATCTTTAAAGAATATAATTAAAAAATCAATTAAACATTAATAAATAAGTGTATAATATGTATATATATTTGAATTTAACTTTGTAAATAGCTTTTGTAAATCAATTTCAAAATAAAATTTTCAAATCATCATATTATAAATACAAAACAAATTTTCCTATTAGTATTAAATTTTAGAGTTTCCAAATCCAATATATTATTCAAAATATTTTAACTCTAAATTTCCAATTAGACATTCTATTTAAAATCATATTTATATACATTTATATTAATAAACAAATAAATATCTATTTAATATGGAAAATACCAAATTAATTCAAAATTTAATTTTAAAAATTAAATTAATTACCAATTTAAATTTAACATAAAAATCAGGTACTTTACATGTACCTTACACACCATTTTATATTCAAAATCTCTTAATCGAAAGTAAAATATAAGAAGTGGAATAGAAGGAAAAACGTTAAAATTGTAAAATATACACAAGTTACATTATTTTAATATAAAAAATTGAGACTCCAATCTAAGAATTAACATTTCACTTTGGGAGGAATTTTGGGGGTTTTAATGTGATGTTTTCGTAAATCAAAATTCCCCAAGGCATATATCAAATCCAAACCACACTGTTCAATTATTAAAATAGAAAGACTAAGGCAGTGTTTGGTTTAAAGACAAATTTTGTGTTTTCCTTTCAAATATGTATATCAAATATGGGAGGAATGAAGTGATGACGGAGGTGATGGAAGGATAACGGAGAGACAACGGAGAGGATGGAAGGACGATGGAAGGATGGATTGTTTCTCGTGCTTCTGTTATTTTCCAAAGCAGAAAAAAAAATTGTTTTCAATTTTGTATGTTAATTTTGTTTTCTAAATTGGTCATTTTCGAAAATATATGTGTGTCTTGTGCATTTTTGTACGAACGAAAATCCAAAACTAAAATGACAAAGCAAACACAGCTTAAGATTTTCACTTAAAACAGGTTCTTAACTCTTCCTCTTTTTCGATTTGTCATGCCTACAATAATCTTTTTCAGATCTCCCCTTTTATATATATATATATACATACACACACACACAGACACACACACAGATATATATATATATATATATATAACATAAGGGAATGTACATATAGATTAGATTCAGAAATTAAGGAATTGGAGGAGAATAGAATTGGAAATAAAATATTAAAAATTCAGAATCTGTTACCTGAAATCCTATAGAACTTTTCAAAATCCTTGAAGAGAGAGATTGGAAGAATTTTCCTTAGTTATCAAAATAATTTATTAATAAAAATAAGGGGGCTAGGCTCTTATTTATAGTGATTGGAATGCTCCAAAACCGTCATATTTAAGTCGATTTAACCTAATAAAATATAGATCGTTAACTGTTGCAAATACACCCAAGACGCCACACGACAACCTGTCAACCAGCCCAAGGAAGGCGGTTGACTGTTACGTTTATTTTGGGAACTGTTTATTCTGCCGTTATTTTATTTATTTATTTATTACCCTAATCAATTACTTAATGTTAACATTGATTTTAACGATTACTTAAACGTCAAGTCTAATTAATGTTACTTTTCAAATTTCAATTTAAGAATTATTATTTGAATTTGAATTGTATTTAAATTACTTTGAATTTGAAAACTTTAAACATCCACAACTTTTCCGTTTGAGTTCCATTTTCAACATATTATATATAAAAATTAATCAGAAAATCGCCATGAACCCAACGAGATAACATTCATGGTCATATTCTAACTTCTGTAAAATTTTCATTTTTAGCCTTATCTTATTTAATTAATTTATCTAATTAATTTATTTATTATTAATTTTCATGGGGTGGCACACTTACCCCATTGGTGTATCCTCGAGTCTGGCCAGCATACCTTAAGTGTTTTTAGTATAGGATTTCTGGAATCCCTAGTTAGGAATGACATTTTAATTTTATGTTGTTGGCTAATTTTTTCTCTTTTTTGTATGTATGTTGTGTGATGTTAAAATCCATTTGCAAATTTTGTGAATTTCTCGTATGTTCTTTACTTAGTTGTACTTTTTTTTGATTTCGCTTCGTATGGACTTGTTTGATTTGTAACCAATTTTGTTTGGTCAAGATTCGTAGATGACCACCCTAGAAGGGAAGCTTAATTCTGCTTTGACTAGGGTTGCAAAATTGGAAGGTTTGTTAAGGGATCATGAAGGCATATACAGGGTCATACATATGAATGAAACTAAAGCCTTAGAACGCAAAGTGATGAATTTAATGAGCAAATTGCAAGGCAAATTAACATTGATGATACTCCTACTTCTCTGCTTGGGGAAAGTCCTGACATCGTTCTTACGTAGTAGAAAGAGTTAAAAAATTATTATGATGCCAAACTAGCTGAGTTAAGAGATAGGTATGAAAAAGGGTCAGAAACTGCCGATAGTGGCAGCTCACCTTATATTTCTACTGTGTAGGAACTCTTTAGTTCTTACATAAGAACTACTACAAGAATAATGGATTAACTTTGGTAAGAGATTGAAAAATTTTGGAGCGTGGCTATAGGATGTGGTAATGCCTTTGAAAACAAAATTTTTAGATTGAATCCAAGGCTTGCCTTGATGCTATTGCTACTTCCCAAGGTTGATTAGACAGGGCTTCCCTATTGGAGCAGCTTCATAGCTAGAAGATAGGAAAGGTCATAGGGGAAATAGGTACAAAGCATGCAGTTGATGTTTTTACTCGATTATGGATTGAGCTTGATCTAACCTTTTTATATAATTGTGTGGATTATGAATTTGATCCGTAGGACTTTGATGATGCCTAGGCAGGAGCTAATCTTGACCCTCGCATCGCTTATGGCCATGCTACACTTGGTCGCTCATCAGTTCTTATAATTGAATTGAATGGTCCATCTCCTATATTTTAACATGAGGGTAGCTCTCCTCAACGTCCAATGTCACATTCCCGCAGAACATATTGTATCCCTTTTGTACTTTTTAAAGTATTTTTAGAAGTATGGGTGAGCACAATACTTGGTGTGCATTAACAGGACTAAATAAATATAAGGAAAATCCTTGTTTTTTAATATTTACTTGGCAATCTTTAAATAATTTTTGGAATTACATGCGTTTTGATAATTGTTGTGCATCATAGGATTTGCTTTTTTCTTGCTATTTTTGAACTTGTTGTTTCAATAGTTCATGCTTCCTGAATGTTTTTTTGGGTGTCTAAACCCTATCGTGCGCTTGGCACAGTCTACCCTACTGTTTTGGGATAGACTATTCTTGATTGTGAAGCCAGGTCGTGTATTTATAACCTTTTAGATTCGTGCACATGGTTTTTTGTACTTGTTCAGCCTCTCTAATATCCTTAAGTCCAATGTGGGTATGTTAATAGAATTAACGTAGTGAGATTTTTATACCGGTTCATGCCGTCCAATATCCCTATATCCAGTTAGTTATTTGGGTGGACGGCCCATGCTGCATTTTGTGATGTTTTGTTTGATAGTTGGTTCAGGCCATCTAATATCCCTATATCTAATGTAATTATTCAACTATATCAAATAAATTGACACGGGGAGATTTTTATACTGGTTCAGATCATCTAATATCCTTATAGTTCTTTGTATTATCGCTTTCCATAACAATTACAATATTTATTGCTAAGTAGCGTAAACTACACAAAATAGGATCCAAGGTGCTCCAAGTTCCATGTTCTTGGAACTAGGTTTCCATCAGGTTTCGACAGTCGGTATGCACTGTTGGCCAATACTTCTGCTATGACTAACAGGTCTTCCCAATTTAGGCCTAGAGCTGCATCTACTGGGTCCTTCGTGTTGGCCATTACTGTTCACAGTACCAAATCCTCCCTGTAGAAGTTTCTTTCTTTGAGTCTTGTGTTGTAATTTCTTAACATTTGTTATGGGTATGCGGTAGATACTACTGCTGCCTTGTCTCTTCTCTCTAGAATGAGATCAAGGGCAGCATCTTTTAGCTTCATGTTCTTCTCTGTTATGTAGGATATTCTTCTATGCCAGAGAATTTCTACTTCAATGGGGAGCATGGCCTCCTATCCATAGATTAATGAGCCTGTTGGAGATCTGGTCGAGGTTCTATAAACCCATAGTACTAAAGATAATTCTTTTGTCCACTTCCCTTTTGCTTTCTGCAGCCTTTTCTTAAGAAACTTCTTGATGGTCTTATTTGCTACTTTGACCTACCCATTTGCATGTGGGTGCACCATAGAGGAACAATTTCTAATTATGCCATTCATTTCACAAAGTTTTGTGAATTCTTTACTTTCAAATTGGGTTCATTATCATAGATTAACTTGTGGGGGATTCCAAACCTGGTAATTATGTTTTTCTCTACAAAGGTGACTATTTTCTTCGTAGTGATTGTAGCTAAGTGTTCCGCCTCTACCCATTTAGTGAAGTAATTAGTGCTACTATTGCACACTTCGTTCCTCTGTTTGATATAGGAAGTGGACTTATTAAGTTAATTCCTCACATGTCAAAGGTCCATGGGCTAGCTAGTGGGATGAGCTCGTGGATGGCTGTCTAGGGATATTCACGAATCTTTGACACTTATCACATCTTCTAACAAATTCCCTTCCATCCTGGAGTGTTGTAGGCCAGTAATTACCATGCATTAGTACCTTTTTGCTAACGTGGTTCCCCTAGAATGGTCCTTGCATTGCTCTCCATGTACCTCTCTCATAACTTACACTCCCTCTTCTTTGGAAACACACCTAAGATAAGGGGTGGAATACCCTCTTTTGTATAATTTGCAATCAAAGAATGAGTAGTTCAAGCCTGATACCTTATTTATTGGGTTTTATTTCTGCTTGGGGGCAAGATTCCATTTAGCAAAAGGTGTTTGATAGTGGTCATCCAATTGTTCTCCTCGATTTGCTAAAGTGGAGGTCTAATTGGGGACTGTTATTGGTTTATCTCTATTTCTTGGTCCTGGTCCCATTGAATTATTGCCCTCTGAGCTCGGTTTAGGCCCAGTATTTGATTATCTTTTATGATACTTGGGTTTGCTCGATGTTCTATCAGGACCACCTTTATTCCATTTTCCGCTTGTGCTTGTAGGTTTTGGCAAACGAATCGGCGAAGGAGTTGTTCTCATGTTGAATCTGTTCTATACTAAATTGCTTGAGCCGCTATAGTAGTTTTTGGAAATTTCTACATACTTGGCTAAGGTTGAATCTTTTTCTTAGTAATTACCCTGCACTTGATTTACAACTAACTGGAAATTGCTGTAAATTTTTATATGGGTTGTCTTCATTACATGAGCCATTCTTAAGCCTGTAAGAAGAGCTTTATATTCCGCTACATTGTTGGTCGCCTTGAACCCAAGCTGCACTACTCCATACAATTTCACTTATCTGGAGTAACAATCATATATTTGATTACTACTCCCAGCTCATTTGGAGCTCCATCAACAAATAGGTCCAGGACTGCAGGATGAATGTTTCTTCCACTGATTAGGGCTCGGCTGGATGTGACGTTCTACGATGAAGTCTGCTAGTACTTCACTTTTGATTACTTTTCTTGGACAGTAGGTGATGTTATATTGGTTGAGCTCAGTTGCCTATTTTATCCAGTGGCTTGATGTCTCTGCCTTCTATAGTATTTTCCTTAAGGGTTTATCTATGAGGACTTTGATGGGATATGCTTGGAAATAAGGTCATAACTTTCTTATCGTGAGGAGTAGTTGTAAACTAGCTTCTCATGACTAAGTAATTTAATTCTGATATCGATAAACACTTAATTGTGAGGTAAATGCGCCTTTGAGTCCCTTCGTCTTCTCAAATCACTATAGCACTAACATCTTTATCGGTTATAGCTAAATATGCACATAATCCTCACCTATTACTGGTTTAGGTAAAATAGGAGTGTTTCCAAATGGTCTCTTAAGTTTTGGAACAGAACATTACATTCCTCCGTCCATTCAAAACATTGCACTTTCTTTACCTGATCAAAGAATGGTATGCACTTGTCAGTTTCCTTCGAGATGAACCCACTTATTATCCTATCATTTAAGATCATGAGATCCTTTTGCTACATTGGGATTCCCCATTTTCTTATGGCTTAACCTTTTCTAGGTTTTCTTTAATGCCATGAGCGCTTACTACATACCCTAGGAATTTTCCCGACTGAATAGTAAAAGTACATTTTACTGGCTTCTGCTTTATATTGTATTGCCTTAGGACTTTGAATGTTTGTTCCAAGTCATGGACGTGATCTGGTGCTACTTTTGACTTTACTAGCATGTTATTTATGTACATCTCAACATTTTTCTGATCTGATCTGAGGACATCAAATTAACTAGTCTTTGATAAGTTTCCCTAGCATTTCTATGCCCGAACGGCATGACTTTGTACCAGTACATTCCTTTGTCAGTTATAAAACTAGTACACCCTTAATCTAGCATGAACATAGCTATTCGATTACACCCTGAATATGCATCCATGAACGAAAGCAGTTTATGTTCACCTTGTTGCATTCACTAGCTGATCGATCCTTGGTAAGCGGAAGCTGTCTTTTAGGCAGGCTTTATTGAGGTTGATATAATCAAGGTTGGTTCTCCATTTGCTGTTAGGTTTCTTCACAGGTACTGGATTAGCTATCTATTTTAGGTAATATACTTCCTCGATGAGTCCATTTTCCTTCATCTTCTTCGAGCAGAGCATTACATCTTTCTTGATCTAAGGCTCCGTGATTTTGTCTATCTGGATGGGTGTCAGGGTCTAAGGTTGTTTGCTTATAATGCTTTGTCTATTCCTACAGTTCTATGCTTATATATAATGGCTTGTTCTATTCCTGCCATATCTGAATTAGTCTAGGCAAATACATTTGCTGATCTCTTTAAGAATTCGATTAGGTCAACTCATACCTCCGCGTTGAGATTTTTTCCTATGTTCAAAAATTTTGTGGGGTCCTTTGGAACAATTTGTAAATCATCAAGGTCATGTACTAGCTCTAATTCTTTCTTCGTTGCCCCTAATCTCGAGTCTATCTCACTTTCTGCTTCCTCTTCTAGTTGTGAGTTGATTGAAGATGCCTGCTTCTGGGCTTCTTTGGAGAAGTGATGCGCATAGATTGAACTGTATTCGTCGGTGCCGATTACGTGCAAATATTTTCTTTTCTCTTTCTTTGCGGATGTTGAGGTCGTAGGATAATTTGCCTCAATATTGGCTTTGGTACTTTGCACCGATGCATTCTTTGAACTGATTTAGTTTCTTGTTTATTAGTATTATCAAAAATATTAGAAGAGACATTAGAATAGTTTGGCTAGAGTTAAGAGTTACATTTTATAGTTCCCAAGCTAAAAATTATTCCCTCTCACTGACCCCATCCCAGTAAGAGTGTTGAAATTCGCAAGTAGGTCTTTTTGGAAGATGATTACCCCCCAAGTGGTGCAGGTCCTCCTAGGAGGACATTGTATGGTAGAGTGGTTAATAATCAAGAATCTTGCATAGAAGGATTTGTTTAGAGGTGTTGTTTAGCTGTAATGAGCAGACATGTTGACCCAATAGGAACAGTTGCGTTGTTGTTGAAGACGTAAATCGGCTCTAGACCAGTATTTATAATTTTGGATGAAAGTTTCATCTAGTCGTATGCTGACTTGAAGATGACATTAACTGAGATTCCAAAATCAACAAAGGCTTTTTTCACATTGCAATTTGAAATTTGCACCGTGATGAAAAGCGGGTCCAGATGTGGGAATATTAATTATGTCGCATCAGTTGTTGTGAAAACTATCTTCTGTACTAGTTTCTCCTTGACATGGAAAATCATCTTTTGCTTTGTCTTGGCTTCTTTCACATATCTCTCTTATGCTTTTTTGTTTGCCCAAGCAACGTGCGGGTTACCATAAATTGATGCTATGAGGTTAGAGGGATTCCTACCCGATTTTCATTCGAGTAAGGAGTGAGGTCTCTACCCCCGTTCTCGCTATTGGTTTTCTAAAAGCTTCTCGGGTATCCTTTCTTGATCAATCTTTTTATCTCACTCTTTAAATGTTTATAGTTGTTAGTATGGTGGCCGTTATCTCTGTGGAAGTAGAAACATGCTCCAATTCGACTATATTCTGCTTTCTTTCCCTTATTCGGTGCGTTGTATGCAAGCTCTGCCCTGGTTATCTCATATATCTGCCCAGGGGTGTGATTAAGGTGAGTTTATATGGTGAGACATAATTCATTTTATTGTATCGTGGGTGAATGATACCTTTCTGCTCCCCTCTTACTATCATAGCTGGGGGCAAAAGCTTTTTGAGATTGTATTACAAATCCAACTTCTCCCATTCTAATATAACCACTTACTCTTTTGTAGAAAGCCTTCTACTGTGACATGATGTTCTACTTTTTTTTATCCCATATGGCAGTACCTCTTCTGATTCCGGTGCGTGCTACCATCATCAATGCTTCTTTACTTGTCACTCCGATCTAGAATGCGTTATACTTAAAGCGTTTGATGACATTGCTCAAGTTTTCATTCTCACGCTACTTATGCAAGTCATGGTGCTTACCGCTAGGGAGGCTTCTCCCCTGAGTTGAATTGCCTTCAAAATTCCGTAGTCAATTGCCTCCAAGAACAGACCTCCCTTGGGAAGAGTTTACATCGAGCCATTCTTCCTGGCTTCAGAATGTCCATGTAATAATGAAAAGCACAAATATGGTCATCTGGGTTAGTAGTCCCATCAAACTTGTCGATTGATGGGGATTTAAAGTTGTCTAGAAAGTTGGCTTCTACAATGGTATTAATGAATAGAGAAGAACCTTTTTTCTCGACTCTTTCCCTAGTGTCGTGTTAGTAGATCCATGCCAGTTGTTCTACTCGAGGCTTTAACTACTGGATCTCATTTTCCCTTGATTCTATTTAGGATGAATCACCCTTAGAAGTGGTGTCATCACCATCATGGGTAGATGGAGCTTGTTTCTTCAATAAGAGTGGGTAAATGTTAGCTTGCTTGGATTCGATTTGTGAGATGATCTGGATCCTTCCTTTTAGTTTAGATTTAGGTTTTGGGCCAGGATCATCGTTCTTATTTCTAGGAATGCCGTTTTCACTTGCCAACTACATGGTGAGCGCAGTTGGCAAGTAATGGCGATGAGCTGTGGAGTGTGGAGGGGAGGTTGGCTTATGAGCAATATGTTGGGCCATGTTTGCTCTAACCCCTCCATATGTTGGTTTATTTGGTTTATGAAGGAATGGATTGCAACTAGGATTGGATCTATAGGGATATCATTTGAAGCTCCCCTTTTAGTTTGATCTTTGGAAGTTATGAGTGACTTCTTCGCAGTTTTCGGATCCAAATGTAAATATTCTTGTGTAGGGGGTAGTGGATTCGGTGGGATTCATTGTTTATGAAGGGAAATATAGGTAAAGTTTACTAGAAATAGAAATTTAAGGTTCAGATCCTCCTTCTGGCACCTAAAATGTTGGTATTATTTTTCTTTTCACAATACCTCAAATGATTACGAAAGTAAATATAATGTACTTCCATGAACTAGAGTCAACAAACTTAAGTAGTATTAAGTTTTCCTTTAGGTAGTAACTAGGTTTTTGGATGCTTACATAATTAATTAATTACACTTTAAATGTTTGTTAAAATTCAAATCCTATATTCAACTCAAGTTACAAAGAGAATCTAACATTGAAAACTAGGTAGGTAAAATTGCAGAAAAGAGTAAAGATACATAAAATTTTACGTGGTTCAAATGTTATAGAATCCAACGTCCATGGGAAATGTCACTTTCTTTATTTATATTTCTAGTATAAGCATTAATGACAAAGAGTACAAAACTTTTTGTTCTTATCCTTATAATTGTCAATTTCGAAAAAAGATCCCTTTCTTGCTACAGTGTATTTTCTATTTATAGTACAAAGATGCATATGGACTACCACAATCCCTCTTTCAAACTTTGGTTTCCGCCTTTGGATCATGCCATGTGTCTTCCATCTTTGTTGTTCATTGATATACACGAATTTCTGTTGTGTCTTTGGAGGGAAACCATGATTTGACCAGTTGAATTTTGGGCTTTGGTGGGAAATTTAAAATTGAAGCGGGAATGCTTGAAATTAAGGCAAGAAACTCTAAATTTTGACGATCTCTGCCTTGATCATTTTTTTCATAAGGCTGTTGAAGGTCATGTCTTTGTTTTGCCTTATATGTTGTTGATGCTTACGTGGCTGTATTATGCTATCTAGTGTGTCACATTTACATGAAACTGCCTTAGAGATGGAGATATTCATAGTCATGCTGCATCATTGGTAAGAGAGATGGAGTTTCCATTTGTGGGGGTATTCGCCTTATACAACTCCATGCTGACCTACACTTGATGCAGGTTTAAGCAAGTTATTGATTAGGGAGGCTTATATCTTTGCTGTCTACTTGTAAGTATAAACCTGCGCTACACCACTATTTGAGTGGTCCATTTTGAAGCCCTTGGAATGTTTTTGATTTCGCATTGTACTTCTTAAGTAGTGCTCAGTAAGTGCAGCATAGATCCATATCTGAAAGTACTAGAAGTGCATATGATTTAGGTGTAATATAAGGGCTATTTGGCCTTTTGATTGTAGCGATGTCCTCCTCTTGTATCCCTTTCCTTGCGTTTCTGTGTTTGTTCCTCTTCAATGGCGACGCATTTCTTTATTAGCCTATTTTGATTGTGGCTCACCTATTCTTATAGCGGCGCACCTATTCTGATGGCAACGTGCTTCTTTATTAGCATAGCTGATGTCGGAATGCGGTGTTATTCCGTCTTTTAGTGCAAAAGAGGAGGTGGCACATCCTTATAACCCTTGTTACCGCAGGCCTGTTATTTTTGTACATCGATATGCGGGTGCAATACATCCTATTTGTATGTAGCCTTGTGCAAGAGGGATGTGTTGTAATCTAGCATCACTAGTACAACTTTTGGTGTGACAGTGCAGTATGTTTGTCTTGTTGTCACTTATGTATTGCTTTGAAGTTCATTTTATCACTAAAAAGGGGGATGTGCTGTACTCTAGCATCACTAGTATAGCCTTTGGTGTGGCAGCGTAGTATGTCAATCTCATTGTCACTTCTGTATTGCATTACAGTTTGCATTGTAGATCTTTTATCTGACTGCATGTTGTGTTCGTAGGTTAGTTCCTATACTCGGTCACCATTTGGGTATAGTACCGGGACTATGCTTAGATAATTGGGCATAGTACTCACTTGACCTCACCTTAGTCTTTGCCTCCTCTTCTTGTAGCCTGACCTTATTATGATAGCATTCCTTTTGTTTCATTGTTTACATCATCTTACCTTTAATAGTGTTTAGGAAATTCGGGTGTAACATTATGGATGTTTTATCAAGGACTTTTCGAAAGTAGTAACATCGTCAACCAATTTGACGAAGAAGAATCGAGCATTTGTTTGGTACAATATTGTGAGAATGTGTTTGCGAGTCTGTAGAAGAAGTTGACGAGCTCGTTAGCATCGACCACTCCAAGAGGGAATGAGGATATGATAGCAAACACATGCTTATGGTACTGGATTGGGCGGGACATTGATTCAAGGAGATAAGATTATCGCTTACACTAGTCGACAACTGACACCGCAGAGAGAAAGTACTTGACCTATGATTTGGAGTTGGCAGCGATAGTATTTGCTTTGAAGATATATATAATTATCTATTTGGAGAAAGGTTCGAGCTGTTCATGGACTACAAATCCCTGAAATACATTTTCTTCCAGAAAGATCGTAACCTTCATCAGCTGTGATGGTTAGAGTTCTTAACCTCTTACAACTTCTGGATTTCTTATACTCCTAGTAAGGGAAATACAGTTGCCGATGCTTTGAGTAGTAGACATCCCAGTATTGGAGCGATGTTCCTGGAGTGGAAATAGTTAGAGTGTATTACTGGTTATGACTTCATACGTCATTGCAATTTAGAGCAAAAAATGTTAGAATGTTTGACTATCAAACCAACTTTGATCGAGAGAATCAATATTAGTCAGAGGCATGACTCTAAGCTGGTACAGGTCACAGCAAAGATAGAAAAAGGAATGGAGTTTGATGAAAAGGAATAGTATGGACTCAATCGACATGGTTGGCAATCATAAAATATGAGATTGTTTGTTCCCAACATTGATGGATTACAAGATGAGGTAGTACTATAGTATCATCAATCCAGACTAATTATACATCCTAATGGTAATAAGATGTACCACAATATCAAGCTGATGGATTATTGGGAGATAAAGTAGGATGTTGGCATATTCATGTCGAAGTGAATGAACCGCAAGTTGGTAAAGGCATAGTAGAAAAACCAAGTGGATTAGTGTAACCACTTGAAGTTCCTGAATGGAAGTGGGTACGAGCATTGATAGATTTTGTAGATGGATTGCCGAGGTCCAAAGGAGGGTATGATAGAATTTGGCTTATAATCGATAGATTGACAAAAAGTACTCAATTTATACCCATTAAGTCTAGTGCATGACATCCAAATTGGTCGATTTATATGTAAAATAGGTGGTGCAAATCCATGGTGTGTTGAAGAGCATTATGAGTGACCGGGACCCTTTATTCACGAGTGGATTTTGGAAAAGCTTAAAAGTGGCACTGGGGATGGGGCTGCATCTCAGTATAACTTATCGCCCACAAAGAGCAAGAGGATTAATCGTACATAGGAAGATCTCTTATGAGCTTGCATACTTGATTTTGGAGGCTCGTGGGATGATCATTTGCATTTGGTGGAGTTTGCATACAACAATAGTTATCAGCCTAATATCGATATGGCACCATTCAAAGCGTTGTATGGCCGACCATATAGTGCTCTTTCATGTTGGTGGGAAGCGTACAATAAATTGATACTTAGGCTCAGTATGATAAGAGTGACTCTGGAGAAGATTGCAATCATTCAACAATTATAAAGGCAAATTAAGATAGACAGAAGAGTTACACTGATAACTGACATAGAGATTTGGAGTTCTCTATCGACGATGTGGTGTTTGTAAAGATTTCTCCACTAAAGAATGTTTTTCGATTCAGCAATAAGGGAAAGTTGGCACAAAGATTCATAGGTCCATTTCCAATAGTAGATATTATTGGAACCTAGCATATAGGGTCGACTTACTCCAAAAGATGGTGGGTATGCATAGTCTATTCCATGCCTCTTATTTAACAAAATTAGTGCACGACTTAGACATGACAATTGCACTGGATCAACTTGTTGATATTAAGATTGAACCAGAAGCTCCCAGACCTCTTAAGTCGATATGTATCGTCCAAGATATGAAACATCTTAGGAGGAAGACTACGGAGTTAGTGAAGGTTCAATTGGGGTGAAAGTGAAGGCGATTACATGTGAGAAGCCGAGGAAAAGACGAGGGCTGCATATTCAAAGCACTTTACATAGTAAGACCTAATGTTTATTGTATTTACTTTTGACATCATACAATATAATTTAGAATATCGCATGTTAGAGGGGTTATATCTATATTATTTGTTGCATGTTCAACATGTTTAATGGTTGCTTATGATTGTTAGGCATGTGGGATTACTATGGGTGACTACTCCTTGATATTTTAGGAATTTCAGGGGTGAAATTACTAAAGATGGGGGAAAGGGTGTGACGACCCATATCTTATGTATCGGAGGATCATTAGATATTATTATTTAATTTATTTACATTCGTATGACTCTTTATCTTTATGAAATGACTATTATGGACATTTTCCATTCTTGTAAATTTTATTAAACAGTTTTAACCCTATAAATCTTATAAAGACTATAACTTTTGATAGGAGCTGAATTGTTATCCAAAAACACTACCACTAGATTAGGATGATGGTTTCTCTTTTCGTATAGTGGTCATAATGGAAAAATGAACTTACCTTTTAGGAGATGTAGTCAATTTAAGTTTATATTACTGTTGGCTAGATTATTGGCTAATTAGCCCATACTTAAGCCAACCAACCTACTTCGTTATTTGTGCCTAATAAGGGATGATGAGACAGATCTAATCACTTTTCTCACTTTTAAAACAAGTCTAAACCTCCATTAATTCTATTTTCATTAAAAAGCTCCTATTTTTCATACTTAATTTAGCTTAAACACATCATTAAAAGGTGATCAGCGAAAGGAATCTCTAGATCTACTATTTGGCTGCATAGGTATTCATGCTACTACTATTCTTCTTGGATTTGAGGAGTTAATTGGGTAAATTTTGATATTAGGTGAGTGATATTGCTTCTTTCACTATTATATAAATATTGATATAGTAAAATTATGGTTTTTAAGTTGATTTTCGATATTAATGACCTCTGAAAATCAAATCTGATGTTAACAAAACCTTATACTATTTTAAAAAATAGATTTAGATTTTGATATGACTTACTGTTTTACACCATTTTCCCAACATAATTATTACAATACTAAAAACTAGTTCTAGAGCGATTCGTGCTATTAAATTGTGTTCGGATGATTTATATATGTTGTTTGGATGATTTAGAATGATATTTGATTTTCGGATGAATTGTTCTGATATTTTTGCTAGTTGTTTTAGTTAGTTCGGAATATGGTACGTTGTCTGGTGCAAGTAACACCAAATTACTCGAAATAAGGTGAAGTTTGGATATGATGTGCTTGAGGCCATATGGAGTCTCCCCAGAAAATTTCAAGCGATTTGGAGTTGATATGGTGCTTTAAAATTTTATTCATCAAATTAGATCGATAGGGATCAAATCAGATCAGTAGGAACCAAAATGAGGTCAGGGTCGGTGATGCTTCGAGTCAAGTAGGAAATGAATTTGGGATTTTGATTAGTTTGCTTTGGATTACACTCAGCGAGAGGTAGTAAAGGGATTTAGACTTAGCAAATTTTGGGGGAAATGAGTGTGGTTGGTACTCATCTCAGGGGACTCGGGTCTTCAAGGTGGCAACTTCGGGTAAGGGACATAGCAACTTCGAGACGTTGTGAAGGCAAGCCAAAGTGGGAACCTTGGTACCCTGGCTAACTTTTTCCAACAAAACATGGTGGACTAATCATGTCAGTGGTTGGAAAAGTTGAAATTTGAGTCTGATGGTATGTGCATGTTATCTCGATGTGCACATTGCGCTCGTTTGATCGTTCGGCATTCGGATTTCTATTTACAACCAAATTGGCCGCAAACACCCGAGAATAGATATAAGTAGTGAAATAAATGAAGAAATTAAATGAAAAAGAGGAAAATCACAAAATATTAAGAAAAACATAGCAAAAAGAAAAAACAACAAGATTTATAATGCGGAATTGATTTCCTTTGTCCACTTTGAATATTCTCTTTATTTCTTCTCAATTCACTTGATTACAATCACAAACAACAAGAAACAGCAAGTGATAAGAAAGGAATGATGGAAGTGGATTAAATTAATGGTGGAATTTAACTAATAGCGTAAGAGTCCCTAGAATGGCCCCCTATGTCTGTATTTATAGATGAAGGTGGCTTCTAATATGACTGGAACTTCGGTAGTAGGACCTTCTCGACCAAATGAGCCCACCATAGGGAGGACTAAGCCTAACTCTCAAAGGATAGGGATCGGTACTGATTCTTCCATATATTGAGTTTTGGCTAGCGATCCTTATGGTAACTTCCTTATGATCCAACATGATGGTGCTTCAAATATAATGGCGTTTGGATATGTGGAGCTCTAGTTCTCGTAGCACTTTTGTTCGAATCTCAATTTAGTCAGGGGAGTACAGACCCCTCTTGGTTCTCCAACGTATACCTTTCCATCTTCCACGAGCGAACCATGTTGATCCATATCACACAAACCATATTATGCCAATACATATCACACAAGTCATACCATGCCGATCCATATCACACCAACCATTCCATCCCGATCCATTTCACACAAATCATACCATGCCAATCCCTCTCTACCCAACGTATCACACCCATCTGTCTATAGCTATTAGGCCATGTTGAACTAGGCACCATATCTTATTCTGATCTCTCAACATCCTACCTAACTTGACTTTCTAACCAAGTGATCATACCGATCTCTATGGCCTCTTCATGTTACACCAAACCATATACTATCTCATTCGTATCCATCATCCACTATGCTGATCCCTCTCTCATATAAGATAACTCCTATCTTTCTAACATCTCGTATTGCCCATCTATCAACTCCGTCCAATCCGGGCTCCGTACAACTGTCCGAACTTTATATCTTTATCATGGAGTCGTTGCCTCATGATCATCATTCTCATCAACAGTCAAGTCTATCCTGCATGATCAGCCAAATATAGTCGGGTCAAGGCATCGAGTAATACTTGCCCCCCAAAGTACGTCTTATGGGAACATGGCGTGCTTTGAATTGAAAACAGTCGGAGTTGATGGGAAGAAGTCTATCTAACTTTCTGGTCAATTTCTGTTCCTTTATTGACCTTCAATGATGCAAGTCCAATGTCATAATCTTCTAGTATGCATGGATTTGGTCATATGAGATTGGTAGGCTTTCTTTTGATTTGATTCAAAAGTGTTGAACTCTTAGATCATTTCCGCATATATTCACTTACATATTTCTGTCGTTGGCTCTCGGCGTGTTTGAACGATCGCAGGTTGTTGCCAAGTTTAATAGCCCTCTGTACACTTATATTTACAACTGAATCTTCACGATGACGACTATCTGTCACTTCCTAGTTGCCCGCCACTTTTCTATTTCCATTTCTCACTTCTCTCATACCCACCTTTCTTGCTTTATTTTATTTCACCATCATTTTATTTATTTTTCCTATTTGTTTGAAAAATTTTGTGGTGGGATCGACATCTAACATGCCGACCCTAGCTAGATGCAGGCCATTAGGGATCGGCAAAACCCTAATGCCGACCCTTATCTACTTCAAGACTCAGTCCACTCGTGCTAACCGGTTGGACTTCCTCTCCAATCATTCATATATAACCTGCCTCCCCTTCTTTCCTCTCCTTACATTTGCACTTCACAACACTTAAGCTTTTTTCTTCCGTAATTCATATAGCTGAATCCTATCATCTCCATCCCTCTTTTGCCGAATGATAGAAGGGAAGAATCTCACTCTTTAACACTAAATTCAAACGACAAACATCATTCTCGATAAAAAAACGCCAGTAACTCCCCCTTAATCCCAAGTTTCAACCACTTGCTCATAATTTAATTCATATAGGTATGCTTCCCTTTTATAATCTTGTCAGTTGAGTCACGAGTTTGGGATTTGTGTGTTCGAAGTGCGTCTAGGCGAACAATTCGGTGGGTCCTATTAAGTTAGCGAGAATGAGGGAGGAGAAGAGAGTGCTGGAGAAAGAGGAAAGAGGAAGAAGGAAGAAGAGGGTTCGGTATTTAGCAATTTGGTAATGAGATGGTGACGTTAGGGATCGGTAGGAGTTTGTATCGGACGAAAAGGCTAGGCTGACTAGGCTAATGAATAAGGTATAGGTATCAGTGACTTAATTGTAGGGTATCAGTGTAGGCAGATGAGTTATAGGGATCTATAATGTTTACGGAGAGGGAATGGTAGTGAAGCTAGGATGAAGTATCAATAATAGCTAACTGTTTAAGGGATCGACTTAGGAGTTAAAGCATAGGGATCAACGTGTAGGCTAAAGGGAAGGGATCGACATATTGAGCCAAGGGATCGGTATTTTCAAAGAATGCTAATTTTAGATTAAGTCTTTTAAACACTAAATCACATATTACCTTGCTTGAACATAGACTGCTGGACTTAACCTTACATGTGCACATCTATGTACTTCTTAACATGGACCAAATGGAAAACTACATAGAAAACCTGGACGAAAAACTTCATAGCTTAATATGTTGATAACCGATCCTAAAGCCCTCGTTGCCGATCAACTTTACAGTTGATTGGGACGATCAACGATGACAGTCCCTTTGGATGTAATTCTAAGTCTTGCCATTTCATCTTTACTTTTATTATTCTGAACTGTTCATACTTGTTTTACACAACATTGTACCACACTGTACCACATCTCATAAACCTTCTCCGAGCCACCATACAGAATAAGTAGAGGCATCTGACCCACAACTAAATCTCTTTTCCAACATTCCGGTCCTTCCCACAGAAGTTATTAGCCTGGCTCCTAATGCTATTGAGGGTGTTATCATTCTAAATAACCTATTAACTCACAAGCATCTAGAATCGATGAAGCCGCTCTTCGTTGATTGTGTTCCATTAACAGAATTCCATTTGAAGACTTTTTAGTTCCATCGAGCCAAGGCAGACCTTGCTTGCCTACAACTGGAAATGTTGCTTGCAACAAGTTTATGTATTGGGCTGGATGCGTGCCACCTTTCAACTCCTTCGTTCGAGAAATGCTGAGGTGCTTGGGGATCGCTCCTACCTAGTTGTATCCCAACAGCTATGCTTTCATCCATGAGACTTTCCTTTTTTATGAACGTTCTATTCTGTATGCTGACTCCTGAAGACATTAGATATATCAATAATTTCAAAAGAGGGACAGGGGGCCCTTCATATGTCTTTCGTGAACCCCCACCCAAATGCCAAGTCCTAATGGGTGCATGAAACACGATCTCTCTATTCAAGCACAAGTGGTTTTATATACGATGTCCTCCCGCTTTCATAAGAAAATGGTTGGAAGGACAGAAGTGTTACTCTTGTCTTCGTCTTTAATTCGATGATTCATGTTGCAACTTCTTCTTTAAACATACAAAGATCCCTAGTTATTTCAGGTGTTTGCTCTTGACCTGAAGGCATTAAGTGTTCTAGGGCTGTCCTACCATTCGTGCTGCTCCCATTGAGAATCGAGACATCAAACTTCTTATCATCGACGAGCTGCTTTTATTATTCAGGCTATTGGAAGACGGCTGTAAAATTGGACTTCCTAGGAGCAAAGCAGTCCCAAAAATTGTTGTTGAAGGAAGGGTAGAAACAAGCGATCCCGTGGTGCCCCCTACTGAAAGAATTCGGGAAGACATCGAAGAGGGAGAGGTAAAAGAATCTTAAGATTGTGCACTGAGAATCGAAGACGTAGGCCCCGGAAGAGCGCTAGTAGTCGAAGCGCTAAAGACCAGCCAAATGCAAACTCCCTCGAAGAGGAGGAAAAAGTTGGTGTACAAGCTGAGAAAGAGTAAGGTCGGGGAAAATCCGAAGTTCATAATAATCCCACTTGGAAAGGAGTTGTCCTCCCAACAAATGGAAAGCTCGTTGAGGGGACTCTCCGACATTTTTATTCCAGATGATATATTAATTTATGACTTCGCTGACATCGATGTCGAATGACTCAACTCTCCTGCTAAAAGAAGTGAAGGCGAGCAACCTTCCAATAGAGGGGAGGAAACTCCAATGAGTAAAGCCACCATTACCGGTCCATGGGGGGAAGCACTAGGACATACACAAACACTTGCACTCCACTATACATTCGTTACTAATTCTTTGTGCTACAACTTTTAGTATGCTCCTATTTTGTTCTTTACAGGTGCAATGTCACATTCTCACACTTTCGACGGTCTTTGGGGTTCAACTGCTTATTATCGCTCAAGCCAAGACTTCGAATTCGGATGACGTAGAGACAAAGATGACGGGTGAGACAAAGACTATCATTCTCAAGAGTCTTCTTCTTCATCTAGATGGAAGTCTCAACCACATGCTCCTCACTATGATGATCAATCAAACCTTTCCGCTCATAGTGGAGATAAGTCCTCGCACCGGGGTTTTCATGCTACTACGCCAAACGACCAACATTACGGCTCGTTAAATTCAAGGCAATCATGCGAGCATCGTTCTGGCAAGCACCCGCTTGGTACTTCTGATCCGCGTCCGTCGGTTCCTGCTCGTGATCGTACTATAGCGGAAAAGTTAGCTGAACTCAAAGCTACTATTACAAAAATCTACTTTAACGGACTTAAGTTCCTCCCTTCCATACATGTCATCCTCGGAAGTGCCAAAGAGAGCTCTTTAGCATGCATGAACGACGTGTACGTCCAACATGGATCATTTATTCACTTGGCCGAGAAAATCTCCGAAGTCTCCGTCGAGTGCCAACACGAAATCGATCGCCTCAAGTTGGTGGCTATTCATGACAATGACATCATCAAGCTCCAGGCTGTAGATTTGCTTGAATATAAAACCTAACTTGTCGAGGTAGAGAAGAATGCAAAAGAAATGGCAGAAGCGGTAAATTACCTGAAGACTTCGCACCAAAAAGAATTGGATGCAGCGCTTCATCGTAGTAGCACTCTGACCTTAGAAAAGGACTACTTGCAAAAGGAGAAGAAAGTCTTTGCTCACAGTGTTGAAGAGCTTGAAAAATTATTACACAAAGAGAGGAAAAGTTCGAGGCACATGAAGAATCATAAAGATACCATGAAGAGATCATTGAGGAAAGAAACTTAAGAACAAAGCTTAAAGAAAAATTTGCCCAGATCGAAGCCTTAAAAGAAGTAGCCTATGAAAAGGGAAAAAAAGAAGTGGTCAAAGAAGCCAACTCCTAGGTAGAAGCTGCCATCGGTCGGATAGAAATGTGATCAAGAACTTGTTCGATCCACTCATCGTCGAATATAACGCAAAAGTTATTCTCCACCGTGACTTGACCTTTCTAGGCGAAGGCTATCTTGAATATCTCGTTGAAGCCTGGGAGCTTATTACCAAAATCAAAAATGAAGAACTGGGAGTAGTAGAGCTTAATGAATGTAACGACCCGGAAATTTCGATCCCGAAAATTCTAGATAGTTAGGAAAAGAAGAAAAGAGATAGGAGAAAAGAAGAAACAGAAACACCAACATCGCACATTCGCAGTGGATAAAATATAATATCAAATAATATCCTTTACGTAAAGAATAGCTGAATTAGTGAATTATATTAGATATATCAGAGTTACAATATTTCACAATCATGGACAATTAAAATAACTTGTTCCAGAAATACGAATAATATATCACAGCGAAATACACCTCATACGTTCCTGCCATCCAGCTCGCCTCCTGAGCTCCAAAACGTCCTTACCTGAAAATCTGTAATACTCGGTCTGACCTGAGCATTATATCAAAGTAACACCCGGTTCAGGCTGGAAACCAACGTGAGTAAACCTATATAACATGAAATGCTAAGCTTTGAAACCTATTTACAAAACCAAGGTAACTCGTACCTTTTATGAGTTCTCGATTTATTTAAGTCAAATGCTTATTTCCAACAATGTCTAGGGATCACTACTTAGTTTTAAATATTCATGATTCTTAACTTTTTCATTCCAGCCTGTTTGATTACACACATCAATTTATAATGAACATGGAATTACAGATCGAAGTGGTTTCGGGTATTGCTGATACCCGATCCCGGTTTCTTCGAGTTCAATATCATCTTAAACCTAGTTGGTGTAAGTGGATACAAATCAATTTTAATTTTAGGTTCTCATATCTCACAATAAATCAATCACCAATAGATAACTCACAATATCACAATTGAACCCATAATATCATATCACAATACATCACAATCTCACTATCAGGGATATTCAGAAAAATAAGATATTAAATTTAAGTTATCATTTATAGGCAAGATAAATAAACAAACAATTCTTAACTAATTTATTTTAATCACCCATTATAAATTAAATTAATTATCTTTAATCCTTCCTAATTAACTTTGGTTAATTATAAACCATTTCTTAATTTATTTTCATTGATTAATTAAACTTAATTAATCATATTAACCTTAATTAATTTAATCACATCCAGCTGATTAAACTATTCTTTTATCACTTACATTACTTAAATTAATCATTTTGATTACTCTTTTAATTTATTTCACTAAGTAATTAATCCTTAATTACTTCCATTAAGTAATTTCTTAAATTACTGCTATCCAGTAATTATTCTTTTGGTTAATTACCCTCAACTAATTAACCTTTAATCATTAATTAATTTAACCTATAGTCATTAATTAATTATACCTTTAATTATAGTTAAATTAATTAACCCTTAACAAATTATTTTTTAATTACTTAAATTAAGTAATTAATTATTTAAGTAAATAATCTCTAATTACTTACATCAATTAATCACTAATTATCAAATTAATTAATTTATAACCTTTAATAATTAATTTATTAATTCTAAATCCATAATTGATTCATTTCTCTATAATTCCTTAATTTTATTAATGTTCAACCACCAAAGTCCTTAATTACCTTAAAGATAATCCACTTATCTTTATTTAGCTCTTAATCTTTGTTAACATGCAGTTTAATACTTTAATTAAGTTTAAATAAACATAAGAATCAATTTAATTCAAGTAAATTCTATTTTATAACTTCTTAAGCCAATATTATTAACATTGTTATACAAAGAAAATAATTCTCCTTCTTTTTTTAAAATTTGGTTACCTAAAGTTTTAAAACAACCATTACTTAAAAAAAAACTTCTAAGCCCCTACTTCGGTTTCACCCTACAAACATCCCAAGTTGTTCTCGAGTAAACTTTAAAAACTTAGTTATGGTTTTAAGTTTAAAACTGCTATACTTAAATCCTGGAACTACTCACGCACGAAAAACTCGAAATTCCACTCGAGCATAACAACAGAAATCCGATAATTATTTCGAGCAAAACTTACTCCAGGCTCACTTCTTCTTCTTCCTGATTCTTCTTCTACCTGCACGTATATCACGGTGTACATGCATACGGTATCTTGCCGGCATCAAACTTGGCTCGGACCATCGACATGTCAACTACCTTCCATTGAGTCACCTCGCAACAGATCATTGAACCATCTCGAGAATACAAATTCGAACGAATGAACTAAAAGGCTTTAGAACCTATTGCCAAAGTTCATCCTCACCGTCATCTCCGACCATCGAAAATGCCCTCCTTATGCCCGAACCTCCACCTGACCTCCCTCGTGCTTTCCCCCCACCATTTGATCACCTCGATGCTAGCACGCCATAGGTATCTCCTGTGAAACAGTCCCGTTCCAAACACAAGCAAAGTGACAAATGCGGATTACGGATCTTAAGGCTAGGATAAACACTAGAGGGGGTGGATAGTGTTTTCAGGAATTACTAATTTGAGTTTACGTTAATTTGAACACAAATGTATGCAATATTCAGACACATATACGATCATAGAAACAAACACAGATGCAGAAATAAAGTAAAAGCATTAAAGGAAAGAACACACCGGATTTTGTACTGGTTCGGAGTTACCCTACATCCAGTCCTGCACACAAGTACATATTTCTTGTTAAAGCAATTGTACAATTACACCCTCGATTTCAAGGCTACGAGTTACACCCTTCAGATTCACAATCCTCTGGGTAGAGGTACTTGATTTCCCGGGCGACAAGTTCACCCAATTGATTTCCAAGGCTACAATCACACCTTTTCTTGCTTGATTGATTTCCAAGGCTACAATCACACCTTTTCTTCCAGAAATGATTACAAAGAAGTCTATAACTCTAAATAGCACTAAGGATCTTGTTGAGATAGTGATAGAGAATCAAATCATAAATGATCTAGTTAGATTCAATGATGATTTCGGCAGAGTAATGGTAAGAATATGTATATAGAAATGTGGAAGAAGAAGAGAAGTGAAAACCAGAAAAATATGATTGAAAATTCGTTGAAAACAGCCCCTATTTATAGAAGAACAACAGCCATGCCCATTCGTGAAGAGATATGACGAATAGATACTTCTTTTGAAATTCAAATTTTTGAAATTAACTGCCATTATGTCGATAAGGGTAACATGAGTATGTCGACATCCCAAAGGAAATTTTGATGATTTGTTTTTCTTTGAAAATAACCTCTATCTTATATTAAAACTATTTTAAACTTTATAAATATAATTGTCTATAGTTAAAATACATAAGTAAATATAGAGAACAATATATATAAAATTTTACTATAATTTTATATTTAAATCTAATTTTATTTTTAAAGATAGTTTTAAACCTAAGGATAATTTGATTTTGAATTTAAAGATTATTTTGAGGGTAAAAGTATTTTAAATCAGGATAGATGTTTTTGATTCTTTTAGAAGGAAGGTTTTAAAATCATTTTAAAAAAAAGATAATTTTGTACAATCATTTGAATAAAAGTTAGCGGATACAAAACAATGTTCCACTATATTTTTCGTAGGTTCCATCCTACTTAGGTTTCTATCCCTTTAACAGGCTCGAAGTGGATTCCATTCCACGAATAAATTGGATTTTAAGATGCCAGTGCTTTTCTAGGAGTTTTAACAAAATTACTAATTACTTATTCTTGAAATCTTGAACTCTTGATAATCTTGATATTCTTGATACTCATGAGTCTTCAATCTTGACATCTTGAATCTCTATACTGTACAGTCTTATATTTTATAATCCTGCATATACATATCACACCTTTGATTTACAAGGCTACAATCACACATTTTCTCACTTGATTGATTCACAATCCTCTGGGTAGCCATTTTTTTAAAAAACTTTTTCAAAAATCAGATTATGAAACTTTGAAAACCTTACTTTAATTCCAAATGTGTGAAATGCGGAATACAGATCTTAAGGCTAGGTTTAACACTAGAGGAGGGGGTGAAAAGTATTTTAAGGAATTACTATATCTTTTTGTGTTTTTGTTAATTTGAACATAAATGTATGCAACATTCAGACACAAACACAGATGCAGAAATAAAGTAAAAGCAATAAAGGAAAGAACACACCGGATTTTATACTGGTTCGGAGTTACCCTACATCTAGTCCCACACACAAGAACAGATTTCCATTCAAAAGAAATTGTACAATTACACCCTTGATTTCAAGGCCACGAGGTACACCCTCCAGATTCACAATCCTCTGGGTAGAGATACTTGATTTCCCGGGCAACAAGTTCACCCAATTGATTTCCAGGGCTACAATCACACCTTTTCTCGCTAAATTAATTAAAAAGAAGTCTATAACTCTGAATAACACTAAGGATCTTGTTGGGATAGTGATAGAGAATCAAACTAGAAATGATCTACTTAGATTCAATGTTGATTTCGGCAATGTAATGGTAAGAATGTGTATAAAGAAATGTAGAAGAAGAAGATAAGTGAAAACCAGAAAAATATGATTGAAAATTCGTTGAAAACTGTCCCTATTTATAGACGAACAACAACAATTTCCATTCGTGAAGAGATATGACGAATAGACACTTCTTTTGAAATTCAAATTGTTGAAATTAACTGCCACTATGTCGACATGGGTAACTTGGGTATGTCAACATCCCAAAGGAAATTTTGGTGTTTTGTTTTTCTTTGAAAATAACTTTTATCTTATATTAAAACTATTTTAAACTTTTATAAATATACTTAACTATAGTCAAAATACTTAATAAATAGAGAGAAAATATTTTGGTATATATAAAATTTACTGTGATTTTATATTTAAATCTTAGTATAAATATTAAAAGTTAAATATATTATTATCAAAAGATAGTTTAAAACTAAGGATAATTTGATTTTGAAATTAAATATTATTTTGAGGCTAAAAGAATTTAAAACCAGGATAGATGTTTTTGATTATTTTAAAAGGAAGGTTTTGAAAACATTTTGAAAACAAGATATAATTCTGTAAAATCATTTTGAATAAAAGGTTAGCGAATACAACACGATGTTCCACTAGATTTTTCGTAGGTGCCATCCTACTTATGGTTCCATCCCTTTAACAGGCTCGAAGTGGATTCCATTCCACGAATAAATTGGATTTTAAGATGCCAGTGCTTTTCTAGGAGCATTAACAAAATTCCTAATTAAAATTACTTATTCTTGAAATCTTGAACTCTTGATAATCTTGATATTCTTGATACTCATGAGTCTTCAATCTTGATATCTTGAATCTCTATACTGTACAGTCTTTATTCTTGGTACCTGCATGGTTAAATCCTACATATACATATATATCTAAACTATACTGTTAGTATTTATATTTTATAGTCTATTCTAAGGTTGTTGTCATCAAAACCATCATCTCAAGGACTAACAATCTCCCCCTTTTAGTGATGACAACCTTTGTTTATAAAATAAAATATTACTTCTATCCTAATAACTCCCCTTAAAACTAAAAACTCCCCCGTAATTTATGCCTAACTATCCTATTTTATACTTCTCCCCATTTGTCATCAACAAAAATTAACTCCAAACTATATAACTCCAAACTATATAACTCTGCCTTAATTTAATACTCTACGACATGTGATTATAATGATAGTGTTATCATAAATAATCAACACTTAACTCAATCCTAACTAAGTATCCATATAATACTTTTAATAGAACACATATAAGAACACAACTTATTCATTAATCATATAGTTATATGTGCATTTTCGTAGAGAACGTAAGAAAGAACATACAACAATGAGAAAAAGAGAAAAGAAACTAACAAGTGTCTTTGAAAATAAGAGATCTATGAACCGAACAATTTGGATAGCGGAAACAGAAATTTCCACGTTGTTCGACAAGATTTCCATCTTTGTCAAAGCACACTTCGCCAATGCAAATGACTTTGTCATCTTCTTCCGCATGCTCTTCTTCTGTGGGTGCTTCTTCTTCTTCTTCCTCGCTGTCCTCTTGTACTTGATCTCTTGAAGAGTCTTCATCAATCAAGATTAGGTTAGCGTGATTGTCCATTAGAAATTTTTGCAAATTCCTAAGGATTTTTCCTTGCCTCTCTTATTATTTAGCCATTTTAAGTTGCACCACTTGGATTTCAGTCATTAACTGAAGTGCATCCTTTAGAGGATCCTCCATTTTTGTCACACGAGCGAGCGTTGTTCGTTGAAACGGTCCAGAAGTAGGAGAAGGGAACGAAAGGTTGAATTTTTGTTTGATTTTGAAGAGGAGGCCATTAATTATTTAATTTTAGAAGATAGAACAGAGAAATAACAGAAAGAATGAATAGAATTTTGAAAATAAGAAGAATATATAACCAATTATTTTAATTTTGGTGGGAAAAATTTCAAAAATAAAAAATCGTTACGTGTCGACATGGGTTAGAGGGTATGTCGACATGGTCCTTGAAATTTTTACTATTTGATTTAATTTTTAATTATACTTTGTTATTTATATTTTTATATTTCAGTTATTGAATAAATTCCCAATTCTCTTCTTAATTTAGTAGATATAGATTCATTTAAGGGTTTTGTTAATATATCAACAATTTGATTCTCGGAATTAATATAATCTAGAGTAATTGCTTCCTTATTTATATTATCTCTTTGAAAATGATGTCTTATACCAATATGTTTAGTTCGAGCATGTTGAGTAGTATTTTTGGATAAATTTATCGCACTAGTATTATCATAATAAATTGGCGATTTTGAGATATTTAGACCATAATCTTTTAAAGTTTATTGCACATATATTACTTGAGAACAAGCCAAATCAGCAGAAATATGTTCTGCTTTGGTTGTAGATAAAGAAATTGTATTTTGCTTTTTGCTAAACCAGGAAATCAGAGAATGCCCTAAAAAGTGACAAGTTCCACTTGTACTCTTTCGATCTGATTTACAACCAGCATAATCAGCATCACAGTAAGATATTAAGTCAAAAGAATCATTTTTAGGGTAAAATAAGCCATAATCAGAGCCGTGTTTAACATATCTTATGATGCCTTTTACGGCTTTTAAGTGGGTCTCTTTAGGTTGGGATTGATATCTTGCACAGAGACAAACACTATGCGTGATATTAGGTCTACTACTAGTGATATAGAGTAGTGATCCAATCATTCCTCTATATAATTTTTGATCTACATCTTTTGAGAGATCTTCTTTACTAAGGTACTCATTGATTGCTATGGGAGTGGGTTTTCCACTCGCAGTAGTCAAACCAAATTTATTAATTAGATCTTTAGCATATTTTTCTTGACTAATAAAGATACCATTATCTAATTGTTTTATTTCTAATACTAAAAAGAAGTTTAACTCACCCATATGACTCATCTCGTACTGTTTTTTCATTATTTCAAAAAATTCTTTATTCATTTCAAAATTAGTTGATCCAAAAATGAAATCATCTACGTAGACTTGTACTAGTTGAATATCATTTTCATTTCTTTTAATAAAAGGAGTATTATCTACTTTATCATTTCAAAATTTGATTGTAATAAGTAAGATCTTAGTCTATCATACCAGGCTCTGGGAGCTTGTTTTAGACCGTATAGAGCTTTCTTAAGTTTGTAAACATGATTCGGTAATTTTTCAATTTCAAAAAGTGGTGGTTATTCAACATATACTTCCTCTTTTACAAATCCATCTAAAAAGGCACTTTTAACATCCATTTGAAATAATTTAAAATTATTATGATTTGCGAAAGCAAGTAGAATCCTAATGGCTTCTAATCTTACTATGGGAGCAAAGGTTTCATCAAAATCTATTCCTTCTTCTTGACAATAACCTTGAGCGACTAATCGGGCTTTATTTCTAACTATCTCTCCTTGTTCATTCATTTTATTTTTATAAACCCATTTTGTTCCAATTATAGTTTTATTTTCAGGTCCAGGAACAAGTTCCTAAACATCATTTCTAGTAAATTGATTTAGTTCTTCTTGCATAGCCAAAATCCATGAATCATCAATTGATGTTTCTTTAGGATTTTTTGGTTCAATGGTTGATATAAAAGCTACATTACTCATTTGACTTAGTTGATTTCTAGTTTTAATAACGGATTACATATCTCCTAGTATATTTTCAATAGGGTGATCTTTTAAAAGTTTAGTCCTGTTATTGGGATGATTAATTTCATTATTAGTTTCAGTTGACTCTTGATTTTGATTGATTAAATCCTCTTTATCATTTGTATCTTCAAATTTTTTGAGATTTTCATCGAGTGAAACATGCATTGTTTCTTCGATGGTATTAGTTTTTAAATTAAACACTCTGTATGCTTTACTTCTATTAGAATATCCGATAAAGATACCTTTGTCGGATTTAGGATCAAATTTGTCTAAGTTATCTTTTGTATTTAAAATAAAACATTTACTTCCAAAAATTCTAAAATAAGATACTTTAGGTTTCTTTGAGTGAAGAAGTTCACAAATGTCTTATCTAATTAAAATTCTATTTAAAATGTAACAGGCGGTAGCAACTATTTTACCCAAAAATTCTTTGGTAATTTACTATATGAAAGCATAGTTCTCGCACACTCTTGAATCGTCCTATTTTTATGTTCTACTACTCCGTTTTGTTGTGGAGTTCTTGGAAATGAAAAATTGTGAGTTATTCCCTTTTTATTGCAGAATTCCTCAAACTTTTGATTTTCAAATTCATCACCGTGACCACTACGGATGGTCATAATTTTTAAAGAAAGTTGATTTTGAATCCTGTAAAGTTCTTAAAACATTCAGAAGTATCACTTTTATGTTTCAAAAATATTGTCCATGTAAATCTAGAATAATCATCTACAATTACAAAAACATATTTCCCATGATTTATTGACAGAATTTGAGATGGACCAAATAAATCGAAGTGAAGTAATTCAAGAGGTTTTGAGGTTGAAATCATATCTTTTAATCTAAAGGAACTTTTTCTAAGTTTTCCTAATTGACATGCATCACACAGACTATCTACTTTAAAATTCATTCTAGGGTGACCTCTTACTAGATCATGTTTTGACAGTCTATATAAGAGTTTGAAATTCAAATGCCCAAATCTCTTATGCCAAATACTAGGGTCACTTGTATTTGCCAAAAGACACTGGTTATCATTTGAAACTTTCAGACTAAGAATATAAATATTCTTTTTCCTAATTCCCTTAAATATTATGGTTGAATTATTATCTTTAATATGACACTTATCTTTTTCAAATTTAATTTTATATCCTTTATTTCAGATTTTTAACTAGCAAGACATTAGTAGTAATAGGAGTTTTAGAGTTACTGAATTTGCAGATGCCAATCACATATCCTTTTGAATTGTCTCCAAAGTTAACCAGTCCTCCGTCTTTGTATATTATATCATTCAGCATATCTGGATTTCCAGTCATGTGTCTAGAGCATCCACTATCGATTATCCATTCGTTCTTTTTGATCTGCACAATTTGTCCGTTGTGGACTGATTCCTCAACCCACATAAAGCATGTTTCCTGCACATCAAATAATTTTGGTAGACAACTTGAATTTGAACATTGATTGTATGCAGACTCAAGAGACAATGATAATCTGAATATTTCTAAACTAGTATTAATAAACATAGCCATTTCAAAAACTTTTTCAAAAATTAGATTGTGAAACTTTGAAAACCTTGCTCTGATACCAAACGTGAGAAATGCGGATTACGGATCTTAAGGCTAGGATAAACACTAGAGAGGGGGTGAATAGTGTTTTAAGGAATTACTAAATCTTTTTGAGTTTATGTTAATTTGAACACAAATGTATGCAATATTCAGACATAGATATGATCATAGAAACAAACACAGATGCAGAAATAAAGTAAAAGCAGTAAAGGAAAGAACACATCGGATTTTATACTGGTTCGGAGTTACCCTACATCCAGTCCTGCACACAAGTACGGATTTCCTTTCAAAAGCAATTGTACAATTACACCCTCGATTTCAAGGTTACGAGGTACACCCTCCAAATTCACAATCCTCTGGGTAGAGGTACTTGATTTCCCGGGCAACAAGTTCACCCAATTGATTTCCAAGGCAACAATCACACCTCCTCTCGCAAGGTTGATTTCTAAGGCTACAATCAAACCTTTTCTCACCGAATTGATTACAAAGAAGTCTATAACTCTGAATAGCACCGAGGATCTTGTTGAGATAGTGATAGAGAATCAAACCAAAAATGATCCATTTGGATTCAATGTTGATTTCAGCAGAGTAATGGTAAGAATATGTATATAGAAATGTGGAAGAAGAAGAGAAGTGAAAACCAGAAAAATATGATTGAATTCATTGAAAACAGCCCTATTTATAGAAGAACAACAACCATGCCCATTCGTGAAGAGATGCGACGAATAAACACTTCTTTTGAAATTCAAAATTTTGAAATTAACTGTCACAATGTCGACATAGGTAACATGAGTATGTCGACATCCCAAAGGAAATTTTGGTGATTTATTTTTCTTTGAAAATAACCTTTATCTTATATTAAAACTATTTTCAACTTTATAAATATACTTGTCTATAGTTAAAATACATAAGTAAATATAGAGAATAATATATATATAATTTTACTATAATTTTATAATTTAATCTAATTTTATTTTTAAAGATTGTTTTAAAACTAAGGATAATTTGATCTTGAATTTAAAGATTATTTTGAGGCTAAAAGTATTTAAAATCAGGATAATGTTTTTGATTCTTTTAAAAGGAAGGTTTTAAAATCAATTTGAAAACAAGATAATTTTGTAAAATCATTTGAATAAAAGTTAGCGGATACAAAACAATGTTCCACTAGATTTTTCGTAGGTTCCATCCTACTTAGGGTTCCATCCCTTTGACAGGCTCGAAGTGGATTCCATTCCACGAATAAATTGGATTTTAAGATGCCAGTGCTTTTCTAGGAGCATTAACAAAATTCCTAATTAAAATTACTTATTCTTGAAATCTTGAACTCTTGATAATCTTGATATTCTTGATACTCATGAGTCTTCAATCTTGATATCTTGAATCTCTATACTGTACCGTCTTCATTCTTGGTACCTGCATGGTTAAATTCTGCATATACATATATATCTAAACTATACTGTTAGTATTTATATTTTATAATCTATTCTAAGGTTGTCATCATCAAAACCATCATCTCAAGGAATAACTAGGAAAAACCTACTATCATCTCGTACCCGTGATCCAATGATTAGGAAAATTAAATATCAATTTTCTTGAGATCATCATCACCCAGGCTTCCTTCCATGCCAATCTTAAGGCTCGCCTTGCCACCGTTCGTCGTGAATTGACAAAAATCCACAGGATTTTCAATGTTAAAAATCCTGATGTTTACATCAAAATTCATCATTTTAAGCTACAAACCAGATTCTATAATAAATGACAGAAATTAGCATGCTTGATTTTTACCTATTTTCAGATTATCACCGTATTTACATATTTTTGTATAAACTACAACATATAAAATATTGAAACTATTTTTTTAAATTTAATATTACTTTGGAATGATCATTCTTTATTCCAAAAAACAGAGCTTAATTCTGATTGTAAGAGAAGATATGGATTTAATTGTTGATTTTGAGTTCTGGAAAACAACAGAGGAGTATAATTTCACATACACACAAACATCTATGTTTACATCCATACATATATCTACATTCGTTCATGCATCAACATTCTTCAACCATTATACCACATACAACAGATTTAAACCAGATTTTACTTAAGGGAGATTGTTTACTCACCTGTTGTTGACATGAACAGAGGTAAGGATTTGATTTAAAATTGGAATTGCTTGGAAACCCTTTGAAAACTGGAAAGTTGTTGAGATGATCTGAGGTAGTTGATTCCATGATACTTTGATTACCTTAATTCAAGATTGACATCTTCACCTTCGTTTCCTGGTTTTGAATTCTTTTAGTTTTCTTTTTTTTCCTTGCCTGATTTTAGTTTTACCGGCCTTTGATTTCTTGTTTCTTTGATAATGAAAATAAAAGTGTAAATGAGGGAGGATTTGGAAAGTATCTTTCAGATTTATCTTTTTTTTATATAAAGACACTTGTAAATTTTACTTATAAATGTCATTTGCATGAAATATTTGATTTACAATTGTTAAAATGAAAGGTGAATTTGTTTATATTTGTAATTAGTGTACCTAATATATCTATGTATTTTTATATAATACCCTTTATTAATTTATTCTTATTCATGCCTTATGTATTTATTTACTAATTAATAAGTTCTTTTCTAAATCTATATAAATAAAATTCTTTTAAAGAAAAATAAAAACCAATTATAATAAAAATAAAATCAAACATATAATATATTTTAAACCAAATATATTAAGGTATACATCTATCATTTGAATTCCAAATTTAAATTCAATTCAAACACGTTTCAAAATCCAATTTGAAATTAACTTACACAAATATATTTACTTAAACAAACACATATTCAATTTGTTTGAAAATAATAATATTTTTATTTAAAATCTTCTTACATCCTTATATATATAAACATAAACAACAATTATTATTTGTTTCAAAAGATAATTTGTCAAGTTTTAAGTAATTATATTAGGAGATTACCAAATATTTATCCAGAGATTTGAAAATCAAATTTTTATCATATTTTCAAATTCACTTATATAACCAGATCTCTTTCATTATCATAATTTTTTTGTATGTTCAATTGAATAAACCAATTAATTATCCAGTTATCGGATGTTCAAAAAAAATCCGGGTTATTACAATGAAGAGGCACTCGTGTAAGAGGTACTTCGAGGAAATGAGCTGGCTGATCAAGCCACCGTGAAACTTCAACGCTTTACGGCTCCTGCACCAGCCAAAGAAGGAAAGGACATCATTGGATCTTTTGGAACCAATCTCAAGGGTCCTTCTCCTACCCAAATGGCTGAACATTATCTTTTCAAATCACGAAGCAACATATCGGCTAAGATCTGGATGGACCTAGCCTTGCTCCACATATGTTATCTCCCATCCTCAAAGGGAGCACCCTAGTGACCACTGAGAGTCAACCGGATACTGGTATCACACTGAATTTCTTCGAATTCAAAAGGTTGCAGTTTTTTGCACATAACGGCCCTTGACTAATGCCCATGTTTTAACTAACTTTTATAGGTCATACTGGTCCAGAGCAAACTCCTAGGAGCGATGTCGTAATGAAGCAACAAGAGAAAACGACTGAAGCTCTGTCTGTTGTAGATATTACAGGGCCTGATGCTCAAGTCATTAGTGCACTTGATGAGGATAAGCGCAAGGACCCGTCCCTTGCTAAATAATTAGACGATGTAGTGATCACGGGTGTCTCGGAGCATACCGCCAAAACCAGTATGAAGGAGAGGATTGAAGAGGAAGATAAATTGAAGCGTAAAGTCAATGGGGAGCCCGTGGAGGTCGTAGTTGAAGATCCTAGTCTTGTACCTCTGCAAGTCGTTCCATATGGCAGGAAAATTCCTATTGAAATTCATCCTTCTTCTTCAAGCATCTCTACTAAGGGCGGCAAAGGGTCCCGAAAAAGGCGTTCAACTGATTCTACTCCTAGAAATTGTAGAAGTTGAAGAAATAGTTAGTACTTTGTATCGCTATACATAATTTGGATAATTTAGACATGTATTTCTTTTCTTGGTAGTAAATGTATAGCGTGAATCCCAAACTTTTGGATTTTCGATTAATCATCATGTGAATCATTACTTCAGTAGTAGAATAATTACTTCCCATTCCATGTAATTGTAATAATTTTCACAAGTCTCGTTAGTAATTCACTATCTCCATCTTAAAGCTTCTCTATAGTCATTGTCTTAGGTCAAAAGCAGCGCTAAGTCGAAACTATAATGAACGGTCATACCTCGCCTTTAACAGTTCGAATTTCTTCCGTCGATTTGAGATTAGAATTTGTGGGATAAAGAATAGTCGAAATCCATCCATCCACCCGTTGAGTTGACGAGTTACTCTGTGGTCCGAGGACTTAGAATTTTCCCTTAGGTGATTAGCCATACCCAAATTGCTCATACTCTAAACCATGCTCCGGGGACTTAGATTTTTTCTTGTGGGCAATCGTGTTTCCGCACATATACTCCAGTCCACATTGCGGGGACTTAGACTTTTCCTCATAGGTAGTCGTATTTTCGCCCGTTGCAGTCGTTTTTCTGCAAAACGATTTATAGTCTAGCCCGTAGTCTGGGGACATAGAGTTTTTCTCGTAGGCACTCATATTTCCACTCGTGGCAGTCATTTTTCCGCCATACGGTTTATACTCTATCCCGCGGTCTGTGGACATAGAGTTTTTCTCATGAGCAGTCGTGTTTCCACCTATGGCAGTCGTTTTTCTGCCAAACGATTTATACTTTAGCCCGCTGTCTGGAGACATCGAATTTTTCTCACGAGCAGTCATGTTTCCACCCGTGCTAGTCGTTTTTCCTCCAAACGGTTTATACTCTAGCCTGCAGTATGGGGACTTCGAGTTTTCTCATGGGCAATAATGTTTCCTCCCATGGCAGTTGGTTTTTCGCCAAAGAGTTTATACTCTAGCCCGTAGTCTAGGGACTTATATTTTTTCTCATAGATAGTCGTATATCCGCCCGTGGCATTCGTTTTTATGCCTAACGGTTTATACTCTAGCAAGTGGTCTGGGGCATAGTGTTTTTCTTGTCTCCTCATCATTGGAGGCCTTTGTTCCTTATTGCGACCACCGCTCCTTGGTTAGTCTATGGGAGTTGTCAACTGAGCAAACTTACGGAGCTCACCTTGTTTGATCTCGTCGGGGATTGGTACGATTTATCGAATTCAAATTCTATGAATCTGTTCACACATCACACATATTGATATCAATCAATTTCGTTGTATACTTAACATAAAGTGCAATAACAGTATCCTATGTAAAGGAGGCTCCGGATTTTATTCATCATATGGAAAGAAATAAAATAACTTGTCTTACTACACATTGAAAAGATCAAATACTAAAGTAAATGCCGAAAGTAACTAGTACCGGAATACAAAATAAATATTCTGGGTGAAATAGTGTCATAAATGCTCGGTATTGCATGCTCTTGGAAGTGTCGTGCCATCAATAGTTGCTAGCTTGAAAGTTCCTTCTTCAAGCCTCTATTCAATGACGTATGGTCCTTCCCATATCGGATTCATGTGTGACGGGATCAGAGAAACTCATTTTAGGAGAAGTTCGCCAACTTCGAAGGTTCTTGATCGGACTTTCGTGTTGTAATATCGGGCGATTCGATATCGGTGTGCAGCTGCTTTCAAATCAGCCTCCTCACAGTTCTCATCGATAAAGTACAAAAATTCCAAGAGAAGATCTTGGTTTGTTCTGGGATCATAGTAAGTCATTCGATGAGAAGGGACTTCGAGTTCTACTGGAATAACTGCTTCGGCTCCATCTGCAAGAGCGAATAGAGTATGACCTGTTGCAGACTTGTGAGTAGGCATGTAGGCCCAAATTGCCATAAGAAGCTCATCCACCCACTTGCCTCTAGCCTTCTTAATTCTGATAATCTTGTTTACAGCTTCAACTCGTCCATTGTCCTAAGGGTGAGTGACCGCCGCAAACCTCTTCTTAATATGATACCCTCGACCAAATTCTCTAAATTCAGCGCTATCAAATTGAGTCCCATTATCTGTCATGATAGTTCGTGGAAGACTAAAATAACATATGATGTTTCAAACAACGAAATTAAAAATTTTCTGGTTGTAATCGTGGCTAACGGCTCCGCCTCGACCCATATTGTAAAGTAGCCAATCGCAACATTCGCGTACTTCACGCTACCTTTGGAGATTGGTAAAGAGTTGATGATGTCGATACCCCCACATAGCGAATGGCCATGGACTGACCATTTGTGAGATCTTTGTCTGTAGGGCTCTTGGTATTTTTGCATATATCTAGCAATTATCGCATCATCTCACATCATAAGTGGCATTCCGGTTCATAGTTGGCCAGTAGTATCCATAACGGAGTTTCCTTTTTGCTAAAGTTTGCCCTCTAGTATTATCGCCACATTCCCCCCTCATGTACTTCTTTCAAGACACGCTTTATCTCGTCATGAGCGATACACTAGAGTAAGGGAATGGAAAACCCCTATCTATACATAGTTCCTTCTTACATGATATATGGTGAAGCTTTACGAATGACTTGTCGCTTTTTTTTTCTCAAGCAAGATTCCATGCAACATGTATTCTTTAAATGGAGTCATCCATGATTCCCTTTTGGGCTCAAGTTCCCGTACTTGATCAATTTCCATCATATTATGCTTGGGGTATGTAATGTCTCGACTAGAACCAAGCCTATATGTTGTGCATCACCAGTACTTGCGAACTTTCCCAATGAATCAACTTCTCCATTCTACTCATGTGGAATATGCGAAATGTCATGGTGTTTGATATCCGCCAATAGCTCTTGAACTCGGGTGAGATATGGGGCAAGTTATTATCCCTTAGCCTAATGATCTCCTCCTACTTGATTCACCATCAATTGTGAGTCGCAAAAGATTTCAAGATACTTTACTCCGTTCTCTCTAGTGAATTTTATCCTAGAGGTCAATGCTTCGTACCCGGCTTTGTCATTTGTAGTAAGAAAAATCAAGCTTCAAAGCATAGCATATTGACTGGTTCTCAGGGGTTACAAAAACAATTACAGCTTTGGAACAATGATGATTAGACGCTCTGTCAACGTGCATATTCCATTGTACAGCAGGGACTACACCACTCTCTAGGGGTTTGTCCTACACGTAAACTTTGCTATAAAGTCCGCCAATGCTTGTCCCTGGATAGCTCTTCACGGCGAATATGTAATGTCGAACGGGCCGAGCTCGATGTTCCATTCAAGCAAGCTTCTAAAAGTCTCAGGTCATTGCAGGACCTATTGTAATGGTTGGTTGGTTTAAATTTTCATTAGATGGTTTTGGAAATACTGGTGAAGTTTGTGTGAAGCGATTGATAAGCAGTACCCCAATTTCTTTATCTTTGAGTATTTTCTTCCTACACGTGTTAATTGTTTGCTGACGTAATACGCCGGTCTCTGAATTCGGTTCTCCTTACGAATCAAGGCGGCACTTATGGCATGTGACGATACAGCCAATTAAATATACAACTCCTCATGATCCACCAGCTTTGACAAGACATGGGGTCTCTCCAAATGATCTGCCAGGGCTAGTAGTATGCCTCCACAATCTTGCGTCCACTCGAAATCTTTCTTTCCCTTCCTTATCAGGTCAAAGAAAGGAATGCATTGCTTTAGAAATGAATCGACTCAAAGTAGCAACCTTCCCATTCAGACTCGGCACTTTCTTAATGGTTCTAGGCGCTTGTATATCCCAAATGGCTTGTCTTTTCTGGATTAACTTCAATTCCTCGAGCATTGACAATAAAGCCCAAGAACTTCTTTGACACAGCACCGAATGAGCACTATATGGAGTTGATTTTCATGATATAGAATCGAAGGATATCGAACATCTCCGCCAAGTTTCGAATGTGTCCGTTTGATCGTCGTGACTTCATGAGCATATTATCCACATAGACTTCCATCGTCCTTCCAATTCGATCCTTAAACATTCGGTTAACCAGACGTTGATAGGTTGCTCCAGCGTTCTTTAGTCCAAAGACATCACCATTAACGGTATAGCCCAATATCTGTCCAAATTGGTATGTTCCTAATTTAGGATATGCATCAGGATTTGATTATACCCCGAGTATGCATCCATAAACGATAACAACTCATGCCTTGTAGTTGAATCAACTAGCTGATCAATTCTAGGCAGGCGAAAACTATCTTTGGGGCACGCCTTGTTCAAATCCGAATAGTCAGTGCACATTCTCCACTTTCCATTTGCCTTCTTCACCAGCACAGGATTAGATATCCATTCGGGATAGAGGGAGTTGCGAATAAATCCATTGACTTTAAGTTTATCCATCTTCTCTTTAAGAGCGAAGAATCTCTTCGGATTCGTACCCCATCTTTTCTATTTAACCGAGACATATTTCGGATCAATGTTTAATGCAAGGCTCGTAATGGCAGGAAAGATCCCACAAATGTCAGAATGAGTCCAAGCGAATATGCCCAGGTTCGCTCAGAGGAAATCGGTAAGCTTCCTCATCATCGAAGTGCTGAGTTGCGATCCAATCTTTAACATCCACAATAGGTCGTCATGGCTGACTACTATAATAATCGTCAGCTCAATCGGCGCCACGTTGTTCTCCATGGATTCCTCCTCATCATCCCTTGAATCTATATCTCAATAGAATCAATTGTGGTGCCCAAGCCAAGGCTTAAGCGCCATTTTTCAATCTTCAGCAACTTGGATGCAGACAGACTTGTCCATACCCTTTGCCTTTTCTTTTCGCCAAGCCTCTCTCAACTCAGCCACATAACAGGCACGTCCAGTCGCCTGATCACCATGCACAATACCTACTCCATTAACAATTAAAAATTTCAATATCAGACACCATGGGGCAAGAGCTTCCTGAAATACAGCCTGGGCCGGACGGCCCAGAAAAACATTGCACGGTGAATCAACATCCAAAATAATGAACAATAGGATCCACACTCTTCTGTGTTCACCTTCTCCTAACTCAACTAGCAATTCGACATAACCTACTGGCTCAATAGCCACACCATTGAAACCGTGAATAAGAGCTTTATATGATTTCAAATCCTTAGTCTCCATCCTTATTTGATCATATGCCTTCATAAAGATAATGTTCACAGAACTTCTACAATCAATCAAAATTCTTCTCACTAGAGCAGGGCCAATCAGGGCTGAGATAACCATCGAATCATTATTAGGGCCTCTACACTCGGCGTCCCTGCTCTTGAATACTATACATCAGTCATTGTACGCTGTTGCTTGGACGGATTTCCATCCTCCATATTCGAATTGAACAACATTCAAAATCCACATGTCTCATTGAACTAGCATAGAGCTACATTTCCTGCCAACTTCTGTCCATAGGATGCGGTCCACCAACTATCGTGTTTATTACTAATCTTCCACCGACCCATGCAGGCTCCTCAGCCCTATGCAGAGCCCGTCCTCGATTGGGATCCGACATCGCTTTTTCGTCATCCTATGAATTTTCCAAAAACTGCTACAATTTTATCCCCCGAATCAATTTCTCTATGGCACCTTGGAGATGCCTACACCCGTTCGTATTGTGCCCATAACATTCATGAAACCGGCAATACTTTTCGGTTTGCTTCTGTGTCTCTATCGACTCTTTCGGACACGGCTTCTTATATTAAAAAGTATTACAGGTGGACAGGTAAACTTTCACTAGGGATTTATTCAAAGGTGTATAGCTGTCATACATAGGAAACCTGGGTGTCGACCTTTCGGGCACCCTCTTCTAGTCTCGACCCTTCACCACTTCTTTTCTGCTGATTCGGCTTATTTTGAACATTGACCTGAACCTTCCCTGAACTCTCGTCAGACTAATTTATTCATGATGTTGCTTTGCACCGCTTCCCCACTGGGCCCTACAACATTGCTCTTTCTAGACAATTTGGCTTCCTGCTTTCTCATAAACTGGGCTGCCTTTGAATAGAAATGTTCCAGCGTGGTCGACGGTTTTCTAGCTAGCCAATTGTCGAATACAGATTCTAGGTCGACCCCTCTCGTCGTAGCCATGAATATCGCATGGTCATTTGGGATACCGACTTCAGTGGCCACAACATGAATCTCTGCAAGTAGTCCTTTTGTGGTTACCCCGAAGTCTAGATTGCACTTGATAATGGCATGACATCTTTAGAGCAAGTAGCATGGATCCTAAACAGCTCCACAAACCTTGTTGCCAATTCGTCAAATCTTGAGGTTGATCGAGCGGGTAACCTTGTAAACCACATCATGGCAATCCCAGAGAGAGTTATAGAGGAACATCTACATTGGAAGGCATCGTTCGCTCTCGCCGAGTCCATCAACCATTTGTACCTCATGATGTGCTGCTTGGAGTTGGTTTTCCCCTTATAGGAAGGCATCGTGGGCATGTTAAACCTTCTAAGATACTCCACATGTAAAGCACCATCAACAAATGGGGTGTGGCTCTTACAGACTCCACAATCATTATTCGTCAAACCTTAGTTCTCCCTCACCAGCTGTCTGACCATTGCCGATAAGTTTGTTGTTTGGATAGGTGGCACCAAGTGTGGTTGTGCTCCTCCTCGCGTGAATGTTTCGGTCACTGTCTATGGGCCATTTCACGCCTCCTTAGCCTATCATCCTCTTGATGTGCATTTTGAGCATTCACCTCGTCGTTGTTCCGGAGAGGTGGTTGGTCAGCATCCACCGCACTCCAACATCCAGGTTTTCGAGCCCAGCTCGAGCATAACTCCCTAACTGTAGTTAAGGAGCAATCCCTTTAGCTGATGGATCGGTACCAACCCAAGGGAGTGATCATCACCGACCCATCTTGGCAAACCATGTTGGTCTACTAAGCATTGCTTCAATGTCCCTGTTCGTGCTGCTTTAACTCTGCGATGCCTTCGCCTATGATGTTTTTCTAATGAAGTTGAACTATGTGACGTCGAGTAAGAAGCAAGATCCCTTCTGGTGCTTTGGTGATGCTGTTGAGCAATCAGGTTCATCAAGTTGGCATTAATCTGGATTTTCTCATTTAGCTACCTACGACCCTCCATAAGCTCTCTCATCAAGTCATTGAATGCAACTCTAGTTATGGAATCAATAGGGTTCTAAACTACAACAGGTTCCATATTCAAATTAGCAGGTCTGTTGCTTGGAGCCCCTTGTTGGATGCTGGCATTTTTGTTTACATCAACATTCTGGGAAGTAAATATAGTGCGCATCACCATTCTGGATTTCTTTGCTTAGGTCTGGGTAAATCTGAGTAGTTTCTACAAGCTTTTGAAGATGAATCTGTATCTCATTCTAGGGATTTCACCAATCTAGTAGCAACAAAGGTGATCCTAACAGGTTGAGAATCAAGGCTCTCAACGAAAGCACCAAAATGTTCGCAACCAGATTGACCAAAAACACCCGAGAATAGATTTAAGTAGTGAAATAAATGAAGAAATTAAATGAAAACAGAGGAAAATCATAAGATATTAATAAAAACACAATAGAAAGCAAAAACAACAGCCTATGTCCACTTTAGATGTTCTCTTTATTGCTTGTCAATTCACTTGATTACAATCACAAACAGCAAGAAACAATCGATGATAAGAATGGAATGGAGGAAGTTGATTACAATAATGATGGAATTTAAATAACAGCATAAGAGTCCCTAGAATGGCCCCCTATGCATATATTTATAGATGAAGGTAGCCTCCAACCTTACAGGAACTTCAGCAACATGACCTTCTTGACCATATGGGCCTACCATAGGGAGTAGTAGGCCCAACTCTCAATGGATATATGGAGCTCTAGTTATTGTATTATTTTACTTCAAATCCCAATCTGGTCAGGAGAGTAACTATCCCTTCAAGTTCTCCAATGTATACCGATCTATCCTACACGAGCGAGGGATGCTGATCCATGTCAAACAAACCATAGTATGCCGATCCATATCACACAAGTCACATTATTTTGATCCATATCACACCAACCATACCATGTAGATCCATTTCGCACAAACCATACCATGCCTACCCCTATCTATCCATCATATCACACAGATCTGTCTATAGCTATTAGGCTATGTTAAACTAGGTACCATGTCTTATGCCGATCCCTCTATGTCCCCACCTAAGTTGACTTCCAAACCAAGTGATTATACCGATCTCTACGGCCTCTTTATGTTACACTGAACCCTATACTATCTCATTCATATCCATCATCCACTTTGCCGATCCTACACTCATATAAATTAACTCCTATCTTTCTAACATCCTACGCTGCCCATCTATCAACTTTGTCTAATCTGGGCTCCGGATAACTGTTCGAAATTTATATCTTGGTCATGCAGCCATTGCCTCATGATTATCCTTCTCATTAACCGTCAAGTCTGGCCTGCATGATCAGCCCAATGTAGTCGAGTCAAGGCAACGGTTAATAATTTCAATGGTGGTAATGCAATGAAATGATGAGGCAAAGACATGATGCTTCAACATGATGGCTTCAAAACTTTAATGAGATGATTCTACAGCCAATGTGGATGTCCAAAAGTGTTCTAATGTTGATGGCATGATGTTGATGGAGTCGTGATGATGATGATCAACCAAGGCAGGTTCGTTGAAGGGAACTTGTGGATAAAATGTTCTATTGTTCTATCATGGAGAACGTAACGTTAAAGGGTCCTATGATGATGAATGGAAATGGATAGAGCAACAAAGGGCTTAGATATACAGCTAAGGGATCATTGATGCTCAAAGTGTTTTTCGATTTACTTGTAAGCAAGGGTATTGTGACGACACCCATTGGGTACATTGATGGTTATCCCAGATCGTTGAAGTGATCTGTATACCTGGATCGTTAAAGGGATCTAATGTCAGTTGTAGGCTAGTGTTCGATTACATAGAAAACTGGGATTTCCCATTAATCCTTGGCAATTACTGGTCATACGAGTTGTCCTATATCTAGGGCACATTTAGTGATAGTGAGATTGATTGATGGATGCTATATTTTCCACGATTGCTATAGTTGTTGTTCGTTACTTATTAACCCAACTTTTGGCAATGCAGTACACAGGTGGATTTAATCCAGCAGCCTTCATGATCATCAAGACAAAAATCCCAAAGAAATGCTTACCAGGATTAGAGATCGATTATATTTGAAACTATAGACTATAGTTGAATGGATTCAAATGGACACCACTCAAAAAGTGGCTAAGTATGGAATTAATACTCCCCTCAGGAGAGAGATCGGATTGGAATATTCGTTTTATAAAAATAAATCGAAATATAGGGATTGGAGTAGAGGGATCAGATTGAACAGGATGCACACAGCAAAACTCAATGATGATCGCTTCGTAACTCAACAACCATAGGACAGACTGAAGTGAAATTTAGGGAACAAGAAGACGGTACACTAGGGAATCCACCCTAGGGATCGCACCCTAAGAAGAGGAGTTCAGAGGGATCGACCCTTATCCCTGTAGAGGATCAGCCCTCATGTCTACTTAGGGATTGGTTCAGTTGAATTTGCAGTAATGATTTGTCAATAACTCATAATCTACAGATGATATCAATGTGAAACTTGAAGTACAATCATATTACAACATAAGGAACAACCCATAGGGACTGCAACCCCTAAAACCATCAAAATAGGGATCAGTCCTCATCCCTATTATGGAGAGCAATCAGTCCAAATTTTCCTGGGCCTGGTAGTCTTGGCCTGGAGGTTCTTCTAGCGAAATTTCATTCTAATCCGTACAAGGCTTTCCCTATAAATACAATAGGCGTAGCATGAGAAAAGGTATTTTTTCTACTTCTTCTACCTACGCTATACTCTGTCATTTTTATTGTGGGATTTCATGGATTTATAACTGTAACAATAGCATAAACGAATGAAAAGAAAATCGTTGGAGTGGACTTAGGCCAGAGTTAGCCAAACCACTACAAATCTGTGTCTATCTTTGCTTGCTTTCTATTTTAATTTGATTGTTCTTTAATTTATATTCTCTACATCATATTATCTGAGATTTATGACTGGATATTAGTGCTTTCACATACAACTGGGTGTTAGTGGCCATTTTTGATGCCAACATTTTGGTGCTTTCGCTAAGAGAGCTAGCCCTTCTGGATTTGGAATTTGAATTCAGAGTTTGTAAAAGATCTAGAGCTTAGGTTTGTAGCAATGTTGAGACAATCAACAAAAAGAGTGCTACCGGAAAGGAGCAACCATAGAGGGAGTCGGGAGGCTTCCTCAAGAGATGGAGCTAATCAAGCATCTATCTACATAACCGGGGATTAAATGGAAATGATGATGGATGCTATATAGGAAAGGATGCTAAAAAGATAGAAGGAGATGATGTAGAATCTACTCCAATAGATTGGATAAGTTGGAGCACAAAACCAAGGAAATAGAGTAGCAGGAGCTAGGGGCAACTTGGATCGAGGAGTTGATGCAACAGGAGTCACTAGAAATCAAAACTGGGACCATGGGATGGAGCTATTGTACAAAGAAATGGAATAGAGCAACTAGGGAAAGTACCCGCCATCTTGGAGGAATCAGCCCCAATCCCTCCGGGAGGATCGGTCCCGATCCCTAAAGGCTTATAAGCATGCCCCTAGGTTTGGTCGATCTCGATGTTGGAGGACCTACGGTCGATCCCATGGGGTTTGGTGCAAATCAAAATTTGGATGCACCTCCGGAGGAATATGTTCCAGAATTCCCTCAAGGACTCGGGGGGCAGTTTAAAATGACGATAGGAGAATACCTTTGGATGACAATGATAGGTTTGTGGAGATGATCAAGCGAGCTATGCATAGATGATTTGTGAACAGGGATCTGGAGGATGTAAATAGAAGTCCATTCACTACCAATATCTGGAATGCTAGGAAACCACTGGAGCTTAAACTACAAACATTGGAAGTATATGACAGAAAGTCAAACCTAACTATGCATATGTTGAGATATATACGACATATGGAAGTACAAGGGGAATTAGGAGAAGTCATGGCATGATGTTTTCCATTGTATTTAATGGATATAGCTATACTATGTTTTAGGCAGTTGGAGAGCGGTTCTATAGGCACATCGACAGAATTGGTTGAAAAATTTATAAGGCACTTTAGGGTTCACATTTTGAGACCCAAAAATGTGATGAGTCTGACAACACTAAAACAGAGATTGGAGAGTCTCTAAGGAGTTTTCTAACACGATTTAATGTCGCGGCAACATCGGTGGATCGGCTAGATCGATCCATGGTTTTTGATGGCAACTATATTAGGAGTTGATAATGGCACAAATTTCAAGGATTGATTGGCATGAGATCCACCTATGGATCTTAGGGAGTTTTTCATGAAGAGGAAAGGTTCATGCGATAGGAAGACGTATGAGCCGAAAAACTGAAGGTAAACATTATGCAAAGCTAAGGATCATTTGGAGATGCAAACAAGGATGATAAAGGCAAATGGAAATTGGATGATGGATATGATGGGACAAAAAGGCGATGGAAAGAGCAGGAGCTGAAGTTCTCTTCCTACCCGAATTTAATGAAAAGCCTAGAATGGATTTTTCTAGACACTAGGGGGAAACACCCCTATCGGAAATCGGTAAGGAGGGTCCTATGGAGTGAGAGTGTAAGCCTAGAAAGTACTGCCTATTCCATTAATTGTATGGGCTCATTATTGATGAATGCAGGCATTTAAAGGATATGATTAAGGAGCACATCAGGAACGGCACACTGCTGTAGTACGTGAGGAATCAATCAATGGTGCTGGAACAGGAGCAACCACTGTCCGCAATGAATGGAAACAGGAATGGCCCTGGATCAGGGTCACAGATCATCATCAATTGATCGTGATGGTAAGGCCCAAATTCAGGCTTTGGACTTTAGCCGTAATAATAATAATAAACTCTATAATAAGGCGGCTAAATCACTTACAAATGTAAAGGATCGGGGAGGTCCCTAGGCATGTTCTAAGATGATGATAAACCGCCGTTCCCTGAGAGGAATCCTTTGGCTTTTTTATTTTTTTTGTATTTTTGGATGTACAGTCTCTTATTCATTAGGTTATTTATGATTCGCATTACTACGATGAATAAAACAGGTCGTCATTATTGTACCGACCAAAGTGATGGGGGCGGTAACCATAAGGTGTGAGTCCCTTCACCAGAGAGCGACATAATGGACTCACACATGGACTGAGTCCTCGAATGGAGAGTCTAAGCCGTAGAATAAAACCTAACAGGATGTCAGGTATGGATTATGCCTGACAAGAAGTAGGCTGCTTCATCAGAGAGCGACATGATTGGCCTACTTTAGTCGTCAAGTATGGATTTGATAAGAGTCCAGAGAGACCATAATCGGCCTAGGAATTGGGCCAAGAAACAACCTAATGTTCAAGACACTGAACCGGAGTATATGAAATAACACCGCTTCGCCGGAGAGCGATAGGATTTTCTTACTCGGACATCGAGTATGGATTGTCCTTGGCAAGGACCCGAAGAGGTCATGGATTTGGATATCAGCTTTGAACAGTGATGGATTTAGATATGGACCCAGAGCAGTCACAGATTCGATATGGACCAAGAGTGGTCCCAGATTTTTCTAACAACCCAGTGAGATCGAGGATTTAGATAAAATGATCCAAAGAGATCATGGATTTGCAATGGATACAGAATTGGATATCGACTCAGAATGCTCATGGATTTTACTAATGACCTGGATAGATCATGGGTTTGAATTGGCAACGGATTGGATAATATGGCTATCGATATTATGGACTTCGAATTTTGGATTTATGGCAATTAAAAACACATCTTCCTATTGCAAGGCATGTTTTAGGGGAGATGTGTTAACCCATCTTTTGGCAAGGCAGTACACAGGCGAATTTAACCCAATAAAATTCATGATCATTAAGGTAGAAAGCTTAGAGAAATGGTTACTAGGATTGGAGGTCGATTATATTTGAAACTATGGACTAAGCTGAATAGATTCTGATGGAAAACACTCAAAAAATAGCTAAGCATGGAACTTGCACTCCCCCTAGGAAAGAGGTTAGATTGGAATATTCATCCATAAAAAGAGACTGGAATAGAGGGACCAGAGTAAAAGGATCAGACCAAACAGGATGCAAACAACACAACCCAATGATGATTGCTCCATAACTCAACAAACACAAGGCAGATTGAAGTGAGAACAAGAAGAGGGAACCTTACAGAGTCCACCTTAGGGATCTCACCTCAAGAAGAGGAGTTCTGAGGGATCGGCCCTCATCCCGACTTAGGGATCAGTTTAGTTGAATTTGAAGCAATGATGGGTTAATAACTCAAAAGCTACAAAAGGTATTAGCATGAAACATGGGCACAATCATATCACAACATAAGGGACACCTCATAGGGATCGCAACCCTTAACTTCATCAAAATAGGGAACGGTCCCGATCCCTATTAAGGAGAGTGATCGGTCTAAATTTGTTTGGCCGGGTCATCTGGGCCTAGAGGTTCTTCTGGCAAATTTTTAGTCTGATCCGAAAATGGGTTCCCATGTAAATACAGCAGGTGTAGCATCAGTTAAATGGATCTTTTTTTTTGCTTCATTATATCTTCTACCTAGCTATACTCTACCATTTTTATTCTAAGACTTCACAGATTTGTAACTATAACAGCAGCATAAATGAACAAAAAGAAAATCTTTGGAGTGGATGTAGGCCGAATTAGCTGAACCACTATAGATCTATATCTCTCTTTACTTGCTTTTTGCTTTAATTTGATTATTCCTTAATTTATAGTCTATACATTATATTATCTGAGATTTGTGACTAGATATTGGAGCTTTTATACACAACTAGGTGTTAGTGGCCATTTTGGACGCCAATACACTCTAGGTTTATCACATGACGTAGGTATCTAGAAGGTTGATTCCTAAACACTCGATAGGATACCATGATGTTTATTTATTTTATAGTGATGATAATAAAGTAGCATATTATTATTTTTATGTGCAAACTCTTTGGGTGTAGGGTCCGGTATGATTCTTATACCTTTGTTCCTTACTATATAGACTTGTATAGTATTTCGAGGTTGTTTATCGCTTACACAAGACTGTCGTCTGACTTGAGGTTTATGTTTTGCTTCTTATTATCTCGGGTACTCTTAAATGAGTAGACTAGAGAGCAAGTTTGGGTGAATGCAGTGTTGTGCGGATGGATGAGTAGGAGATGGTTCTTTCTTGTATCTATATGTGGCTTGTTATTTCTTATTCCACTATACAACACTATAGAGCCTAGACATTATTAGCTATTTTATCTAGAGACAATTATCTTGAGTTTATTACCAGTTGTATAAACTCTACTACTATTTCGTATCTCTATGAACCTATGCACTCTGGTATTTGTGGTTCATTTAGTTAACACTATCTCGAATGTTTCATACCTGTGATGATTTTTATATACAATTCGATGCACTATGAAATGTGTGACAGGTTCTGTGATTGTTTTCCCTACTTTTCATCATTGATTGGGCACCCTAGCAGGGAACTTTTTAGGTATGTTGGATTGCAAATGTGTAGGGCGGTCATCACACTTCACCATTACCCAACTATATCCACTCAGTGGATATAAGCCACGATTCAACTATAATTAACACAGAGTTTCCACATTGAAGCTTAACAGTACTCTCAAGTGAAGGAAAGTGTGTAATGTTGTCACTTTAATATTTCTGTTTGACCTTAGTTATAGAGAACTATCGATTGAGTCATTCTATAGTTATCTAACAACCATTAGTATGTTACCATTGGCGCCCCATCCGCCATGAGTAATACACTGCCTAACATTTAGATAGCGTTACATACTTTAGTCTCAACAGATGTACTGATATCTAGTCTCGATACATCTTGAATCGAAATATTTTAAATAGTGTGTTTATCATATTATAATAAATTGCCATGATTAAAACATTTTGTGATTACTATCACAAAACACACCAATTATAGATTTTCTGTTAAATATACTTCAATTGAATAATCAATTATTTATAATACATTATAACAAGTATATAACAGAAAAAACATCTTTTTCGAATAAGATTAGTCACTAAGTTAGATATTTGTAACAAATTACATAATTCCCTTATAGCATACCCCTAACTCTATCATATTAGTACTAAAATGGTTCCAAATACTTCCTTAAAATTCACCATTGAATTATCATAGTGATGAACATGTATTTAATGCACAAGTAATATATCTATGTTACGATCATAGGATTTGATACGGAGGTAGAAAAACATAACATGCAAAGACGATAAAATGATTAGATTTGTTCGAACAAGTAAATGTACTTGAAAGCATTCCAAAGGTACCTAAAATAAATAAGATTCAATCTCAAAAATCACTCCTCCCTATGACATATAATGATGTATCAATAAGTAGTAACTAGACTTTGTTAGACAAAGTAATGATGAGTAAAGTTGAGTTAACGTCTTTTTGCAATGTCATGTGCTTCCGAGTAAGTACATAAGGTTAAAATTAATTTCATCTAAGACAAAATTTAGTAGACCATAAAGATAAAAGTTAAACCTTTCATATCTTAGGTCAATGAGTTGATATATTGTTTGAGTCGAGAGATTGTACATAATACTTGTACATAAGGATCTTGTGTTTGGCCACCCCAAATAAGTTTCGAATCGATCAATATTGATTGACCAATTTATGTTATGAATATAAGTTTCATAAACTTAAAAACCAATTCAATTATATATATAGGCAAATTATGACATATTTATGAATACCTACTTCGTTGTACCGAGAAGCAATTATTGTTCCAAGAAACACACACTTCATGACAAAGGAATTTCTACAAAAACTATTGGTAGTGAAATGGATTTGGATATAATCCCAAGATAAAACCTGATAATGAAGGATGAAATGAAATGAATCGAACCAATTAGACAAGAAACATTAGAATGTCTGTTAGTAGAGAAATTATGAATCTTATTAATGTCAAGAAAAGAACATCCTCGGTTTTATGTAAGCCGTCAGTATTCACTCTACTATGTGGCATGATATATAAATCCAAAATGGATTCCAAATACATTATCGAAATAAAATTTTGATATTGGTACCCAAAATGATATGATCCATCAGCTGCAAAGTGTCTTTAAAAAGAGGATTAATGCAGTTAGAACATAAGCTATGTTGATAACAATAACATCGTAAATTTCAATTGTTGAAACTAACGTAATAGATTCATCATGCAACATATCTTAGTTATTTTGGATTTTACTCATAAAATTTGTCACTTGATATGACTTTAAGTTTTGGTGCACATATGTTAAAACAAAAGTTTAAATAATGATCTAAAATAGACCGTTTTCATGTAACAGCCAAAGTATCTCTAAGTTAGTGGAGTAATAACTGAGTTTGTGAGTATAGGATATGATCCAAAAAATGACACGAAATTTTTATTCAATAAGCATCAGAGTTAAACAAGTATTTTGACGGAGAAATCAAATAGTTGAATTTCAGTCAAAATCTAAAGGAAATGTGTATTTGTAAGAAAGAATATTAATAGATACTAAAATATATCTAAAAAAATATGTAAATAATAGACTTATAATTATTAACGATGTACCCATGTTAAAATCATTTCAGTTATTTCTCAGTATAGGATTTGGCAAGGCATATTTTAAAATCAGTGTAAAAGGATGTTTAGAATCTCCCAAAATGGTATGCACGGACACTATATTAAATTATGTAATATGGAGCATGTAAGGTGGGTTCCTTATGCAATGGCAATAGGAGTTATCATAAATGCTATATTGTTTTCAATACCACATTTTAGTTATGTATTCGATACATAAAGAAAGCATCAAATCCAATTAAAATCACTAAATGATAGTACACAGTGTTCTCGAGTAGTTGTGAAATACTGAAGATTGTTTACAGAAGCAACAAACTTCTTATGAAGGAGTGCGCAGACTCGAACTTCATAAGTGAGGTCAAGTATAGTATGTAAATCCTAAGCTCATGTTCAATCTTAAATTAAGAATTTTAAGTTAGAAATGTTCTAAACAATAAGTAGTGACTAATTCAACCAAAGGCTAAGTACATCTCCATGAATAAGCGCTACAAAAAAATAAGTACAAACAAATGCACAAATTACAATGCTAGGAGTGATTCAAAATGCTGAGAATCCCATGACATTATTATAATATAACAATGTTGTGATACAATTCGTAAAAGGACCTAGATCTCATCAGAAGTCGAGAGACACACTTTGAATAGTTCTACATGATAAAAGCAGTTTATCAATGTCAGAGAGACTTGATTGGCAGAGTATTTAATTAAAATAAAATAGCATACCCATTTACTAAGAGACTAACCAGGTTAGTTTATAAGAAAACCGATCAAAGAAGTTGGAATAAGATTCCATAATTGACCGAAAGTGTAAGTGGGAGATTGATTGAGATAGGGGTGAGCCCTAAGGGCAAAATATGTAATTTGTTACATATATCTAACTCATTAACCAATCTTGTTCATAAATAAAAGATGTTTTCTCTATTATATACTTGTTATATTATAATATAATTAATTAAGTAATTAATTTAAAGTATATTAAATAGAAAATATTTAAATGGTATGTGATATTTTGGTAATTAGAATGTGTTGTAACCATGCGAAATTTAACACATTAAAAATAATAATTATTTTAAATATTTCTTGTTAAGATTTCGAGATGGGATATCGATACATCCGCAGAGACAAGTGTTGACATAATCTTGTCGTTTCAAGACAACGATCCTATATACCTCTAATAGAAATATATATTCAAATTTAACGAGGAATAGGATGAGATCAAGGAGAGAATAATTGAGAATTCAAGTATAAACTCTCTGGTATTTAGTTCTTTGCAAATCATTGAAGAATATGAGTGAGAGATTATGGATTTGCAAAGAGAGTGGAAGTATATTAAGGAATTTTTATAAAAAATTATAAAAATGTAAGAGTAAGAGAAATCATATTTTCTTATTAAACTTCATTTTTCATGCCTCTTTAAATAGGAAATGAAAGGATGTGTTTACTACTAAAGGGATAGGGCCAAAATCCTTCTATTTGAATTTTGAAAAAAATAGCTGTCACTTTTTCAACATAGACATAAAGAGTATGTCCATATACTCTCATATATTTTTTATTCTTTTAAAATTCAAATTTAAACTTCTCTACTTTATAACTTGGGATGTATGTGTATAAAGATGTTTGGAGATAAAATGGAGTTGAATGATAAAAGAATTTCAAGGATATTTGTAATGGGTATTTTAACAAATTTCTAAACTTCGGTTGACTTGTTGACACTTTCAGTATTTCATTGTTGAAGTTCTTGTGTTCTATTTGTCTTGAAGTCAAACATATTTTTCATTTTATTTAATCAATCTCCATATTTTTAAATTTAATTGCTTTCTGTCATAGAGTTTTCTCTTTATTTATGTATAATATCTATATGGTATATCCTAAACACTACACAAATATGAGAAAAGTTAGTAGTAATATTTATACTGTCATCGTCATCAAAATCAATACTTAGGATATTAACAATCTCCCTTTTTTGATGATGAATGCCATATAAATATTTAAGAAATAAAATATAGTATTTATATTTTTGACACCCTACTCTATGCACTCCTACTATCATTTTGCCTAGTATATTTATACACTTTCTCCTCATTTGTCATCAACAAAAATGGGTAGAAAATAACTGCTAAGCAAGACTAGATGCAAATATAAAGAGTTTGCACATGGAGTTATATACATATATTATATAAAGAGAATAAAGGGAATCAAAATAAAAATACAATATAAAATAAAATACATCAAAATATTAACATAAAATGCACAATCTTCAACTTTGGGTAGAGTTTCAAGAAGAAAAACTTCAAGAGGAGGATTAGAAGACGAGAACTCTCCTCTTGGCCTTTTACGATTATTAGGATCGAGTAAAATATTAATTTAACTTGCTTTGTTGAAGAATAAGAATGAAAGTATGATGTTAGCCTTGAAATAAATTAGTTAAATAAGTTGGTTTTAATTTCAAATGTGGAAGGGAAAAAATAGTTTTTCAAAATAACTGTAGAATGTCAGCATCCGAGATGCATATGTCGATATATGCTTCTCAAAATTTCTAGTTTTACATTATTTTAAGGTACACACACATATATAAGTATGTATTAATATATTTATATTTCTCTAAGAGAACAAACTTCTAATTATCTTTGTAATTTAACAAATGTATTTTGTATTAAAGGTGTAGTTAAATTATCTACTATTTGATTCTCGGGATTTATAAATTCCGATGGTAAGTCACTTTTACCTACTACAATTTTTTTTCCAAATTTCATTCTTGAATTATTCTCCATGATTGCTCCTAATTATCTTAATTTACTTGATTTTAGATTTTAAAGCCATTTCGGAAAAGATTTAACCATTTCAAAAGCTTCATTTGTATGTTTAATTAAATATTGTCCAAGTATATACTATGACATCATCTACAATTACAAAACATATTATGATTTATAGATTAGATCTATTAAGGTCCAATGAGATCCAAATGAATAAGTTATAGAGGATGAGTAGTGGATTTCATATCCTTTGATTTAAATGACTTCTTGTAAAGTTTTCCAAATTGGCAAACATCATAAAGATTGTTAACTTTAAAATTAGATTTTGGAAGTCCTCTCACAAAGTCATATTTGGCAATTTTTCAACAGATGTTTAAAATTACCAAAATGTTTATCCTATCCAAGAATCATTTATATCATCCATAAGACATACGTCGTCGTCATCAAAAAATTTCACATTTAATACACAAACACATATATTCACTGTACCTTCAAAAATAGTTTTAGAATCGGGATCTAAATTGTAATAGTTACCTATATCTAATTTTAAAACTTTATCATGTTACTGATTTATATTCAATAAAATTTTAACTTCCAAAACATTAGAAATAAGAGGATTTCTAGAATTATGAACGTTTCCAATTCCAGTAAAATATCCTTTTAAATTACCTCCAAAGTTCATGCTTCCACCATCTTTGTATGTAATGTCGCTCAATATTTGTAGATTTTCCATCATATGCTTTGGACATCCTCTTTTTAGTATCCATTACTCCTTAATAATTGTTTCCTTTCTTGGTACCTGAAAATAAAAAGCACACTGGTACCTAGTTTCCTTTGACAATATAGAATTTGGATAAACGAACTTTCTTTATAAAATCACCTCGATGGTCTTTCTTTTTATTATTATATAAATTTCTAGGAACCCATATATTAATAAATTCATTCGAGCGTTTTAAATTTAATTTTCTAGGTTTTAATTTGACCTCGGTAGCCTTATCAAATTTAGTATTTTATATACTATTTTTCTTCTATTTATGCTTCGTATCCTAGTTTATGTTTATAATTTAGGTGTCGATGACAATAAATTTTATAAATTATCTTCACCTTGTTAACTTTATCAAAATTAGTTATTATTTTATTGGCATCCTTATTGTAGTTGTCTAGATATGTATTTTGTCGTTAAGACAAGTTATCTCAGATTTCTTCGAAAGACTATCTATTTCTAAGGATTTGTTTTCACTTTCAAGTTTGTCAAAACTTTTCGAATTGAAATACTTTTGATCATTAATTCCATTGAGATTTTCAATCTTATCTTATAGCTGTTGTTTTTCTTTAGTTAGTATTTAATCAAACACTTTGATTTATCTATCTTTATTAAACTATTTTATACTATTTTGTAAGCATTCTATATCCTTTATACATATCATTTAAAACACTCATAATTTCTCGTTAAAATTCCATACCTAGTCATCATCTTCCATGAAGCACATGTTGGCATTTTTATTCGCTGGCTTATTATCACTTGATGACGTGTCTGAATCATCCCATGCTGCGTTAAAGCACGCTTCCTCTTCTTATAAATGTGCCAGCATTTGAAGACTACTTTGATTTCTTCAGATTTGAACAATTTCTTTTCAAATGATTAGTTTTGTTGGATCAGAAACACTTAACAGCATTCTCGTTTCTTGAATTATCTACATAATTGTTAGTTTTCTAAGTTCATTCATTTTTTTATATTCAAGAATTTTATGAAATTCCTGGCTATGAAAGCAATTTCCCCATCATCATCATTAGAACCTGATTTACTTTTGTGGCGTTGAATGCCAACGACTTTTACTCATTTGCATGATTATCTTTTCATGCTTGCGATTGCACTGCATAAGATATAACATTTCTATTAATTCTTCTACAACATGGCACTAATATCATTTGCCTCTTCTATAGCCAAAGTCTTCTGATCCTATTAACTGAAGAGTGAATTCATGACCTTTCTAATTTGTTCCACTTCGGCTTGATTTTTTCCTAATGATAATAGTGCATGTGAAGTATACTAGAATGCTTTATATATGTCAAATATTGATTCATTCCATTTCATTTTGAAAGGTTGAAATTGGTTAGTTAACATGGACATTTTGGTCTGTTTAACCTAAGCAGTGCCTTCATCCATAGATTGTAGAATCCTCCAAATTTCATATGTACTTTTACAAACCGACACTCTTTTAAACTCTTTTTATCCATCGCATGGAATAGAATATTCATAGCCTTTGAATTGTTGAGCGCATCCCCTTTTTTCGGTGGCCCATGATTCGTAACTAGTTTGGGGATCAGTATAAGTAGTTTACATAATGCTCTGCCCCCTATATCCTACTACCAAAGAGTAATATCAAAGTAATATTGTTTGATGGTGATAGAGTTAGGGGTATGCCCTGGGGGTAATTTTGTATTTTATTACATATATATCAACTCATTAACCAATTTTATTCAAAAAATAACCTTTCTTTCTATTATATACTTGATATAATGTGTTATATCAGTTAATTAATTTTATTAAAAGTATACTTAATAGAAAATCCATAAATGGTATATTTTATTATAGTAGTTACAAAGTTTTGTAACCCGAGTAATTTACCACAATAAATATAGATATATCATTTTAAATGTTCCTAGTCAAGACGCATGGAGACTGGATATCAATGTATCTGTTGAGACTAGAGTATGTGTGATGACCCAGAATTTAGGCAATATTAATTTAATAATCTGTATTAAAAATTAAATTGATTTGATAAATTTCTTTTATAATTTTAATTTAAATTGGCAATTTATTCTTTTATAAGCAAATAAATTTTAAAATTGGTAAATTTTATCTTTTAAAGCTAATAAATTATTTTCTATTTATAATGTAAATATATTTGTATATATTGTAAAACGCTTTGGTTTGAAATTTAAAAAATAAAATCTTGTTTTCAAATTCTAATATTTTTGGTAATTTATTAATTTTGATTTAATTTAATATAAAACTTTTCCAAGCTATTTAAAAGTTAATTTTATAGTTTTAAAATATTTAAGGAAATTGTTAATTGTTTAAATTATATTTAGTTTACTTTTAAATTTTAAATAAAAATTAATAATAAGGTTTGTTTTATTTCTTTTTAAATATTGATTGATAATATGATAATATTGCTATAAATTATTTAAAATTGATAAATGTGTTATTTTCAAATAATAATTATAATGTATTGTTTTTTTTATATTTATAGATAGATATTAAAGAAAATGGAATTATTATTTACAAATTGAATTTGTGTTGTTATATATGTGTATATATATAAGTGATTTTAAATTGGATTTATAAATTTAATTTGAATTTAGGAATTCAAAAGGTAGATATTTTAAATATTTTGGATTTTAAATTATATATAAGTTTTTATTTGTATATAATTCGTTTTATTTCTTTAAAGTTATTTATATATATAAATAAGTTTTTATAAACTAATCAATTAAGTATAAAACCTTTATTTTTAACATTTAAAATAAATCAAAATCACTTAATTACAAGTGTAAATATATTAAGGCTTCATTATAATAAGTGTTAATTTATAAACTATAGTGAATGACAAATGTAAAGATTTTAAACATGTGTCACTTTTAAATTTTAGTTTTTATTTTATTTTAAATAAAATCAAAGTTCGGCCTATATATAAACATATTTCTTACCTTCCATTTTTTTCTATTCGTTTTCAAACGCTAAGAAATTCACCCTATAAAATAATCAAAACAAAATCTGCAACTCATCCTTCCTCAAACCAGAAAACAAATCAATTCAACAGCCTATAATCTATAAGCCTGCAAGCAAATTTTTAAAATCTGAGATCAATTTCCTCAAACCAGATCAAAACTTATTCATTCATTTTCTAAAATCAAAGTCAGTAAATTTGCGAACCAGAAACCTGAGATGAATCAAAGCCAGAACTAAATTCTTCAACCTGGAATTTTGTCTGAAACAAGCAAATCTGTAATCAAGTTTGCAAATCAAAATCATCAACCTGTAGTTCATTTTCAACTCATGAACCAGTGCATTTCTTAAAATCTAAGATTTATCCAAATCAAGCCTGGATTCAAAGCAGTCTCTGTTTCCAAGCATTTTTTAGATCAGTAATTCAAGTTTTAAAATCAAAGAAGAAATCTTCAGCATTCCAGCAACTCAAAGTTTAAAGTTCAAAAGCTTTTTCAAAATAGAAATGTAGGCTCTGTTCTTCATTTTCTAACAGGTGAGTAACATCACTTTTGAGAAGTTTAAGTATATGAAAATGAAATCTGTTGCATGTTCATCTCTGTAAATAGGTATGTTTGTGTGTATATTTATGAGTGTGTTTCTCTGTGTGTGTGTCTATATATATATATATATATATATATATATATATATATATATATATATTGGAATGTGCATGCTGTGTATCTGGGTTTTCCTGATTCTCGTTTCCAAGCCTAAGTTTTATTTAAAAATCATTTTCTCATGACCTAATCTATGTTAGGGTTTAAATTTCGAACAAAATATTTTTGTTGTATCTAAGTTAAAATAATTTGTTTACTCTTTGGAAATCAACATAGCAACCTTAAAATAAGTCAAAATTCAAATATCTTGATTCATTGATTCAGGAATATAAATTGAATACTTAAGTTAAAACTTGATTTTTAAAACTGAAATCACAATTTTTAAAGTGGAATGTTGGAGCAGTTCTGGTTTGATCAGAAAATGAAATTTGGGTGGTTTCTGGTGATCTCCATGATCAGAGAGGATGGTGTTTCCACTAGTGGTAGTGGTGTGATCAGGGAGTTTGGGAAAATTGTCAGAATGGTGATCAAAGTGATGTGGTGATGACGGTGATTGTTTTAAGGCTGTAACCCTACTTTTTGGATGGTCGGAAGTTTTGATCAACACAGCATCTCTGGTGGATCGAGTTCCATCAGGTTCTGGGAAATGATAGCATGGTGGTTGTCGAAGTCGCGGCCGGAAATGCTGACGCTCTAGTGATCGGAGGATTGTGTTCGAGGTGGTTCCAGGTTTTGTCTTTGGTTCCAGGATTGGGTTTTAATGCTTGAATTTTATTTCGAGTTTGTACTGATGATCTGATGGTCGAATTAGGGTGCGAAGATGATCATCGACTTGCTTAAGGCTGTGGTGATGACCGAAGGTGGTCGAAGCTACCGTGCATATGCATGGTGCATTTTTGTGCCTGACGAAGCCTAGAATTGGAGCAGAGAGGTACTCGAGTATTGCTCGGGTAGTTTGAGTGTTTTGCTCGAAGTGATTTTTGTGTTGACTCGAAGACTTTTGGGTAGGGGCTCGAGTCAATTGGGTCGTTACAGGTTTTTAAAACCTGTTTGTTTTGAATTTTAAAATTGATTTTAAAATTTGAATGCAAGATTTAAACCAATTTTTAAATCAAGTTTAAGTATGGATTTAAATTAACTTTTGTATCCTAGTTCTAAAATAAATAAAGTTTAGAAAATTAAATTGTTTAAACAACTCTAAATGTTTGAAGTATACTTAAAATTATTTTAATTTAAATGAATTGGTTCAAAACTCTTATGAATTACTTTTATAAATGATAAGTGTTTCTTTAACATTTGGATTTAAAAAGGTTTTGTAAATTTGGTTTAAATATTGTTAAAGTTAAAGTTAAATTTCTAATTATTTTAAATCTTTAATTTGAAATGAATTAAAAGGAAGATTTAAACGTAAAATGTTTCAAAGGCTTCTGTTAATGATAATTAAAGTAATTGTAAAGGCAAATACTTTATCTTAACGATTAATTAAGGTTTAGTGATTTAGAATAAATTAAATTAATAAGTTAATTAAGAGGGATTGATTACTTTAATTAATTAATAATTATGGATTAATAAATAAGTAATTAAGGGTTGTAAGTTGATTAGTTTAAAGGTTAATTAATTTGTATGTACAGATCATTAATTAGATAAGTTAAGATTTTAAATTAATGATTAAAATTAATTAATCTAGTAATTAAGTAATAAAAGTTTAATTAAGTTACAGTTAAGCACTTAATTAATTTAGTAATATGGTTTAATTGGGGATTAAGAATTAATTACCTTGTAATTAATAAGGGTTAATTTAAGTTTGATTACTTAGAGAAGTAATTAAAGAATTGTTAATAGTTAATAAGAGATCATTAACTAGGGATTATTAAATAATTAATTAATGTGATTAGTTTTCATAATTAATTAGATTAATTAATTAAGGATAATCATTTGCGGAATGGGGTAAGTATAATTACTTAATGAAAGTAATTAAGGAATTAATTACTCATTGTAATTAATTGAGTTTAATGTGATTAGTTAAGTTTAATTAATTTATGATAATCACTAGATTATTTGTTAAGTATACTTACTTAATGATGTGTAATTACTTAGTGAAGTAATTAGTGGATAATTACAGGATGTAATTAATTAAAGAATGATAGTGGTTTTAGGTTTAATTACTTTGTGTAATTAATATGAAGGATAATTACTTAGTGAAAGTATTAATTACTTGATGTAATTAATTTAAGAATAAATTAATAAAGTTATTTGAAGTTAATTAAGTAAGGTAATTAATTAAGGGTAGTTAATTACTGAATGTGATTAATTAAGGCTGATTAATGAAAGAGATTAATTAAAGATTAATTAATTAAATATAATTAATAAAATATTAGTTAATTAATTAAAGAAGTAATTTGGGATCATTAATTAATGATGTAATTAACGATGATTAATTAAAGGTAATTGATCAAAACTGAGTGATTATAAATTAATTAATGTAATTAATTATAATGAATTAATTAATGAAGTAATTAAGGGTTAATTACGTAACTGTTTAAGAATAATTAATTTGTGCAATTAATTAAAAACTAATTACTTAATTTAATTAGAAAATAATTAATCAAGGATGATTAATTAAGATCTATAAATCAGAGGATGATTAATTAATTAAGTTGTAATTGATTAATGGTTAAATAAGCAAGAATTATGTGATGAAAGTAATTAATTTAATTTATTTTAAATTAATTAGAGATGAAGTAATTAATTTAATTCATTTTAAATTAATTATAGAGGGTGTGATTCAAAAATCTTTGCTTATGGATGGCTGATTGATATTGAATGCCTTGATTGTTTGATATCTCTGATGAGATAAGTGTTGATATGTGAATTTGGATGTTTGGGTTGAATTGTGATGATATGAGACATCTATTTATGATATTGTGAATTATCTATCTGTGTGAATATGGATAATAGAATTAAATTGTTATAACTTTAAAACAACTTAGCTTTAAAAGACGGCATTTTGGATTTCGATGAGACCCGGATCGGGTATCCGGATTTGGATATCCAAAAACCACATAGATCCAAATTAATGATAGGCCGTGAATTCAAGTGAAGATCAAGTTGAAGACTCGAAGTGTAAGAACTATTTATCGTTAAAACTCCGAGGGTGATTCCAATACGAGTATAACGGAGATAGTGCTTTCAGGTTCGAGATGGAGTTTCAAAGTGCAAGGTTTATTGTTTTTTAACTCTGAGGGTGATTCCAAAAGGAGTGTAATAAGATAATGACTTCGGTTTCGTTCGAACCCGGAACAAACTTATATGGATTGAATGCTTTCAGAACATCGTCAGGTGGACGATGAGCATTCTAAGAGATGTGTTCTCTAAAGGTATCGTAGCTTCATGCCTCATCAACCGGGAATAACTAAAACATAGGAGGTGCAGCAAGGCTAAGTGGGTAGCACCCAAGTAGGACAAGATTTTCCCTGTCTAGAAGTCCCTTTATATTCGGCTGTGTAGGGTAGTTGATTGCAACAACTGTCGAGGATGTCTTGTTCGAGACTATCCAGTAAGGGATGGTTCTGGCCTTGTTTTGCAGGAGATTTAGGGTGGATCTTCGGTGCGGTGATATAGGCCAGTAGCCCTAGCATTGATGGAAGACCGTTCTTCCTAAGTGCCTTCGCGGTTTTGATTGTATATCTATGTATGCTAGAATTTAATAAATGTAACAATTGTTAGTCCTTGAGATGATGGTTTTGATGACAACAACCTTAGAATAGATTATAAAATATAAATACTAACAGTATAGTTTAGACATATACGTATATGCAGGATTTAATGATGCATGTTCCAAGAATAAAGACTGTATAGTATAGAGATTCAAGATATCAAGATTGAAGACTAATGTGTATCAAGAATATCAAGATTATCAAGAGTTCAAGATTTCAAGAATAAGTAATTTAATTAAGGATTTTGTTAAATGTAACGACCCGGAATTTTTGAGCATTTAAATCGGAATATTTAATTGATTTTAAGTATTCAATAGAGTAATTTTAACTTGAATTACAAATATCGCTATTTATTTGATAATTAAATAATAGAATTTAATAATTAGAAGTTGAGTAAATTGTTGAATCTAGAATTTTTAGCCTATTAAAAATAATTTGAAGGCTTGAATAATTTATATTGATAATACTGAGAATAATAGAAAATTTAAAATTTTAATTTAGCACTGATTTATTTAGTTTTAACAATATATCGTTTTAAATTGAATTTAAAAATAGCCTTCCGAGGCACAGTCTCGGAATTAGACGAAACCAGTTCCATTGGATCCGAAATATTTAATTATTTCCGGATTTCAATTTTGGTAGTGTTCGGAGTTGTTGCATGAGCGTATGATAAGTAAATGCGCTGCAAAATTTAATTGAAAAAAAAACATTTATAAAAATATAAGGGTTAAATCAGCAGCCTCCTTTCCTGAGAAAGCCGTACTCATGTTCCTCTTTTAATAACATCACGCAACTATCAAATCGTGTTCCCTCTAGCATCATGCGACATTTCAGAGCACGTTACCCTTCGTCCTTAATGTCGCACTCCTCCCCATCTTTTCAAACCCACAACCAGATAACTAAAAAAAAAAAAGAAATGGTGGCCGAGCTTATTCGCAAGCCGCTCCTTCCAGTTCGACTATTCCTTTAACCTCCTTCCTCATTTTCATCAATCGATAATCGCTGTCGACCCCCAATTGAATCGAGGCTCGCGTCAATTTTGAGGCGCAGGCGATTTAGGGTTTTGTGATCTTGCGGCCGCGTTGGGGAGTCGCGAGCGTAGCAGCTTGGGTTCGTCTTCGAGGCAGCGACATCGTGAAGCTGGGAGGCGCGACGAACCATTCGAGTTGAAGGGTGATCTCGAGCTCGTGTTCAAGGGCTTGGCCGGAGTTTGGTCGTGATGAGGCCTCGATTTGATTGGAATTTGGCAGTGAGGTATTTTCATTTTTCTGGGATTTTATTTACTGATTTGCTTTGTTTTATGATAGATTATATTTACAGGAAGAAATAAACATAAAAATTATTAATATTGAAAATGAATATACAAAGTGATAAATTGTTGGACAATGGTAAATTTAGTTGAGACTTTTTAAAATTGTTAATACTCAAGCCTAAAACCTGAATTTAACTCGTTGATTTTAGTATATTAATCAGAAATTATTGTTATAAATAAGATATTCGAAAAATAGGGATTTTTTTAAAAGCGTATGAAGAATTTATAAAAGTTAGAGTTTTGAAATCTATAATTTATTTTTATAAGTGTATGTGAGTTTAAAAAGGGGAAATTGCTAGTTTAAATTTTATTATTATTTATTTACCGAAAACTATATAGGGCTAAACAGGAATTTTAAAATATTTTGATTTGAACAGTTATATTAAAATTGAACTTTTGGTTTATATAAATTATCTTTTAAAAATATGTATTAGGGTGATTAACCTGTTTAAATTACTTGTTTAATTACTTTAGACACTAAAAATATTTTATCAAAGAAAATTGGTTAAAATAAATTATTGGTTTAAACCCAAATTAGTAGCTAAATTAAATGAATAAATAGCAATTAATCGATTGACTAATTCAAATATGTTAATAGAATCGTATAATATTTATACAAGGTATAAAATCATGGGAACAAGCTGGATTGAATCTGATTGCTAGTAAAAGCAAAGGTAAGTTAATCTCACTCGGTTAAATTTAGATTTAAATGATTTAAATTTAAATAATTGTTTGAATGATTGGATTGATTGATGTGCTATATTGTGATATATATTTGGAATTGGCATTTTATATTGTGCTAATATCTGTGGATGCAAGGAAACAAGGTTGGAGGGATCCAACTGAATCCCTCAACATTTGTTTAAAATTATTTAATACCCTCTGTTGTGATTATTTTATATTATGTGATGAATATTGTTGATAATTGGAATCTTGAATGTTATGGTATACCTGAATATTTTCCGGCGCACTAAGTTATCAAGATATATAGAATTAGAATTTGGAGATAAAATGAAGAGAATGTGTAAGTGAAATAATTGTAGAAAATTTAAATAAATTAAGAATAAATTGGATAAGGATAATAGTAGTTTTAAATGCTAATTAATAAAATCCTGTATATGAAAAGGAATTTTTGAATAAACAGGAAGTTAGTGAGGTTCGAAACTTCAATGATATTATTTAATAGAACAAAACAATTAATATTTAATATTTGAATTATTGAAGGAGTAAAGAAGAAATTGGGAAAAACCTGGAAACTTTATATTTCAGTTAAAGGGTTTAAAATCAAACGGAAAATAATAACATTAATAATAAGTCCATAACTAATGAATTTTAAAATGAATTGAGAAATTAAAGAAACTTGTTTCAAATAAAATGAATTGGAAATCAATTTGGAAAAAAAATTGATTTAAGTGATTGAAGTTGAGATTTTCTCTGGATAGCCAAGTACATGTTTTTTTAAAGTAAATTTTTTTAAATATAAATTAAATGTTTTAAAGTTGTTTTTAAAGAAAGCAAGTTTGTAAAATTTATTATTTCTATTATTTTAAGTCTAAAGTAAGTATTTTCTTTTAATATATTTTAGTAGTAATTATTCAGAAGTAACTTAGTATTTTGTTTTTAAAAGTAGAAATCTAGTTTTATATTTTATTAAGTAACCTTATTTTCAAATATAGTATGTATTTTTAGCAAATTATTAAAGGAATTTTAATTGGAATGTTTAAAGTATATTTTTAAAAGTAAAGTGTTTTAAATTAATTTAGAAAAATCTAGTTTTGTGCTTGGTGATTCCAGTGAAAATGGAAATACTTGGAATTTATTCTGAGAAAGGCAGTTAGCTTTGAAAACTGTTTCAAAGGAATTTGGAAAGTGAAAATAATATCTTGGGAAGATATATTAGAGATAAAAAAAATTTGGGAAATTATTTATTGGTGGATGGTTATTTGAGAATATAAATTGATAGTTAAATCACTGACTATCAATATTGGACAAATGCGTTGATCGTTTCGAAGAGACCGGGATCGAGATTTATTTCTCGAAAACCACTTCGATCCGGTTTGTACGTTTCGTGTAAACGATTGTGGATTCGAAGATGGAGCGGTGAAGTGCAAGGGCTAATCGCTACTAATCCTGAGGATATTTCCAAAATGGATGTAGTAGGTATAGTGCCTTCGGTTCCGTTCGAACCCGGGACGATTGTATGGATGAGTGCTTGCGAAACATCGTCAGGTGGACGATGGGCATTCTAAGTGATATTGTTCTAAAAGGTAACGTTTGGCCTCAAGCCTCATCAACCGGGAATGACTGAAAATCAGGGGTTATGCAGCAAGGATAGATGGGTAGCACCCAAGCAGGGTGAGGTCATTCTAGTCTAGATGTCCCTTTTTATTTCGGCTTAGTGGACGGTTGCTGATCCCAACCCCGGGGTGATCTCACTCGGGATTATCCAGTAAGGGGTAGTCCCGGCCTTGTGTTGTAGGGGAGCAGGCGTACTCCTCGATACGGTGATCTAGGCCCCGTACTGCGACAGGTGGTACCCCAGTGCCTAGTCATTGTTGGAAATCCATTCTCCCTACGAGCCTTGTACGAGTTTTTTTTGTATTACCCACTCTGTGGCTAGTAGCTGGAATTTAATGAATGTAACAATTTCGGCTATTTTATAAGTATTTGTAAGTAGACCCTATTATAATATCAGAAGATTTCTATAAAAATTGTTTTAGCTATCGTAAGGTAAAAACTCGACATGTTTATTTGTGGCGTGGTCTTACTAGATGCTTTTCTTTTCAAAGGATTTTTGAAACTTTAATAATAAATTGAGTGTGATTTTCTCACGCTGGTATTCCAGACTAATCGGGTGTTATTTAACTATAATGCTCGGGTCAGACCGAGTATTATAGAATACAGTATATGATGCTGTGGAGCTCAGGAGACGAGCAGGATGGCGATACGTATATCCGTACTTGTTTTATATATATTCCGCTGTGATTGGGTTGCTGTGTATCCATTTGTATGTTGTTGTTGAGCCGTTGATTGATGTACTCTGATGATGTAATATATAAACAGATATATTTGATTTCGAGTAAAGATCATTTATTTTCTATTATATTTTAGTCTGCTGCGATGGTTAGATTCTAATGTTGTTTTCTATTTTCTTCTTCTACCTCTTTTTCTTTAACCCAAATGGTTCGTATTTCTGTACAACTTGAGTTGACTTAGGTAGAATAGTGTTGACTCAAGGGGTACGGATTTGCGGACCATTACACTTGGTATCAGAGCATAGGTTGGAGATAACCTTGGCTCTGGTGGGAATTACTCATTTAAATTAGAGTCTATAGTACTCTAAAATGAGTTTGAGCGTATTAATAGATATGAGCGCGTATTTGTTAGTGAATATAAATTGTTTTAATATTGTGTAGATTGATTTATTGAGTGGCATATGAACCTTCGTCGACACAGTCTGCGCAACTGTATTGAAGGGGTTTCTAAACACTTGAATAGAACAATCGACACGGTATTGTTTTAAATGTGGGTGAATGAAATAATCTTACCCGAAAACCTATTTTGATATAAAGGAAAGTTTTTGAAAACTATTTAGCTAATATATGTTTGCTTAGATGTTAGGAAGAATAATATTAAAGTATTATCATTGTTAAGTGAGAATTTGACTAGAAATTGAAATATAACTAAAATTTAAGGGAATGATTTCATTATAAAATGGAATTTATAAATATGAATTAAAAATGTAAATTATAAATTGAAATATAATCAATTGGGAATTTGTATAAGCATAACCTATACAAATGCATTTTAGTTAAAATTTGAATTAAAATAGAATTTGAAACTTTAAAACCCCGGAGATTTTGGAAGTATTTTCGAGGTAAATAGTATTATTGTTGTTTTTGGGTTATTTCTGAAAGGAAATTTGTTTTAAAATGGATTTTGGAACTGAGGTAGCATTGAATTCACTTCAGTCACTGGAAAATAATTTCGGTGATGACTGCAGCATCATCGATGTTCATTTTCGAGTTTCTAAGTGATGAATTGCTGGCAAATTATTTGTTCAGGAAAACCTATTTGTTTTTGAAATTTCAAAAGAAATTTGTTGAGAATAAAACCCGGATTGGTTTAATTTTTGAGGAATATGATTTGAGATGTTGAAGATTTCAAAATGTTTTGAAATCAATAACCGGGTGTTTGAAAATCCTGATGAGATAGGTTGTAAGCTTATAAATTGAGATGATTTTTAAATCAGGAAGGAAATATAAGCTTTGAATATTGGAATTTGAATTAAAAGTGTAATGTTAAAAAAATGAAATTAACTTGGATTGGGAAATAAAAATTTAACTAGATTGGAATAAATTGAATAAGTTGAAAATAATATCCAGTTGTATTCAAATCAAGTTGAAATCGAATTGAGTTAAATGAAACTGAGTTAAAATAAAATTGAATTATTGAATGGAATTAGATTGAGTTAAATAAATTAGAATGACTTGTAAAAGAATTAAAATCCATGGAAATAGAAAAATATGCTTGGGTTATAAATAAGCATAAGGCTTGAGTTAAAATAAAAGAAGAATATATTCAAGCCTATGATGGATGGATTTGTGTAAATAATAAGTTGTGGCTTATAAAATTTGAAAAGTGAGATAGAAAACCAAAATAAATATTTTTGATGAATTGAAAAATAAAATGAAGATCAAAACTTGAATTATAAAATAAATTTGAACTTAAGAAAATTTAAATGAAGAGATTTTGAGATTAAAATCATGTTCTGGATTATAAGTTGGGGAAAAGACTAATTAGATGATAAATTAGTTAATGAAATTGAATTGTGAGTTTATGATACAGTTTGAAAATAAAACTCAAGTTATAAATCAAATTCGACCTGGATTGTTAGTGAAGTAAATGGGATTGAATTATGGGTTCATAAAAGTGAATGGTAAATTGAAAATGGTATGGTTTGCAAATAAAATCCAAATACGTAGAAATAAATTGAAATGACCTTGTAATTTAGTTAAGTTAACTGAGAATGAATCGAACTTGGAAATTTGAGATTTATAGTAACTAATCAAATAAATTTGTAGTTTGAAAGGAGATTGGATTGAAATAGAATCAAGTTATATTGAAAAGAGAACTTTGTTTGCAAAATGAGAATGAGTTTAAGTATAAAATTTGAATAAATTGAAGTAAATTGACTTAAGCTAAATGAATAAAGGAGAGTTGAATTGAATTCAACTTAAACAAAGTTTAATAATATTGGATTGGTTTTAAATCAAGTGAAAATAGATTTTTAATCGAAATAAAATTCGGTGAGTTATAAATAATATTAATGGAATGAAATTCTAGAATAAATAATTGTAAACCATTTAAAATTATTAAGGAATTGAAATAACTTGAGACAATAAGAAAATAGAATGTTTCAAGTTCAATAGAATGGATTTAAATGAATGTGGATAAAAAGAAAGTATAAATGAGTGGACTGTGAATAAAATTTAATAGGTGATGAAGATGAACCTATGTTGTCAATGGTTTTGAATAAACTAGTTTGGTTAATAAAATGAAATGCAAGTGAATGGATTCAAATTTGAAATGCAATGAAAATGAGAATATATGGATTGTGAATAAATTGAACATGGAATAGAATTAAGTATAAATTGAGTTGAAACCAATTGAAATTGGTTATAAACATAAATACTTATTTATTCACATAAATCTCGTCAAATTTACATAAAATAAATTATCATTGGATGTAAATGGAAGTAATTAAAATTCTATGAATTGATAGGAGTAAAATAAATTGACTTTGAGAGCAATTGAATTAAATATGAGTTCGTTTTGCTTAAAAATAAATTAAATATAAGCCATTGAGTTTTTAAACCATTCAAATTGAATGAAAATGGTTTGTAAATTAATTGAAACAGTTGAATTAGTATTAAAATTGTATAAATTGCTTACGGTAAATGTTTGATGTGCATTTCTTTAGAATTCATATGTTTTAACCATTGCAACTAAGTGAAATAGTTAAACTGCATATATTTGGCACTTACATGTTTAAATTGAGTAAGTACAGGTACTGGGAAGCCGTGTGGCTGGATTTTGGGCACGCTAACTACTAAATAAATAAGCTGTTTGCTTAAAATGCTAAATAATGTACGCCTACGCAATAAAAATAGGAAATATGAACTGTTTTTGGTTTTTCCGACCGAGTGGGTCGATGTATATATAAATATATATATATATATATATATATATTGTCAAATTGCAAAAGCTCCTCCGTACAAAGGAGACTCTGCCAAAAATTTTTAGAAATTTTGGGAGTTAGAAAATTTTAGAAAACTTTGGAAAATTGTGTTAACGACTAGCGAATTCAAATTGGAAACTAAACTAAGTTAGTAAATGAAACTAACTAAAATAATGACATAAATTAGTTTTAAATGATAAATAAAATTTATATATTCAGAGTTAAAGATAAATTGAATTCATATGGAAACGAAAGAATCGATTTGAATAGAAATAGATATAAACTGAAGTGGTAAGACGGAAATAAATAAAGAAACATATAAAATGCTTATGTTAACTTAAGTAAGGAATGGTCAATTCTTAATTGGAAACTGAATATTGCAAATATATTCTAAGTTAATATTTGGATGAATATTGACATTTGGTAAGAATGTCAATAAAATGTTTTTGGAATGTTGTGATTGGATATTAGTGCTAAGTAGGATATGCAGGTATTATAAAAGGGAAAAGAGAATTGGTTTTTGATTTCAAGAAGATAAATTTGAAATGCTCGACATAAAGGTATGTATTTAAATTTGGTATGAAATTGATTGGGATTTGGATTGAGCCACTTGGCTTTTTGTTTTCTTTGAGATTTGGGAGCCCGTAGAGACCATTTTGTAGTTGTACCGAGCTAGCCGTGCAAAGGAGACGCTGGCGAATTTTTCAGAAATTTAGGGAGTTAGAAAAACTTTTAAATTTTTTTGATAATTCAAAATTTTAGTTTTGAATTATAATTTGAGTAACTGAACAAGTAAGTTATTTGAAAACTATAAAGGGTTTTGAAAAAGTTTGGAAAGTTAATAAGAATAATAATGGGTCTTTATAAAAAGATAGTTGGTAAGATGTTGAATTGTTAGAAACTGTTTGGTTTTGGGAAAAGTAACGGGTTTTGGGCCATTCTTCCTAGTTAGTAATTTCGGGGACGAAATTCTTTTAAAGGGGGAGGAATGTGACCACCCGAAACTTTTGAGCATTTAAAATCAGAATATTTAATTGATTTTAAGTATTCAATAGAGTAATTTTAACTTGAATAAAAAATATCGCTATTTATTTGATAATTAAATAATAGAATTTAATAATTAGAAGTTGAGTAAATTGTTGAATCTAGAATTTTAAGCCTATTAAAAATAATTTGAATGCTTGAATAATTTATATTGATAATACTGAGAATAATAGAAATTTTAAAATTTGAATTTAACACTGATTTATTCAGTTTAAAGAATATATCGTTTTAAATTGAATTTAAAAATAGTCTTCCGAGGCACAGTCTCGAATTAGACGAAACCAGTTCCATTGGATATGAAATATTTAATTATTTCCGGATTTCAATTTTCGTAGTGTTCAGAGTTGTTCTGTGAGCGTATAATAAGTAAACGCGCTGCAAAATTTAATTGAAAAAAAAATATTTATAAAAATATAAGGGTTAAATCAGCAGCCTCCTTTCATGAGCAAGCCGTATTCATGTTCCTCTTTTAATAACATCACGCAACTATCAAATCGTGTTCCCTCTAGCATCACGCGACATTTCAGAGCACGTTACCCTTCATCCTTAATGTCGCACTTCTCCCTTCTTTTCAAACCCAAAGCCAGATAACTAAAAAAAACGATGGCCGAGCTTATTCGCAAGCCGCTCCTTCCAGTTCGACTATTCCTTTAACCTCCTCCCTCATTTTCGTCAATCGAGAATCGCCGTCGACCCCCAATTGAATCGAGGCTCGCGTCAATTTTGAGGCGCAGGCGATTTAGGGTTTTGGGTTCTTGCGGCCATGTGAGGACCCGCAAATCCGTACTCCTTGAATATACACTAATCTCCGTAGATTAATTCAAGATGAACAGAAATACGAATTCTCAATGTTTAAGAAAAAGAAAAAGACAGAAGAAGAGAGAAAAAGATAGAAAATAGAGAGAAAAGAAAATAGAACGAAAAGAAAACAACAGAACAATATCAGAATCTCACAATCGCAGCGGAACAACATATAATAAATAAATGAATAATCTTTAAACAAAGAACTATATCAGTTATTACATTTTATACATTACATTACATCATCAGAGTGTACAACATCAGACGACAACAAACAGCGGAAAAGAAATACTACATACTAATAATACGCCATGTCATCCAGCTTGCCTCCAGAAACTCCAGAATTATCCTGATAAACCTTAACTCTTGACTGCCCGTGTGGAAATTGGTGGGCACCCAGAGTTTAGGAAGGAAAACAATAAACTCCGAGTCAGTCATATGACTGGTATAAGAACTCAAAACAGTTTATTTATCTTTAAAAATCAAAATAGAGCAATATTTTTAAAGTCAATTCGCAATGCTTTTAAAAATGAGACTACCATAAGACCTCCCACCACACACACAATGCAAACGCAGACTTGGAGGAGATTTCTTCTTATGTTAGTCAAAGATGCTTGATACGCATTAAAAAGAAACATTTGATATTATTACTAGTGCATAGTGTAGGAAAAATTCATTTCGAAAATAAAGATATAAATCTTAGCCAGCATAGACATTTCGCACTTATGCCTACTATAGCTACCATGTTCAATAGCAGGTTACCGCCACATTCCATGGCAGGTTATACAACTAAAACCGTACAAGATTGTATTGTTTCTTTGGATTTCCAACTAATGGTCAGGCCAATGAACTTCCCATTGCCACATGAGAACGCCTCTGGAAGGACGTCCCCGAGAACCAAACCGGATCTCTGCCAACACAAGGCCTGGTTACCCCTGATTGGGTAACAACTGACACGAGTATGCCATCCCCCGGTCCTTTGGGACCTTTAACCGAGCGCTCGTCGCCAATATCACACAATCATAAATAAAGTGTTTCAACATGAGTAAGTATCTGGGCTCCATACCATTATACCACCCTTTTCCAGAAGGAAATGCACATACCCTAAAGGGAGCTACCCCTCATAACCTTGCTGCATCTTTCCTGTTTTGACCATTCCGGGGTGTGAGGCTCGATGAAGTCTCGTCCACAAAGACATACTTTATACAAAATCCGTGCTTTGGGTCAACAAATGATCATAGAAATGATCGCCAAGATAAACGATCAAACAAATGATCCTATGACAAATGATCAACACAGTGATCATTTCACAGCAACACTCAGCATGTCACATTACCAAATTGGGAATATATCGCTGATAACCATCAACTACATAACCTCTGAGCTCGTACGTCTCAGAGAAGGGTGTTAAGCTAAAAGAATAAATTCTCCGCCACCAACAGAAATATATTTGAAAGAAATTAGCTTTATATCTCAATTTGTAATGTCAGACATACAATCCATACAAGTCTGTTCCGGGCTCGAACAGAACCGAAGGCACTTACAAAGAAGTCCTTCCAATCCGGATATCTACAATCCTGATCGGATTCCCCATCACATATAGAGAACTCTATACTGGAGCAACTCGGTGCAGAGTCAATCGACAGGTCATCCTATCGCTCTCGCAAATACCCGGTCTTCAACACCGGTCATCAATGCTATCCATTACGTCGTATCACTATTCGGAATGGGTAATCCGAATAACGAGCGCAATAATTTAAAAATAAGTGTGGCATTCAAATTCAGCAAATCACAACAAATACCTTTCAAAGGTAAATATTGATAGCCGGTTATTGAACTATCAATGGATATGCACAACATCACCAGATTCCAAATAATTTTTCAAATTATTTATTTTCCAAAATTCATATCTTTACAAGACATATGTTTTCAATACTTCAAAAATGAATCAATATTTATTTTTAAACAAATTTCACGTCCTTTTATAAATTCCATAGTGAATTTATATTTCACACTATCTACTGATATACGATTTTCAATAGGTTTCAAATATTCATTTTCAATTTATCTTCAAAAAGATAAATTCTCAAAATATTCACTTTATATTCAAAAACATTTCCATACTTATTTAATAAGTAATTCACAAATCTTTTTTTTTTTATTTTCAACCCTTGGAAAATATTCAATATACTTAAATCGAAATTAAGTATATATTTTATTCTTTAAGGAAATCATTCTCTTAACCATATTTATTTGGGCCAAAACGAATGTTACGTAAAACATTGTTACAACGTCCCAAAATCACTAGTATAGGGATTCGAAATTAAAATAGATATATAAATCCCAATACTATACAAACATTTCCTTTCAGAAATCATTTACTATAACAACAGTGTTATAGTCCATCATTTCCTTCTATTTCTCGAAAACGTCTATTTCAACAATGAATGTTGAAATCTATGGTTTCGAATCTTAACACATTTAAAACATCGTTAGATCGTTTTAATTCTGTTTAAAATATCACATCCAAAACATTTTCTTTAACATATTATTCACTATTCAAAAACGTGAATATACTACGTTAACCAATTTCATTCTTTCTATTCATTTTATATTAAAGGATTATTCACCGTCTAAAACGTGAATATAACTCCATAAATAAGTTATAACAATTTACTTATTAAAATAAGTCGTTTGCGAATTTATAAAACAACGTTTATAATTCCATTTCTATTTGTTTTATAACAACTTCCTTTTATAAATCTCCTTTATTAACCTATTCAATTTATAACTCAATTATATACCAAAGGTTCATATTATAAGTTAAAAATTTATAATTTATTTGTTTACAAAAATCCTTCTTTTTAACTTCCCAAATTATAAATCTTATAACTCGTAAGATTCATTTATTTACCCAAAACTTATTCTTCAAATAACTTTACAAATTTTATAAACCTACTTCTTAAAATTCCATTTATAACTTCACCGTTTATAATTCTATAAATTTCATTCATTTATGAAATTCATTCACAATCCATCCTAACAATTATAAAAACTCGTTTTATAGTTCCAAATATTTTAATTTATAAATATCAATTTATAAATCTCTTATATAAATCAATTTATACTATTATTTTAAAACATCTTTAATCTCCTTTATAATTTCACCGTTTTTATTTATAAAATAATTAAATTTTATAAATCCTATTTTTAAACTTCTTATAATAAATTCAAAAATCCCAATTTAAACTATTTTATAAAACCATTAACCCCATATTTTCAAAAATCAACTTTTAACTGTATTTCTCAAAAATCATAATTTTATAACATTAAAATTTATACGTTTATTTATTTATAATGGATCAATTCCAAAAATATTGTATATTTTCAAAAATCACTTTAAAAATCATTTTAAAATTCCAAAATTTGGTCCAATGATGCTACATACCAAATAGTCAATCACGACAACAACGATATCCTATATCGATATGATAATCAATCAAATATCAAAATATCTGAAATCAAATAAATAATGTTGAGGAATCCAGTTGGATCCCTCCAACCTGTGTTCCTGCATCCAAAGATGTTAGCACAATACCAATTCCGTTCGAGTATGAAATTATCGCGGTATATGGGATTTAAAATATTATCCGCTTAATAGACGGCGCAATAGGGTCTCATCCGCTATACAATGCGGGAAATCAATAACTGCAATATGTACATATGCCTATATATATATATTGCTATTATATATAATACCAATTTCACTGTTTATGAAATATTCGCGGTATATGTTTTTAATAAATAACATCCGCTTACTAACGGCGCATAATGTCTATTTTAACAATCAATAGATAACAATCATCATTCAAACATACTTTCAACAATTTTAAATCTAACTATTTAAAATAAAATCGAAACCGATTCGATTGAGTGAGAAGTTCTCACCTTGATTTCAATTTCGTTTTAGCGATTTGTTTCGAATAAAATTAAACGGACGTTTAATTTTACCCGAAATTTTCACTAACTCCAAACGACTCCAATCCAATTCCATAGCGTAATGCTCATCCATATGATTCCAACGCAACTCGTTTCGCGCGTTTTCGACCTCGTATGAAAAAGATATGGATATTTGAAGTTACACGAATTATATACTCATAATTTACAACATAATATTTTTTTTTTTATTTTAAAACCCTTCAACCTGCATCCACCGTTCATCTCAGGCTTGCAAAATCTCAGCCACATGATTTCTTCTTCCACGCGCGTGTTTATACCCAGGCAACGAACCAAAAAAACGAACCCATCTACACGCCATAAACCTTAATAACACGACCTTCATCCCTCATCTTCACGCCGATCGGTGAGTGTCGTTTTGAAGCCCAACCTCCATGCTACCTTCGGCCAAAATGCGGCCCCACCTAGTGCTCCACATAGCTCGAAAAACATGCTCAAAGCCCGGCCACTCTAGCTCGAATTCGTGATGATCCATGCGTCTATAAGCGATCACGACCGTTGGATAGAGAGATCGTGATGTGCTCTACAATCTTTCAGTTAGAAGTTATTCGATTCGATGCATGGATTTTGAGAAAATGGAGGGAGATGGATGGAGTTTTCGGCCATTGGTTTGAGGGGTGGCGACTGAAGTTTTTAACCTAGGTTATATTTTTTTTTTATTTGTGAAGAGATGGGCTATTTATAGAAAATCGAACGAAACACTATTCATTTCGGAATTTCCAAACTCCGATTTCCACACGGTGACTGACGTTTCTAGGGTTTATCCCGCGTTCCGGACACAATGGAACAGGTTTTGGAAGCTAATTCGGTCATCTGTGCGAGTTATGGCAATAAACGTTCAATTTAAAATTAAACCGGTTAAACGATTTTCTAGGCGTTTTAGCTTGTACCGGACAAACGATAAATCCGATTGACACAAAATTTGAAATCTTACAATAATATCACATTACGGATCCGATGAAACTGGTTTCGTCGAAATTCGAGACTTTTTGAAAAATGGCTATTTTAACTCGCCAAATTAAAATTAAAACAATTTCGATGCGTTTCGAGCTGCCACGATCAAACGATAACTCCGATTGCTACGAAAATTGAAATCCGATAATAACAAACTATTACGGATCCAATGGAACTGGTTTCGTCCAATTCTGAGACTGTTCGAAAATTGGCTATTTTCACTAGTCGATTAAATATTAAAATATTCAATTTTCACAAATAAACTCTTAATTCGATTTTAAAAGTTCTAAAATATCGTTCTAACTTCAATATGATAAAATAAAATTTTACAAATCACTTTCAATCATATTTATCCCAATTTTCTATTATTTCTGTATTTTCACATATTAAATTATCGATTTAATTATTCAATTAAATCCAATTATTCGAAATAAAATTTATTCGACTTATAAATTAACAAATTAATATTTAAAATTAATTAAATATTCAATTTTAAATTAATAAAAATTCTGGGTCGTTACATACTTTCCCCCTTAAAAGAATTTCGTCCTCGAAATTAACAAGTATGAAAAGTTACAGAATCCATTAACTTTCCCAAAATCCATAGTTAAACTTCTTACAATACTTTACTAAGTTTTCAAATCATACTTAGTTATCTTTTCAAAAACAACTACTATTGTTTAACTTTCAACTTCAAATCAAAATTATAGTTTTCAAAATTTTCCAATTTTTCTTAAAAATATTCTAACGCCTTAAATTTCCGGAAGAATTCGCCATAGTCTCCTTTGCGCGGCTCGATCCGAAAAAAAATGACAGTATATATATCACAAATATACATCTCATCAAGTAATGAGGCATCCCGCAGGGAATAAAATGTAAAAGTACGATATTTAATCCGAGATATGTACCTTATATTTTATTAGCAAGCATATACGGCTAATATAGCGTGAAAGCGTGCTCCAAATGCGAAGCAAACGCAATCCGCACCTACTAAACACTCAACAACAACATGAGAACATGCATATATGAAAATAATCTCAATATACATCATATAGCAACATAATAACTATACATGCCAACATAGCAAATGCAGTAAAAGCAATATATATTCAACCATCAACCAACTAACATCCAACTAGCATTCATAACCAATAAATATTCATTCATATTCTCATTAATATTCAATGAAATGGTTTTCAATTTAATCACATTTGATTAATTAACAGCGGATGGTTTTACTAACATTCATTCTCAATTAGTTTATATTCACTAATTCATATTCAAGTTGGTTCACTTTCAAATCAAATTCAATTCTATTTAAGATTCATTTAACTTCCAATTGCATTAATTCAATTACTTTAGCTTCCAATTTCATTAATATTTAATGAATTATATACAATCAACTAACAATCATATAACAACCAAATTCCTTTGCTATAAATTTATTCAATTTGGTTTAACACCTATACTTTCAATTGGTTTAATTAAATTGATTTTCATTAAATCTTTCAACTTCCAATAACATTAGATTTTAATGAATTACACTTACATTCATTATTTCATATCAACTTAATCTACATTCAATTGATTTACATTCAATTAATAAACATTCAATCCATTCATTCAATTCAATTTCTAAAGTCGAATTTCATTACATAACTCAAGTTCACATCTATCACTTAACTTTATTAATTTACTTTGATACCAATATCAACTTCATTCATCATCTCTTAAGTTATACTTCACTTTATAAACATCACTCGGTTTTACTTAACTTAAATTCTCACTTATAAATCAATTCAGCTTCCAAATTCTAAAGTAAATTTCCATTTAACTTTAAATTCATTTTTATTTACAACTCATATTCATAAATATATTCATATAGTTTCATTTATTATATATATAAGTTTATTTCACAATTGTAAACCACTTTAATTATAATTCAATTCTTATAATTCTTTTGCTTATACAATTCTTCTTTTATTTAGATTATTCAAACAACTAAACAATCAACTTATATACACTTTAATAATTATGAAAAATTATTTCTTCATATATAAAAAATATAATCAAGGTAAAATTATTTCGTTTACCCAATTTAAAACAATATTATGTCGAATTGTTCTATTCAAATGTTTATAAACCCCTTCGGCATAGTTGTCGAGACCGTACTGACGAAGGTTCATATGCCACTCAATAAACCAATCATCACAATATAAAACAATTTTATATTCACTAACAAATACGCTATCATAGCTATTATTACACTCAAACTCATTCTAGAGTACTACTGACTCTATCTCTAATGAGTAATACCCAACAGAGCCATGGTTGTCGCTTAACCATATGCTCTGATACCACCTGTGAGGACCCGCAAATCCGTACTCCTTGAATATACACTAATCTCTGTAGATTAATTCAAGATGAACATAAATACGAATTCTCAATTTTTAAGAAAAAGAAAAAGACAGAAGAAGAGAGAAAAAGATAGAAAATAGAGAGAAAAGAAAATAGAACGAAAAGAAAACAACAGAACAATATCAGAATCTCACAATCGCAGCGGAACAACATATAATAAATAAATGAATAATCTTTAAACAAAGAACTATATCAGTTATTACATTTTATACATTACATTACATCATCAGAGTGTACAACATCAGACTACAACAAACAGCGGAAAAGAAATACTACATACTAATAATACGCCATGTCATCCAGTTTGCCTCCAGAAACTCCAGAATTATCCTGATAAACCTTAACTCTTGACTGCCCGTGTGGAAATTGGTGGGCACCCAGAGTTTAGGAAGGAAACAATAAACTCTGAGTCAGTCATATGACTGGTGTGAGAACTCAAAACAGTTTATTTATCTTTAAAAATAAAAATAGAGGAATATTTTTGAAGTCAATTCGCAATGCTTTTAAAAATGAGACTACCATAAGACCTCCCACCACACACACAATGCAAATGCAGACTTGGAGGAGATTTCTTCTTATGTTAGTCAAAGATGCTTGATACGCATTAAAAAGAAACATTTGATATTATTACTAGTGCATAGTGTAGGAAAAATTCAATTCGAAAATAAAGATATAAATCTTAGCCAGCATAGACATTTCGCACTTATGCCTACTATAGCTACCATGTTCAATAGCAGGTTACCGTCACATTCCATGGCAGGTTATACAACTAAAACCGTACAAGATCGTATTGTTTCTTTGGATTTCCAACGAATGGTCAGGCCAAGGAACTTCCCATTGCCACATGAGAACGCCTCTGGAAGGACGTCCCCGAGAACCAAACCAGATCTCTGCCAACACAAGGCCGGGTTACTCCTCACTGGGTAACAACTGACACGAGTATGCCATCCCCCGGCCCTTTGGGACCTTTAACCGAGCGCTCGTCACCAACATCACACAATCATAAATAAAGTGTTTCAACATGAGTAAGTATCTGGGCTCCATACCATGATACCACCCTTTTCCAGAAGGAAATGCACATACCCTAAAGGGAGCTACCCCTCATAACCTTGCTGCATCTTTCCTGTTTTGACCATTCCGGGGTGTGAGGCTCGATGAAGTCTCGTCCACAAAGACATATTTTATACAAAAGCCATGCTTTGGGTCAACAAATGATCATAGAAATGATCGCCAAGATAAACGATCAAACAAATGATCCTATCACAAATGATCAACACAATGATCATTTCACAGCAACACTCAGCATGTCACATTACCAAATTGGGATATATCGCTGATAACCATCAACTACATAACCTCTGAGCTCGTACGTCTCAGAGAAGGGTGTTAAGCTAAAAGAATAAATTCTCCGCCACCAACAGAAATATATTTGAAAGAAATTAGCTTTATATCTCAATTTGTAATGTCAGACATACAATCCATACAAGTCTGTTCCGGGCTCGAACAGAACCGAAGGCACTTACAAAGAAGTCCTTGCAATCCGGATATCCACAATCCTGATCGGATTCCCCATCACATATGGAGAACTCTATACCGGAGCAACTCGGTGCAGAGTCAATCGACAGGTCATCCTATCGCTCTCGCAAATACCCGGTCTTCAACACCGGTCATCAATGCTATCCATTACATCGTATCACTATTCAGAATGGGTAATCCGAATAACGAGCGCAATAATTTAAAAATAAGTGTGGCATTCAAATTCAGCAAATCACAACAAATACATTTCAAAGGTAAATATTGATAGTCGGTTATTGAACTATCAATGGATATGCACAACATTACCAGATTCCAAATAATTTTCCAAATTATTTATTTTCCAAAATTCATATCTTTACAAGAAATATGTTTTCAATACTTCAAAAATAAATCAATATTTATTTTTAAACAAATTTCACTTCCTTTTATAAATTCCATAGTGAATTTATATTTCACACTATCTACTGATATACGATTTTCAATAGGTTTCAAATATTCATTTTCAATTTATCTTTAAAAAGATAAATTCTCAAAATATTCACTTTATATTGGAAAACATTTCCATACTTATTTACTAAGTAATTCACAAATATATTTTTTTATTTTCAACCCTTGGAAAATATTCAATATACTTAAATCGAAATTAAGTATATATTTCATTCTTTAAGGAAATCATTCTCTTAACCATATTTATTTGGGCCAAAACGAATGTTACGCAAAACATCGTTACAACGTCCCAAAATCACTAGTATAGGAATTCGAAATTAAAATAGATATATAAATCCCAATACTATACAAACATTTCCTTTCGGAAATCATTTACTATAACAACAGTGTTATAGTCCATCATTTCCTTCTATTTCTCGAAAACGTCTATTTCAACAATGAATGTTGAAATCTATGGTTTCGAATCTTAACACATTTAAAACATCGTTAGATCATTTAATTCTGTTTAAAATATCACATCCAAAACATTTTCTTTAACATATTATTCACTATTCAAAAAACGTGAATATACTACGTTAACCAATTTCATCCTTTCTATTCATTTTGTATTAAAGGATTATTCACCGTCTAAAACGTGAATATAACTCCATAAATAAGTTATAATAATTTACTTATTAAAATAAGTCGTTTGCGAATTTATAAAACAACGTTTATAAATTCCATTTCTATTTGTTTCACAACAACTTCCTTTTATAAATCTCCTTTATTAACCTATTCAATTTATAACTCAATTATATACCAAAGGTTCATATTATAAGTTAAATACTTATAATTTATTTGTTTACAAAAATCCTTATTTTTAACTTCCCAAATTATAAATCTTATAACTCATAAGATTCATTTATTTACCCAAAACTTATTCTTCAAATAACTTTACAAATTTTATAAACCTGCTGCTTATAAAATTCCATTTATAACTTCACCGTTTATAATTCTATAAATTTCATTCATTTATGAAATTCATTCACAATCCATTCTAACACTTATAAAAACTCGTTTTATAATTCCAAATATTTTAATTTATAAATATCAATTTATAAATCTCTTATATAAATCAATTTATACTATTATTTTAAAACATCTTTAATCTCCTTTATAATTTCACCGTTTTTATTTATAAAATAATTAAATTTTATAAATCATATTTTTAAACTTCTTATAATAAATTCAAAAATCCCAATTTAAATTATTTTATAAAATCATTAACCCCATATTTTCAAAAATCAACTTTTAACTGTATTTCTCAAAAATCATAATTTTATAACATTAAAATTTATACGTTTATTTATTTATAACGGATCAATTCCAAAAATATTGTATATTTTCAAAAATCACTTTAAAAATCATTTTAAAATTCCAAAATTTGGTCCAATGATGCTACATACCAAATAGTCAATCACGACAACAACGATATCATATATCGATATGATAATCAATCAAATATCAAAATATCTGAAATCAAATAAATACTATTGAGGGATCCCTCCAACCTGTGTTCCTGCATCCAAAGATGTTAGCACAATACCAATTCCGTTCCAGTACGAAATTATCGCGGTATATGGGATTTAAAATATTATCCGCTTAATAGACGGCGCAATAGGGTCTCATCCGCTATACAATGTGGGAAATCAATAACTGCAATATATACATATGCCAATATATATATATATATATATATATATATATATATATATATTGCAATTATATATAATATCAATTTCACTGTTTATGAAATATTCGCGGTATATGTTTTTAATAAATAACATCCGCTTACTAACGGCGCATAATGTCTATTTTAACAATCAATAGATAACAATCATCATTCAAACATACTTTCAACAATTTTAAATCTAACTATTTAAAATAAAATCGAAACCGATTCGATTGAGTGAGAAGTTCTCACCTTGATTTCAATTTCGTTTCAGCGATTTACTTCGAATAAAATTAAACGGACGTTTAATTTTACCCGAAATTCTCACTAACTCCAAACGACTCCAATCCAATTTCATAGCATAGTGCTCGTCCATACAATTCCAACGCAACTGGTTTCGCGCGTTTTCGACCTCGTATGAAAACGATATGGATATTTGAAGTTACACGAATTATATACTCATAATTTACAACATAATATAATTTTATTTTATTTAAAAAACCCTTCAACCTGCATCCACCGTTCATCTCAGGCTTGCAAAATCTCTGCCACATGATTTCTTCTTCCACGCGCGTGTTTATACCCAGGCAACGAACGAAAAAAACGAACCCATCTACACGCCATAAACCCTAATAACGCGACCTTCATCCCTCATCTTCACGTCGATCGGTGAGTGTCGTCTTGAAGCCCAACCTCCATGCTACCTTCGGCCAAGATGCGGCCCCACCTAGTGCTCCACAAAGCTTGAAAAACGTGCTCAAAGCCCTACCACTCTAGCTCGAATTCGTGATGATCCTGCGTCTATAAGCGATCACGACCGTTGGACAGAGAGATCGTGATGTGCTCTACAATCTTTCAGTTAGAAGTTATTCGATTCGATGCATGGATTTTGAGAAAATGGAGGGAGAAGGATGGAGTTTTTCAGCCATTGGTTTGAGGGGTGGCGGCTGAAGTTTTTAACGTAGGTTATATTTTTTTTTATTTGTGAAGAGATAGGCTATTTATAGAAAATCGAACGAAACACTATTCATTTCGGAATTTCCAAACTCCGATTTACGCGTGGTTACCGACATTTCTAGGGTTTATCCCGCGTTCCGGACACAATGGAACAGGTTTTGGAAGCTAATTCGGTCATTTGTGCGAGTTATGGCAATAAACGTTCAATTTAAAATTAAACCGGTTAAACGATTTTCTAGGCCTTTTAGCTTGTACCGGACAAACGATAAATCCGATTGACATGAAATTTGAAAACTTACAATAATATCACATTACGGGTCCGATGAAACTGGTTTCGTCGAAATCCGAGACTTTTTGAAAAATGGCTATTTTAACTCGCCAAATTAAAATTAAAACAATTTCGATGCATTTCGAGCTGCCATGATCAAACGATAACTCCGATTGCTACGAAAATTGAAATCCGATAATAAAAAACTATTACGGATCCAATGGAACTAGTTTCGTCCAATTCTGAGATTGTTCGAAAATTGGCTATTTTCACTAGTCGATTAAATATTAAAATATTCAATTTTCACAAATAAACTCTTAATTCGATTTTAAAAGTTCTAAAATATCGTTCTAACTTCAATATGATAAAATAAAATTTTACAAAGCATTTTCAATCATATTTATCCCAATTTTCTATTATTTCTGTATTTTCACATATTAAATTATCGATTTAATTATTCAATTAAATCCAATTATTCAAAATAAAATTTATTCGACTTATAAATTCACAAATTAATATTTAAAATTAATTAAATATTCAATTTTAAATTAATAAAAATTCTGGGTCGTTACAGGCCGCGTTGGGGAGTCGCGAGCGTAGCAGCTTGGGTTCGTCTTCGAGGCAGTGACGTCGTGAAGTTGGGAGGCGCGATGAACCGTTCGAGTTGAAGGGTGATCTCGAGCTCGTGTTCAAGGGCTTGGCCGGAGTTTGGTCGTAATGAGGGCTCGATTTGATTGGAATTCAGCAGTGAGGTATTTTCGTTTTTTGGGATTTTATTTACTGATTTGCTTTGTTTTATGATAGATTATATTTACAGGAAGAAATAAACATAAAAATTATTAATATTGAAAATGAATATACAAAGTGATAAATTGTTGGACAATGGTAAATTTAGTTTGAGGCTTTTTAAAATTGTTAATACTCAAGCCTAAAACCTGAGTTTAACCCGTTGATTTTAGTTTATTAATCAGAAATTATTGTTATAAATAAGATATTCGAAAAATAGGGATTTTTTAAAAGCGTATGAAGAATTTATAAAAGTTAGAGTTTTGAAATCTATAATTTATTTTTATAAGTGTATGTGAGTTTAAAAGGGGGAAATTACTAGTTTAAATTTTATTATTATTTATTTACCGGAAACTATATAGGGCTAAACAGGAATTTTAAAATATTTTGATTTGAACAGTTATATTAAAATTGAACTTTCGGTTTATATAAATTATCTTTTAAAAATATGTATTAGGATGATTAACCTGTTTAATTACTTTAGACACTAAAAATATTTTATCAAAGAAAATTAGTTAAAATAAATTATTGGTTTAAACCCAAATTAGTAGCTAAATTAAATGAACAAATAGCAATTAATCGATTGACTAATTCAAAGATGTTAATAGAATCGTATAATATTTATACAAGGTATAAAATCATGGGAACAAGCTGGATTGAATCTGATTGCTAGTAAAAGCAAAGGTGAGTTAATCTCACTCAGTTAAATTTAGATTTAAATGATTTAAATTTAAATAATTGTTTGAATGATTGGATTGATTGATGTGCTATATTGTGATATATATTTGGAATTGGCATTTTATATTGTGCTAATCTGTGGATGCAGGGAAAATAGGTTGGAGGGATCCAACTGGATCCCTCAACATTTGTTTAAAATTATATAATACCCTCTGTTGTGATTATTTTATATTCTGTGATGAATATTGTTGATAATTGGAATCTTGAATGTTATGGTATACCTGAATATTTTCCGGCGCACTAAGTTATCAAGATACATAGAATTAGAATTTGGAAATAAAATGAAGAGAATGTGTAAGTGAAATAATTGTAGAAAATTTAAATAAATTAAGAATAAATTGGATAAGGATAATAGTAGTTTTAAATGCTAATTAATAAAATCCTGTACATGGAAAGGAATTTTTGAATAAACAGAAAGTTAATGAAGTTCGAAACTTCAATGATATTATCTAATAGAACAAAACAATTAATATTTAATATTTAAATTATTGAAGGAGTAAAGAAGAAATTGGGGAAAACCTGGAATATTTCAGTTAAAGGGTTTAAAATCAAAAGGAAAATAATAACATTAATAATAAGTCCATAACTAATGAATTTTGAAATGAATTGAGAAATTAAAGAAACTTATTTCAAATAAAATGAATTGGAAATCAATTTGGAAAAAAAAATTGATTTAAGTGATTGAAGTTGGGATTTTCTCTGGATAGCCAAGTACATATTTTTTTAAAGTAATTTTTTTTAAATATAAATTAAATGTTTTAAAGTTGTTTTTAAAGAAAGCAAGTTTGTAAAATTTATTATTTCTATTATTTTAAGTCTAAAGTAAGTATTTTCTTTTAATCTATTTTAGTAGTAATTATTAAGAAGTAACTTAGTATTTTGTTTTTAAAAGTAGAAATCTAGTTTAATATTTTATTAAGTAACCTTATTTTCAAATATTCATATAGTATGTATTTTTAACAAATTATTAAAGGAATTTTAATTGGAATGTTTAAAGTATATTTTTAAAAGTAAAGTGTTTTAAATTAATTTAGAAAAATCTAGTTTTGTGCTTGGTGATTCCAGTGAAAATGGAAATACTTGGAATTTATTCTGAGAAAGGCAGTTAGCTTTGAAAACTGTTTCAAAGGAATTTGGAAAGTGAAAATAATATCTTGGGAAGATATATTAGAGATAAAAAAAAGTTAGGAAATTATTTATTGGTGGATGGTTGTTTGTGAATACAAATTGATAGTTAAATCACCGACTATCAATATTGGACAAATGCGTTGATCGTTTCGAAGAGACCGGGATCGAGATTTATTTCTTGAAAACCACTTCGATAAGGTTTGTACGTTTTGTGTAAATGATTGTGGATTCGAAGATGGAGCGGTGAAGTGCAAGGGCTAATCGCTACTAATCCTGAGGATATTTCCAAAATGGATGTAGTAGGAATAGTGCCTTCGGTTCCGGTCGAACCCGGGACGAACTTGTATGGATGAATGCTTACGAAACATCGTCAGGTTGACGATGGGCATTCTAAGGGATATTGTTCTAAAAGGTAACGTTTATCCTCAAGCCTCATCAACCGGGAATGACTGAAAATCAGGGGTTATGCAGCAAGGCTAGGTGGGTAGCACCCAAGCAGGGTGAGGTCATTCCAGTCTAGATGTCCCTTTTTATTTCGGCTTAGTGGACGGTTGCTGATCCCAACCGCGGGGTGATCTCACTAGGGATTATCCAGTAAGGGGTAGTCCCAGCCTTGTGTTGTAGGGCAGCGGGCGTACTCCTCGGTACGGTGATCTAGGTCCCGTACTGTGACAGGTGGTACCCCAGTGCCTAGTCATTTGTTGGAAATCCATTCTCCCTACAAGCCTTGTACGAGTTTTATTTGTATTACCCACTCTGTGGCTAGTAGCTGGAATTTAATGAATGTAACAATTTCGGCTATTTTATAATTATTTGTAAATAGACCCTATTATAATATCAGAGGATTTCTATAAAAATTGTTTTAGCTATCGTAAAGTAAAAACCCGACATGTTTATTTGTGGCGTGGTCTTACGAGATGCTTTTCTTTTCAAAGGATTTTTGAAACTTCAATAATAAATTGAGTGTGATTTTCTCACGCTGGTATTCCAGACTAACTCGGGTGTTATTTAACTATAATGCTCGGGTCAGACCGAGTATTATAGAATACAGTATATGATGTTGTGGAGCTCAGGAGACGAGCAGGATGACGATACGTAAATCCATACTTGTTTTATATATATTCCGCTGTGATTGAGTTGTTGTGTATCCATTTGTATGTTGTTGTTGAGCCGTTGATTGATGTACTCTGATGATGTAATATATAAACAGATATATTTGATTTTTATAAAGATCATTTATTTTCTATTATATTTTAGTCTGCTGCGATGGTTAGATTCTGAAGTTGTTTTCTATTTTCTTCTTCTACCTCTTTTTCTTTAACCCAAATGGTTCGTATTTCTGTACAACTTGAGTTGACTTAGGTAGAATAGTGTTGACTCAAGGAGTACGGATTTGCGGACCGTTACATTAAAACTCCTAGAAAAGCACTGGCATCTATAAATCAAATTTATTCATGGAATGGAATCCACTTCGAGCCTGTTAAAGGGATGGAACTCTAAGTAGGATGGAACCTACGAAAAATCTAGGGGAACATTGTTTTGTATCCGCTAACCTTTTATTTAAAATGATTTTACAAAATTATATCTTGTTTTCAAAATGTTTTCAAAACCTTCCTTTTAAAAGAATCAAAAACGTCTATCCTGGTTTTAAATACTTTTAGCCTCAAAATAATCTTTAATTTCAAAATCAAATTATCCTTAGTTTTAAACTATCTTTTGATAATAATATATTTAACTTTTTATATTTATACTAAGATTTAAATATAAAATTACAGTAAATTTTATATATACCAAAATATTATTCTCTATATTTATTTAACTATTTTGACTATAGTTAGGTATATTTATAAAAGTTTAAAATAGTTTTAATATAGGATAAAAGTTATTTTCAAAGAAAAACAAAACACCAAAATTTCCTTTGGGATGTCGACATACCCAAGTTACCCATGTCGACATAGTGGTAGTTAATTTCAACAATTTGAATTTCAAAAGAAGTATCTATTCGTCATATCTCTTCACGAATGGAGATGGTTATTGTCCTTCTATAAATAGGGGTTGTTTTCAACGAATTTTCAATCATATTTTTCTGGTTTTCACTTATCTTCTTCTTCCACATTTCTTTATACACATTCTTACCATTACACTGCCAAAATCAACATTGAATCTAACTAGATCATTTCTAGTTTGATTCTCTATCACTATCCCAACAAGATCCTTAGTGCTATTCAGAGTTATAGACTCCTTTGTAATCAATTTAGCGAGAAAAGGAGTGATTGTAGCCTTGGAAATCAATCAAGCGAGAAAAGGTGTGATTGTAGCCTTGGAAATTAATTGGGTGAACTTATTGCCCGGGAAATCAAGTATCTCTACCCAAAGGATTGTGAATCTAGAGGGTGTACCTCGTGGCCTTGAAATCGAGGGTGTAATTGTACAATTGCTTTTGAATGGAAATCTGTTCTTGTGTATGGGACTGGATGTAGGGTAACTCCGAACCAGTATAAAATCCGGTGTGTTCTTTCCTTTATTGCTTTTACTTTGTTTCTGCATCTGTGTTTGTTTCTTTGATCATATCTATGTCTGAATGCTGCATACATTTGTGTTCAAATTAACAAAAACACAAAAAGATTTAGTAATTCCTTAAAACACTTTTCACCCCCTCCTCTAGTGTTATCCTAGCCTTAAGATCTATATTCCGCATTTCTCAAATTTGGAATCAAAGGAAGGTTTTCAAAGTTTCATAATCTGATTTTCGAATTTTTTTATAAAAAAAGGGCTATGTTTGTTAATACTAGTTTAGAAATATCCAAATCATCATTATCTCTTGATCCTGCATATAATCAATGTTCAAATTCAAGTTGTCTACCAAAATTATCTGATGTGTAGGAAACATGCTTTATGGGGGTTGAGGAATCAGTCCACAATGGACAAATTGTGCAGATCAAAAAGAACAAATGGATACTCGATAGTGGATGCTCTAGACACATGACTAGAAATCTAGATATGCTGAATGATCTAATATACAAAGACGAAGGACTGGTTAACTTTGGAGACAATTCAAAAGGATAAGTGATTGGCATCGGCAAATTCAGTAACTCTGAAACTCCTATTATTACTAATGTTTTGCTAGTTAAGAATCTGAAACATAATCTGCTAAGTATAAATCAACTCTGCGATAAAGGATATAAAATTAAATTTGAAAAAGATAAGTGTCACATTGAAGATGATAATTCAACCATAATATTTGAGGGAATTAGGAAAAAGATATATTTATATTCATAGTATGAAAGTTTCAAATGATACCAGTGTCTTTTGGAAAATACAAGTGACCCTTGGATTTGGCATAAGAGATTTGGGCAATTGAATTTCAAACTCTTATCTAGACTATCAAAACATGATCTAGTAAGAGGTCTCCCTAAAATGAATTTTAAAGTAGATAGTCTATGTGATGCATATCAATTAGGAAAACTTAGAAAAAGTTCCTTTAAATTAAAAGATAAAATTTCAACCTCAAAACCTCTTGAGTTACTTCACCTTGATTTATTTGGTCCATCTCAAATTCTGTCAATAAATCATAGTAATATGTTTTTGTAATTGTAGTTGATTATTCTATATTTACATGAACAATATCTTTGAAACATAAAAGTGATACTTTTGAATGTTTTAAGAACTTTACAAAAAGGATTCTAAATCAACTTTCTCTAAAAATTATAATCATCCATAGTGATCACGGTGGTGAATTTGAAAATGAAAAGTTTGAGGTATTCTGCAATAAAAAGGGAATAACTCATAATTTTTCATTTCCAAGAACTCAACAACAAAACAGAGTAGTAGAACGTAAAAATAGGACGATTCAAGAGTGTGCGAGAACTATGTTTTCAGATAGTAAATTACTAAAATATTTTTGGGCAGAAGCAGTTGCTACCTCCTGTTATATTTTAAATAGAATTTTAATTAGACCTTTAACTGATAAGACATCTTATGAACTTATTCTCTCAAACAAACCTAAGGTATCTTGTTTTAGAATTTTTGAAAGTAAATGTTTTATTTTAAATACAAAAGATAACTTAGATAAATTTGATCCCAAATCTGACAAAGGTATCTTTATCGTATATTCTAATAGAAGTAAAGCGTACAGAGTGTTTAATTTAAAAACTAATACCATCGAAGAAACAATGCATGTTTTGTTCGATGAAAATCTCAAAAATTTTGAAGATACAAATGATGAAGAGGATTTAATCACTCAAAATCAAGAGTCAACTGAAACTAATAATGAAATTAATCATCCTGATAAAAGGACCAAACTTTTAAAAGATCATAGTATAGAAAATATAATAAGACATATGCAATCTATGTTAAAACTAGAAATCAACTAAGTCAAATGAGGAATGTAGCTTTTATATCAACTATTGAACCCAAATTCCAAAAGAAGCATCAACTGATGATTCATGGATTTTGGCTATGCAAGAAGAATTAAATCAATTTACTAGAAATAATGTTTGAGAACTTGTTCCTAGACCTAAAAATAAAACTATAATTGGAACTAAATGTGTTTATAAAAATAAAATAAATGAACAAGGAGAGGTAGTTAGAAATAAACCTCAGTTAGTCACTCAAGGTTATTGTTAAGAAGAAGTAATAGATTTGATGAAACCTTTGCTCCCGTAGCAAGATTAGAAGCCATTAGGATTCTACTTGCTTTCACAAATCATAATAATTTTAAATTATTTCAAATGGATGTTAAAAGTGCCTTTTTAAATGGATTTTGAAAAGAGGAAGTATATGTTGAACAACCACCACTTTTTGAAAATGAAAAATTACCAAATCATGTTTACAAACTTAAGAAAGCTTTGTATGGTCTTAAACAAGCTCTTAGAGCCTGGTATGATAGACTAAGATCTTACTTATTACAATCAAATTTTGAAATTGGTAAAGTATATAATACTCTTTTTATTAAAAGAAATAAAAATGATATTCAACTAGTACAAGACTACGTAGATGATATCATTTTTGGATCAACTAATTTTGAAATGAATAAAAAAAATTCTGAAATAATGACAAAAGTGTTTGAGATGAGTCACATGGGTGAATTAAATTTCTTTTTAGGATTACAAATAAAATAATTAGATAATGGTATTTTTATTAGTCAAGAAAAATATGCTAAAGACCTAATCAATAAATTTGGTTTGACTACTGCGAGTTGAAAACCCACTCCCATGGCAACCAATGAGTACCTTAGTAAAGCAGATCTCTCGAAAGATGTAGATCGAAAATTATATAGAGGAATGACTGGATCACTACTCTATATCACTGCTAGTAGACCTGATATCATACATAGTGTTTGTCTCTATGTAAGATATAAATCCCAACCTAAAGAGATCCACTTAAAAGCCGTAAAACGTATCATAAGATATGTTAAACACACCACTAATTATGGCTTATTTTACCCTAAAAATGATTCTTTTGACTTAATATCTTACTGTGATGCTGATTATACTGGTTGTAAATTAGTCTGAAAAGGTACAAGCGGAACTTGTCACTTTTTGGGGCATTCTCTGATTTCCTGGTTTAGTGAAAAGGCAAAACATAGTTTCATTATCAACAACTGAAGCAGAATATATTTCTTCTGCTTTGGCTTGTTCTCGAGTAATATATATGCAACAAACTTTAAAAGATTACGGTTTAAATATCTCAAAATGGCCAATTTATTGTGATAATACTAGTGCAATAAATTTATCCAAAAATACTTCTCAACATGCTCGTACTAAACATATTGATATCAGACATCATCTCAGAGATAATATAAGGAAGTAAATATTCTAGATTATATCAATTCTGAGAATCAAATTACTTATATCTTAACAAAATCCTTAAATGAATCTATATTTACTAAATTAAGAAGAGAATAAGGTATTTGTTCAATAACTGAAATATAGAGTATAAGTAACAAAGTATAATTAAAATTAAATCAAAATAAATTAAAAAGCAAAATATTAAGCACCATGTCGACATCCCCTAGTACCCCACGCCGACATACAACGATTTTTTTATTTTTGAATTTTTCCCACCAAAATTCAAATAATTGGTTGTATATTCTTCTTGTTTTCGAAATTCTATTCATTCTTTATGTTATTTCTCTGTTCCATCTTCTGAAATCAAATAATCAATGGTCTCCTCTTCCAAATCAAACAAAAATTCAACCTTTTCATTCCCTTCTCCTACTTCTGGACCGTTTCAATGAACAACGCTCGCTCGTGTGACGAAAATGGAGGATTCTTTGAAGGTTGCACTTCATTTAATGAATGAAGTCTAATTGGTGCAACTTAGAATGGCCAAAGAACAAGAGAGTCAAGGTAAAATCACTAGGAATTTACATAAATTTCTAATGGATAATCACGCTAACCTGATCTTGATTAATGAAGACTCTTCAAAAGATCAAGTACACGAGGCCAGCGAGGAAGAAGAAGAAGAAGCCCCCATGAAAGAAGTGCATGTGGAAGATGACGACAAAGTTGTTTGCATTGGTGAAATGTGCTTTGACAATGATAGAAATTTTGTCGAACAACGTGGAAATTTCTGTTTCCACTATCCAAATTGTTTGGTTCATAGATCTTCCAGACATTCATTAGTTTCTTTTCTCTTTTTCCTATTGTTCTATGTTCTTTCTTTCGTTTCCCACGAAAATATAAATATAACTATATGATTAATAAATAAGTTGTGTTCTTATATGTGTTCTATTAAAAATATTATTATATGGATACTTAGTTAGGACAGTTAGTAGTTTAGGACTAAGTTTTAAGTTTTAGAGATAAGTGTTGATTATTTATGATAACACTATCATTATAATCACATATCATAGTGTATTAGATTAAGAGGGAGTTATATAGTTTGGAGTTACATATTTTGGAGTTTTATAGTTTTATGGTTTCGGGATAGTTTTTTTTTGATGACAAAGGGGGAGAAGTATAAAATAGGATAATTAGGCATAAATTAAGGGGGAGTTATTAGTTTTAAGGGGAGTTATTAGAACAGAAGTAATATTTAATAAACAAAGGTTTTCATCATCAAAAAAAGGAAAAGATTGTTAGTCCTTGAGATGATGGTTTTGATGACAACAACCTTAGAATAGATTATAAAATATAAATACTAACAGTATAGTTTAGATATATATGTATATGCAGGATTTAACCATGCAGGTTCCAAGAATGAAGATTGTACAGTATAGAGATTCAAGATATCAAGATTGAAGACTCATGAGTATCAATAATATTAAGATTATCAAGAGTTCAAGATTTCAAGAATAAGTAATTTAAATAGGAATTTTGTTAAAACTACTAGAAAAGCACTGGCATCTTAAAATTCAATTTATTCGTGGAATGGAATCCACTTCGAGCCTGTTAAAGGGATGGAATCCTAAGTAGGATGGAACCTATGAAAAATCTAGTGGAACACCGTTTTGTATCCGCTAACCTTTTATTCAAAATGATTTTACAAAATTATATCTTGTTTTCAAAATGTTTTCAAAATCTTCCTTTTAAAAGAATCAAAAACATCTATCCTGGTTTTAAATACTTTTAGCCTCAAAACAATCTTTAATTTCAAAATCAAATCATCCTTAGTTTTAAACTATCTTTTAATAATAATATATTTAACTTTTAATATTTATACTTAGATTCAAATCTAAAATTATAGTAAAATTTTATATATATCAAAATATTATTCTCTATATTTATTTAAGTATTTTGACTCTAGTTATGTATATTTATAAAAGTTTAAAATAGTTTTAAAATAAGATAAAGGTTATTTTCAAAGAAACATAAAACACCAAAATTTCCTTTGGGATGTCGACATATCCAAGTTACCCATGTCGAAATAGTGGCAGTTAATTTCAAAATTTTGAATTTCAAAAGAAGTGTCTATTCGTCACATCTCTTCGCGAATGGACATGGTTATAGTTCTTCTATAAATGGGGGCTGTTTTCAACGAATTTTCAGTCATATTTTTCTGGTTTTCACTTTTCTTCTTCTTCCACATTTTTTATGCACACTCTTACCATTACTCTGCCGAAATCAACGTTGAATTGATTCTCTATTACTTTCTCAATAAGATCCTCAGTGCTATTCAAAGTTATAGACTTCTTTGTAATCAATTTAGCGAGAAAATGTGTGATTGTAGCCTTGGAAATCAATCAAGCGAGAAAAGGTGTGATTGTAGCCTTGGAAATCAATTGGGTGAACTTGTTGCCCGGGAAATCAAGTACCTCTACCTTGTGAATCTGGAAGGCGTACCTCGTTGCCGTGCAATCGAGGGTGTAATTGTACAATTGCTTTTGAAAGGAAATATGTACTTGTGTGCGAGACTGGATGTAGGTTAACTCCGAACCAGTATAAAATCCGATGTGTTCTTTCCTTTATTGCTTTTAATTTATTTCTGCATCTGTGTTTGTTTCTGTGATCATATCTGTGTCTAAATATTGCATACATTTGTGTTCAAATTGACAAAAACTCAAAAGGATTTAGTAATTCCTTAAAACACTTTTCACCCCCTCCCCCCTTTAGTGTTAATCCTAGCCTTAAGATCCGTATTTCGCATTTCTCACATTTGGAATCAAAGCAAGGTTTTCAAAGTTTCATAATTTAATTTTGAAAAGTTTTTAAAAAAATGGCTATGTTTGTTAATACTAATTTAGAAATATCTAGATCATCATTGTCTCTTAGTTCTGTATATAATCAATGTTCAAATTCAAGTTGTCTACCAAAAATTTTTGATGTGTAGGAAACATGCTTTATGGGGGTGGAGGAATCAGTCCACAATGGACAAATTGTGCAGATCAAAAAGAACAAATGGATACTCGATAGTGGATGCTCTAGAGACATGACTGGAAATCCGGATATGCTGAATGATATAATATACAAAGACGGAGGACTGGTCAACTTTGGAGACAATTCAAAAGGATATGTGATTGGCAACGGCAAATTCAGTAACTCTAAAACTCCTATTATTACTAATGTTTTGCTAGTTAAGAATCTGAAACATAATCTGCTATGTATAAGTCAACTCTGCAATAAAGGATATAAAATTAAATTTGAAAACGATTAGTGTCACATTGAAGATAATTATTCAACCATAATATTTGAGGGAATTAGGAAAAAAATATTTATATTCTTAGTATGAAAGTTTCAGATGATAACCAGTGTCTTTTGGTAAATACAAGTGTCCTTTGGATTCGACATAAGAGATTTGGGCATTTGAATTTCAAACTCTTATCTAGACTATCAAAACATGATCTAGTAAGAGGTCTCCCTAATATGAATTTTAAAGTAGATATTCTATGTGATGCATGTCAACTAGGAAAAATTAGAAAAAGTTCCTTTAAATGAAAAGATATGATTTCAACCTCAAAACCTCTTGAGTTACTTCACCTTGATTTATTTGGTCCATCTCAAATACTGTCAATAAATCATAGTAAATATGTTTTTATAATTATAGATGATTATTCTAGATTTACATGGACAATATTTTTGAAACATAAAAGTGATACTTTTGAATGTTTTAAGAACTTTACCAAAAGGATTTAAAATCAACATTCTCTAAAGATTATAACCATCTATAGTGATCACGGTAGTGAATTTGAAAATGAAAAGTTTGAGGAATTCTGCAATAAAAAGGGAATAACTCACAAATTTTCATTTCCAAGAACTCCACAACAAAACGGAGTAGTAGAACGTAAAAATAGGACGATTCAAGAGTGAGCAAGAACTATGCTTTCAGATAGTAAATTACTAAAATATTTTTGGGCAGAAGCAGTTGCAACCGCCTGTTATATTTTAAATAGAATTTTAATTAGACCTTTAACTAATAAGACATCTTATGAACTTCTTCTCTCAAAGAAACCTAAGGTATCTTATTTTAGAATTTTTGGAAGTAAATGTTTTATTTTAAATACAAAAGATAACTTAGATAAATTTGATCCTAAATCCGACGAAGGTATCTTTATTGGATATTCTAATATCTAGAATTTTTGGAAGTAAATGTTTTATTTTAAATACAAAAGATAACTTAGATAAATTTGATCCTAAAGCGTACAGAGTGTTTAATTTAAAAACTAATACCATCGAAGAAACAGTGCAAGTTTCGTTCGATTAAAATCTCAAAATTTTTGAAGATACTAATAATGAAGAGGATTTAATCACTCAAAATCAAGAGTCAACTGAAACTAATAATGAAACTAATCATCCTAATAAAAGGAATAAACGTTTAAAAGATCATCTGATAGAATATATACTAGGAGATATGCAATCTGTTGTTAAAACTAGAAATCAACTAAGTCAAATGAGTAATGTGGCTTTTATATCAACTATTGAGCCCAAAAATCCAAAAGAAGCATCAATTGATGATTCATGGATTTTAACTATGCAAGAAGAATTAAATCAGTTTACTAGAAATGATGTATGGGAATTTGTTCCTAGATGTTCGTCGACGGAAATTCTATCGGTTTACAAAACCGTCGAACGAATTTAAATTAAAAATAACCGCAAGCGCACGGTGTACGAATGTAGCACGTGACGAATACGGGTCGATCCGCATGGAATTGATGATTTTAAAATTTCTATTCAATCAAATTAAACCAAAATCGATGGAAAGTTTAGCTAGAGAATTAACTAACTAACTAAAAGAAAAAAAAAGCAAATATAAGAGTTAAGTGACAATTTAGATAATAAATCCACTCTCTAGATCACATAGTTCAACATATATGAAATCATGATCTCTTTTATGGTCGTTAGTTAGTTTAATTGATGTGTTTATCATAAGTATGACATATTTGTGCTATTAATTAGCTCAACATATGCCATCAAACTATAACACACCCCTTAAACAACTTTTAACTCTCATGAAAAATGACAATGAAAATGAAATATATTTTAAGTATGGCCTATTAACTATTGATTAGAAACATAGACCATCAAATTTTAATTTCAAATCACTTTCTTTTGCCATAATCTTATTTTGATGAAGAGGCAATTAGTGCTAGTGATTGCTTAAGCATAGCCTATTTGGTGCCAACAATATAGACTATCAAATTCAAAGCAAAAACAACAATTAAACCACTTCATTGATCATTCATTAAGCACAAAAAGAGAGCATGAATTAACATATAGTTGAAGCCACATAATTAGAGAGCTTCATTACCCCCTAAATTGAAGGGGTTTAGCCTCTCATATTTGTCATTTGCTTAACAAATGTAGCCTGCAACATGAAACGAAAAAGAAATAAAAATGAAAGCAAATGAAAAATAAAACTATTCTACTTGCATAAAAGTAAATCTACACTACTAGCATGAAAGGAAATGAACATGTAAGTAAAAGGAAACACTAATTAACATTGCATAAAAAGAAAAGAAAATTACATAAAATAAAAATGGCTAAGTAGCCATGAAAAGAGAAAGAGAGCATTCTTTTATTTGATATAAACTAAACTAAAGAGAAGGAGGCCTAAGAGAGACTAAGAGAGGAGATAGATGGGGGGAGATTACATGAAACATATTGGTATTTATACATGTATGAAACCCTAATTCATCATTTTGGGGAATGCCCAAAATGCCAATGAGGTAGTGTGGCCACCAAGTAATCATTAGCATGTCATAATCCCCATTTAAATGTACATGAAGCCATTAATTCCATAAGCATGTGCATTAGCCTCTAATTTGTACATTAAGGTAGGTGGGTAGGTGGGGTCCTCCATGATCTTCACTTTGAATTATTTCCATCTTCATTCCTTTATATTCATGTTGTGCATGCATGTGTCTTCATGAAGCCACTCCTATTTGAGATCAAATTCCTACAAAAATATATATAAATTTCCAATTAATTTTTCTCAAAGAAATATATGCACACAAATGACCGTTTTGCCCCTATATGAAGATGGATATGTGACAATTTGGAATTAATATGGATTTTGGTTAAAACAAGTTAAAATACCCAATATGATCATTTATTTAATTTAAATAGATTAAATATGGTAGTAAAAATATGCACATTTACGTGCACATCAAATACCCTCACACTTATCTTTTTATTCGTCCTCGAATAAACTAAAAAAACTGAGATAAATCCGTTTTTGTAGGGAGCACGATTGCATTGAGCGTATGTAACTAGCCGTTAAACCTCTGGGTGTCCCCAGTAGGACGAGTGTTGTCTCGTGAGGGTTTTCAGCGGATACTACCCACAAAATCCAAATGCAGGATGAAAATATTTACAGAATGCAAGATTTGTTTACAAAGAGATGAATGCGAATTTTTGAAAATATTTACAAATGAAGAATTTATTTTTAAATTGCCACGAATAAGTTAAATATAGGTTTTGGTCATTATCTTGAAATTTTATGTCATTTACTCATCAAAATTTTCAACAAAAATCAAGTTATCGTAACAAATAGACTACAGTTTAACTTGTTGTTTCGGTAGATAACAAAGTGTAATTTTAAAATGGATCCTTAGTTGATTATCAAAGTGGTATTTTCATTTCCTTTCAATAAAAAATCAAATCAAATAAGTAAAAATAGTGCTAGGATTTCAATTGCTTGCTCTCTCATTATTTGCAAGAAAAATTACACACCTAGCTCAGGTAAACTGAGGCCAGATATACCACCCATGCACTGCCTTTCGGGCTTATGTGAGGGGAGTACAAAGTATGGCGAGTGTACACACTTTCGTGCATACACCTATCGACCCTAGGTGGTTTTTATTAAATCTGTTTTTTTACATGTGTTCCATACATGCATAACCGTGAGGACTTTTAAATGAGTATGAAAGCACATAATCAAAGATTCCAAGTAATTCACCCATGTATAACCGTGAGGACTTTTAGATGAGAGTGAATACTTGGATGTTATTTTTTTTTTTTTTAAGAGAGAGAGTTTTGCAAAATCATCTTAGCACCATTTAACTTATAAGACAAAAAAAATGTTATATCCTTTACTTTAAATTCACCACTTTTAAGACAAAGATTTTCAATTAGGACGCATTTCATAATTATCATGTATGAATCTTCCTATATACTAGTTAAACCATTGTTATTTATAATCAAACTTCATTTTTATTTTTGTTAAGACAAAAAAAAATTCAAAAATTTTAATTTAATAAACCAAAACCATATATTTATCCTATAGTGTTTCTTTACAAATAAACCAAAATGTTTTAAAAAAATTAGTTTTTTTTTTTGAGTTTTGGAAGAAAAAGCAAAAATGAACCATGAAAAATTAAAAACGAAGATGAGTCTCCCCCCATACTTGATTTTGACTGTGTCCCCATAGTCAACCCAAGTGGAAGGAGAAAAATAAAAATTAAAACATGACATTTATTTAAATGAAAATGAAAAGGTTATTATTTACAAGAGATCAGAAAATATACAGTTAAAGAGTGAATTAAACGGTCTTCCAAAGACCGATTCATTTGTCTCGTCAAGTATACGAGACACAGCTTAAGCACAAAAAACCAAACCGTAAAAGATTTCAAAGTTGAACGTTGATTTGGAAAAACTAATGTTGTTTTATTGAAAATTATACAAGTTGCTTTGTTTTCGATGATTTTTGGGGTTGATAAAACAATTGATTGAAATTCACATTTATTTTCACCAAATTGAAATTGAAGTTTATCATTGAAAACTTCTTCCAAATTATCGATTTCAGAGTCAAAATGGTGATCGAAATCTTCCCCATTAGAATTTAATGACACATTTTCGATAAGTCCATAAAACTCGTGTTCGTTAAATTCATCTTCCTTCGTTGGATTATCAACAACTTCATCGCATGTATCCATTTCAAAATCCAAAGTTGTTGTATTCAAATTTTCAGAAAAAGGAAGATCGAAATTTAAATCGAGTTTCTCACCCTCAAAAGAATTTAAATCCAACTCAATTACCGTCTTTTCAACAACTTCGTTAAGATTGTCGTTTTCAATTTCAAAAGTTGTAATTTGAAAATCGTCGATTTGGGTAAAAGATGGATCATTGTTTGACTCATCACACGTTGGGATTCGGTTTTGTTTCTCACATTGTTTCATATATGTTTCGAACAAAGAATCTGCGTGATCATCGTAAATTTCGTTCATTTGTTCAACAAAATCCAATTTGTAGCTATTAACTTGAGAATTTTCGAGTTGTATTTGTTGAGAACAAAAATTTTCACTCGTAACATAGTTAAGATTATTCTCGTTGCCAAATCCATTTGAAAAGTTGTTCCCATTTTCATGTTGAGTTTGAAATTCATTTTGGAGTTCGAAATTAAATTGGCATGGGTTATAACCGTAATCGTTTGAATTTTGAATTGAATTCAAATTTTGAAATCCTTGACTCGAGTTATTACACAAATAAGAATTACATAAATCATTTATCTCTTGATTTTGTCGTGTAGAAAGTTCGAGTAAAGATGAAATCATTTCAATGTTATTTTCAAGAGTCGAAGGTTGGTCATTGTTTTGAAAATTTTATCGTTCGAAATTTGAATTATTTACACAATAGTTGTTGCTAAAATGTCCATACGAATTTGGACTGAAATCATATGGATTATATTGATTTTCACAACTATTGTAAAATTCAAGTGAATATGGAAATTCAGACATTTTTAAGAATGTTTTTTGGTTTTTTTTTTTATAAGCGAAAAATATTTACAAAGAAAATTTATTTTTCAAAAGGGAAATCGATTTTTGTTTTGTTTTTATTTTTCAATTTTTTTTGTTGAATTTTGGTTTTCCTAAAAAAAAATTTGGATTTTTTTTTGAAATTTCAAAGGAAAAGGATTAAAAAAATTCAAGATGATAACCAAAACCTATATTTAACTTATTTGTATCGATTTAAAAGTAAATCTTTCATGTAAATATTGGATTTTTATTTTATTTTTCTCCTTCCACTTGGGTTGACTGCGGGGACACAGTCAAAATCAAGTGTGGGGGGAGACTCATCTTTATTATTATTATTATTATTATTATTATTATTATTATTATTATTATTTTCATGGCCTATTTTTGCCTTTTTCTTTTAAAATCTAAAAAAAAATCCCAAAAACAAATTTTCTTTTGATTTATCTTTAAGAAACACTATAGGAAAAATATATGGTTTTGGTTTACTAAATTGAAATTTTTGAAAATTTCGAAGGGGATTCTATCGGTTTAGAAAACCGTCAAACGAATTTAAATTAAAAATAACTGCAAGCGCACGGTGTACGAATGTAGCACATGACGAATACGGGTCGATCTGCAGGGAATTGATGATTTTAAAATTTCTATTCAATCAAATTAAACCAAAATCGATGGAAAGTTTAGCTAGAAAATTAACTAACTAACTAAAAGAAGAAAAAAAGCAAATATAAGAGTTAAGTGACAATTTAGGGAATAAATCCACTCTCTAGATCACATAGTTCAACATATATGAAATTATGATCTCTTTTAAGGTCATTAGTTAGTTTAATTGATGTGTTTATCATAAGTATGACCTATTTATTCTATTAATTAGCTCAACAGAAGCCATCAAACTATAACACACCCCTTAAACAACTTTTAACTCTCATGAAAAATGACAATGAAAATGAAAATGAAATCTATTTTAAGTATGACCTATTAACTATTGATTAGAAACATAGACCATCAAATTTTAATTTCAAATCACTTTCTTTTGCCATAATCATATTTTGATGAAGAGGCAATTAGTGTTAGAGATTGTTTAAGCATAGCCCATTTAGTGTCAACAATATAGGCTATCAAATTCAAAGCAAAAACAAAAATTAAACCACTTCATTGATCATTCATTAAGCACAAAAAGAGAGCATGAATTAACATATAGTTGAAGCTACATAATTAGAGAGCTTCGTTACCCCCTAAATTGAAGGGGTTTAGCCTCTCATATTTGTCATTTGCTTAACAAATGTAGCCTGCAACATGAAAGGAAAAAGAAAGAAAAATGAAAGCAAATTAAAAAGAAAACTATTCTACTTGCATAAAAGTAAATCTACACTACTAGCATGAAAGGAAATGAACATGTAAGTAAAAGGAAACGATAATTAACATTGCATAAAAAGAAAAGAAAATTACATAAAATAAAAATGGCTAAGTAGCCATGAAAAGAGAAAGAGAGCATTCTTTTATTTGATATAAACTAAACTAAAGACAAGGAGGCCTAAGAGAGACTAAGAGAGGAGATAGATGGGGGGAGATTACATGAAACATATGGGTATTTATACATGTATGAAACCCTAATTCATCATTTTGGGGAATGCCCAAAATGCCAATAAGGTAGTGTGGCCACCAAGTAATCATTAGCATGTCATAATCCCATTTAAATGTATATGAAGCCATTAATTCCATAAGCATGTGCATTAGCCTCTAATTTGTACATTAAGGTAGGTGGGCAGGTGGGGTCCTCCATGATCTTCACTTTGAATTATTTCCATCTTCATTCCTTTATATTCATGTTGTGCATGCATGTGTCTTCATGAAGCCACTCCTATTTGAGATCAAATTCCTACAAAAATATATATAAATTTCCAATTAATTTTTCTCAAAAAAATATATGCACACAAATGACCGTTTTGCCCCTATATGAAGATGGATATGTGACAATTTGGAATTAATATGGATTTTGGTTAAAACAAGTTAAAATACCCAATATGATCATTTATTTAATTTAAATAGATTAAATATGGTGGTAAAAATATGCACATTTACGTGCACATCACTAGACCTGAAAATAAAACTATAATTGGAATTAAATGGGTTTATAAAAATAAAATGCATGAACAAGGAGAGGTAGTTAGAAATAAAGCTCGATTAGTCGCTCAAGGTTATTGTCAAGAAGAAGGGATAGATTTTGATGAAACCTTTGCTCCCGTAGCAAGATTAGCAGCCATTAGGATTCTACTTGCTTTCGCAAATCATTATAATTTTAAATTATTTCAAATGGATGTTAAAAGTGCCTTTTTAAATTGATTTGTAAAAGAGGAAGTATATGTTGAACAACCACCACTTTTTGAAAATGAAAAAGTACCAAATCATGTTTACAAACTTAAGAAAGCTTTATATGGTCTAAAACAAGCTCCTAGAGCTTGGTATGATAGACTAAGATCTTACTTATTACAATCAAATTTTGAAATTGGTAAAGTAGATAATACTCTTTTTATTAAAAGAAATAAAAATGATATTCAACTAGTACAAGTCTATGTAGATGATATCATTTTTTGATCAACTAATTTTGAAATGAATAAATAATTTTCTGAAATAATGGCAAAAGAGTTTGAGTGAGTCATATGGGTGAATTAAACTTCTTTTAGGATTACGAATAAGACAATTAGATAATGGTATTTTTATAAGTCGAGAAAAATATGACAAAGACCTAATTAGTAAATTTGGTTTGACTACTGCGAGTTGAAAACCCACTCCCATGGCAACCAATGAGTACCTTAGTAAAGAAGATCTCTTGAAAAATGTAGATCAAAAATAATATAGAGGAATGATTGGATCACTACTCTATATCACTGCTAGTAGACCTAATATCATGCATAGTATTTGTCTCTGTGCAAGATATCAATCCCAACCTAAAGAGACCCACTTAAACGCCGTAAAACTTATCATAAGATATGTTATACACACCTCTGATTATGGCTTATTTTACCCTAAAAATGATTCTTTTGACTTGATATCTTACTGTGATGCTGATTATGCTGGTTGTAAATTAGACCGAAAAAGTACAGGTGGAACTTGTCACTTTTTGGGGCATTCTCTGATTTCTTGGTTTAGTAGAAAAGCAAAACACGGTTTCTTTATCAACAACTGAAGCAAATATATTCTGCTTCTTTGGCTTGTTCTCAAGTAATATATATGCAACAAACTTTAAAAGATTATGGTTTACATATCTCAAGATCACCAATTTGTTGTGATAATACTAGTGCAATAAATTTATCTGAAAATACTTCTCAACATGCTCGAACTAAACATATTGATAACAGACATCATTTTCTCAAAGATAATATAAGTAAGGAAGTAATTACTCTAGATTATATCAATTCTGAGAATCAAATTGCTGATATCTTAACAAAATCCTTAAATGAATCTATATTTTCTAAATTAAGAAGAGAATTAGGTATTTGTTCAATAACTGAAATATAAATAACAAAGTATAATTAAAAATTAAATAAAAATAAATTTAAAAGCAAAAAATCAAGCACCATGTCAACATCGCCTAGTACGCCATGTCGAAATACAACGATTTTTTTATTTTTGAAAATTTTCCCACAAAAATTCAAATAATTGGTTATATATTCTTCTTATTTTTGAAATTCTATTCATTCTTTCTGTTATTTCTCTGTTCTATCTTCTGAAATCAAATAATCAATGGCCTCCTCTTTCAAATCAAACAAAAATTCAGCCTTTTCGTTCCCTTCTCCTACTTCTGGACCGTTTCAACGAAAAACGCTCGCTCATGTGACGAAAATGGAGGAATCTCTGAAGGATGCACTTAAGTTAATGACTGAAGTCCAATTGGTGCAACTTAGAATGGCCAAAGAACAAGAGAGGCAAGGCAAAATCATTAGAAATTTACTAAAATTTCTAATGGACAATCACGCTAACCCGATCTTGATTGATGAAGACTCTTCAGGAGATCAAGTACAAGAGGCCGGTGAGGAAGAAGGAGAAGAAGAAGAATCCCTTAAGGAAGAAGTGCACGTGGAAGATGAAGACAAAGTCATTTGTGTTGGCGAAGTGTGCTTTGACAAAATGGAAATCTTGTCCAACAACGTGGAAATTTCTGTTTCCACTATCCAAATTGTTCGGTTCATAGATCTCCCATTTTCAAAGACACTCATTAGCTTCTTTTCTCTTTTTCCTATTGTTGTATGTTCTTTCTTACGTTTCCTACGAAAATGTAAATATAAATATATGATTAATAAATAAGTTGTGTTTTTATATGTGTTCTATTAAAAGTATTATTATATGGATACTTAGGATAGTTAGTAGTTTAGGACTAAGTTTTAAGTTTTAGAGATAAATGTTGATTATTTATGATAACACTATCATTATAATCACATATCATAGAGTATTAGATTAAGGGGGAGTTATATAGTTTGGAGTTACATTTTGGAATTTTATAGTTTTATGGTTTCAGGATAGTTTTTGTTGATGACAAAGGGGGAGTGTAACGACCCGAAATTTTCGAACCCGAAAATTCCAGATAGTTATGAAAAGAAGAAGAGATAGAAGAAGAAGAAGATCAGAAGCACCAACATCTCACACTCGCAGCAGATAAAATATAATAATAAACAATAACAGTTTACAAAGGAATAATATTCTGTCGATTACATTTAAATACATCAGAGTTACACAAATATTCAACACTGGACATATACAAATCAGCATGTCTCAAATTTACAATATTATAATACAGCGAAATACTCTACATGTTCCTGTCATCCAGCTCGCCTCCTGAGCTCCAGAACGTCCTCACCTGAAAATCTGTAATACTCGGTCTGACCCAAGCATTACATCAAAGTAACACCCGGGTTAGGCTGGAAACCAGCGTGAGTAAACCCATTCAACATGGAATACAAAAGCAAATAACTTATATAAACCCGGGTAACTTATATCAATTTAACAAATTCACAATTTTGCTATAGACAACACTTATTCCACACGTCAATTTCTAAGTACCAAACTTAGATAAAATAATCCAATTCACTTAAATCATTTCATTCCAGCCTATTGATTTCACAAATCGATTTATAAAAATTCGAAGTGGTTTCGGGTATTTCCCAATACCCGACCCCGGTCTCTTCGGAACTCAAGTTATCCTAACCCAAGTTATTCAAATGAAATACATCACATTTCATATCAGAGATTTCAACTCATTCAAAACATCCAATACCATTCAATCATCCATAAGCAAAGCTTAGTCGCATACAAATCAATTCATTTGATTCTAATCGAATTTCAAACCTCAATCACTTAGATCCGTTCATTTAACATTAATTAATTCCAAATCAATTAATTAGTCAACCCAACATTATTCATCTAAATTAATCACCCTGGATTAATTATCCTTCAATTTCATTCAAGAAATTATCATTAATTAATTTCACAATATTTATTATTTTTAACCAGAATCAATAAGTAATCTTAATTACTTCATAAATTAATTTATTACTTCATAAATTAATTATCTATATTAATTAAGTTAATTCTTAATTACTTATAGTAATTAATTTCTCATAAGTTCATTATTTTCTGAATTGATTAAACTTTAATTAATCAATTTTTATTTACATCAATGATTTTATAAATTAATGATTTCCAATTATATTTTAATTTGTCCTAATCTAAATTAATTACTTTAATTAACCACAGTATCAATCATTCTCGATTTATCTCAACCCAAAATTAAGTATCTTTTTATTTACTTCATTAAAAAGTTAATTAATCGTTTTGTAATGGAAACTTAAAAGAATTTAAAACCAAATTTATTTTTAAATTCAAATCAATCTACAACTGCACTTTTCATTCAAGTTGTTAAAACACTTAATATTTAAAACTTAATTTGTTAAATTTAACTTTGATTTAGGACTTGTTTCGAATCTCTACTTTACAATTTAAAACTTCAGTTTTTAAATACCACTTTCATTTCTTTCCTATTCATTCTTATTTTTATTCTATAATTATTTCATTTTAAAAATTCACCCTTGTATTTCTTTCAAAATCCAATTTATATATTTCGATAACTCAGGGTTCCGAGATATTCAAGCAAACCACAACATACAGCATTCCAATTACCAGAAATATTCATCACAGAATATCAATCATTCCGGTATATATTATATATTACTATATAATATAGCACAACAATTCAATTTCAACCATTAAACCATTCATTAAAATTTTAACCATTTAAATTAAAATAAAATCCAACAACGTGAGGTTTATTCACCTTTGATTTTCGATTTGCAATCCATTCTCAACTCCAGCTTGTTTCTTCTCAAATTTTGACCTTGTATAACAATTTACAATTTTTTAATATCTGAAATAACCGAACAATCATTTTCCATTTTATAATTAGTTTATCTAATAAATTCAGTTCTAAACAAAAAATAATTTTCCTATTTTTTTCTACTGTAAAATAAATTAAATTCAAATAGGAAACAAAAAAAATGAGATTACCTCACTGTCTCGAAGCAAGCCAAACCCTTCATCACCGAGTATCGCTGCTAACCCTAGATCCACACAATCACCACCTCCAGATCGCACGCATGCTTCCTATGCTTGTGGCCCTCTACGAGAATGCAGCCACCGTACTCGAGCTCGGCATCAACCCCCTACAATCGATCGCGACCTCCAACAATCAACCCTAACTCGCGAATCGCCAAGGTCCATCGTTCGAGGCTCGCGACAGCTGCTTCCTTTCATCACGATGACGCTGTCGCAACACCCAAGCGCCTCCACGATTCGTCCCACCTCGATGTCGAACCCAAATGCATCGATGAAAGGGAAGTCGCCGCTCATCAATAAAGGATGATTTACTCACGCGATTCGAAACGAGTTCGAATTGTTTCGATTTCGAATTCTAAGTTAGGACAGCAAATCGATTTAGGTTTTTTTTTAATGTGTTCGACTTTTTGTTGAAGGTAAAAGGGCCGGTGATAAATATTGTTTTGAGGTTAGCTTCTTGAGTATGAATGTTAAATTGAAATATTTAAATATTGAAAATATCTTTTTTGCATAATGCGAAACCCCGAACCCCAAATCAGATATGCCGACAGACGTTCATAAGGTTCTACCCGCATTCCGAACACAATGGAACATGTTTCGGAGGCTAATTTGGTCGTATGTGCGAGTTGCAAAAGAAAACAATCAAATTTCAATTAAATCGATTAAAATAATTTCTAAGCGTTTCGAGCTGCCCGGGTCAAATGACAACTCCGATTGCTACAAAAATTGAAATCCGATAACAACTAACTATTACGGATCCAATGGAACTGGTTTCGTCAAATTCCGAGACTATGCCTCGAAAGGTTATTTTTAAATTCAATTTAAACGATATGATTTCAAAACTGAACAAATCATCTTCAAATTAAATTTCGACCATTATATTATCTTCAGTATCATCGTTATAAATTTTATAAGCCTCAAATTATTTAATCAGGCTTAGAAATTTCAGAATCAACAATTTCCCCAATTTAAATTATTAAATTCAATATTTAAACTATATAATTCAATGATTTAATTATCAATAAAATATTGATATCTTGAATTCAAGTTAAAATTAAATTTTAAATATTTAAAATCAATTAAATATTCCAATTTAAATTGCTAGAAATTCTGGGTCGTCACAGGAAGAAGTATAAAATAGGATAGTTAGGCATAGATTAAGGGGGAGTTATTAGTTTTAAAGGGAGTTATTAGAATAGAAGTAATATTTTATAAACAAAGGTTGTCATCATCAAAAAGGAAGAGATTGTTAGTCTTTGAGATGATGGTTTTGATGAAAACAATCCTAGAATATATTATAAAATATAAATACTAACAGTATTGTGTGTGTGTGTGTGTGTGTGTGTGTGCAGGATTTAACCATGCAGGCACCAAGAATGAAGACTGTACAGTATAGAGATTCAAGATATCAAGATTGAAGACTCATGAGTATCAAGAATATCAAGATAATCAAGAATTCAAGATTTCAAGAATAAGTAATTTAATTAGGAATTTTTTTAAAACTCCTAGAAAAGCACTGGCATCTTAAAATCCAATTTATTCGTGGAATGGAATCCACTTCAAGCCTTTTAAAGGGATGGAACCCTAAGTAGGATGGAACCTACGAAAAATCTAGTGGAACATCGTTTTTTATCCGCTAACCTTTCATTAAAAATGATTTTACAAAATTATATCTTGTTTTCAAAATGTTTTCAAAACCTTCCTTTTAAAAGAATCAAAAACATCTATCCTGGTTTTAAATACTTTTAGCCTCAAAATAATCTTTAACATCAAAATCAAATTATTCTTAGTTTTAAACTATTTTTTAATAATAATATATTTAACTTTTAATATTTATACTTAAATTTAAATATAAAATTATAGTAAAATTTTATATGTACCAAAATATTATTCTCTATGTTATTTAAGTATTTTAACTATAGTTAAGTATATTTATAATTGTTTAAAATAGTTTTAATACAAGATAAAAGTTATTTTCAAAGAAAAACAAAACACCAAAATTTCCTTTGGGATGTCGACATACCCAAGTTACCTATGTCGACATAGTGACAGTTAATTTTAAAATTTTGAATTTCAAAAGAAGTGTCTATTCGTCATATCTCTTCACGAATGGACATGGGTGTCGTTCTTCTATAAATAGGGGCTTTTTTCCACGAATTTCAATCATATTTTTCTGGTTTTCACTTCTCTTCTTCTTCCACATTTCTTTATACACATTCTTACCATTACTCTGCCGAAATCAACATGAATCTAACTAGATCGTTTCTGTTTGATTCTCTATCACTATCTCAACAAGATCCTCAGTGCTATTCAGAATTATAGACTTCTTTGTAATCAATTTAGTGAGAAAATGTGTGATTGTAGCCTTGGAAATCAATCAAGCAAGAAAAGGTGTGATTGTAGCCTTGGTTACCAATTGGGTGAACTTGTTGCCCGGGAAATCAAGTATCTCTAACCAGAGGATTGTTAATCTGGAGGGTGTACCTCGTGGCCTTGAAATCGAGGGTGTAATTGTAAAATTGCTTTTGAAAGGAAATCCGTACCTGTGTGCGGGACTGGATGTAGGGTAACTCCAAACCATTATAAAATCCGGTGTGTTCTTTCCTTTATTGCTTTACTTTATTTCTGCATCTGTGTTTGTTTCTGTGATCATATCTGTATCTGAATATTGCATACATTTGTGTTCAAAATAAAAAAAAACTTAGAAAGATTTAGTAATTCCTTAAAACACTATTCACCCCCTTAGTGTTAATCCTAGCCTTAAGGTCCGTATTCCACATTTCTCATAACAATTTCGGTTATTTCTTATTTACTTGAAAATGCTAGACCCTATTATAATATCATTGGATTTCCTGTCAAATATTTTGGTTAGCATAAGGTAGAATCATACCCATGTTTATGCACGGGAAGTCTTACGTGATACCTTTTCTTTTCAAAAAAATTTCAAAAGTTAAGCAACTTTAACCTGTTACTCACACCAGACTCATGTCTGACCCGGAGTTTATCTTCTGTTTTCTTAAACTCTTGGGTACTCAAACTTTTACGAGTAGCCAAGGGATTCAGGTTCGCTTAACGAATTCTGGAGGAGCAATGGAGCTGGGGAGTAGGAGGCTTCAACGTTCGTAGATATATGTAGTGTTCTGTTGTGTGTTCTCTAAGTCGTTTGTTTGAGTTGTATTTTGAGTTGTAACAACTAGATAGATGTTTATAACTGTCTAGTATGTGTTGTATAATCTGTGTAACTCTGATAGATGTTGTATACTATGTACTATTTTATGTGATTAATATAATTTATTCATTCCACTGTTGAGATTCTGATGTTGTTTCTTTCTTTCTCTTTTCTATCCCTTTCTTTCTCAATGATGATGTGTCTTTCTGTAGAGAGAAAGGCGGGTCGTCAAAGTATGTAACACTCTCCAAATGTTCGGTAGTGTATTACTCATGGCTGTTAGGGGGCACCTAGAGGTTATATAATAATAGTTATTGGATACCTATGGAACGACTCACTTATTAGTTTTCTGTTAGTTAATGTAACTAAGGTCAAACAGAAAATATCGACATGACTGATTAACGCAGTTCTCTTGACTTGAGAATACTGTCGATCTTCAATATGAAAGCTCCACTTTGAATATAGTCAAATCATGGCGTGGTGTTCCATCGAGTGACTATAGTTGGATCGAGTAGAAATATTGAAAGTGAAGCACTATCCAAGAGAGAATTCATCTCCTAAGTTATATGGGGTTAGAAACACGGCCAACTCAAGTCAACTCTTAGTTAAAGTCTTTGGCTAGAGAATTTCGATTAATAATAATTCTTATTATTGAACCACGGACTTTTTGTTTAGAATATAGAGTTAAACATGGACAATATTGGAATTCTAACCATTACCAAATTTCACGAGTCCAAAGTGAAGTAGTTTTGATGAAGAGAATTGGTATAAATGAATGTCATAATCGGATACTTAATAATAAAGTGAAATTGGATTTCATCAAAACTATGGGTTATGTTTGGCCAAAATTTCACACCATCTTCTAAGTGACTCTGAACGTTAATGTTCGAATAGTTCGAATGGCTGACCACATTTACACTTGACGGGTCAGACAACCGTAATGATGAATTATCTTTGGACCAATAATTTAATTAGTTTATAATGGTTATACATTAATTAAATTAATTAATATTTATGAAATATTAATTATAAATTTTTGAGTATTATTTTAGAAATAAATATTATTGTATATATTTATAATAGTAATAAATATATCGATCGATATGCGATAATGATAAGCAAATAATAATTATTTGGGCTCAAATTAGCCATTATTCCATGGTGTTAAGAGGATACTTTTGGCCGCATATACAGTTTATAGGGGGCAGCTAAAAAGGCTAGAGATATTTTGAGATGAATGGCTTAGATCTAATGAGACTTAGCATGAGATGTATCATGTTTCATCCACTATAAAAAGGCCTCTAACCCTAATTGGTTATGTGTACGTATTTATTAAAATAAATAAAAAATTCACATGTAGATCAGATGTACATAGCCGAATAAATTTTATTTTATTTATTATTATTATATATATATATATATATCTTATTGTATTATTATATTAATACGAAAGCTATTTTTCCTGAAACTGTTTTTGATGTCGCTCTAGACAAATGGAAGAATACCTTAGTTGTTTATATTATAGGACGAAGGCCTCTATATAATAATTTTAAAGGTTTCATTGTGTAACATCCCGTAATTTCTGTAATGATTTTAAATGATGTTTGAATTTAAACTTTGAATTTAACTATTTAAATTTGATAAATTTGGAAAATTTAATGCATAATTTTGAGTTGTGATGTGAAATATTTTTCCAAATTTAATAAAATGAAGAAATTTTCTTAAAATACAAATTTTGGTCAACTTTGGTCAAAATTCGACTTTTTGTGAAAACTTCAAATTTTGATTTTTTTAACTTTTATTCCTTTTTGTGAAAGTGGATTTAAATTCTAACTTTTCTCTGTTTTTCGTCTCGTAAAATTCTGATTTTTACTTCTCCAAACCTGTTGTTTTCAGCATAGTATGCGTACCCTACAACTTCTATTTTATTTTTATTTTTATTTGCTTGGGCTTAGACCATTTGGGCTAGAAAACCTTTAGTTAGATGAGAAGCCTATATATACATCTCCTAGGGTTTTGTTAGCCTCCACGTTCATTCATTTGTGCCTCCATAGAAAAAGTGTAAGTCTTCTTCTCCTTCATCTTCTTTCTCCAAACCCTAGACTTCTTCCTCTTCTTCCTTCACAAATTTTCCCCTCATTCTCTACAAATTTCGGCCACACCACCTCCTCTTCCTCTAGCCCCAAAGTCGTAGCCTAAAAACCTACTACTCCTCTTTGCTTTTCCCCACCTCTCTCCATGAATTTCGGCCTCTACCTCCTCTCTTCCCACCACTAACTCTCATGGTTGAACCACCACAACCCTTCCCCTTGCCTTGCCTTGGCCATGACCCTCTTCTTCATCACCAAAGCCCCTAGGCCGAGCCTCCATCACCAAACCCTAACCCTAGGCCGAACCCCCTTCACTAAAACCCTAGCCTAACCCTAAACCTAGCTATGGCCGAACCCATCTCTACCAAAAAAACCAAATCATGGCCGAGCATAGCATAGTCCAAACCCGCCCAAAACTAGTCTAAACCAAACCTATGCAAACGACAAGCCTCTTATGTATTCTGCATATATATATATAAAATTTTCTATCTTAATTTTATATTTATTTTTTTATGTGAATTATTTGTTTATGTATGGAACTAATTTTTATTTTAAAGCGTTGGATTTGGATTCTCCTCACACTCAAACTGGTCCGTGGTTTGTTGATTTCTGTGTCACACTTTGAATAACTTTTCCAACCAAAGAAAGGTGAGAAAATTACACTTGACATACGTACTTATTGATTTGGTGAATTGATGACAATTGAATTGTGAGGATATGTATATGCAATTTTGACATTTTACCTATGATTCTATCATATTATGTCATACTTATATCATATTATTTCATATGTTTGTATCATGTTATTTCATATGTTTGTATTATGTCATTCATATGATTTTATTATGTTATTTCCCATCATATTTACCTGTTTAATCATAAGTCAATATATGTTGGATATTGTTATGTCATTTAATATTCCCACACTGCAAGTTCGTCTATTGTGGGTTGAAATGATACATACCCAAACAATCTTTAGATTAAGGAAAATTGTTATGGGCTGAAATGATAGGACTGAGCAATTTTATTTGACTTGCGATTGCAGGTTTGAAACGATATAAAACCCGAAAATTTATAAATTGTGGATTGAAATGATATATGTCCGTTTTTACTTGACCCTAGGGTAGATAATTTTAGACAGACTCCGTGGTTGATTTAAAATGTTTTTCTAAAGATTATTAAGTATTTGATATATATATATATATATATATATCAACTAAAATTTTATATAATGATTTCTGTAAATTTGTTTATATGCGTTAAAATTTTTATAAGAAATAAATATTTTGGAAGGTAAATTTTGGAATCTAATTATAGTATGAAGATTGATTGAAATTTTATAATCTGATTTGACCTAAAAATGATAATTTGTTCTAACTTATAAATTGTAAGTTTTAATCCATTTAATAGTGATTAAAATGATAAATGTTCTGTGAAAAGAAATATAAGTTAAAACGTACATTTGACATGTAAGTTTTAACTAATGAGAATGGTATGATTTGAGAATAAAAATGATAATCTCATTTACTCAAAAGAAGTGAAAATGTAAGTTAAAATTTAATATTTTTAACTTGGTATAAAGATTTCTGTTTTAAGATTTGATGTTTTAATAACAAAGTTATTAAATTTAAAGGTGTGATTTCTTTAATGACTGAATAGCTAAATTTGAGTAATATAGTGGGAAGAATAGAATGACTTTGATAAAAAAAGTAAATAGGTACACTGTTTGGTTATGTAAACTATTGTAGTAGGAGGTGTAGGATCTGGATTAACCCTAGAGGGGGGGTGAATAGGGTTATAGCAAATTTTCTCGATTAAACACAGAAACAGACTGCAGAAATAAATATGCTGAAAAGTAAATCACACACAAAATTTACCCAGCTTCGGCAACCCCTGCCTACTGCTGCATTGCCAGATTTCTATTAGAATTAAACAGTCTCTCGCTTACAAACACTCTAACAGACTCGCAAACCCTTGCTCCCGCTTACAAACACTCTAATAGACTCGCACCCCCTGCTCTCGCCTATAGAGTTTTGCAAACTCGCAAACCCTGCTTCCGGCTACAGAGTTTTGCAAACTCGCACACCCTGCTCACTGAACTAATTCTAACTAGACAATCTGACACTACCTACAACCTAGGTGGTGATTTACCAAGATTTTGATTCGAAAAGCAAAAATAACAGATAAAAACAGTTTAAACCCAAAACCCCTTTAATAAAAATAAGGCCGGCCCTTTTATTCTTTAACCTGATCCACTTCTAGTCTTTGACCCGTTCCTTTTCTTTTGGCTTGTGAAACAATTGCGGCCAATCCTCTTTGCCACTAAATTAAGGCTTCTGTTCCCTTGTGAAAATTGGGGCTTTGATTCTTCGTTTGATCTGATTTGTGTTGCTCTTGCTTGCACTCGTTCTCTGATGATCGATTCTCTTGAGATCCGCTGCTTGGTTGACTTCGAGATTGCGAATCGTTTGCAGCTGCTCCTTTGATCGAGTTCGATAGATTGGTATGTATTCTCTTTCGTTGCTGGTTTAATTGCTTGCTTGAACTCGATGCCAATGATGAATTTTGGGTTTGGTATTTATATGAATTCGACACTTGAGTTTGTTCGCTTCAATTCGATACTTTCCAAAATTTCAATTTCCTGATGCGCACGACTTTCCTGATATATTTTCGACTTGTTACTCGCGGCTTTAGCTTGAGAACGTTCGATTTTTCTTGTGTAATACGGCAAAAACTTTCCTGTTTTATTTTGTTTGACTTTCCTATTTTCGAAGATATAGTTGAATTCTGACTTTGGCTTAATGCAGTAACTTGGTCAATTTTGACTTTGGCTTGAGATCATTGATCTGCATTTCTTTATTTCTTATGAAGCTCTGCTGGCTTTGCATTGCTGTGCATACTTGTATTCATGTGCCACTGTTTGTTCACCTTGATTCTGCATCACTTGTAGCTTGCTGTATATATGAACTTGCATTGCTTCGAGTTGTATTTATAGCACTTTCTGTTGCTTTCATGTACACTGCATAGTGTTCGAGACTTGTTTCTTTGATGTTGTTTATGTCTGCATTGTATCACTGCACTGACTGGTGGATTGAACTTCATGTACCCAATTGACGTTCTGTTCATCTGCATGTAGTTGGTTGTTTGCATTCATGTCTGTATATTGGCTTGTTATTTTTCATGAGTGATCTTGTTGCACTTTGGTTTGCTGTCATGTTTGTTGTGATATCATATATGCACTGTGTTTCACTTGGTCGTCTCTTTTCTTTGTTGGCACTGGTTGTTGTCTTTGCGGTCTTCTCATTCATGTGTGTCTGTTCGAGTTCATTCATATTGTGTTCCCCATTCACTGTTGCCTGGTTTTAGTCTTGTTTCGTGTTTGAACGTAGCATTCATATTGTTGTGTCACTCTTCATGTTGTTCAACGCATGATTCTAGTTTGAGGCTGTGCTTGCACACCATGTTGCATGCATTGAGTAACTGGTTTTAATCGAGACTAGAACTTTTGACTTGGTCATCTTGTACTTCTGGATGCACTTGTCCATTTCAGTTTTCACAGTTACTCCATTCATTTTTCATACTGGGTTGACTGTTGCACATGTGTTGTTCACCATGTTGCATTCATGTCATTGTTCTGGCCTTGTACCTATAGTTGTATTCACGTACACTACTGCCTTGAACTTCTGGTTGGTCACTGTTGCATTTTTCATTTGAGTAGATGAACTTGTTGTCTTGTGCATTGCCACACTGAACTTGATTCATCTCATGTTGCAGCTGGTCTTTTCATCCATTCATGTTGATTTTTGAAATTTCACTTGAGTTGAATCCAGTTTCAAAACTCGGGTTTGACCTTGTGCTCGTGTCGTGATTTTGAATATATTGCACGTGAGTTGAACCCGGCTTTTCATTTAGGTTTGACCTATGCTCACCTGTCCCTGTAGCATTATCAAGTGTATATCGATGTGCACAGCCTAGTGGCATGTACAGTGTTACACTGTGCATGTCACATTGTTCGTGTATGATGAATTCAAATGTGAATGATGACGAACAACGCAAATAACTAAGGCAAATAATATTTTCAAAAATCATATTTCATTTTATATTGCAAAAATATTTCTTTTTCAATTTTACTGCGTTAGTGAATATTTTTGCAGATTGCTCAGATGCTGGATTCAAACTGGAACAAAGTTGAAGATAAAATACGAGTGTGAGTGATATGTAGTGAGGAAATTATGTAAACTGAATTGTGATGTAATTAGAATCAAAATTGTATATGTATAGTGAGAGCTTGAATTTGTACTATTCAAAATTGTAATAAATATTTGTTTGAATAAAATTTCTGTTTGAATTCAAATTCTGTGTAATTTATTCTGTTTGAATTCAAATGCTGTGTAATTTATTTTATTCAACAAATATTTATTTAATCTATGAAAAATAGAATAGTACATTAACAAATACATTTAAACAAATGTATATATATGTTTATTATCATCAAACAAAAATCATATAAGCGCATATTCATACAATCTCCCCCTTTTGATGATAACAAACATATATTTAAGATTTTGACTGAATTAAATGTATTTGCTCAATGATATACTCTAATTGCTCCCCCTATTTAAATGCTTCCTCTCTACATGATGCTCCCCCTACCTATATGCATACAAATAGAAATATATAAATGAACCTAGATGCAAATGGAAAATTATTTGACCTTTGCTTGATTCTATTTGACAAAATCTTAACTTTTCTTTCCCTCTTTTGTTATCAGCAAAAGAATAATAGTGTAAGAGAAAATAGAGATAAAGTGATCGATATTAATCCAACAATAAACTCACATTGAATATAAATATTAAACTTCAATAAAAATCAAACAAAAATCATAACTACCCTTGTTAGGCGCATATTCCACTTTTAGAAAGAATGGAAATGATGTTCTAATATAAAATCATACAATTATATCAACTTGTGGTACATTTATATCAGGAATTTGAATATCTACTAATCATGCATAACTGTTAGGACTTTTAAATGAGATTAGTAGTATTCCAATTTAATTTTAAAAATGAAATCAAGTATCTTCTAACCACACATGACCGTGAGGACTTTTAAATGGGATTAGAATCAACTTGTCTATTTAATCAATTAATTTTGATATGCGTTCCATACATGCATAACCGTAAGGACTTTTAAATGAGCATGGAAGCACATAATCAAAAATCCAAGTAATTCACCCATGCATAACCGTGAGGACTTTTAAATGTGTAACGACCCGCTATTTTGACCATTCAAATCGACACTAAAACCATACATGTCCGACTTGAATAATTCAAAATACCGAATTATTAATTTAATTTGGCAAACTTAAAATATACAGTAAATAAATCAAACACAGATCACAGACACAGAGTAATATAATGCAGCGGAATAGAAAAAATAGTAGTTCATGAAGCTACTATATACATCAGAGTTTAAAATGAATACATCAGAATCTCTTGAATACAGAAAAGTCTTCAGTACGAGCCGATGACTTCTCTGAACCAGTCAACTAGAAAACTGAAAGCTGAAACAATAGTTGGATCTCCAAATGAAGCTCCAATCTCCAAAGGTGAGTCTCTAATGCTGTATTACTCAGTCTGACCCGAGCGTAAAGCAAAACACAAAACACTCGAGTCAGGATTAAGATTCTTATATCAATAAATTCAACTCAAATGAAATATCAACTGAAATACAATATAACTTAAAGGATGTTTGGGATGTCCATCCTCTAAGGGTCCATAGAACTATCTACAGGGTGGAAATATACACTATTACACCGTGGTCATTTACTTAATTTATACCTCAAACCCAAATATCAAATTCGCTTTAAATAATCATATTTCCCAAGATAGTATTTATATATTTTAATAATGTATACAGTAAAGTACTTTCAATTTCCTTAACTTAACAAATCGTTTCACATCAACCCGACCTTCCCATTTAAATTAAATCCAATCTCATTTTATTAGTTTAAATCTTCCTAAAATAACCACTTAAATCTATAATTCCCAAATTTGGATTTGATATCCCAATTTCCCCGTTTATTTCAATATGTTTCCATATTTAAGTATTCAACATTTCAACTAAAATTTTCCTAATCTAGTTTTCTAAATAAAATTTCCAATCTAGTTCAAACTTAAATTTCACTAAGTTCGGTTAGTTATCTACATAACCAATTCAACTATCTTGGTTCCAAATACATACCGAACCTCTACACCATTTAATTCCACTATGGTTCATAGCTCATATATAACAATTTAAATTTAACAGTTTCATATAGATTCTCGATTTTTACATCGTTATTATCTAGCCTTGAACCCTCCCTTATTTGATTCAATATCATTTTAGTGACCTTAAATTACATTTTACTCAATATTTCTTAATTTATTTAAACGTGAAATATCTCCTTCGATAAATTTCAAATTGATTTAAATAAATAAATCCTTATCTGAATACCATTAAAAATAACCCAAATTTATCTCCCAATCTTAATTGTTCAATATTATTGCAAAATTTTTCCGAATAAAATTTACATAGATATTTATCATGATTTATGTATTAAATCAAATCTTTGATTAAACTAGACATAATTAACTCTATCTTTATCATTACCCTTTATACATGTATTTAAGAATTTACATTAAATAAGACCATATATTTCTTATCACATGGTCAAGTGTTACGGATTCAATCCGTACACTAAATGTATACGGGTGGATAGCATTTCAACCCGTAATTCCAAATTAAATTAAATGGAAACTACTTGGGTCTATCTTTTCAACCCATTTTAATTCAAAACAAACATAACAAAGGGAACTTGCAGTGATGACAGGGATGGTGTCAAAGTAAATAAACAGGCAATAACAACAATCAATAACAATTCAATAAATAAATCAAATAACCCCGAAATAATCGTATTAATTCGCATTGCTATTTGTATGATTACTTCTAGAATCTACACTATCATTTCATGTAGATTAAAGATTATTACATTACAGTTTTTCACTTTTCGTTCCTTTTTAAATTTCAGTTTTAAACTACAACAATTAATCCAAACTACGTTCAAAAGATTTAAAGTATAAAATTTTCTATTTCTACGTCAATTAAAGGGTCATATTTAACTAATCAAATTTACATACGTCGGGGTCAGGTTTTAATAAATTAAGGTCCATCATATATAATCCGTTTATTTTGTAAACTATACTACCCAAATTAAACTAGCAACTAGTTATCACTTAACAATAAAAATTAACATCCAATTTAAACAACAATCAATCAAACAATCAATTATCAACCAATCTGTATTATTATCACATACATAATTAACCGATAATGGTTTCGGGTGTCATAGGTGAACAGATACAGATAATAGCAGTCATAACAGTAAAACAACTAACAGCAGCATATTTCAATTGTCGTTTCAATTGAAATCAAATTTAATAAATAAAAGAATGTTAATCGTGAGTGATTGCTCACCTTTTGAGGCTAGAGAGGAGATAGACAACATAACAAGCTATGATTTGAATTGCGAAATGACTGATCCAATTGACGATTTTCAAAGCAAGTCAAAATTGGCACGAATTCGAATGGACAACCAAGCTGATCAAAAGGAATTGATAAAATGAATCAGAACTATCTTGATATAGTTTGAAACAAAATATATGTTATAAATTGCTCAAAAACCAAATTTTTAATCATATATTTAAAATAAGATATATATATATATATATTTTATTTCAAATTACTAATTTAACTTTAACACCATTAGAACAAAACATATGTTGTATATATATATATATATATATATATATATATATAAAATAACTTTCTCTAACCCCAATTTTTACAAACATATATTAAAGAATATTTGAAAAAAAAAATTATTAATTAATAAACTTCGAAACCCAAATTGCACATTTTTGAGATTTATGTACATTTAAAACTTAATGCATATCCAAAGTTATTTCCTTGAAAGTTTACATAAACTAAACCATGTATATTTGAAACCATGTATATAAAAACTGTTCAAAATCATGCAACATACAAAAATGTATCTATGCGAGTTTTTTTTTTTTTTTAACAACATAAATGCAGACTGGAATTATAAACATATTATATATTAGAACACACGACAGCAATATGTATATATATGAAATAAATAAATAAATAAGACTGGTTACTAGCTTTATAATATAATATATATAATACTTATTTATAATATAAACTTACATCTATACACATTATATATTTTAAAACAAATACTTAAATCAATACATATAACCAAAATCGCATACTCTTAAAAATATATAAAAACAAAAACAAAAAAAACAAAACAACTTAAAAATTCTTTATTCTGTAACAATAACTGCAAACAAAAAACTATAAACAAAACAAACTTTGAAATATTAAAACTGTAAACACAAAACTATGAAAGAAAGAAAACAAAACTCATACTTATTAAAAATCTAAACTGTATATAACGTATAACTATACATATATATATATACACGTACCCACGAGATCACCAACTATAGATATATGTGTGCCTCAATAAAAAGATTGCCAGAGACGCACAGGTGAGGACACGTGGTTGTGGAGGGGTTCGCTTGCACGGGGCTGCTGACGTGGGGGAAGGTTGCAGGCAGAGGCGGTAGTGTTTGAGAGGAAAGGCAGGAAAAAGAATAGTTTGTCTCAATTGAAGTCCAGATCCAAAAGAAAAGATGGGAGAAAAATAAAAGAGGAAAGGAGATGAAGTAGGAAATAAATAGGCTAGAAAAAGTAACGGCTACAGGAGAAAAATAAGAAAAAGGAAACGTAAAGGAAAATAAAAGAAATGAATGTATGCGTAAAGAACGTATAGAATTTTATAAGTTTCAAAATCAACGGTGCAATTAAAGCAATTTTTATTATTTGTCAGGTTATATGTTTTATATTTATTTCTTTCCTAGATCTCAATTCATAGCATATTAAACTACGCAGATTAATTATTTTTATCAACGTTCAAAACGTTATCACCCAAAATACAGCAATGACATAGCAAATGTCTAGAAGCATTAATTTGAAAACTTAATAAAGCAATTTATTGTTTACCTTGGGTAGCACTTTCAAATTTGAAACTGAAGGAAGAATGAATAAGAAACGGCTACAGATCAATTAAAGAAGGAGAGGAGTGTGGATTTGTTTGAAAAGAAGGATATTGTCATTTATTTATTTTATTTTATTTTATTTTTTTTGAAAACAATTTTTTTTTTTTTTGGAAAAGCAACAGTGTATATATATAATTTAGTGGATAGGAGAAATAGAAGGGGAAACATCTGTCAATAAAATAACGTATATACTTTGCCTTATATATAATATTAAACAAGTGGATAAAAGGAAAATTCAATGGTGAATATTGTAACTTATGGAATAAATGTTAAAACGAAAGCAAGTGAAACTAGGAAATCAATTAAAGCATAAAGGAAAGTTATAAAGTCAAAAGAGCCGTTAAAAATCCAATAAATGCAACGTATAAAATTTTCAAATTTCGAAACTGATAGATATAAAGACAGTCATAAATGCATTGTAACAGCTGGAAATAAACATTAGTGGCTGTTTTATTGGATCAAATTTGGAATAGAAGGCAGTTGGACGTGAATCAAGGAGTAACCAAGGTAAGCTACTGTTTTAATTAAAATCTTTCTTTTAACCGGTGGAAATAATATGATGGATGGCTGTGACAGAGGGAAGAAGAAGCTTGATTTATATATATACTTTTTTTTTCAGGATGGAGTGGGAGTAAAAACAGATCCGAGAGGAAAATGCGAGAGGATAATATAATGGAAGAATGAGAAGTTTAAGCAAATGAAACGTATAGAAATGAATGCGCAACAAATAAACCAAACAAGGTAATGGTCCATTCCCTTGATTTGGGGAAAATAAATGTTTTCTGCAGTTTCATTCGAAAGAAGGAAAAACGTAAACATGTTTCAAAAGGGAAAGATTGAAGAAAATGAAAATTTGGAGCAGGTCACAGCAAATATATATTATTTTTGTTGCTGAGAAGAAGAAAGGATTGAAACGTCTCAATAAATAAACACGCGAATTAATGGGAACAGTAACAATCAACCCCTAAATTATGGAATAATAGAGGCAACGGCTATAAAAGCAGTAATTAAAATATGGCAAGTTATATACAAAATAAAGGAGAAAATAAAACTTTCAGAGGAAAGTTTGAACAGTAATAAAGAATATGGACCACATTATACATGTAAAATTAAATGAGATGATAATAGGCAGAAGTGAAGTTGGTTTTCGGAGAAAAATGTACAAATATATTTATTGCCTCAAACGTAAAACGCGAAATGACAATGGATAGAGAAAGAAAATGAATCACTGAATAATGAATTGAAATGATGGGTTTTGTAACAGCTTTGCATTGATTGAGAAGTTATTAACTGATTTGAATGAGGTAGAATTTCTAAATAAATAAACCTCCATAAAATAAATTGAAAATCTATCATCTGCTACGTACAATTGAATGTAATCCAAATATTAAATTTTTTTTTTATATCAAAATATTATTTTTAAAGTTCTCAAAATTTTAATTAAATACGTAAAAACATTAAAAATTATTAAAATTTTACGGGTCGTTACACTCTCCCCCACTCAAAACTTTTCGTCCCCGAAAAGGAAGGAGGTAGGGGGATTGTACAACCAGAAATAATAGTAGATTGGAAGTCAAAATTAAACCAATACTTTGAAACTAAATAAATTTTGCTTGAAATTTGAAAGCTTCATTTGGAATACGATTATCTTTGATACTTTAAAAATTTTCAAAACTCCTTTGATAACAATTATTTACACTATTACTTCTATTTACAAAGACTATTGAAAATATTAAATCCAAAATTTATGAAATTTTTAATTTATCTCAAGATACCTTTTAAATATTATCAATAAATTAATAATCATTTTCTTTAAAGATGTTTTATTTAATTTATAACTTCAAAAATATTTATAACACTAAAATTTTATATAAACAAATGTAGTATACAAATAAGCAATATTTAAAAGATTTATTCAAAAGGAAAGGAAGGTAGATTCCGAAAACGGAATATAGGTGAAAAATAAAGCTGAGCAGATGAGGTAGATTCAAAAGAATAGAATCGGGCACGAATAATTTATTTCAAACCATAAGAATTTAAATTTCAAATATTAATACAAAATTTCTTTGTTGAAAATACTTTTATAATAAAATACCTTTATAAATAAATACTTTTATATTGAAACCAATTTTTCTTTCGAAAATACTTTTATAACTCAATGTTTTAACAAGTTTATCCTCGTTCTTGCAGACTCTGGCCATGCGTTGATCAGGCGCAAAGCTAGAATTCTTCAAGTACTTAGTAGACTTGTTTCAACACCCAGTGAAAATACTTGAAAACCTTTAAAAACAGATATGGAAAGTACAATCCAAACAAAACAACCAAACCAAAACCTTTGTCCGATCATGGTTCGCAGATACACAATGGTTACGCCTGGGTCCCCCAGGAAACAATCCATATCCGTAAGCTTTCTCAGCCCTGCGAATTACGCCATGATGACTAGTAGAGTGCAGGATACACAATGGTTACGCCTGGTTCCCCCAGGAAACAATCCGTACCCCTAGGCAAGACTCAGCCAGGCACTTGCGCTACTATTCGCGACCTACACAGATTGCAGGATACACAATGGTTACGCCTGGTTCCCCCAGGAAACAATCCGTACCCCTAGGCAAGACTCAGCCAGGCAATTTCGCTGTGCATTCACGAGAGAAAAAGAAACCATGGGTTACCCACGGTGGGAATACTCGAGTATTACATCCGGAAAACCGAAAATCAGAGAGAATAATATCGATAGAATGAATCCACGCTGTGGCCACAAAGCGGATATCAAGCAGAAGGCACTTTCCATATCTTTACTTGGAAAATATATATATATAGTACCTTTTCAAAATACTTCCAAATATCGTACTTATATAAAGTCCATATGTATAGGATTCCTTTCTAAATCGAATACTTTCCAAATCAATAGTATATCAAAACATACTTACATAGACTTTGATTATATAAATTTTCTTTCCAAATTGAGTACCTTTCAAATCAATTGATTTCAAATCACTTTCATACTTATACAAATCCATTTTATATAAGTCCGACCACTTCCCAAATCAAGTGCTTAATTATACAAGGTTCTCAATTTCAAATCATTCAATATCAAATTTAGTTTAAAAATCATATATGATTTCACCAAATTTTCTTCCGAATTAAATATCTAATATTTCAAAGTTCCCAAAAAAATAGGTTTAGAAAATTATCCCATTTTCCAAATTAAAGTAAGTCAAACAGATTCATTTCCAAAAATCACCATATAAGTACTGGTTTTTGATTCCAATTTAATTTCAAAACCAAATATTTTCCCAAAATTAATTATACTCAAAATGGTTTCCAAATTTATAATTATCCTTTTTTTTTTTACTTTTAAACTATCTATTTCTATGTGAAATATCCAGTTTACCTTTTTGAAAACCATTATACAACTTTTTTTTTTTCAAAACATTTCAAAACTAAATTTATATTCTTTATCAAACATTTTATACTCTTCGAAATTGCTTAGCTTTAAAAATTTTAATCTCGATTTGGAAGTGTTCGAACATTCAAAATAGTTAGGGAATTCAAATTTTAAATTCAAGGGTTGAAAATCAACAATAAATCAATTATTAAATCTGAAACTCGAGGACTGAACACCGGTCTCACTTTAAATTGTTTCGAACATATATATATATATATATATATATATATATATATATATTGAAAATATCAAATTATACTTCGGAACCATAACGGTTTTACAAAATCACTCGCATAGCGAGCTATTAAAGTGGCCCCTCCCCCACTCTGAAACTCGAAAATCAATGTCGATGATGCGTGCACTCATCACCGAAATTATTTTCCAGCGACATAAGTGAGTTCTGGACTTCTATTTTCTTGAAAACTTCTTCGAAATTTCTTCAAAATTATTGGAATTCATTTGAACTCATTTGAAACCTTTCTGATTCGGAAAAATACTTTTAAATCGTATTATTTTTATATTTTTTCCAAAATCTTAAAACCAATTTCAAAATACCGGAATTCAATTCTCGAATTTCAAATTTAACACTTCAGTTATAAATCGTTTTTATATAATCAATTTCTTATAATTTTTCAAAATTTCAAAATCCTTTCAAAACCTTTTTATATAGAATAACATTTCTTATTTGATTTATCCTTATCGAAAACATTTTCACTTTTATATAAAGAATAAAATCATAGTTATCAAAATAATAATTTCGATATATAAAACAATTTCAAAAATGCAAACATACCCGATTTTCAAAGGATAATTTTAAGAATGGATTTCAAACAAAGATGGAGATTTAAATTAGAGGAACTCTAATCAATAGAATCCTGAGACGAAGATAGACTCAACAAAGTTGAGAAAATCAAAATACAAAATAGAAGATGGATATATTTCTACAAATCGCGGGCGACCTTAACCGGGTCAATCGTGATTTCAGGAATATGATCGATGCGGAATTCAAAGGCAAATCGACATTCGATTGCCCGATATAGAATTCAGCATAAATAGATATAGCAGCATTGTACACCAAGGATACATGAATCTTCGGTGAATCAATGCCAACTGAAAAGGAGTTTCACCCCTTTTACAAATCATTCAGTGGAGTTATGGAATACTCCAGAATCAAACGAATATAAATAGGGAGAGACAAGAATGAATTTCGAAACTGAGGGACATTCCAAAATTCAAAGGAAATCGAGTCAAAAAGGAAGAGGTCCAACTCGAATGAAAGTGATTCTGTAAATAAATTTACCATATATGCTAAGTTTTGCCTAGAGCCAAAGCTCTGATACCAACTGTAACGACCCGCTATTTTGACCATTCAAATCGACACTAAAACCATACATGTCCGACTTGAATAATTCAAAATACCGAATTGTTAATTTAATTTGGCAAACTTAAAATATACAGTAAATAAATCAAACATAGATCACAGACACAGAGTAATATAATGCAGCGGAATAGAAAAAATAGTAGTTCATGAAGCTACTATATACATCAGAGTTTAAAATGAATACATCAGAATCTCTTGAATACAGAAAAGTCTTCAGTACGAGCCGATGACTTCTCTGAACCAGTCAACTAGAAAACTGAAAGCTGAAACGATAGTTGGATCTCCAAATGAAGCTCCAATCTCCAAAGGTGAGTCTCTAATGCTGTATTACTCAGTCTGACCCGAGCGTAAAGCAAAACACAAAACACTCGAGTCAGGATTAAGATTCTTATATCAATAAATTCAACTCAAATGAAATATCAACTGAAATACAATATAACTTAAAGGATGTTTGGGATGTCCATCCTCTAAGGGTCCATAGAACTATCTACAGGGTGGAAATATACACTATTACACCGTGGTCATTTACTTAATTTATACCTCAAACCCAAATATCAAATTCGCTTTAAATAATCATATTTCCCAAGATAGTATTTATATATTTTAATAATGTATACAGTAAAGTACTTTCAATTTCCTTAACTTAACAAATCGTTTCACATCAACCCGACCTTCCCATTTAAATTAAATCCAATCTCATTTTATTAGTTTAAATCTTCCTAAAATAACCACTTAAATCTATAATTCCCAAATTTGGATTTGATATCCCAATTTCCCCGTTTATTTCAATATGTTTCCATATTTAAGTATTCAACATTTCAACTAAAATTTTCCCAATCTAGTTTTCTAAATAAAATTTCCAATCTAGTTCAAACTTAAATTTCACTAAGTTCGGTTAGTTATCTACATAACCAATTCAACTATCTTGGTTCCAAATACATACCGAACCTCTACACCATTTAATTCCACTATGGTTCATAGCTCATATATAACAATTTAAATTTAACAGTTTCATATAGATTCTCGATTTTTACATCGTTATTATCTAGCCTTGAACCCTCCCTTATTTGATTCAATATCATTTTAGTGACCTTAAATTACATTTTACTCAATATTTCTTAATTTATTTAAACGTGAAATATCTCCTTCGATAAATTTCAAATTGATTTAAATAAATAAATCCTTATCTGAATACCATTAAAAATAACCCAAATTTATCTCTCAATCTTAATTGTTCAATATTATTGCAAAAAATTTCCGAATAAAATTTACATAGATATTTATCATGATTTATGTATTAAATCAAATCTTTGATTAAACTAGACATAATTAACTCTATCTTTATCATTACCCTTTATACATGTATTTAAGAATTTACATTAAATAAGACCATATATTTCTTATCACATGGTCAAGTGTTACGGATTCAATCCGTACACTAAATGTATACGGGTGGATAGCATTTCAACCCGTAATTCCAAATTAAATTAAATGGAAACTACTTGGGTCTATCTTTTCAACCCATTTCAATTCAAAACAAACATAACAAAGGGAACTTGCAGTGATGACAGGGATGGTGTCAAAGTAAATAAACAGGCAATAACAACAATCAATAACAATTCAATAAATAAATCAAATAACCCCGAAATAATCGTATTAATTCGCATTGCTATTTGTATGATTACTTCTAGAATCTACACTATCATTTCATGTAGATTAAAGATTATTACATTACAGTTTTTCACTTGTCGTTCCTTTTTAAATTTCAGTTTTAAACTACAACAATTAATCCAAACTACGTTCAAAAGATTTAAAGTATAAAATTTTCTATTTCTACGTCAATTAAAGGGTCATATTTAACTAATCAAATTTACATATGTCGGGGTCAGGTTTTAATAAATTAAGGTCCATCATATATAATCCGTTTATTTTGTAAACTATACTACCCAAATTAAACTAGCAACTAGTTATCACTTAACAATAAAAATTAACATCCAATTTAAACAACAGTCAATCAAACAATCAATTATCAACCAATCTGTATTATTATCACATACATAATTAACCGATAATGGTTTCGGGTGTCATAGGTGAACAGATACAGATAATAGCAGTCATAACAGTAAAACAACTAACAGCAGCATATTTCAATTGTCGTTTCAATTGAAATCAAATTTAATAAATAAAAGAATGTTAATCGTGAGTGATTGCTCACCTTTTGAGGCTAGAGAGGAGATAGACAACATAACAAGCTATGATTTGAATTGCGAAATGACTGATCCAATTGACGATTTTCAAAGCAAGTCAAAATTGGCACGAATTCGAATGGACAACCAAGCTGATCAAAAGGAATTGATAAAATGAATCAGAACTATCTTGATATAGTTTGAAACAAAATATATGTTATAAATTGCTCAAAAACCAAATTTTTAACCATATATTTAAAATAAGATATATATATATTTTATTTCAAATTACTAATTTAACTTTAACACCATTAGAACAAAACATATGTTGTGTGTGTATATATATATATATAAAATAACTTTCTCTAACCCCAATTTTTACAAACATATACTAAAGAATATTTGAAAGAAAAAAAAATTATTAATTAATAAACTTCGAAACCCAAATTGCACATTTTTGAGATTTATGTACATTTAAAACTTAATGCATATCCAAAGTTATTTCCTTGAAAGTTTACATAAACTAAACCATGTATATTTGAAACCATGTATATAAAAACTGTTCAAAATCATGCAACATACAAAAATGTATCTATGCGAGTTTTTTTTTTTTAGCAACACAAATGCAGACTGGAATTATAAACATATTATATATTAGAACACACGACAGCAATATGTATATATATGAAATAAATAAATAAATAAGACTGGTTACTAGCTTTATAATATAATATATATAATACTTATTTATAATATAAACTTACATCTATACACATTATATATTTTAAAACAAATACTTAAATCAATACATATAACCAAAATCGCATACTCTTAAAAATATATAAAAACAAAAACAAAAAAACAAAACAACTTAAAAATTCTTTATTCTGTAACAATAACTGCAAACAAAAAACTATAAACAAAACAAACTTTGAAATATTAAAACTGTAAACACAAAACTATGAAAGAAAGAAAACAAAACTCATACTTATTAAAAATCTAAACTGTATATAACGTATAACTATACATATATATATATACACGTACCCACGAGATCACCAACTATAGATATATGTGTGCCTCAATAAAAAGATTGCCAGAGACGCACAGGTGAGGACACGTGGTTGTGGAGGGGTTCGCTTGCACGGGGCTGCTGACGTGGGGGAAGGTTGCAGGCAGAGGCGGTAGTGTTTGAGAGGAAAGGCAGGAAAAAGAATAGTTTGTCTCGATTGAAGTCCAGATCCAAAAGAAAAGATGGGAGAAAAATAAAAGAGGAAAGGAGATGAAGTAGGAAATAAATAGGCTAGAAAAAGTAACGGCTACAGGGGAAAAATAAGAAAAAGGAAACGTAAAGGAAAATAAAAGAAATGAATGTATGCGTAAAGAACGTATAGAATTTTATAAGTTTCAAAATCAACGGTGCAATTAAAGCAATTTTTATTATTTGTCAGGTTATATGTTTTATATTTATTTCTTTCCTAGATCTCAATTCATAGCATATTAAACTACGCAGATTAATTATTTTATCAACGTTCAAAACGTTATCACCCAAAATACAGCAATGACATAGCAAATGTCTAGAAGCATTAATTTGAAAACTTAATAAAGCAATTTATTGTTTACCTTGGGTAGCACTTTCAAATTTGAAACTGAAGGAAGAATGAATAAGAAACGGCTACAGATCAATTAAAGAAGGAGAGGAGTGTGGATTTGTTTGAAAAGAAGGATATTGTCATTTTTTTTTTTTTGAAAACATTTTTTTTTTTTTTTGGAAAAGCAACAGTGTATATATATAATTTAGTGGATAGGAGAAATGGAAGGGGAAACATCTGTCAATAAAATAACGTATATACTTTGCCTTATATATAATATTAAACAAGTGGATAAAAGGAAAATTCAATGGTGAATATTGTAACTTATGGAATAAATGTTAAAACGAAAGCAAGTGAAACTAGGAAATCAATTAAAGCATAAAGGAAAGTTATAAAGTCAAAAGAGCCGTTAAAAATCCAATAAATGCAACGTATAAAATTTTCAAATTTCGAAACTGATAGATATAAAGACAGTCATAAATGCATTGTAACAGCTGGAAATAAACATTAGTGGCTGTTTTATTGGATCAAATTTGGAATAGAAGGCAGTTGGACGTGAATCAAGGAGTAACCAAGGCAAGCTACTGTTTTAATTAAAATCTTTCTTTTAACCGGTGGAAATAATATGATGGATGGCTGTGACAGAGGGAAGAAGAAGCTTGATTTATATATATACTTTTTTTTTCAGGATGGAGTGGGAGTAAAAACAGATCCGAGAGGAAAATGCGAGAGGATAATATAATGGAAGAATGAGAAGTTTAAGCAAATGAAACGTATAGAAATGAATGCGCAACAAATAAACCAAACAAGGTAATGGTCCATTCCCTTGATTTGGGGAAAATAAATGTTTTCTGCAGTTTCATTCGAAAGAAGGAAAAACGTAAACATGTTTCAAAAGGGAAAGATTGAAGAAAATGAAAATTTGGAGCAGGTCACAGCAAATATATATTATTTTTGTTGCTGAGAAGAAGAAAGGATTGAAACGTCTCAATAAAAAAACACGCGAATTAATGGGAACAGTAACAATCAACCCCTAAATTATGGAATAATAGAGGCAACGGCTATAAAAGCAGTAATTAAAATATGGCAAGTTATATACAAAATAAAGGAGAAAATAAAACTTTCAGAGGAAAGTTTGAACAGTAATAAAGAATATGGACCATGTTATACATGTAAAATTAAATGAGATGATAATAGGCAGAAGTGAAGTTGGTTTTCGGAGAAAAATGTACAAATATATTTATTGCCTCAAACGTAAAACGCGAAATGACAATGGATTGTGACTACCGCCCATGACTCCCGCACCAAAACAATGGAATAGTGCGCTGAAAGGCGTGCCAGGTAGCCATGGACGATAGTCAGGGTATAATAAAACAGCAAACTCTATCGTACAACTCACAGCGCATGGATAAAATACAATAGAGAAATATATATAGTGAAGCTCCATAACAGAAAAATCATCATATAAGCATCGTAAGTAGATTTATACAAACATGAATCATCCATACATCAAAGCCTCACTACAACACTCAATCAGATATAACAGCGGAACACCCAGTACATATAGTAAGAAAACTAGTATGCAAAGCCTCCTGCTCGTCTTCGTCATCATCAGCGTAGATCTCTAAGAACAGCACCTGTCACCTGCTACCTAGTCTGCCCATCCCAACATGGATGAACAGCCCAAGGTAATAAGAGGAGACATAAAACCTTGAGTCAGACAAAGTCTTAGTGAGCAGTAAATCAACTATCAAACATACCAAAAGAGCATAAAGGATAAAAGGAATAGGAACCAAACCATCCCACTCCACCTCTTTCTACAGTGATAGCCCCCAGACACACACCAAGGAGAAGTAAGCATAACACAGCAGACAATTAAGGTAAAGCAATAATCACTCGAGTCAAGGGCGATGTTTTCCAAATACAAACCCCCAAGGCCTAAACCAAGATCAGATAAGCACCTAGAAAATACCGCTCTTGAGACCGAATGATGATACAACCAAACGTCCAAACATCCATGACTCTGGCTATCACTGTTATCCTTGCTTCGATTTTACCGTTGATTAAATGACCATCCGTCAGGGGCTAATGGTAACCCCGGTTCCAGACATAACTCCGCACACTGCCTTGTGCCTAGGACTTATCTACTTTGCCCAGAGTACTCGACTACCTACCTGTAGTCTTTTGGTTGTCCCGACTACCTACCTGTAGTCGTTATGGGCACCCCATGTACTCTTGCTTTTGAGCATGCTAGAACCTTCAACAACGATGAGATCCAAGCCTCCTAGTCATCCTCCTTGACGACTATCCTCATACTAGCTCAAGCTACCTCTCGAGCAATCCATTATCAACCAACTCGAACCATCCCTCGAGTTATCAACATGCTTGGAATGATCCCTGCCTGGATTACGCCAAGTCTACATCACATCATACTTCACTTTATTACACCATAGCAAAGTCTTAACTCAACAACATGGTTTGCCTCATCGCATCATGGCAAAGTTCCATCTCAACATCATTCAATCCATACATATGAGCTTCCACATCCGCTACATATGCCTTTAGCAGCTTTCACCATTCAAGAGCCTCTTCTGTAGCTTTTGAATCATCTTTGACCATACTTGTCCAAATCTATCAACTAGATAGCTCATTCACAACAATCAATCAAGGCAAACATTAATCCAAACAAATAAGTATTCAATCAAGATCTAATTAGGCATTCATAACTACAATGGCAATTTCGTAAATAAATGAGCATTGAACTAACATACATGAGTCATGGGTTTTAGCATAGATCTAGCAAATATAAAACATGGGTTTTGTTTCCATAACTTAATAAATGAACTTGCATAGGTAAACATCTTCACAAACAATGGATCTACACTTGGATCTAAGAAAATGCACAAAATCACTATCTACAACACTCCAACAAACCACCAATCCAATATACTCCTTTGGGTCCGCGTGAGAGATAACCACCACTCACCAAATCACTCAAACACCTCAAAAACTAAACACTTCAGATCTGGACAGCGAAGATCAAGGCTTGATCCGGCGAAATCTCGCTTCAATCGATGAAATCTAGCTCGAACGGATGAAGATCTTCAACTTTGGCTCTTGGATCTTCGATCTTGATCTTCGATCTTGGATGGATGTTAGAACTAGATTGGAATGGAGAAAAGAAGATGAAGAAATGTTGTAGTCGAGTTCCCAAAATGGCAGCACTTCGTCGCTTCAAAAACCGGTGCCAAAAAGTGAGCCAAACCCCTCTATTTATAGGCTGAAACCACTATGAGTCGTCGCCCCTTAGGTCGTTGCCGACCCAACAAAACACATGACTCAGCTATAATGCCGACTCACGACTCAACAGAGACTCCGACCCAACAACTCACTCTTATGGCCGACCTAACCCCTAGCCGACCTAAGCCTCTACCGACTCAACGAAGCCACAACCTATCCCTAAGTCGTTCATACGACTCAGCGACTTACCATGAGTCGTTCAACGACCTAACTAGTATGCGACTCATCGCCCCAGCTACCTAACGACTTACGACTCATAGCATACACGACTCAAAACACCTTACGACCTATGACTTCGACCATACGTCCCAACTTACTATCCTATAAGTCGTTTACCACTGAGTCGGCCCAAACCTTAACTCGGCAACCTTTAAGGTCGTTAGCTCCTAAATCAAACACTCCTATGACCCATTCACTCCTTGAGTCGGTCATGTTATGAGTCGGCTACTCCCATGACTTGGCCATACCTTAAGTCGGCAACTGCTATACCATTCTAACCCTTAAGTCGTTACTATCTCTTAGGTCGGTCATCACTTATCTCGGCCAACACCTTAAGCCGCTACCTCTATGAGTCGGCCACCCTATGAGTCGCCTAAATTCCTTGAGTCGGTCCCCTATGAGTCGTCTACGACTCAAAACTCAAACTCCCATGACCCGTTAACGACTCAAAGCCTTGCTTACTCAATCACGAGGTAACTTCCTAACCGACTCAGGCTAGAGATAACACAAACAACACTAACGACTTATAAATTCTACGATTTACCGACACGTAAAATACGGGTCGTTACATTCTCTCCCCCTTAGGAATTTCGCCCCCGAAATTCCAAGCAATCAACAGCAATCAAAATTATTCCGCATGCCTATCATCCATAGCAACCAACGAATCATGCAACCAATTCTAGCCTAGCGTGCAGAATTCTAAGACTTAGAACAAGCTACAAATTCATGAGATGTCACGACACTTTAGGGCCATACCTTGAAGAGTCCGGGATGAGCTGCCTTCATCCTCTCTTCCTCCTCCCACGTACAGTCGTTAACATCATCACTCCATTGTACCTTGAGCAGCGTAATCGTCTTCCTCCTAAGCTGTTTCGTATCGGTTTAAACAATACGAAGCGGCTTACGAGGTCTTCTAAACACTGGATCAACCTTCAAGTCTTCACAGCTATCAGCAGAAACCACCGTAGTTGGGTCATGCACATACTTCCGTAGATAAGATACATGAAAAACATTGTGCACACCCGCCATCTTTTCTGGTAACTCCAATCTATAAGCGAGCTTTCCAATTCGCTCGATAATCGGGAATGGTCCAACAAATCTCGGAGTTAACTTTCCTTTCCTCCCGAATCTAATAGCACTCTTCAATGGAGAAATCTTCACAAAAACCATCTCACCTACGTCGAATTCCAAATCCTTACGATGATTATCGGCATAACTTTTCTGACGATCTTGGGCTGCCTTCATTCGTTGCCGAATGATCTCTATACAATCCGAAGTCTGTCGAATCATCTCTGGCCCAAGTATCAGTTTTTCTCCGGTTTCCAACCAACATGTCGGAGAGTTACACGGTCTTCCATATAATGCCTCATATGGTGCCATACCAATACTCGACTGATAACTGTTATTATATGCAAACTCCACCAAATGAAGATGATCTTCCCATGATCCTCCGAAGTCCAAAACACAAGCTCTGAGAAGATCTTCCATAACTCGGTTAACTCTCTCAGTCTGACCATCTGTTTGAGGGTGATAAGCTGTACTTAAACACAACTCAGTTCCCAAAACTTCCTGGAAGCTCTTCCAAAATCTACTAGTGAACAATGGGTCTCGATCGCTTACTATACTCTTTGGAATACCATGGAATCGAACTATCCACTTAACATACAATTCAGCCAACTTCGATGCAGTCCTAGTTGATCGAACAGGAATGAACCTTGCACTCTTTGTCAAACGATCTACTATGACCCAAATCCCTTCATTCCCTGCCCTGGTTCTAGGTAGACCATCGATAAAATCCATCGACACTTGCTCCCACTTCCATGTAGGAACCTCTAACGGCTGAAGTAATCCACTGGGCTTCTTCTGCTCAGCTTTCACCAACTGGCAGTTCATACACTTGGAAATAAAATTTCCAACATCTTTCTTCATGCCTTCCCAGTAGTAAGTTCTCTTCATATCCCGATACATCTTATTTCCACCTGGATGAATTGTCAACTTCGAGTGATGACCTTCCCTCAGAACTTCATCTCTCAATCCATCAATGTCGGGAACAACCAATCGTCCTTGCTTCCGAAGCCAACCCTCTCGATCGACCTCGAATCTCTTATCCTTCTCTGGGTCCAATCCGGATTCCAAATCTCGGATAATCTTGACAAGCTTATCATCTCTCTTTTGGCTCTCGCCAATCCTTTCCACAAGAGTAGGTCTTATCGATAAGTTTGCCAACATCTCAGGTTCCAATTCACATCTAGGCCTGAAGTCAAATCCAGCCAAATACTCGAGACTCTTCCATTCTGAAAACATGGCTCCCAAACCTGCATGTCTTCGACTTAACGCATCAGCCACTGCGTTACCTTTTCCCGGAGTATAGGCTATACCAAAATCATAAGATGCCAGAAACTCTAGCCACCGTTGCTGTCGAAGATTCAAATCCTTTTGGGAGAACAGATACTTCAACGACTTATGATCTGTAAACAACTCGAATCTAACTCCCAATAGATAATGTCTCCACATCTTCAAAGCAAACACAATCGCCGCTAACTCCAAATCATGAGTCGGATAATTCCTTTCATGCGGCTTCAGTTGTCGACTTGCATACGCAACAACTTCATCCTTCTGCATTAGCACTGCTCCAAGTCCAGTGCCACATGCATCGGTGTAAACCACCATCTCTTCATTCCCACTTGGAATAGTCAAAACAGGAGCACTTGTCAGTCGCTCTTTCAGGATTACGAAAGCTTGCTCACACTTGTCATCCCAACTGAACACTTGGTTCTTCTTCGTCAATCCTGTCAACGGTGCAGCTATCTTGGAAAAGTCTTTGATAAACCGACGATAATATCCTGCTAATCCAAGAAAACTCCTCACATCAGATGCATTCTTAGGTCTAACCCAATCCTGGATTGCTGCCACCTTAGCGGGATCAACCGCTATTCCATTTCCAGAGATAACATGGCCTAAGAACCTCACTTCACTCTCCCAGAAGTGACACTTCGAAAACTTAGCCTTCAGCTGATGTTTCCGCAAGATTTCCAAAACAATTCTCAAGTGCGTCTTGTGCTCTTCCTCAGTTCTGGAGTAAACCAAAATATCATCCACGAACACAAGCACGAACTTATTCAACTGATCTCTGAACACTCTATTCATAAGATCCACAAAATATGCTGGCGCGTTAGTCAATCCAAACGGCATTACCAGCCACTCATAAAAACCGGATGGTGTCCTGAAAGCAGTCTTTGGTACACTATCCTTCGCCACTCTCAACTGGTGAAATCCCGTTGCCAAATCCATCTGGGAAAACACCTTAGCCTCGTGAAGCTGATCAAACAAGTCATTTATCCTCGGCAATGGATACTTGTTCTTCTTAGTCAACTTATTTAGCTCACGATAATCCACACACAACCTCAACGATCCATCCGCTTTGGTTGCGAACACAACTGGTGCACCCCATTCGGACACACTTCTCCGAATGAATCCTTTCTGCAAAAGGTCATCAACCTGCACCTTCAACTCTAACTGCTCCCTAGGCGCCATCCGCCTAAGAGGCATCACAACAGGTCTGGCTCCCTCAACTAGATCGATACGAAACTCGATCTCCCTATGCGGCGGTAACCCTTTGACTTCGTCAAAGACATCCTCGAATCCATTCACAATAGGTACTGATGACAGTCCATCCCGTGGAACAACCAGCGAATACATGAAGCTCATGAAGACGCCTTCCTCATGCTTACATCGTATCACAACCTTTCGCCCTTCCACATTCCCGACTGTCACCTCAAGCCTCTCACAATCAATCCTAGCCGCATACTTCCTAAGCCAGTCCATACCCAAAATAATTCCGAACCCCGCAATGTTCAGAACAAAGCAATCACAATCAAACGAGCAATCAAGACTCGACACAACCAGACCACGGCATATCATACACAAACATGACGAACCCCCAACCGGATTAGTCACAACCAATGGCCTATCAACAATATCCGGTCTCAAACCCAACCGGTCTACCAAATCATTACAAACAAAAGAATGCGACGCTCCAGTATCAAACAACACTCTAACTGGAACACCACAGATAGAAAGAGTACCTTGAACCACCACACTCTTCCCCTTCTCTTCAGCAGTAGGAGCTTTTGAAGATGACGGCACAACTCCCAAAGCATAAGCTTGCACAATTTGCCTATCTTTCCTCGGCTCTGGGCAATCCTTCTTGATATGTCCCAGCTTATCACAGTTATAACACTTTCCCGGCACCTTGGGATTCTTACAATCTTTGTAAAGATGGCCCTTCTGTTGGCAGTTATAACAAGTCACTTCGCCTTTCGGCTTCTTCTGGCCATCCTTACCCTTCTGCTGCTGCTGCTTCCTCCTCTTATTGCCACTCTGGTGTGGTTTAGATCCTTCCCTGGTTACAGCAACAACAGAACTTTCCTTAGGAAACAAACTCTCATGCCTGAGGGCTTTCTCCACAAGCTTCTCAAATGGATCGTCCAGATGATCCACCAACTGCCTCCCAAGATGAGCATCCAAACCAGTCACAAACTTCTCATTCTTCTGATAAGGAGAATCAATATACGATCTAGCATACTTGGACAAAGCTTCGAACTCAGAAATATACTCAAGAACTGGTCTCCCACCTTGCTTGAGCTTTACAAACCTCTTGAACAAAACAGATTTCTGAGCCGTAGAGATAAACTTAGCTTCAAATCTGACTTGGAATTGCTCCCAAGTAATCTCTTTTTCTGGAGTATCGATGGTGATAGAATTCCACCAATCAGCAGCTCTTCCCTGAAGCTGTCTTGATGCAAGCTTCCTCTTAGTTGCATCCTCAATCCCTAAGTCACCAAAGATTCTTCGACATGCATCAATCCATCTCTGCACCTCAATGGTCGACTCCGTCCCCAAGAAAGCTTTTCCTCCAAGAGCAGTATAATCCTTACAAAGCTTAGCAAAATCCACCGGCCTTGGAGCTTGGACTTGAACTCCCACATCCACTGATGATCCCGAGGCTGGTATCCTTCTCATGATCGAAGTCATCATCGCTTCGAACATAGTTCCATAATCAACAGCCCCTTCATCAGCACGGCCTTCCCTTGCAGCTGGTCTCCCTCTTCGACTCATCCTTAATATCTGCAATAAGAATGATTAGAACACCTTAAGAAACAACTGCATAAGGAGTTCAAATCCTTCTAAACTACTATATTATATATAGTAATCATCCACCAAAATACAATTATGTCTCTCATACGTAGTTACGTTAGCGAGCGTTGGCTAAAATCGATTAACCAATGCTCTGATACCAAATGTGACGACCGCCCATGACTCCCGCACCAAAACAATGGAATAGTGCGCTGAAAGGCGTGCCAGGTAGCCATGGACGATAGTCAGGGTATAATAAAACAGCAAACTCTATCGTACAACTCACAGCGCATGGATAAAATACAATAGAGAAATATATATAGTGAAGCTCCATAACAGAAAAATCATCATATAAGCATCGTAAGTAGATTTATACAAACATGAATCATCCATACATCAAAGCCTCACTACAACACTCAATCAGATATAACAGCGGAACACCCAGTACATATAGTAAGAAAACTAGTATGCAAAGCCTCCTGCTCGTCTTCGTCATCATCAGCGTAGATCTCTAAGAACAGCACCTGTCACCTGCTACCTAGTCTGCCCATCCCAACATGGATGAACAGCCCAAGGTAATAAGAGGAGACATAAAACCTTGAGTCAGACAAAGTCTTAGTGAGCAGTAAATCAACTATCAAACATACCAAAAGAGCATAAAGGATAAAAGGAATAGGAACCAAACCATCCCACTCCACCTCTTTCTACAGTGATAGCCCCCAGACACACACCAAGGAGAAGTAAGCATAACACAGCAGACAATTAAGGTAAAGCAATAATCACTCGAGTCAAGGGCGATGTTTTCCAAATACAAACCCCCAAGGCCTAAACCAAGATCAGATAAGCACCTAGAAAATACCGCTCTTGAGACCGAATGATGATACAACCAAACGTCCAAACATCCATGACTCTGGCTATCACTGTTATCCTTGCTTCGATTTTACCGTTGATTAAATGACCATCCGTCAGGGGCTAATGGTAACCCCGGTTCCAGACATAACTCCGCACACTGCCTTGTGCCTAGGACTTATCTACTTTGCCCAGAGTACTCGACTACCTACCTGTAGTCTTTTGGTTGTCCCGACTACCTACCTGTAGTCGTTATGGGCACCCCATGTACTCTTGCTTTTGAGCATGCTAGAACCTTCAACAACGATGAGATCCAAGCCTCCTAGTCATCCTCCTTGACGACTATCCTCATACTAGCTCAAGCTACCTCTCGAGCAATCCATTATCAACCAACTCGAACCATCCCTCGAGTTATCAACATGCTTGGAATGATCCCTGCCTGGATTACGCCAAGTCTACATCACATCATACTTCACTTTATTACACCATATCAAAGTCTCAACTCAACAACATGGTTTGCCTCATCGCATCATGGCAAAGTTCCATCTCAACATCATTCAATCCATACATATGAGCTTCCACATCCGCTACATATGCCTTTAGCAGCTTTCACCATTCAAGAGCCTCTTCTGTAGCTTTTGAATCATCTTTGACCATACTTGTCCAAATCTATCAACTAGATAGCTCATTCACAACAATCAATCAAGGCAAACATTAATCCAAACAAATAAGTATTCAATCAAGATCTAATTAGGCATTCATAACTACAATGGCAATTTCGTAAATAAATGAGCATTGAACTAACATACATGAGTCATGGGTTTTAGCATAGATCTAGCAAATATAAAACATGGGTTTTGTTTCCATAACTTAATAAATGAACTTGCATAGGTAAACATCTTCACAAACAATGGATCTACACTTGGATCTAAGAAAATGCACAAAATCACTATCTACAACACTCCAACAAACCACCAATCCAATATACTCCTTTGGGTCCGCGTGAGAGATAACCACCACTCACCAAATCACTCAAACACCTCAAAAACTAAACACTTCAGATCTGGACAGCGAAGATCAAGGCTTGATCCGGCGAAATCTCGCTTCAATCGATGAAATCTAGCTCGAACGGATGAAGATCTTCAACTTTGGCTCTTGGATCTTCGATCTTGATCTTCGATCTTGGATGGATGTTAGAACTAGATTGGAATGGAGAAAAGAAGATGAAGAAATGTTGTAGTCGAGTTCCCAAAATGGCAGCACTTCGTCGCTTCAAAAACCGGTGCCAAAAAGTGAGCCAAACCCCTCTATTTATAGGCTGAAACCACTATGAGTCGTCGCCCCTTAGGTCGTTGCCGACCCAACAAAACACATGACTCAGCTATAATGCCGACTCACGACTCAACAGAGACTCCGACCCAACAACTCACTCTTATGGCTGACCTAACCCCTAGCCGACCTAAGCCTCTACCGACTCAACGAAGCCACAACCTATCCCTAAGTCGTTCATACGACTCAGCGACTTACCATGAGTCGTTCAACGACCTAACTAGTATGCGACTCATCGCCCCAGCTACCTAACGACTTACGAATCATAGCATACACGACTCAAAACACCTTATGACCTATGACTTCGACCATACGTCCCAACTTACTATCCTATAAGTCGTTTACTACTGAGTCGGCCCAAACCTTAACTCGGCAACCTTTTAGGTCGTTAGCTCCTAAATCAAACACTCCTATGACCCATTCACTCCTTGAGTCGGTCATGTTATGAGTCGGCTACTCCCATGACTCGGCCATACCTTAAGTCGGCAACTGCTATACCATTCTAACCCTTAAGTCGTTACTATCTCTTAGGTCGGTCATCACTTATCTCGGCCAACACCTTAAGCCGCTACCTCTATGAGTCGGCCACCCTATGAGTCGCCTAAATTCCTTGAGTCGGTCCCCTATGAGTCGTCTACGACTCAAAACTCAAACTCCCATGACCCGTTAACGACTCAAAGCCTTGCTTACTCAATCACGAGGTAACTTCCTAACCGACTCAGGCTAGAGATAACACAAACAACACTAACGACTTGTAAATTCTACGATTTATCGACACGTAAAATACGGGTCGTTACATGGATAGAGAAAGAAAATGAATCACTGAATAATGAATTGAAATGATGGGTTTTGTAACAGCTTTGCATTGATTGAGAAGTTATTAACTGATTTGAATGAGGTAGAATTTCTAAATAAATAAACCTCCATAAAATAAATTGAAAATCTATCATCTGCTACGTACAATTGAATGTAATCCAAATATTAAATTTTTTTTTATATCAAAATATTATTTTTAAAGTTCTCAAAATTTTAATTAAATACGTAAAAACATTAAAAATTATTAAAATTTTACGGGTCGTTACACTCTCCCCCACTCAAAACTTTTCGTCCCCGAAAAGGAAGGAGGTAGGAGGATTGTACAACCAGAAATAATAGTAGATTGGAAGTCAAAATTAAACCAATACTTTGAAACTAAATAAATTTTGCTTGAAATTTGAAAGCTTCATTTGGAATACGATTATCTTTGATACTTTAAAAATTTTCAAAACTCCTTTGATAACAATTATTTACACTATTACTTCTATTTACAAAGACTATTGAAAATATTAAATCCAAAATTTATGAAATTTTTAATTTATCTCAAGATACCTTTTAAATATTATCAATAAATTAATAATCATTTTCTTTAAAGATGTTTTATTTAATTTATAACTTCAAAAATATTTATAACACTAAAATTTTATATAAACAAATGTAGTATACAAATAAGCAATATTTAAAAGATTTATTCAAAAAGGAAAGGAAGGTAGATTCCGAAAACGGAATATAGGTGAAAAATAAAGCTGAGCAGATGAGGTAGATTCAAAAGAATAGAATCGGGCACGAATAATTTATTTCAAACCATAAGAATTTAAATTTCAAATATTAATACAAAATTTCTTTGTTGAAAATACTTTTATAATAAAATACCTTTATAAATAAATACTTTTATATTGAAACCAATTTTTCTTTCGAAAATACTTTTATAACTCAATGTTTTAACAAGTTTATCCTCGTTCTTGCAGACTCTGGCCATGCGTTGATCAGGCGCAAAGCTAGAATTCTTCAAGTACTTAGTAGACTTGTTTCAACACCCAGTGAAAATACTTGAAAACCTTTAAAAACAGATATGGAAAGTACAATCCAAACAAAACAACCAAACCAAAACCTTTGTCCGATCATGGTTCGCAGATACACAATGGTTACGCCTGGGTCCCCCAGGAAACAATCCATATCCGTAAGCTTTCTCAGCCCTGCGAGTTACGCCATGATGACTAGTAGAGTGCAGGATACACAATGGTTACGCCTGGTTCCCCCAGGAAACAATCCGTACCCCTAGGCAAGACTCAGCCAGGCACTTGCGCTACTATTCGCGACCTACACAGATTACAGGATACACAATGGTTACGCCTGGTTCCCCCAGGAAACAATCCGTATCCCTAGGCAAGACTCAGCCAGGCAATTTCGTTGTGCATTCACGAGAGAAAAAGAAACCATGGGTTACCCACGGTGGGAATACTCGAGTATTACATCCGGAAAACCGAAAATCAGAGAGAATAATATCGATAGAATGAATCCACGCTGTGGCCACAAAGCGGATATCAAGCAGAAGGCACTTTCCATATCTTTACTTGGAAAATATATATATATAGTACCTTTTCAAAATACTTCCAAATATCGTACTTATATAAAGTCCATATGTATAGGATTCCTTTCTAAATCGAATACTTTCCAAATCAATAGTATATCAAAACATACTTACATAGACTTTGATTATATAAATTTTCTTTCCAAATTGAGTACCTTTCAAATCAGTTGATTTCAAATCACTTTCATACTTATAAAAATCCATTTTATATAAGTCCGACCACTTCCCAAATCAAGTGCTTAATTATACAAGGTTCTCAATTTCAAATCATTCAATATCAAATTTAGTTTAAAAATCATATATGATTTCACCAAATTTTCTTCCGAATTAAATATCTAATATTTCAAAGTTCCCAAAAAAATAGGTTTAGAAAATTATCCCATTTTCCAAATTAAAGTAAGTCAAACAGATTCATTTCCAAAATCACCATATAAGTACTGGTTTTTGATTCCAATTTAATTTCAAAACCAAATATTTTCCCAAAATTAATTATACTCAAAATGGTTTCCAAATTTATAATTATCCTTTTTTTTTTTACTTTTAAACTATCTATTTCTATGTGAAATATCCAATTTACCTTTTTGAAAACCATTATACAACTTTTTTTTTTCAAAACATTTCAAAACTAAATTTATATTCTTTATCAAACATTTTATACTCTTCGAAATTGCTTAGCTTTGAAAATTTTAATCTCGATTTGGAAGTGTTCGAACATTCAAAATAGTTAGGGAATTCAAATTTTAAATTCAAGAGTTGAAAATCAACAATAAATCAATTATTAAATCTGAAACTCGAGGACTGAACACCGGTCTCACTTTAAATTGTTTCGAACATATATATATATATATATCTTTTGAAAATATCAAATTATACTTCGGAATTTGAAATCATAACGGTTTTACAAAATCACTCGCATAGCGAGCTATTAAAGTGGCCCCTCCCCCACTCTGAAACTCGAAAATCAATGTCGATGATGCGTGCACTCATCACCGAAATTATTTTCCAGCGACATAAGTGAGTTCTGGACTTCTATTTTCTTGAAAACTTCTTCGAAATTTCTTCAAAATTATTGGAATTCATTTGAACTCATTTGAAACCTTTCTGATTCGGAAAAATACTTTTAAATCGTATTATTTTTATATATTTTCCAAAATCTTAAAACCAATTTCAAAATACCGGAATTCAATTCTCGAATTTCAAATTTAACATTTCAGTTATAAATCGTTTTTATATAATCAATTTCTTATAATTTTTCAAAATTTCAAAATCCTTTCAAAACCTTTTTATATAGAATAACATTTCTTATTTGATTTATCCTTATCGAAAACATTTTCACTTTTATATAAAGAATAAAATCATAGTTATCAAAATAATAATTTCGATATATAAAACAATTTCAAAAATGCAAACATACCCGATTTTCAAAGGATAATTTTAAGAATGGATTTCAAACAAAGATGGAGATTTAAATTAGAGGAACTCTAACCAATAGAATCCTGAGACGAAGATAGACTCAACAAAGTTGAGAAAATCAAAATACAAAATAGAAGATGGATATATTTCTACAAATCGCGGGCGACCTTAACCGGGTCAATCGTGATTTCAGGAATATGATCGATGCGGAATTCAAAGGCAAATCGACATTCGATTGCCCGATATAGAATTCAGCATAAATAGATATAGCAGCATTGTACACCAAGGATACATGAATCTTCGGTGAATCAATGCCAACTGAAAAGGAGTTTCACCCCTTTTACAAATCATTCAGTGGAGTTATGGAATACTCCAGAATCAAACGAATATAAATAGGGAGAGACAAGAATGAATTTCGAAACTGAGGGACATTTCAAAATTCAAAGGAAATCGAGTCAAAAAGGAAGAGGTCCAACTCGAATGAAAGTGATTCTGTAAATAAATTTACCATATATGCTAAGTTTTGCCTAGAGCCAAAGCTCTGATACCAACTGTAACGACCCGCTATTTTGACCATTCAAATCGACACTAAAACCATACATGTCCGACTTGAATAATTCAAAATACCGAATTGTTAATTTAATTTGGCAAACTTAAAATATACAGTAAATAAATCAAACATAGATCACAGACACAGAGTAATATAATGCAGCGGAATAGAAAAAATAGTAGTTCATGAAGCTACTATATACATCAGAGTTTAAAATGAATACATCAGAATCTCTTGAATACAGAAAAGTCTTCAGTACGAGCCGATGACTTCTCTGAACCAGTCAACTAGAAAACTGAAAGCTGAAACGATAGTTGGATCTCCAAATGAAGCTCCAATCTCCAAAGGTGAGTCTCTAATGCTGTATTACTCAGTCTGACCCGAGCGTAAAGCAAAACACAAAACACTCGAGTCAGGATTAAGATTCTTATATCAATAAATTCAACTCAAATGAAATATCAACTGAAATACAATATAACTTAAAGGATGTTTGGGATGTCCATCCTCTAAGGGTCCATAGAACTATCTACAGGGTGGAAATATACACTATTACACCGTGGTCATTTACTTAATTTATACCTCAAACCCAAATATCAAATTCGCTTTAAATAATCATATTTCCCAAGATAGTATTTATATATTTTAATAATGTATACAGTAAAGTACTTTCAATTTCCTTAACTTAACAAATCGTTTCACATCAACCCGACCTTCCCATTTAAATTAAATCCAATCTCATTTTATTAGTTTAAATCTTCCTAAAATAACCACTTAAATCTATAATTCCCAAATTTGGATTTGATATCCCAATTTCCCCGTTTATTTCAATATGTTTCCATATTTAAGTATTCAACATTTCAACTAAAATTTTCCCAATCTAGTTTTCTAAATAAAATTTCCAATCTAGTTCAAACTTAAATTTCACTAAGTTCGGTTAGTTATCTACATAACCAATTCAACTATCTTGGTTCCAAATACATACCGAACCTCTACACCATTTAATTCCACTATGGTTCATAGCTCATATATAACAATTTAAATTTAACAGTTTCATATAGATTCTCGATTTTTACATCGTTATTATCTAGCCTTGAACCCTCCCTTATTTGATTCAATATCATTTTAGTGACCTTAAATTACATTTTACTCAATATTTCTTAATTTATTTAAACGTGAAATATCTCCTTCGATAAATTTCAAATTGATTTAAATAAATAAATCCTTATCTGAATACCATTAAAAATAACCCAAATTTATCTCCCAATCTTAATTGTTCAATATTATTGCAAAATTTTTCCGAATAAAATTTACATAGATATTTATCATGATTTATGTATTAAATCAAATCTTTGATTAAACTAGACATAATTAACTCTATCTTTATCATTACCCTTTATACATGTATTTAAGAATTTACATTAAATAAGACCATATATTTCTTATTACATGGTCAAGTGTTACGGATTCAATCCGTACACTAAATGTATACGGGTGGATAGCATTTCAACCCGTAATTCCAAATTAAATTAAATGGAAACTACTTGGGTCTATCTTTTCAACCCATTTCAATTCAAAACAAACATAACAAAGGGAACTTGCAGTGATGACAGGGATGGTGTCAAAGTAAATAAACAGGCAATAACAACAATCAATAACAATTCAATAAATAAATCAAATAACCCCGAAATAATCGTATTAATTCGCATTGCTATTTGTATGATTACTTCTAGAATCTACACTATCATTTCATGTAGATTAAAGATTATTACATTACAGTTTTTCACTTGTCGTTCCTTTTTAAATTTCAGTTTTAAACTACAACAATTAATCCAAACTACGTTCAAAAGATTTAAAGTATAAAATTTTCTATTTCTACGTCAATTAAAGGGTCATATTTAACTAATCAAATTTACATATGTCGGGGTCAGGTTTTAATAAATTAAGGTCCATCATATATAATCCGTTTATTTTGTAAACTATACTACCCAAATTAAACTAGCAACTAGTTATCACTTAACAATAAAAATTAACATCCAATTTAAACAACAATCAATCAAACAATCAATTATCAACCAATCTGTATTATTATCACATACATAATTAACCGATAATGGTTTCGGGTGTCATAGGTGAACAGATACAGATAATAGCAGTCATAACAGTAAAACAACTAACAGCAGCATATTTCAATTGTCGTTTCAATTGAAATCAAATTTAATAAATAAAAGAATGTTAATCGTGAGTGATTGCTCACCTTTTGAGGCTAGAGAGGAGATAGACAACATAACAAGCTATGATTTGAATTGCGAAATGACTGATCCAATTGACGATTTTCAAAGCAAGTCAAAATTGGCACGAATTCGAATGGACAACCAAGCTGATCAAAAGGAATTGATAAAATGAATCAGAACTATCTTGATATAGTTTGAAACAAAATATATGTTATAAATTGCTCAAAAACCAAATTTTTAACCATATATTTAAAATAAGATATATATATATATTTTATTTCAAATTACTAATTTAACTTTAACACCATTAGAACAAAACATATGTTGTATATATATATATATATATATATATATATATATATATAAAATAACTTTCTCTAACCCCAATTTTTACAAACATATACTAAAGAATATTTGAAAGAAAAAAAAATTATTAATTAATAAACTTCGAAACCCAAATTGCACATTTTTGAGATTTATGTACATTTAAAACTTAATGCATATCCAAAGTTATTTCCTTGAAAGTTTACATAAACTAAACCATGTATATTTGAAACCATGTATATAAAAACTGTTCAAAATCATGCAACATACAAAAATGTATCTATGCGAGTTTTTTTTTTTTTAGCAACACAAATGCAGACTGGAATTATAAACATATTATATATTAGAACACACGACAGCAATATGTATATATATGAAATAAATAAATAAATAAGACTGGTTACTAGCTTTATAATATAATATATATAATACTTATTTATAATATAAACTTACATCTATACACATTATATATTTTAAAACAAATACTTAAATCAATACATATAACCAAAATCGCATACTCTTAAAAATATATAAAAACAAAAACAAAAAAACAAAACAACTTAAAAATTCTTTATTCTGTAACAATAACTGCAAACAAAAAACTATAAACAAAACAAACTTTGAAATATTAAAACTGTAAACACAAAACTATGAAAGAAAGAAAACAAAACTCATACTTATTAAAAATCTAAACTGTATATAACGTATAACTATACATATATATATATACACGTACCCACGAGATCACCAACTATAGATATATGTGTGCCTCAATAAAAAGATTGCCAGAGACGCACAGGTGAGGACACGTGGTTGTGGAGGGGTTCGCTTGCACGGGGCTGCTGACGTGGGGGAAGGTTGCAGGCAGAGGCGGTAGTGTTTGAGAGGAAAGGCAGGAAAAAGAATAGTTTGTCTCAATTGAAGTCCAGATCCAAAAGAAAAGATGGGAGAAAAATAAAAGAGGAAAGGAGATGAAGTAGGAAATAAATAGGCTAGAAAAAGTAACGGCTACAGGGGAAAAATAAGAAAAAGGAAACGTAAAGGAAAATAAAAGAAATGAATGTATGCGTAAAGAACGTATAGAATTTTATAAGTTTCAAAATCAACGGTGCAATTAAAGCAATTTTTATTATTTGTCAGGTTATATGTTTTATATTTATTTCTTTCCTAGATCTCAATTCATAGCATATTAAACTACGCAGATTAATTATTTTATCAACGTTCAAAACGTTATCACCCAAAATACAGCAATGACATAGCAAATGTCTAGAAGCATTAATTTGAAAACTTAATAAAGCAATTTATTGTTTACCTTGGGTAGCACTTTCAAATTTGAAACTGAAGGAAGAATGAATAAGAAACGGCTACAGATCAATTAAAGAAGGAGAGGAGTGTGGATTGTTTGAAAAGAAGGATATTGTCATTTTTTTTTTTTTTGAAAACAATTTTTTTTTTTTTTTGGAAAAGCAACAGTGTATATATATAATTTAGTGGATAGGAGAAATAGAAGGGGAAACATCTGTCAATAAAATAACGTATATACTTTGCCTTATATATAATATTAAACAAGTGGATAAAAGGAAAATTCAATGGTGAATATTGTAACTTATGGAATAAATGTTAAAACGAAAGCAAGTGAAACTAGGAAATCAATTAAAGCATAAAGGAAAGTTATAAAGTCAAAAGAGCCGTTAAAAATCCAATAAATGCAACGTATAAAATTTTCAAATTTCGAAACTGATAGATATAAAGACAGTCATAAATGCATTGTAATAGCTGGAAATAAACATTAGTGGCTGTTTTATTGGATCAAATTTGGAATAGAAGGCAGTTGGACGTGAATCAAGGAGTAACCAAGGTAAGCTACTGTTTTAATTAAAATCTTTCTTTTAACCGGTGGAAATAATATGATGGATGGCTGTGACAGAGGGAAGAAGAAGCTTGATTTATATATATACTTTTTTTTTCAGGATGGAGTGGGAGTAAAAACAGATCCGAGAGGAAAATGCGAGAGGATAATATAATGGAAGAATGAGAAGTTTAAGCAAATGAAACGTATAGAAATGAATGCGCAACAAATAAACCAAACAAGGTAATGGTCCATTCCCTTGATTTGGGGAAAATAAATGTTTTCTGCAGTTTCATTCGAAAGAAGGAAAAACATAAACATGTTTCAAAAGGGAAAGATTGAAGAAAATGAAAATTTGGAGCAGGTCACAGCAAATATATATTATTTTTGTTGCTGAGAAGAAGAAAGGATTGAAACGTCTCAATAAATAAACACGCGAATTAATGGGAACAGTAACAATCAACCCCTAAATTATGGAATAATAGAGGCAACGGCTATAAAAGCAGTAATTAAAATATGGCAAGTTATATACAAAATAAAGGAGAAAATAAAACTTTCAGAGGAAAGTTTGAACAGTAATAAAGAATATGGACCACGTTATACAAGTAAAATTAAATGAGATGATAATAGGCAGAAGTGAAGTTGGTTTTCGGAGAAAAATGTACAAATATATTTATTGCCTCAAACGTAAAACGCGAAATGACAATGGATAGAGAAAGAAAATGAATCACTGAATAATGAATTGAAATGATGGGTTTTGTAACAGCTTTGCATTGATTGAGAAGTTATTAACTGATTTAATGAGGTAGAATTTCTAAATAAATAAACCTCCATAAAATAAATTGAAAATCTATCATCTGCTACGTACAATTGAATGTAATCCAAATATTAAATTTTTTTTTATATCAAAATATTATTTTTAAAGTTCTCAAAATTTTAATTAAATACGTAAAAACATTAAAAATTATTAAAATTTTACGGGTCGTTACACTCTCCCCCACTCAAAACTTTTCGTCCCCGAAAAGGAAGGAGGTAGGAGGATTGTACAACCAGAAATAATAGTAGATTGGAAGTCAAAATTAAACCAATACTTTGAAACTAAATAAATTTTGCTTGAAATTTGAAAGCTTCATTTGGAATACGATTATCTTTGATACTTTAAAAATTTTCAAAACTCCTTTGATAACAATTATTTACACTATTACTTCTATTTACAAAGACTATTGAAAATATTAAATCCAAAATTTATGAAATTTTTAATTTATCTCAAGATACCTTTTAAATATTATCAATAAATTAATAATCATTTTCTTTAAAGATGTTTTATTTAATTTATAACTTCAAAAATATTTATAACACTAAAATTTTATATAAACAAATGTAGTATACAAATAAGCAATATTTAAAAGATTTATTCAAAAAGGAAAGGAAGGTAGATTCCGAAAACGGAATATAGGTGAAAAATAAAGCTGAGCAGATGAGGTAGATTCAAAAGAATAGAATCGGGCACGAATAATTTATTTCAAACCATAAGAATTTAAATTTCAAATATTAATACAAAATTTCTTTGTTGAAAATACTTTTATAATAAAATACCTTTATAAATAAATACTTTTATATTGAAACCAATTTTTCTTTCGAAAATACTTTTATAACTCAATGTTTTAACAAGTTTATCCTCGTTCTTGCAGACTCTGGCCATGCGTTGATCAGGCGCAAAGCTAGAATTCTTCAAGTACTTAGTAGACTTGTTTCAACACCCAGTGAAAATACTTGAAAACCTTTAAAAACAGATATGGAAAGTACAATCCAAACAAAACAACCAAACCAAAACCTTTGTCCGATCATGGTTTGCAGATACACAATGGTTACGCCTGGGTCCCCCAGGAAACAATCCATATCCGTAAGCTTTCTCAGCCCTGCGAGTTACGCCATGATGACTAGTAGAGTGCAGGATACACAATGGTTACGCCTGGTTCCCCCAGGAAACAATCCGTACCCCTAGGCAAGACTCAGCCAGGCACTTGCGCTACTATTCGCGACCTACACAGATTACAGGATACACAATGGTTACGCCTGGTTCCCCCAGGAAACAATCCGTACCCCTAGGCAAGACTCAGCCAGGCAATTTCGCTGTGCATTCACGAGAGAAAAAGAAACCATGGGTTACCCACGGTGGGAATACTCGAGTATTACATCCGGAAAACCGAAAATCAGAGAGAATAATATCGATAGAATGAATCCACGCTGTGGCCACAAAGCGGATATCAAGCAGAAGGCACTTTCCATATCTTTACTTGGAAAATATATATATATAGTACCTTTTCAAAATACTTCCAAATATCGTACTTATATAAAGTCCATATGTATAGGATTCCTTTCTAAATCGAATACTTTCCAAATCAATAGTATATAAAAACATACTTACATAGACTTTGATTATATAAATTTTCTTTCCAAATTGAGTACCTTTCAAATCAATTGATTTCAAATCACTTTCATACTTATACAAATCCATTTTATATAAGTCCGACCACTTCCCAAATCAAGTGCTTAATTATACAAGGTTCTCAATTTTAAATCATTCAATATCAAATTTAGTTTAAAAATCATATATGATTTCACCAAATTTTCTTCCGAATTAAATATCTAATATTTCAAAGTTCCCAAAAAAATAGGTTTAGAAAATTATCCCATTTTCCAAATTAAAGTAAGTCAAACAGATTCATTTCCAGAAATCACCATATAAGTACTGGTTTTTGATTCCAATTTAATTTCAAAACCAAATATTTTCCCAAAATTAATTATACTCAAAATGGTTTCCAAATTTATAATTATCCTTTTTTTTTTTACTTTTAAACTATCTATTTCTATGTGAAATATCCAGTTTACCTTTTTGAAAACCATTATACAACTTTTTTTTTTTCAAAACATTTCAAAACTAAATTTATATTCTTTATCAAACATTTTATACTCTTCGAAATTGCTTAGCTTTAAAAATTTTAATCTCGATTTGGAAGTGTTCGAACATTCAAAATAGTTAGGGAATTCAAATTTTAAATTCAAGAGTTGAAAATCAACAATAAATCAATTATTAAATCTGAAACTCGAGGACTGAACACCGGTCTCACTTTAAATTGTTTCGAACATATATATATATATATCTTTTGAAAATATCAAATTATACTTCGGAATTTGAAATCATAACGGTTTTACAAAATCACTCGCATAGCGAGCTATTAAAGTGGCCCCTCCCCCACTCTGAAACTCGAAAATCAATGTCGATGATGCGTGCACTCATCACCGAAATTATTTTCCAGCGACATAAGTGAGTTCTGGACTTCTATTTTCTTGAAAACTTCTTCGAAATTTCTTCAAAATTATTGGAATTCATTTGAACTCATTTGAAACCTTTCTGATTCGGAAAAATACTTTTAAATCGTATTATTTTTATATATTTTCCAAAATCTTAAAACCAATTTCAAAATACCGGAATTCAATTCTCGAATTTCAAATTTAACATTTCAGTTATAAATCGTTTTTATATAATCAATTTCTTATAATTTTTCAAAATTTCAAAATCCTTTCAAAACCTTTTTATATAGAATAACATTTCTTATTTGATTTATCCTTATCGAAAACATTTTCACTTTTATATAAAGAATAAAATCATAGTTATCAAAATAATAATTTCGATATATAAAACAATTTCAAAAATGCAAACATACCCGATTTTCAAAGGATAATTTTAAGAATGGATTTCAAACAAAGATGGAGATTTAAATTAGAGGAACTCTAACCAATAGAATCCTGAGACGAAGATAGACTCAACAAAGTTGAGAAAATCAAAATACAAAATAGAAGATGGATATATTTCTACAAATCGCGGGCGACCTTAACCGGGTCAATCGTGATTTCAGGAATATGATCGATGCGGAATTCAAAGGCAAATCGACATTCGATTGCCCGATATAGAATTCAGCATAAATAGATATAGCAGCATTGTACACCAAGGATACATGAATCTTCGGTGAATCAATGCCAACTGAAAAGGAGTTTCACCCCTTTTACAAATCATTCAGTGGAGTTATGGAATACTCCAGAATCAAACGAATATAAATAGGGAGAGACAAGAATGAATTTCGAAACTGAGGGACATTTCAAAATTCAAAGGAAATCGAGTCAAAAAGGAAGAGGTCCAACTCGAATGAAAGTGATTCTGTAAATAAATTTACCATATATGCTAAGTTTTGCCTAGAGCCAAAGCTCTGATACCAACTGTAACGACCCGCTATTTTGACCATTCAAATCGACACTAAAACCATACATGTCCGACTTGAATAATTCAAAATACCGAATTGTTAATTTAATTTGGCAAACTTAAAATATACAGTAAATAAATCAAACATAGATCACAGACACAGAGTAATATAATGCAGCGGAATAGAAAAAATAGTAGTTCATGAAGCTACTATATACATCAGAGTTTAAAATGAATACATCAGAATCTCTTGAATACAGAAAAGTCTTCAGTACGAGCCGATGACTTCTCTGAACCAGTCAACTAGAAAACTGAAAGCTGAAACGATAGTTGGATCTCTAAATGAAGCTCCAATCTCCAAAGGTGAGTCTCTAATGCTGTATTACTCAGTCTGACCCGAGCGTAAAGCAAAACACAAAACACTCGAGTCAGGATTAAGATTCTTATATCAATAAATTCAACTCAAATGAAATATCAACTGAAATACAATATAACTTAAAGGATGTTTGGGATGTCCATCCTCTAAGGGTCCATAGAACTATCTACAGGGTGGAAATATACACTATTACACCGTGGTCATTTACTTAATTTATACCTCAAACCCAAATATCAAATTCGCTTTAAATAATCATATTTCCCAAGATAGTATTTATATATTTTAATAATGTATACAGTAAAGTACTTTCAATTTCCTTAACTTAACAAATCGTTTCACATCAACCCGACCTTCCCATTTAAATTAAATCCAATCTCATTTTATTAGTTTAAATCTTCCTAAAATAACCACTTAAATCTATAATTCCCAAATTTGGATTTGATATCCCAATTTCCCCGTTTATTTCAATATGTTTCCATATTTAAGTATTCAACATTTCAACTAAAATTTTCCCAATCTAGTTTTCTAAATAAAATTTCCAATCTAGTTCAAACTTAAATTTCACTAAGTTCGGTTAGTTATCTACATAACCAATTCAACTATCTTGGTTCCAAATACATACCGAACCTCTACACCATTTAATTCCACTATGGTTCATAGCTCATATATAACAATTTAAATTTAACAGTTTCATATAGATTCTCGATTTTTACATCGTTATTATCTAGCCTTGAACCCTCCCTTATTTGATTCAATATCATTTTAGTGACCTTAAATTACATTTTACTCAATATTTCTTAATTTATTTAAACGTGAAATATCTCCTTCGATAAATTTCAAATTGATTTAAATAAATAAATCCTTATCTGAATACCATTAAAAATAACCCAAATTTATCTCCCAATCTTAATTGTTCAATATTATTGCAAAATTTTTCCGAATAAAATTTACATAGATATTTATCATGATTTATGTATTAAATCAAATCTTTGATTAAACTAGACATAATTAACTCTATCTTTATCATTACCCTTTATACATGTATTTAAGAATTTACATTAAATAAGACCATATATTTCTTATTACATGGTCAAGTGTTACGGATTCAATCCGTACACTAAATGTATACGGGTGGATAGCATTTCAACCCGTAATTCCAAATTAAATTAAATGGAAACTACTTGGGTCTATCTTTTCAACCCATTTCAATTCAAAACAAACATAACAAAGGGAACTTGCAGTGATGACAGGGATGGTGTCAAAGTAAATAAACAGGCAATAACAACAATCAATAACAATTCAATAAATAAATCAAATAACCCCGAAATAATCGTATTAATTCGCATTGCTATTTGTATGATTACTTCTAGAATCTACACTATCATTTCATGTAGATTAAAGATTATTACATTACAGTTTTTCACTTGTCGTTCCTTTTTAAATTTCAGTTTTAAACTACAACAATTAATCCAAACTACGTTCAAAAGATTTAAAGTATAAAATTTTCTATTTCTACGTCAATTAAAGGGTCATATTTAACTAATCAAATTTACATATGTCGGGGTCAGGTTTTAATAAATTAAGGTCCATCATATATAATCCGTTTATTTTGTAAACTATACTACCCAAATTAAACTAGCAACTAGTTATCACTTAACAATAAAAATTAACATCCAATTTAAACAACAATCAATCAAACAATCAATTATCAACCAATCTGTATTATTATCACATACATAATTAACCGATAATGGTTTCGGGTGTCATAGGTGAACAGATACAGATAATAGCAGTCATAACAGTAAAACAACTAACAGCAGCATATTTCAATTGTCGTTTCAATTGAAATCAAATTTAATAAATAAAAGAATGTTAATCGTGAGTGATTGCTCACCTTTTGAGGCTAGAGAGGAGATAGACAACATAACAAGCTATGATTTGAATTGCGAAATGACTGATCCAATTGACGATTTTCAAAGCAAGTCAAAATTGGCACGAATTCGAATGGACAACCAAGCTGATCAAAAGGAATTGATAAAATGAATCAGAACTATCTTGATATAGTTTGAAACAAAATATATGTTATAAATTGCTCAAAAACCAAATTTTTAACCATATATTTAAAATAAGATATATATATATATTTTATTTCAAATTACTAATTTAACTTTAACACCATTAGAACAAAACATATGTTGTATATATATATATATATATATATATATATATATATATAAAATAACTTTCTCTAACCCCAATTTTTACAAACATATACTAAAGAATATTTGAAAGAAAAAAAAATTATTAATTAATAAACTTCGAAACCCAAATTGCACATTTTTGAGATTTATGTACATTTAAAACTTAATGCATATCCAAAGTTATTTCCTTGAAAGTTTACATAAACTAAACCATGTATATTTGAAACCATGTATATAAAAACTGTTCAAAATCATGCAACATACAAAAATGTATCTATGCGAGTTTTTTTTTTTTTAGCAACACAAATGCAGACTGGAATTATAAACATATTATATATTAGAACACACGACAGCAATATGTATATATATGAAATAAATAAATAAATAAGACTGGTTACTAGCTTTATAATATAATATATATAATACTTATTTATAATATAAACTTACATCTATACACATTATATATTTTAAAACAAATACTTAAATCAATACATATAACCAAAATCGCATACTCTTAAAAATATATAAAAACAAAAACAAAAAAACAAAACAACTTAAAAATTCTTTATTCTGTAACAATAACTTCAAACAAAAAACTATAAACAAAACAAACTTTGAAATATTAAAACTGTAAACACAAAACTATGAAAGAAAGAAAACAAAACTCATACTTATTAAAAATCTAAACTGTATATAACGTATAACTATACATATATATATATACACGTACCCACGAGATCACCAACTATAGATATATGTGTGCCTCAATAAAAAGATTGCCAGAGACGCACAGGTGAGGACACGTGGTTGTGGAGGGGTTCGCTTGCACGGGGCTGCTGACGTGGGGGAAGGTTGCAGGCAGAGGCGGTAGTGTTTGAGAGGAAAGGCAGGAAAAAGAATAGTTTGTCTCAATTGAAGTCCAGATCCAAAAGAAAAGATGGGAGAAAAATAAAAGAGGAAAGGAGATGAAGTAGGAAATAAATAGGCTAGAAAAAGTAACGGCTACAGGGGAAAAATAAGAAAAAGGAAACGTAAAGGAAAATAAAAGAAATGAATGTATGCGTAAAGAACGTATAGAATTTTATAAGTTTCAAAATCAACGGTGCAATTAAAGCAATTTTTATTATTTGTCAGGTTATATGTTTTATATTTATTTCTTTCCTAGATCTTAATTCATAGCATATTAAACTACGCAGATTAATTATTTTATCAACGTTCAAAACGTTATCACCCAAAATACAGCAATGACATAGCAAATGTCTAGAAGCATTAATTTGAAAACTTAATAAAGCAATTTATTGTTTACCTTGGGTAGCACTTTCAAATTTGAAACTGAAGGAAGAATGAATAAGAAACGGCTACAGATCAATTAAAGAAGGAGAGGAGTGTGGATTGTTTGAAAAGAAGGATATTGTCATTTTTTTTTTTTTTTGAAAACAATTTTTTTTTTTTTTGGAAAAGCAACAGTGTATATATATAACTTAGTGGATAGGAGAAATAGAAGGGGAAACATCTGTCAATAAAATAACGTATATACTTTGCCTTATATATAATATTAAACAAGTGGATAAAAGGAAAATTCAATGGTGAATATTGTAACTTATGGAATAAATGTTAAAACGAAAGCAAGTGAAACTAGGAAATCAATTAAAGCATAAAGGAAAGTTATAAAGTCAAAAGAGCCGTTAAAAATCCAATAAATGCAACGTATAAAATTTTCAAATTTCGAAACTGATAGATATAAAGACAGTCATAAATGCATTGTAATAGCTGGAAATAAACATTAGTGGCTGTTTTATTGGATCAAATTTGGAATAGAAGGCAGTTGGACGTGAATCAAGGAGTAACCAAGGTAAGCTACTGTTTTAATTAAAATCTTTCTTTTAACCGGTGGAAATAATATGATGGATGGCTGTGACAGAGGGAAGAAGAAGCTTGATTTATATATATACTTTTTTTTTCAGGATGGAGTGGGAGTAAAAACAGATCCGAGAGGAAAATGCGAGAGGATAATATAATGGAAGAATGAGAAGTTTAAGCAAATGAAACGTATAGAAATGAATGCGCAACAAATAAACCAAACAAGGTAATGGTCCATTCCCTTGATTTGGGGAAAATAAATGTTTTCTGCAGTTTCATTCGAAAGAAGGAAAAACATAAACATGTTTCAAAAGGGAAAGATTGAAGAAAATGAAAATTTGGAGCAGGTCACAGCAAATATATATTATTTTTGTTGCTGAGAAGAAGAAAGGATTGAAACGTCTCAATAAATAAACACGCGAATTAATGGGAACAGTAACAATCAACCCCTAAATTATGGAATAATAGAGGCAACGGCTATAAAAGCAGTAATTAAAATATGGCAAGTTATATACAAAATAAAGGAGAAAATAAAACTTTCAGAGGAAAGTTTGAACAGTAATAAAGAATATGGACCACGTTATACAAGTAAAATTAAATGAGATGATAATAGGCAGAAGTGAAGTTGGTTTTCGGAGAAAAATGTACAAATATATTTATTGCCTCAAACGTAAAACGCGAAATGACAATGGATAGAGAAAGAAAATGAATCACTGAATAATGAATTGAAATGATGGGTTTTGTAACAGCTTTGCATTGATTGAGAAGTTATTAACTGATTTAATGAGGTAGAATTTCTAAATAAATAAACCTCCATAAAATAAATTGAAAATCTATCATCTGCTACGTACAATTGAATGTAATCCAAATATTAAATTTTTTTTTTATATCAAAATATTATTTTTAAAGTTCTCAAAATTTTAATTAAATACGTAAAAACATTAAAAATTATTAAAATTTTACGGGTCGTTACAAAATGAGAGTGAATACTTTGGATATTTATTTATTTTTACAAAAAAATGTGACATGAAAAACAAATGATTCCTGATTATAGTACCACATATCGACAAACTATATTTAAGATTTGATAAAAAATGGTCGATAGAAATATGATAGATATAGAAATGGTCATGGAATCTTTACCCAACAAAAAGTTTTATAACTCTTGTTTGAATTCCTAAAGAAATTTTCCAAATATACTCTCTTGAGTAATGTATGTTAAATATCAACACTTATCACCTTTTCAATCACTATTTATCTTTTTGATAATTAGTAGGGAGTCGGATTAGTCAAAAATTTGTCATTTAAAATCAAATAAAAATGACTAATTTGAATATACGGTCAAAAATGATTTTCTTGAAGGGGTTATATGAGAAAAAATTTCTGCTAATTGAAAACTATTTGTAATGAAAAATATGCAGATATTTTCTTTGAAAAACGATGCAGTTACTAAATGTCTCACCATAAATCACGTTCAACTAGTAATTTTTCTATCAACTAGATTACCAGTGTAATCTACGTCTGAATTTCTTTTTCACTCAAAAATATCACTATTAAATTTGATAGACCAGATCATGAAGTGTGCATGAAAACTCAAACAGCATTTTAAATGGCATTCTCTTGAATTTGGATTGAAGCCGTGTAAATAATTAGAAAACCGTGAATATAGAGTTAGCCGTATTATAACCAAAAATATTATCATCCAACAAAACACTATATCCAAACTAATATATATGAAGTAAATCAAAGAATAGTGTTTTTGGCATAAATGTAATTGGCCAACTATGTTAAACAAGTCAGAAACATCATCTTTTCAACATCTCAGTATTGGCTGATTTCATTCAGAATATGGTGCAGATTATCACATTTAATATGTCGATCAAATAAATATACCTTCACCTGTTTTACCTTTACGATAATTTTTCGTGATTGCCCATTGTGATTCTGTCACCTTTGTACTAGGCTAAGGAACTTTGCTTTGTTGCCCGTTGTGTTTCTGAAACAGCCAAAATCCAGAGAACACTGTTGTTGTTCCTTAGCCTACCACCATACCTACACGATGAAAGATTTTTGTGACCTGTTTGTTTTTATAGGTCCATGATTGTTAGTGGCTGAAGCATTGTGAATAAACAAACCCTTTGGAACCCAAACTTGTTTTGTCATTTCATTCTTGTTTCAATAGACATGAAATTTGTTTATAGAATTCTTAGGAACCCAAACTTATATAAATTTTGTGTCCTTGTTCCTATGACTACAATTTTCAACACGATGTCCAATTATTTCACATCTATCAAAGACACTCTTACCTTTTGCATTATCCTCAACTTGTGTTTTTCCAAAGCCTAGTCCTTTTCTGTTGTTAGCAAAAATTTGATTTTCCAATAACATGTTGAAAGATTTTTCGCCTCTTGAAAAGTTATTCAGAGATTTCTCAAGATTTTGGACTTTGGTTTTTAGTGTTGTGTTTTCAGTTACAAGTGAGGTGCATCTATTTATAAAATCATTTTTCCTAGTGTCAATGATTTCCTTAAGACTCAAGTTTTCTTTTTCAAGATTCTCAGAGCTATTCTTAAGTATTGATAATTCTGAATCTAATATTTTACATTTTTTACATTCTAGGTTTTGAATATTTTCAAGTTCAGTTTCTAACCTAAAATTTTCACGAGCAAGTTCTCTCCTATCAGATTTCAGTTTTTCAATTTTAGGTTCAAGAGCATCAACTTCTTTAGTAAGATCAAGGCACATAAAAACAAGTTCTTTATAAGAATAGTCACCTGCCTTACTAGATTCCTCTGAGCTTGCTTCTGAATCTGATTTTTCCATAAGACACAAGTTAGCCTCCTCTGAGCTACTGTTCGAAACTTCCTCTCCTTTTTCATCATCCCAATTTTGTGCAAAGGCCTTCTTCTTCTTTTTCATTCCTCTGTTGTTTTTGAGAAGTGGGCATTGTTGTTTGAAGTGGCCAGGCTTGTTGCAGTTAAAGCATGTCGATTCATTATCGGAATTGTCAGAATCTTTTGACCTATTACCACTTGTTTTCTTCTTACGTGGCTTGAATCTTGACCATTTTTTAAGATTATTGACATCCATTGCAAGCTCTTCAATTGGATCTTCTTCTTCTTCATCGCTCTCTTCTTTACTCTTTAAGGCAATCGTCTTCTTCTTTGGTTCGAAGTTGTTGCGTTCCTCCTTTGCTTTTAGCTCAAGCTCATATGTCATCAAGTTACCAATCAACTCCTCCATGCTTAGTTTACTCGGATCTTTCGATTCTTGTATTGCCGTGACTTTTGCCTCAAAGCTCATTGGTAAAACTCGTTGCACCTTCCTCACAAGCTCTACCTCAGTGAATACCTTCCCAAGCGCTCTAGCGTTGTACACCAAAGTTGAAAAGCGTCCAAACATGTCCTTTATGCTCTCGCCTTTGTCCATCACAAAGTTCTCGTATTCATTGCTGAATAAGGCTAGACGAGACTCCTTGACTTGAGAAGTTCCTTCATGTGTCACCTCCAAAGTATGCCAAATTTCCTGTGCAGTTTTACAATGAGAAATTCTATTAAATTCATTCTTATCAAGAGCACAGATCAAAGCATTCATGGCTTTAGCATTTGTAGTTTTTAATCTCTTATCGTTAGCATCCCACCTATCCTTAGGTTTAGGAATCTCAGTATCACCAACGGTTATAGTGGGAGATTTATAGCCAGTTTCAATAATATCCCAAACATCATAATCAACAGAACTAAGATAAATACTCATCCTAACTTTCCAATAAGCATAATCATTCCCGTTAAACATGGGTGGCCTAACAATAGATTGCCCCTCAGAAAAAGCATTATTTGATGAATTCATGACTCTAGAGTTAAAGAAAAATACCGTGCTCTGATACCACTTGTAGGATCTAGATTAACCCTAGAGGGGGGGTGAATAGGGTTATAGCAAATAGGTATACTATTTGATAAAAAAAGTAAATAGGTATATTATTTGGTTATGTAAACTATTGTAGTAGGAAGTATTACAGCAACAATTCAAAACTGCTGTGATTTCTTACGGTAACAGTTCAAAACTGCTATGATGGCCTACTGTAGCACTTCTGCACTGCTGCAATTTCTTTACCGTAACAATTCTACACTGCTGCGAATTCCTACAGTAATAATTCTGCACTATCGCGAATTCTGATCGTAGCACTTCTGCACTGCTGTGAATTCTGACCATAATAATTCTGCACTGTTGCGAATTTTTACAGTAGGCTTCTGTTCTGCTGCGTTTTCTTAAAGTGACATTTTTCTAAATGTTAAGATTTTATAAGGGGTTATATGTTTATGGTTCTAAAGATTACAATTTTAAAGTACTATGATCTTTAAACCTTTATGTTTCAAAGGGATTATAATTAAATTTAGAAGTGCTACGACTTTGGAAAAATGAATATTATTTTAAAAGAATAATGATATGGAATTTATATGGTATTGAAAGGGATATGGTTGATTTAAAATATAAACCATTTGAAATTTATATAACCAGGGTTATAATAACGATTGGTTGTTAAAGAGACTGGGATAGGATATGGACATACTCTCTGTCGATACCGAAAATCACTTTAACAATTGTGTATGCAGTGGAAATTCTAGAATGAAGTAGGATGGTGGCGACGATCCTAAAGGTATATTTACGTGGACCTAACTCCCGTGAGTTAGCATAAGGTAGCTAAAACAGGGGAAATTGATGGGCCAATGAGGTAGCTCATCTGATCGGACACACTTCATCGTTAGCCATTCTATTACTTTGTGATTGATTTGGAGCACACCTTTGATTCAGGAGTGTGGATCGAGTTGGGCGGTAGTTGCGGCTATGCGTTACCAACAGTCCGGAAGTGTAAGTGGTATATCTACCATGGCATTGCCTAGTTGTTCCATGTCACCTACCCTAGCACGCCTTTTATTTGTACCATACCTATGGAGTGCCCTCTGACGTCACCCAGTACGGGTGGGATTACAGTACTGTATAGACTATGGGAATATATAAAATGTGTTAAGGTGGAAAATGTAAAGCTTTAACACTACTTTAATAGTATAATTTACTTTAGACATTATTATAATAGTGTACTACTACATAGTAGATAGTCTAACGGATCCTTAGTGGATGGGCGATCCCAAGCATCCTTTAAGTTACAGATGCATTTCTTTTACAGTTCACTTGAGTTGATTTACATTTTATAAGTATGTATGTCCTGACTCGAGTGTTTTGTGTTTTGCTTTACGCTCGGATCAGCTTGAGTTTTCACGACTTTAATTTCATCCTCTTGGGAACTAGAGATCCGTAAAGACCTAGCAGTCTACTTGATACTTTATTCTAGTTGTTTTCCTCTAAGCTTTTGTTTTGTATTGAAGAACTTATGTATTTAGAATTTCTAAGTGTATTTATTTCCAAACATTGGAACTATGTATTAGTTGTGATTATGTATCTAAGAGCTTCATGAACTCCTATGTTTATTTTTTTATTTCCGTTGCGAGATATTCTGATATTCTGTGTCTGCGATTCTGTGATTGATTTTATTTGCCCAAAATTTTATTAACAATCTGTTATTTTGAATTATTCAAGTCTAACATGTGTGGTTTTATTGTCGATTTGAATGGTCCAAAATGGCGGGATGTTAAAGTTGGTATCAAAGTTAGGTTTTAGGCAAACCTTAGCCTACGGAGTAAAAACTCATTAGAGATAGGGCAGAAATACCCTAGAATGAGTAAAATCGATCTTAGAATCAATCTTTGTGAGAGAACGTACTTTCATGTATAAAGTGGTTTTAAAATGATTTTAAATGATTTTTAAATGTTTTTTGAAAGATTATTTTGGATATAAAAAAATAATTCTTGTTTAAAATCTAATTTTCTTAGGATTCTCCTTCTTTATCAATCCACCTTGTTTTGTAGAATTCTTTGATTAGGATTTCCTGTCTAGTTGGATCTTTTCTTCTATCTTTTCCTTTATCTTTGTCCTAAAAATTCATTCTTGAATTTCTAGGATGAATCGTAGGAATGCCAAAGATCAGGGTCGTGGTGTTGCCCCAGTTCCAGCACCAATTCCACCTACTAAGTTTACTACCCTATGTAAGGAGTTCACCCAGCTAGGAGGTACTAAGTTTTCAGGATCAAAGACCATCATTGAGGCTCAGCAGTGGCTGAGAGGATTGGAAAGGATTTTTGCCGGTTTAGAGATCACCGACGCTCAGAAGCGCCAGTTAGCAGCATGGCAGTTGAAGGGGGCATCATTGGATTGGTGGGAGTCTATTGTAGCCAAACACTATTGAGGCAGACATTTCTTGGGATCATTTTAGGGATGCTTTTATGACGAAGTGGATGCCAAAGGTTGGGAAGTCCAAGCTATACAGGGAGTTTATGGACCTTAAGCACGGCGATATGTCATTTGCTGAGTATGAGAGGAAGTTTGATGGGCTTTCCAAGCTTGGTCCTAATTTGAGTGATACCCTTATTAAGAAGAATGAGAAGTTCATAGCTAGAGCTCACCCCGAGTTTTATGACTGTCTAATTCCTCATGTGCATAGCCCTTTTTCTACATTGATGGATATGGCCATTAGGTATGAGAACCTAACTTCTAAGGAAGCAGTTGTTGCTCATGCACATTTATCTCAGCCTTCTTCTGGCAATTCTAAGAAGAGGAATTCTAATTTTCATCCTCATAAATAGAATTTGCTTAAGAACCCCGATTTAGGATCTTCTTCTTCCTATAAGCAACCTATTGATCTTTCTTCCATCACGTGCTTCAGATGCGACCAAAAAGGGCACTACGCCAATAGTTTCCTACTTTAGCCGGAGCTGCTACTCCACAAGTTCAGGTGACTAAGCGTAATCTCTGCTATATTTGCTTGCAGCCTGGCCACTTCAAGCAGGATTGTCCTACCGAGAAGAAGGGCAAGCCATCGGGTGTCTTTACAATTACTTCAGTTATCCACTTTCTCCTAGTGATACCCAAGGTACCCTTCAGAGCACATTTACCTTGTTTAATCTTCCTGTTCATGTTTTATTCGACACGGGAGCTTCGCAAAGTTTCATTTCTGTGGACCTTTGTGATAAGTTTGAGCATATCCTGTCACCCGATTATACAACTGTACCTTTATGTATTACTAATACTATTGGTGTTCCTGCAAATCTTAGTAGGATTTGTAACAATGTGAAACTCTTCCATTCTAGCCATCACTTTTCTGGTGATTTCTATGTTCTTGGATTTGATGCTTTTGATCTACTGCTTGGAGGAGATTAGCTGAAGACGCATGAAGTTGTTATCTCTTGTAAAACCCAGACTGTTTCCCTTGTTGATGATTTTGGAAATCCTTTGATAATTCAGTGTCGTATGCCTCAGGAGTATGCAGGCAGTTTTATCTGTTGTCTTGATTCTTCCTTTAGTGATTTTGATTCTACCCCTGTGGTCAAACTCTATTCCGATGTATTTGGTGAAGTCACTTCTTTACCTCCTAAATGGGAAATTGAATTCAGTATTGATCTCATTCTTGGAGCTCGACCTGTAGTTCTTCCTCCCAAAAGGATGGCACCCCACGAGAAGGTTGAGTTGAGGAAGAAAATTGAAGAATTGTTCTCCAAAGTTTGATCAGACCCAGTCATTCCGAATGGGGAGCAGCAGTAGTTTTTATCACCAAGTCTGATGGATCTTTGAGGATGTGTGTTGATTATAGGGAGCTGAACAAGCTCATTATGAAAAACAGATATCCTATTCCTTGCATTAATGATATGTTCAATCAGCCTTATGGTGCTACTGTATTCTCTCAGCTTGATCTTGCCACTGGTTTCCACCAGCTCAGAATCGCCGAGGAAAGTATTCCTAAAACTACTTTCCATTCTGAGGATGGTATATTTGAATGGTTAGTTATGCCTTTTGGTTTGACTAACGTTCCAGCTTTCCTTGTCGACCTTATGAACCGGGTTTTCCGTAATTTCTTAATAAGTTTGTTCTAGTTTTCGTCGACCATATCCTTGTTTTCTCTAAGTCAGAGGAGGAGCATGAATCTCATTTGAGCTTTATTCTAGGAACTCTTAGGAGTCATTAAGTAAAAGCCAAATTCTCGAAAAGCCATTTCTGGAAAGATGAAGTCTGATTTTTCAGACATATTTTTTCTGGTGATGGATTTTCTATTGATCCAGTTAAGATTGCTGCGGTCAATGATTGGGAAACTCCTAGGACTCCATATGATATCCGTAGTTTTCTAGGCCTTGCCGGTTATTATCGGAGATTCATTGAGAATTTTGCTTGGATTGCTGCACCTCTCACCGCTCTAACTCAAAAGAATGCTAAGTTTAGATGGAATGATAAGTGTGAAGTTGCATTCAATGAGTTGAAGCGCAAGCTTACTTCCGCACCAGTTCTTACCGTTCCAAATGGAAATGAGGGACTGACAGTATACACCGTTGCTAGTTGTGAAGGTTTGGGAGCCGTTCTGATGCAGGATGGGAAAGTTATCGCTTATGCTAGTCGCCTGTTGAAGACTCATGAAGCCAACTATACAACCCATGATTTGGAATTGCTTGCCGTAGTCTTTTCATTAAAGCTTTGGAGACATCACTTATTGGGAACTAAGTTTGAGCTCTTTACCAATCATAAGTCTTTGAAATATATTTTCACCTAGAAGGACTTTAATCTAAGAGAAGTTAGGTGGCTTGAGTTTCTAGCTTCTTATGACATCGACATCAACTATACCCTAGGGAAAGCTAATGTTGTAGTCGATGCTTTGAGTAGGAAGAAGGCGATGTTATGTCAGCTTGCAAATCACTTCTCCTCTTATGGATCGTATTATTTCTAAGCAAGATGAGGATAGGATGATTAGGCTTATTAAGGAGAATATCTGTAATAGAGTTGGTGGTAGTAGCCTAGATAGAAGTGGAGCTCAAATTGATGATAAAAGGATTTTAGGGATTAATAATCGAATTTGTGTCCCGAATGTCGATGGATTGAGGCAAGAGTTACTTCGGGAAAATCATTGGTCCAGACTTTCTATTCATCTAGGGTGATGAAGATGTATCAGGATATGAAGAAGCTGTATTGGTAGAGTGGTATGAAGTGTGATATCCCCCTCTTTATTAGTAGATGTGCGACTTGTCAACAGGTTAAGGCCGATCATCAAAATGCTGCTGGATTATTGCAACCCCTTGAGATTCCCAGTTGGAAATGAGAATAATTTTCTATGGACTTTATTGATGGATTACCAAGAACTAGGAGAGGTAATGAAAGTATTTGGGTAGTTGTGGATAGATTGACCAAGTCCGTTAGATCTAACCGTTCCGCTTCTAGTTTGGCTGAGACTTATATGAGAGATTGTTCTTCTTCATGGTGTTCCTGTTAGTATTGTCTTTCATGGTGTTCCTGTCAGTATTGTCTATGATAGAGATCCCATCTTTACCAGTCAGTTTTGGAAAGCTTTACAGGAACCTTTAGGTACTCGTCTGAATTTGAGCACTGCTTACCATCCGCAGACCGATGGTCAAACGGAAAGAGTGAATCGGATTCTGGAAGATCTTCTTCATGTCTGTGTCCTTAATTATGGAGGATCTTGGGAAGATCATCTCCATCTCGTTGAGTTCACCTATAACAATAGTTATCCGTTATATCTTAATTATCTATTTAAGGTTGTCTTAAACATTTATCTATCTTATTACATTTTTCAATTCAGGCTAGTGTCGAAATGGCTCCCTTTGCTGCTCTTTATGGATGCCCTTGCAGATTTCCACCTTGTTGGATTGAATCCGATAATCGTTTGGTTATTGGTTTGGATATGATTCTAGAAGCATCTGAGAAGGTTGAGGAGATTAGGAGGAAGATGAAGATTGCTCAGGATAGACAGAAGAAGTATGGTGATAGGCGTAGGAGAAGTTTGGAGTTTTCTGTTGGTGATCATGTTTTCCTTAAGGTCTCTCCATTAAGAAATGTGATTCGTTTTGGTCGGGGAGGGAAGCTTGCTCCTAGGTTTATTGGTCCTTTTCGCATCTTAGAGGGAGTTGGTTCCTTAGCTTATTGCTTGGATTTGCCTCAGAAACTTTCTAGAGTGCATAATGTGTTCCATGTATCGCATCTTCATCGGTATCTTCATGATCCATCTTTGATTATCCAGCCTTCCGCTCTCAAGAGTTTGGATATTGAGCCAAATCTTACAGTCGACAGGAAGCCACTTCGCATTATCGATAGAGGTACGAAGCAGGTTTGAAGAAAATCTGTTAACCTAGTCAAAGTGCAATGGAGCATTGATGATCGGGATTGTACTTGGGAAATGGAAGAAAGCATTCATGCTTCGAATTTGGAATTATTTGTTCCAGTTACTATTCGTTATCCTACCTTATTCTTCTTTGTTTTCTGGGTCTCGTTCCTTTTCGAGGACGAAAAGTTTTGAGTGGGGTAGAGTGTAACATCCCGTAATTTCTGTAATTATTTTAAATGAAGTTTGAATTTAAACTTTGAATTTAAATATTTAAATTTGAAAATTTTAATTTATAATTTTGAGTTGTGATGTGAAATATTTTTCCAAATTTAATAAAATGAAGAAATTTTCTTAAAATACAAATTTTGGTTAACTTTGGACAAACTTTGACTTTTTGTGAAAATTTTGAATTTTTAAATTTATTCTTTTTTATGAAAGTGGATTTAATTCTAACTTTTCTCTATTTTTTGTTTCTTAAAATTTTGATTTTTACTTCTCCAAGCCTGTTGTTTTCAGCATAGTACACGCAGTTATTTCATTACTATTTCTATTTTATTTTTATTTTAATTTGCTTGGACTTAGACCATTTGGCCTAAAAAACCTTTAGTTAGATGAGAAGCCTATATATAAATCTTCTAGGGTTTTGTTAGCCTCCACCTTCATTCATTTGTGCCTCCACAGAAACAGTGTAAGTCTTCTTCTCCTTCCTCTTCCTTCTCCAAACCCTAGACTTCTTCATCTTCTTCCTTCACAAATTTTCCCCTCCTTATCCACAAATTTCGGCCACACCACCTCCTCTTCCTCTAAGCCCAAAACCCTAGCCTAAAAACCTACAACTCCTCTCTCCTTTTCCCCTCCACCCCTCCATGAATTTCGGCCTCTACCTCCTCTCTTCCCACCACTAACTCTCATGGCCGAACCGCCACAACCCTTCCCCTTGCCTTGCCTTGGCCATACCCTCTTCTCCATTACCAAAACCCCTAGGTCGAGCCTCCATCACCAAACGCTAACCCTAGGCCGAGCCTCCATCACCAAACCCTAACCCTAGGCCGAACCCCCTTCACCAAAACCCTAACCTAACCCTAAACCTAGCTATGACCGAACCCATCTCCACCAAAATAACCAAGTCATGGCCGAACATAGCATAGTCCAAACCCACCCAAAACTAGTCTAAACCAATCCTATGCAAACCTTGGACAAGCCTCTTATGTATTCTGCATATATGTATAAAAATTTCTATCTTAATTTTATATTTTTTTATGTGAATTATTTGTTTATGTATGGAATTTATTTTTATTTTTAAGCGTCGGATTTGGATTCTTCTCTCACTAAAACTGGTCCATAGTTTGTTAATTTCTGTGCCACACTTTGAATCACTTTTCCAATCAAAGCAAGTGATAAAATCACACTTGAAATACGTACTTATTGATTTGGTGAATTGATGACAATTGAATTGTGAGGATATGTATATGCAAGTTTGACATTTTACCTTTGATTCTATCATATTATGTCATGCTTATATCATGTTATTTCATATGTTCATATAATGTTATTTCATATGTTTATATTATGTCATTCATATGATTTTATTATGTTATTTCCCATCATATTTACATGTTTAATCATAAGCCAAGATATGTTGGATATTGTTATGTCATTTACTATTCTCACAGTGCAAGTTCCTTCACTATGGATTGAAATGATACATACCCGAATGATCTTTAGATTAAGGAAAATTGTTATGGGCTGAAACGATAGGCCTAAGCTATTTTATTTGACTTGGGATTGCGGGTTTGAAATGATATAAAACTTGAAAATTTCTAAATTGCGGATTGAAATGATATATGTCCGGTTTTACTTGACCCTAGGGTATATAATTTTATATAGACCCCGTGGTTGATTTAAAATGATTTTCTAAAGATTATTAATATATATATATCTCAACAAAAATTTTATATAATGATTTATGTAAATTTCTTTATATGTGTTGAAAAATTTATAAAAAATAAATATTTGGGAAGGTAAAATTTGGAACCTAATTTACAATATAAAGATTGATTGAAATTTTATAATCTAATTTGACCTAATAGTGGTAATTTGTTCTAACTTACAAATTGTAAGTTTTAGTCCATGTATTAGTGATTGAAATGATAAATGTTCTATGAAAAGAAATGTAAGTTAAAACGTACATTTGACATGTAAGTTTTAACTAATGAGAATGGTATGATTTGGGAATAAAAATGATAAATATCATTTACTCAAAAGAAGTTAAAATGTAAGTTAAAATTTAATATTTTTAACATAGTATAAAGATTTCTGTTTTAAGATTTGATGTTTTAATAACAAAGTTATTAAATTTAAAGGTGTGATTTCTTTAATGACTAAATAGATAAATTTGAGTAATATAGTGGGAAGAATAGAATGACTTTGATAAAAACAGTAAATAGGTATACTATTTGGTTATGTAAACTATTGTAGTAGGAAGTATTACAGTAACAATTCAAAACTGCTGTGATTTCTTGTGGTAACGGTTCAAACTGCTGCGATGGCCTACTGTAGCACTTCTACACTGCTGCAATTTCTTTACTGTAATAATTCTGCACTGCCGCAGATTCTTACTGTAATAGTTCTGCACTGTTGCGAATTCTTATAGTAGCACTTCTGCACTGCTGCGAATTCTAACCGTAATAGTTTTGCACTATTGCGAATTCTTACAGTAGCACTTCTGTTCTCCCCGTTTTCTTAAAGTGGCCTTTTTTTGAATGTTTAGATTTTCTAAAGGGTTATATGTTATGGTTCTAAAGATTACAATTTTAAAGTATTATGATCTTTAAACCTTTATGTTTCAAAGGGATTATAATTAAATTTGAAAGTGTTACGACTTTGGAAAAATGAATATTATATTAAAAGAATAATGATACAGAATTTATATGGTATTGAAAGGGATATGGTTGATTTGAAATATAAAGCATTTAAAATTTATATAACCACAGGGTTATAATAACAATTGGTTGTTAAAGTGACCGGGGTCGGATATGGACATACTCTCTATCGATACTGAAAACCACTTTAACAACTGTGTACGCGGGTGGAGATTGCAGAATGAAGTAAGATGGTGGCGATGATCCTAAAGGTACACTTACTTGGACCTAACTCCCGTGAGTTAGCATAATGTGGCTAAAACAGGAGCAATTGACAGGCCAATGAGGTAGCTTCTCTGATCGGATACACTTCATCGTTAGCCATTCTATTACTTTGTCATTGATTTGGTGCGCACCTTTGATTCGGGAGTGTGAATCGAGTTGGACGGTAGTTGCAGTTATGCGTTATCAACAGTCCGGAAGTGTAATTGGTATATCTACCCTGGCATTGCGTAGTTGTGCCGTGTCACCTACCCTAGCGCGCCTTCTACGAGTTTGGTTTGTACTATACCTATGGAGTGTCCTCTGACTTACCCAGTATGGGTGGGATTACGGCACTGTATAGACTATAGGAATATATAAATTGTGTTAAGGTGGAAAATGTAAAGCCTTAACGCTACTTTAATAGTTTAATTTACTTTAGACATTATTATAATAGCGTATTACTACACAGTAGATAGTTTAACGGATCCTTAAAGGATAGGCGATGCTAAGCATCCTTCACGTTACTGATGCATTACTTTTACAGTTCACTTGAGTTGATTTACATTTTATAAGTATGTATGTCTTGACTCGAGTGTTTTGCTTTACGCTCGGGTCAACTTGAGTTTTCACAGCTTTAGTTTCATCCTTTTGGGAGTTAGAGATCCGTAGAGACCTAGCAGTCTACTTGATACTTTATTCCAGTTGTTTTCCACTCAGCTTTTATTTTGTATTGAAGAACTTATGTACTTAGAATTTCAAGTGTGTTTATTTCTAGACATTGGTACCATGTATTAGTTTTGTGATTATGTATCTAGGAGCTTCATGAACTCCTATGTTTATTTTTTAATTTTCGCTGCGAGATATTCTGATATTCTATGTCTGTAATTATGTGATTAATTTTATTTGCCCCAAATTCTATTAACAATCTGTTGTTTTTAATTATTCAAGTCTGACGTGTGTGGTTTTATTGTCGATTTGAAATGTCCAAAATGGCAGGATGTTACACACTGAGAAGACTTGAAAGCCTAACAGAACGTATGATTTATTTTACAAGAATGGTTTCAATTTTATTAAATTTTATAACTCGGAAGACTATACTAAAATCATAAAATCAGGTCCTTATACCATCGGTTTTAGAATATTGATTATTAAAAAATGAAAACCAAGAATTGAAATTACTAAAGATTCGTTCTCTACTATTCTAATATGGGTACGATTTATAGATCTCAAAAGATTCGTTCTCTACCATTCTAACATGGGTACGATTTATAGATCTCAAACTAGAATACTGGAATAACGAAGGTATTAGCAGAATTGCAAGTGTACTTGGATGCCCCATTCGTATGGATTTTACAACAGCATTGGAAAATAGGTTGAACTATGTGTGTGATCTAGTCGAAGTTGATGTAAATTTCGAATACCCTTCCACAATACAACTACAGTTATATACGATGGAAACACAGACAATGTACAAGTTGAATGCGAACATAAGTTCAAGCCATGCTCAATATGTAAAGTATTTGGTCATTCCGACTCTACATCTAACAGAATTCTAAAGAAAGAATGGAAGCCAAAAAATAATACAAATACATCTGATATTTCAGTACAGCCAGTTTCTGTTAATACAACAAGCACTTCCCAATGCTATGATGACCAAACCAATTGCAGTAATTTCGTTGTTGAGCCCAGTTCAGCTATCCCTCTTTACAACTCCTCGACTTTATTGCTAAATCTTGAATCTCAAGAATCAATGATGATTGCATTTGATGTCTCTGATATTGCTTCCACTTCTGCAAATCCCTTGTCCAGTATGAACTTTATCCCTACAACTGAAGTTAAACCAACAAACAGTAACCAAGAGCGTAATGAAAGCAAAAGTGATAATAATGAAGAAAGTGTAAACTTCATACAGAACATAGCAAATCAAATTCAAGAAATAGGCAACAAATCAAATCCATTTATTATTGTCTCCCCCATGGTGTCGAAAAACCCCACATATTTGAGGAAGCAGGAGACTTCTGGGAATCCCAAAACCTGAATTCATGCTCCTCCTAAAAGATCAACACAGAGCACGTCGGTAAGTAAATGAATGTTATGACATGGAGCATTAGAGGTATAAATACCAATGACAAAGTTAGTTAGGTGTCCACTTTTCTAAATACTCACAAGCTTAGCCTACTAAGCTTATGTGAGACCAAACTGTCTACACTTGTATTGAAAAACTGCAAGTTCAATTCCCTACATCGCATATAGTGCAGAATAATGATACTGGCAGCAAAGGTCGAGTTTTAATATTAATTGACAAATCAGTTTGGGAGTATGCTATGCTTACTAAATCTTAACAAAATTTTACCAATCTGTTATCAAATAAAGGAGGTCTGTAGTGCTATTGCACACATGTGTGCACTAGCAATTCTTTCTCTTAGCGACAAAGCTATGGGATTCGCTTTAAATTGATGCTTCTACAATAGGGTCTCCATGGTTTGTAATGGGGGACTTTTACTAATGCTCTTAACCCACAACATAAGAAGAGGGTTTTCCTATCCCTTTTTCCTATTTGAATTCATTTAGAAACTATTTTTTTAACCGTGGTCTTGTTGAATCCCCATTACAGGAATGTAAATACACTTGACAACAGAGGGGAATTGCAAAGAACATAGACAAAGTTCTTGTTAATTTCGAATTTATGTCCATGTTCCCACAATTTAGTATCATTGCCTTGCCTTCATCTATAGTTGATCATGCCCCTATTTTGATATATTTTAGGACACTTATTCCACAATGAAAAAGAGTTCCTTTTCGCTACATCAACAATTGGTATTATAAGGTATAGCATTCGCGAGGAAGCTATTTCCTACTACCAAAATTTATTAAATGTGGAAACAACAACTGTTTACCCTACTATTTCTACTAGAATGCATGTCAATAATTCAGGGAAAGAATACTTATCTTCCTCAGTCACATTGGAAGAAATTAAACCGGCTTTATTCTTTATTGAAGACTCCAAATGCCCGGAGCCTTATTATGGATTCTCACCCAAGTTTTACAAATTGCATTGGGATGACCTTCAAGAAGATATATTTAATTCAATGTCAGAGATCTTTCAAACAAAAAGACTGCCATATGGAGTTAATCATAACTTCATTACTCCAGTTCCTAAAAAAGATAAGCCATAAATCACTTCAAATTACAGACCTATTGCATATGCTAATGTTTTACATAAACTTACTTCAAAATTCTTTGCAATCGAATTAAATGGTTCTTGCCGTTGTTGATTGTAGAAAATCAATCATCATTTATACCCGGTCGAAACATTGGCGAGAACGTTTCTACTAGCTCATGAAGAGTTTTGGGAGTTTACTAAGTGGGGCAAATAAAAAATGTGCATTAAAATTAACTTGCAAAAAGCTTATGATATGGTGAATCTGTAGGATCTAGATTAACCCTAGAGGGGGGGTGAATAGGGTTATAGCAAATTTTCTTGATTTAAACACAAAAATAAACTGCAGAAATAAATATACTGAAAAGTAAATCACACACAAAATTTACCCAGCTTCGGCAACCCCTGCCTACTGCTGCATTCCCAGATTTCTATTAGAATTAAACAGTATCACGCTTACAAACACTCTAACAGACTTGCAAACCCTGCTACCGCCTATAGAGTTTTGCAAACTCGCAACCCCTGCTTACTGAACTAACTCTAAATAGACAATCAGACACAACCTAAAACCTAGGTGGTGATTTACCAAGATTCTTTGATTCGTAAAATAAAAACAATAATTAAGAACAATAGAAAATAACCCTAAAACTAATTAACAATATAATAAAGCCTTAAATTTAAAAAAAAAACCCCCTTTTTTTTAATAAGACCGGCCCACTCCCTTATTTCACCCGATCCTTTTGTCTCGTTCGTGAGAATAATGGCGGCTTCGTTCTGTTTAGGGCTTCGTTCCCTTTTGTTCCAGTTAGGGCTTCGGCTCTTTGTTCCAATTAGGGCTTCGGTTTCTTCAATTGATCTGAGATATGTTGCCCTAGCTCGCTGCTTCTCTGATGGTTGACTATTGCTCGTTTGCAGTTGCTCGATCGAGTTCGTTGTTTGTGAATTCGGTATGTACTGTCTCCTTTTGCTTTACTAAGTTGATACTTGAACTTGATGAAATAAATGCCGATGATGATTAGGGTTTTTATAGGATTTGATTTCCTATTTTTGCGTTCGACTGATTGCTTCAAAAATTCTTGCTTTGCCGTTCGATTACACTTTGATGCTGAGGATTGATCTGACTTTGTCAATTTCGTATTTCTAGCAGCTTGATTCACACGGCTTTGAATTGCCTTGCTTATCACTGTTTTGATTTTGACTGGTTCACAATTGGCTTCGGCCTTTGAATTTGTGTTGATTGACTGTGTTCTCTGTGTTGCTTCTGGCTTGACACACCTGTAGCATGGTCGATTTGCTTGGCCACCAACTGTTTCGAATCTGCACTGATGAATTTTGTTTATCCACTGTTGCCTTTGACTTTACACGGCATTGATTTTATGGCACTGTTTTAATTCATTGTGATTTTTATATCACTGCTTGATATTCATTTGCATCTATATTGTCAATAGCAATATCTGCTTCATTCTGATTTCATACATGTTGATGCTTGTGTATATTACTGCTACATATGCATTGTGCTTGCCTGTTGCACTCACTTACTTGCTGTCGTAGACGTTTTGAACTGCATACTTTTTGTTGCAGTCTTGTACAATGCTCGGTCATGTTAGTTTCATATGCATATTTGTGCATATTGACCATTGGTCTCTGTTGCATTCATTTGTTTGCATTGTCATATTTTATTCATGTTGCCTTCATTTGCCATTGAGTTTTGTAGCTTGGTGTCATGTTTGCTTTGAGTCTGCAACTTGGAGTCTGCAACTTGTAGCTGGACTTGATTTGTGCCTTGTCCATACTCATGTGTTCATCCCTGTAGTATATGTTAGTGATACATTTTGGAGTTGGTTCATGTTGCACTGCACTTTGATGTTGTAGTCTCTGACTTTGCTGTATCCATGCTTTTATGCTTGTGATATTCCTCTGCCTTGTTGAGTTTCTGTGTTTGGTCACTGATGCATTCATGTACACTGCATTCATGTTCAAAGACTGCTACTTGTTTTTGTACCCTTTGTTGTTCATCTGCATTGTTGAAATGTTGACTGTTGCATACATGAACTGTTTTGTTCTTTGTGCTTCGACTCTGCCATTTTCTTTTATGTTCACTGGCCTGTACATTTGCATTGTATATATTCTTGAATTTGGATTTGAACTGCTTCATTGTTGTTGCTTTATCACTGAACATTTGTCACTTCACTGTTGCACTTTTGTGCTTTGAGTCAGTTTCATTGTTGCTGTACTGATCCTATGTTCATGCACTTTTGCAGTCTTCATGACTGTACTGTTGCAGTCGAGTTGTATTCATGTACACTTGTGGCTTGAACTTGATTCACCCCATGTTGTTGTTTGGACATTTGCATTTGTACACTCCATACTTGGTCGTGCTGGAGTCTTCAAGCATGTTGCTGTTGCATTTGTTAGTGGCTTTAGTCTTGAACTGTTTGTAGTCAATTGCTTTGTCTATTTGCCTTGAGTTGAACCTATCTTGGGTTTGACCTTGTTTTTGATTTCTGTGCTTTTGTTTGATTTTTTGCACACGAGTTGGCGAGGCAGTGCACACGTATACGAATGTACACGTGTGTACTGCAGCCACTTATAGTTACCTGTCCCTGATAAAAATACTGATATGCACAGATATTGCACAGTCAAAAAATGATGACGAACAACCCAAATAACTGAGGCAAACAATGTTTTCAAAATCATCGTTTCTTTCAAATTTCAAAAATATTTCTCTTTCAATTTTACTGCGTTTGAGAATATTTTTGCAGATTACTCAGATGCTGGATTCAAACCGGAATGCAGTTGAAGACAAAAACACGAGTGTGAGTGATATGTAGTGAGGTTAACTGTAAATGTGAAATGTGATGTGATTGTAATCAAAAATGTATATGTATAGTGAGAGCATGAAATTGTACTATTTAAAATTGTAATAAATATTAGTTTGAATAAAATATCTGTTTGAATTCAAATTCTGTGTCATTTAATTTTATTCAACAAATATTTATTTATTCTATGAAAAATAAAATAGTACATTAACAAATACATTTAAACGAATGTATATATGTTTATTATCATCAAACAAAAATCATATAAGCGCAAAGCGCATATTCAACAATCTCCCCCTTTTGATGATAACAAACATATATTTAAGATTTTGAATGTATTAAATGTATTTGATCGTTCAATTTGCTCCTCCTATTTGAATGCTCCCTCTCTACACAATACTCCCCCTACATATATGCATAGAAATATATAAATGAGCCTATATGCACAGTGAAAATTATTTGACCTTTGCTTGATTCTATTCGACAAAATCTTAACTTTTCTCTTCCCCTTTTGTTATCAGCAAAAGAATAATAGTGTTATAAAATAGGGATGAAGTGGTAGACATGAATCAAACATTTAACTCAATTAAATATAAATATCAAATTTCAATAAAACTCAAAAAAATCATAATTACCCTTGTCAAGCGCATATTCCACTTTCAGAAGTGATGGGGATAAAATCATCAAAAATCATACAATTCTGTCTATTTGTGGTATATTTATTTCAGGAAATTTGAATATCTACTAACCATGCATAACCGTTAGGACTTTTAAATGAGATTAGTAGTATTCACAATTTTTATTTAAAAAATGAAATCAAGTATTTTCTAATCACGCATGACCGTGAGGACTTTTAAATGGGATTAGAATCAACTTGTCTATTTGAATCAATTAATTTTGATATGCGTTCCATACATGCATAACCGTGAGGACTTTTAAATGAGCATGGAAGCACATAATCAAAAAATCCAAGTAATTCACCCATGCATAACCGTAAGGACTTTTAAATGAGAGTGAATACTTTGGATATTTATTTTTATTGCTAAATATGATAAGTTGAAGCACAAATAATTTCCTTCACAGATTTAAAGATATTGAAGAACAAATGATTTCCTTTGTAAACTACCACAAATTTACATACTAAATATGATCTTGATGAGTGATGATCGATAGAAAGATGATAGAAATAGAAATGGTCATGAAATCTTTACCCAACAAAAAGTTTTTATAACTCTTGTTATGAAATTCTAAAGAAATTTTCTAATTATACTTTCTCGAGTTATAATATATGATAAATATCAACACTCATCTCTTTTTCAATCACTATTCATCTTTTTGATAATCAAAGGGAGTCAGATTAGTCAAAATCAAACCAAATTTTTTTTTAAAAAAAATGATTAGTCAATCTCTATAATTCCCAAATCCAAACGTAATTTGGAAAATCTGTCTTCGGGGAGAGGTTTTGTGAAAATATCAGCAAGTTGAGTTTCAGTTGAAATATATTCAATGCAAATGTCTTCTTTAGCAATGTGATCTCTAAGAAAGTGGTGTCTCACATCAATGTGTTTTGTGCGTGAATGATGAACAGGATTATTTGACAAATCTACAGCACTCCTACTATCACATTTTAATGGAACTTGTTTATAGACTAAGCCAAAATCAGAAAGAGTTTGCATCATCCATAGAATTTGAGCACAACAACTTCCCAAAGCAATATATTCTGCTTCAGTGGTGGATAATGCAACACAATTCTGCTTCCGACTTGACCATGAGACTAATGAATGTCCTAGCATGAAACATGTCCCACTAGTGCTTTTTCTGTCAACTAATGAACCAGCATAATCAGCATCGGAATAACCTACTAAATCAAAATTTTCACAAGAAGGGTACCATAGTCCAAATTTGTGTGTGTGAAAGATATCTCAAAATTCGTTTAGTAGCTTTTAAATGAGATTCTTTGGGATTAGCTTGAAAACGTGCACACAAGCACACAGAAAACATAATATCAGGTCTAGAAGCAGTAAGATAAAGAAGTGAACCGATTATCCCTCGATATTTCTTTTGATCAATTGCAATTCCTTTCTCATCTTTGTCCAACTTTGTTGATGGGCTCATAGGAGTTCTCAATGGTTTGGAATTTTCGACTCCAAATTTCTTCAATAGCTCCAACACATATTTGGATTGTGAGATGAAAATACCATCACTGCTTTGCTTAATTTGAAATCCAAGAAAGTATTTCAATTCACCAACCAAACTCATCTCAAATTTAGCCTGCATGACTTGTTCAAAATTCTCACACAAGAGCTCATTAGTAGCACCATAGATAATATCATCCACATAAATCTGAACAATCAAAAAATCACTTTCTTTATGTAATAGAAACAGTGTCGCGTCAGCACTTCCCTTTCTAAAACCATTTTCCAAAAGATATGTACAGAGGCAGTCATACCAAGCTCTTGGAGCTTGCTTAAGACCATATAATGCTTTTTCTAGCTTATACACATGATTTGGAAATTCATGATTTTCAAAACCGGGTGGTTGTTCAACAAAAACTTCTTCTTTTAAATCACCATTCAAAAAAGCACTTTTTACATCCATTTGTTTAAGTTTGAAACCCTTGTAACATGCAAAACTTAGCAAGATTCTAATGGCTTCTAACCTAGCAACTGGAGCAAATGTTTCATCAAAGTCTATGCCTTCTATTTGGTTATAACCTTTTGCAACCAACCTAGCCTTGTTTCTAATTACATTTCCTGATTCATCAAATTTATTTTTAAACACTCATTTAGTCCCTACAATTGGATAGTCATTAGGCCTAGGAATTAAATTCCAAACTTTGTTTCTCTCAAATTGATTAAGTTCATTTTGCATTGCTAAAATCCAATTTTCATCATTAAGAGCCATTTCAACAGAATCAGGTTCAATCTCAGAAATAAAACCACTATGACAACAAAACGCACACAAATTTTCATCAAATGAAGAACGAGTACGTATACCTTCCGTAGGATCACCAATAATTAATTCAGGAGGATGATTAGGTTTGAACCTTAATTTATCAGCATCAACAGTCCTTCTTTCAGTTTTCTCACTAAATGTCCCTTCTTCAGTGCCTTCAGGATCTACTCCATCGTCAACCATCTTTTCAGTCGTTTTTTCCAGATCAGATTCATCAAATTTCACATTGATTGACTCAACAATTGTCTTTGTTCGTTTGTTGTATATCCTGTAAGCCTTACTCCTGGTTGAATAGCCCATGAAAATTCCCTCATCAGCCTTTGATTCAAATTTTCCAAGTTGATCACCTGTGTTAAGAATGAAACAAGGACATCCAAATATACGAAAATAAGAAATGTTAGGTTTCCTTTCATGCCACAATTCATAAGACGTTTTGCCAAGTATTGGTCTAATCATTACTCTATTCATTACATAGCACGAAGTATTCACTGCCTCTACCCAAAAAATTAGAGGTAGCTTATACTCACTTAACATGGATCTAGCCAATTCCTGTAATGTACGATTTTTCCTTTCAACCACCCCATTTTGTTGAGGTGTTCGTGGAGCAGAAAATTCATGTTTTAAACCATTTTCTTCACAAAAATTTTCAAATTCAAAATTTTCAAATTCGCCTCCATGATCACTTCTCAAGGTTTTAATTGTAACTCCTTATTCATTTTGAACAAGTTTTGCAAATTTTGAAAAATATTCGAAAGATTCAGACTTTTTGGCTAAAAAGTAAACCCATGTAAATCTAGAATAATCATCAACCAATACATAACAATAACGTTTTCCATTCAAGCTTGAAATTTCATTTGGTCCAAATAAGTCCATGTGAATTAGTTCAAGGACCCTTGATGTGCTAACAATGTTTTTAGGACGAAATGATGATCGACTAAGCTTGCCCAAGGAACATGCTTTACACACTTTATTATTTTTAAATTTCTGATGTGGTAACCCTCTGACTAATTCTTTTGATTCAAGTTTTTCTAAGAGACTCATGCTAGCATGTCCAAGTCTCCTATGCCATAAATATGCCTCTTCGTCAGTGGCTACCAAACATCTAGAAAGATTTAGATTATCAAATGAAAGTGAGTAAACATTCCCTTTTCTTTTGCCCATAAAAACAATGTTATTAGAAGATTTATCAATGATTTTGCAAGTATCACTATCAAAAATCACGTTCATACCTTTGTCACATAGTTGGCTAATAGAAATGAGATTGTGATGCAGATTTTCAACGTATAAAACATTAGTCAAGGAAAAAATACCGTTACCAACTTCACCTTTGCCAATAATCTTACACTTGCTATTGTCTCCCATGATCACATTTCCACCTTTAAAATTCTCTAAGCTAAGGAACTTCGATTTGTCACATGTCATATGTCTAGAACAACCTGAATCTAGAAACCATTCTTGTTGTTCCTTAGCCCGCCAACAGACCTCACTAGATTCCTCTAAGCTTGCTTCTGAATCCGATTTTGACATAAGACACAAGTTAGCCTCCTCTGAGCTATTATTCGAAACTTCCTCTCCTTCTTCATCATCCCAAGTTGCTGCAAAGGCCTTCTTTTTCTTTTTCTTTCCTTTGTTGTTTTTGAGAAGTGGACATTTTTGTTTGAAGTGGCCAGGCTTCTTGCAGTTATAGCATGTCAATTCATTATCGGAATCGTCAGAATTCTTTGACCTATTACCACTTATTTTCTTCTTTCGTGACTTGAATCTTGACCATTTTTTAAGATTATTGACAGCCATTGCAAGCTCTTCAATTGGATCTTCTTCTTCTTCATCGCTTTCTTCTTTGCTCTTTAAGGCAATCGTCTTCTTCTTTGGTTCGGAGTTGTTGCGTTCTTCCTTTGCTTTTAGCTCAAGCTCATATGTCATCAAGTTGCCAATCAACTCATCCATGCTTAGCTTACTCAGATCTTTCGATTCTTGTATTGCCGTGACTTTTGCCTCAAAGTTCATCGGTAGGACTCGTAGTATCTTCCTTACAAGCTCTACCTCAGTGAATACCTTCCCAAGTGCTCTAGCGTTGTATACCAAGGTTGAAAAACGTCCAAACATATCCTTTATGCTTTCGCCTTTGTCCATCACAAAGTTTTCGTATTCATTGTTGAATAGGGCTAGACGAGACTCCTTGACTTGAGAAGTTCCTTCGTGTGTCACCTCCAAAGTGTGCCAAATTTCCTGTGCTGTTGTACAATGAGAAATTCTATTAAATTCATTTTTATCAAGAGCACATATCAAAGCATTCATGGCTTTAGCATTTGTCGTTTTCAATTTCTTATCGTTAGCATCCCACCTATCCTTAGGTTTAGGAATCTCAGTATCACCAACGATTATAGTGGGGGGTTTATAGCCAGTTTCAATAATATCCCAAACATCATAATCAACAGAACTGAGATAGATACTCATCCTAACTTTCCAATAAGCATAATCGTTCCCGTTAAACATGGGTGGCCTAGCAATAGATTGCCCCTCAGAAAAAGCATTATTTTGTAGACTCATGACTCTAGAGTTAAAAAAAATATACCGGGCTCTGATACCACTTGTAGGATCTAGATTAACCCTAGAGGGGGGGTGAATAGGGTTATAGCAAATTTTCTTGATTTAAACACAAAAATAAACTGCAGAAATAAATATACTGAAAAGTAAATCACACACAAAATTTACCTAGCTTCGGCAACCCCTGCCTACTGCTGCATTCCCAGATTTCTATTAGAATTAAACAGTATCACGCTTACAAACACTCTAACAGACTTGCAAACCCTGCTACCGCCTATAGAGTTTTGCAAACTCGCAACCCCTGCTTACTGAACTAACTCTAAATAGACAATCAGACACAACCTAAAACCTAGGTGGTGATTTACCAAGATTCTTTGATTCGTAAAATAAAAACAATAATTAAGAACAATAGAAAATAACCCTAAAACTAATTAACAATATAATAAAGCCTTAAATTAAAAAAAAAAACAAAACCCCCTTTTTTTTAATAAGACCGGCCCACTCCCTTATTTCACCCGATCCTTTTGTCTCGTTCGTGAGAATAATGGCGGCTTCGTTCTGTTTAGGGCTTCGTTCCCTTTTGTTCCAGTTAGGGCTTCGGCTCTTTGTTCCAATTAGGGTTTCGGTTTCTTCAATTGATCTGAGATATGTTGCCCTAGCTCGCTGCTTCTCTGATGGTTGACTATTGCTCGTTTGCAGTTGCTCGATCGAGTTCGTTGTTTGTGAATTCGGTATGTACTGTCTCCTTTTGCTTTACTAAGTTGATACTTGAACTCGATGAAATAAATGCCGATGATGATTAGGGTTTTTATAGGATTTGATTTCCTATTTTTGCGTTCGACTGATTGCTTCAAAAATTCTTGCTTTGCCGTTCGATTACACTTTGATGCTGAGGATTGATCTGACTTTGTCAATTTCGTATTTCTAGCAGCTTGATTCACACGGCTTTGAATTGCCTTGCTTATCACTGTTTTGATTTTGACTGGTTCACAATTGGCTTCGGCCTTTGAATTTGTGTTGATTGACTATGTTCTCTGTGTTGCTTCTGGCTTGACACACCTGTAGCATGGTCGATTTGCTTGGCCACCAACTGTTTCGAATCTGCACTGATGAATTTTGTTTATCCACTGTTGCCTTTGACTTTACACGGCATTGATTTTCTGGCACTGTTTTAATTCATTGTGATTTTTATATCACTGCTTGATATTCATTTGCATCTATATTGTCAATATCAATATCTGCTTCATTCTGATTTCATACATGTTGATGCTTGTGTATATTACTGCTACATATGCATTGTGCTTGCCTGTTGCACTCACTTACTTGCTGTCGTAGACGTTTTGAACTGCATACTTCTTGTTGCAGTCTTGTACAATGCTCGGTCATGTTAGTTTCATATGCATATTTGTGCATATTGACCATTGGTCTCTGTTGCATTCATTTGTTTGCATTGTCATATTTTATTCCTGTTGCCTTCATTTGCCATTGAGTTTTGTAGCTTGGTGTCATGTTTGCTTTGAGTCTGCAACTTGGAGTCTGCAACTTGTAGCTGGACTTGATTTGTGCCTTGTCCATACTCATGTGTTCATCCCTGTAGTATATGTTAGTGATACATTTTAGAGTTGGTTCATGTTGCACTGCACTTTGATGTTGTAGTCTCTGACTTTGCTGTATCCATGCTTTTATGCTTGTGATATTCCTCTGCCTTGTTGAGTTCCTGTGTTTGGTCACTGATGCATTCATGTACATTGCATTCATGTTCAAAGACTGCTACTTGTTTTTGTACCCTTTGTTGTTCATCTGCATTGTTGAAATGTTGACTGTTGCATACATGAACTGTTTTGTTCTTTGTGCTTCGACTCTGCCATTTTCTTTTATGTTCACTGGCCTGTACATTTGCATTGTATATATTCTTGAATTTGGATTTGAACTGCTTCATTGTTGTTGCTTCACCACTGAACATTTGTCACTTCACTGTTGCACTTTTGTGCTTTGAGTCAGTTTCATTGTTGCTGTACTGATCCTATGTTCATGCACTTTTGCAGTCTTCATGACTGTACTGTTGCAGTTGAGTTGTATTCATGTACACTTGTGGCTTGAACTTGATTCACCTCATGTTGTTGTTTGGACATTTGCATTTGTACACTCCATACTTGGTCGTGCTGGAGTCTTCAAGCATGTTGCTGTTGCATTTGTTAGTGGCTTTAGTCTTGAACTGTTTGTAGTCAATTGCTTTGTCTATTTGCCTTGAGTTGAACCTATCTTGGGTTTGACCTTGTTTTTGATTTCTGTGCTTTTGTTTGATTTTTTGCACACAAGTTGGCGAGGCAGTGCACACGTATACGAATGTACACGTGTGTACTGCAGCCACTTATAGTTACCTGTGCCTGATAAAAATACTGATATGCACAGATATTGCACAGTCAAAAAATGATGACGAACAACCCAAATAACTGAGACAAACAATGTTTTCAAAATCATCGTTTCTTTCAAATTTCAAAAATATTTCTCTTTCAATTTTACTGCGTTTGAGAATATTTTTGCAGATTACTCAGATGCTGGATTCAAACCGGAATGCAGTTGAAGACAAAAACACGAGTGTGAGTGATATGTAGTGAGGTTAACTGTAAATGTGAAATGTAATGTGATTGTAATCAAAAATGTATATGTATAGTGAGAGCATGAAATTGTACTATTTAAAATTGTAATAAATATTAGTTTGAATAAAATATCTGTTTGAATTCAAATTCTGTGTCATTTAATTTTATTCAGCAAATATTTATTTATTCTATGAAAAATAAAATAGTACATTAACAAATACATTTAAACGAATGTATATATGTTTATTATCATCAAACAAAAATCATATAAGCGCAAAGCACATATTCAACAGAATCGTAATTTCATTTTTCGTATGCTAATGTATTTCGATTTTCCCACATCTATTATACAGTTAATTAATGAATTCATTTCAACACCTACTTTTTCCATAATGATCGATGGAAGACCACATGGTCTTATTTCATCAAATAGAGGTCTATGACAAGGTGACCCTTTATCTCCTTACTTATTTTGCATCGCTACGGAGTTCTTTACTTTATTAATGGAAGAGGGAGTTGTTGACTAACAGTTACAGCCTATATCTAATATTCAGCCTACTATAACGCACCTCCTATATGCCGATGTGTTATGATTTTTTTAGCCTCTACTAAAGAGAATGCTAGATACATGAACCACGTTTTCTTTACAATGGAGGATACTGTTGGTCTACGCATAAAGCAAACTAAGTCTCAACTGTTTTCAGTATTGGTGCTGAGTAAAAAATAGATATATCTACTATATTACAAATACTAGAGAAGAATTTACCTGTCAAGTATCTCGACGTCCCTTTAACATCGGATTATATTCATGCCACACACTATGTTCCCCTGCTACATAAGATCAGTTCTAAATTAGAAGGTTGGGACAATAAGCTATTAACAACAACTCGATGTGCAGAAACGATTCATAGCATAATAACTCCTATAATTATGTACTGGATCTTAATATATCATTTGCCTATTTCTATTCTGAAGAAAATCGATAAGTTATGTGCATTTTTTTTTTTCTGGAAGGGGAAGCTACATAAGACATCAGGGATACCTTATGTAAGCCAAAAATGGAAGAGGGTATTGGTCTAAGAAAATTATTGATCTTACTACTACTGTCAGGTTAAAGTTACTGTGGAATTTTTTAACCACCAATTGCCTTTGGTCAAGATGGATAAGAGCAAAGTATTTATCGAAGACAAATTTCTGGGTGTTGCCCGTTAATAACAACTTCTTCGATACAATCAAATCAATTCTTAGGCAACATGACATAGCCTCTAAAATCATGACTCGAGTTATTGTTAATGGACAACATACAGAATTATGGTTTGACCCTTGGATTGAACACAAATTTTTAGTTGATTTAATTGGCTGGAATAAGGTCCATCTATGCAACTCAGTTACCAGCAAGGTGTGCCATACAATAAGGGGAAGACAGTTACAACCACAACTCTTATCAGTGACCAGGGAATTTTTAACATAGATTATGTAGGTTAAACTATGCTCTGCTAGACCAACCGATTATTGGACTATTGCTAACCATAACGCATTTAATTTTGCTACGGTGTGGAATGCAATTCGTCAACAACCTCAAAGAGATGATAATTACCTACTAATATGGCATAACATGACTGCATGAAAGTTATCATTCACTACGTATTTGGCATACACAGAACATTTGCCCACATGAGATAGATTGGCAAATTGGGGCATGAATGTCGATTTACAGTGTGTACTTTGCAATAACTACAATGAAATGCATGCACATTTATTTACTGATTGTGAGTATAGTGCTTATCTGTGGAGAATGTTACTCATTAAATTAGATCTCCAGCCTGACACTGTGGCAACTTTGCATCAACAACTATCGAAAGCGGATGTTCCCATCCAAATAAGCTATCTAGCATCTAGCATATATGGTGGCTTCAACAACGATTTACCACATATGGCTTGAGAGAGTCCGTCGGCGATTTGAAAAGAAGGCGTGCTAGGCAGAGCAAAGGGAAAAGCTAATTGAGACTGATGTTCTCCTACAACTATTACGACGCTTTCAACGGTGAACTTTGTCTTCGGTGGAGAGAGAAAAACTATTGAAATGGGACATCGACCTAGATGATTCTGGATAAATGTTTTTGCAGCTTAAAGGCAGAAGTGTGGTATTGTTATTGTTTACTAGGTTGGGCTGGTATGGATTTAGGCTTGCGGAGGTGTTTCTCGCATCAACCCTATCGTGGATCCAATAATTATTATTTGTCTGTTTGTTAGTTTTGTACTTTAAGTCTGTTGTCAACTACAATAGAGTTTACTTTCAATAGACGATGTCGTGTTCTTTTTCTTTACCACAATTATAAAGCTTTTTAAGAAGGCGAATCCTGCTATTACATGGTTCTCTTTCGTCTATCAATGAATAACCTTTTCTTTAAAAAAAAAAATATATAAATAAAATACTTGGTCAAACCGGTCAACATGAAGCCTTTTAGAGACTTCCAATAGCACCCTTTTACCGAACCGTTTCAAACTCGAAAGCCCTCCAAATCGCACACATTTGTAATTTTTCAATATCCACATTCAATGTTCAGTCCCACGTCTCACATAACTGCTCCACTTTCATTGTTCTTTTCCTTCTTCCTTTTCGTGATCAAAAATCTGAACAAACCTCAATTTGATTAAACGATTTGAAAAATATCCAAAAAATTACAAAAAATGGCTTTCTAAGTGTAAGGGAAATTGGACCTCGGCCTCCTCTTTCTCAAGAAGCCGCTTCCTATATCTCAAACTCGGTACTTTTGGTACTATTCTAATATTATTTATCAGTTTACTTCTTACTTTGTTTACGAATTTTATGTATTTATATTGGATTTCGTTTGAATGATTACATAAGATCTAGCAACCCTCGACTCTTTCTATTTCGAACCATGAAGGAGGCAGTCTGATCTATGATTCATAAGGCGTGGCTATGAATTGTGGTTTTCAGAGCTTGATTTTGTTAAATATTAATGAAATGTTCAATTTCCTTTATGGCCATGTTAGATCACCATTTCAGTTTTGAGATTATCCATAGCTATATTGAATTTAGATTTGAAAGTTGGAGTTAAAGATAGCATTTATCCCTTCAAACATGGAAAAAAAAACTATTGTTCTTTCTTTTACCAGATATTTTGTTTGCTAAATGTTGGATTTGGAAATTTTTATAACTGAATGTGCATGCACTTTCTTTTTGATGATTTGGAAAGTAACTAATGTGGAAGAGAAGAATACAATGGATCTTTATATCACTTACATGACCGCAAGTTATTTACAAATAGATCGTTGCTGATAAATTCTTTTCAAGGTTGTCAGAGTTAAATTGACTAAAACAATCACTTATAAATGTGATTGGTTAATTTGAATTTTTCAGGTCAGTATCTTCATTCTGAAATGGTGGTTTCATAAAGTTTTTACATATGTACTTCAATATAATTAATATTTCAATTACAACCACTATGTAATGTATAAATTAGCAAATTATTAATTCAGTAAAAAAGTTAACTAAACTATAATACTTACTAAACTGGGTAAAGATATATATCAATAATATTTACCTACCATATTGTTTGAATTTTAACACCATCTACCTAATTATATGTTAATCTCTGGACACATTACTCAAAGCAAGTAAGCAATAAGCTATTCGACTAATGAACAAGTTCAGTTCTAACTATGGTTCGAGCTGCAGCACTTTCTTTCTCAGTATAGCAACAAAACTAAAAGCTATAAACTATCATATTGGTGGCATCATCTTATTTGAATCATGTATTTTTCTCTTTTTTATTCCTGTACAAAATTCAATATTAAGATCGAAACCCAACTAATGGTTTAGTGATGAAAATGTGGACGATAATTACTATGGATAAACATTTGAACTTTGGCATGCTTTGATTGAGACAAATAAACTAAATTTGTACGCTTTTATAACTTTCTATTTCCTCACCATCTTCATTTTTTATTAATGTTTGTTTTGTGTATATTGTACTTTCTTTGAATGTGATGCATCATTGTGTAGATCTCATGACCTGTAATTGCAATCTTTATATTTTGCACTCCAACTATTTGATTTAATGATTAATAATATTGAATTTTACTTATAATACAATGAAAGGTTAGATGACTTAATGTTAGAAAGGGAATAATTATTATAAAACTGAGTACGTATCCAAATAAGATTGCTATGTAATGTATTCAAGTGATATCATTCCATGTTACAGTTATGCAATTCTAAATGTGAGGTTTTGGAAAATGAATTCATGATTTATGTTTGGATTTTTTTGGAGTATACCTAATTTGAGGGTAGAAAGTACATGTAGCTGAGAAGAAAATTAGATCATATCACATCAACAAATTGTTGGATACACAACCTTAGAGTTGTTATTGATTGTACAAGTTAGTTTGATGATGGATGCATTTGTTAATATTATACTACATAAAGTTACAATCATTTGACAGCATTTTAAATACTTTTAAACAAAACAAAGAGATAATTAACCCTTAAGTGTTAATATCTTTTAATTAAACTGATAAATACTTTAAATAAAATAAAAGAATCAGGTAACCTTAAGTATGATAGATAGGTTATTGCGATTTTTTTCCAATCACTATTTGCATTTTGTTAGAATGATACCTGAACTCCAATTCGCGATTTGAAGAAGGAGCAAGGCCATCGAAGAAGCGTCGATGAAGAAGGAGGAAGCCCTAACCCTAGAATGGAAGCAAGCTCCAAGAAGAATTACCGAACCACTATTTTGGTTCGGTGGAGCTGAAGCGATGTAGGGTGGAGACCGAACGAGCTATTTGATGGTTGGTTGATGGTTGGAGTGGCAGTGGGAATCTGATTCGTTGATGAGCAGGCCAGACGAGAAATCTCTTTCGGTGTTTTTTGGTCCGATGTTAAAGTAGCAATTTCATTCGAGGTTTGGAAGTTGGAGCAGCTGATCTCGTTCAGTAAAGAAGAGGAGAAGTGGAAGTGTCGGACGTGAAATCTCGCCCGGTGTTGCTAGTTTCGTTCGACATTGAGTTGATGTCGAACCAAGTAGTGCCGGTCTAGATTTGAGTCGCTAAAGGCGGAACCAAATATTTGGTTCGGTGTTAGAGCATGCCGGTCCAAATCATACCGGAACAAACCTTAAGTGCTATTGCAAATGCCGAACCAGATGGATACCGAACCAAGTTGATTAAACCAAAGTGATGCCGAACCAGATGTGTCGAAACAAAACCCAAGACTGCTATATAGTAGCTACCCCTCCTTATTTCTTCACTCTATAAATCGTGGAGCTTCTGAACAACAATGACAGCCATCCTAGAGAGCAGAAACTCTGCATAATTTGATTTGTATTGTTAATTCCTCTTATGTATAGCCTTCAAAAGTGAATCAATTTTGTAACTCTAATTCTTCAGTGATTAATAAAATCTCCTCTCCTCAAGTGGACGTACATTGCCTCATGGTAGTGGAACCGCTATAAATACTGGTGTTATTTATTTCTCTACATTGCATAGAAATGTGATTGTCTATTCTAGTATTTATCTTTGTTTGTTTCGTCTTACTATAATCACCATCCAGTTGTTTTCCACTTCATTGGGTTTTTATTCCCTTAGACTAATCATCTGAAGGGATTTTCTCCAATAGTCTAGTATCAGAGCAATGTTAATTGATGAGTGTTAGATGCTATGGCAGGAGATGAAGCGACTCCAGTTGTTACAAGACCCTATACTAGAGGGATGTATATCGTATCAGGATCATAGTTGGCAGTTGAGAAATGGAATGGGTATAAAGACTTCGAGAAGTGGCAATAGAGGATGAAGGCTGTTCTAATGAGGAATGAAGTCCATCCAGTAGTATTTGCTGATGAGGAGTTGATGGCTAACATCTTAGTCATGGAAAGGAAGGAGATGGAGAAATGGGCATTTACTACTTTACAGCTGCTATGAAGAGAATGTTATCTCAGAGATTAGCAGTGAGACCACTGCTTGGGGCATTTGGACCAAGCTAGAAAGTCTCTACTTGAAGAAATCTCTTATTACCCGTCTGATATTGCTAAAGACATTTTTCACCATGCGGATGAGGTAGAGTACTTCAGTGAAGGAACATCTTAATTTCTTTAATGATCTCACGATGAAGATGAAGACTGTTGACTTGAAGATGGATGAGAAGCAAATGACAATGATTCTTTTATGTTCTCTTCTGGAGCGTTATACAAGTTTCGCTAACACCCTTATCTTCGCTAGAGACACGCTAATAGTGGAAGATGTAAAGTCGGGCCTTTTACCTAAGGGCTTGAGAGATCAGATGAAGCAGATAAGTGAAGGATGTAGAGGTGGAAGTAGTAGTCACGGCCTATTTTTTGAAAGAGGTAGACACGATAAGAAGAATTGGCACTCTAGAGGGCATTCCAAGTCCAAGAATCCCGGTAATAGCAAAAGAGGAAAGTCTAAGTACAGGAAGTGCTTTATCTGCAAGAAACCTGGTGATTGGAAAAAGCATTGTCTAGATTTGAAGAAGAAGAAAGGAGATGGATCTTGTGGCGCCCCACCTCTATACCCACGCTAGCCAAGAACACTCCGGAGAAGTGCTGTCAACTAGCACGGAGAATAAGGCTGTTGAGGAGCGACCATCCATGTAATTGCTTATCACACGGTGGCTATAAATAATCTTCGGAAACAAACATAGAAATAATCATATCACAAATCAGTCACAGATATCCATATCACAAAGGCGGAAGAAGATATGAATATATAACTAACACATGAAAGTGTACATCAGAGTAGTGGTCAATAAGATCCACGATAATACAAAAGAATAGCAACACGTGCTATACAAAAGAATACAACTATGAGTCTATATCTCAAGTGTATACAACAAAAACTGCTAATCTAAACAGTTAGCCAAAAGTCAGAGTGATGAATCCCTGGGAAGAAGTCAAGCAGAAGCACCTGTAACATCTCGGTCTGATCCGAGTATTATTTAAGAAAATAATAAACGGATCAGTCTAGCTATAAATATCAGATGACATGATATAACATAAAAGATATGGCATAAACATAAACATCCATAACGACATACCACTATAAGTATGTAAATAATGATCAACAGAAGATCAATCAATAAGAGATAATCAATATCACAAGAATCTTCTCAAAGATTCGAAGGGGGCATCATACCCTAAACTTGTACTCATAACAAGTCAATGACATAAATTCCAGAAATCAACACGAGAAATCCAGAAATCATAAAAAGGGAAAGAGGCCTATCACATGACGGTCCGAAGACCATGGGGAGCTACCCTACATGTGTGAGTGGAATCACACAGAATGAGGTCAAGACTAACCAAAAAGCAGAAAGGTATGTGTGAATGAAATCACACAAGTGGTGTCTAGTCTAACCTTGCAATGAAAGAGACATCGCGCAATTGCTAGTCTAATTCATAAAGCGATCATCAAGATCAACGAGAAGTGTCAATTACACTAAGCTAGTAAATATAGAAGTTTAGCTTCATGTCCCATAACCACTTGCTTAACTTAAATATTTACGAACAAACTGTAAATCTTCACTAATAAAATTGTCATAAGAGGTTCAATCGAACAAGTCCAAGAATTAACCGACGAAGTGAACGCAAGCGTTTCATACCACTTGTTTTACTAAGTCGTTTAATTAGATTTCTCATCCGAGTGAGGTAAAGGCTTGTATATACTAATAGATTGGAAAACGGTTTAAGAAAAGAGCTTTGTTATTAAAAATAGAGTTGAAATTGTTTGTTAAAAGAGTTTTGATATTTACTACTAGTATTGAAACCTTTATATTATAAAGTGACAAAACACATAAGCAAGTGTAGAAACAATCAGTCACAAAGATCGCATACGGAGATGCGAATAAAATCCAAGGAAATCAGCTCAATATTTTTCAGATAAGATCCCCTACGGAGGGGGGGTCCGGGGGGGGGGGGGGGTGGCAACCCCCCAAGGTGGGGGTGCGGGGGCAACGCCACCGCTTACGGGGTTCGACCTGCCCGGTCAGGTCGCGGGGGTCCAGGGGGCAGCGCCCCGTCCAAAACGTACGACCTATGTGAAGACAAGCGGCCTACGACCTAAAGCAAAATGAGGTCTAACGACCTAAGGGTTCACGCGGCCTAACACAATGGCCGAGCGACCTAACTGGAGTTAAGGGAGGCAAGCGACTTAAGGTCCAACGACCTACGACTCAAGCAAGCCGAGCGACCTAGTGTGGAGGGGTCGAGCGACTTAAGGAAGGCGAACGACCTAAGGTCTAACGACCTACGACTTAACAGAGTCGAGCGACCTAAGGTCTAACGACCTACGACTTAACAGAGTCGAGCGACCTAAGGCAAATGGTCCAACGACCTAACTCGAACGACTTATCTGGAGCTTAGGTCGGAGACGACCTACGAGATAAAGCAGGCCGACTTAACGTTTGCCTGGAGATTATAGGTCGGAAACGACCTAAGACTTAAAGCTTAACTCGCGAGCGACCTACGGCTTAAGGCCTAACTCGTGAGCGACCTACGACTTAAGGCTTAACTCGCGAGCGACCTAACTCCGAAGTGCCAATACTTCCAGAATGACCTAAAGCCCTGCGACCTATGGTACTAACTCGCGAGCGACCTAACGACTTAACTCGTGAACGACTCACGACCCATGGACGAACGACTTAACTCCGAACGACCTAAAAATGGCCAGAACGACCTAGGGGTTAACTCGTACGCGACCTACGACCTAAGGTCCACACGACCTAACTCCGAGCGAGCTAAAAACGGCCAGAACGACCTAAATGCAGAAATTTCTCCCAAACACCAAAAATCGGAGTTTTTCGCCAATCCAATCCAAACCAAAAGCAAATATGCATGCTAAAGTGATAGGGAATCATTCCCAACAGTCCAATATAGTTATAGACTAGAATTGTGAGATAAAAATCTCACCTTTGCACTAAAATTTTATGAAGATGAAGCTTGAAAGCAAGGAGAAGCAATCCAAAGCTTGAATCCAATATCTTCTACTTGAATTTGGAGTTGAATGATGGAGTTGCAATTGAATTTGAGCTTGGAGTTTTAATTTCCCATTCTCTTCACCATTAATGCTAAAGCTTGAGTTAGTTAGGAAATTTATGAAGAGTGAGGAGAAGAGGGTTGGAACTTGGGCTTAATAGGCTAAACTAACCCAAAGTCCAAAGCGGTAAAAGTTAGTGAAATTTCACTAACTCCAAACCTATCGATGTTTATACTTAAAAAGTTGTAAACGACATTTCGAACTCAATGGAAGTGGTCTCGAGTCCTAATTTGACCGTTTGCAAAAAGTAGTTTTTCGGACCAAAATCCGATTAACGATTTAATATTTAAATAAAAATATTTAAATGTAAACTCGATAAATATGCGGGTTGTTACAGACTCCCCTCCTTAAAGAAATTGCGTCCTCGCAATATATATATAAGGTGGAAATAAAAAGTAACAACCATAAAAGCATATTAACACAAGAGAAATTTGAAATAAGAAGTTCACCTCAAAGGGTAGGAGTAAGCAAGTCCGGATGTGTACGCTCGATGAATTCTCTGGATTCCCAAGAACAATCCTTAGGATTTGAGGACCATTGAACCTTTACAAGTGGAACATCTTTATTTCGAAGTCGTTTAACCTCAGAAGCTATAATTCGAGTAGGATGCTGCTCATAAGTTAAATTCGGCGAAACTTCAATTTCTTCCACAACAGCAGGCTCAAGAATAGAATCGGAATCCCGAAGGCATTTCCGTAATTGAGAAACATGAAATACATCATGTATAGCAGAAAACTGAGCCGGCAATGCAAGGCGATAAGCCATGGAACCAATACGTTCAGTGATAGGAAATGGCCCAATATATCGAGGCGCTAACTTCCCCGATCGACTGAAACGTACAACACCCTTCATAGGTGAAACACGAATAAAAACAGGATCCCCAACAGAAAATTCTAATTTCCTTCTTCGATTATCGGCATAGGATTTTTGTCTACTCTGGGCTTCTTTCATCCTATGTCGAATAAGTTCAATCTTTTCCGTGGAATCACGAATAAAGTCTGGACCTAAAACCAGCTTCTCACCGGCCTCAAGCCAACAAGAAGGAGATCGGCATGGCCTTCCGTAGAGTGCCTCGAAAGGTGCCATACCAATACTAGATTGGAAGCTATTATTATAGGAAAATTCAACAAGTGAAATATGATCTTCCCAACTTCCACCAAAATCAAGCACACAAGCACGAAGAAGATCTTCAAGAGTTTGATTCACACGCTCGGTTTGTCCATCGGACTGGGGGTGATAAGCGGTGCTAAAATTAAGCTTCGTTCCTAAAGCTTTTTGAAGACTCTTCCAAAATCCACTAGTAAACAATGGATCACGATCGCTAACAATAGAAGTAGGAACTCCATGCAATTTTACAATTTTCTTGACAAATAGTTTGGCCAAAAGAGGAACGGTTCGGTTAGACCGAACCGGAATAAAATGGGCGGATTTAGTAAGTCTATCAACAATCACCCATAAGCTATCATGACCCGAACGAGAACGGGGAAGGCCATCTATAAAGTCCATGGAAATTTGATCCCACTTCCAAATTGGAATTTCTAAAGGTTGCAATAACCCACCAGGCCTTTGATGTTCGGCCTTGACAAGTTGGCAAGCCATGCAACACTTAACAAAGTTAGCAATATCAGATTTCATTCCCTCCCAATAATAAAGTCGCTTCATATCAGCGTACATTTTACTACTACCGGGATGAATGGTGAATTTAGAACAATGGGAATCTTCTAAAGTATCTTTACGAAGATCTCCAATATTTGGTACGATAAGTCTACCAAATTTTCGAATGCCGCCACGAGAATCAATATCATAGTCTTTCAAACCTTCAATATCAATTTTATCCTTAACATTTTTGCCAAGAAGAGCCAATTCAGAATCTAGCCCTTGAGCTTCAAGAATGCGGTCTAAAAGAGAAGGATGAGCCTCAAGGCTACATAAAACAAGCGATGAGCATAAATCGGATACGCGCTCTCGAATCTCACAAGTGGATAAGATCTCGAGATCGTTCCATTCGGATATCATCATAGAAACAACTGCTTGTTGCTTACGGCTAAGAGCATCGGCGACACGATTACCCTTACCGGGGGTATAAAGAATATCAAGATCATAAGGTGCAAGGAACTCGAGCCAACGCTGTTGACGTAAATTAAGTTCTTTTTGAGAAAATAAATATTTCAAAGACTTATGATCCGTGTAAAGAATAAATTTCTCTCCCAATAGATAATGACGCCACATTCGAAGGGCGAAACAATAGCCGCGAGCTCTAGATCATGTGTGGCATATCTAGTCTCGGCCGGCTTCAATTGCCTAGAAGCATAAGCAACAACACGTTCTTTTTGCATAAGAACGGCACCCAAACCAACGTGACTAGCATCGGTATAAACAACAAAATCTTGATTCCCCTCGGGAATAACAAGAATAGGAGCATCGGAAAGGAGTTCTTTCAATTTCTGAAAAGAGGCTTCACATTTGTCCGACCAAATGTATTTAACTCCCTTCTTAGTCAAGCCAGTAAGAGGCACGGCAATCTTAGAAAAGTCTTTAATAAAACGACGGTAATAGCCCGCCAATCCGAGAAAACTACGAATCTCTGTCACACTCTCCGGTCTCTTCCAATCTTGAATCGCTTCAATCTTTGAAGGATCCACAGATATCCCGGATTCGGAAATAATATGACCGAGAAACTTCACACGAGATTGCCAAAAGTGGCATTTAGAAAATTTCGCCTTTAATTGATTACTCCTAAGTGTTTCCAATACAATCCGAAGATGTTTCTCATGTTCCTCCTCGGTTTTTGAATACACAAGAATATCATCAATGAATATGAGAACAAACCGATCGAGGAAATCTTTGAAAACTCGATTCATGAGGTCAACGAAATAAGCTGGAGCATTCGTTAACCCAAATGGCATAACAAGCCATTCATAAGATCCATATCGAGTACGGAATGATGTCAACGGAATGCTATCCTCAGCGATACGAAGCTGATGGAAACCAGTAGCCAAGTCCAATTGTGAAAAGACCTTAGCACCACTAAGCTGATCGAATAGATCATCAATCCGAGGTAAAGGATATTTATTTTTAATAGTAAGATCGTTAAGCTTGCGATAATCAACGCAGAGCCTCAGAGTACCATCGGATTTCTTTACGAAAATAGCCGAAGCTCCCCAAGGCGAGGAACTAGAGCGAATAAATTGCCTCGTCTCCAACTCAGATAATTGTTTACGCATCTCCTCATTTTCCTTATTGGACATGCGATAAGGAGGACGAGTAATAGGTTGAGCTCCAGAAACAAGATTAATTCTGAACTCAATTGCTCGTTTAGGTGGTAAACCTAAAACGGGCTCGAATATGTCGGAAAATTCACGAACAACATGAATACAAGAAATAATATCATCTTCATCATCATCATCGTTATCACGAGGATTTAAAGAATATAAAGATGCCACCAAACATGATTCTGAATCTTTAAGATTAACAGAAATATGTTTAACAGATTGTGGATGTCGGAGATGAATAGTCCGCTCAGGACATAGGATATGGGCTTGATAACGGTTAAGCCAATCCATTCCCAAAATTATTCCAAAGCCTAAGTAACGCATGACATGCAAATCGGCTAGGAAAGAAAAATCACATAAAATAATCTCCACATCTTTACAAAGCAAACTAAGAGTTGCGGATCCACCAACAGGATTCGCAATTTTTAAAGAAGTCATCGATGCAGTAACACTTAAGGAAAAAGTGTCTACCAGTTCCTTTGATATAAAGGAATGGGATGCACCCGTATCAAAGAGAACTCTAATAGGTTGATCATGAAATAAAATAATACCATCAAGAATGGAATGAGAAATACCTTGGCCACGAGATGTGTTGCCAGGGGCTTGAGCCACATTTAACTTTCCCTCATTCCTGCTTTTACGTTTGAGGCATTGATGTATAAAGTGATCTGGGCTCTTACAATAGCGACAAGATTTGGGCTTAGAGCACTTATTCGCATAATGATCCCCAGACCCACAGTTGAAGCAACTCGCACCACTAGGAGAAGGATACTTTGCCACAGGGGTTGCCTGCTTACCCTTTTTGTTGGGATAAGGACCCTTGAATTTGTTTGGCCTCTTCTTGTTGTTGAAGTTTGGTTTAGCGCCTTCCACTTCAACATCACTCTCTCTATCAGCCTCTTCAAGACGAAGAGCGATATCGACGAGTTGATCAAATGCGACTTCTAGTTTCAGGAGCAGTGGCTTCTTAAGACTCTTATTTAAGCCATAAACGAACCTCTGGTTCTTCTTCAATGGGGTGTTGATGTATTCAACCCCATATTTGGAAAGCGACTCGAAGGCTGCGACGTAATCAGTCACAGAGGATTGACCTTGAACAAGGTCTATAAAACGTCGAGCCAAGCTTACTTTCCCAGCTTCTGGTACAAACTTTAACTCGAAGCGTCCCTGAAATTGCTCCTAGGTGAGATCCGCTTCATTAATTTCTGAAATAAGGAGTTCGTACCAGTCCAATGCTCTCTCTTGGAGCATGCTGGAAGCCACCTGAACGCGGTGGAGATCGATAAGATTCATGCGAGAAAAGATTCGATCGCATGATTTTAACCAAGCCTGGACCTCGATGATATTTTCCGAACCTTTGAAGGGCTTCCCACCCAAGTTGGTGTAATCGCTGCACAAGCGTGCAAATCCCGACTTTGGGTGAGTAGGTTCCGGGTTAGCTCCAGCTGCTTGAGCATTAGTTACTAAATCAAGAAGCTGTTGAGCAGTCATAAAAACTCCATCCGGAGGAGCAGCACCAGATGATCCAGTTCTGGGACGGCCTGGTCTAGACATTCTCTTCCTTAAAGAAAGAAAGAAGAGAAGGAAGAAGGTTATTTACCAATGAACATCAAGCAATCTTGATAGATAAAACAAGGAATCATAAAGGAAATAGGATGAGTCGGTACGAAGACTCAAATTAATCCTATGGTATGACTCCTAAGATAGACCTAGGACGATGATCCTTGTTAAGTTATTCTACATTGTTCCGAAGTTTGGCTCTGATACCAAGCTGTGGCGCCCCACCTCTATACCCACGCTAGCCAAGAACACTCCGGAGAAGTGCTGTCAACTAGCACGGAGAATAAGGCTGTTGAGGAGCGACCATCCATGTAATTGCTTATCACACGGTGGCTATAAATAATCTTCGGAAACAAACATAGAAATAATCATATCACAAATCAGTCACAGATATCCATATCACAAAGGCGGAAGAAGATATGAATATATAACTAACACATGAAAGTGTACATCAGAGTAGTGGTCAATAAGATCCACGATAATACAAAAGAATAGCAACACGTGCTATACAAAAGAATACAACTATGAGTCTATATCTCAAGTGTATACAACAAAAACTGCTAATCTAAACAGTTAGCCAAAAGTCAGAGTGATGAATCCCTGGGAAGAAGTCAAGCAGAAGCACCTGTAACATCTCGGTCTGATCCGAGTATTATTTAAGAAAATAATAAACGGATCAGTCTAGCTATAAATATCATATGACATGATATAACATAAAAGATATGGCATAAACATAAACATCCATAACGACATACCACTATAAGTATGTAAATAATGATCAACAGAAGATCAATCAATAAGAGATAATCAATATCACAAGAATCTTCTCAAAGATTCGAAGGGGGCATCATACCCTAAACTTGTACTCATAACAAGTCAATGACATAAATTCCAGAAATCAACACGAGAAATCCAGAAATCATAAAAAGGGAAAGAGGCCTATCACATGACGGTCCGAAGACCATGGGGAGCTACCCCACATGTGTGAGTGGAATCACACAGAATGAGGTCAAGACTAACCAAAAAGCAGAAAGGTATGTGTGAATGGAATCACACAAGTGGTGTCTAGTCTAACCTTGCAATGAAAGAGACATCGCGCAATTGCTAGTCTAATTCATAAAGCGATCATCAAGATCAACGAGAAGTGTCAATTACACTAAGCTAGTAAATATAGAAGTTTAGCTTCATGTCCCATAACCACTTGCTTAACTTAAATATTTACGAACAAACTGTAAATCTTCACTAATAAAATTGTCATAAGAGGTTCAATCGAACAAGTCCAAGAATTAACCGACGAAGTGAACGCAAGCGTTTCATACCACTTGTTTTACTAAGTCGTTTAATTAGATTTCTCATCCGAGTGAGGTAAAGGCTTGTATATACTAATAGATTGGAAAACGGTTTAAGAAAAGAGCTTTGTTATTAAAAATAGAGTTGAAATTGTTTGTTAAAAGAGTTTTGATATTTACTACTAGTATTGAAACCTTTATATTATAAAGTGACAAAACACATAAGCAAGTGTAGAAACAATCAGTCACAAAGATCGCATACGGAGATGCGAATAAAATCCAAGGAAATCAGCTCAATATTTTTCAGATAAGATCCCCTACGGAGGGGGGGTCCGGGGGGGGTGGCAACCCCCCAAGGTGGGGGTGCGGGGGCAACGCCACCGCTTACGGGGTTCGACCTGCCCGGTCAGGTCGCGGGGGTCCAGGGGGCAGCGCCCCGTCCAAAACGTACGACCTATGTGAAGACAAGCGGCCTACGACCTAAAGCAAAATGAGGTCTAACGACCTAAGGGTTCACGCGGCCTAACACAATGGCCGAGCGACCTAACTGGAGTTAAGGGAGGCAAGCGACTTAAGGTCCAACGACCTACGACTCAAGCAAGCCGAGCGACCTAGTGTGGAGGGGTCGAGCGACTTAAGGAAGGCGAACGACCTAAGGTCTAACGACCTACGACTTAACAGAGTCGAGCGACCTAAGGTCTAACGACCTACGACTTAACAGAGTCGAGCGACCTAAGGCAAATGGTCCAACGACCTAACTCGAACGACTTATCTGGAGCTTAGGTCGGAGACGACCTACGAGATAAAGCAGGCCGACTTAACGTTTGCCTGGAGATTATAGGTCGGAAACGACCTAAGACTTAAAGCTTAACTCGCGAGCGACCTACGGCTTAAGGCCTAACTCGTGAGCGACCTACGACTTAAGTCTTAACTCGCGAGCGACCTAACTCCGAAGTGCCAATACTTCCAGAATGACCTAAAGCCCTGCGACCTATGGTACTAACTCGCGAGCGACCTAACGACTTAACTCGTGAACGACTCACGACCCATGGACGAACGACTTAACTCCGAACGACCTAAAAATGGCCAGAACGACCTAGGGGTTAACTCGTACGCGACCTACGACCTAAGGTCCACACGACCTAACTCCGAGCGAGCTAAAAACGGCCAGAACGACCTAAATGCAGAAATTTCTCCCAAACACCAAAAATCGGAGTTTTTCGCCAATCCAATCCAAACCAAAAGCAAATATGCATGCTAAAGTGATAGGGAATCATTCCCAACAGTCCAATATAGTTATAGACTAGAATTGTGAGATAAAAATCTCACCTTTGCACTAAAATTTTATGAAGATGAAGCTTGAAAGCAAGGAGAAGCAATCCAAAGCTTGAATCCAATATCTTCTACTTGAATTTGGAGTTGAATGATGGAGTTGCAATTGAATTTGAGCTTGGAGTTTTAATTTCCCATTCTCTTCACCATTAATGCTAAAGCTTGAGTTAGTTAGGAAATTTATGAAGAGTGAGGAGAAGAGGGTTGGAACTTGGGCTTAATAGGCTAAACTAACCCAAAGTCCAAAGCGGTAAAAGTTAGTGAAATTTCACTAACTCCAAACCTATCGATGTTTATACTTAAAAAGTTGTAAACGACATTTCGAACTCAATGGAAGTGGTCTCGAGTCCTAATTTGACCGTTTGCAAAAAGTAGTTTTTCGGACCAAAATCCGATTAACGATTTAATATTTAAATAAAAATATTTAAATGTAAACTCGATAAATATGCGGGTTGTTACAGATCTTCATCATTTATGGTGGATAAGTCTGTATCTGATGATGTGTTGTCTATAACAGTATCGGATGTCTCAGACCATTAGGAGTTGGACTCGGGGGAGGGGGGGAGGGGCGTCTTTCCGTATGATGCCTAATAAGGATTACTTTAGTTCATTCGTTGGATGAGAGGGAAACTCTATTCTTATGGGTAATGATGCTAGCGTTGAGCAATGGGTGAAGGTACAGTGAGGATTAGGATGTTTGACGGACTGCCACGTACTTTTACAGGTGTCTCGTATGTTTCAGATCTTCGGAAGTCTTTAATTTCTTTAGGACAGTTGGCATCTTTGGGATGCAAGGTAACCATCAACAAAGATAGTCTGGAGGTTTCGAGAGGTGCACTAGTTCTTATGAAAGGAGATGTGTTCCCAAATCTGTATTTGTTGGAAGGAACCATAGTTCTTGGAGAGTCATGTGTTGGAGTAGATAGTTCTCATGCATTGGATGCCACAAAGCTTTGGCATCTTATGTTGGGTCATATTTCAGAGAAGGGCTTAGAGTTGCTTCGAAGATGGAAGATGATCAAAGGAGAAAGCTTTGAAAAGTTGGACTTTGGCTAGAAGTGTATGTTAGGCAAGCAAACTAAAGTATCTTTTGGAATTGGACTCCATAGGTCGAGGCGAGCACTTGAGTATGTGCATACAAATGTTTGAGGACAAGTTGCTACACCTCCTCTTAGAGGAGCAAAGTATTTTATCTGTTTCATTGAGGACTTTCCTTGGAAAGTATGAGTGTGCGTGATGAAGGCCAAATCAGAGAGTTTTGAGAAGTTCAAAGATTGAAAAGCGCTTGTTGAGAATCAATCTGGATCTAGGTTGAAGGTGCTACGATTTGATAATGGCGGTGAATTTGTCTCTAGAGAGTTCCTCGACTTTTCTAGAAAGCATGGCATTCGGAGACATTTCACGGCATCTGGAAATCCGCAATCTAATAAGGTTGTAGAAAGGATGAACAGAACTCCACTGGAGAAGGCTTGTTGCATGAGATTGACGGTGGGCTTGTCTAGAGGCTTTTGGGCTGAGGCATTATCAACTGCGGCGTATATCATAAATCGAACTCCATGCTTAGCCATAGATAAAAAGATTTCAGAGGAGAAGTGGAGAGGTAAAGTAGTGTATTTTGGTTACTTTTGAATTTTTGGTTGTCATGTGTACATTCACCATATCGATAATGACAAGTTGGAGGCTAGAACATACAGAGGCATACTGATGGGAAACATCGATGGTATCAAAGGGTATCGAATTTGGAACCCTATTGATCATAAGATTGTTCATTCTATACATGTTACCTTTGATGAGTCTTCTATGTTCAATCCGAAGGAGAAACTACCTATCATATTAGAAGATTCTGATAGACCTAAGGAGATGGAAGAAGTTTCCGTATTCCAACCAAATAGTGGAGTTGTTGTAAATGCTGTTGAGAAAAACACAGTTGATGATACATCACAGGATAGTCACAAGTATCTTCTAGTAGTGCTGGTGATGTGCGTAAATCTAGAGAAAGATCAGTTCAAGGTGGAGCTAAAAAGAGTTTAGGTAAAGCACTACCTACCCGGGTCAGTCGTAGGACTATTAAGCTGCCTGAAAGGTATGGTGATTGTCAATTTGCGAACCTTAGCCTTGATGATCAGTTTGACTATGCCTTACATGTGGTTCATGAGGAGCCGCTTGACCTTGATGAAGCTTTTAAGTCGTGTGACAGTTTGAAGTGGATGTGCGTTATGGAAGAGGAGTTAAAGTCGTTAAAGAAGAACAAGACTTGGGATTTGGTACCACCTCCTCAAGGAAGCTGAGCCATAGGTTGCAAGTGGATGCTCAAGGTGAAGGATGATGGGAGATACAAGGCTAGACTAGTTGCTAAAGTGTTTTTACAAAGAAAGGGATTGGAGTATGATGAGATATTCTCTCTAGTAGTGAGGCATACGTCCATCCGCATTTTGCTCGCTATCATCGCAACTCATGACTCGGAGCTGGAGCAACTAGACATGAAAACCGCTTTCTTGCATAAAGACATGGATGAGACCATCTATATGAAGCAGCCAGAAGGAATTATTGTAGATGGAAAAGAAAATTGGGTTTGCAAATTGAAGAAGTCTTTGTGTGGACTTAAGTAGTCGCCTAAACAATGGTACAAAAGGTTTGACTCTTTTATGCTTTTACTTGGTTTTGATCATAGCATCAAAGATACTTGTATGTACTTCAACCATTTAAGGAATGGTAGATGGGTGTACCTACTCTTGTACGTGGAGGATATGTTGATTGCTTTTAAGGATAAGACTGAAATCGATAGTTTAAAGCGAAAGCTACAAAGGGAATTCGAAATGAAAGACCTTGGAGAAGCAAGGAAAATTTTGGGCATGGAAATCCGAAGTGATAGAAAGCTAGGACTTTTGAGCCTCACTCAAAAGGAGTACATTTGAAAGGTGCATGCTCAGTTTAGCATGAAAGGGGGAAAGACAATCAACACACCCATGCCTTTGTCCATACAACTTTCTAATAAAGGCTCTCCCATCTTGAAAAGGACAAGACCTACATGTATGCAAGTGCAGTTGGTAGCTTGATGTATTCCATTGTCTGCACTAGGCCTGACATTGCACAGGCTATTGGATTGGCGAGTAGATTCATGGAGAATCCAGGAAAGATGCATCGGGAAGCAGTGAAGTGTATCTTTAGATACCTTAGAGGAACTCCAAGCCATGGACTTATCTTTGCGGTAGAGAAACAGATTTCAGCTTGGTTGGATTTTATGATTTGGACTATGTCAGTGAAAGATTGATGGAAGTTAACCTCCGGATATGTATTCACTATTGGTGGGACAAGGATCGGTTTAAAAGCGAGGTTGTAGACGATTGTGTCTTTGTCCACCACAGAGGCAGAGCTCATGGCTGTGGTTTAAGCAGCTAAGGAGGCGCTTTATTTGAGGCAACTGTTGTGTGATTTGGGCTTCGTATATGAAGGCATGGATGTGTCCTGTGACAGTCAAAGTGCAATTCACTAAGCTGAAAATCTGGCATTCAGCTAGAGGATAAAGCATATTGAGGTGAGAGAGTAGTCCATGTCTCGATGAGTGAAAATAAGATATTTCGTCTTTAGAAAATTCACACAAAGGAGAATGCAATAGACATGTTTACCAAGTCATTGCTTGTTGCTAAGTTTGTGCATTGCTCGGACTTGATTCGCTTAATGAAGTGTTAGGTTCCATGGGTTGGCATGGGGGGAGAGTTGAGATGGTTCATGGAGACGTTTGTTTTCATGGCGGAGATTGATAGATTCTACATGGACTAGATACTTCAAAAACTTTGTTGACGGGTGGTGGCTTTGATGGAGTTCGTTGACAGAGCACAATGGGTGATGGCATTGATGAAGCTTATTGGGTAAGTATCCATTGCTTGGAGCATAGTGGTATAGACGGAATTAGAAGGCTTGTTTGGAATTCAGTATCAAGGTGAAGATTGTTAGAATGATATTTGAATTACAATTCGCGATTTGAAGAAGGAGCAAGGACATTGGAGAAGCATCAACGAGGAAGGAGGAAGGCCTAACCCTAGAAATGAAAGCAAGCTCCATGAAAAATTGCCGAACCAGTATTTTGGTTTAGTAGAGCTGGAGCGATGTAGGGTGGAGACAGAAAGAGCTACTTCGTTCGATATTTGGTTGTTGGCTAGAATGGCAGTGGAAATCCGATTTGGTGATGAGGTGGCCGGACGAGAAATTTCATTTGGTGTTATTTGGTTCAGTGTTGAAGCATTAATTTCGTTCGAGGTTTGGAAGTTAGAATAGCTGATCTTGTCCGGTAAGAAGAGAAGAAGTGGAAGTGCCGGATGAGAAATCTCGTCCAGTGTTGCTAGTTTCGTTTGGCATTGAGTTGATGTCAAACCAAGTAGTGTCGGTCCAAATTTGAGTTGCTGAAGGCTGAACTAATATTTGGTTCAGTGTTAGAGCATGTCAGTCCAAATTATACCGGACCAAACCATGTGTGATGTTGCAAATGCCGAACCAGATGGATACCAACCAAGTTGGCCGAACCAAAGTAATGCCGAACCATATGTGTCGAACCAAAACCCACGGCTGCTATATAGCAGCTACACGTCCTCATTTCTTCACTCTATAAATAATGGAGCTTCTGAACAGCAATGGCAGTCATCCTAGAGAGCTGAAATTATGCAGAATTTTGTCTATATTGGTAATTCTTCTTATGTATGGCCTCCGAATGTGAATCAATCATGTAGTTCTAATCTTTCAGTGATTAATAAAATCTCCTCTCTCTAAGTGGACGTACACTACCTTGTGGTAGTGGAACCACTATAAATACCGGTGTTAGTTTTTTTTCTGCATTGCATAAATTTGTCACTATCTGTTTTGGTGTTTATCCCTATTTGTTTCATCTCATTACAATCAGATCCAGTTGTTTTCCGTTCCGTTGGGTTTTTATTCCTTTAGACTAATCATCTGAAGAGATTTTCCCCAACACATAATATGACCTCATATTGAAGATAAATGGTGATTTCTCTATGCATTTACTCTTGTCTTATCCACTAATGCTTTTTCTATTTTACATGAATTTTATAATTTAGGTATTAGAGGGAACATGGTGTAATGTTTCAAAACTACTGAAAATGGATGACTACATCAAAGTAGTAATGGGGCCTCAAAGAATCCGACTCTACATTATAACCAACATGAAGGAAGATGCTGCATTTGCACCTCTAACCAAGAAGGAAATTAGCGTGAGTAATCAAAAAACCATTCTTCTTGGAAAACTAAGGCTGACCTAGCAATTAACCATCCATGTTAAATAGTTTACTTCCATGTCTCATTTCTAACCAACTTATTTAGCTTAAGATTATTAACCTCCTTCCAATTTCCTACCATTGAATATGATTTCTTATGAATCCAATCGTCCGTTGAATATGAACGATAGTATGTGAACATTCAAATTCCTTTAGTTAAAGTTGTGTTCACTTTTTCTCCTTTACATAGATAGATAATGTGAGAATGTTAAAATGCCTGATTCTTTTATTTTTACTTTATTATGTTTAATTTTTGGTTCATTTCTATAAAAAAAAATCATGCATACAATGAACAGATATAATTTTTTATGCTTGGCTAAATTTGCCCACTAATTTCGTGCACTGTCCAATTCAATCGTGAGGAAAGTCATTAGACGAATTCTGTGTTATCAGTCCATCATGAGTATTTAAAGACTTAGGTGATAAAGTGTCAATGAAAAATTGTGTAATATTGATTATCAAGGAAAGCAAGTGCAATAGCAATAGTTTCTGTCCATTTCATTACGCGATATATTTCACTTTTGACTGGGCCAATAGACGAATCACTAACTGCAACACTCAACTTGAAAGGATCACGTGCAACGATGAGTCTCATGATGTTCTTCCTCCCCTTGGACTAGAATACCAAACCAAAGATTACAGATGTTTTGCCCCAACTTTACAATGTCGTAGGCTATTGTTTGCTGCATGATTCATCTTCCTGAACCGCTTGCCCTATCTCCGTTCCCAGCCTTCTTCTCCACAGTGCTAGCGTCATCGATCCATCATTCCTCTTACTACTTGCTACACCCATACATGCTTTTAAAATTTTTTCCCCTCAACATTTGCCAGGTACACACATAGGTTTCCAAGCACAATTCAGTCAACGCACTGCATGGGTTTCTACCAACACACATGAGTCTTTGCCGACACATATGCCTTCTGATATTTCACCTATAAATGCTTCAGGTATCAGAAATATGCAATTCAAGTCTTCTTCAACAAAGCTATGTTTCAGCAAAGTCTTGGAGTTTCTAAATCCAAAATTGGCTCATAAATTTCTGATATATCGTTCTACGATAATACATGCTCCCAAATGCACTCAGATGCAAAGTCATAATTCAGCATAAGTGCAGCAACCATGGCTAGCATCCATCGCATAAGTGCAGCAGCACACTGCTTCTCTTACCATATCTTGCCTCTGCTGCCTTGCAATTTATCGTGAAAGTTGTTTTTAACCATTGATTGACATCTACTAGATTTGGGAATAGTAATTAATGTATGATGTCTTATATGAACATATTTTTGCAGGCCTTGAGTATATGGTTATTGAGATTATGAAGCTTTGTAACCAATTTGGAAATTAATTATTATAATGTGATACAAACTACTGATAGGGACTAACAAATTAAAGATTGATGTGGATTGAATAATGTGTGCATATTACCAATAAATTACTATATTGTACCAATCTAGGTTGTATTGATCCGCTCTTTCCATCATTGCCAGTAGTTTGGTTTGTAAATATCCAAAACAATCAAGTCAATATTCAACTGCTCATCTATATGTGCACTGTACGAGAAGAAAAGACGCATATTACAATCTATGTATCTACATTATACTAAATCAGATATGAAGTACTTATGTACTGAATTGAATATGCATGTCTTACACATTTTTGCCTGCCAAAGATATTAAATTAATTATTATCATCTTAAAACTACCACATGATATTGGAGTTGCATTAAAATTAAGAAGAAAACGACATTAGCCTTGCAAATTTATGAGTGGTACTGGATTCATTACCAGTTCATTTTTATATGAATCTGGGATCATTTGGTGCTTAAAATTGGAGTGGCAGTGGGAATCTGATTCGGTGATGAGCAGGCCAGACGAGAAATCTCGTTCGGTGTTTTTTGGTCCGATGTTAAAGTAGCAATTTCATTCGGGGTTTGGAAGTTGGAGCAGCTGATCTCGTTCAGTAAATAAGAGGAGAAGTGGAAGTGTCGGATGTGAAATCTCGTCCGGTGTTGCTAGTTTCGTCCGACATTGAGTTGATGTCAAACCAAGTAGTGCCAGTCTAGATTTGAGTCGCTAAAGGCGGAACCAAATATTTGGTTCGGTGTTAGAGTATGTCGGTCCAAATCATACCAGACCAAACCTTAAGTGTTGTTGCAAATGCCGAACCAGATGGATACCGAACCAAGTTGATCGAACCAAAGTGATGCCGAACCAGATGTGTCGAAACAAAACCTAAGACTACTATATATTAGTTACCCCTCCTTATTTCTTCACTCTATAAATAGTGGAGCTTGTGGACAACAATGACAGCCATCCTAGAGAGTAGAAACTCTGCAGAATTTGGTTTGTATTGTTAATTCCTCTTATGTATAGCCTCTAAAAGTGAATCAATTTTGTAACTCTAATCTTTCAATGATTAATAAAATCCCCTCTCCTCAAGTGGATGTACATTGCCTCATGATAGTAGAACCACTATAAATACTGGTGCTATTTATTTCTCTACATTGCATAGAAATGTGATTGTCTATTCTAGTATTTATCTTTGTTTGTTTCGTCTTACTATAATCACCATCCAGTTGTTTTCCACTTCGTTGAGTTTTTATTCCCTTAGACTAATCATCTGAAGGGATTTTCTCCAATAGTCTAGTATCAGAGCAAGGTTAATTGATGAGTGTTAGATGCTATGGCAGGAGATGAAGCGACTCCAGTTGTTACAAGACCCTATACTAGAGGGATGTATATCGTGTCAGGATCACAATTGGCAGTTGAGAAATGGAATGGGTATAAAGACTTCGAGAAGTGGGAATGAAGGATAAAGGCTGTTCTAATGAGGAATGAAGTCCATCCGGTAGTGTTTGCCGATGAGGAGTTGATGGCTAACATCTTAGTCATGGAAAGGAAGGAGATGGAGAAATGGGCATTTACTACTTTACAACTGCTATGAAGAGAATGTTATCTCAGAGATTAGCAGCGAGACCACTGCTTGGGGCATTTGGACCAAGCTAGAAAGTCTCTACTTGAAGAAATCTCTTATTACCCGTCTGATATTGCGAAAGACATTTTTCACCATGCGGATGAGAGAGAGTACTTCAGTGAAGGAACATCTTAATTTCTTTAATGATCTCACGATGAAGATGAAGACTGTTGACTTGAAGATGGATGAGAAGCAAATGACAATAGTTCTTTTATGTTCTCTTCTGGAGCGTTATACAAGTTTCGCTAACAACCTTATCTTCGCTAGAGACACGCTAATAGTGGAAGATGTAAAGTCAGACCTTTTACCTAAGGGCTTGAGAGATCAGATGAAGCAGATAAGTGAAGGATGTAGAGGTGGAAGTAGTAGTCACGGCCTATTTTTTGAAAGAGGTAGACACGATAAGAAGAATTGGCACTCTAGAGGGCATTCCAAGTCCAAGAATCCCGGTAATAGCAAAAGAGGAAAGTATAAGTACGGGAAGTGGTTTATCTGCAAGAAACCTGGTGATTGGAAAAAGGATTGTCTAGATTTGAAGAAGAAGAAAGGAGATGGATCTTCATCATTTATGGTGGAGAAGTCTGTATCTGATGATGTGTTGTCTACAGCAGTATCGGATGTCTTAGACCATTAGGAGTTGGACTCGGGGGGCGTCTTTCCATATGATGCCTAATAAGGATTACTTTAGTTCTTTCGTTGGATGAGAGGGAAGCTCTATTCTTATGAGTAATGATGCTAGCGTTGAGCAATGGGTGAAGGTACAGTGAGAATTAGGATGTTTGACAGACTGATACGCACTTTGACAGGTGTCTCGTATGTTTCAGATCTTCGGAAGTCATTAATTTCTTTAGGACAGTTGGCATCTTTGGGATGCAAGGTAACCATCAACAAAGACAGTCTGGAGGTTTCGAGAGGTGCACTAGTTCTTATGAAAGGAGATGTGTTCTCAAATCTGTATTTGTTGGAAGGAACCATAGTTCTTGGAGAGTCATGTGTTGGAGTAGATAGTTCTCATGCATTGGATGCCACAAAGCTTTGGCATCTTATGTTGGGTCATATTTCAGAGAAGGGCTTAGAGTTGCTTCGAAGATGGAAGATGATCAAAGGAGAAAGCTTTGAAAAGTTGGACTTTGGCTAGAAGTGTATGTTAGGCAAGCAAACTAAAGTATCTTTTGGAATTGGACTCCATAGGTCGAGGCGAGTACTTGATTATGTGCATACAAATGTTTGAGGACAAGTTGATACACCTCCTCTTAGAGGAGCAAAGTATTTTATCTGTTTCATTGAGGACTTTTCTTGGAAAGTATGAGTGTACGTGATGAAGGCCAAATCAGAGAGTTTTGAGAAGTTCAAAGATTGGAAAGCGCTTGTTGAGAACTAATCTGGATCTAGGTTGAAGATGCTACGATCTGATAATGGCGGTGAATTTGTCTCTAGGGAGTTCCTCAACTTTTCTAGAAAGCATGGCATTCAGAGACATTTCACGACATCTGGAGATCCGCAATCTAATAAGGTTGTAGAAAGGATGAACATAACTCTACTAGAGAAGGCTCGTTGCATGAGATTGACGGTGGGCTTGTCTAGAGGCTTTTGGGCTGAGGCATTACCAACTACGGCGTATATCATAAATCGAATTCCATGCTTAGCCATAGATAAAAAGATTTCAGAGGAGAAGTGGAGAGGTAAAGTAGTGTATTTTGGTTACTTTCGAATTTTTGGTTGTCATGTGTACATTCACCATATAGGTAATGACAAGTTGGAGGCTAGAACATACAGGGGCATACTGATGGGAAACATCAATGGTATCAAAGGGTATCGAATTTGGAACCCTATTAATCATAAGATTGTTCATTCCATACATGTTACCTTTGATGAGTCTTCTATGTTCAATCCGAAGGAGAAACTACGTATCATATTAGAAGATTCTAATAGGCCTAAGGAGATGAAAGAAGTTTCCGTATTCCATCCAAATAGTGGAGTTGTTGTTAATGCTGTTGAGGAAAACACAGTTGGTGATACATCACAGGATAGTCCAAAAGTACCTTCTAGTAGTGCTGGTGATGTGCGTGAATCTAGAGGAAGTTCAGTTCAAGGTGGAGCTAAAAGGAGTTTAGGAAAAGCAGTACCTACCCGGGTTTGTCGTAGGACTATTAAGCTGCCTGAAAGGTATGGTGATTGCCAATTTGCGAACCTTAGCCTTGATGATCAGTTTGACTATGCCTTACATGTGGTTCATGAGGAGCCGCTTGACCTTGATGAAGCTTTGAAGTCGTGTGACAGTTTGAAGTGGATGTGCGTCATGCAAGAGGAGTTAAAGTCGTTAAAGAAGAACAAGACTTGGGATTTGGTACCACCTCCTCAAGGAAGCCGAGCCATAGGTTGCAAGTGGATGCTCAAGGTGAAGGATGATGGGAGATACAAGGCTAGACTAGTTGCTAAAGCGTTTTTACAAAGAAAGGGATTGGAGTATGATGAGATATTCTCTCTAGTAGTGAGGCATACGTCCATCCGCATTTTGCTCGCTATCATCGCAACTCACGACTCGGAGCTGGAGCAACTGGACATGAAAACCGCTTTCTTGCATAAAGACATGGATGAGACCATCTATATGAAGCAGCCAGAAGGAATTATTGTAGATGGAAAAGAAAATTGGGTTTGCAAATTGAAGAAGTCTTTGTGTGGACTTAAGTAGTCGCCTAGACAATGGTACAAGAGGTTTGACTCTTTTATGCTTTTACTTGGTTTTGATCGTAGCATCAAAGACGCTTGTATGTACTTCAACCATTTAAGAAATGGTAGATGAGTGTACCTACTCTTGTACGTGGACGATATGTTGATTGCTTCTAACGATAAGACTGAAATCGATAGTTTAAAGCGAAAGCTACAAATGGAATTCGAAATGAAAGACCTTGGAGAAGCAAGGAAAATTTTGGGCATGGAAATCCAAAGTGATAGAAAGCTAAGACTTTGAGCCTCACTCAAAAGGAGTACATTCGAAAGGTACGTGCTTAGTTTAGCATGAAAGGGGGAAAGGCAATCAACACACCCATGCCTTTGCGCATACAACTTTCTAATAAAGGCTCTCCCATCTCGAAAAAGGAAAAGACCTACATGTATGCAAGTGCAGTTGGCAGCTTGATGTATTCCATTGTCTGCACTAGGCCTGACATTGCACAGGCTGTTGGATTGGCGAGTAGATTCATGGCGAATCCAGGAAAGATGCATTGGGAAGAAGTAAAATGTATCTTTAGATACCTTAGAGGAACTCCAAGCCATAGACTTGTCTTTGCGGTAGAGGAACAGATTTCAGCTTGGTTGGATTTTATGATTTGGATTATGCTTGTGAGAGATTGATGGAAGTTAACCTCCGGATATGTATTCACCATTGGTGGGACAAGGATCGGTTGGAAAGAGAGGTTGTAGACGATTGTGGCTTTGTCCACCATAGAGGCAGAGCTCATGGCTGTGGTTTAAGCAGCTAAGGAGGCGCTATATTTGAGGCAACTGTTGTGTGATTTGGGCTTCATATATGAAGGCATGGATGTGTACTGTGACAGTCAAAGTGCAATTCACTAAGCTGAAAATCTGGCATTCAGCTAGAGGATGAAGCATATTGAGGTGAGAGAATAGTCCTTGTCTCGATGAGTGAAAAGAAGATATTTCGTCTTTAGAAAGTTCACACAAAGGAGAATGCAACAGACATGTTTACCAAGTCATTGCTTGTTGCTAAGTTTGAGCATTGCTCAGACTTGATTCGCTTAATGAAGTGTTAGGTTCCACGGGGTGGCATGGGGGGAGAGTTGAGATGGTTCATGGAGACGTTTGTTTTCATGGAGGAGATTGATAGATTCTACACGGACTGGATACTTCGAAAACTTTGTTGACGGGCGGTGGCTTTGATGGAGTTCGTTGACAGAGCACAATGGGTGATGGCATTGATGAAGCTTATTGGGTAAGTATCCATTGCTTGGAGCATAGTGGTATAGACGAAATTGGAAGGCTTGTATGGAATTCGGTATCAAGGAGAAGATTGTTAGAATGATATCTGAATTACAATTCGCGATTTGAAGAAGAAGCAAGGACATTGAAGAAGCACCAACGAGGAAGGAGGAAGCCCTAACCCTAGAAGTGAAATCAAGCTCCAAGAAGAATTGCCGAACCGCTATTTTGGTTCAGTAGAGCTGGAGCGATGTAGGGTGGAGACGGAAAGAGCTACTTCGTTCGGTGGTTGGCTATTGGCTAGAGCGGCAGTGGAAATCCGATTTGGTGCTGAGGTGGTCGGACGAGAAATCTCATCCGGTGTTTTTTGGTTCAGTGTTGAAGCATTAATTTCGTTCGGGGTTTGGAAGTTGGAATAGCTTATCTTGTCCGGTAAGAAGAGAAGAAGTGGAAATGTCGGATGAGAAATCTCGTCTGGTTTGTTAGTTTCGTTTGGCATTGAGTTGATGTCGAACCAAGTAGTGCCGGTCCAGATTTGAGTTGCTGAAGGCCGAACTAATATTTGGTTCGGTGTTAGAGCATGTCAGTCCAAATCATACCGGACCAAACCATGTGTGATGTTGCAAATGCTGAACCAGACGGATACCAAACCAAGTTGACCGAACCAAAGTAATGCCGAACTATACGTGTCGAACCAAAACCCACGACTGCTATATAGAAGCTACACGTCCTCATTTCTTTACTCTATAAATAGTGGAGCTTCTGAACAACAATGACAGTCATCCTAGAGAGCTGAAACTCTGCAGAATTTTTTCTATATTGTTAATTCTTCTTATGTATGGCCTCCGAATGTGAATAAATCTTGTAGCTCTAATCTTTCAGTGTTTAGTAAAATCTCCTCTCTCCAAGTGGACGTACACTACCTTGTGGTAGTGAAACCACTATAAATACCGGTGTTAGTTTTTTTTTCTGCATTGCATAAATTTGTGACTGTCTGTTTTGGTGTTTATCCCTATTTGTTTCATCTCACTACAATCAGATCTAGTTGTTTTCCGTTCCGTTGGGTTTTTATTCGTTTAGACTAATCATCTGAATGGATTTTCCCCAACACATAATATGACTTCATATTGAAGATAAATGGTGATTTCTTTATGCACTTACTCTTGTTTTATCCACTAATGCTTTTTCTATTTTACATGAATATTATAATTTAGGTATTAGAGGGAACATGGTGTAATGTTTCAAAACTATTGAAAATGGATGACTACATCAAAGTAGTAATGGGGCCTCAAAGAATCCGACTCTACATTATAACCAACATGAAGGAAGATGCTGCATTTGCACCTCTAACCAAGAAGGAAATTAGCGTGAGTAATCAAAAAACCATTCTTCTTGGAAAACTAAGGCTGACCTAGCAATTAACCATCCATGTTAAATAGTTTACTTCCACGTCTCATTTCTAACCAACTTATTTAGCTTAAGATTATTAACCTCCTTCCAATTTCCTACCATTGAATATGATTTCTTATGAATCCAATTGTCCGTTGAATATGAACGATAGTATGTGAACATTCAAATTCCTTTAGTTAAAGTTGTGTTCACTTTTTTTGCTTTACATAGATAGATAATATGAGAATGTTAAAATGCTTGCTTCTTTTATTTTTAGTTTATTATGTTTAATTTTTGGTTCATTTCTATAAAAAAAAATTCATGCATACAATGAACAGATATAATTGTTTATGCTTGGCTAAATTTGCCCATTAATTTCGTGCACTGTCCAATTCAATTGTGAGGAAAGTCATTAGACGAATTCTGTGTTATGAGTACATCATGAGTATTCAAAGACTTAGGTGATAAAGTGTCAATGAAAAATTGTATAATGTTGATTATCAGGGAAAGCACGTGCAATAGCAATAGTTTCAGTCCATTTCATTACACGATTATTTCACTTTGGACTGGGCCAATAGACGAATCACTAACTGGAGCACTCAACTTGAAAGGACCACGTGCAACGATGAGTCTCATGATGTTCTTCCTCCCCTTGGACTAGAATACCAAACCAAAGATTACAGATGTTTTGCCCAAACTTTACAATGTCGTAGACCATTGTTTGCTGCATGATTCATCTTCTTGAACCGCTTGCCCTACCTCCGTTCCCAGCCTTGCTTCTCCACAATGCTAGCGTCATCGATCCATCATTCCTCTTGCAACTTGCCGCACCCGTACATGCTTTTAATTTTTTTTGCCCCTCAACATTTGCCAGGTACACACATAGGTTTCCAAGCACAATTCAGTCAACGCACTGCACGGGTTTCTACCAGCACACATGAGTCTTTGCCGACACATATGCCTTCTGATATTTCATCTATAAATGCTTCAGGTATCAGAAATATGCAATTCAAGTCTTCTTCAACAAAGCTATGTTTCAGCAAAGTCTTGGAGTTTCTAAATCCAAAATTGGCTCATAAATTTCTGATATATCATTCTACGATAATACATGCTCCCAAATGCACTCAGATGCAAAGTCATATTTCAGCATAAGTGCAGCAACCATGGCTAGCATCCATCGCATAAGTGCAGCAACACACTGCTTCTCTTACCATATCTTGCCTCTACTGCCTTGCAATTTATCGTGAAAGTTGTTTTTAGCTATTGATTGACATCTACTAGATTTGGGCATAGTAATTAATGTATGATGTCTTATATGAACATATTTTTGCAGGCCTTGAGTATATGGTTATTGAGATTATGAAGCTTTGTAATCAATTTGGAAACTAATTATTACAATGTGATACAAACTACTGATAGGGACTAACAAATTACAAATTGATGTGGATTGATTAATGTGTTCATATTACCAATAAATTACTATATTGTACCAATATAGTTTGTATTGATCCGCTCTTTCCATCATTGCCAGTAGTTTGGTTTGTAAATATCCAAAACACTCAAGTCAATATTCAACTGCTCATCTATATGTGCACTGTACGAGAACAAAAGATGCATATTACAATCTATGTATCTACATTATACTAAATCAGATATGAAGTACTTATGCACTGAATTGAATATGCATGTCTTACATATTTTTGCCTGCCAAAGATATTAAATTGATTATTATCATCTTACAACTACCACATGACATTGGAGTTGCATTAAAACTAAGAAGAAAATGACGTTAGCCTTGCAAATTTATGAGTGGTACTGGATTCATTACCAGTTTATTTTTATTTGAATCTGGGATCATTTGGTGCTTAAAACTGTTTCTGGATATCACTACTGTTAGTAATTTATTATCATTGTATTACTGTTACTAAACGTTATTTTAGTTTTGTATTTTATTTTTATTATTATTTTAATATATATTTAGCTGGGCAATATCCATAGATTTCTGGAAAAAATGTATCAATCTAAACATATACTGTAACGATTCAGAATTTTCGATTCCAAAAATTCCAGATAGTTAGGGAAAAGAAGAAAAGAGATAGAAAAAGAAGAACAGAAACTCCAAAGCACAATCTCACATTTGCAGCGGAGAAAATATAATATCAATAATATCAGTTTACAAAGAAAAACTGCACTTGTCAAATTACACTTTAATACATCAGAGTTACAACATACATAAACACTGGACAGATGCAATCCATATGTCCCAGATAAACTACAATATCACAGAGGAAAACGCTCTATACGTTCCTGCCATCCAGTTCGCCTCCCGAGCTCCAAAATGTCCTCTCCTAAAAATCTGTAATACTCGGTCTGATCCGAGCATTACATCAAAGTAACACCCGGATCATGCTGGAAACCAACGTGAGCAAACTCATCCAATAAGAAATACCAAGGCATAAAACTTATTCAAAACCCGGGTAACTCGTACATCACCACATGCTCACAACTTGTTATAATCAACCCTTATATTCACAAATCGATCCCTAGGTACCCTTACTTAGTTTAAATGGTCCAGTCATTTAAATTAATCCCATTCCAACCTATTGATTTCACAAATCAACCTTTAAAGCATTATCGAAGATTTTGAATCAAAGTGGTTTCGGTTACTTACCTGTACCCGACCCCGGTCTCTTCGGATTCCATGTCATCTTACAGACATTATTCAAATGAAATTACAATTCAAACTTTAAATACAGGGTGTCACTTTTATACTGCAATTCATCATTGATAGATAACCACATTATCACTGTTCAACCCAAACAGATCATATCACAAACCATTTCATATCCTTTCACAAAGCATCACTATCACATACTAGGGATATTAAATAATCCAAAATGTTCAATATCATTCAATTATTCATAAGCAAGATTTATCAGTCTCACTATTTCTAATTAATTTTAATTAATTGAATTAATTACTTTGATGACCTTTAATCCTGTTTACTTATCAAAAATTAATTTCAACTATTAACTAAATCATCCTTGAATTACCCATTAATCATCCATAATTACTTTCATTACGTATTTATCCCATTTGTTAATTATTCTTAATTAATCATCCTTTAATTATTTTTTAATTTAACTAATTAGATTAATTAACCTACAACAAATTAATTCTCTAATTACTTACAATTAAGTAATTCTCATTTATTAAATCACATTTAGTAATTATCCATAATCACCCACCTTAATTGACGTCTTTAAGTAATTATACTTTAATTACTTCATTCAGTAATTATCATTAACTAATTACTTTAAGTAATTTAAACTTTAATAAATAATCATCTTTTAATTAATAAATCAATCCTTGAAATTGATTACCCAAATTTATTTAACCTTTAAATTAATTTCCTTAATAATTTAAATTAATTAATTATACCCCTAAATTATTCTTATACATAATTGTTTAAGTTAATCAAACTAGATTTCAAATATTTGTCCCTATAATTTATATTGCAAATTATTTGAAATCTCGATTACACTTTACTTTGGAAAGCTTGTCTAACAAATTTCTTTTATGCTTTAGAGAACTTGATTAATAATCTATATTTGAAGCTTATCTAAAATCAATTAAATTTAAGCAGGCTGAAGCCCAAACCCGATCCCGGCTATCATTTTCCCCCAAGTCTTCAATTGGTTTCAAGTCCAGATCCATTTCCAGGCACAAAACACACCAACGAACGACACAACATTTCCAACTACAATCCAATACTCACGCGATTCAAAACTCGAGTTCACCCCGAGTAAAACATCCTTCATCACGAAGCAAACAACACATCGACATAGGCAGACATGGGTTGATCCCTGTGCACCGTGCAAAAGTCAACGCAGGTGCTCCGGCCACCACTACCATGGCCGAAGAGTCACCGATGACCACCCCTCTCAATCTCGACCATCAGATTGATGATTCAAACTCGAAAACGAATTCAAGCTAAAAGAACCTAAAATGGAACCATCTTCTTCGACAATCTCGTCTTGCTGATGACCACTCCGACCACCGGAGGCTTCACCAATCCAGCCACAGCCTCGCCACGAGCCCTCGCTTCGTTCCTCCACGACCGGTCACCTCTAGCTCATCTTCGACGACGAATTCGTCACGTCCACATCGTCAACTAAATGGGTTGTTAAACCCTAAAACTCATTCGATCGGCCACCACCGTGATTGAAAAATTCAGTGACCAATTTTGCCAATTCCGTTCACCTCTAGGCCAGTTCCAGCCACAAACTTGAAACCCCAAACTTCGCCGATCACCAGAGAATACTCAAAACCCAATTTTCGGCTAACATTCAATTTCTCTTGATTTAAAAGTCATAAACCATGATTTTTCTTTTAAAAATCCTAGATTTCGAAATCAAATCCAGTTATATACTTGATTCTAGAAATTATTAAAGTCAAATATTTGCTATGATTAAGATCCCACTGTTCTTCCTGTTTTTTTTAAAAATAAGCTTAAAATTTTACCTTAAAATGATTTCAGATCAAACTTCTTATCATTACATACAAGTTTTTATATATACCCAAGTTTAAAATGAGTCAAGGAAAGAAATTTTTGAATCTGATCAGGTTTTTGAAACTGTATAACTAGAACAGAGTGTTCATTTTTTCAGACATGCACACCATAAAATCATGTATATATATACATGCAATTCATATAAATAAACATGCAATACTTAACATACTCTGTTTCAAGTAATCACTGCAGGCAACAGGATTTTTAAATAGATATAAACTTGATTTACTCGCTTATTTTGAAGCATAGAACAGCTGAAAAACTTTTGCCTTTGAACAGGAAATTTGAATTGCTCTTGATTCTGATTTGCTGATAGATCTAGATTTGAGACTACTACTTGTTTTTGCTCAGGTTGACCTTGAAGAAATTGAAGTTATTGTATTTTTTTTAGTTAAAAGATAAAAGAAGATGAAAACAGGAGAAGATAAAAGAGATGGCTTAGTTTTCTTTCTAAACACATAATCATATTTTTTAAATAAAAAAAACAAGATTGCCACTTGTTGTCATGCATGATATCCCAAATTGCAAATGTTTTTAAATTCATTATTGCATTAATTACTTATGTTTAAAATAAATCATATGTTATGTTTGAAACAACCCGCAAATCAGTACCCCTTGAGTTAACACTATTCTACCTAAATCAACTCAAGTTGTACAGAAATACGAACCATTTGGGTTAAAGAAGAAGAGGTAGAAGAAGAAAATAGAAAACAATAACAGAATCTAACCATCGCAGCGGAATAAAATATAATAGATAATAAATAATCTTTACTCAACATCAAATATCTCTGTTTATATATTACATCATCAGAGTACATCAATCACAGCTCAACATCAATATCATACAATGGATACTCAACAACTCAAACAGCGGAATATATATATAAGACAAGTACGAATATACGTATCGTCATCCAGCTCATCTCCTGAGCTCCACGACATCTCTTGTATCCTATAATACTCGGGCTGACCCGAGCATTACAATTAAATAACATCCGAGTCAGCTGGAATACCAGCGTGAGAAAATCACACCCAATTGATTATTAGTTTCAAAAATCCTTTGAAAACAAAAGCATCTCGTAAGACCACGCTACAAATAAACATGTCGGGTTTTTACCCTATGATAGCTAAAACATTTTTATTAAAGTCCTCTGATATTATAATAGTGTCTATAGAAAGTAAAATAGAATCTAGCTGAAATGCTTGCATCTCATGTTTCAGCAATAGTTGGGCACAATCAAAACCGTACGAGCGCGTATGGAAAATGGATTCCAACTAATGGCTAGGCACTGGGGTACCACCTGTCACAGTACCTGGTCTAGATCAGCGTACCGAGGAGCCACCCTAACTCCCCTGCAACACAAAACCGGAACCATCCCTTACTGGACAGTCCCGAGCAAGATCACCCCGCGGTTGGGATCAGCAACCGCCCACTAAGCCGAAATAAAAGGGACATCTAGACAGGGATGACCTCACCCGCCAGTGGGGGCTACCCACGAAGCCTTGCTGCATATCCCCTGATTTTCAGCCATTCCCATTTGATGAGGCTTGAGGCTAAGCGTTACCTTTAAGAACAATATCCCTTAGAATGCCCATCGTCCGCCTGACGATGTTTCGTAAGCATTCATCAATACAAGTCCGTCCCTGGTTCGAACGGAACCGAAGGCACTATTCCTACTACATCCATTTTGAAAATATCCTTGGGATTAGTGGCGACTACCCCTTGCACTTCTCTGCTCCATTTTCGAATCCAAAATCGTTTTTCACGAAAACGTACAAACCGGATCGAAGTGGTTTTCGAGAAATAAATCTCGATCCCGGTCTCTTCGAAACGATCAATGCATTTGGCCAATATTGATAGTCGGTGATTAACTATTAATTAATACTCACAAACATCCATCAATCAATAAATAATTTTTCAAATTATTTATTTATCTCAAAATATCTTTACAAGATATAATTTCACTTTCAAACCCTTTTGAAAATAGTTTTCAAACTAACTTCCTTTTTCTCAGAGTAAATTCCGAGTATTTCCATTTCCACTGGAATCACCAAGCACAAGATTTTAGATTTTAAAAATAATTTCAAAACACTTTATTGTAAGATATATTTAACATTTTATATAGGAAATTTTACTTTAGTACTTAAGTTAAAATAATAATCTAGAAATAACTAAAATAAGGTTACCTTATAACTATACATTAGATTTTCTTCTTTAACCAAAATACCAAGTCGTTCTTTAAATAATTATTACGATAATAGATTAACTAAAACACTTACTTTGGGATTTACTTTAAAATACTTAAATTAAGACTACTTCACTAATTTACTAAAAATACATACTATATAGACATTGAAAATAAGGTTACTTCAAAAATATAAAACTAGGTTTTCACCTTTCAAACAAACACTAAGTCACTATTTATAAATATTTATTACTGTTATAGATTTGAAAAATATTTACTTAAGAATTTAAAATAATAAATTTTCTAAAACATGCTTTTTAAAACAACACTAAAACCTTTAACTTATATCTAAAAGTTTACTTTGAACGTACTTGGCTATCCAGAGAAATATACCTCTCTTCACATTCTTCCTTAAAATTTCAATTTCAAACACTTGAATCAATTTCCAAATTGATTTCCCATTTACTCCCTTTTAATTCAAAATCTATTAATTTCAAATTTCATTTCTTAATTATGATTTACAGTACTTTAACTAAAAATTCCAATTTTTAGATTTCTCATTTACTTCTTTATCCTTTTATATAAATTTAAAGCTTTAAGTTTAAATAATTCTTTATTCCTTTAAATTAATACCACATAAATTTACAATTCATTAATTACTGTTTATTCAAACTCTTTTCTTTCCATACTCGAAGTTATTTATTATTATTTTCATATTACTTCTATTTCTTTCAACCCATTCTTAATTTATTCAAATTTCCTATAATTATTTTACTCACAAATTCATGTCTTTCATTCTCTTTCCAAAATCCAATCTATATAAATTTGGTAATTCATTATGCCCAAATATATCCAATCAACCATAACATTCAATATTCCAATATAACTCATCATAGAATACCAATATTCACAGCAGAGAATATAAAAAAATTTAAATACATGTTGAGGGATCTAGTTGGATCCCTCCAACCTGTTTTTCCCTGCATCCATAGACGTTAGCACAAAATAATACCAATTTCTAAATATACTATACTATAGCACATCAATCAATTCAACCATACAGTCAATTATTTAAATTTAATCATTTAAATTTAAATTCACTGTGTGAGATTAACTCACCTTTAATTTTTATTTGCGGTCCATTTCCATTCCGACTTGTTTTCCCTCACGTCTCTAGACCTTGTATAAACATTATGTAATTCATTAATATTCGAACAAATCGAACAATTAGTCTCATTTATAAATTGCTTAACTATTGATTTAGTTCAAACTGATTTTCTTATAATAAATAATTTTAGAAGTTAAAATCATGAAATAGGTTAATCTCCATAATCCATTATTACAAAATAGACTAGTGATTGGAAATATCTATCTTTATTTCTTTTTCACTTGGGAGCTACAGATATATTAAAAAACAAAATAAACTACATAGATTTCAAAAAAAAAGAAATCTAATTTACATAAACCTTAAAACATTTTTTTTTAAATTCCTGTATAACTTCAACATATTACTGTATATATATCTAAAGGTAAAAGTACTCAAAAATCCAAGTTTAAATATAACTTTTATCTCCAAAAATCTCATATATATATATATATTATTTCCTGTTTATTTATACATATATAAATATAAAATTGTCTGAGTACTTATATATATATATATATATATATATATATATATATATATATATATATATATATATATGCATACTGACTACTACATTCCCAGAAGAAAAAAAATCTTATTTTAACTAAGCAGTAAGGTTTTAAATATGTGTATATATAGAGTTATACTTATATATATTTTTTTCTCTTTAAATTTCTGCAAGTACAACAGTAAATTACTTTGCTGTACATAATGTTTTTTTAATCTTACTGTAAATAAGTTAATTTATCATTTTCTTCTTTCATAAATCTTACACCTAAAACCAAAAGCAGTACCTAACAGCCTCCCTCCTCGAGACTCCACAATCCACTCCTCTTTACGAAAGCATCTTCCTGACTTGAATGCCTTCAACTCAATCAACCACAACAGATCGCGATCTGTAGCCTTAGACCACAACCAAGAAAAATCGCACCCTTCAAAACGATGCGAGCTCCACCAAAATCCGTCCATGGTTGCTCCTTACGACGAGAAACCCAAAGGAACCAACCTCGTCGCCTATCTCCTCCTCTGGCCAGCACAAACCCTAATTTCAAACTTCACATCCAAAACTATCGAGCACTTCAAAACTCCACCGTGCTTCACTAAGCTAGCCCTGCTCGGTCGCGACCCCAGATGTTCGCGCGCCTTATAATTTTTTTTTTAGCTTCGATCGACCATTGGAAAAAACTGCAGATGCATTTGATTTCGAATTGTGAGAGAAAGTGGACGAAATGATTTGGGAATAATGATTTTTTTCTTTAAACGATAGGCTTGAAACAGAAGAAAGAGAAACACGTTTATAACCCTCGTTCATTAGCTTACGAACAACGCCAATTCTTCTCTTTTTTTTTTCTTTTCTCTCGCTTGCGATTTAAAAAAAACGAGGGGACACGATTTTAAAATAAGGGTAGTGGTGTATACAAGAAGCTTGACGGATTAAATTAAATTTCATCCGATTATCAAATAAATATCCAGCGCGTTTATATCGTGCGCTCACACAACAACCACGATCACTACGAAATTTGAAATCCGATAATAATTCAATATTACGGACCCAATGGAACTGGTTTCGTCTACTTCCGAGACTGTGCCTCGAAAGGCTATTTTTAAATTCAATTTAAACGGTATAAATTCAAAAACTGCACAGATCACTATAAATTTCAATTTTAACACTTCTATTGTCTTCAATATTATCAATATATGTTTTATAGGCCTTCAATTTATTTTCAACAGGCTTAAAATTTCAGATTCAACATTTTACTCAACTTTAAATTATTCAATTCAATAAATTAATTATCAAATAAGTTGTGATATTCGTAATTCAAGCTAAAATTACTCTATCGAATATTTAAAATCAATTAAATATCCCGATTCAAATGCTTCAAAATTCCGGGTCGTCACATTCCTCCCCCTTAAAAGAATTTCGTCCCCGAAATTACTATTAGGAAGAATGGTCCAATACCCGTTTACTTACCCCCAAAATCAAACAAATCAATATCTTACTAACGACCTTCTTATAAAAGACCCGTTATCTTTCTTACCAACTTCCCAAACCTTTCCTTAGTTATCAATCAACTTTTATTATTCAATTATTCAAATTATAATTCAAAACCAAGTTTAAAATTTTCAAAATTTCTCAAAAAATTTCTAATTCTCTAAATTCCCGAAAAATTTCGCCAGCGTCTCCTTTGCGGGGCTAGCTCGGTGCAACTACAAAATGGCTCTACGGCCTCCCAAATCCAAAAAGAAATCAAAAAGCCAAGTGGCTCGATCCAAAAACCCAATCAAATTTCACACCAAATTTAAATACATACCTTTTTGTCGAGCATTTCAAATTTATCTTCTGAAATCAAAATCAATTCTCTTTTCCCTTCATATTCCCTGCATACCCTGCTTAGCACTAATATTCATTCACAATATTCCAAAAACATTTTATCGACTTTCTTACAAAATGTCAATATCTATTCATTCCAATATTATCTTAGATTATATTTGTAGTATCAATTTCCAATTAAGAATTTATCATTGCTTACCGAAGTTAGTATAAGCATTTTATATGCTTCTTATATTTATTTTCATCTTACCACCTTAGTTTATATCTGTTTCTATTCAAATTGATTTATCTCCATTCCATACGAATTCAACTCTGAATATTTTAAATTCGTTTTGTTATTAACAAAAATTCTGCAAAAAATTTCAAAAATTTTCTAACTCCCAAAAATTTCGAAATTTTTTGTCAGAGTCTCCTTTGTACGGAGGAGCTTTTGCAATTTGACAAAAGAGATAAATATATATCATCGACCCACCCGATCGGAAAAACCAAAAACAGTTCATATTTCCTATTTTTATTGCGTAGGCATACCTTATTTAGCATTTTTAAGCAAGCAGCTTATCTATTTAGCGGTTAATGCAACCCAAATCCAGCCATACGGCTTCCAGGTACCTGTACTTACTCAATTTAAACATGCTAGTGCCAAATATATGCAGTTTGACTATATTTAACTTAGTTGCAATGGTTAAAACATTTGAATTCTAGAAGAAATGCACATCAAACATTTTCCGTAAGCAATTTATACAATTTCCATACTAATTCAACCGTTTCAATTTATTTATAAACCATTTACATTCAATTTGAATGGTTTAAAACTCAATCACTTACATTTAATTTATTTTTAAGCAAACTGATCTCATATTTAATTCAATTGCTTTCAAAATCAATTTATTTTACTTCTATCAACTCATAGAGTTTTAATTACTTCTATTTACATCAAATAACCATTTATTCTATGCAGTTTGACGAGATCTATGTGAATAAACGAGTATTTATGTTTTATAACTAATTTAAATTGATTTCAACTCCATTTATACTCAATTCTATTCCATTTTTAAATTTATTCACAACCCATATATTCTCATTTCCATTGCATTTCAGATCTGAATCCATTCAAAACCATTAACAATTTAGGTTCATCTTCGTTTCCAATTAAATTTCCTTTTTATTTTAATTCATTCACAACCATTTATTAAACCCTATACATTTATTAAACTCGACACATTGCATTCCATATTTGTTTATTCCAAACTGTTATATTTAGCTCAAAGACAATCCAAGCTATTTCATTCAATAACCATTACTCAACTTATTTAAACCATACTTCATTTGGTTCTTATTTATCCCATCCATTCACTTATTCAATATAATTAGTTTATCCACTCAATCCATTTTGAATTTTCATCTTCTTAAATTTTATTTACAACCCACCTAATTCTATTTCGATTCAAATTTATTTTCACTTGATTTAAACCCAACCCAAATTCATTAAATTTAGTTTAAGTTGAATTAAATTCAACTCTCTTTCATCTATTCAGCTTAAGTCAATTTACTTCAACTTATTCCAAATTTTATACATAAGCTCATTTTCATTTTACAAGTAAATTTTTCTTTTTTATTACTCAACTTAACTCAATTGATTCCAAGGCCATATCCAATTTATTTCCACATATCTGGATTTTATTCTCAATACAAACCATTATTATTTTAATCCAATTTCATTTTATTCGATACCTTTCCAATTATATTTAATTTGTTAACATTTTAAGTTAAATTTAAATTAATAACTCAAGTTCTGAATCCTCTATCCATTCTCAATTTACCACCCAATTTTATGAACTCACAGTTCAATTTCATTTTACTTCACCAACAATTTAAGTCGAATTTAATTTATAACTTGAGTTTTATTTCCAAACTTCATCATAAATTCACAATTCAGCTTCAATTAAACAACATTACGTTCCCATTTACACATTTTATTAACTAATTTATTATAAAATTAGTTCTCTCCTATTTTAAGTTCAATACTTAATTTTTGATTTCAAAAATCACTTTATTTAATTTTCTTAAGTTCAATTTATTTTATAATTCAAGTTTTGATCTTCATTTTATTTTATTTTTCCAATTCATCAAACAATATTTATTTTGGACTTTGTATTCCATTTTCAATTTTATAAGTCACAACTTATTATTTACACAATTCCATCCATCATAGGCTTGAATATATTCTTCTTTTATTTTAACTCAAGCCTATGCTTATCTATATCCCAAGCATATTTTATTCTATGCATTATAATTCTTTTATAAGTTATTCTAATTTATTTACTTCAATTCAATACTTATCCAACTATTTCCGTTTATTCAGGTAAGAATCTAATTCTATTCAATAATTCAATTGAATTCTCATCCCAATTCAATTTTACTTTAACTCAAATTTATTTAACTCAATTCAATTTCAACTTGATTCGAATACAACTGGATATTATTTTCAACTTATTCAATTTATTCCAATCCAGTTAAATTTTTATTTCCTAATCCAAGTTAATTTCATTTTTAACTTTACACTTTTAATTCAAATTCCAACATTCAAAGCTCATATTTCCTTCCTGATTTAAAAAAATCATCTCAAGTTATAAGCTTACAACCCATCTCATCAGGATTTTTAAACTCCCGGCTTTGGTTTCAAATCATTTTGAAATCTTCAACATCTCAAATCACATTTCTCAAAAGTCAAACCAATCCTGGTTTTATTCCCAACAAATTTCCTTTGAAATTTTCAAACAACTAGCTTTTCTGAACAAATAAGTTTTGGTAGCAATCCGTCACTTAGAAATTCAAAAATGAATACTGATGATGCGGCCGTCACCATCAGAATTATTTCCCAATAATCCAAGTGATTTCAATGCTATATCACTTTCAAAATCCATTTAAAACAGATTTCCATTCAGAAATATCTCCAAAACAATAATATTATCATTTATCTTCAAATACTTCCAAATCTCCGGAATTTTAAATTTCCAAAGCCTGCTTAAATAAATTCTAACTATAATTCATTCGTACACTTTATGCTTATACAAATTCTCATTTGATTGTATTTCAATTTATAAATTACATTCATAAGCCATATTTATAAATTTCATTTTATAATGAATTTATTCTCTTAAACTTTGATTTTATTTCAATTTCTAGTTAAATTTTCACTTAACATTGATAATACTTTAATATTACCATTTCTAACATCCAAGCAACCATATATTAGCTAAGTAGTTTTCAAAAACTTTGTTTATATCAAAATATGTTTTTGGGTAAAATTATTTCATTCACCCACATTTAAAACAATACCGTGTCAATTGTTCTATTCAAGTGTTTAGAAACCCCTTCGATGCAGTTGCGCAGACTGTGTCGACGAAGGTTCTTATGCCACTCAATAAATCAATCAACACAATATTAAAACAATTTATATTCACTAACAAATACGCACTCATATTTATTCATATGCTCAAACTCATTGTAGAGTACTACAGACTCTAATTTAAATGAGTAATTCCCACCAGAGCCAAGGTTATCACCAACCTAAGCTCTGATACCAAGTGAAACGACCCGCAAATCAGTACCCCTTGAGTTAACACTATTCTACCTAAATCAACTCAAGTTGTACAGAAATACGAACCATTTGGGTTAAAGAAGAAGAGGTAGAAGAAGAAAATAGAAAACAATAACAAAATCTGACCATCGCGGCGGAATAAAATATAATAAATAATAAATAATCTTTACTCAACATCAAATATCTCTATTTATATATTACATCATCAGAGTACATCAATCACAGCTCAACATCAATATCATACAATGGATACTCAACAACTCAAACAGCGGAATATATATATAAGACAAGTACGAATATACGTATCGTCATCCAGCTTGTCTCCTGAGCTCCACAGCATCTCCTGTATCCTATAATACTCGGTCTGACCCAAGCATTACAGTTAAATAACACTCGAGTCAGTCTGGAATACTAGCGTGAGAAAATCACACCCAATTGATTATTAAAGTTTCAAAAATCCTTTGAAAACAAAAGCATCTCGTAAGACCACGCCACAAATAAACATGTCGGGTTTTTACCTTATGATAGCTAAAACATTTTTATTAAAGTCCTCTGATATTATAATAGTGTCTATAGAAAGTAAAATAGAATCTAGCTGAAATGCTTACATCTCACGTTTCAGCAATAGTTGGGCACAATCAAAACCGTACGAGCGCGTATGGAAAATGGATTCCAACTAATGGCTAGGCACTGGGGTACCACCTGTCACAGTACCTGGTCTAGATCAGCGTACCGAGGAGCCACCCTAACTCCCCTGCAACACAAGACAGGAACCATCTCTTACTGGACAGTCCCGAGCAAGATCACCTAGTGGTTGGGATCAGCAACCGCCCACTAAGCCGAAATAAAAGGGACATCTAGACAGTGATGACCTCACCCTCCAGTGGGGGCTACCCACGAAGCCTTGCTGCATATCCCCTGATTTTCAGCCATTCCCATTTGATGAGGCTTGAGGCTAAGCGTTACCTTTAAGAACAATATCCCTGAGAATGCCCATCGTCCGCCTGACGATGTTTCGCAAGCATTCATCAATACAAGTCCGTCCCGGGTTCGAACGGAATCAAAGGCACTATTCCTACTACATCCATTTTGAAAATATCCTCAGGATTAGTAGTGACTACCCCTTGCACTTCTCTGCTCCATCTTCGAATCCAAAATCGTTTTTCACGAAAACGTACAAACCAGATCGAAGTGGTTTTCGAGAAATAAATCTCGATCTCGGTCTCTTCGAAACGATCAGCGCATTTGGCCAATATTGATAGTCGGTGATTTAACTATCAATTAATATTCACAAACATCCATCAATCAATAAATAATTTTCCAAATTATTTATTTATCTCAAAATATCTTTACAAGATATACTTTCACTGTCAAACCCTTTTGAAAACAGTTTTCAAACTAACTTCCTTTTTCTTAGAGTAAATTCCGAGTATTTCCATTTCCACTGGAATCACCAAGCACAAGATTTTAGATTTTAAAAATAATTTCAAAACACTTTACTGTAAGATATATTTGACATTTTATATAGGAAATTTTACTTTAGTACTTAAGTTAAAATAATAATCTAGAAATAACTAAAATAAGGTTACCTTATAACTATACATTAGATTTTCTTCTTTAACCAAAATACCAAGTCGTTCTTTAAATAATTATTACGATAATAGATTAACTAAAACACTTACTTTGGGATTTACTTTAAAATACTTAAATTAAGACTACTTCACTAATTTACTAAAAATACATACTATATAGACATTGAAAATAAGGTTACTTCAAAAATATAAAACTAGGTTTTCACCTTTCAAACAAACACTAAGTCACTATTTATAAACATTTATTACGGTAATAGATTTGAAAAATATTTACTTAAGAATTTAAAATAATAAATTTTCTAAAACATGCTTTTTAAAACAACACTAAAACCTTTAACTTATATCTAAAAGTTTACTTTGAACGTACTTGGCTATCCAAAGAAATATACCTCTGTTCACATTCTTCCTTAAAATTTCAATTTCAAACACTTGAATCAATTTCCAAATTGATTTCCCTTTTACTCCTTTTTAATTCAAAATCTATTAATTTCATATTTCATTTCTTAATTATGATTTACAGTACTTTAACTAAAAATTCCAATTTTTAGATTTCTCATTTACTTCTTTATCCTTTTATATAATTTAAAACTTTAAGTTTAAATAATTCTTTATTCCTTTAAATTAATACCACATAAATTTACAATTCATTAATTACTGTTTATTCAAACTCTTTTCTTTCCATACTCGAAGTTATTTATTATTATTTTCATATTACTTCTATTTCTTTCAACCCATTCTTAATTTATTCAAATTTCCTATAATTATTTTACTCACAAATTCATGTCTTTCATTCTCTTTCCAAAATCCAATCTATATAAATTTGGTAATTCATTATGCCCAAATATATCCAATCAACCATAACATTCAATATTCCAATATAACTCATCATAGAATACCAATATTCACAGCAGAGAATAAAAAAAATTAAATACATATTGAGGGATCCAGTTGGATCCCTCCAACCTGTTTTTCCCTGCATCCACAGACATTAGCATAAAATAATACCAATTTCTAAATATACTATACTATAGCACATCAATCAATTCAACCATACAATCAATTATTTAAATTTAATCATTTAAATTTAAATTTAAATTCACTGTGTGAGATTAACTCACCTTTAATTTTTATTTGCGGTCCATTTCCATTCCGACTTGCTTTCCCTCACGTCTCTAGACCTTGTATAAACATTATGTAATTCATTAATATTCGAACAAATCGAACAATTAGTCTCATTTATAAATTGCTTAACTATTGATTTAGTTCAAGCTGATTTTCTTATAATAAATAATTTTAGAATTTAAAATCATGAAATAGGTTAATCTCCATAATCCATTATTAGAAAATAGACTAGTGATTGGAAATATCTATCTTTATTTCTTTTTCACTTGGGAGCTACAGATATATTAAAAAAACAAAATAAACTACATAGATTTCAAAAAAAAAAATCTAATTTACATAAACCTTAAAACATTTTTTTTAAATTCCTATATAACTTCAACATATTACTGTATATATATCTAAAGGTAAAAGTACTCAAAAATCCAAGTTTAAATATAACTTTTATCTCCAAAAATCTCATCTATATATTTTATTTCCTGTTTATTTATACATATATAATATAAAATTGTCTGAGTACTTATATATATATATGCATACAGACTGCTACATTCCCAAAAAAAAATCTTATTTAAACTAAGCAGTAAGGTTTTAAATATGTGTATATATAGAGTTATACTTATATATATTTTTTTTCTCTTTAAATTTCTGCAAGTACAACAGTAAATTACTTTACTGTACATAATGTTTTTTTTATCTTACTGTAAATAAGTTAATTTATCATTTTCTTCTTTCATAAATCTTACAGCTAAAACCAAAAGCAGAAAATACCTAACAGCCTCCTTCCTCGAGACTCCACAATCCACTCCTCTTTGCGAAAGCATCTTCCTGACTTGAACGCCTTCAACTCAATCAACCACAACAGATCGCGATCTGTAGCCTTAGACCACAACCAAGAAAAATCGCACCCCTCAAAACGATGCGAGCTCCACCAAAATCCGGCCATGGTTGCTCCTCACGACGAGAAACCCAAAGGAACCAACCTCGTCGCCTATCTCCTCCTCTGGCCAGCACAAACCCTAATTCAAACTTCACATGCAAAACTATCGAGCACTTCAAAACTTCACCGTGCTTCACCAAGCTAGCCCTGCTCGGTCGCGGCCCCAGATGTTCGCGCGCCTTATAATTTTTTTTTTAGCTTCGATCGACCATTGGAAAAAACTGCAGATGCATTTGATTTCGAATTGTGAGAGAAAGTGGACGAAATGATTTGGGAATAACGATTTTTTTTCTTTAAACGATAGGCTTGAAACAGAAGAAAGAGAAACACGTTTATAACCCTCGTTCATTAGCTTACGAACAACGCCAATTCTTCTTTTTTTTTTTTTTTTCTTTTCTCTCGCTTGCGATTTAAAAAAAACGAGGGGACACGATTTTAAAATAAGGGTAGTGGTGTATACAAGAAGCTTGACGGATTAAATTAAATTTCATCCGATTATCAAATAAATTTCCAACGCGTTTATATCGTACGCTCACACAACAACCCCGATCACTACGAAATTTGAAATCCGATAATAATTCAATATTACGGACCCAATGGAACTGGTTTCGTCTACTTCCGAGACTGTGCCTCGGAAGGCTATTTTTAAATTCAATTTAAACGATATAAATTCCAAAACTGCACAGATCACTATAAATTTCAATTTTAACACTTCTATTGTCTTCCGTATTATCAGTATAAGTTTTATAAGCCTTCAATTTATTTTCAACAGGCTTAAAATTTCAGATTCAACATTTTACTCAACTTTAAATTATTCAATTCAATAAATTAATTATCAAATAAATTGTGATATTCGTAATTCAAGCTAAAATTACTCTATTGAATATTTAAAATCAATTAAATACCCCGATTCAAATGCTTCAAAATTCCGGGTCGTCACAATGTTATATTTAATCATATATACAAACTATCTTGATTTCAAATAAAATTTAAAAAAAACATTTCAAACCCTTTTTATTAAATCTTGTTTTAAACTTACATTATCTATCTTGTGTTTAAAATTTAAAATAGCTCTTGAAAACGGGTTTTCTATATAGTTAAATAGGATTTGACTTTAACTACCCTTTAAAAATTATTGGATTCAAATTAATGTCTCCTAATTACTATACACATATATATAAACTTATATGTATATACTTGAAATTTCCAACCTTATAATGACTGCATAAATTTATGTATGTGTTAACCTTCTATAAAATTTATCATTTCTAAAAATTTATAAATGCAATATTCATTATAGTTTTCAAATCTGTTTAGATATATCCCGGCATATATATATATATATATATATATATATATATATATATATATTTGTCAGGATTCTATAGTTTAATCAGATGAAATCAGTGTCTCCATATTTTAAAATCAGTTAGTTATCCAATTAATAGATTTTCAAAATCTGGGTTATCACATTCCTCCCCCCTTAGAATCTTTTCGTCCTTGAAAAGGAACGAAGCCAGAATTTATCAAAATTCTTATATCGGATAAATTACTCTTTGAATATTTTTAAACTATAAACTCCCTTTTTAATAAATTTTAAAAAAAAAACACTTTTAAAATCTACATAGTATTATAAGAATAATCTTATAAAAATAATTTTTTATAATATTATGTCTCAACAAGTCCATCCTCATTCTCATAGAAATTCGGTCATACGTTGATCATGCGTATGACTAAAGATCTACAAGTACTTAGCAGACCCATTGTCAACACCCAGTGAAAATACTTGGAAAATAATTTTATTGAAAATATAGAAAACATTGTTGAAAATAGAGGAAATATCTTAGGTGAGAATGCTTGGGAAATCATCACTCCCATCCATGGTCGCGGTTACATCCTGGGTTACGTTGCCATCACAGCAAAAGTCCATGTAACTGTAGGCACTCCGCGCCCCTCGATTACGCCAAGGAACCCACGGTAGATCGCAGTTACATTCTAGGGTTACGTTGCCACCGCAGCAAAAGTCCATGTAACTGTAGGCATCAACGCCCTTGATTTTTGCTGCAAAAAATGAAACTTCTCCACTCCCACATAGGTCGTAGTTTACCGATGTAAAATCAAATGTAGACTGTTGGCTCTCAACGGCACAAATGACTTTTACTATGTCACAAAAGGTCGCTGTCTACCGGTGTAAAATCGAACGTAGACTGTTGGCTCTTAGCGGCACACACGACTTTCGCTATGGTCTGCAGTAGATCACAGTGATATTGAGTTAAACCGTCATCACAACATAACTCAAATGCCTCTATAGGCATCAGCGCCCTCGACTTTCGCTACATAATACACATAATCCTCAGGAACTAGTTTTGTCCGGACTCCTCACATGATCAACTTTAGAACCTCCGCCTTTGAGGCTCAAGGCAGTACCAACCTATGGTACTCCTCAGAAGTTCATTCTAAGGGAGTGCCTTTTTCCCCAGAGCCATTTTCAAAACACTTTATACTGTACACATATAGTATCTTCCACATCATACACCTAGTATGAATCTCATATAAATCTCCTTTCACAAAATCGATTATCCCAAAATCGATAATTCTCAAATTAGGCTTTCCAAATTCCAAAATTGACTTTTCCCAAAAATCAAAAGCCTTTCCAAAGTCCATAGGTTCCAAAAACCTTCGCCCAAAATCCTTATAAGATCCTTTATATATATGTAGATATATATATATATATACATACATACATACATATATATATATATATATATATATATATATATAAATTTTTAAAACCATTGGATCATTTCAAACTTGTATAAAACTCCTTTTATACTTCAAATATTTTCAAAACCCTTTCTTCTGGCTTTAGATTCAACAAGGGGAAATTTATCTTATATAACAAAGATATATAACTTTGTTTATTCCAAATCAAACATTCAAATTTAATTACTCTACAAAGTCACTTACCAGTTTACTTACTTCCATAAAGTAAATTTTTACCATAGAATTATCCAATTTCCACTTTACTTCATCATATATTTCACAAAATATACGTTTCATTTCAAAAACCATATCACATTTCTTATCCACAAATTCCCGGTATCAATTTCAATCAAATCCGTACGATGTTCACATATCATCCGTACGCTATATCAATCTGATTGCTCACTCGATTACACAATTTCACTTCCAAACTAGTATTGTCCACCCGACTTCCTAGTGCGGACTCAGATCTAGTTTCTTGATCAGAAACCGTCATTCTCCTTGCATAGCCATAACTATGATAGAGAATATACAGAACCAATCAACAATCCATATCCAGGTTCGCCGTCGAAAATCGAGTGAAAAATCCCAACTCGGATCGATATACTATCTCGAAATTCTGTGCTCGAATCCGGATCAAATCACCATGCGAATAGAATATTATGCGTACATTCTATGTATTTATCTTTATTGATTATTAGCCAATCAATTCTCTTTCTATTCACCTTCACTTTGATTTCGTTCACTTACTCACAATTGCTTATATTCTCATTTGGATTACCACTTTAATCATTATCTCAATTGGTAATTTAATCATAAACAGTTTGAACTCTATCTAGCTTAAATTTAGAAAATAGCTTGAAAACTTTTAAAATAGATAAGTAGTTGAAAATTAATTTTTAATTTGTAAAATATCTGCAAAATAGTTAAGTAGTTGTAAAATAGTTGAAAAATAGACAAATTGTTATGGAAATATTAAATTATTGCTAAATAGTTGTAAAATAGTAATTAGTTATAAAGTAGTTGAAAAACAGTAATTAGTTTATAAAATAGTTGCAAAATAGTTAAATAATTCCAAAAGTAGTTATAAAATAAGTATAAAATAGTTTGGAAAAATAGATTTATATGAAAACAATTTATTTTGAAAACAGTCCACAGCCAAACTATTCAACTTTCCAATCTCCATTTTCATCAACTCAATTTAAATTTTCACTTCCATTTAAATTGACTCAATCCCAACTTAAACAACTTCAATTTCCATTGAAATTGATTTAACCCCCAATTCAAGTTGAATTAATCCTCAATTCCCTGTTTGAATTTGAACTCATTCAACTTCAATTGCATTTCAAAATCCAATTCAAATTTCCATTTGAAATTTTAAACTTATCCATCCTCAATCATAATTCCAATTAATTCAAATAAATTAAAATTGAATCAATTTCAATTTTCAATTTCAATTCTTTTTAATTCCAGTTTGAATTTAATCCCAATTCAAGTAGAATTATCCTTGATTCTTTCCAAATTCAAATCAAATTCCATTTGAGTTTAAAACTATTCAACTTTAATCACAAATACAAATTATTTAAATCAAATTTCAGTTTGAACTAATTTCAAATTCAATCTCACTTTAAATCATCTTGAATTATATAAATTCGAGTTAAATTTCAAATGTTGGTTTAACCTTTTAAAACAGATTATCCTTTATTTTCAAAGTCTTTGAACAATTTAATTCTTAATCCAAAATTCAAAATTCTATTTTAAATTGCCTTTATTTCTCCATAAACCTATTTCTAGGTTCAAATAAAAATTCAAATCCTTTTTAAACAATTTAATCTTTGTAATCCAATTTATTACCCAATATCAATTTTGAAACCAATCCTTAACAATTTACATTTCCAAGTTCCTTTTGAGCATTTGAATCTTAATTTCAAAGTGATTCCATCTTCTTAATTTCAAATTAAAGTTTAATTTCCCTTTTTATCTCACTTTTTATCTCAATAATGGATATATTACCATACTCCATTTCTTCATTCATTTAAACAAATCAAATTCACAGTTTTAAGATTATTAATAACAATAGGATAATATTATCCAAATTATTTTAAAATATTCATCCATATTCTATTTTCCAGATCTCAAACCCATTTTGAGATCGCACAAACCCCTAATTCAAATCAACTATTTAACTTTCCAAGTTAAATCTCAATTTTCATCTTGAAATTTCCAAATCAGGTTGTTCATTCAAACTTATTTAACTTTCCCAAAGTAAAATTCAATTTACTTAATCCAGCTAGCCTTACCAAATTTGAATTCCCACTTCAAATTTTAAACTTCACATTAATAATCTTCCCACTTATAAGTTCAAAAAAAAACTTATCACTTTGGGTATCTCATCTCATTCCAAATTTAAAACTCAACATTTAGAGTTTATTTCAAACTATCTTTGATATTAGGTATATCCACACATATATACATATTACTTCTTGGCCCACCAAACCAAATTTGAAAATTTAAACCACCTTTGGTTTTTAATTCAAAACAAATTTCTTTAAATTTTCAATCAACTCTTGTTTGAAATAGGGTCCTTTCATTCAAATACATTAAATAACATTTCTTTATCTCTTTGAAACAATTTTCAAATTTCGGACCCAGATTTAAAACTTCACAATTCAGATCATCTTCAATTCCAATTTATAAGTCATACTTGCCTAAATGTTTTACTTTCCTAAAACACTTCATTTTGTTTCCTCATTAATACGCATTTTATTATCAAACACAACAATCATTTATGATAATAACCAAGGAAACGAAATCATTATTATCTTATTATGAAACTCTTCTCCAAATTCAAGATTATATTTTCAGTTCGAATCCATTTCAAACTTGTCTTTATTCAATTTTAGTGGTTGTATTTCTATTACCCCTTAATTCTTATTATTGCTTTTAATTCAATTAATACAACAACCAATTTCCTTAATATAATAGAAAATCTATTGCTTAATAAACTAATATAAGATTCATTTACTTTTGAAACCATTTTAAAATCTTTATGTAAGAAAATAACAAGTACGCTCTCTTATATATATAAACTCAACTCATTCTAGGGTTCTATTGACACTATCCTTAATTAGTAATCCCACCAGAGCCAAGGTTCCCACTTAACCTTCAGCGCTGATACCAAATGTAAAGACCCGGAATTTTCGATTCCGAAAATTACAGATAGTTAGAGAAAAGAAGAAAAGAGATAGAAGAAGAAGAACAGAAACACCAAAGCACAATCTAACATTTGTAGCAGAGAAAATATAATATCAATAATATCAGTTTACAAAGGAGAACTGTACTTGTCAAATTACACTTTAATACATCAGAGTTACAACATACACAGACACTGGACAGATACAATCCACATGTCCCAGATAAACTACAATATCACAGAGGAAAACTGTAATGACCCGTAATTTTCGATCCCGAAAATTCCAGATAGTTAGGAAAGAAGAAATAAATAGAAGGAGAAAACAGAAAACAAGACACAGAATCTCACATTCGTAGCGGATCAGTATAATATCAAATAATAACAGTTATACAAAGGAAAACTGTACTTATCAAATTACACTTTAATACATCAGAGTTACACATAAACACAAATACAGGACATATACAATCATGTCTCAGATACTACAATATCACAGCAGAAACTCTACATACGTTCTTGTCATCCAGCTCGCCTCCTGAGCTCCAAAACGTCCTTACTTGAAAATATGTAATACTCGGTCTGACCCGAGCATTACATCAAAGTAACACCCAGGTCGGGCTGGAAACCACATGAGTAAACCCATTTAACATGAAATTTCAAATTCATAATTTTATTCAAAAAACGGGTAACTCGTACTTTACTACGACTTCTCAACTTATTATGGACAAGTCTTTTCACACATCAATTTCTAAGTACCAAGCTTAGATTAAATGGTTCAATTTACTTAAATCATTCCATTCCAGCCTATGGATTTCACATATCAATCTATAAAGAATCAAAGTGGTTCGGGTATTTACTAATACCCGACTCCGGTCATTTCGAATCCAATGTCATCTTAACTCAAGTTATTCAAGTGATTACAATTTAATTTAAATACTAGATGTCACCTTTACATAGTAATTCATCATTGATGGATAACCACATTATCACTCTTCAAACCAATCACATCACAAACATTTCATATCAGAAATATAAATCAACCATTTATAAGCAAGTTGAATTAGTCACACCATAAATTAAATTAATTACTTTAATTACTTTCAATGCTGCTTACTCATCATAAATTAAATTTAAAGAACTTAATTAATCATCCCTTAATTATCATCTCTAATTATATTAAGTAATTAGCCTTTAATTAATTATCCAAATTGATTAACCTTCACCATTTCACATCAATTCCATTTATCTTTAATTAATTACTCAAATTAATTATTCCATAATCACTATCATTGATTAATTATCCTTTAAATTAATCATACTCGTTAACTAACTAACCCTTAATTAATTTCCCTAATTAATTAGTTCGTTAATTAACTACACTAAGTAATTAAACCTTAATTACTTCCCTTAGGTAATTTTCCTTTAATTACTTCAATCAAGTAATTATCTCATTGATTAACTATCCTCAAATAGTTTAATCTTTAATTTATTAATTAAATTAATAAATCCTTAAAAAATTTATCCTTTAATTATTAATTAATTTAACCCTTAATTACAAATTAAATTAATTAATCCCTAACAAATTAATTCTTAACAAATCAATTCTTTAAATTACTTACCCGATGTAATTATCATTTATTAAATCACATCTATTAATTATTCTTTAATTAAAGTAATTATCTTCAATTAATTTCATTAATTAATTAATTACAACAATCAACCCTTAATTATTTTTATTAATCTCTTAATTGTCTAACAATTAATTACTCTTTAATTACTTTATTGATTGATTAACCTTAATCATCCAAACTTAAAGGATAGGTCATTTACCTTAATCAACTTCTTAATTATCATTTAAAATCTTATTAATTAAGTAAACTTTAAGAATTAACTTACTAAGTTAAATGATTAATTCAACTTAATTAATCAATCATTTAAATAAATACTTTATTTATCAAAGAATGATTAAGCGTATTATTAAAAACTTAGTTATGTTTAACAATAAAAAATTTTGCTTCAATTTATCCTCACCTGATACAAAACCCAAGATTCCTCAAACCCAACACAGAGTTCCATACTTCTTCTCTTTTTTCATTTCTTTATTTTTTTAAACTTGTCTAAATAAATAATGAAACAGTTACAGGATTATCTCAAAACACGATCGACTCGATGGTTAACCCGAGAAAAACTTCTTCCAGCTCAAGTTCTTCCCGAGACAATCTTCATCTTCACAAAACACTGATACCCAAACCATTATGCATGTACACAGAGGCACTCGTCCCCTCCGATCATCATTACCATCACCCATCAGTCAATCCCGATCTAAATACTCGACAACAACCACTCGTGCTTCCAATCAAACTCGATATCAAAATCGAGCTTGCATGAAACCCAACTGGAAGAACCATCACCAAAGATTCCCTTAATGCTACCACCTCCGGCCGCTAGACCTCTCGATACTCCGATCATCTCTTCTTCACATGCCCACGCACCTATCCCCTACTCGTGACCTCGCCCGAAGCTCTGTCGACGTTGCAGCGACCAAATCCACGATATCGACCCAAAACTAACCCAAATCCTACTCTGACGATTTACCTCCAACGTGGAGAACTAAAAATTCAGCTACAAATTTTGCCAACAATGTCAATCCCCACACTAACCTCAGAATTGATCCCAAGTCCCCTGAATTTCCCGATCAAGAGGAAATGCTCGTAACCCATTTTTTGTTCAATTCATCATTTCTCTCGATTATCAAGTCTAAAAAACATGATTTAAATTTTAAAAATCATAAATTTCAATAACTCATCAGATCAAAAATTTGAATCATCCAAAGATTAATATCGAGATCTTGATCTGTTTTAATTTTTATTGTTCTTCTTCCTTTTTTAGCTAGCTTCAGATTTAATCTGGAAACCTTTTTTTCTGAAATTTATAATATTAATATAACAAACAAATTTCTTTTATATATTGAAGTCTTAAAAATATCAGATGCAGAATAGTAAATTTTTTTGGGATACTATTTGCAATGTAAGTGAAGAACAGAACAAAACACCTCAGAACAGATGGGCACTCAAATATATACTCATAATATACATACATATGAAATCATATAAATCAATCAAACAAACACTTTTTATAATTTGCTTAAAATTTACTACATGCAACAAGGTTCAAAACAGATTTGAATTTTTTACTCACTTGTTTGGTGATGAACAGAGAGCTGGAAGAAAAAGCTTTGATCTGGGGTTTTGTTTTAATCTGACTCTTATACGTTATAACCCAGATATGCTTAGTTAAAGAGAATTAGAATTAAAATGTTAATTGGGTCTGTTAAGACCAGACAGAGACATGCACAAGAGTACCTACAGCAAAATCAAACTATATACCCAGGCAATCCATGCAGGCAAATATATCAAGATACTTTTCGACTATCAATTGCAAACATTTATTAACTAGAAATTTGGGCTTTAATAAGGCAGACTTACTCACTTGTTTGTGGAATAGAGAAACACAGAAGCCTTTGAAGTTAAAACTGCACTTGAAATTGAAACAACAGGCTTGCATATCTTTATTTGTTGATCTTGAACTTGAACCATTGCTTTAAGTCTTTTGCTTAGCTTGGTTTCAAATTTGTAAAAGTTGAAAAAATATTGTTGCTGGGTTTGATTACTGTTTGAATTAATTTCTGGGTTGAGTTTGTTCTACTGACTTGTTCTTTTCTGTTTTGTTTATGTTACAGGTTTGTTTTCATTTGATCTGATTTCTTTGTTTTGATTTAGGAAATGAGCTGTTAAAAGAAATGAAAGAGATGGATGGAGATGATTATATAACCTATTCTATTTTTATTAAATAATTTTAAAAGACATAAAAGAAGATAATGACACTTGTAAAAATAATTTACACTTGTAGTTACATTTTAAATTGTTTACACTTGTAATAAAGCATAAGAATTAGTTTACATTTGAAATTTTATGTATTAGTATGTTTTTAATGTATATTTATAACATTTTCCATTTAGTAATTACTTTCCTTAATCTATATAAATATGATATTTTAAAGAAAATAATGTAAATCAAATTATATACTAAAAAAATCATATTCATATATATTTTATAATTTATTTTAATATATTTATTCTTTGAATTTCTAATTTCAAATTGAAATTCTAATTTAAATTAAACATCAAATTTAAAATCAACCCATATATATATAGATATATAATTAACACCACATTATTTGTTCTAAAGGAATAATTTGCCAATGATAAATAATTATTTAGTAGATTATCAAATAAATATTTATCTAGATATTTATAATTCAGCTTCTATTATATTTTCAAATTTATTGATAAACCTTCAGATATCTTTAATTATCTGAAATTTATTTATCTAACAAAACAATTTAAAATCTCAAAGGTGAAAACCAGTTAAAATATATAATTATCAAATGTCCAAAAACCCGGGTTATCACATCCCTCCCCCCTTTGAATCTTTTCGTCCTAAAAAAGGAACGAAGCCAGAATTTATAAAATTACTTAATATCAATTACTTCATGTTTTGAGAATTTTTAAAACACTTTAAAGTCTATATAATATTTCTAAAATAGTTTTATAAAAATACTATTTTATAACTCGATGTTTCAACTAGTCCATCCTTGTTCTCACAAAAATTCGGTCATACGTTGATCATGCGTAGGACTAAAAATGTATAAGTACTTAGTAGACCCGTTTTCAACACCTAGTGAAAATACTTGGAAAATATTTTGTTGAAAATATGGAAAATGTTTTTGAAAATAGAGGAAATATCTTTGGTGAGAATGCTCTGGAAATCATCACCCCCATCCATGGTCGCAGTTACATCCTGGGTTACGTTTCCATCGCAGCAAAAGTCCATGTAACTGTAGGCACTCCGCGCCCCTCGATTACGCTATGGAACCCTTAACAGATCGCAGTTACATTCCAGGGTTACATTGCCATCACAGCAAAAGTCCATGTAACTGTAGGCATCAGCGCCCTCGATTTTCGCTGCCAAAATGAAACTTCTCCACTCCCACATAGGTCGCAATCTACCGATGTAAAATCAAATACAAACTGTTGGCTCTCAGCAGCACACACGACTTTCGGTATGTTACATAGGTCGCAGTCTACCGATATAAAATCAAACGCACACTGTTGGCTCTTAGCGGCACACACAACTTTCACTATGATCTGCAGTAGATCATAGTGACATCGAGTTACACTGTCGTCATAGCATAACCCAAATGCCTCTGTAGGCATCAGTGCCCTTACTTTCGCTACACACTGCACAAAATTCCCAGGAACTAGTTTTGTCCCGACTCCTCACAGGATCAACTTTAGAACCGCCCCTTAGGGTTCAAGGCAGTACCACCCTGTGGCACTCCTGAGAAGTTCATTTCAAGGGAGCGCCTTTTTCCCCAGAGCCAATCTCAAAACACTTTATACTATACTCTTATAGTATCTTTCAAATCATACCTTTTATGATTTTCATCCAAATCTCCTTTACACAAAATTGATTCCCAAAATCGATAATTCTCAAGCTACGCTTTCCAAATTCCAATATTGATTTTACCCAAAAATCAAAAAGCCTTTCCAAATCCAAAGTTTCCAAAAACCTTTCTCAAAATCATTCTTATAAGATCCTTTACATATATATAACTTTAAAAATCTTTCGATCACTTCAGACTTGTATAAATTCTCTTTTCGAACTTCAAAAACTTCCAAAAATCCTTTCCTTCCGGCAATAGATTCAATAAGGGGAGATTTATATTTTATATAACAAAGGTATAAATCTTTGTTTATTCCAAATCAAATATTCAAATTCGATAATTCTATAAAGTCACTTACCACTTTACTTACTTCCATAAAGTAAATTTTTACCATAGAAATATCCAACTTCCACTTTACTTCATCACATATTTCACAAAATATATCTTTCAATTCAAAAACCATTTCACATTTCTTATCCACAAATTCCCAATATCAATTTCATTCAAATCCGTAAGATATACACATATCATCTTTACGTATACCAATCTGATCGCTTACTCTATCACATAATTTCATTTCCGAACTAGTATCGTCCACCCGACTTCCTGGTGCGGACTCAGATCTGGTTTCTTGATCAGAAACCGTCATTCCCCTTTCAGAGACATAACTATGATAGAGAATATCCAGAACCAATCGACAATCCATATCCAGGTTCGCCATAAAAAGTCGAGTGAAAAATCCCTACTCAGATCGATATACTATCTCGAAATTTTGTGCTCGAATCTGGATCAATTCACTATGCGAATAGAATAATATACGTACATCCTACGTACTTATCCTCATTTATTATTAACCAAATCAATTCTCTTTTCTATTCACATTCACTTACTAATAATTGCTTAAATCCTTATTTGGATTATCATCTCAATTCTTCTTTCAAATGGATATTTAATCATAAACAGATTGAACTCTGTCCAGCTTTAATTTAGAAAATAGCTTGAAAAATTAATAATAGATAAGTAGTTGTAAAATAATTATTAGTTTGTAAAATAGTTGAAAAATAGTTAAATAATTGTAAAATAGTTGGAAAATAGACAAATAGTTATAGAAATTATAAATAATTGCAAAATAGTTGTAAAATAGTAATTAGTTATAAAGTAGTTGAAAAACAGTAATTAGTTTATAAAACAGTTGAAAAATTATTAAATAGTTCCAAAAATAATTGTAAAACAAATATAAGATAGCTTTTAGGTTTAAAAATAAAAGTTGTATAGTAAATAGTTTGGAAAAATTGATTTATATTAAAACAATTTCTTTTGAAAATAGTCCAGAGCCAACCTGTTCGACTTTCCGATCTCCATTTCCAGTTAATTTCCCATCAATTCAATTTAAACTACCACTCTCATTTAAATTGACTCAATAACTTCAATTCCCATGGAAATTGATTTAATCCCAATTTAAGTAGAATTAACCTCAATTTCTTTCCAAATTCAAATCAAATTCCATTTGAATTTTAAACCTATTCAACTTTAAACACAATTCCAAATTATTTAAATCATATTTCAATTTGGACAAATTTCAAATTCAATCTTACTTTAAATCATCTCAAATTATATAAATTCGAGTTAAACTTTCAAATGTTGATTTAATTCCCTCAAATTAACCTTTACTTCTTCATAAACCTATTTCTAGGTTCAAATAATAATTCAAATCCCTTTTAAACAACTAAATCTCTAAAATTCAATTCATCACCAAATTTCAATTTTGAAACCAAACCTTTGAAGTTTTATCTTAAACATTCAAATCTTAAGTCCAAAATGATTCCATTTTATCTTAATAATGGATATATTACCACATCATATTTCTTCATTTATTTAAACAAATCCAATTTCAGCTTAAAGATTATCAATAACAACAGGATGGTATCATTCAAATTATTTTTAAACATCCACCCGTTTTCAATTTCCAGATCTCCAACCCATTTTGAGATCACACAAACTCCCAATTCAAATTAAGCAATTAACTTTCCAAGTTAAATCCCACTTTCATCTTGAAATTTCCAATTCAGGTTGCTTGTTAAATTATTTAACTTCCCGAAGTTAAATTCTATTTACTTGATCCAGCCAACCTTACCCAATTTGAAATCCCATTTCAAATTTTAAACTTCAAATTAATAATCTTCCCACTTATAAGCTAAAAAACCTATCACTTTGGGTATCACATCTCATTCCAAATTTAAAACTCGACATTTAGAGTTTATTTCAAACCATCTTTGATATTATGTATATTCGTCATACATACATATTTATTTCCTTTACACACCAAATTACATTTAAATTTTAAACCACCTTTGGTTTTAAATTCTAAACAAAATTCCTTTAAATTTTCAAACAACTCTAGTTTGAAACATGACCCTTCATTCAAATACATTAGATAAAATTATTTATTATTTCCTTATCACTTTGAAACAATTTTCAAATTCTGGACCCAGATTTAAAACTTCACAATTTAGTTCATCTTTAGTTCCAATTTATAAGTCATACTTGCCTAAATGTTTTACCTCCCTAAAACATTTCATTTTGCTTACTTATTAATACACATTTTGTTAGTAAACACAACAATCATTCAAGATAATACCCAAGATTATCATTTTTGGATACCAATTTCTTTTTATCTTATCCTTACTTCTATAAATTCAAGATTTTAGTTCCAGCTTGGATCTATTTCAAACTTATCTTCATTACTATTTGGTTGTATTACAACTTAATTCTCATTATTAAATTATCAAATAATACAAAAACTAATTACCTTAGTATATAATGGTTAGAAGAATCATTGCTTTATATATAAACTTACATAAAAATCAATTACTTTCAAAACCATCATATAAGAAAATAACAAGTACGCTCTCTCATATATATATTACACTCAACTCATTTTAGGGTATCATTTACCCTACCCTTAATGAGTACTCCCACCAGAGCCAAGGTTCTCGCTTAACCTTCTACTCTGATACCAAATGTAACGACCTGTAATTTTTGATCTCGAAAATTCCAAATAGATAGGAAAGAAGAAAGAGATAGAAGGAGAAAACAGAAAACAAGACACAGAATCTCACATTCGCGGCAGATCAAAGTATAATATCAAATAATAACAGTTATACAAAGGAAAACTGTACTTATCAAATTACACTTTAATACATCAGAGTTACATATAAACACAAATACAGGACAGATACAATCATGTCTCAGATACTACAATATCACAGCAGAAACTCTCCATACGTTCCTGTCATCCAGCTCGCCTCCTAAGCTCCAAAACGTCCTTACCTGAAAATCTGTAACAGTTGGTCTGACCCGAGCATTATATCAAAGTAACACCCGGGTCAGGCTGGAAACTAGCATGAGTAAACCCATTTAACATGAAATTTCAAATTCATATTTTTATTTAAAACTCGGGTAACTCGTACTTTACTACGAGTTCTCAACTTATTATAGACAAAACTTTTCACACATCAATTTCTAAGTACCAAGCTTAGATTAAATGGTCCAATTTACTTAAATCATTCCATTCCGGCCTATTGATTTCACATATCAATCTATAAAGAATCAAAGTGGTTTCAGGTATTTACTAATACCCGACTCCGGTATCTTCGAATCCGATGTCATCTTAACTCAAGTTATTCAAGTGATTACAATTTAATTTTAAATACTAGATGTCACCTTTACACAGTAATTCATCATTAATGGATAACCACATTATCACTGTTCAAACCAATCACGTCACAAACATTTCATATCAGAAATATAAATCAACCATTTATAAGCAAGTTGAATTAGTCACACCATAAATTAAATTAATTACTTTAATTACTTTCAATCCTGCTTACTCATCATAAATTAAATTTAAAGAAATTAATTAATCATCCCTTAATTATCATCCCTAATTATATTAAGTAATTAGCCTTTAATTAATTATCCAAATTAATTAACCTTCACCATTTCACATCAATTCCATTTATCTTTAATTAATTACTCAAATTAATTATTCTATAATCACTTACATTGATTAATTATTCATTAAATTAATCATACTCATTAATTAACTAACCCTTAATTAATTTCCATAATTAATTATTTCATTAATTAACTACACTAAGTAATTAAACCTTAATTACTTCCCTTAGGTAATTTACCTTTAATTACTTCAATCAAGTAATTATCCTATTGATTAATTATCCTCAATTAATTTAATATTTAATTTATTAATTAAATTAATAAATCCTTAACAAATTTATCCTTTAATTATTAATTAATTTAACCCTTAATTACAAATTAAATTAATCAATCCTTAACAAATTAATTCTTAACAAATTAATTCTTTAAATTACTTACCTGAAGTAATTATCATTTATTAAATCACACCTATTAATTATTCTTTGATTAAAGTAATTACCATCAATTAATTTCATTAGTTAATTAATTACAGCAATAAACCCTTAATTATGTTTATTAATCTCTTAATTGTCAAACAATTAATTACTCTTTAATTACTTTATTAATTAATTAACCTTAATTATCCAAAACTTAAAGGATAAGTCATTTACCTTAATCAACTTCTTAATTATCATTTAAAATCTTATTAATTAAGTAAATTTTAAGAATTAACTTACTAAGTTAAATGATTAATTCAACTTAATTAATCAACCATTTAAATAAATACTTTATTTATCAAAGAATGATTAAATGTATTATTAAAAACTTAGTTATGTTTAACCACAAAACAATTTGCTTCAATTTATCCTTACCTGATAAAAAACCCAAGATTCCTCAAACCTAACATAGAGTTCCATACTTCTTCTCTTTTTTATTTATTTAAAAACTTGTCTAAATAAATAATGAAACGGTTACAGGATTATCTCAAAACACGATCGACTCGATGGTTAACCCGAGCCAAACTTCATCCAGCTCGAGTTCTTCCATAGACAATCTTCATCTTCACAAAACACCGATACCCGAACCATTGTGCGCGTACACAGAGGCACTCGTCCCCTCCGATCATTAGTACCGTCACCCATCAGTCAATCCTGATCTAAATACTCAACAACAACCACTCGTGCTTCCAATCAAACTTGATATCAAAATCGAGCTTGCATGAAACCTAAACTGGAAGAACCATCATCAGAGATTCCCTTAATGCTACCACCTCCGGCCACCAGACCCTTTGATACTCTGATCATCTCTTCTTCACATGCCCATGCACCTATCCCTTACTCGCGACCCAGCCCGAAGCTTTGTCAACGTCACAGCGACCAAATCCCCGATATCGACCCAAAACTAATCCAAACCCTACTCCGACGATTTACGTGGAGAACTAAAAATTCAGCTACAAATTTTGCCAATAATGTCAATCCCCACATTAAACTCGGAACTGATCCCAAGTCCCCTGAATTTCCCGGTCAACAGGAAATGCTCGTAACCTATTTTCTATTCAATTCGTCATTTCTCTCAATTATCAAGTCTAAAAATCATGATTTAAATTTTAAAAATCATAAATTTCAATAACTCATCAGATCAAAAACTTGAATCATCCAAAGATTAATATCGAGATCTTGATCTGTTTTAATTTTTGTTGTTCTTCTTCCGTTTTTTTGCCAGCTTCAGATTTAATCTGGAAACATTTTTTTTGAATTTTATAATCATAATATAACAAAAAAATTTCTTTTATATGTTGAAGTCTTAAGAATGTCAGATGCAGAACGGTAAAAAAAATTTTGAATCCTATTTGCACTGTAAGTGAAGAACAGAACAAAACACCTCAGAACAGACAGGCACTCAAATATATACTCATAATATACATACATATGAAATCATATAAATCAATCAAACAAACACTTTTTATAATTTTCTTAAAATTTAATGCATGCAACAAGGTTCAAAACAGATTTGAATTTGTTACTCACTTGTTTGATGATGAACAGAGAGCTTAAAGAAAAAGCTTTGATTTGGGGTTTTGTTTTAATCTGACTCTTATACGTTATAACCCAGATATGCTTAGTTAAAGATAATTTGAATTAAAATGTTAATTGGGTCTGTTAAGACCAGACAAAGACATGCACAAGAGTACCTACAGCAAAATCAAACTATATACCCAGGCAATCCATGCAAGCAAATATATCGAGACACTTTTCAACTATCAATTGCAAACAGTTATAAACTAGAAATTTGGGCTTTAAGAAGGCTGATTTACTCACTTGTTTGTGGAATAGAGAAACACAGAAGCCTTTGAAATTAAAACTGTACTTGAAATTGATACGGCAGGCTTGCTCATCTTGATTTGTTGATCTTGAACTTGAACCATTGCTTTAAGTCTTTTGCTTAGCTTGGTTTCAGATTTGTAATAGTTGAAAAAAATTGTTGCTGGGTTTGATTACTATTTGATTTGATTTCTAGGTTGAGTTTGTTCTACGGACTTGTTCTTCTCTATTTTTTTATGTTATAGGTTTGTTTTCCTTTGATCTGATTTCTTTGTTTTGATTTAGGAAATGAGCTGATAAAAGAAATGAAAGATATGGATGGAGATGATTATATAACCTATTCTATTTTTATTAATTGATTTTAAAAGAAATAAAAGAAGATAATGACATTTGTAGAAATAATTTACACTTGTAGTTACATTTTATAATTGTTTACACTTGTTATAAAGCACAAGAATTAGTTTACATTTGTAATTTTGTGTATTAATATGTTTTTAATATATATTTATAATATTTTCCAATTAGTAGTTACTTTCCTTAATCTATACAAATGTGATATTTTAAAGAAAATAATATAAATCAAATTATATACTAATAAAATCATATTCATATATATTTTATAATTTATTTTAAGATATTTATTCTTTGAATTTCCAATTTCAAATTCTAATTTAAATTAAACATCAAATTTAAAATCAACCCATATATATATAGATATATATTTAACACCACATTATTTGTTCTAAAGGAATAATTTTCCAATAAAAAATAATTATTTAGTAGATTATCAAATAAATATTTATCTAGATATTTATAATTCAGCTTCTATTATATTTTCAAATTTATTTATAAACCTTCAAATATCTTTAATTAACTGAAATTTATTTATCTAACAAAATAATTTAAAATCTCAAAGGTGAAAACCAGTGAAAATATATAATTATCAAATCCAAAATCCCGGGTTATCACAAAAATGCTCTATATGTTCCTGCCATCCAGTTCGCCTTCTGAGCTCCAAAACATCCTTTCCTGAAAATCTGCAATACTCAGTCTGACCCGAGCATTACATCAAAGTAACACCCGGGTCAGGCTGGAAACCAGCGTGAGCAAACTCATCTAATGAGAAATACCAAAGCATAAAACTTATTTAAAACCCGGGTAACTCGTACATCACCACAAGTTCACAACTTGTTATAATCAACCCTTATATTCACAGATCGATCCCTAAGTACCCTTACTTAGTTTAAACGGTCCAGTCATTTAAATTAATCCCATTCCAACCTATTGGTTTCACCAATCAACCTTTAAAGCATTATCGAAGATTTTGAATCGAAGTGGTTTCGGGTACTTACCGGTACCCGACCCCGGTCTCTTCGGATCCCATGTCATCTTACACACATTATTCAAATGAAATTACAATTCAAACTTTAAATACATGGTGTCACTTTTATACTGCAATTCGTCATTGATAGATAACCACATTATCACTATTCAACCCAAACAGATCATATCACAAACCATTTCATATCCTATCACGAAGCATCACAATCACATACCAGGGATATCAAATAATCCAAAGTGTTCAATATCATTCAATTATTCATAAGCAAGATTAATCAGTCTCACTATTTCTAGTTAATTTAAATTAATTGAATTAATTACTTTGATCACCTTTAATCCCTGCTTACTTATCAAAAATTAATTACAACTATTAACTAAATCATCCTTGAATTACCCATTAATCATCCATAATTACTTTCATTAAGTAATTATCCTATTTGTTAATTATTCTTAATTAATCATCCTTTAATTATTTATTAATTTAACTAATTAGATTAATTAACCCACAACAAATTAATTCTCTAATTACTTACAATTAAGTAATTATCATTTATTAAATCACATTTAGTAATTATCCATAATTACCCACCTTAATTAATGTCTTTAAGTAATTGTTCTTTAATTACCTCATTTAGTAATTATCATTAACTAATTACTTTAAGTAATTTGAACTTTAATAAATAAATTATCTTTTAATTAATAAATCACATTAATAAATCAATCCTTGAAATTGATTACTCAAATTTATTTAACCTTTAAATTAATTTCCTTAATAATTTAAATTAATTAATTATACCCCTAAATTATTCTTATACATAATTGTTTAAGTAAATCAAGTTAGATTTCAAATCTTTATCCCTATAATTTATATTGCATATTATTTGAAATCTCGATTACACTTTACTTTGGATAGCTTGTCTAATAAATTTCTTTTATGCTTTAGAGAACTTGATTAAAAATCTACATTGGAAGCTTATCTAAAATCAGTTAAATTTAAGCAGACCGAAGCCCAAACCCGATCTCAGCTATCATCTTCCTCCAAGTCTTCAATTGGTTTCCGGTCCAGATCCATTTCTAGGCACGAAACACACCATCGAACGACACAACATTTCCAACTGCAATCCAATACTCACGCGATTCAAATCTCGAGTTCACCCCAAGTAAAACGTCCTTCATCCTGAAGCAAACAACACAGCGACACAGGCAGACATTAGTTGATCCCTGTGCACGTGCACAAGTCAACGCAGGTGCTCCGGCCACCACTACCATGGCCGAAGAGTCACCGATGACCACTCCTCTCAATCTCGACCACCAGATTGATGATTCGAACTCGAAAATGAATTCGAGCTAAAAGAACCCAAACTGGAACCATCTTCTTCGACAATCTCATCTTGCCGATGACCACTCCATCCACCGGAGGCTTCGCCAATCCAGCCACAGCCTCTCCACGAGCCCTCGCTTCGTTCCTCTACGATCGATCACCTCTAGCTCACCCTCGACGACGAATTCGCCAAGTCCCCATCGTCAACTAAATGGGTTGTTAAACCCTAAATTCATTCAACCAGCTACCACCGTGATTGAAAAATTCAATGACCAATTTTGCCAACTCCGCCCACCTCCAGGCTAGCTCCAGCCACAAACTTGAAACCCCAAACTTCGCCGTTCACCAGAGAATACTCAAAACCCAATTTTCGACTAACATACAATTCTCTTGATTTAAAAGTCTAAAAATCATGATTTTTCTTTTAAAAACCCTAGATTTCGAAATCAAGTCCAGTTATATACTATATTCCAAAAATTATTAAAGTCAGATATTTTCTATGATTAAGATCCCACTGTTCTTCCTGCTTTTTTTTAAAACTAGCTTGAAATTTTACCTGGAAATGATTTTAGATCAAACTTCTTATCATTACATACAAGTTTTGTATATATACCCAAGTTTAAAATGAATCAAGGAAAGAAATATTTGAATCTGATCAAGTTTTAGAAACTGTATAACTAGAACATAGTGTTCATTTTTTCCAGACATGCACAACATAAAATCATGTATATATATACATGCAATTCATATAAATAAACATGCAATACTTAACATATTATGTTTCAAGTAATCACTACAGGCAACAGGATTTTTATATAGATTTAAACTTGATCTACTCACCTATTTTGAAACAGAGAATAGCTGATAAACTTTTTCCTTTGAACAGGAAATTTGAACTGCTCTTGATTTCGATCTGCTTACAGATCTGGATTTGAGACTACTACTTGTTTTTGCTCAGGTTGACCTTGAAGAAATTGAACTTGTTGTATTTTTTTGGTTAAAAGATAAAAGAAGATGAAAATAGGAGATGATAAAAGAGATAGCCTGGTTTTCTTTCTAAACACATAATCATATTTTTAAAATAAAAAAACAAGATTGCCACTTGTCATGCATGATATCCCAAATTACAAATGTTTTTAAATTCGTTATTGCATTAATTACTTATGTTTTAAATAAATCATATGTTATGTTATATTTATTCATATATACAAACTATCTTGATTTCAAATAAAATTTTAAAAAACGTTTCAAACCCTTTTTATTAAATCTTGTTTTAAACTTACATTATCTATCTTGTGTTTAAAATTTAAAATAGCTCTTGAAAACGGGTTTTCTATATAGTTAAATAGAATTTAACTTTAACTGGCCTTTAATTAATGTCTCCTAATTACTATACACATACACACATGTATACACTTACATGTATATACTTGAAATTTCAACCTTATAATGTCTGCATAAATTTATGTATGTGTTAACCTTCTATAAAATTTATCATTTCCAAAAATTTATAAATGCAATATTCATTATAGTTTTCAAATCTATTTAGATATATCCAGATATATATATATATATATAATTTTTTCTTGTCAGGATTCTATTGTTTAATCAGATGAAATCAGTATCTCCATATTTTAAAATTAGTCAGTTATCCAATTAACAGATGTTCAAAATCTGGGTTATCACATATACTCAGTTAATTAATAGGTTGATTTACTATCCTTTTTGAGTTTCGTCTCCTACACGTCTCATTGCTTTCCTTATGGTCATGCCAACTGAATAACTGAAGCAAACAATACTCAACTACACGGTGATTGATTATTCTATCTCCCACACAAGATTTGTACTCTGAATAAATTACCTACCAAGATTTATATTCACTAACTCGGTTAAAACATAGTAAAGGACTCACCTTACAAAGCACACATCTTCTTCTCCTTCTGTTCTTCTTCCCCAACGTACAAAATAATGCTTCTTCTATAATTACTTTTATAAAGTTTGGATGGCTTAGTTCAAAAAATATGCATGAAATTAAGATATTTTGAATTATAAAAAATATAGGCAATATATATATAGTGACAAAATTAAACACAAAATGGTGACACAAAACATCTGAACCATTGGATTTTTTTGTCTTTATAGAAAGGTGGAACTCGGAGGGCAATCCAACGGTGGAGATTCTTTGTGTCACCAATTATGTCTAAATAGACTTTCCCATATATATATATATATATATATATATATAAGTTACGTATATATCTAAGGAGGAAGTGAATGATATGTGTCATTTTCTTATGGTTATTCATTCCCCTCACATTCCACGTCATCATGGTCATTTAAATTTGGTAGTGCTCCTAGTTTGTCTTTTAAGAGGAGCTTTATTAACGTGTTCACTTGGCTTAACATCTGTAGCTTGCACCGCCATTTCTTTCACGTAATCTTCATTATGCTACAGCATTTGCTGTGCATCTAAGTTTTCAGGCGGCTCTATTTCTTCCTGAATAATTTCTTCTAAATTATCGATAAGGAATGTTTCTTGGAATTCATCAGTAGCAGGCTTAAATTCATCTTTATCTTTTGTGATGTTGCATTGAGATTCTCGTTTACTGTGTATTGTTGTGTTATGTATGCAGGTACCCTTTTGCTATTGTCCATGTATATCAGATGGGTGTGAAGGGATGCTACCCTCAGTCATTTTTGCTGATTCAATTGTTTCATATATATGTTATATATATATATATATATATATATATATAGGAGGCGGCTATTTAGACACAAAATTAGACATAAATTGGGGACACAAAAATTCATGGTCGTTGTATATTTTTGTCCTTATACGGGAGGTGGAAATCAGGGGGTAATCCAATGGTGCAGATCCATTGTGTCCCCAATTGTGTCTACATTTTGTATCTAAATAGACTTTTCCATTGGTGACACAAAGAATCTCCACCATTGGATTGCCTCCTGAATTCCACCTTTCCCATAAAGACAAAAAAATCCAATGGTCCGGATGTTTTGTGTCACCATTTTTTGTTTAATTTTGTCATCATTTATATATATATATATATATATATATAGTCACACATATACGTACTAATACTAATTCCTTGTGCACGTGTTAATACTGGGTATTTTTTATGATGAAAACTGTTTTAGTACTTTACTACTTTCTTACTTATACGAGCTTAAAGTACTTTCTTTTATAAAAATATACATCTCCCTGTACAACAAAGTACAGTTGAACTAAACTTCACTTGCTTAGACAGTCATGTGGTAGTATCATTGCCCTTTATACTCAATACTTCTGTAACAACCCAGTATTTTTAAAATTTATTTTTATTTGAATTTATTTCAATTTGAAATTTTTTTAGAAATTATTTACTGAAAATTTTGTTTTAAAATATTTTTAGAAGTGAAGTAGGAATTTTTCTAGAGTCAATGGTAAAATTTTGAAATTTTCATGCCCTGTTTTCCATTTTTAAATAATTTCTTTAGTTCTTTTTCTATTTTTCTCCAATTCAATTATTTATCTCATTTTAGAATGAAAAATGAAGTAGATAATTTTCTAAGGCTAGTGGTGACTTATTTGTAATTTTAGAACACTTTTGAAATTTTAAGCAATTTCTTTAATTCGTTTTCTATTTTCTTTAAATTTAATTATTTATTTTACTTTGTTTCAGTTTTAAATACATTTGCTAAATTTTATTTTTGTTATATTTGAATTAAAGAAATGGTAAATTTAAGAGACAAGACTCTTCCTTTTCCTATGACTTTTCAAGTGCTTGACTTCTCATTTTCTTTTACCGTTCTCTCATTTACTTTTGGCCATGTATTTTCTTTTTACTAGCCGTGAGTTCATTACTTCTCACGCACAAAAAAAATTTACATCTCATTTCATTAACGACTAGAAGAAATTTGGGTAATGGCCTCCTCCTTACTTCTCTTCTTTTTCTTCTTATGTTTCATATTTTTGCCTAGTTTTCATGGATACTTTGATCGGCCTCTCCTCCATAGCCACGACCACCACCTATAATACCTCTTCCTTGTCATCATCATCACCCACCCCTTTGGTCTCGACCATGGCCGAGACCCCTATGATGATAAAATTTCTAAAAATCCAACATAAGCCTTGAAATCATGTTAGTTCGACCACCCCTTGCTTCATTCCTTCATCCACCACCATAGCCGCCACCATAGGCCGCCACCACCTCACTGACCAGACCACCATACACCCCTCCAGCCCTAACTAGACCCTACACTCCTCTGGCCGATACCAAGGACCCATGGCCGAACCACTTTGGTGAACCAAAACCACCCTATTTTGCATAAAACCCTTCACCTTCATGCTTTGTAACTCCTTCCCACATTCTAGCCTTTATGTCGTGCAACCTTGTGTCCAACCTAAACGAAAGCACGGTCAAGCTTGAGCCAAATGCACCCCTAGGCCATGCAAACAAATATAGAAAGCAAGGCAAAAGACTTTGTGTTCAAATACTTTTCATTTCAAAGTTATTTCATTTCATAGTTAATTGAATTTATAATTTTTTTTGATTTTGTTTGGGTTGTAACACAAGATTTGTAGCATTGGATCTAGCTCTCCACTCAAATCCGTAGTCTTGTCATTGTGCTTTGATTCTGTTGTGTCATTTGTATTGCAATCTCCAGCCATAGAGGTGAGTAAATCTCACACGACATTATATACTTATGCATATGTGAAGCGATAACAATTGAATGTGTAGAATCAAAAATGATGTTATAACTACCTGTGATTATTTATATATGATGTTAAACCTGTTAAATTACATGTCATCTCATCTGTTACTGATATATACTGTTGGACTATTTATTTTATCTGTTTCTCACACTACGAGTTCCCTGTTAGATTAGAAATCACTATGGGTTGAAATGATACATACCCGAACGGACTTTAGAATAGGGAAAAATCGTTATGGGCTGAAATGATAGGCCTAAACGGTTTTTATTTATTTTATTTTACGTGGGACTGCGGGTTTGAAATTATAGAACCCGGATTTTCTTTGTAAACTGCGGACTGAAATGATGTATATCCGAATCACTAGACCTAGGTTAGAAAACTGTATACAGGCCCGTGGTTAAATTTATTAAGTATTTGAATGTTTTAAATATTTTTAAAAGTGTAAAATTAAAAAATTTGATTTAAATTGGGTTTTAAATGTTTTAATAAAGAAATTTGATTTTTCTGTAAGTTAAAAATGTAATTTTAATAAATGGTAAAAGTGAATTTTTGGAAATATAACTTAAGTTGGAAAATTTGGAATTTTTGGTTTAAAATGAAAATTAAATTATATAAATAAATGGAAATTAAATTATATTGGAAAATGGAAGAAAAATATAAGTGTTAAGTTTTTTTGTTAGAAAGTGAAGAAAAGAAAATGTTACACTTGAATTTGTTAAGTGAAATTATTGAAAAATTTGATTTAATTATAAGAAATTTGTTTATAAAATTCATAAGTTAAAAGTAAGTTAAGCGAACATTTTTAAATTTTTAAATATGATTTTTATGATGTTTAAAGGGTTTAAATTGAAGTTTACTATTTGTTGGAAATACACTAAAATCTGAAAAATACTTTTTATAGTATTCAGAAATGCTATGGTTTCTGTAAATGAACTAAAACTGAATAAAAGAGGCTATCACAGCAGTTCTGAAATGTTGTAGTTGCTGTAGTAAATTAAAAAGGCTAAAGTTTGATAAACGCCTATTACAGCAGTTTTGTAAATGCTGTAGTGGTCTGCTGTCTTTGTTAAAATTCATTAAAACCTTAATTTGAAAACCTGAGCTATTACATCATTTCTGGAAATGCTGTCTTCGTTGTTTTAAACTGAATTTCAACTTAAACTGAGTTTTTAACAGCAGTTTTAGTGCTGTCTTTGCTGAATTAAAATGTGTTTCAAGTATAACTTATAACAGTTTTTTTTAAATGCTGCAAGAGGCTGAAATTTTAAATGTTTATGGTTTTTGACTTAGTAAACGAGCTCAGAATGGTTTGAAACTTTGAAAATTGAATACTTAACTTGAAAGAATAATAACTTCATTTTTAAATGATTTAAATGATTAAATTTAATTGTAAAATAAATCACTTTTAAAAGGTGATTTGAATTGAAATAAATGAATGTTGTCTTTGAATTTAAAAGAGTATTTAAATTGGATATTTGGATTTGAATTCAAATAATTATTTGAAAAGGAAGTTTTGAAAGATATGATATATTGATATATTGAAATGATTTGGAAATGATTTAATCTTTATTTGATAAAGATTTGGATTTTAAAGGGTATTATATTTTGAAGTATAAATTTTAGTTTTAAAAGTTATAACCACGTATTATAATAACGATTGGTTAGCAAAGAGACCGGGATGGGATATGGACATACTCTCTGTCGATACCGAAAACCACTTTGACAACCGTGTACGCAGTGGAGATTCCAGAATGAAGTAGGATGACGACGACGTTCTTTAGGTATATTACGTGGACCCGACTCCCGTGAGTTGTCTTAAGGTGGCTAAAACAGGAGCGATCTCGGGCCAAAAGTGGTAGCTCCTATGGTCGGACGCATTTCTTCGATACCATTCTATTACTTTGTGATAGTTTGGTGGCCACCCTCCGATTTGGGAATGTGTTCCGAGGTGGGCGTATGTGGCTGCTACGTTAGCACCAGCCCGTGTGCCTAATTGGTATATCTACCCTGGCATTGCCTCGTTGTGCCATGTCACCTACCATATCGAGCCTTTACTACGAGTTTGGTTTTCTCCCATAGCTCATGCGTATCTTCTCGTAGTCTCCCGATCAGGAGAATGCAGATATTGGATGGACTATTGGGACTATATGGGTAAACCCGTGATGCTATTTTAAAGTATGTTTATTTTACTGATAGACACTATTATAATAGTGTAATATTACTATATAGTAAATAGTTTAATGGATCCTCAGAGGATGGGCAGTCCCAAGCATCTTTTAAGTTGCTTGTACCTTTACTACAGTTCACTTGAGTTGGTTTACATTGGATAAGTATGTATGTCCCGACTCGAGTGTTTGTATTTTATTTACGCTCGGTTTAGCCTGAGTTATTCACAGATTTGGATTTCCACTCTCTGGAAGTTTGGAATCGCGGGAGATTATCAGCTTATCTAGTTATCTATATTTTAGTTCTGTTATTCTTTTGTCAGCTTTGCATTTATGGACTTCTTTGTATTTGGGATTTATGTTGTATCTGTTTCAGACTGATATTATGTATTTGGTTTTGAGACTTTGTTATAGTAGCTTCATATACTACTATGGTATTTTATTTTCCGCTGCGAGATATTTTGATGTTCAGTATGTGATTATATGATTTGATTTTATTTGCTCTGAATTTATTACAATCTGTTATGTTGTACTATTCAATTTCGACATGTATGGATTATTGTCGATTTGAATGGTGGAAAATAATAGGCTATTACAGTTGGTATCAGAGCTTTGGTTTTTAGGCAAACCTTAGCCTACGGAGCAAAAACTCATTAGAGATAGGGTAGAAATACGCTAGAATGAGTGAAATCAACTTCATAATCATTTCTTTGTGAGAGAACATATTTTCAAAGTATGAAATGATTTTAAAATGATTTTCAAAGGATTTTTCAAAGATTATTATGATATAAAAATTTCTTGTTTTAAAAGCTAATTTTTCTAAACTTCTTTCCATTCGTATCTACCTTGTTAGAAATTTCTGTAATTAGGATGTTCATCCATGTGAATTTATCTTGTCTTGTCTTGTCTTATCTTTATCTATCTTTACCTTTGTCCTAATATTCATTCTTGAATTTTTAGGATGAATCGTAGAAATGCTAGAGGTCAGGGTCGTGGTGCTGCCCCAGTTCCATCCCAAGCTCGTCTGTTTCACCGTTCTTTGCAAAGAATTTACTCAGCTTGGTAGTACCAGATTCACTGGTTCTGAGTCTATCGTCTCAGCAATAGCTGAGGAGTATCGAGAGGATATTTACTAGTCTTGAGATTACTGATGCCCAGAAGCGTCAGTTAGCCGCATGGCAGTTGCAGGATGCTGCCCAAGATTGGTGGGAGTCTGTTACGGCTAACACCGTTGAGGCTGATCTTACTTAGGAACAGTTCAGGCATCTTCTTGTGTTTCTTTGAATTTTGTTTTTCTATCTTTTCGTGCCTTTTCTAAGCTTATCTATCATACTTCTCAGGGAGGCTTTCGTTGCTAAGTGGATTCCCGAAGCCGGGAAATCCCAGTTTTATAGGTAGTTCATGGACCTCAAGCAGGGAAGCATGTCTTTTTTAGAGTACGAAGGAAGTTTAACAAACTTTCTATGTTCGGACCTGGTCTGATAGACACTCCTCTGAAGAAGAATGAGAATTTTATTGCTGATGCTCGTCTCGAGTACTATAGTCGTCTCATTTCTCATGTTCATGGCACTTTTACCCAGCTTATGGATATGACTCTTCATTATGAGAACCTACTTCTAAGGGTCCTGCTTCAGCTGGTGCTCCTTTATCTCGGACTTCTGCTAATTCCAAGAAGAGAAAGCTCAGTTTCCAACAGTAGAAGAAGAATTGGCTCAAGAATCCTGCTTTAGGATCTTCGTCATCTGCTCCATCTCAGAGGTAGCCAGTTGACCTTTCATCATCACCTGCTTTAAGTGTGACTGGAACGGACACTATGCGAATAGTTGTCCCACTATAGTTGGTGCTGCCATTCCTTCTCCTACTCAGTCAGCTAGGCATGATCTTTGCCACATCTGTCTCTAGCCGGGCCATTTTAGGAAGGATCGCCCTACCCAGCAGAAGGGTAAGCCTTTTGGTATATTTGTTTTCATCTCTGCTTCTTCTCCAGCTCCTCCAGCTCCTAGTGACGACCAAGGTATTCTCTAGGGTTCTTTATTTCAACATTTGGTTCGTGTTGTATTTGATACTGGTGCATCCCACAGTTTTATATTTGTTGATTTGTATGATAAGTTTGAGCATCTCCTTTCTCTTGACTATGTTTCTGAATTCTTATGTGTTTCAAATTCAATTGGGGGCCCTGCAAACCTTAATAGGATTTGTAAACAAGTGAAGCTTCTTTATTCTGATCATTACTTCAGTGGTGATTTTTATGTTTTGGAAGTGATTGGAAGTGATTTTTATGTTGCTTGGAAGTGATTAGCTTGGTAGGCATAATGCCCATATCTCTTATAAAGCCTGGTCTATTTATCTTGAGGATGATCTGGGTACTTCCTTTATTATTCAATGCTGCATGCCTTAGGATTTTGCAGGAAGTTTTATTTATTCTCTTGATTCTACTCCTGGTGATCTTCATTCGACCCGTGTGGTCAAACTCTTTCCCGATGTATTTGGTGAAATCACTCCTTTACCTCCTAAGTAGGAAATTGATTTTCGGATTGATCTTATTCCTAGTGCTCGACCTGTAGTTCTTCCTCCTAAAAGAATGGCACCTCGTGAGAAGGTGAGTTAGAAAAGTAGATTTTGGACTTGTCTTCCAAAGGTCTGATCAGACCTAGCCATTCCGAATGGGGAGCTGCAGTGGTCTTTGTCACTAAGTCGGATGGTTCTTTGAGGATGTGTGTTGATTATAGGAAGTTGAACAAGCTCACTATGAAAAACAGATATCCAATGCCTCGCATCAATAATATGTTTGATCAGCTTTATGGTGCCACTTGTTTCTCTTAGCTTGATCTTGCCATAGGTTTCCACTAGCTAAGAGTTGCCGAGGAAAGCATTCCCAAGACTGTTTTTCGGACCGAGAATGGATTTTATGAATGGTTAGTCATGCCTTTTGGTTTGACTAATGCTACTGCTTTCTTTATGGATCTTATGAATCGTGTTTTTCGTGCTGTGCTTAATAAATTTATTTTAGTCTTTATTGATGATATCTTGGTCTTCTCTAACTCCGAGAGTGAGAATGAGTCACATTTGCAGTATGTTCTAGAGACTCTCAAAAATCGTCAGTTGAAGGCTAAATTTTCTAAATTCCATTTCTGAAAGGATGAAGTCCGATTCCTCGGGCATATTGTTTCTGGTAACGGAGTTTCTGTTGATCCAGTCAAGATCGCTGCGATCAATGTAAGTCTTTCCTTCTTTCCCTTTTCCCTTATCATTTAATTATTCTATCTCTTCTGTGGTTCTTATTTTCCCTATTTCTATTACAGGATTGGAAAACTCCTAAGACTCCTTCTGAGATTCGTAGTTTTCTACGCCTTGTAGGTTACTACCGGAGATTTATTGAGAATTTTGCTCGGATTGCTGCATCTCTCACTGCTTTGACTCGAAAGAATGTTAAGTTTATCTAGGATAAGAAGTGTGAAGCTGCATTCAACGAGTTAAAGAGCAAGCTAACTTCCGCACCAGTTCTTACCATTTCAAACGGAAGTGAGGGACTGAGGTATATACTGATGCTAGTTGTGAGGGATTGGATGTTGTTCTCATGTAGGATGGTAGAGTCATTGCCTATGCCAGCCGTCAGTTGAAAACCCATGAAGCTAATTATGTTACACATGATTTAGAGTTACTTGATGTTGTCTTTGCTTTGAAGCTTTGGGGACATCATCTGCTATGAACCAAGTTTGAGCTTTTCACCGATCATCAGTCTCTAAAATATATCTTCACTTAGATGGATTTGAATCAGAGGAAAGTCCATTGTCTTGAGTTTTTGGCTTCTTACGACCTCGATATTAGCTATAATCCCGGTAAAGCTAATGTTGTGGCCGATGCTCTGAGTCGGAAGAAGGCTTTGTTGTGTTAGATGGTTGTTTCTTCTTCTCCTCTTTTGTTACGCATCATAGCTGAGCAAGATGAGTATGAGATGCTTAGGTTGATGAAGGAGAGTGTTCGGAGCAGAATTGGTGGCAGTAGTTGTGGTAGTAGTGGAGCTCAGATCGATGATAGAGGGATTTTGATCATTAATGGCAGGATTTGTGTCTCGAATGTAGATGGTTTGAGGCAAGAGTTACTTCGGGAGAATCATCGATCTAGACTTTCTATCCATCCTGGGTTGTCGAAAATGTATCGGGATATGAAGAGGTTTTATTGGTGGAAGGGTATGAAGAGGGATGTCTCTATCTTTGTTAGTAGGTGTGCAACTTGTCAACAGATCAAGGCCGATCATCAGAAGACTTCTGGTTTGTTGCAGCCTCTTGAGATTCCCAACTGGAAGTGGGAATAGGTTTCCATCGATTTCATTGATGGATTGCCGAGGTCTAGAAAAGGCAATGAGAGTATCTGGGTTATTGTGGATAGACTGACCAAATCTGCTCATTTCATTTCGGTCAAGTCTACCCGTTCTGCTTCTAGCTTGTCTGAGATCTACATGAGGGAGATTTTTTGTCTCCATGGTGTTCCTCTCAGTATCGTTTGTGATCATGATCCTATCTTTACCAGCCAGTTCTGGACAGCTTTTCAGGAATCTTTGGGTACACGTCCGAATTTGAGCACTGCTTATCATCCATAGACCGACAGTCAAACGGAAAGAGTGAATCAGATACTCGAAGATCTTCTTCGTGATTGTGTGCTTGATTATGGTGGATCTTGAAAGATCATTTGCATCTTGTCGAGTTCACCTACAATAATAGTTATTAGGTATAATCTTATCTTTTGTTTTAAGCTTATCTTAATATTTTATCTATCTCTTTCTATCTTTGAATTCAGGCCAGTATCAAGATGTCTCCATTTGCTGCTCTATATGGATGACCTTGTCGATCTCCATCTTGCTAGATTGAATCCGATAATCGTCTGGTTCCTAGTCCTGATATGATTTTGGAAGCTTCGGAGAGAGTTGAGGAGATTAAGAGAAGATTGAAGGTTGCTCAAGATAGGCAGAAGAAGTATGCTGATAGTCGTAGGCGGAGTTTGGAGTTTGCTGTTAGTGATCTAGTTTTCCTTAACGTCTCTCCCTTAAGGAATGTCATTCACTTTGGTCGTAGAGGGAAGCTTTCTCCTAGGTTCATTGGCCTTTTCCGCATTGTGGAAAGAGTTGGTTCCTTGGCTTGTCGTCTGGAGTTACCGAGAAGCTTTCTGGAGTGCATGATGTATTCCACGTCTCACATCTTCACCGGTATCTCCATGACCAATGTTCGTTTGTTCAACCTTCTGCTCTTGACAGGTTGGATATTGAGCATAATTTGACTGTCGAGAGGAAGCCAGTTCGTATTGTCGATAGAGGTACGAAGCAGCTAAGAAGGAAATCTGTTAGCCTGGTCAAAGTATAGTGGAGTACTGATGATCGTGATTGTACTTGGGTGACGGAGGAGAGAATTCGTGCTTCGAATCCGGAATTGTTTATTCCAGTTACTATTTTGTTTTCCTTATTTCCTTGTTTATGTTCTTTTCGAGGATGAAATTGTTTGAGTGGGGAGAGTGTAAAAACCCAATATTTTTGAAATTTATTTTTATTTGAATTTATTTCACTTTGAAAATGTTTTAGAAATTATTTTACTTAAAATTTTGTTTTAAAATATTTTTAGAAGTGAAGTAGGAATTTTTCTAGAGTTTATGGTAAAAAATTTGAAATTTTCATGCCCTGTTTTCAATTTTTAAACAATTTATTTAGTTCTTTTTCTATTTTTCTCTAATTTAATTATTTATTTCATTTTAGAAATGATAAATGAATTATTTTATTTCAAATTTTTGCTTTATAATATTTTTAAAATGAAGTAGATATTTTTCCAAGGCTAGTGGTGATTTATTTGTAATTTTTGAAGATTGTTTGAAAGCAATTTCTTTAATTCTTTTTCTATTTTCTTTAAATTTAATTGTTTATTTTAATTTATTTTACTTTGTTTCAGTTTTAAATTCATTTGCTGAATTTTATTTTTGTTTTATATGAATTAAAGAAATGGTAAATTGAAGAGAAAAGACTCTTCCTTTTCCTATGACTTTTCAAGTGCTTGACTTCTCATTTTCTTTTATCATTCTCTCATTTACTTTTGGCAGTGTATTTTCTTTTGACTAGCCATGAGTTCATTAATTCTCACACCAAAAAAAAAAATTACATTTCATTTCATTCACGGCTAGAAGAAATTTGGGTAATGGCATACTCCTTATTTCTCATCATTTTCTTATTTTTCATATTTTTGCCTTGTTTTCATGGATACTTTAATCGGCCTCTCCTCCATAGCCATGGCCACCAACTCCGATACCTCTTCCTTGTCATCATCACCACCTACCTCTCTAGTCTTGACCATGGCCGAGACCCCTATGATGATAAAATTCCTAAAAATCCAACATAAGCCTTGAAATCATGCTAGTTTGACCACCCCTTGCTTCATTTCTTCATCCACCACCATAGCCACCACCATAGGCCGCCACCACCTCACTGATCAGACCACCAAACACCCCTCTAGCCCCTAACCAAATCCCACACTCCCTTGGACGAGACCAAGGACCCATGGCTGAACCACTTTGGTGAACCAAAACCACCTTATGCTGCATAAAACCCTTCACCTTCATGCTTTGTAACTCCTTCCCACATTCTAGCCTTTATACCATGCAACCTTTGCCCAATCCAAGCCAAACCATGGTCAAACCCGAGCCAAATGCACTCCTAGACCGTGCAAACAAATATAGAAAGCAAGGCAAAATACTCTGTGTTCAAATCACTTTTCATTTCAAAGTTATTTCATTTCATGGTGTATTGAATTTATAATTTGTTTTGATTTTGTTTGGGTTGTAACACAAGATTTATAGCATTGGATCTAGCTCTCCACTCAAATCCATAGTCTTGTCATTGTGCTTTGATTCCGTTGTGTCATTTGTACTGCAATCTCCAGCTATAGAGGTGAGTAAATCTTACACGACATTACATACTTATGCATATGTGAAGCGATAACAATTGAATGTGTATAATCAAATATGATCTTATAACTTCCTGTGATTATTTATATATGATGTTAAACCTGTTAAATTACATGTCATCTCATCTTTTACTGATATATATTGTTAAACTGTTTACTTTATTTGTTTCTCACACTGCGAGTTCCCTGTTAGATTAGAAATAACTGGGTAGAAATGATACATACTCGAACAGACAATAGAATAGGGAAAAATCATTATGAGCTGAAATGATAGGCCTAAACGGTTTTTATTTATTTTATTTTACTTGGGACTGTGGGTTTGAAATGATAGAACTCGGATTTTCTTTGTAAACTGCGGATTGAAATGATATATATCTGTATCGCTTGACCTAGGTTAGAAAACTGTATACAGGCCCGTGGTTAAATTTATAAAGTATTTTGAATATTTTAAACATTTTTAAAAGTAAAAAATTATGAAAATTTGATTTAAATTGGGTTTTAAATGTTTTAATAAATAAATTTGATTTTTCTGTAAGTTAAAAATGTAATTTAAATAAATGGTAAAGGTGAATTTTTGGAAATATAACTTAAGTTGGAAAATTTGGAATTTTTGGTTTAAAATGAAAATTAAATTATATAAATAAATGAAAATTAAATTATATTGGAAAATGGAAGAAAATTATAAGTGTTAAGTTTATTTGTTAAAAAGTGAAGAAAAGAAAATGTTATGCATTAATTTGTTAAGTGAAATTATTGAAAAATTTGATTTAATTATAAGAAATTTATTTATAAAAATAACAAGTTAAAAGTAAGTTGAATGAACATTTTAAAATATTAAAATATGATTTTTATGATATTTAAAGGGTTTAAATTGAAGTTTATTATTTGTTGGAAATACACTAAATCTGGAAAATACTTTTTATAGCATTCAGAAATGCTATGGCTTTTGTAAATGAACTAAAACTAAATAAATGAGGATATTACAGTAGTTCTGAAATGCTGTAGTTGCTGTAGTAAATTGAAAAGGCTAAAACTTGATAAGGGCCTATTACAGCCGTTCTGTAAATGCTGTAGTGGTCTGCTGCCTTTGTTGAAATTCATTGAAACCTTAATTTGGAAACCTGAGCTATTATAGCATTTCTGGAAATGCTGTCTTTGCTGTTTTAAACTAAATTTCAACTTAAACTGAGTTTTTAACAGCAGGTTTAGTGCTGTCTTTGCTGAATTAAAATGTTTTTCAAATATAACTTATAACAGTTTTTTTTTAAATGCTGCAAAAGGCTGAAATTTTAAATGTTTATGGTTTTTGACTTAGTAAACAAGCTCAGAATGGTTTGAAACTTTGGAAATTGAATACTTAACTTGAAAGAATAATAACTTCACTTTTAAATGATTTAAATGAATAAATTTAATTGAAAAATAATCATTTTTAAAAGGTGATTTGAATTGAAATAAAATGAATGTTATCTTTGAATTTAAAAGAGTATTTAAATTGGATATTTGGATTTGAATTCAAATAATGATTTGAAAAGGAAGTTTTGAAAGATATGATATTTTGATATATTGAAATGATTTGAAAATGATTTATTCTTTATTTGATAAAGATTAGGATTTGAAAGGGTATTATATTTTGAAGTATAAATTTTAGTTTTAAAAGTTATAACCACGGGTTATAATAACGATTGGTTGGCAAAGAGACTGGGATCGGATATGGACATACTCTCTGTCGATACCAAAAACCACTTTGACAACCGTGTACACGGTGGAGATTCCAGAATGAAGTAGGGTGGTGATGACGTTTTTGAGGTATATTACGTGGACCTGACTCCCGTGAGTTGGCTTAAGGTGGCTAAAACAGGAGCGATCTCGGACCAAAAGAGGTAGCTTCTCTGGTCGGACGCATTTCTTCGATACCATTCTATTACTTTGTGATTGTTTGGTGTCCACCCTCTGATTTGGGAATGTTTTCTAAGGTGGGCATATGTGGTTGCTACGTTACCACCAGCCCGTGTGCGTAATTGGTATATCTTCCCTCAGTGCCGGCCCTTCACATTGGGTTGCCCTAGATGAAAGGTGAAAAAATGGAGAGGTTGAAAAAAATTTGTTGCCATCAAGAATTGAAGTCTGTACCTCAGACATGAAAAAAGCATACTCAACCAACTTGACTAACAACTCTTTATCAAACAAAGTGCTTCTATATATATTTAAAATATATTATTCATCATCAATATTTTTCTCCCCCGACCTATTGCCCCGTCGAGGGGGTTGCCCTAGGCGGCTGCCTGCTTGGCCTTGCCCTAGGGTCGGCCCTGTCTACCCTGGCATTGCCTCGTTGTGTCGTGTCACCTACCATATCGATCCTTTACTATGAGTTTGGTTTTCTCCCGTAGCCCATGCGTATCTTCTCGTAGTCTCCTGATCAGGAGATATGCAGATATTGGATGGAATACTGGGACTATAACGTATCTGGGGCTATATGGGTACCCCCGTGATGCTATTTTAAATTATGTTTATTTTACTGATAGACACTATTATAATAGCGCAATATTACCATATAGTAAATAGTTTAACGGATCCTTAGAGGATGGACGGTCCCAAGCATTTTCTAAGTTACTTATACCTTTACTACAGTTCACTTGAGTTGGTTTACATTTGATAAGTACGTATGTCCTGACTCAAGTGTTTGAATTTTATTTACGCTCGGGTCAGCCTGAGTTATTCACAGATTTGGATTTCCACTCTCTGGAGGCCTGGAATTGCTGGAGATTATCAGCTTGTCTAGTTAACTATATTTCAGTTCTATTGTTCTGTTGTCAACTTTGTATTTGTGGAATTTTTTGTATTTGGGATTTTATGTTGTATCTGTTTTCAGACTGATATTATGTATTTGGTTTTGATACTTTGTGATAGTAGCTTCATGAACTACTATGGTATTTTATTTTCCACTGCGAGATATTCTGATGTTCTGTGTCTGTGATTCTATGATTTGATTTTATTTGCTTTGAATTTTTATTATAATCTGTTATTTTTTACTATTCAAGTCCGACATGTGTGGATTATTGTCGATTTGAATGGTGGAAAATAATAGGCTGTTAAACTTTCATTTATTCATACACTCATCATCCTTCACTTGAAAGTAACTACTTTATACGAGTCCTTCATACTGTTTGAAAGCATATGTATATGTACTTTATGCATTTTCAAAATAAATACCACTTTCGAAATGAAACTTGCTATATATTTAAAACCACACATTTCAAAATCACATATATAATAACTATATGTATATATATTGGGATTGTAAATATATGGAACTATTTAAACACGAGGACAAACATACATACATACATACATATATATAATTTATTTACTCAAAATTATATGGGCAGAAAAGCTGACATATTTCAAAACCGCATATGCTCAAAACCACGTATGTAAATCAGTACATAATCAAAACTTGAATATGCATATATATTGAAAACTTATATATTTGAAACCTTTTAACTTTTGAAATCATTGTTATATTTAAAACTTGAAAATACATACACACACACACGTGTGTGTGTGTGTACATATATATATATATATATATATATATATATATATATATATATATATATATATGAAAATATAATTTGTTTACACAACTTAATCATATGAAACTCTGTATTCAATAGCTTATATATACGGTTCACAGCATGGAGCCTGATGGTATACGACATGGAGTCTTTAGCTTTGGTAGAAGGCATGCATCCTTCTACCAGAAGCTAGGGCTGTCAATAAGTACTCGAAAAGTCCGATATCTGTTCGAATCCATATTCGAATATATGAGAAATATCCATTATCCGGAAAATGGGTACGGATATCCGATATTTGAAAAGCTTTCCTGATACGGATATGGTTATTGTGGTATCCGTATCCGAAAAATATCCGTCCGATTAACTGATGAATATATATATTTAATTAAAATTACATTTATTATATCGTGGTTTTTTGCTCATTTTAGTGAAAACATATAGTTTTAATGTTTAAAATTTTAATATTTTTGGATACGCATACGGATATTAGTATAAAACAATGTTTTATCATCACATTTTTATTCCTTGGTTTTTCATGAATATCGGTAAAAGAAAGTATTTTATGTTGATCCAAACCTTTTCATTTATACTTTTAAATTTATTGGATATTGGCGGAGCGGTTAAATATCTGATATCTGTCCATATCTGAAAATTAAGCGGATACGGATATCCGATATCCGAAAATAAAGCGGATATGCATATTCAATATTTGAAAATTATTTCGGATACAGATACGGATATGACACTATCCGTGTCCAAAAGTATCCGTTGACGGCCCTACCAGAAGCTGAACCTTGGCATAGATTGCTCTGTTTTGGCATAAAACTCAAAGCTTCAATATATATTAATTTATCTTTTTGTCCCATGTTCAATTACCATGTTCTCTATAAATGCTCCTGCAAAGTTTGTGGCAGACTTGGCTAATATATCCTTTTCCAATCAAAATTATTAATAAACTATAATACTAAGTCTACATCATACCCATAGCTCTATTAACCTGCTCAATGCACATCATTGCCTATCCACAAGAACTCATATCTATAAATTCTTTCACGTCTGTAAATTCCACTCAAGCTTCTTGAAACTGCATATTACTTTTCATCTGAAAATGAAAAAAGTACCTTTCTCTTATCTCTTATTCACCCACTTAACCTATTTTGTCCAACTTTGATTACTAAAGTAGAATCTTCTTCTTTCTAAGTAAATGCATAACATTTTATTTTGCCTTCTACCGTTTACTGTGTATTGCCATGTAGTGTCTTCATCTACTATGTTATAATTATTTTTTCATTTTTTTTAAAATATGAGTTTGTATGCTATTCACAATTGACTAATATTTTTGATCCTACAGAAAAAATATGCACAACAAGTTAAAGAGCCTGCATTATCCCCTTCCATAGAGAAATTCAAATGTAAAAGTATACATTTAACAAAGCAACTTCAATCAGTTAATGATTAAAAGTCAATGCTTTAGATGACGTCTCAAAGCTTACTCTTCCTCAGATTGAATCAAAAAATGTTAACAACCGAACCATTATGTTCATCTTCCTCCAGTTAAGGAAAATAATGTGAAAAATAACGACATATTATTAAAATCTTCCAACTGTGAAGTACAAATGCCACGACCCGATGAGCACTAATATTTTCCACATTGTGCCTAAGATGATAATTGGGATGATTATTTTACTCTTGAAGTGGTATGCCAAAAATTAGCGACTTATTATATATTTATATTATACCCACTATAAATTTTTATTTCTCTTGTAGATTGAACAATGTGATGCAGCTGTTGAGGGATATCTCATGGAGCGTATGCACTAATGCATCAACTCTATGTTATCCAAAAAAAATTCAGTTTTCGTGCTTTAGTACTTTTTTATTTTTTCACTATTAAAATAAAGTTGATGTGTTTCCATGTATTTGTTACTATTAGATTAAATTTGATGTGTTTTTCATGTTTTTGTTACTGTCAAAATAAATTTGATATGTTTTCCACGTATGCGTTAGTACTATTAAAAAGTTATACGGATTGGTATGGTAATGCTAAATAATATAAATTATGATGTGTTTTAATTTCTACACGTACGTGCCTATGCTCTTAATTTTCTACACGTAGGTGATATTTTGACATACAGGCCAAATTGTTTAGGTGAATCTAAAATGCAGATGATCACTAATGGAAATGATGAAAATATAAGATGCATAGCCTTGACTATTCACATAGCTTACACAACCTCGATAATCTACGCATAAAATAGTTGGAAAAAATATTATACTTTAGTTCTACACCAAATTTAAAATTATATTTGTAGTTAGTAATCAAATAGTGGAAATGAATGCACTGTGTGTGCACCGGGTACAAAACTGCAACATGCTATAAGCAAGAAGAATGGGAACATGTGCAGGTGCACAAATGCAGAGTGAAAGGAAGTGGGAACTACTGCATGATACTGCACCATGAGCCTGAGCTGATGTTCCAAGTGAGTGTTGATGCTACATAAGGAAATGACAGTTTCAACGCTAGAAAAACAAAGGAGGAGATGCACCAAAAGAAAGAAACTAGACACAAGCTCAGTAATAAGGATATGAATGTAAACGCAAGTAATGTAGTGGCTAGAAAAGTTGTTTTCTTCATTTTGATTTGTTGTTTTAACGATTGTGTTCTGTGATATTTATTGGTGATACATTGATCAAGTTGTAGTTTCTTAATAGTAGAATAACTATAAGTCTTCTTTGCCATTGAAGCTTGAAAGTAAAGTGGCTTTTAATCACTTTGACTTGCATGACATCAAATAACTATTGAAGCATGATAGACGTGGAGGAGTAAGTTCTACTTTTTGTTGCATGTGGAAAGCCTGAGTAGACCAAAGGAATACATGAACAAGCAAGGTGTGCATTAAAAGGCATGAAACATAGTAAGCTCAAGATGGCACTTATGGCCTGTCAAGGCATAGCGACAGTGTGCATGTATAATGCCTAAAACCGTTTTTTGACAGTTCCTAGCTCCAGACCACAATTTGTATATAAAATAATATTTTTGTGGCCACCCAGTAAGGTGTGGTAACTGTTTTACTATGCATAGGTATGCGTACTTCCCTTTTAGTAGCCATACTTACAATTTGGTCATTTATTTCTTCTATTCATTATAATATCTTATAGTGACAGTAAACCAATTTTGCACTTCAACAAAATAATATATAATAAAATAACACTAGCCGTTACTAGATATCTGCAACACACAATTCCTGGATCTTTACCAGTTCAATCCTTCATAAATAAGTAAATTACCTTTATCACTATTTATTCTCCCTTTAGTCTATCTTCACCATTTAATGGAACAACAACAAAGAGAAGGGGTCAACTTAGTCAACATGCTAGACGTACACAAGCAACAGAAATAACTGCTGCAAATTGTGACGACCCAGAATTTTGGACAATTTAAATTCGGATATTTAATTGATTTTAATATTTAAAAGTTAGTTTGTACTTAAATCTCAAATATCACCATTATTTGAAAATTTAATTTTTGGATTTAATTACTGGAAATTGGGTAAAATGTGGAATCTGGAGTTTTAAGCCTGTTAAAAATAATTTAGGGGTTTGTGAAATTTATATCCATAGTACTGAAGATAGTAAAAGTGTTGAAATTGATTTTGGGAATGTTTTGTTAAGTTTTGAAAATATATCGTTTAAATTGACATTTAAAAATAGCCTTCCGAGGCATAGTCTTGGAATTCGACGAAACCAGCTCCATTGGATCCGTAATATTGTATTATTATCGGAATTCAATTTTCGTAGTGTTTGGAGTGATCATTTGGCCGTATGATATATAAACGCGCTGAATTTATATCGAAAATTTAATATAATAACTGCGTCCAAAAAGCTATCTTCTCTATACGATCGAATTAGGACTCGAAACCTTTTCCATTGTGTTCGTAATAAGGGTATAACATTATGAACGCCTAGCGGCATGCCTCTATAGGAGTTTGAGATTTTTAGATGTGTAATATTGAAAATAAATTATATATATATATATATATATATATATATATATATATATATATATAAATCAAATCTTATCCAAATTGTCTTCTCGACCACCCTATGATCTACACACCCCTACCTTTCGTGTAAACCATGCCTTTTTTCTTTCACTTCAATTAAATTAGTATCCTCCTTCCTCCCCTTCATTCTCAATTCTAAATCGAGAAGCCAAAACAAAAGAAAAATAAAATAGAAATGGCCGAGCTCCCTCTCTTATTTGAATTGGCAGTGCCCTAAAAATCAAAACCCTCTTATTCCCTTAGTTTAAATCCAGACAACCGAAATCAAGAAACCCTGATCGAATGAAATCTCCGATCAAATTAAAGCTTGCAAGGGCTAGGGGTTGGCGGCCAAAGCTTCGGCATAGCGGCGGCGACGACACGATTTGAGTCGCGAGCATGAGGAAGGGCTCGATGCAGAGGAGGTCGCAAATTTGGTAAATTATTTAAAAGGAAAATTAATTTAAAAATCAAATTATTAGTTTAAAACCCAATGTTTGTTTTAAATTAAATTATTGGTCAATTTAATTTATTTATTGGTAAATTATTGGTAGATTATCTCAGATGTTAATAAATCATTTGTTAAAATGAGAACTATTAAAATAAAATCACTAGTTAATAAAATTTATCAAATGGAAATTTAATTATTCGATTGGTTCGAATATCAATAAACCATATAAATGTTCATACAAGGTCTAAATCATGAAGAGACCGAGTCAAGATTGAAGTGGATTGCAAAAATCAAAGGTGAGTTAATCTCACTCATCTGGGTTTTATTTAATTTAAATGGTTAAATTTAAATATTGGTTGAATGATTGAATTGATTTGATGTTCTATATTATATATAGTAGTATATAGTATATATTGGAGTGATTGATTTCCCGCATTATATATCGGATAAGACCCTATGCGCCGCATAATAGCGGATGACATTATATAAACTATACCGCGATATTTCACCTCGAAGTGGAATTGATATTGTGCTAACGTCTGTGGATGCAGGAAAACAGGTTGGAGGGATCCAACTGGATTCTTCAAAATTATTAGATTGTTTAATATTTTGTGTTATGTTTATTTGATATTCTGTGATGAATTATATGGGTAATTGGAAATGTTGGATGCTGGTTTGATTGAATATGTTTGGATACACTAAGTTATCAAAATACATAGATTGGATTTTTGAAAAGAAAATTAAAAGAGATAGTTTGTAAGTAAATGGTTATTGGAAATTTGGGATAAATTGAAGAATGAATGGAGAGAAAAGATAAAAGTGGATTTTATATTCTAATAAATAGATTCCGAGTATGGAAAAAGGAGACTTGGAATAAACAGAGAAATAATGAATTTTAAACTTAAATGATATTATTTAAAGGAATAAAGAATTTATTTTAAAAATTCAAGTTTTAAATTTATTGAAATAGATAAAGAAGCAATTTGGAAAAAGGGTATGAAATTGATACTTTCAGTTAAAAAGGACTTTAAATCATAATTAAGAAATAAAATCTGAAGTTAATGGATTTTGAAATAAATTGAGTAAGTAAAGGAATTTATTTCAAAATGGAATAATTTAGAAGTCAATTTGAAAATTGACTTCAGTGTTGAAATTGGAACTTTTAAACGAAAGTGAGACTAAGAAATGTATAACTGGGTTTATAAAAGTGAAGGAATATATTTATGCATATTTGGGGGAATAAATTCACGGTGAGAATTTATTAAAGGAATGGGTAAATTTGTTTAAAAATAAATAGCGATTTATTTTTAAGATGGCAAAGAGAAGATTATTTCCCTGGATAGCCAAGTACGTTTTCAAAGCAAAATTTTAAGTATAAGTAAAAAGTTTAAGTTATTTTAAAGGTATGTTTTAGAAAAGTTATTATTTCTAAATGTTTATAAAGTAAGTATATTTTTCTAATTCATTATAGTAGTAATTATTGAAAGGTGGCTTGGTATTATGTTTTAAAGGTTAGAAATTTAGTTTTTATTTTACAAAGTAGTTTTATTTTAAATATTCTTGAAGTATATATTTCGAATAAGTATTAAAGTAATTTTTAGTTTAAATGTTTTATAGTATATTTTATAATAAGTGTTTTAAATTATTTGTACTTGGTGATTTCAGTGGAAATAGAAAATATTTGGGAAATGTGTTTCGTGAGAGGAAGATGGTTTGGCACTGTCTTTAAAGGGTTGAAAAGTGAAAATATATCTTGTGAAGATATTTTGAGATTAATAAATAATTTGGAGAAATTATTTATATTTGATGGTTGTTGTGAATGTTAATTGATAGTTAAATAGCCGACTATCAATATTGGCCAATGCGCTGATCATTTCGAAAAGACCGGGATCGGGATTAATTTCTCCAAAACCATTTCGATCCGGTTTGTAAGTTTTCGTGAGGAAGACGAGTTTGGATTCGAAGATGGAGCGATGAAGTGCAAGAGCTAGTTGCTACTAATCCTGAGGATGATTCCAAAATGGATGTAGTAGGAGTAGTGCCTTCGGTTCCGTTCGAACCCGGGACAGACTTGTATGGATGAATGCTTTTAGAACATCGTCAGTGGACGGTGGGCATTCTAAGTGATATATTCTAAAAAGGTAACGCTTAGCCTCGAGCCTCATCAACTGGGAATGACTGAAAATTAGGGGTTATGCAACAAGGCTAAGTAGGTAGCACCCATTAGGGTGAGGTCATCCCTGTCTAGATGTTCCTTTTTATTTTGGCTGTGTGGCGGTTGCTGATCCCAACCGCGTGGTGATCATACTCGGGATTATGCAGTAAGGGATAGTCCTGGTCTTGTGTTGTAGGGATTTAGGGTGGATCCTCGGTATGTTAATTTAGACCAGGTACTGTGACAGGTGGTATCCTAGTGCCTAGTCATTAGTTGGAAATCCATTCTCCCTACGCGCCTGTACAGTTTTGATTGTGCCCAACTATTGCTGAAATGTAAGATGCAAGCGTTTCAGCTAGATTCTATTTTACTTTCTATAGACACTATTATAATATCAGAGGATTTTGATAAAAAGTGTTTTGGCTATCGTAAGGTAAAAACCCGACATGTTTATTTGTGGCGTGTTCTTACGAGATGCTTTTGATTTCAAAGGATTTTGAAACTTTAATAATCTAATTGAGTGTGGTTTTCTCACGCTGGTATTCCAGACTGACTCGGGTGTTATTTAACTATAATGCTCGGGTTAGGCGGAGTATTATAGGATACAGGAAAGGATGCCGTGGAGCTCAGGAGATGAGCTGGATGGCAATAAGTACTTCCGTATTTGTGTTAAATATTACGCAGCGTATTCAGATTGTGAGGACAGGTTATGATTACTGTCCAGTTGTGTGTTATGTATACTCTGATGATGTAATGTATAAACAGATTTTTTTTGTGTAAAGATCATTTATTATCTATTATATTTTATTCCGCTGCGATGGTTAGATTCTGATGTTGTTTTCTATTTTCTTCTTCTACCTCTTCTTCTTTAACCCAAATGGTTCGTATTTCCATTCATCTTGAGTTGAGTGATGGAGAATAGTGTCGACCCAAGGGGTACGGGTTTGCGGGCTGTTACGGTGGTATCAGAGCTGAAGGTTAAGCGAGAACCTTGGCTCTGGTGGGAATTACTCATTAGAGATAGAGTCAATAGTACTCTAGAATGAGTTTGAGTGTATTAATAGATATGAGCGCGAATTTATTAGTGAATATAAATTATTTTAATACTGTGTTGACTTATTGGTTGGGTGGAATATGAACTCTGATCGGGTAAGTTGGCCGCTATTCGAGAAGAGTTTATAAACACCTGACAGGACAAACTGACACAGTATTGTTTTAAAGGTGGGTGAATGAAATAATTTTGCCTAAAATTATATTTTGATATAAAAGAAATATCTTCTTAAATTGTTATATAACTTGGATGTTTGGATGATAATATTCTAAACAAATAAGATCATATAAATTGAAATGACTTGTGTAATCAAAAAGGGAATTTGTATGGGCATAAATTATACAAATGAATTTTGATTTAAGTCAAAATCTGAAAATTTAAAACCCTGGAGATTTTGAAAGTGTTTTGAAGACAAATAATAGCATTATTATTTTGGAGGTATTTCTGAAAGGAAATTGTTTCAAATAAATTTTGGGAAGGGATATAACATTGAGCTCACTTTAGTCGCTGGAAAATAACTTCGGTGATGACTGCAGCATCATCGATGTTCATTTTCGAGTTTCTAAGTGACGGATTGCTGCCAAATTGATTTGTTCAGAAGTACTAGTTTGTTTTTGAAATTTTAAAGGAAATTTGTTGGGGGTAAAAACCAGGATTGGTTTAAAAATTTGAGAAGTGTGATTTTGAGATATTGGTGAGTTCAAAATGATTTGAAACAAAAGCTGGGTGTTTAAAAATCCAGAAATCATTATATAGATTATTTAGAGATCATCACGAGATAAGTTATAAACTTATAAATGGTGAATGATTTTGAAGAGAAATATGCAGATTGAATTTTAGAATTAAAGGTAAAAGTGAGAAGGTTAAAATAAAATCTAAATGGGAATAAAGGGAAGAAATTAAAATTTTGAAACTTAAATAGGGTGTGACTGAATGAGAAAATAAAAATTAAGTTGGAATTGAATTGAAATTAACTTAAACCAAATGAAACTGAGTTGGAGTTGGATTAAAATGAAAATAAAATCTAATTGAATAAAAATTGGAATAGAAGTGAATTGAATAAAATTCAAATGAGTTGTAGATGAAATTAAATGAATTAAATTCTTACCCAAATAAATTTAAAAGAGAAGCGTATGAAGTTGAATTTAGCGTAAGTGAAGTTAGATGAAATAAAACTGAATTTGGATAAATAAGCTTCGATAACATATCAAAGAATTGAAAATGTGTAAATAAGAATGTGCTTGGGCTAAATAAAGATCTCAAGTTAAAATAAAAATGGAAAAGTAAAATAATCTAAAATATTAATTTTTTTAATGTTTTGGAAATGAAAAAAAAAAATCCAAACTTGAGATATAAAATAAGATTGAACTCAAGAAAATTAAATGAAGTGATTTTTGAAGATAAAAATCAAATATTGCATTGCAAGTGGGAAGGGGACTAATTTGAAATAAATGAGTTAATTGGATATGCTAATGGGGTTTAAATTGGTTAAATAATAGTTGAATTGTGAGTTAATAAAATAGGTTTTTGAATTAAATGATAGAAATAGAACTTGAGTATAAATAATATTCATTGCATATTGTAAGCGGATTAATTATGAATCGAAGTTGTCAAATGAAATTGAATTGGATTATAAAAGAAATGATTTGAGTTGCAAATAAAATCCATTTCGAGTATAAATGAGTTAAATATGTGCTTGGATGTTATTTTAACAAACTGAGAATGGGATTAAAATTAAAATGGATAAAGAGAATGGGGTAATTGAATTTGATGAGAATCAAATTAAATAGAAGTGAACTTAATTTATGAAGTTGAAAAAGTTTGAAGAAAGTAAATTAACTTAAGTTTAAGAATAATAGAAGCTTGGCTTCAAGTAAGGGTGAAAGCCAATTAAGTAAAAGTTTGGGTTAAATTAATTTGGCAAATGGTTATTAATATTAGCATGGAATGTTGTCAAGCTTAATGGAATGAGTTTAAATGAAACCAATGCAGAAATGAATGAAATGCAAGTGAATGGTTTGTAAATAAGTTAGAATGGAATTTTTTTTAATATAAATTGTATTAGATCAATTTAAAATGACTATAAGCTTAAGTAATTGTTTATTTACATAAATATCGCCGAATTTGCATAGAAATAATTGTCGCTTGACGAAAATGAGATTAAATAAAATTCTATTAATTAATAGAAGTAAATAAAATTGATTTTTGAATCAACTGAAATGAATATAAGTTCGTTTGGTTTAAAAATGAATCGTATGCAAGCAAGTGAGTTGTAAATCACTTAAATTGAATAGTATGGGTTGAGAGTTGATTAAATCAATTGAAATAAGTGTCGAAACCTTACATATGTGCTTATGAAAGTATATAACATGCATTGTTATAGAATCCATGTTTTAGCTATTTAAATATAAGTGAAATGCTATAATCTTCTTATATATAGTGCTTATATGTTTAAATTGAGTAAGTACAGGTACCAGGAAACCGTTTGGCTGGATTTGGACACGTTAATTGCTAAAATAATAAGCCGCTTGCTTAAAAATGTTAAATAAAGGTACGCCTATGCAATAAAAATAAGAAATATGAACTGTTTCTGTTTTTCCGACCGTGTGGGTCGATGTATATATATTTATATCTCTTGTCGAATTGCAAAAGCTCCTCCGTACAAAGAAGACTCCGCCAAAAAATTTCGAAAATTTTGGGAGTTAGAAAATTTTTCTTAGCGACAAAACGATTTCGTATTAGAATTGAAATAGGGATTTTGAAAATGGAGATTGTAACTAATTGTTTAGTTGGAACTAAAAGATTGGAAGAGTGAATATGGGATTTTCACTAAATGGGTTTTAGTAAGTTAGTGGGTTTCGGACATTCTTCTGCCTTAGTAATTTCGGGGACAAAATTCTTTTAAGGGGGAGGAATGTGACGACCCGGAATTTTGGACAATTTAAATTGGGATATTTAATTGATTTTAATATTTAAAAGTTTAATTTGTACTTAAATCTCAAATATCACTATTATTTGGAAATTTAATTTTTGGATTTAATTACTGGAAATTGGGTAAATGTTGAATTTGGAGTTTTAAGCCTGTTAAAAATAATTTAAGGGTTTGTATAATTTATATCGATAGTACTGAAGATAGTAAAAGTGTTGAAATTAAATTTGGGAATGTTTTGTTAAGTTTTGAAAATATATCGTTTAAATTGACATTTAAAAATAGCCTTCTAAGGCATAGTCTTGGAATTCGACGAAACCAGTTCCATTGGATCCGTAATATTGTATTATTATCGGATTTCAATTTTCGTAGTGTTTGGATTGATCGTTTGGCCGTACGATATATAAACGCACTGAATTTATATCGAAAATTTAATATAATAACTGGGTCCAAAAAGCTATCTTCTCTATACGATCGAATTAGGACTTGAAACCTTTTCCATTGTGTTCGTAATAAGGCTATAATATTATAAACGTCTAGCGGCACGCCTTTATAAGGTTTCGAGATTTTGAGATGTGTAATATTGGAAATAAATTATATTTTTATATATATATATATATATAATTAAATCAAATCTTATCCAAATTGTCTTCTCAGCCACCCTATGATCTGCACACCCCTACCTTTCGTGTAAACCACGACTCCTTTCTTTCACTTCAGTTAAATCACGTATCCTCCTTCCTCCCCTTCATTCTCAATTCTAAATCGCGAAGCCAAAACAAAAGAAAAATAAAATAGAAATGGCCGAGCTCCCTCTTCTTATTTGAATTGGCAGCGCCCTAAAAATCAAAACCCTCTTATTTCCTTAGTTTAAATCCAGACAACCGAAATCAAAAAATCCTAATTGAATGAAATCTCTGATCAAATTAAAGCTCACAAGGTCTAGGGGTTGGCGGCCGAAGCTTCGGCATAATGGCGACGACGCAATTTGAGTTGCGAGCATGAGGAAGGGCTCGATGTAGAGGAGGTCTCAAATTTGGGGTTCGGCAATGGATTTGGTTTGTTCGACTACGATGTCGAACTCGAGTTCGAAGGCGATGGCGAGGTAGTGGTAGGTGGCACACGAGTGCTGTCGAGGCAGGGAAGGCCACCGATGTCGCGACGATGCTTCAAGGCGCGTGCGGTTGGGTTCAGCAGTGCTCGAGTCTGGACGAGTCGATGTTGGTTGCATCTTGCAGGCTGTTCGTCTGCAAATTTTGAGGTATTTACCGTTGACAGTTTAATTTATCTAAATATTGTTTTAGTTAATATTATAAGAAAATATAAAGTAAAAAGAGGATTTTTAAACAGGAGTATAAAAATGTTAGTTCTGAGGAAAAAAAAGAAGAAAAGGGTTTTTAACTCAGACTTTTCAAATTTATATGGATGGTTTTTATCCATGAATGCAGTTTTCAAAGGATAAACATAATTAGTTAAAAAGAGTAAGTGTGTGTGTGTGCGTATTATATATATATATATATATACATACATGAGTTGACGGGGTATAGGAATTCTAAAATGTTTAAGGTTTATACAAAATTAGATTTTTTTAGACCTGTATAGATTATTTTTATATACAGTTTGAAAATGAGAAATAAATACAACTTACTAGTTTATTTTAAAAATGGATTTAGGTGATAAATTTGTTGATAAACTTCTTTAATTATTCTAGTTGCTATAGACTATTTAGAAGGAAAATTAATTTAAAAATCAGATTATTAGTTTAAAACCCAATGTTTATTTTAAATTAAATTATTGGTCAATTTAATTTATTTATTGGTAAATTATTGGTAGATTATCTCAGATGTTAATAAATCATTTGTTAAAATGAGAACTATTAAAATAAAATCACTAGTTAATTAAATTTATCAAATGGAAATTTAATTATTCGATTGGGTCGAATATTAATAAACCATATAAATGTTCATACAAGGTCTAAATCGTGAAGAGACCGAGTCAAAATTGAAGTGGATTGCAAAAATCAAAGGTGAGTTAATCTCACTCATTTGAGTTTTATTTAAATTTAAATGGTTAAATTTAAATATTGGTTGAATGATTGAATTGATTTGATGTTCTATGTTATATATAGTAGTATATCGTATATATTGGAGTGATTGATTTCCCGCATTATATATCGGATGAGACTCTATGCGCCGCATAATAGCGGATGATATTATATAAACCCATATACCGCGATATTCCACCTCGAAGTGGAATTGATATTGTGCTAATGTCTATCGATGCAGGAAAACAGGTTGGAGGGATCTAACTGGATTCTTCAAAATTATTAGATTGTTTAATATTCTGTGTTATGTTTATTTGATATTCTGTGATGAATTATATAGGTAATTGGAAATGTTGGATGCTGGTTTAATTGAATATGTTTGGATACACTAAGTTATCAAAATATATAGATTGGATTTTTGAAAAGAAAACTAAAAGAGATAATTTGTAAGTAAATGGTTATTGGAAATTTGGGATAAATTGAAGAATGAATGGAGAGAAAAGATAAAAGTGGATTTTAAATTCTAATAAATAAATTCCGAGTATGGAAAAGCGGGACTTTGAATAAACAGAGAAATAATGAATTTTAAACTTAAATGATATTATTTAAAGGAATAAAGAATTTATTTTAAAAGTTCAAGTTTTAAATATATTGAAATAGATAAAGAAGGAATTTGGAAAAAAGGTATGAAATTGGTATTTTCAGTTAAAAAGGACTCTAAATTATAATTAAGAAATAAAATCTGAAGTTAATGGATTTTGAAATAAATTGAGTAAGTAATGGAATTTATTTCAAAATGGAATAATTTGGAAGTCAATTTGAAAATTGATTTAAGTCTTGAAATTGGAATGTTAAAAGGGAAGTGAGACTAAGAAATGCATAAACTGGGTTTATAAAAGTGAACGAATATATTAGTGAATATTTGGAGGAATAAATTCACGGTGAGAATTTATTAAAGGAATGGGTAAATTTGTTTAAAAATAAATAGTGATTTATTTTTAAGATGGGAAAGAAAAGAGTATTTCCCTGTATAGCCAAGTACGTTTTCAAAGCAATTTTTTAAGTATAAGTAAAAAGTTTAAGTTGTTTTAAAGGTATGTTTTAGAAAAGTTATTATTTCTAAATGTTTAAATTTTAAAGTAAGTATATTTTTCTAATTCATTATAGCAGTAATTATTTAAAGGTAGCTTGGTATTATGTTTTAAAGGTTAGAAATTTAGTTTTATATTGTACAAAGTAGTTTTATTTTAAATATTCTTAAAGTATATATTTTGATTAAGTATTAAAGTAATTTTTAATTCAAATGTTTTAAAGTATATTTTATAATAAGTGTTTTAAATTATTTGTACTTGGTGATTTCAGTGGAAATAGAAAATATTTGGAAAATGTGTTCCGTGAGAGGAAGACGGTTTGGCACTGTCTTCAAAGGGTTGAAAAGTAGAAATATATCTTGTGAAAATATTTTTGGAGATTAATAAATAATTTGGAGAAATTATTTATGTTTGATGGTTGTTGTGAATGTTAATTGATAGTTAAATAACCGACTATCAATATTGGCCAATGCGCTGATCGTTTCGAAGAGACCGGGATCAGGATTAATTTCTCGAAAACCACTTCGATCTGGTTTGTACGTTTTCATGAGGAAGACGAGTTTGGATTCGAAGATGGAGTATTGAAGTGCAAGGGATAGTCGCTACTAATCCAGATGATGATTCCAAAATGGATGTAGTAGGAGTAGTGCCTTTGGTTCCGTTCGAACCCGGGACGGACTTGTATGGATGAATGCTTTCGCAACATCGTCAGGTGGACGGTGGACATTCTAAGTGATATATTCTAAAAAGGTAACGCTTAGCCTCGAGCCTCATCAACCTAGAATGACTGAAAATCAGGGATTATGCAGCAAGGCTAAGTAGGTAGCACCCATTAGGACGAGGTCATCCCTGTCTAGATGTCCCTTTTTATTTCGGCTGTGTGGCGGTTGCTGATTCCAATCGCAGGGTGATCTTACTCGGGGTTATCCAGTACGGGATAGTCCCGGTCTTGTGTTGCAGGGGGTTTAGGGTGGATCATCGGTTACTGATCTTGACTAGGTACCGTGACAAGTGGTACCCCAGTGCCTAGTCATTAGTTGGAAATCCATTCTCCCTATGCGCCTGTACGGTTTTGATTGTCCCCAACTATTGCTGAAACATGAGATGCAAGCATTTCAGCTAGATTCTATTTTACTTTCTATATACACTATTATAATATCAGAGGATTTTGATAAAAAGTGTTTTAGCTATCGTAAGGTAAAAACCCGACATGTTTATTTGTGGCGTGGTCTTACGAGTTGCTTTTGATTTCAAAGGATTTTGAAACTTTAATAATCCAATTGAGCATGGTTTTCTCACGCTGGTATTGCAGACTGACTCGGGTGTTATTTAACTATAATGCTTGGGTCAGACCGAGTATTATAGGATACAGGAAAGGATGCTGTGGAGCTCAGGAGACGAGCTGGATGGCAATACGTACTTCCGTATTTGTGTTAAAAATTCCGCTATGTATTCAAATTGTGAGGACAGGTTATGATTACTGTCCAATTGTGTGTTATGTATACTCTGATGATGTAATGTATAAACAGATTTGTTTTTGTGTAAAGTCATTTATTATCTATTATATTTTATTCCGCTACGATGGTTTGATTCTGATGTTGTTTTCTATTTTCTTCTTCTACCTCTTCTTCTTTAACCCAAATGGTTCGTATTTCCGTTCATCTTGAGTTGAATGATGGAGAATAGTGTCGACTCAAGGAGTACGGGTTTGCAGGCTGTTACACAAATAGAAGAACATAGTTGAGTGAAGACTCACGTATTCAAGGCTTATCAGGTAACTATTTTACATTTGTTTTTTGTCTCTGTAATGTTAACAATCAACACCAGATAGATAAAAAGAAGTAGAAACTAAAATAGGTTTGTCCATTTGATTTATGTTTGATTGTACCATGTTTTAAATTGAAAGTTTAAGCTTTGTGTTGAACAGCAAATATAAAATTGACAAACGAAGAGGTTGAGAAGCGAATAAGAAATGAGATGGATATACTACTTATTATACATGACATGTTATATGAATGTGGATATTTAATTAAATTGCATAAAATAATTGGTAGTTAAATATTTAGCAGAGCATATTGGAAAGACACAATAAATGCTATGGATTAAAGTATGAAACATATACTATTATTTTTCCCATAACGAGCATGAAATTACATATATGGCCAAAGTTTAAACTTAGTATTAATTCCAGATTTAAGGTTTATTTAAAATACAAACCAAGTATCCATAAAGTGACACTCAAGTGAAACATAAAAGCAACTCTCAGAATAAGCACATAAAGAATAAAAAAAGTTACATATTCCCTCAAATTACAACATTACCTGAATAACACGATTGGAACCCAAGCATCATTAATATTCGAAGCTATAAGGCCTAGATTCCTATTTAATACCTAGGACATTGCCATTTTCTTCAAGTGGTTGTTGCAATTTACCTCACGCTTTATGGTTGAAGTAGAAATCTCAAGGATGAATAGATCTAAGCCTTTCTCTATTATGGATGTAAATGAATATATTCAAAAAAATTGCACAGCTTAAATGCTAAATATAAGAAGACTTCATTGATAGATTATGTTACTATTATCATGTAAAATATTATATCTTGATTATGTGATTAGGGACATGGATTAGGTATTTTCTATTTTCTCTATCTGAAACTCAAAATTATATAGGAAGAAACCGGATTGGTTTTTTTTAAAGTCAAACACTGCAAATTTCTATATTTATCATATATGAAAATTGAAGACTATAACATTTGCCTTTTCAAGTTGAAATTGTATGGATTGTCCTCAACAAAATTAATTTATAAATTTCTACTGAAATGTTTCACCATTTAAACAATAAATTAAAGCTAACACTTAGACCTTCTAATAATAGTGCTTCCTCCAAATCTATTTAATCACGTGAGCGTAGGTCAAAGAAAGACCAGCTCCATAGTTAAATTTTATATTCCATGGTCTTTCATTTTCTTGGCTTCTAGACATACATATAAATGCTAAATTTATTAACTATATTGTTGGTTGCTTTTTTTACCATCTGAACTATTGAAATTTGCGTATGCTGCTAACATGTAAAGAAGCTATAGTCTCGCTTTTGATTACCGAATGCTTGGTTATTACACGGTTGCAAGTTTATTATGTTCCAAACTACTGAAAATGCTAATTTTAATATTTATTACACTTCTCTGCATGTTGATGTAAAAGGCAAGCTATTAAGCTTGAAGCATTTGATGCCTTAATAAAGTGGAATAAACTAATTAATATAGTCTTTTAGCAAAACGTGCATGCTTTGATGAGCTAGCACAGTAGCCTTTTAAGTTAACTTTTTACTCACGTGTGCGTGGGTATGCTTCATTAGCTATAAATATCTTTCTACATTATATTCTTTTATTAACTATCACTTTATATATAATAGCCAATTAAGTCACTGTGAGTTTTAGTAATTTTTTCCTTGCGTTGGTTAGCTGTCATGAGCTGTATATATGCTATTTTCTATACAAATATCTGCTATGTGTATATATAGGTTTTTTTAATATCTACAAGAAATTTGTGCATTTAAAATTTGTTTGATTTAATGTAAACATAAGGTTCACCTAAGTTCAACTAATGTTACCATAAATCAATATATTATTTAAATGTTGTATTACTATTACTAAAATGTCATACTTACTATTCTTTAAATGATGTACTTACTACTAACCTTATATTTTTAGGTTCTTCAATAACACGGCAGGAGGAAGATATGATATCTCAGACTGCAATAATCAGTAATCATAACTATGGTCAAAATTTTACCGCAAGCATGCACTACCACAAACATCAACTACCATAATCCACTTATTATGATTATTGTAGTGCTAAAATATTTTTCCACGAAAGCTTACAGAATTATTGCTCTGGTGGTTCTATTGACATTCATCGACCTAACACAACACCACAAAAGCTACTAAGCTTATTTCAAGGTCAAAGGGAAGTTGGTACACATTTTTGAACAAACATCCGATCCTATAATAATGCATTTTCATTATTGTCTATGTGTGCATCAACTGACAATAACCTAGCCAATGCTAGAGAAGGAATTTACACATATAGTGCACAAGTTCAATATACCATAGAATTGGAAGTATTTTACCTTTGGGTGGAAGTAGACCAAGATATTTGCAATTGTACATATATGATACTGACCATGAATTTGAAAACTGACTTCAGGATAGTGAAGCAATGAGACCAAAGATAACTTGATTTGACAGAAATTTAAGATACTCATAACCCATACGTTTCTATACTTTGACAGTTGGGGAAACAACCTAATATACAAACTTGTAGAATCAAAATTAACGAGATCATAGTAGATCGACATCTTCACGAGTTGCCAACCACATCCCAAGTAGCAGGTATAATAATTGGAGATGAACCAGACAATATGCAAGGTCGAGATATCATTGTTGAGATAAGAAGTGAAAATCTACAAAGGAATTCAGATACTATAGGTTTTTACGACCCATTGCAACATCCACTATTGTTGCCATATGGTTATCTTGGATAGGATTTGAACATCCACGAAAATTGAAATACACTTATAAGTTGTACATCATATTACTCTTATATTTTACAAGTAAATATAGCCTATTTGATATTCAATATTATTTATTCATAAATAACACAAAACTTTGTCCATATCAACATCAATATTAATGTTACTTCCATTTTGTCTTTGATCAATTCACATAGATACGACCAACAAAGACATCACTTATACTGCTTGGTGGTCGTCTATTTCAATAATATGTGATTGATGTGTATGTATAAATAGAAATAATGCGCCTAAGGTTTCTTCGCAATAATCAAAATACTATAAGAGCGGAGTTGTACCAAGGTTTATAAGATGCCTTAACTAATGGAGAGACATCTATTAATAAGTTTTTTTAACTAATACATTCAACCATTTGTTGTTATTAATAATTACTAACCACTTACTTATCACTAATCAATCATATGAATTTTTCACACATTAGGAAGTGTTGGTGTTAAGAAGATTCTTCCTTCATCCTATATTAGTAGTCTACGAGATATGCATCAAAGATATCAAGATGCGATGGAAATAATGCGAAGGTATGGGAAGCTCGACTTATTTATTATATGACATGTAATACTAACTTGGTAGAAATTACATAAGAATTACTTCATGGTGAAAAACCGCAAGGTAGACCAGATTTAACAATTGGGATTTTTCGAGCAAAATGAGAGCAACTAAAAACTAACCTATTTGATACATGTAATTTAGGTAAAGTCATTTCCCATGACCACGCTATTGAATTTCAAAAAAGAGGACTACCAAATTCTGATATTCCAAATATCCTAGATGAAAATGATAGAATTAACAATCTCGATGATTATGATGCTTTAGTTCGAGCTGAAATTCTATGTAAACTACATAACGTTATAATGAAACATATTATTCATTATCTATGCAGACATTTTAATCCATGAGTTGTATGTATGAAAAACCACTATAAGAAAGGTTTCCAAAATCCTTTTCTTCATTAACTTTACCAGGAAATGACTCATACCCTAGTTATAGAAGACGCGACAACGGAATACAATATCAAACTGGCAGCCATGTAATCGATAACCGCTGGATAGTACCTTATAATCCTTACTTTTGAAATATGATTGTCATCTAAATGTTGAGATTTGTTCAAGTATTAAATCTGTAAAATATCTTTACAAATATGTTTATAAAGGTTCGGACCATGTATCTATAGGGTTATCCACTACACCTGATGATAACGATGAAATTTCAAAATTTGTTAATGCTAGATAGATTTGTGCCCTGGAAGCTTTATGGAGAATACTTAAATTTTCGCTAAGTAACATTTTCCAAATAGACAACAACCACTATTTCATGCAGAAGAGCGCATACAAAATATTTTGGATGATGAACCAAGATCTAAAACAATGCTTACTGAATTTGTTTGTAAAAATGTTTTTGATGAACAAGCACATCAATATTTATACTGCGAGTTTCTTGAAAAATATTCGTACGAATATACAAATAAGGAATGGAACCGCCGATGAAATAACCATAGGGCAATTAGTAGAATGTATATGGTATCTCCCATTGAAGCTGATCGTTATTATTTGCAATTATTATTAACACATGTTAGAGGTCCTCTGTCTTTTTGTGACTTACTAACAGTTAATGAAAACAATATAATACATTTAAAAGAAGCAGCTGAACATATAGGTTTACTTGAAAATGATGATAGTTTAAAGGACTGTTTGAGGGATGCTTCAAACACACAGATGCCCAAGGCTTTAAGAAGATTATTTGTTAGAATTCTAGTACATTGTGAACCATGTCATATGCATGAATATGGAAAGAGTTTTCACCTTTTTTACTTGAAGACTATCCTACTACATTTACTACTAATATGACCAATTCATATTCATTAATTGAATGTCTGTCCGACCATGACAACCTTCACAAACAATATAACAAAACAATTTTTGATTACGATATTCCACATAATAATTTCAAGGATTTTACTCATACTAATAGCTCTACTCTTATTTTAGAAGTGCAGTGTACAGAAATATCTAATAATGACAAGAATTCCGTAAATAACTTAAACTCCGAACTCTGACATGATAATGTCTTCTGTTAAAAACAAAAAATGCTATATATTTCATAGAAGGCCCTGGAGATGCAGGAAAAATCATATTTATATAGAGCAATCTTAGCACATTTATGAATTCAAGGTAATATTGCAATTGTAGTCGCTACTTCTGGAATTGCTTCTCTTGCTCTTCCAGGAGGTCGAACTGCACATTCTCGATTTAAAATACCAATTAATTTAGAGTCTTCCTCTACATGTCATATTCCCAAGCAATCTGAGGTCGTAAAACTTTTATTGATTGCTATTGTTTTCCTATGGGATGAAGCTACCATGGCACATCGCCATGCATTGAGGCCTTAAATAGAACGTTATGAGATTTAACTAATTTAGATGCACTATTTAGAGGAAAGATTGTGATTTTAGGAGGTGATCTTCGTCAAGTTCTACCAATAGTTGTAAATGGTACTAGAGCTCAAACAATAGATGCATATATAGTACAATCATATTTATTGGAAAATGTTCAGGTAATTCATTTAACACAAAATACACGTGTAAGAGGCGATCAATCATATGCACAATTTCTTTTACGTATTGGAAATGGAGATGAAGTCTATGTTCAAGAGCTTATTTGTGATGATCCACATTTTAGAAGGTTTAAATTGACAATAATCCTCACATATCCAACTCAAACGATCGGAAAAACTAATAATCAAAGGGGTTAATTAAGAAAAATGAGAAAAGAAGAAAACAAACACGGAATCTCACAGCGGAATGACAAAATATAATAATCAAATAAACATTTCATGAAGCTGTTTACACTATACATTTGATTATAATTTATACAACATTTATCAGAGTTGTATATATTATAGAACAATAGAATAATGTAGCAGAACAAACAGTATGGTGAAATAATACTAGTATACCAAATCTTCGTCTTTGTCCTTCAGAGAATATGATCTTAAATACGCTGAAAACTTAGGATTGACCCAAGCGTAATGAAAAGACAAAACACTTGAGTCAGGATTAAAATATCTTTATGTGATTCAAACCAATTTTATATATAATAGGAGTGGAAAAGCGTCAGAGATGATTATGGGGTTTCCATCTCCTATCCAGTGTATAATATGCATGCAGTAACACAAGAAATGTTACGGGATTTTTCATTTCTTAAGAATCCGTCAAAATATTTATATATAGTAGAATACGTTATATATGTAATGTCTAATCAGTAAAATAAATATTTTTTCTTAGCGTTAAGGGTTTACATATATCCCCCTTAATGCATTTTTAAGCACTATCGTATAGTTTGCATATAATGCCCCAGTAGCACGTTCGGCGTTAGGGATGGCAGCAATATGACAACACTAAACCAAACTTGTAATGGTCTCATACAAGGATAAGAGTATGACAAGACACGTGAGGCAATGCCCAAGGTAGGATACTACCAGTTAGGTCGTAGAGCTGGTGGTAACGCATCGTGGCTGTGATCGCCCAGAGCGTCCATCCATCCCATATCGAGTTAAAGAGAGGTTATCCCAAATCAAGGTGCACCAATCAAAAGTAACAAAAAAGAATATAGTATGGACTAAGTCTGAAGAAATTGAAGAATGGATATTTGCTAGGGGTATCTAGCCCGCTTGGCCCTGTCAAGCCATCCTGTTTTAGTCATTTCAAATTGGCACAAGTGCTCGGGTCTATCCAACATCATTCTTTTTCTTCAAACCCAACAAACATACACTGAATCCAACTACTTCGTTCTTGAGTCTCCTATGCATACACTGTTGTAAAAGTGGTTCCAATATTAACAGAGAGTATGCCAATAAGAGGCCCTTGTCTTTTTAACAACCAAACATTGTTTTACATTTCGAAAACAATTCATATTGATATCAAAAAATCAAATTGACTTCAAAAATATCCTTCATTTCAATATATCAAATTTACTTCAAATATGTCAATTTCACTTGAAAATATCATTTTCGCCTCAATTTCACTTCCAAAATCGTTTCAAATTTCCATTTACATTATAACTTCATTTTAACCCAATTCACATTTAAATCATCGATTTTAATACAAACATTCCAGCCTTGCTAGTTTGAATTTGCTTTAGAAAATACTTTAAATAGTTTTAAATAGATTAAAAAGTTAAATTAGTTTAAATAGTTTAGATATTAAAATAGGTAATATATTAAATGATTTGAAAATTTAAATAATTTGAAATTTTAAAAAGATGAGTTTTAAATCAGTTTATAGGAAAGTAGTTTATACTGAAAATAATTTCAAAATTCAAAACTGTTTTTTCCTATTTCCAATAAATTCGAACTTGGGTCCAAATTTAAGTCAAACCGATTCAATTTCAATTTTCAAATTAATTTCAGTTAAAATTTCAAATTCAATTCAACTATTCGATTCAATGGTTTAACTTTCAATTCAACTCTTAATTTTAAACCATTTCAATATATATAGATTTGAGTTCAATTTTAGAATATCGATTTAAATCACTTAAATCCATTTAAAATTCAATGTAAAAATTCAAAATTCAAATCTTTAAAATAATTCAATTCCGAGCCCAAATTTGAAATATCGATTTATATCACTTTTACTTAAATAACTTCGAAGTTTAAGTAAAAGTTCAACCTTTTAAAACAACTCAATCTATAATTCAAGTTATATTTCAATCATAACTTCAAATTCCAAATTAAATTATTTTAAAACAATTTCTTTTAACAGTTTTAATTTCAACATTTTAAGACTCGAATTCGAAATTAATTCAATCTTTATAAATTCTATTTTTATTTCTCTAAATCAAAATCATTTAAATAGATTCAAAATCACTAATTTAGGCCATTTAATTTAACCAATCTGGTGTCTGTATATAATTTTCTGTCCTATGATCAAGTGATCAGTTATTTTTATTTTAGTTTCAGGAATGGATATATATCATTTCAATCCAAAATAAGTGTTATAAGTATATATCATTTCAACCTATTTCTTAATTTATTCAAAATAATTCAATTTACAGTTTTAATAATTGTCAAATAATATACAAGGTGGTAACAGGATATATATAAAATAAACGAACATCCAATCATCCAAAATATTAACCAATAGCATCCATCACAATCAACATCCAAATCAGCCAATAAATAATGACAGTTTACTAATTATTAAATGTCTGATTTTTTAACTAGCAATTTAATTCCGATTTCACTTTAACTTTCCATTCTAACTCTAATAGTTCAATTCCTATATCATAATTAAATGCATGTCAGTTAAATTACCCACAACAGTCAATAAAATTAAATTACTTCATAATTTCAATTTAACTAACATTAGAATATTTTAGTAATTCGTGAGCATTATAAAACACTCGTTTTTATTTGAAACTAAATTTTTTTAGCTTTAAATAAATTCCATTTCAATTTTGTGTCATAGACGATGACGTTACGATCGTAACGCGACTCGTTTAGCTTGAATCGGACCTCGTATGGAATAGTTACGGGATAATTAGTATAACGACATAACTAAAATTTAATTAAATAAATATTTAAACTAATTAACAAAAAAAATAAACCTTCCTCCATCCTCAGCACATGCTTCCCTCTTGCTTCCAAACCGTGTTTCCTCTTCTTCCTAGTCGCTATAATTTTTTTATACGTTCGAACGACAATCGCACGATCGAAGAATCATCGAAGCCTCGCCTACAGCTCGCCGCCAACTCCTCCTCCACTAGCACGGGTCGCGAACAACAACTCAAACCCAAAACTGACAACACAAACTCAACTAGATTATGGCCACCGTGTTGCGAAATTCGACGATCCGACCGTCCAGATTGAAGATCTCATCACCCTCCACCTTTACCTAGTTGAGGACGAGAGGTGAAATGCAAGGATTGGGAGGAATCGAGGGAGAAAAGGGAAGCGATATTGGCCATTAATAATTTTAAACGAGAGTGACTGCGTGATTAGGGTTTCCAATGATGAAATAGAAAATACGTAACATCCCGCCTTTTGTACGCTTTAAATCGACGAGAAAACATACACGTCTGACCCAAACTATACAAAAGAGCGGATTGTTTTTAGGTAATTAAGAAAAAGCAGAGAAAGAAAAAAACAAAATAGAATCTTGCAGCGGGATGATAAAATATAATAATCAAATAAACAGTTCATGAAGCTGTTTACAAAATATTAGATTATACTTATACAATACGTATCAGAGTTACACATACTAGAGAATAATAAATAATGCAGCGGAATACATGATGCAGTGAATTATAATAATAAATAGTAGTACTAAAATCTTCGTCTTCGTCCTCCAGAAATAAGGCCTTCAAATCTTGAAATGTTCAGGCTGACTCGAGCGAATTGAAATATTTTGCTATTACCTAAGGATCCGTTAAACTATTTACTATGTAGTAATATTTTGCTATTACCTAATCCCCTTAACACATAAATAGTGCCAATAGTCTATACAGTACCATAAAATCACCTGATCGGGAGGCTACCAGAGGACACTCCATAGGTATGACACAAATCAAACTCGTACAAGGCATGCTAGGGTAAGTGACACGACACAACTAGGCAATGTCAGGGTAGATATACCATTATGCTTCCGGGCCGGTGGCTACGCGTAGCGCGCAGCTACCACCCACCTTGAGCCACACTCCCATATCCAAAAAATCAAAAGTGGCCACCAAGTCAATCCACAAGTCCGAGTATAAAATCGAAGGGATGTGTCCGATCAAATGAGCTACCTTATTAGCCCATCAATCGCTCCTATTTTAGCCACCTTATGCCAACTCACGGGAGTTGGGTCCACACATATACCTCAAAGGAATGCCGCTACCATCCTACTTCATTCTGGAATCTCCACCGCATACAAGGTTGTTAAAGTGGTTTTCGGAGTTGGCAGAGAGTATGACAACTTCCGATCCCAGTCTTTTTAACAACCAAACGTTATTATAACACGCGGTCATTTTTAGAATAGTTTATACTTTAAAACCAATATCAGTGCCCTTTCAAAACCAAATCAATACAATATCATTTTCATTTCAAATATACCCTTTCCTAAAATCATAAAACTTTCAAAGTTATAACATTTTGAAATCAAAACACTTGAATACAACACTTTCAAATTATAAAACCTTGAAACTCATAATCTGAAACATAACTTCCACCACTTCAATGGTTTAAATATTTAAAATACTTTATATAATAAAATAGCTTCTTCAATTTCACAAATCAAATCCAACACAACTCGAATTTTTGCATTTTATATTTAACCGAATCCCAAATCATAAATTTCAATTCAATTCAGTTTCCAAATAAACTATTCCAAATTTATCGATTTCAAAACAGACTTAAATCACAGAATAAACCATTTCAAATTCAATATATTTAAAGCTTTAAGTATTCAACAATTTCAAAACTAAGTTTGGTAATTTCGATTTCAACAATTTAATTTTCTATTATTTAGTTTTAAAATACTTTACAAAATAAATCCATTATCGTTTAATTAAAGCTTAAATTAAAAATAACTAAATATTTCCTTCAATTTATTTATACTCGAAATATTCATTTAATTCACCTTAAACCAAAATCAAATTATAAAAATCATACCCTCTAAAACTTCAAATTTAATAAATTCCACATCAAGCTTATTTGAGTTTAATTCTTAAATAAATTCAATTTCAAATAAATATCAAATTTATCTTCCAACCTTAATTTGATTTAAATCATTTTAAACTCTATATTAAAATATAATTTAAATACTTAACCATATTATCTTCAATAAAAATCAAACTTATTATTAAGCTTATTCTACATTAAAACGAATTAAACATGTCTTAAAATTAAGGATAAAATAACATTTATATAATATCTAAAATCAGTATTTATCTAAAACCATATTTTTTTACAAAACCATAGAAATCATTTCAAAATATTTTTAAATATAGACCACGGTGTCTATATATAATTTTCTATCCTATGGTCAAGTGATACGGATATTTATCATTTCAATCTGTAATTTAAAACATAAATACGGTTATATATCATTTCAAACCGCATTCCCGAATGAAATAAAATCCATAACAACTTGTAGTTTATAACAATATAAAATACAACATCAATTCATCCAATATCAATGATCAACCATTTATCACAATCATCATCCAATTCAATCAACAACATCAATATAGAACAAATAATAAATAACAGGCATTTACTGGCAGTTTATATTCAATAATAAATTAAATAACTACTTTATCCAAATAAATTCAAATAAACTAAGACGACGATTCAAAATATGGCAAACAGTCAAAAATAAATCTCTAATCACATCATAAATCAATTGAACAAACATAAGAAATTTTAGAAGTTGTGAGTGTGTTAAAACACTCACCTTTAAATTTAAATTGAATTTAAATCCAATTTAAACCTAAAATTTGAACAATCTTTGAATTCATCCAAACCAGTGCAACAATTTCTAGAATTTCAATATGATCCTAGCGGAGAAATTCACGCGTAATTTCGACCTCGTAAGCGAAAGATACGCAAATTAGAACGTTTGGAAATAAAAATAAAAATAAAAATAAAAATAAGACAACACAACTCACCCCAACCTAAACACGTCAGCATGCGGCCCATCCTTCTCACCTGAGTTGACCTGTTGAACCGAAACCCTAACAACACAAATCGAACCGCCACCCTCGATAACCAACCACGCACCTTCGAAGCTTCCACCACGCCGTGCACTACCCAGCGGATCGCCGTGCCGCCCCCTCACGTTCGTCAACCCCATGCGCCACGCCTCAAGTCGGAGAAGACGTAGCCTCCACCGGTCCATCGAAACCCTAATCAAATTATTATGGAAAATCCTACCGTTAATTCGGCAAACTACCTGCTCCGATGAACTGCGCATGCCTCTCTCCAACACCTGTTATCGTCGATTTGACGATCTGTTGAAGTCGATCAAGATGAAACTAACGGCCAAAAATGGATCATAAATTTCTGGTCAAATGGTGACTCAATTTGGAAAACGAATTCCAGATCTGAGATGTGCTCATCGAGAGCTTTAGATCGATATGAAATTCAATATTATTTGAGGAGTTTGAATTTTTGTTGTTGGATTTTGAATCGAAGTTGGATTGGGAAGATTAGGGTTTTCAGCCATTGAGAGAGAGGAGAAATAGAAATTTCTGTATGTATAGAAATGAGAAATAGAAAGGCTGTTAGGGTTTATAACTGGATATATACAGGTAGGGTTGAAAATAGAAAGAACGGATCAGATTTGATTGAACGATATCGGGCCAAAAGCCCGTTCTGCCTTCGAACGAAAATGGGTCATCCCATATATCAAAATAGATGTTTTTAGATATTTTAAATGCAATGGAATAGGTTTCAAGTCCAAATTCCATCGTATGAAGAAGTTATGCTAGAATCAAGCTATTTCAAATTGATTTCAATTGATTTCAAGGCGTTTCGAGTCCGTACGATCAAACGACAAGTCCGATCGATACGAAACTTGAAATCCTACAATAATTCACTGTTACAGATCCGATGAAACTTATTTCGTTGAAATCCGAGTCAGTGGCCAAAATGGCTATATTTCAGTTAATTAAATAAATAAATGTTAATCACTTTTTAATTCAAATAAACTAACCAACCAATTTTCTCATTTTTTGATTTAATAAAAATTTCTAATAACTTAAAAAAAGTTTCCATGTTGATCCAAAGCTAATTATTTCACTAATTATCAAGTTTACATTCAATTTCAATAAATACAGAAATTGTAAGTTAAATTTTTCAATAGTTCCATTTAATTGACTATTTCTTATTATTCAATCCGTTATTATCAGATGAGTGAAATTATCATTGATTCATGACTTATTACATTAATATTCTCAAATCCCATCTAAATTTCCAATAACGTAATATTTAAATACTTAATTTCACTTAATTGCAATTAATCCAATTACTGAAATTTTAAATTCCAGTAAATTAATAAATCTTGATTTCCATTCAACCAATTATAATTTTATGAATATAGTTAACATTGTTTCCAAAGATTAATTTAATTTACATCACGTAATATTTAATTTAGATTTATTGCGATAAATTCCAATTTAATTTAACGAATTAAATATATAGGTAACTTATAATAATTGTTTACAGACCAATGTTACAGTTACTTACATAACAATGGTTTTACTCACTTACCATTCATTAAAAAAAATTCGTTAAATAAATCCCATATTCACATTTGTTTCCATATATTTAATTTTATAACTAAGTATAAATTACATCCAAATTGTAATATTAGCTTTAATTATCATTGTTACCATTCATTTTAGTTATTACTTCATTATCAAATTACCGATTTTTATTTCTTTCAATATTTAATTACCAAAACCCTATTGAGTTAACAAATTTAATTATCAAAATTTACAGGTCGTTGCACTCTCACCACTCAAAACTTTTCGTCCCCGAAGAGGAAAAAGAAGGGGAAAAGAAGGAATTAAGTAGTCAATACATCTTATTCAAAATTTTAATTTTATAAACATATAAATTTACAAAATTTAATAATTTAAATAAAATATATCTATTTATATCTATTAAGTCTTTCTATACTCAAATTAATAAGGTTTGGAAAATATTTTTCAAAATTTTTCTAAGTCCAAAATTTATGAAAAATTTCGACAGAGTCCACTTTGTACGGGGAGGCTCTGGAGAAATTATAATATCAAATATAACAATATATAACATATATCTTCCAAAATAATATATATCCCAACACGAGAAAAATATAATAGTGCTATAAAACCGTAATCCGAGAACGTACCTATTTGTCGGGCAAATAACGCTTATTTATGAAACCAAAAGCAGTAGCAATTGCTTCTATAACCTGTAATTCACTTATATAATCCAAAAAAGTTAATAATTATGTAAAATGGATTATTTAAAGTTGTTTCAACCACTAATAAACAAATCAATATAAAGAACAATCACTTGCAACCAATATACAATCAAAAATCAACACAATCAATTATCCTTCATATCAAACAAAACTAAAAGTTGTTCAGGTTCGAAACTTCAAATTGCACAGAATGAAAAATAAACTACTAAGTGGACCTTTGCTCAACAGTCTTAGATGAAACTAAATAGATTATTCATACATCCAAACAATTTTAAAGTATCCTTGCCCAAACAACCCAAAAGCTAAACAAACATCAAATTCCAAGCAATAAATCAAGTTCAATCGTTTTAATTTCATTTCTTAACATTTGTTGTTTGATTTCCTTTTCATTCATATCATATCAATATTCTTTTTAGTTACATTATATTCATTTATTCACTACTTAATTTCATCTATTTACATTCCTTTATTAATAGTGTTCATGTTCAATTCAATAACTTAGTGTTTCAATTCATTAACTTAAGTTTATAATCATCTACTTGTAATATTTACTTTCTATCACATTTTATTATAGTAATATTTTAAATTATAACTTAAGCTTATAACCACTATAACATCAAATTCGTATTTGTAAAATAATTCATTGAACACTTTCATTACTTCAAGTCTTACTTGTATAATACCGTATTACATTTTCTTATTAAATATTGTAACTTTTATTATTTGTTAACTTATATATATATATGCTTTTAAGAATGCAATTGAAAATCATACAAGTTTATCCCATTTCTTTTAATTAATTTAATATTCAATAATTATATCTTTTGTCTTATAAGTTACAATTTCAACTTGCTTGTAATTTCATTCATAACCTAGCATTAAATCTCTTATTTCATTTAGAGGTTCCTATTATTTATTAGTTATATTCCATTTTACTAAATAATTGAAACTATTAATTAACAAAACTTAAGAACTAAATACCGAGTTAAATTTCGAATCATTTGAAAATAATAGATAAATGTATATGCATACAACTTATATATCCAATTATATTTAAAAAAGTTGAAATTTATATTTGTTTATCAAAATAAATCTGCAGTAAAACTACTACAATGGCCTTCCCACTTTGAAACTCGAAAATGAATGTCAATGATGCGTGCACTCATCACCGAAATTATCTTCCAGCGATAGTGAGGGGAGTACAGAACTTATTTCTTTCCAAAATTTATTAAAAACAATTCTTTCAAATTATATTGAAATATTTATATCAGAAAATCTTCTAAATAATATTATTATTATATTCCAAAATCATTTGAAAGAAATTTTCAAAACCCCGGAACTTAAGTTCTAAAATTTCTAATTTTTATCCAATATTTATAAATTTCACTACCTAACAACAATATATTACAACCAAGTATATATCATTCATAGAAAAAATATTTTTTATATATAGAAAATATCATAGGCAAAATTATTTCAGTCACCGTTATTTCAAAACAAATATTGTTTCGGTCTGTCCTATTAAGTGTATAGAAATCCCTATTGATGTCATAGCGTCCTATGCACCAACCAGAATTTATAAATACAAACGGAACAAATTAACACAATATCAAAATCTTACTACCCTATAAATTAAGAGTCAGACCCCACAAAGTTAAGGTTTATCGCTAAGCCAAAGCTCTGATACCAAATGTAACATCCCGCCTTTTTGTACGCTTTAAATCGACGATAAACCATACACGTCAGACCCAAACCATACAAAAGAGTGGATTGTTATGCGGTAATTAAGAAAAAGCAGAGAGAGAAAAAAAATAGAATCTTGCAGCGGAATGATAAAATATAATAATCAAATAAATAGTTCATGAAGCTATTTTACAAAATATTCGATTATACTTATACAATACATATCGGAGTTACACATACCAGAGAATAATAAATAATTCAGTGGAATACATGTTGCAGTGAATTATAATAATAAATAGTTGTACTAAAATCTTCGTCTTCGTCCTCCAGAAATAAGGCCTTCAAATCCTGAAATGCTCAGGCTGAACCGAGCGAATTGAAAAGACAAAACCCTCGAGTCAGAACTAAAAGATCTTATGTAACTTAAATCAATGGTAAATAATGTGAGTGGAACGGCATCAGAGATGTTTACGGAATTTGATATCTCCTATCTAGTGTCATACGTGAGTGTAGTAAATTAAGAGATGCTCGGAATTCACAATTCCTAAGGATCCATTAAACTATTTACTATGTTGTAACGACCCAGAATTTTAATTAATTAAAATTTGAATATTTAATTAAATTTAAATATTAATAAGTGAATTTATAAGTCAAATAAATTTTATTTTGAATTATTGGATTTTTAAATCGATAATTTAATACGTTAAATTATGGAAATAATTGAAAATTGGGTTGAATATGATTGTAAATGATTTGTAAATTTTTTTTTATCATGTTAGAGTTAGAACGATATTTTAGAACTTTTAAAATCGAATTAAAAGTTAATTTGTGAAAATTGAATATTTTAATATTAAAATCGACTAGTGAAAATAGTCAATTTTTGAACAGTCTCAGAATTGAACGAAACCTGTTCCATTGGATCCATAATAGTTAGTTATTACCGGATTTCAAATTTCGTGTCAATCGGAGCTATCGTTTGATCGCGGCAGCTCGAAACGCATCGATTTATTTTTAATTTTAATTTAGCGAGTTAAAATAGCCATTTTTCAAAAAGTCTCGGATTTCGACGAAACCAGTTTCATCGGATCCGTAATGTGATATTATTGTAAGGTTTCAAATTTCAAGTCAATTGGATTTACCGTTTGTCCGGTACAAATTAAAACGCCTAGAAAATCGTTTAAATCGGTTTAATTTAAATTGAACGTTTATTGCCATAACTCGCACAGATGTCCGAATTAGCTTTCGAAACCTGTTCCATTGTGTCCGGAACGCGGGGTAAACCCTAGAAACGCTGGTTACGGCGCGTAAATCGGAGTTCGGAATTTCCGGATGAATAATGTTCGATTTTTTTTTTATAAATAGGCCTTAAAATTCACAAAAATAAAAATAAATAAAACTAAACCCTAGCAAAACTGCAGCCGCCTCCTACTATCTTCAATGGCCAGAAACAAGCGACGTTCCTACCTCGATTACTCCAAATCCGTCGATAATTAGGCTAAACTTCCTGAAGCAAAATCGAAGAGCATAGTGAGATCTTGGAGTTCAACGGATATGATCGCATATGGAGTTGTATTTCGTGAGATAGAGGGCCGCGTCCTCTATGACTTGCGCACGCAAATTCACGCACATGATGAGGCTGAGCTTCAGGTGGTTGGGGCCGAGCATGGACGTGGGTGAGGGCTTCGCGATGGCGCATCTTGATCGAGCTAGAAGTCGCTGTGGTGATCGAGCTTTTAAACCCTAATTGATTGAGTTGGGTTCGGCCTCTATCTGTAGCCGTGCGCACGAAGAAGGAAGAGGGGGGGTGCGTTCTACGGTCAGGATGATGGAATGCAGGATCCAAGGGCTAGGATTAAATATAGGTTATAAAATTTTAAATTATGTTGTATTTGTGTATATAAATACGAGCAAACTTTAAAAATGCATAACTTTTTCATACGAGGTCGAAAACGCGCGAAACCAGTTGCGTTGGAATCGTATGGACGAGCACTACGCGATGAAATTGGATTGGAGTCGTTTGGAGTTAGTGAGAATTTTGGGTAAAATTAAACGTCCGTTTAATTTTATTCAAAATAAATCGCTAAAACGAAATTGAAATCAAGGTGAGAACTTCTCACTCAATCGAATCAGTTTCGATTTTATTTTAAATAGTTAGATTTAAAATATTTGAATGCATGTTTGAATGATGATTGATATCTATTGATTGTTAAAATAGACATTATACGCCGTTAGTAAGCGGATGTTATTTATTAAAAACATATACCGCGAATATTTCATAAACAGTGAAATTGGTATTATATATAATAGCAATATATATATATATATATATATATATATATATATTGGCATATGTATATATTGGAGTTGTAGATTCCCCGCATTTTTTGTTTAGCGGATGAGACCCTATTGCGCCGTCTATTAAGCGGATAATATTTAAAATCCCATATACCGCGATAATTTCATACTGGAGCGAAATTGGTATTGTGCTAATGTTTGTGGATGCAGGAAAACAGGTTGGAGGGATCCAACTGGATTCCTCAACAGTATTTATTTGATTTAAGATATTTTGATATTTGATGGATTATCATATCGATATATGATATCGTTGTTGTCGTGATTGACTATTTGGTGTGTAGCATCATTGGACCAAATTTTGGAATTTTAAAATGATTTTCAAAGTGATTTTTGAAAATATAAAATATTTTTGGAATTGATCCATTTTAAATAAGTAAACGTTATAATTCTTAATGTTATAAAAATTATGATTTTTGAGAAATATAGTTAAAGATTGATTTTTGAGGATATGATGCTAATGATTTTATAAAATAGTTAAATCAGAATTTTTGAATTTATTATAAATTGATTTTATAAAGGAATTATAAAAATTTGATTTTTTTATAAAACAAAATGATGAAATTATATAGGAGATTAAAGATGTTTTAAAATAATAGTATAAATTGATTTTATAAAAGATTTATAAAATTGATATTTATAAATTAAAACATTTGAATTATAAAACGAGTTTTATAAGTGATTGAATGAAGTGAAAATGAATTTCATAAATGAATGAAATTTATAGAACTATAAATGGAGAAGTTATAAATGAGATTTATAAATAGTAAGATTTATAAATTTGTGAAGTTATTAAAAGAATAGTTTTGAATAAATCATTGAATCTTATAAGTTATAAGATTTATAATTATGAAGTTTAAAAGAACGATTTTGTAAATAATCGTTTTATAAGCATTTAACTTATAATATGAATCTTTGGTTTATAATTGAGTTATAAAGTGAATAGGTTGATAAAGGAATTTATAAAAGGAGATGTTATAAAATAAATAGAAATGGAATTTATAAACGTTGTTCTATAAATTCGCAAAAACTTATTTTGATAAGTAAATTGTTATAACTTATAAAAGGAGCTATATCCACGTTTTTGAACTGTGAATAATCCTTTAAAATAAAATGAATAGAAATGATGAAATTGATTAACGTAGTATATTCACGTTTTTGAATAGTGAATAATATGTTAAAGAAATTGTTTTGAATGTGATATTTGAAATAGAATTAAAACGATCTAACGATGTTTTAAGATGTGTTGAGATTCAAAACCATAGATTTCAACATTTATTGTTGAAATAGACGTTTTCGAGAAATAAAAGGAAATAGTGGACTATAACACTGTTGTTATAGTAAATGATTTCCGAAAGGAAATGTTTTGTATAGTATTGGGATTTATATATCTATTTTAATTTCGAATCCCTATACTAGTGATTTTGGGTTGTCGTAACGATGCTTTACGCAACATTCGTTTTGGCCCAAATAAATATGTTTAAGAGAATGATTTCCTTAAAGAATGAAATATATACTTAATCTCGATTTAAGTATATTGAATATTTTCCAAGTGTTAAAAATAAATAGGTTCGTGAATTACTTATTTAATAAGTATGGAAATACTCTCCAATATAATGTGAATATTTTGAGAATTTATCTTTTTGAAGATAAATTGAAATGAATAATTGAAATCGTATATTCATAGATAATTTTGGAATATAAATTCACTATGGAATTTATGAATGAAAAGGAGAATTGGTTTAAAAATAAATATTGATTTATTTTTTTGAAATGTGAAATTATATATCTAGTAAAGATATTTTGGAAAATAAATAATTTGGAAAATTATTTGGAAACTGGTGATGTTGTGCATATCCATTGATAGTTCAATAACCGACTGTCAATATTTCCCTTTGAATGGGTAATTGATGTGATTTGTTTGAATTTGAATGCCACACTTATTTTTAAATAAGCGCTCACTATTCGGGTTAACCGGGAAAGGACCATGGGGTCGTATAACCCATTCCGAATATGTGATACGTCGTTGTGAATTGCATTGAAGATCGGTGTTAAAGACCCGGTATTTGCGAGAGCGATAGGATGACCTGTCGATTGACTCTGCACCGAGTAGCTACGGTATAGAGTTCTCCATATGTGATGGTGAATCCGATCAGGATTGTGAAAATCCGGATTGCAAGGACTTCTTTGTAAGTGCCTTCGGTTTTGTTCGAGCCCGGAACAGACTTGTATGGATTGTATGTCTGACGTTACAAATTGAGATGTAAAGCCGATTTCTTTCAAATATATTTCTGTTGGTGGCGGAGAATTTATTCTTTTAGCTTAACACCCTTCTCTGAGACGTACGAGCTCAGAGGTTATGTAGTTGAATGTTATCAGCGATATATTCCCAATTTGGTAATGTGACATGCTGAGTGTTGCTGTAAATGATCATTGTGTTGATTATTTGTGATAGGATCGTTTATTTGATCGTCTATCTTGGTGATCATTTCTATGATCATTTGTTGACCCAAAGCACGGCTTTTGTATAAAGTATGTTTTTGTGGACGTGACTTCGTCGAGCCTCACACCCCGTGAATGGTCAAAACAGGAAAGAAGCAGCAAGGTTATGAGGGGTAGCGCCCTTTAGGATGTGTGCATTTCCTTCTGGAAAAGGGTGGTATCATGGTATGGAGCCCAGATACTTACTCATGTTGAAAACACTTTGTTATGATTGTGTGAATTGATTGCGAGCGCTCGGTGAAAAGGTCCCAAAGGACCGGGGGATGGCATATTCGGTCAGTTGTTACTCAGTTAGGGGTAACCCGGCCTTGTGTTGGTAGAGATCCGGTTTGGTTCTCGGGGATGTCCATCCAGAGGCATTCTCATGTGGCAATGGGAAGTTCCTTGGCCTGATCATTCGTTGGAAATCCAAAGAAACAATACGTGACTTGTACGGTTTTAGTTGTATAACCTGCTATGGAATGTGGCGGTAACCTGCTATTGAACATAGTTAGCTATAGTAGGCATAGTTCGGAATGTCTATGCTGGCTAAGATTTATATTCTACTTTCGAAATGAATTTTTCCTACACTATGCACTAATGATAATATCAAATGTTCTTTTTAACGCGTATCAAGCATCTTTGACTATCATAAGGAGAAATCTCCTCCGATTCTGCGTTTGCATTGTGTGTGTGTGCGGGAGGCCTTATGGTAGTCTCATTTTTAAAAGCATTGCGAATTAAATTTAAAAATATTCCTCTATTTTGATTTTAAAGATAAATAAACTGTTTGAGTTCTCACACCAGTCACATGACTGACTCGGAGTTTATTGTTTTCCTTCCTAAACTCAGGGTGCCCACCAATTTCTACACAGGCAGTCAAGAGTTAAGGTTTATCAGGATATTCTGGATATTCAGGAGTTGCTGGAGGCAAGCTGGATGACATGACGTATTACTAGTTATATAGTATTTCTTTTTCCGCTGTTTGTTTGATGTTGTATACTCTGATGATATGATGTAATGAAATGAAATGTATAAAATGTAATAACTGATAGTTCTTTGTTTAAAGATTATTCATTTATTATTATATGTTGTTCCGCTGCGAATTGTGAGATTCTGATATTGTTCTGTTGTTTTCTGTTCCGTTTTCTTTTCTCTATGTTTTCTATCTCTTCTCTATTTTCTGTTTTCTTTTCTTCTCTCCATCTTCTATCTTTTTCTCTTCTCTTTTCTTAAATTCTTTTTCTTAAACCCATAACTATTCGGTTTTTCGGCAACGAAAAATCCGTGCGTTACATTTGGTATCAGAGCTTATGGTTAAGCGACAACCATGGTTCTGTTGGGTATTACTCATTAGAGATAGAGTCAGCAGTACTCTAGAATGAATTTGAGTGTAATAATAGATATGAGAGCGTATTTGCTAGTGAAAATATAAAATTGTTTATATTGTGATGATTGGTTTGTTGAGTGGCATATGAACTTTCGTCAGCGTGGTCTCGACAACTATGCCGAAGGGGTTTCTAAACACTTGAATAGAACAATTCGGCACAATATTGATTTTAAATTGGGTAAATGAAATAATTTTATCTTGATTATATTTTATATATAAAGGAATAATTTTCAGAATTATTAAAGTATATAAGTTGATTGTTTAGTTGTTTGAATAATCTAAATAAAGGAAGAATTGTATAAGCAAATGAATTATAAAAAAATGGAATTATAATTAAAGTGATTTACAATTGTGAAATAAACTTATATATATAAGAATTGAAACTATATGAATATGTTTATGAATATGAGTTGTAAAATAAAAATGAATGGATTGAATATTAATCAATTGAATGTAAATTAAATTGATATGAAATAATGAATATAAGTGTTAATGTTATTGAAAGTTGAATAATTGAATGAAAATCAATTTAATTAAACCAATTGTAAGCAAAGGAAATTTGGTTGTAATATGATTGTTAGTTGATTGTATATAATTCATTAAGTGTTAATGAAATTAAATTAATGAAATTGGAAGTTAAAGTAAATGAAATCCAATTGGAAGTTAAGTGAATCTTAAATAGAATTGAATTTGATTTGGAAGTGAACCAACTTGAATATGAATTAGTGAATATAAACTAATTGAAAATGAATGTTAGTAAAAACATCCACTATTAATGAATCAAATGTGATTTGAAATTGAAAACCCAATTCATTGAATATTAATGAGAATATGAATGAATATTTATTGGTTATGGATGTTAGTTGGATGATAGTTGGTTGATATTGCATTTGTTGCTTTTACTTCATTTGCTATGTTGACATATATAGTTATTATGTTGCTATATGTTGTATATCGATACTATTATCTATATGCATGTTCTCATGTTGTTTGTTGAGTGTTTAGTAGGTGCGGATCGCGTTTGCTTCGCATTTGGAGCTCGCTTTCGCGCTATATTAGACGTATATGCTTGCTAATAAAATATAAGGTACATATCTCGGATTACATACCGTACTTTTATACTTTTTTCCCTTCGGGATGCCTCATTACTTGATGAGATGTATATTTGTGATATATATACTGTCATTTTTTTTCGGATCGAGCCGCGCAAAGGAGACTATGGCGAATTTTTCCGAAAATTTAAGGCGTTAGGAAATTTTTAAGAAAATTGAAAATTTTGAAAACTTTAACTTTGATTTTGAAGTGAAAGTTAAACAATAGTAGTTGTTTTTGAAAAGATAACTAAGTATGATTTGAAAACTTAGTAAAGATTATAAGAAGTTTAACTATGGATTTTGGGAAAATTAATAGATTTTGTAACTTTTCTTACTTGTTAATTTCGAGGACGAAATTCTTTTAAGTGGGGAAGATTGTAACGACCCAGAATTTTAATTAATTAAAATTTGAATATTTAATTAAATTTAAATATTAATAAGTGAATTTATAAGTCAAATAAATTTTATTTTGAATTATTGGATTTAATTGGATTTTTAAATCGATAATTTAATACGTTAAATTATGGAAATAATTGAAAATTGGGTTAAATATGATTGTAAATGATTTGTAAATTTTTTTTATCATGTTAGAGTTAGAACGATATTTTAGAACTTTTAAAATCGAATTAAAAGTTAATTTGTGAAAATTGAATATTTTAATATTAAAATCGACTAGTGAAAATAGTCAATTTTTGAACAGTCTCAGAATTGAACGAAACCAGTTCCATTGGATCCGTAATAGTTAGTTATTACCGGATTTCAAATTTCGTGTCCATCGGAGCTATCGTTTGATCGCGGCAGCTCGAAACGCATCGATTTATTTTTAATTTTAATTTAGCGAGTTAAAATAGCCATTTTTCAAAAAGTCTCGGATTTCGACGAAACCAGTTTCATCGGATCCGTAATGTGATATTATTGTAAGGTTTCAAATTTCAAGTCAATTGGATTTACCGTTTGTCCGGTACAAATTAAAACGCCTAGAAAATCGTTTAAATCGGTTTAATTTAAATTGAACGTTTATTGCCATAACTCGCACAGATGTCCGAATTAGCTTTCGAAACCTATTCCATTGTGTCCGGAACGCGGGGTAAACCCTAGAAACGCTGGTTACGGCGCGTAAATCGAAGTTCGGAATTTCCGGATGAATAGTGTTCGATTTTTTTTTATAAATAGGCCTTAAAATTCACAAAAATAAAAATAAATAAAACTAAACCCTAGCAAAACTGCAGCCGCCTCCTACTATCTTCAATGGCCAGAAACAAGTGACGTTTCTCCCTCGATTACTCCAAATCCGTCGACAATTAGGCTAAACTTCCTGAAGCAAAATCGAAGAGCATAGTGGGATCTTGGAGTTCAACGGATATGATCGCATATGGAGTTGTATTTCGTGAGATAGAGGGCCGCGTCCTCTATGACTTGCGCACGCAAATTCACGCACATGATGAGGCCGAGCTTCAGGTGGTTGGGGCCGAGCATGGACGTGGGTGAGGGCTTCGCGATGACGCATCTTGATCGAGCTAGAAGTCGCTGTGGTGATCGAGCTTTTAAACCCTAATTGATTGAGTTGGGTTCGGCCTCTATCTGTAGCCGTGCGCATGAAGAAGGAAGAGGGGGGGGGGGGGGGGGCGCGTTCTACGGTCAGGATGATGGAATGCAGGATCCAAGGGCTAGGATTAAATATAGGTTATAAAATTTTAAATTATGTTGTATTTGTGTATATAAATACGAGCAAACTTTAAAAATGCATAACTTTTTCATACGAGGTCGAAAACGCGCGAAACCAGTTGCGTTGGAATCGTATGGACGAGCACTACGCGATGAAATTGGATTGGAGTCGTTTGGAGTTAGTGAGAATTTTGGGTAAAATTAAACGTCCGTTTAATTTTATTCAAAATAAATCGCTAAAACGAAATTGAAATCAAGGTGAGAACTTCTCACTCAATCGAATCAGTTTCGATTTTATTTTAAATAGTTAGATTTAAAATATTTGAATGCATGTTTGAATGATGATTGATATCTATTGATTGTTAAAATAGACATTATACGCCGTTAGTAAGCGGATGTTATTTATTAAAAACATATACCGCGAATATTTCATAAACAGTGAAATTGGTATTATATATAATAGCAATATATATATATTGGCATATGTATATATTGGAGTTGTTGATTTCCCGCATTTTTTGTTTAGCGGATGAGACCCTATTGCGCCGTCTATTAAGCGGATAATATTTAAAATCCCATATACCGCGATAATTTCGTACTGGAGCGAAATTGGTATTGCGCTAATGTTTGTGGATGCAGGAAAACATGTTGGAGGGATCCAACTGGATTCCTCAACAGTATTTATTTGATTTCAGATATTTTGATATTTGATGGATTATCATATCGATATATGATATCATTGTTGTCGTGATTGACTATTTGGTGTGTAGCATCATTGAACCAAATTTTGGAATTTTAAAATGATTTTCAAAGTGATTTTTGAAAATATAAAATATTTTTGGAATTGATCCATTTTAAATAAGTAAACGTTATAATTTTTAATGTTATAAAAATTATGATTTTTGAGAAATATAGTTAAAGATTGATTTTTGAGAATATGATGCTAATGATTTTATAAAATAGTTAAATCGGAATTTTTGAATTTATTATAAATTGATTTTTTAAAGGAATTATAAAAATTTGATTTTTTTTATAAAACAAAATGATGAAATTATAAAGGAGATTAAAGATGTTTTAAAATAATAGTATAAATTGATTTTATAAAAGATTTATAAAATTGATATTTATAAATTAAAACATTTGAATTATAAAACGAGTTTTATAAGTGTTTGAATGAAGTGAAAATGAATTTCATAAATGAATGAAATTTATAGAACTATAAATGGAGAAGTTATAAATGAGATTTATAAATAGTAAGATTTATAAATTTGTGAAGTTATTAAAAGAATAGTTTTGAATAAATCATTGAATCTTATAAGTTATAAGATTTATAATTATGAAGTTTAAAAGAACGATTTTGTAAATAATCGTTTTATAAGCATTTAACTTATAATATGAATCTTTGGTTTATAATTGAGTTATAAAGTGAATAGGTTGATAAAGGAATTTATAAAAGGAGATGTTATAAAATAAATAGAAATGGAATTTATAAACGTTGTTCTATAAATTCGCAAAAACTTATTTTGATAAGTAAATTGTTATAACTTATAAAAGGAGCTATATCCACGTTTTTGAACTGTGAATAATCCTTTAAAATAAAATGAATAGAAATGATGAAATTGATTAACGTAGTATATTCACGTTTTTGAATAGTGAATAATATGTTAAAGAAATTGTTTTGAATGTGATATTTGAAATAGAATTAAAACGATCTAACGATGTTTTAAGATGTGTTGAGATTCGAAACCATAGATTTCAACATTTATTGTTGAAATAGACGTTTTCGAGAAATAAAAGGAAATAGTGGACTATAACACTGTTGTTATAGTAAATGATTTCCGAAAGGAAATGTTTTGTATAGTATTGGGATTTATATATCTATTTTAATTTCGAATCCCTATACTAGTGATTTTGGGTTGTCGTAACGATGTTTTACGCAACATTCGTTTAGGCCCAAATAAATATGTTTAAGAGAATGATTTCCTTAAAGAATGAAATATATACTTAATCTCGATTTAAGTATTTTGAATATTTTCCAAGTGTTAAAAATAAATAGGTTCGTGAATTACTTATTTAATAAGTATGGAAATACTCTCCAATATAAAGTGAATATTTTGAGAATTTATCTTTTTGAAGATAAATTGAAATGAATAATTGAAATCGTATATTCATAGATAATTTTGGAATATAAATTCACTATGGAATTTATGAATGAAAAGGAGAATTGGTTTAAAAATAAATATTGATTTATTTTTTTGAAATGTGAAATTATATATCTAGTAAAGATATTTTGGAAAATAAATAATTTGGAAAATTATTTGGAAACTGGTGATGTTGTGCATATCCATTGATAGTTCAATAACCGATTGTCAATATTTCCCTTTGAATGGGTAATTGATGTGATTTGTTTGAATTTGAATGCCACACTTATTTTTAAATAAGCGCTCACTATTCGGGTTAACCGGGAAAGGACCATGGGGTCGTATAACCCATTTCGAATATGTGATACGTCGTTGTGAATTGCATTGAAGATCGGTGTTGAAGACCCGGTATTTGCGAGAGCGATAGGATGACCTGTCGATTGACTCTGCACCGAGTAGCTACGGTATAGAGTTCTCCATATGTGATGGTGAATCCGATCATGATTGTGAATATCCGGATTGCAAGGACTTCTTTGTAAGTGCCTTCGGTTTTGTTCGAGCCCGGAACAGACTTGTATGGATTGTATGTCTGACGTTACAAATTGAGATGTAAAGCCGATTTCTTTCAAATATATTTCTGTTGGTGGCGGAGAATTTATTCTTTTAGCTTAACACCCTTCTTTGAGACGTACGAGCTCAGAGGTTATGTAGTTGAATGTTATCAGCGATATATTCCCAATTTGGTAATGTGACATGCTGAGTGTTGCTGTAAATGATCATTGTGTTGATTATTTGTGATAGGATCGTTTATTTGATCGTCTATTGTAACGACCCAGAATTTTTATAAATTTAAATTTGAATATTTAATTAATTTTAAATATTTATAAATGAATTTATAAGTCAAATAATTTTTAATTTGAATTATTGGATTTAATTGGATAATTAAATCGATAATTTAATATGTTAAATTATGGAAATAATTGAAAATCGAGTTAAATATGATTAGAAATAATTTGGAAAATTTTATTTAATCATACTGGAGTTATAGAGATATTTTAGAACTTTTAAAATCGAATTAAAAGTTAATTTGTGAAAATTGAATATTTTAATATTTAAATCGACTAGTGAAAATAGTCAATTTTTGAACAGTCTCAGAATTGAACGAAACCAATTCCATTGGATCCGTAATAGTTAGTTATTACCGGATTTCAATTTTCGTGTCAATCGGAGTTATCGTTTGATCGTGGCAGCTCGAAACGCATCGAATTATTTTTAATTTAAATTTGGCGAGTCAAAATAGCCATTTTTCAAAAAGTCTCGGAATTCGACGAAACCAGTTTCATCGGATCCGTAATGTGATATTATTGTAAGGTTTCAAATTTCAAGTCAATTGGATTTACCGTTTGTCCGGTACGAATTAAAACGCCTAGAAATCGATTTAAATCGGTTTAATTTAAATTGAGCGTTTGTTGCCATAACTCGCACATACTTCCGAATTAGCTTCCGAAACCTGTTCCATTGTGTCCGGAACGCGGGATAAACCCTAGGTACGCTGGTTACGGCGTCTAAATCGGAGTTCGGAATTTCCGGGATGAATAGTGTCGCTCGTTCCTTATAAATAGACCCCTTGCCTTCATAAATTGATAAAAAAAAATAACCCTAAACCTAATTTGCCCTAGCCGCCTCCACCTGATAAATGGCCAGCATTTTCCCACCTTTCTCCCTTGATTTCTTCCAATCCATCAGCAATTAGATGAATCTTTCAACTAGAAAGATGTAGAGCACATCAAGATCTACAATATCAACGGCTATGATCGTGTTTGGAGCTTCGGATTGGCGACAAATCTCGCCCAAAGGCCTGTAGTTCATTCTCGTGTCGCATGCTACAGGGATGGCCGAGTTCTATAGGCTTGGGGCCGAAGATAGCTAAGGTCGTGGGCTTCGAAATGGCGGAGGTGTGATGGGATTTAGTTGAGTGTGGTGGCCGAGCTATTTAACCCTAATTTTAGCTAATGGGTTCTTGTGTTTGTGCGTGTGTTCCTGGAGAAGGACGTGAGGGAGAAGATGAGGGAAAGGCACGGTCCAGATCAGGTTGGAGTGAGATCAATGGCTGTGAATTGTTAGAGGTTAAAAATATAAAGATTATGTTGTATTTAGTTAATTAAAAATCGTGTAATCTTAGAAAATGCATAACTTTTTCATACGAGGTCGAAACTGCGCGAAATCAGTTGCGTTGGAATCGTATGGACGAGCACTACGCGATGGAGTTGGTTTGGAGTCGTTTGGAGTTAGTGAGAATTTCGGGTAAAATTAAACGCGCGTTTAATTTTATTCGAAATAAAAGCTAAAACGGAATTTAAAATCAAGGTGAGAACTTCTCACTCAATCGAATAGGTTTCGATTTTATTTTAAATAGTTAGATTTAAAATATTTGAATGCATGTTTGAATGTTGATTGTATCTATTGATTGTTAAAATAGACATTATGCGCCGTTAGTAAGCGGATGTTATTTAATATAAACATATACCGCGAATATTTCATAAACAGTGAAATTGGTATTATATATAATATCAATATATATATATATTGGCTTATGTATATATTGCAGTTGTTGATTTCCCGCATTTTTTGTTTAGCGGATGAGACCCTATTACGCCGTTATTAAGCGGATAATATTTAATAAAAACATATACCGCGATAATTTCGTACTGGAGCGAAATTGGTATTGTGCTAATGTTTTTGGATGCAGGAAAACAGGTTGGAGGGATCCAACTGGATTCCTCAACAGTTTTTAATTTATTTCAGATATTTTGATATTTGATGAATTGTCATATCGATATATGATATCGTTGTAGTCGTGATTGACTATTTGATGTGTAGCATCATTGGACCCAGATTTTGGGATTTTAAAATGATTTTAAAAGTGATTTTGAAAATATACTTTATTTCTGGGATTGATCCATTATAAATAAATAAAAGTTATAATTTTATAAGTTATAAAATTATGGTTTTTGTGAAATATAGTTAAAGCTGATTTTTGAGAAATATAGTTAAAAGTTGATTTTTGAAATTATGGAGTTAATAATGTTATAAAATAGTTTAAATTGGGAAATTTGAATTTATTGTAAAAAGTTTAAAGATAGGATTTATAAAATTTAATTATTTTATAAATCAAGAGAAGGTGAAATTATAAAGGAATTTGAATACGTTTTAAAGAATAATATAAATTGATTTATATTAAGAGATTTATAAACGGATATTTATAAATCGAAATAGTGACATTATAAAACGAGTTTTTATAAGTGTTTGAATGGAGTGAAAACGAATTTTGTAAATGAATGTAATTTATAAAATTAAAAACGGTGAAGTTATAGATGAAATTTATAAATAGTAAGATTTATAAATTTTATAAAGTTATTAAAAGAATGGTTTTGAATAAATCATTGAATCTTATAAGTTATAAGATTTATAATTATGAAGGTTAAAGGAACGATTTTGTGAAATAATCGTTTATAAGTAGTTAACTTATAATATGAACTTTTAGTCTATAATTGAGTTATAAACTGGAATAGGTTAATAAAAGAATTTATAAAAAGGAAGTTTTTATAAATAAATAGAAATGGAATTTATGAACGTTGTTTTATAAATTCGAAACGACTTATTTTGATAAGTTAATTGTTATAGTTTATTTACGGAGTTATATTCACGTTTTTAGACAGTGAATAATCCTTATAGTAAAATGAATAGAAAAGATGAAATTTGTTAACGTAGTATATTCACGTTTTTGAATAGTGAATAATACGTTAAAGAAAATGTTTGAATGTGATGTTTTAAATTTAATTAAAACGATCTAACGATGTTTTAAAAGGTGTTGAGATTCGAAACCATAGATTTTAACATTTATTGTTGAAATAGATGTTTTCGAGAAATAAAAGGAAATGGTGGACTATAACACTGTTGTTATAGTAAATGATTTCCGAAAGGAAATGCTTTGTAAAGTATTGGGATTTATATAGCTATTTTAAATTCGAATCCCTATACTAGTGATTTTGGGTTGTCGTAATGATGTTTTACGCAACATTCGTTTTGGCCCAAATAAATATGTTTAAGAGAATGATTTCCGAAAGGAAATGCTTTGTAAAGTATTGGGATTTATATAGCTATTTTAAATTCGAATCCCTATACTAGTGATTTTGGGTTGTCGTAATGATGTTTTACGCAACATTCGTTTTGGCCCAAATAAATATGTTTAAGAGAATGATTTCCTTAATAGAATGAAATATATACTTAATTAGATTTAAGTATATTGAATATTTTCCAAGGTTGAAAATAAAAAGATTTGAATTACTTATTTTTAATAAGTATGGAATTGTTTTCCAATATAAAGTGAATATAGAGAATTTATCTTTTTGAAGATAAATTGAGATGAATAATTGAAATTGTATATGCATGGATATTTTGAAATATAAATTCATTATGGAATTTATATAAGAAAGTGGAATTTGTTTAAAAATAAATATTGATTTATTTTTGACGTATTGAAATTATATATCTTGTAAAGATATTTTGGAAATGTAAATAATTTGGAAAATTATTTGGAATCTGGTGATGTATGCATATCCATTGATAGTTCAATAGCCGACTATCAGTATTTCCCTTTGAATGGGTATTTGATGTGAATTGTTTGAATTTGAATGCACACTTATTTTTGAATAAGCGCTCACTATTCGGGTTAACCGGGAAAGGACCATGGGGTCGTATAACCCATTCCGAATATGTGATACGTCGTTGTGAATTGCATTGAAGATCCGTGTTGAAGACCGGTATTTGCGAGAGCGATAGGATGACCTATCGATTGTCTCTGCACCGGGTAGCTCCTGGTATAGAGATTCCATAAGTGATGGGAAATCCGATCAGGATTGTGAATATCCGGATTGCAAGGACTTCTTTGTAAGTGCCTTCGGTTCTGTTCGATCCCGGAACAGACTTGTATGGATTGTATGCCTGACATTACAAGTTGAGATATAAAGCCGATTTCTTTCAAATATATTTCTGTTGGTGGCGGAGAATTTATTCTTTGCTTAACACCCTTCTTTGAGACGTATGTGCTCAAAGGTTATATAGTTGAAGTTATCAGCGATATATTCCCAATTTGGTAATGTGACATGCTGAGTGATGCTGAAATGATCATTGTGTTGATTATTTGTGATAGGATCATTTATTTGATCGTCTATCTTAGTGATCATTGTGTTGATCATTTGTTGACCCAAAGCATGGCTTTTGTATAAAGTATGTTTTTGTGGACGTGAATTCGTCGAGCCTCACATCCCGGAAATGGTCAAAACAGGAAAGAAGCAGTAAGGTTATGAGGGGTAGCGCCCTTTAGGATATGTGCATTTCCTTCTGGAAAAGGGTGGTATCATGGTATGGAGCCCAGATACTTACTCATGTTGAAACACTTTGTTTTTATGATTGTGTGAATTGATTAGAGAGCTCTCGGATAAAGGTCCCAAAGGACCGGGGGATGGCATATTCGGTCAGTTGTTACTCAGTTAGGAGTAACCCGGCCTTGTGTTGGTAGAGATCCGGTTTGGTTCTCGGGGATGTCGATCCAGAGGTATTCTCATGTGGCAATGGGAAGTTCCTTGGCCTGACCATTTGTTGGAAATCCAATTCCCAATACGAAACTTGTACGGTATTAGTTGTAGAACCTGCTATTCACTTATGGTGGTCACCACTGTTTGGATAGTAGCTATAGTAGGCATACGATAATGGTCGTATGTTGGCTAAGATTTATATCTTTATTTTCGAAATGATTTTCCTCTACACTATGCACTAATAATAATATCAAATATTATTTTAAATGCGTATCAAGCATCTTTGACTATCATAAGGAGAAATCTCCTCCGATTCTGCGTTTGCATGTGTGTGTGTGCGGGAGGCCTTATGGTAGTCTCATTTTTAAAAGCATTGCGAATTGATTTAAAAATATTCCTCTATTTTGATTTTAAAGTAAATAAACTGTTTTGAGTTCTCACACCAGTCACATGACTGACTCGGAGTTTATTGTTTTCCTTCCTAAACTCTGGGTGCCCACCAATTTCCACACGGGCAGTCAAGAGTTAGGTTTATCAGGATATTATGGATATTCAGGAGTTGCTGGAGGCAAGCTGGATGGCATGGCGTATTACTAATTTATATAGTAATTCTTTTTCCGCTGCACTGTTTGTTGTTGTATGATGTTGTACACTCTGATGATATGATGTAATGTAATAACTGATATAGTTCTTTGTTTAAAGATTATTCATTTATTATTATATGTTGTTCCGCTGCGAATTGTGAGATTCTGTTGTTGTTCTGTTGTTTCTTCCTTTCTGTCCCGTTCTATTTTTAAAATTCTTCTATCTTCTATTTTCTAATTCTCTGTTTTCTATTCTCTTTTTCTATTTTAAATTTTTCTATTTTCCTTTTCCTCTATTCTCTATCTTTTCTCTCTTCTTCTCTTTCTATCGTTTTAAATTCTTTTTAAACCCCATAACTATTCGGTTTTTCGGCAACGAAAATCCGCAGACGTTACATTTGGTATCAGAGCTGATGGTTAAGCGACAACCATGGTTCTGTAGGGTAGTACTCATTAGAGATAGAGTCAGTAGTACTCTAGAATGAGTTTGAGTGTAATAATAGCTATGAGAGCGTATTTGTTAGTGAATATAAAAATTGTTTTATATTGTGATGATTGGTTTATTGAGTGGCATATGAACTTTCGTCAGCGTGGTCCGCAAGACTATGCCGAAGGGGTTTCTAAACACTTGAATAGAACAATTCGACACAATATTGATTTTTAAATTGGGTAAATGAAATAATTTTACTTGATTATATTTTTATATATAAAGGAATAATTTTTCAAAATTATTAAAGTGTATATAAGTTGATTGTTAGGTTGTTTGAATAATCTAAGTAAAAGAATAAGTGTATAAGTAAAAGAATTATAAGAATTGAATTATAATTAATATGATTTACAATTGTGAAATAAACTTATATATATAAGAAGTGAAACTATATGAATTAATTTATGAATATGAGTTGTAAATAAGAAATGAATTTAAAGTTAAATGGAATATAACTTAAGAGAAGTTGAATGGAATTGATATTGGTATCGAAGTAAATTAATGAAGTTAGTAATAAATGTGAACTTGAGTTATATGAATGAAATTCAACTTATGTAATTGAATTGAATGAATGGATTGAATGTAAATCAATTGAATGTAAAATTAAGTTGATATGAAATAATGAATGAAAGTATTAATTCATTGAAATCAAATGTTATTAGAAGTTGAATAAATTGATTGAGAATGAATGTTAGTAAATCCAATGTAAATGAATCAAATGTAATTTAAAGTGAAAAACAATTCATTATATATGAATGAGAATATGAATGAATATTATTGATTATGGATGATAGTTAGTTGATGTTGCATTTGTGGTTTGGTTGCATTTGCTATGTGACATATATAGTTATTATGTTGCTATATGTTGTATATTGAGATTATTTTCATATATGCATGATTCTCATGTTGTTTGTTGAGTTTAGTAGGTGCGGATCGCGTTTGCTTCGCATTTGGAGTTCGCTTTAGCGCTATATTAGCCGTATATGCTTGCTAATAAAATATAAGGTACATATCTCGGATTAAATATCGTACTTTTACACTTTTTTCCCTTCGGGATGCCTCATTACTTGATGAGATGTATATTTGTGATATATATATACTGTCATTTTTTTTTTCGGATCGAGCCGCGCAAAGGAGACTATGGCGATTTTTTCCGAAAATTTAAGGCGTTAGAAAAATTTGAGAAAATTTGGAAAAAATTTTGAAAACTTTAACTTTGATTTTGGAATTGAAAGTTAAATGATAAAGTTTGTTTTTGAAAAGATAACTAAGTATGATTTGAAAACTTAGTAAAGATTTATAAGAAGTTTAATTATAAATTTTGGAAAGTTAATAGATTCTGTAACTTTTCTTACTTGTAATTTCGAGGACGAAATTCTTTTAAGGGGGAAAGATTGTAACGACCCAGAATTTTTATAAATTTAAATTTGAATATTTAATTAATTTTAAATATTTATAAATGAATTTATAAGTCAAATAAATTTTAATTTGAATTATTGGATTTAATTGGATAATTAAATCGATAATTTAATATGTTAAATTATGGAAATAATTGAAAATCGAGTTAAATATGATTAGAAATAATTTGGAAAATTTTATTTAATCATACTGGAGTTATAGAGATATTTTAGAACTTTTAAAATCGAATTAAAAGTTAATTTGTGAAAATTGAATATTTTAATATTTAAATCGACTAGTGAAAATAGTCAATTTTTGAACAGTCTCAGAATTGAACGAAACCAATTCCATTGGATCCGTAATAGTTAGTTATTACCGGATTTCAATTTTCGTGTCAATCGGAGTTATCGTTTGATCGTGGCAGCTCGAAACGCATCGAATTATTTTTAATTTAAATTTGGCGAGTCAAAATAGCCATTTTTCAAAAAGTCTCGGAATTCGACGAAACCAGTTTCATCGGATCCGTAATGTGATATTATGGTAAGGTTTCAAATTTCAAGTCAATTGGATTTACCGTTTGTCCGGTACGAATTAAAACGCCTAGAAATCGATTTAAATCGGTTTAATTTAAATTGAGCGTTTGTTGCCATAACTCGCACATACTTCCGAATTAGCTTCCGAAACCTGTTCCATTGTGTCCGGAACGCGGGATAAACCCTAGGTATGCTGGTTACGGCGTCTAAATCGGAGTTCGGAATTTCCGGGATGAATAGTGTCGCTCGTTCCTTATAAATAGACCCCTTGCCTTCATAAATTGATAAAAAAAAAAAATAACCCTAAACCTAATTTGCCCTAGCCGCCTCCACCTGATAAATGGCCAGCATTTTCCCACCTTTCTCCCTTGATTTCTTCCAATCCATCAGCAATTAGATGAATCTTTCAACTAGAAAGATGTAGAGCACATCAAGATCTACAATATCAACGGCTATGATCGTGTTTGGAGCTTCGGATTGGCGACAAATCTCGCCCAAAGGCCTGTAGTTCATTCTCGTGTCGCATGCTACAGGGATGGCCGAGTTCTATAGGCTTGGGGCCGAAGATAGCTAAGGTCGTGGGCTTCGAAATGGCGGAGGTGTGATGGGATTTAGTTGAGTGTGGTGGCCGAGCTATTTAACCCTAATTTTAGCTAATGGGTTCTTGTGTTTGTGCGTGTGTTCCTGGAGAAGGACGTGAGGGAGAAGATGAGGGAAAGGCACGGTCCAGATCAGGTTGGAGTGAGATCAATGGCTGTGAATTGTTAGAGGTTAAAAATATAAAGATTATGTTGTATTTAGTTAATTAAAAATCGTGTAATCTTAGAAAATGCATAACTTTTTCATACGAGGTCAAAACTGCGCGAAATCAGTTGCGTTGGAATCGTATGGACGAGCACTACGCGATGAAGTTGGTTTGGAGTCGTTTGGAGTTAGTGAGAATTTCGGGTAAAATTAAACGCGCGTTTAATTTTATTCGAAATAAAAGCTAAAACGGAATTTAAAATCAAGGTGAGAACTTCTCACTCAATCGAATAGGTTTCGATTTTATTTTAAATAGTTAGATTTAAAATATTTGAATGCATGTTTGAATGTTGATTGTATCTATTGATTGTTAAAATAGACATTATGCGCCGTTAGTAAGCGGATGTTATTTAATATAAACATATACCGCGAATATTTCATAAACAGTGAAATTGGTATTATATATAATATCAATATATATATATTGGCATATGTATATATTGCAGTTGTTGATTTCCCGCATTTTTTGTTTAGCGGATGAGACCCTATTACGCCGTTATTAAGCGGATAATATTTAATAAAAACATATACCGCGATAATTTCGTACTGGAGCGAAATTGGTATTGTGCTAATGTTTTTGGATGCAGGAAAACAGGTTGGAGGGATCCAACTGGATTCCTCAACAGTTTTTAATTTATTTCAGATATTTTGATATTTGATGAATTGTCATATCGATATATGATATCGTTGTAGTCGTGATTGACTATTTGATGTGTAGCATCATTGGACCCAGATTTTGGGATTTTAAAATGATTTTAAAAGTGATTTTGAAAATATACTTTATTTCTGGGATTGATCCATTATAAATAAATAAAAGTTATAATTTTATAAGTTATAAAATTATGGTTTTTGTGAAATATAGTTAAAGCTGATTTTTGAGAAATATAGTTAAAAGTTGATTTTTGAAATTATGGAGTTAATAATGTTATAAAATAGTTTAAATTGGGAAATTTGAATTTATTGTAAAAAGTTTAAAGATAGGATTTATAAAATTTAATTATTTTATAAATCAAGAGAAGGTGAAATTATAAAGGAATTTGAATACGTTTTAAAGAATAATATAAATTGATTTACATTAAGAGATTTATAAACGGATATTTATAAATCGAAATAGTGACATTATAAAACGAGTTTTTATAAGTGTTTGAATGGAGTGAAAACGAATTTTGTAAATGAATGTAATTTATAAAATTAAAAACGGTGAAGTTATAGATGAAATTTATAAATAGTAAGATTTATAAATTTTATAAAGTTATTAAAAGAATGGTTTTGAATAAATCATTGAATCTTATAAGTTATAAGATTTATAATTATGAAGGTTAAAGGAACGATTTTGTGAAATAATCGTTTATAAGTAGTTAACTTATAATATGAACTTTTAGTCTATAATTGAGTTATAAACTGGAATAGGTTAATAAAAGAATTTATAAAAAGGAAGTTTTTATAAATAAATAGAAATGGAATTTATGAACGTTGTTTTATAAATTCGAAACGACTTATTTTGATAAGTTAATTGTTATAGTTTATTTACGGAGTTATATTCACGTTTTTAGACAGTGAATAATCCTTATAGTAAAATGAATAGAAAAGATGAAATTTGTTAACGTAGTATATTCACGTTTTTGAATAGTGAATAATACGTTAAAGAAAATGTTTGAATGTGATGTTTTAAATTTAATTAAAACGATCTAACGATGTTTTAAAAGGTGTTGAGATTCGAAACCATAGATTTTAACATTTATTGTTGAAATAGATGTTTTCGAGAAATAAAAGGAAATGGTGGACTATAACACTGTTGTTATAGTAAATGATTTCCGAAAGGAAATGCTTTGTAAAGTATTGGGATTTATATAGCTATTTTAAATTCGAATCCCTATACTAGTGATTTTGGGTTGTCGTAATGATGTTTTACGCAACATTCGTTTTGGCCCAAATAAATATGTTTAAGAGAATGATTTCCGAAAGGAAATGCTTTGTAAAGTATTGGGATTTATATAGCTATTTTAAATTCGAATCCCTATACTAGTGATTTTGGGTTGTCGTAATGATGTTTTACGCAACATTCGTTTTGGCCCAAATAAATATGTTTAAGAGAATGATTTCCTTAATAGAATGAAATATATACTTAATTAGATTTAAGTATATTGAATATTTTCCAAGGTTGAAAATAAAAAGATTTGAATTACTTATTTTTAATAAGTATGGAATTGTTTTCCAATATAAAGTGAATATAGAGAATTTATCTTTTTGAAGATAAATTGAGATGAATAATTGAAATTGTATATGCATGGATATTTTGAAATATAAATTCATTATGGAATTTATATAAGAAAGTGGAATTTGTTTAAAAATAAATATTGATTTATTTTTGACGTATTGAAATTATATATCTTGTAAAGATATTTTGGAAATGTAAATAATTTGGAAAATTATTTGGAATCTGGTGATGTATGCATATCCATTGATAGTTCAATAGCCGACTATCAGTATTTCCCTTTGAATGGGTATTTGATGTGAATTGTTTGAATTTGAATGCACACTTATTTTTGAATAAGCGCTCACTATTCGGGTTAACCGGGAAAGGACCATGGGGTCGTATAACCCATTCCGAATATGTGATACGTCGTTGTGAATTGCATTGAAGATCCGTGTTGAAGACCGGTATTTGCGAGAGCGATAGGATGACCTATCGATTGTCTCTGCACCGGGTAGCTCCTGGTATAGAGATTCCATAAGTGATGGGAAATCCGATCAGGATTGTGAATATCCGGATTGCAAGGACTTCTTTGTAAGTGCCTTCGGTTCTGTTCGATCCCGGAACAGACTTGTATGGATTGTATGCCTGACATTACAAGTTGAGATATAAAGCCGATTTCTTTCAAATATATTTCTGTTGGTGGCGGAGAATTTATTCTTTGCTTAACACCCTTCTTTGAGACGTATGTGCTCAAAGGTTATATAGTTGAAGTTATCAGCGATATATTCCCAATTTGGTAATGTGACATGCTGAGTGATGCTGAAATGATCATTGTGTTGATTATTTGTGATAGGATCATTTATTTGATCGTCTATCTTAGTGATCATTGTGTTGATCATTTGTTGACCCAAAGCATGGCTTTTGTATAAAGTATGTTTTTGTGGACGTGAATTCGTCGAGCCTCACATCCCGGAAATGGTCAAAACAGGAAAGAAGCAGCAAGGTTATGAGGGGTAGCGCCCTTTAGGATATGTGCATTTCCTTCTGGAAAAGGGTGGTATCATGGTATGGAGCCCAGATACTTACTCATGTTGAAACACTTTGTTTTTATGATTGTGTGAATTGATTAGAGAGCTCTCGGATAAAGGTCCCAAAGGACCGGGGGATGGCATATTCGGTCAGTTGTTACTCAGTTAGGAGTAACCCGGCCTTGTGTTGGTAGAGATCCGGTTTGGTTCTCGGGGATGTCCATCCAGAGGCATTCTCATGTGGCAATGGGAAGTTCCTTGGCCTGACCATTTGTTGGAAATCCAATTCCCAATACGAAACTTGTACGGTATTAGTTGTAGAACCTGCTATTCACTTATGGTGGTCACCACTGTTTGGATAGTAGCTATAGTAGGCATACGATAATGGTCGTATGTTGGCTAAGATTTATATCTTTATTTTTGAAATGATTTTCCTCTACACTATGCACTAATAATAATATCAAATATTATTTTAAATGCGTATCAAGCATCTTTGACTATCATAAGGAGAAATCTCCTCCGATTCTGCGTTTGCATGTGTGTGTGTGCGGGAGGCCTTATGGTAGTCTCATTTTTAAAAGCATTGCGAATTGATTTAAAAATATTCCTCTATTTTGATTTTAAAGTAAATAAACTGTTTTGAGTTCTCACACCAGTCACATGACTGACTCGGAGTTTATTGTTTTCCTTCCTAAACTCTGGGTGCCCACCAATTTCCACACGGGCAGTCAAGAGTTAGGTTTATCAGGATATTCTGGATATTCAGGTGTTGCTGGAGGCAAGCTGGATGGCATGGCGTATTACTAATTTATATAGTAATTCTTTTTCCGCTGCACTGTTTGTTGTTGTATGATGTTGTACACTCTGATGATATGATGTAATGTAATAACTGATATAGTTCTTTGTTTAAAGATTATTCATTTATTATTATATGTTGTTCCGCTGCGAATTGTGAGATTCTATTGTTGTTCTGTTGTTTCTTCCTTTCTGTCCCGTTCTATTTTTAAAATTCTTCTATCTTCTATTTTCTAATTCTCTGTTTTCTATTCTCTTTTTCTATTTTAAAATTTTCTATTTTCCTTTTCCTCTATTCTCTATCTTTTCTCTCTTCTTCTCTTTCTATCTTTTTAAATTCTTTTTAAACCCCATAACTATTCGGTTTTTCGGCAACGAAAATCCGCAGACGTTACATCTATCTTGGTGATCATTTCTATGATCATTTGTTGACCCAAAGCATGGCTTTTGTATAAAGTATGTTTTTGTGGACGTGACTTCGTCGAGCCTCACACCCCGTGAATGGTCAAAACAGGAAAGAAGCAGCAAGGTTATGAGGGGTAGCGCCCTTTAGGATGTGTGCATTTCCTTCTGGAAAAGGGTGGTATCATGGTATGGAGCCCAGATACTTACTCATGTTGAAAACACTTTGTTATGATTGTGTGAATTGATTGCGAGCGCTCGGTGAAAAGGTCCCAAAGGACCGGGGGATGGCATATTCGGTCAGTTGTTACTCAGTTAGGGGTAACCCGGCCTTGTGTTGGTAGAGATCCGGTTTGGTTCTCGGGGATGTCCATCCAGAGGCATTCTCATGTGGCAATGGGAAGTTCCTTGGCCTGATCATTCGTTGGAAATCCAAAGAAACAATACGTGACTTGTACGGTTTTAGTTGTATAACCTGCTATGGAATGTGGCGGTAACCTGCTATTGAACATAGTTAGCTATAGTAGGCATAGTTCGGAATGTCTATGCTGGCTAAGATTTATATTCTACTTTCGAAATGAATTTTTCCTACACTATGCACTAATGATAATATCAAATGTTCTTTTTAATGCGTATCAAGCATCTTTGACTATCATAAGGAGAAATCTCCTCCGATTCTGCGTTTGCATTGTGTGTGTGTGCGGGAGGCCTTATGGTAGTCTCATTTTTAAAAGCATTGCGAATTAAATTTAAAAATATTCCTCTATTTTGATTTTAAAGATAAATAAACTGTTTGAGTTCTCACACCAGTCACATGACCGACTCGGAGTTTATTGTTTTCCTTCCTAAACTCTGGGTGCCCACCAATTTCTACACAGGCAGTCAAGAGTTAAGGTTTATCAGGATATTCTGGATATTCAGGAGTTGCTGGAGGCAAGCTGGATGGCATGACGTATTACTAGTTATATAGTATTTCTTTTTCCGCTGTTTGTTTGATGTTGTATACTCTGATGATATGATGTAATGAAATGAAATGTATAAAATGTAATAACTGATAGTTCTTTGTTTAAAGATTATTCATTTATTATTATATGTTGTTCCGCTGTGAATTGTGAGATTCTGATATTGTTCTGATGTTTTCTGTTCCGTTTTCTTTTCTCTATGTTTTCTATCTCTTCTCTATTTTCTGTTTTCTTTTCTTCTCTCCATCTTCTATCTTTTTCTCTTCTCTTTTCTTAAATTCTTTTTCTTAAACCCATAACTATTCGGTTTTTCGGCAACGAAAAATCCGTGTGTTACAATGTAGTAATATTTCACTATTATAATAATGTCTATTAGTAAAATAAACTTACTTTAAAATAGCTTTAAGGAGTGACCCAATATTCCCCTTAATACATAAATAGTGCCAATAGTCTATACAGTACCGTAACACCTCCTGATCGGGAAGCTACCAGAAGATACTCCATAGGTATGACACAAATCAAACTCATACAATGCACGCTAGGGTAGGTGACACAACACAACCAGGCAATGCCAGGGTAGATATACCAATTACGCTTCCGGGCCAGTGGTAACGCGTAGCGTGCAGCTACCGCCCACCTCGAGCCACATCACCAAATCAAAAGTGGCCACCAAATCAATCCAAAAGTCAGAGTATAATATCGAAGGGATGTGTCCGATCAAAGGAGCTACCTCATTAGCCCATCAATTGCTCCCGTTTTAGCCACCTTTTGCCAACTCACGGGAGTCGGGTCCAAGTATATACCTCAAAGGAACGCCGCCACCATCCTACTTTATTCTAAAATCTCCACTATGCACACGGTTGTTAAAGTGGTTTTCAGAGCTGGTAGAGAGTATGATAACTTTCGATCCCGGTCTTTTTAACAACCAAATGTTATTATAACACCGCGGTCATTTTCAAAATAGTTTATACTTTAAAACCGATATCATTGCCCTTTCAAAACCAAATCAATACAATACCATTTTCATTTCAAATATACCCTTTTCTAAAATCATAACACTTTCAAAGTTATAACATTTCGAAATCAAAACACTTGAATATAACACTTTCAAATTATAAAACCTTGAAACTTATAATTCGAAACATAACTTCCACCACTTAAATGGCTTAAATATTTAAAATACTTTATATAATAAAATAGCTTCTTCAATTTCACAAATCAAATCCAACACAACTCGAATTTCTACATTTTATATTTAACCATATCCCAAATCAGAAATTTCAATTCAGTTTCTAAATAAACTATTCCAAATTTATCGATTTCAAAACAGTCTTGATCCACAAAATAAACCATTTCAAATTCAATATATTTCAAACTTTAAGTATTAAATAATTTCAAAACTAAGATTGGTGATTCCGATTTCAACAATTCAATTTTCTATTATTTAGTTTTGAAATACTTTACAAAATAAATCCATTATCATTTAATTAAAGATCAAATTACAAATAACTAAATATTTCCTTCATTTTATTTATACTTGAAATATTCATTTAATTCACCTTAAACCGAAATCAAGTTATAAAAATCATACCATCTAAAACTTCAAACTTAATAAATTCCACATCAAACTTATTTGTGTTTAATTCTTAAATAAATTCAATTTCAAATAAATATCGAATTTATCTTCCAACCTTAATTTTATTTAAATCATTTTAAACTCTATATTAAAATATAATTTAACCATATTATCTTCAATAAAAATCAAACTTATTATTAAGCTTATTCTATATTAAAACGAATTAAACATAGCTTAAAATCAAGGATAAAATAAAATTTATATAATATCTAAAATTAATATTTATCTAAAACCATATTTTTGTACAAAACCATAGAAATCATTTCAAAATACTTTTAAATATAGACCACAGTGTCTGTATATAATTTTCTATCCTATGATCAAGTGATATGGATATTTATCATTTCAATCCATAATTTAAAATATAAATACAGTTATATATCATTTCAAACCGCAATCCCAAATGAAATAAAATCCATAACAACTTATAGTTTATAACAATATAAAATACAACATCCATTCTTCCAATATCAATCATCAACTATTTATCACAATCATCATCCAATTCAATCAATAACATCAATATAGAACAGATAATAAATAACAGGCATTTACTGGCAGTTTATACTCAATAATAAATTAAATAACTACTTTATCCAAATAAATTCAAATAAATTGTGATGATGATTCAAAATATGCCAAATAGTCGTAAATAAATCTCTAATCACATCATATAATCAATTTAACAAACATAAGAAATTTTAGAAGTTATGAGTGGGTTAAAACGCTCACCTTTGAATTTAAATCCAATCTAAACCCAAAATTTGAACAGTCTTCAAATTCATCCAAACCAGTGCCACAATTTCTATAATTTCAATACGATCCTAGCGGAGAAAACCGCGCGTAATTTCGACCTCGTAAGCGAAAGATACGCAAATTAGAACGTTTGGAAATAAAAATCAAAATCAAAATAAAATAAGACAACATAACTCACCCCGAACCTAAACACGTCAGCACGCGGCCCATCCTTCTCATGTGAGTTAACCCATTGAACCGAAACCCTAACACGCACAAATCGAGCCGCCACCCTCGATAACCAACTGCACACCTCAGAAGCTTCCACCACGACGTGCCACCACCCAGCAGAGCGCAGCGCCGCCCCTCACGTTCGTCGACTCCACGCGCCATGCCGCAGGCCGAAGAACACGCAGCCGCCACCGGTCCATCGAAACCCTAATCGAATTATTACGGCAAATCCAGCCGTTAATTCGACAAACTACCTACTCTGATGAACTACGCATGCCTCTCTCCACCACCTGGTATCGTCGATTTGACGATCCGTTGAAGTCGATCAAGATGAGACGAATGGTCGAAAATGGATCATAAATTTCTAGTCAAACGGTGACTCAATTTGGAAAACGAATTCCAGATCTGAGATGCGCTCGTCGAGAGCTTCAATCGATATGAAATTCGATATTATTTGAGGTGTTTGAATTTTTGTTGTTGGATTTTGAATTGAAGTTGGATTGGAAAGATCAGGGTTTTCAGCCAATGAGAGAAAGGAGCAATAGAAATTTTCGTACAAAAATGAGAAATAGAAAGGCTGCTAGGGTTTATAACTGGATATATATAGGTAGGGTTGAAAATAGAAAGAAAGAATCAGATTTGATTGAACGATATTTTCCCAAAAGCCCGTTCTGCCTCTGAACGAAAATTGGTCAGCCCATATATCAAATAGATGTTTTTAGATATTTAAACGCAATGGAACAGGTTTCAAGTCCAAATTCCATTATATGAAGAAGTTATGCTAGAATCAAGCTATTTCAATTTGATTTCAATTGATTTCAATTAAATTGATTTCAAGGCGTTTCGAGTCCGTACGATCAAACGACAAGTCAGATTGATACGAAAATAAAAATCCTACAATAATTCACTATTACGTATCTGATGAAACAAGTTTCGTCGAAATCCGAGTTAGTGGCCAAAATGGCTATATTTCAGTTAATTAAATAAATATTAAATTAATTATATCACTTTTTAATTCAAATAAATTAACCAACCAATTTTCTCATTTTTTGATTTTATAAAAATTTATAATAGCTTAAAACAAGTTTCCATGTTGATCCAAAGCTAATTATTTCACTAATTATCAGTTTTACTTTCAATTTCAATAAATACAGAAATTGTAAATTAAATTTTTCAATAGTTCCATTTAATTGACCATTTCTTGTTTTTCAATCCGTTATTATCAGATGGGTGAAATTAGCATTCGTTCATGATTTATTACATTAATATTAACAAATCTCATCTAAATTTCCAATAATATAATGTTTAAATATTAATTTCACTTAATTGCAATTAATCCAATTACTGAAATTTTAAATTCTAGTAAATTAATAAATCTTGATTTCAATTTTCTATATTCAACCATTTATCATTTTATGAATAGAATTAACATTATTTCCAAAGATTAATTTAATTTACATCACATAATATTTAATTTAGATTTATTGCGATAAATTCCATTTCAACTTAACGGATTAAATATATAGGTAACTTATAGTAATTGTTTACAGACCAATGTTACAGTTACATACATAACAATGGTTTTACTCACTTACCATTCATTAAAAAAAAATTCGTTAAATAAATCCCATATTCACATTTGTTTCCATATATTCAATTTTATAACTAAGTACAAATTACATCCAAATTATTAATATTAGCTTTAATTGTCATTGTTACCATTCATTTTAGTTATTACTTCATTATTAAATTACCAATTTCTATTTCTTTCAATATTTAAATACCAAAACCCTATTAAGTTAACAAATTTAGTTTTCAAAATTTACGGGTCGTTACAAAATATCTCACAACTTATTATATAAATTTCCATCTGGACCACACATAAATTTTTCCAAACTTAAATAAAACATGCCACCTGGTGTTCTGTATGTTATACCCCCATTCCGAACACAATGGAACAAGTCTTGAGGCCTAATCCGATCATATGCAGAAGATAGCTTTTTAAAATCAAATTATTATAATTAAATTTCTTTAATTGATTTCTGCGCGTTTCAAGCTTGCACGATCAAACGGTAAGTCTGATCGATACGAAACTTGAAATTCTATAATAATTCACTATTACGGATCCAATGAAACTGATTTCGTCGAAATCCGAGACAGTGCCCAAAAAGACTATTTTTACCCATTAATTAAAACAAGAAATTCCCAAAATCAATTTAATCACTTTAAATCAATTTTAAAAGCTAACAATTTCCATTATTGTTTAAATAAAATTTAAATCAACTTCCGACATCATTCTCATTCATATTTAATTTAGGATTCAATTATTTTCAACAGTTTTCAATATTAAAAGCAACTTAATTATCCAATAAATCGCTATATTTGAAACATAATTTATTTAACATATAAAATTTACTTTTAAAATGAATTTAGATAACAAACAACTACGACACTTAGTTCAACTTCTTTATTGAAAGTATTCCAAATACCCAATTTCGATGAATTCAAATATTAGAATTTCAATAAATCCCAATATTTGATTTCAAATGAATATTGGTTATCAAACAATTATTTTATTTTCATCTAATTAATTCAACGTTTATTATTCCATTCTTGCTATTGATTATAAACACATTTAGTACATAGAATTTCAATTCAATATTTGTTATTGCCTTAATCTTCAAAATTGGTTATTTCAAAATTTTATTTAAGTTCACATTCAATAAATTACATAAATATTGAATGTAATCCTCAAGCTTTTTTCCTCTTTAATGGATTCCTCTCCCTCCATCCCTACCACAATTCTTTCAAATGTCCCGCCTAACCTTCGTTCCTCCTCACCTCCACATCCTTTCACCGTTCGACCAGTTGCTGATCCTCTTCTCTGTCCTAATGCCCCATCGCGTTCCCTCACTTCCTCTATCCTCGTTACTTTTGATCCTGCTGCCTCAACTTCGATGTCTCCTCCCTCGAAACCATGGAATGCTCTCTTTAAGTCAAAACCACACAATGCAGGTAGGTACTCTCATGTTGACCTACCTCTAATCTTCGAGGGTCAGACTATTGTTCCACCTGACAGTGTTATCTAAGCATGCAATAAAGTGTGGGGAGAGTATCTAGTAGGTTTTTTTCTTGACTAAGCCCTTCCTTATCTAACAATCATTAATCATTTAAAGAGGTTATGGAAGTTAAAGGGTTCTATAAAAGTAAAATCTGATGGGTGCTTGTTCCTTTTCAATCTGTCCACTGAAGAAGACGGTAGGAATATAATAGAAAATGATCCAATTATTATGCAGAACAAATTATTCATCATCAAGCCTTCTAATACATCGATAGAAAATAGTTGTAGTACTACAAAATCTATTCCAATGCGGTTGAAATTATCTAATATCCCATTATACTCATGGTCGCGGTTATCCCGCCTTTTGGCAAGGCCGAGATATCAAGGAATTGTTTACAAGATCAAGATTAATCGTCCTGGATATCAAGCATGCACAGGTTCGCTATAGATGTTGACGAATTTTTTTAGAGTCCGGATCGAGCTATAATTTACAAGAAAGGACGAGCTAAAACATAGGAGTCCGCTTCCCAAATTTCAAGTCAATCCAAGTTCGTATGCTCAAGTTATGATCGATGCAAATTGAAGGTGATAACCCCGTTTTCGTATCCATCACCTTCGTATCCATCAGCTGCCACAGGTCGTTATTTCGTATCCATGAAGTAACTACCCCCTTTTGTCTGCATCCTCCTTTGCTCGTTCGAATCCATCACCAAGCAAGGGTTCGTATCCATTAGTGGGCCCTATTTCGTATCCATTCACTTCGCATCGATCCAGTTCGAATCCATCTATAGAGCATGCATTACGTATTGATCGGCTAAGGCCTCCTTCGCATCCATCAAGTGTCTACCTGGTTCGTATCCATCGAGGAAAGTCCTTATACGTAACCATCAGCCTTCGTTACTTCGTATCCATCGATGTTGCTGCTGCTCCAATCCATTGAATTATCACTGCTTCGTGTCCATCAACACGAATTGGATAACGACACTCGATACAAATGAGGCGAGAACCATGGATGCAACGCGGTCAAACCGAAGAAAAAGGTGGATCGGTTCAAAATACACGCGCCACATTATCTCAGAGACACATGCAACCATCGATACGAGGGCATTGATTCAAAGCTATGGAGTCGAGCTAAACAACCATACAAGAAATCTCCACTCGTATCGATCATATCCCAAAATCCACTGATCCAAATGCCATGAAATTTTCACAGAAGATTGCATACGAGCCAGGGAAGTTCACACAAAATTTCAGCTCCATCGGGCATGATCTTGATCGATACGAAATGATTTCATATCGATCACACATTGATTCGAAACTTTTTGGAATTAGTCGTGTGGGACACCTCACGTGCCAGAGCGAATCTCCCGAAGTTTGAGCGAAGTCTCAGCCTCCTACGCCTATAAATAGAGCCCCAGAGCCTACAGAAGAAGGATCTTTTGATTCTGAAGCGCCCAGATTCTGCCGGATCAAGACCTACATCATACTCTCGCTATTGAATTCGAATTTCAAGTTGTATTTTGCTGTTGTTCGCTGTAATCACTTGTAATCGCTGAAAGAGATTCAATAAAGTTACAAAAACTTCATAGTGGACGAAGGCAACACGCCGAACCACTCTAAATCGCATGTTTGTGCATTTGCTTTCCTATTGTTTGAAGTTTTTGTTAGATAATCCTCATTTTAAATTTATATTCTTCACTGTTATCTCTTCAAAAACTTCTGAAGAGTGTTGTGTCCAATTTTGGTACTAAAACTTTGGTGCTTTCATTGAGAAAACCCAGATTTTCTCCTGCTCGTTGGATCTGTCGTCGTTACCGGATTGCATAAATCTAAGAGAGAGATCCAGATCACAAGTTTGAATTCCTTCCATTCTATTCAGATTTACACAAAGTCTAGGAAAGGAGTTCAACCCTCAAGATGGTTAGCACGAAGACCACCTTCAACATTGGTGACCAGGAAGGCCGGGATAGACAGAATCCCGCGCTACTGCCTCCCCATAACCAAGACATTACCGGACACTCGGAACCATCAGGCCCGGTTACCCGACAAGAGTTCCAGTTGCTGCTTCATGAGCTGACCCAGAGTCGGTAAAAATTAATAGAGCAGCTGTGTGCCAATGCGGAGCTGACTAACCAACTGAATCATCATAAGCGCAGAAGATCTAGGAGGGATCATGCTTCACGCTCCTCCACAGAAAGTTCTGCCTCCTCTGATTATCATCGTCAATCTCCACGACCCCGACTGCATGGGGGTCACAAGAAAGCCGCTGGACTTCAACCAGCAATGACCGTTGGACAGCTGAGAGTTGGTCCATCGGCCAGTTTCCAAACTGGACCCTCCTCCCACGGGGGTACCACCCTTCACTACACCACGGACAACCAGGCTGCGGCCGCCGCGGTTGAACCAGGGGTCGATGCCCAAAATCGGTCGAGCTTGGACCGTCATCAGCATGGACATACTCCTGAACCGTACGTCCTAGAAAACTATGAACCGATAAGCCGAGACGCGGACCATTAGCAACATTCAGTCCGTCCTCATAATGTGGGACCTTACCATGCTCTGGCTCGACACACTTAGAATGTACAGATGTCGGATCTCCCGACCTACGTCAGATGATCCATGAGAGCCAGGGTCTCACAAATAACGACTGGGGAATCTCCCGAAGTCATACTCCTTTTATCGATGATATCCTTACCGCTGAACCCCCTCGACGATTCAGGATGCCAAATCTACCCATGTACGAGGGAAACTCTGACCCCAACCAACACATTTTGAAATATGAGTGGTCAATGAGCGCTGCTAGAGCTGACGATGCAGAGAAGTGCCGGAGCTTCCCGATTTCCTTGGGGGACATCGCTACCATGTGGTTCACTCGACTGCCACCTTGATCCATTTCCTCCTTCGACCAGTTAGCCACTAAATTAGTTGAGCAATTCCATATGCACGTCGCAAGGCCGAAAGATGTCAACACTCTATCCAGCGTCACCCAAGCTCCTGGAGAGACGTTCAGACGCTACTTAGAGAGATTCCATGCCGCGTGTGCGAAAATCAGCAATCCGAACGATAACTCCATTCTTATGGCATTGACTAAGGGGATTGACCCCGATTCTGAATTCGGCAACTGGTTGGCCGAAAAACCCCCTGCATCATTGGACCGTTTCTATGCCAAGGATGCTCAATTCCTAAGAAGGGAAGATGCAAAACAGTCTAGGAAGCAAGATGATGTAGGGCCAAGCACGGAAGGGATCCAAAGCAATGTCGCGGTCAAACAGTCCGGTGAGAGCTCCGGAAAAGTCCAGTCAAAAATTCAAAATAAACAAACTCAGCGGAGGGAGAATGTGAATCAAAATAGAAAGCGGGATCAAAATCGTAGCCCACAACGCAAGAATCCTATGTTTGACCGCTACACTCCTTTGAATACATCACTGGAGAACTTGTATTTACAGACTTGTAATACAATTCAATATAAAAATTCTGCACCAAAACCGTCATCGGAAAGGCAAATCCAGACGGGAAAATTCTACAGGTTTCATGAACGCTACAGGCACAATACGAATGAATGTCTCCATTTACAAGATCTCGTGGAGAAACTAATTAGAGAGAGGAAGCTGGAACAATTTGTGTGGGCACCACAGCCTGGAGGAGCGGGCCCGTCAGATCAGAATAATGCGCCCGATTGGGTGATACAGGAAATTCCGCCTGTATTGGCGGGATATTAGTCATAAATGCTGTTAGTGGCGGTCCCTCCCTGTCAAGAGCCTGGAACGACGAGGATCTCCGTAACTCCTACGCATGACAGGCTTTATCTATTTAGCCTATAAATCTATTGCAATTTGTTCTTGCATTTTTTGGGTTTGAATTTGTAATAAGGCACTGACTTTGCCATGATTTTCCGTTCCAGCAATAATTTCCATCTCTTCGAGCTAAAGCAGTGATTCACGAATGCAACATTCAACTATCACGATACACGAAGAGCTAAGTTCTGTCGAACGAAGGGATTTATTCAAATAGCGAGCGACTATGAAACGACCGGCCACTCACTAAGTGAAACCTCAGCTCGGGGGCAAGCCGTCACATTAAAGGCAAAACTGGACCGACACACGGCAGTCCTATAACCAACTCCAAATTCCTAGAGTACGAATTAGAGTATAAACATCAACTCTTGGTTCCCAGAGTGCGAACCGGAGTATAAAAACTAACTCCAAATTACCAGAGTGCGAATTGGAGTATAAACATCAACTCTTGGTTCCCAGAGTGCGAACCGGAGTATAAACACTAACTCCAAATTCCCAGAGTGCGAATTGGAGTATAAACATCAACTCTTGGTTCCCAGAGTGTGAATCGGAGTATAAACACTAACTCTAAATTCCCAGAGTGCAAATTGGAGTATAAACATCAACTCTAGGTTCCCAGAGTGCGAACCGGAGTATAAATACTAACTCCAAACTCCCAGAGTGTGAGTTGGAGTATAAAACTTATAAATACTGCTTCGAAGAGGGTGGACCCATCCGCCTAACGACTTCAACCATATCCTAAACAAGTTCGAGGAGGGTGGACCCGTCCATCTAACGACCTCTCTTGTCAACTAGGGGTGGATGTGATCCAACCATCCACGATCCCGATAAATCCATCGTTCTCAGAGTGTGAACGAATTCCTAAAAAGACTAAACATGTGTGACTAACCATCTGTTGGCCAACTTCAAATTCCCGGAGTGTGAATTGGACTATAAACATCAGTCAGGTTCCCGGAGTGTGAACTAAAATATATATGCTAACCGTAAATTCCCGGATCGTAAATTGGAGTATGAATACGAAGCTAAAGTTCCCGGAGTGCGAACTATGTTACAAACATCGATAATTTTCGGATTCCCGAAGTGCGAACCAGATTATCGATTACAAATGACTCTAAGTCCCCGGAGTTCGGTCAGAGTACAAAAACAACTGGAGTGCGAACAACCACCCATAAGTTAACCTAAGTCCCTGGAGTGCGGACATGTGCTTAACAGCTTTGGCATGCGCAACTGATCACCTGAACACAAGTGCTGATCCCCGGAGTGTGAATGTGACCGATCATAAATAAACAAGCGTGATTTAATCACTCAATTCTTATCTATTTCAGCATCGGTCTAGCTACACAAAGCCTGAAGAGGTAGAAATAATTTGCGATCGCTAACCAATCCTTACAACTCATATCCGGAATCGGGGGCAGAACTTAAGTGTAAATAGTCGACCAAAGCTATACAACGTTCATGTCCGACTTGGTCCCTAATTATGACTTGTGATCGCGATTTTCGGACGCTGCAAATGAAACGAACTCAACTTGAAGGTAAAAACACCACAAGTACGCTGGACTGAAAGTCAAATACTGTAGATACTTAAGCACAAAAGAAATGAGAGTTGAAGCAAAGAAACTAAATTTCATTTCAACTAAATTGCATGTGGAGATTCATGTACAAGTTATTCCAAAAAAATCCTACTAGCAGGGGCCCAAGCCTGCATCTATACATGGCCTATGAAAGAAAAATAAAAGTAACTTCCTAGCTACCAAAAATGCGCCAAAGGGAGATTATCTACTTTTTCTTCTTCGTCTTCGTCTTTTTCTTCGACGTGGAACCACTGGAACCGCTAGCAGTCTTTCGCTTCGAGCCCTTACCCTTAGGCGGATCATCCTTCGATGAAGGCATAATATCGACATCTTCCTCCGAACATGAACTTAAAGGAATACTCTCTTCGGGAGGAGTCGGAAGAGTCGGGTCTACAACCGGGGGCGGAATGGGCATGCTGGTGTCGACAAGCGTGCCCCCGGGAGATATCGCCATAAGAGGAGTTGGGCCAACCGCTGTCGTAACACTCTCAGAACTACCACCGTGTGTTGCCGCCTCCATCTCTGCGTTGATTTGAGCCAGTATCTCAGTTTCACGAGCAGCTCGGGCTTCCTTATAGGCAGCAACAGCCTGTGTCAAAGCGCCAAGAGTAGGCGGGAATCCACTGAGGACGAGCAGTATGTCTGCGAAGGGATCGCTCTGTCGACTGAGAAGTTCGTTCATTATTTTCTCATCGAAAGAGATTGAACTCCCTTTGTTACTTCGATGTGCATGGCTGTTGCCATAGAGGTCGCCTCAGTAATGATGGCCTCCTACACTTGATGTGACTCTTGGATTGCAGGAGGCGCTGTCAATGTAACTTCGCTCACTGGACAAGAAAGAAAAGAAATTGTCAATACAAGCTTCAATACAAGTACTTCATTTTAGACACACACAAGATTTGTGCGGAATACCTTCCTCAACTTGGCTTGTGGCCGCCTGAACAGCTTCCGAAGGGTGTTCCTTTATAGGAGATAAGTGTGGCTGTTTCGGGTCATAGCCTGGGACCTGCTGTGGCTCAATCGCTGGCGTCGGCTCGGATCGAGATGAGGTTGCAACCTCGGGACTTGTAGCTTGGTGTGCGGTACCGGAGCCCTCACCAATTTCTAGGTGCTGGGTGCCCAATTTCTCTCTTTCACGAGAAATCATAGAGTCATGGAGAATTTTCTATTCATGTTCGCTTAAATGCAGTTCTCCAACTCAAATTCATCAAGGGCACCGCCCGACAGCACCGCCTTCTCTTCCTCAATCACCAAGTTCCAAGCGTTGTATAAATATGTCGAGTAATCATCAAGCCAAGCCAAATTCCTATGTCTCAACACATTGGCATTATAAGTGATGAGAAGCTCCTCTATCTCCGTCTCGAGTTTGATCTCTGCCCGCCGAATTCTATCATCAACTCCGGCCTCCACCTCGCGGACCTTTTCCATGGCCGCATCTCTTTCCCTCCGAAACTCTACTGCCTGATCGCATGCTTCCTATGCGAAAACGTTAGCGACGTCCCTCTCCTTCACGATCTCCAAAACTTTGGCCTTAAGCTCATTTAGCTCCTTCAAGGCCGCATCCCGCTCCGCGGTTACGATGGTGTTTCGGTGGCCCATGTCCTTCACCGTGACATAATGCTCACGCTTCATCCTTTCCATCGCCGCCTGGGCCTTATCGGCTTTTTTAAGGGCCTCGATTTCTGATTTGCGAGAAGATTCGGCCTCACTATTGAGCGCTTGAATAATTCGGTCTTTTTGGCCAAGTTCTTTCTCCAGCTTCTCAATCATGACCGCCCGGTCGAAGGCCACCTTTGACGCGTTTTTCGCTGTTTTCGACCTTTTCTGATACTGGAAAAATATATCAGCGATATAATCATGCACTATGGGTTCGACTGACACTGGTACCCTTTTTAAATGCAGGGGGAAGACAAACCCATCGAAGCAAATGTCCGAAAAATCTTTCTTCAGCTGAGCAAGCCCGCTGCTCCTTCCCCCGAAGGCTCAGTTAACACCTGCTCTGTTGTTGCGGGGGCCACAATCTCAGTCCTACGGTGGGTTTCAGACCTTGACGATTGGGAGGACAGCTTGTGTCGCGGAGCCTCTGAAGGTCGCGAGGCGTGGGCAGGAGGTTGTGCAGAAACTCTGGGAGGTGGTGTACGAGATCGAGACCGACGCCTAATCTCTATTAGAGCGTTCGTGACTCGAGTACCCCTGGTCATAGTCTCTGTCTCCTTCTCTCATATATGATTCATTATATGATGAAGACTTGCGTTTGCTGCGAAGACTGCCAAGCATCTAACTTCGACCGAACATGGTATCTGCGAAGCAAAAACATAAAATGAAGTTAGTAATCTCTCGCAGTGAGCATGTTACATTCGAAAATCGTGTAGTGCCGTGAAGTGTGAATGCATGTGCAACCCCCCAACCAACCAGATGTGTCGACCACGTCAGAGGGAAGAGACACGCTTAAAACTAGGGCATGTTGAAGTTCATCCAATACGACATCGTGCGGCATGGACACATCGTCCGGAATTGGAAGATCGACGAGCCCTTCGTAAAGACTTTCTATTCTTGGGGGAGAAATCTTCGAAACTCTGATTCCGGAAGCGGACCGGGACGTTATCAAAGATTTCCATCTCCCCTCTTTAGGTTGCTTAAAGACGGAAGCCTTGCCTTTTCTCTTTTCTTCGGAGTTCGGGGACACATCCATTGGCCCGGCCGAAGGCTCGTCATCAGTATGAGTTCTTTCCGAGTCAGCTTCCTTAACTATGATAACTTTGGACTTCTTGTGCTTGATTCGTTTTTTTGAAATAGTCCTGGGTGCACCGTCAAGCCTTATACTCTGCTTATGCTCAATCAACCCAAGAATCTTGAGATTCATATCCGTCAAGAGCAAGTCGATATTCCTCTCTTCGCTTGGGACCTCTTGAAGGACCCGAACTATCTCCTTGAAACGTACACCTTCGGGTCGCAGGATTATTGCTGAAAAGAAAAAGTGATGTGAGTCCGACTTCATCTATATCTGTCTTATCAACTACCCGAGAAGGTGGCAATACTCGCGTCTAAATAACCATCACTTGGCAAATCCTGAAGGACATCGAACGTAGAACCACTCCGTCTTGAAGTAGCTCCGTCTAGTCCAAGCCCCTGTGACCACCTGACAGTTCCTTACTGCCTCCAGGAATGTGAAAGATGGACTATCATTTTGACTCTTGAATTTGAATAGGTATCTGATCTCGGTCGGGTTCGGTGGTCGATAAAGATACTCCATGAATGCAATGAACAGGCTATTGAGCGAGGCATATCCATTCGGGTGTAGCTGAAAGGGGGAAATCCCCAAAAACGACAACACTTCTCTTATATGCTGGTTAAACGGAGGGAGTGTCCCAGCTGCGCACGCATGGCGATTGAATGTGGTATATCCCTCCGATGGATTATGTGGTCTGTCGCTTGGACCTGGCAGTAATACGTCATCCGTCGACAGACCATGCCTTAAGCATATTCTTCCTAGCGTGTCTTCCGAAATATTAGATGGAACAGAGTCTGATGGATTACTGATGAAGGATGTGTCAGGCAACTCGTCCGGAGCTGGACCGATGACTTCGGCCTCGATATCCGGTATTTCAAGTCTGGGAGGAGTCAAACTCTGAGTTTCTTGTGGTTGCGCGCTTGAAGTCTCCATAACTAGCTAACTCACGAGAAGTCATCATTAGATGCTAAAGAGCCTATGTGTTCCCCTCGTGTAGAGTGTGTGTTGTGCAGTGCAGTGCTGTGCATTACTTGAAAAGATTATGCAGAGTTAAAGAAAATATGCAAACGACAAAGCTTCGAAGTCCAGTTATAATGACCGTCATCGCTGACCGTCACCACTGTACCATTAAAATGCTGGTGATCGATTCGAGTTAAAGTTCATCATCGTGTCATTAAGTTACAGTTCCATCGACAAGCTTCGAAAGGCAGTCAGGTATGCAGTTTGACAGTCAAGTCCAGATATGCAAGAATGAAGCACGTCGGAGTCATGCTATCAAGAGTTCAAAGTTTCATATCCATCAAAGATACACGTTCGAATCGATCGCAGGAAGCTTGTTGGAATCCATCAAAATACACGTTCGTATTGATCCCAGAGGGCATGTTTCGAATCGATCGTCGAGGGTCGAGTTCGTATCGATCAGAAAAGGATGACTTCGAATCGATCTTTGATTGCCTGGTTCGTACCGATCAGGAAGGTCTCAGCTAAATATCGATCACGCTCGAGTCGATACTTTTCGTATCGAACATAAAAGTAAAATTCGTATTGATCTAAAGCCGAGGACTTTGAAACGACCGTTTACTTATTTTTCGTATCGACCGTTTCATATCGATGCGATCCACCACCATTGCAATCGGTACGAACTACACCCTCTCCTTTAGGAAATCCCCGGAGTCGATGCGAACTCCAAGGAAAATATGCTGTAGCCTCCATCGACTCGAACACAGGCCCTCAGATCGATCCATTTTTGTTCTCTTCACCCCTTCTCCTCCAATTATTAAGGGTATCACCATGGCCATCTTCGACCGAGCTCACACCCAGATCTAACTTCAAATATTACCAGAGTCGATAATCGGTGAAGAGAAGAGGGATCTGGGATTCGAACTTTGTCGTCAGAATGTGGTAGAAATTGTTTAATTACCTAATTTGAAATTGGGATTTGAAGAATTAAAGGGATGGATTTAATCGAGTCGAAGGCACGACGCGGTTCTCCTCTCTCTAATTTTTGGATCGATGCGAAAGTTAAAGGCGCGGTGGAAAGTAGAAAGTAAAAAGTGAAAATGGTTGAAGTCCATGGTATTTATATGGAGCTTAGGAGGAACCGGGTCGATTCGCCTCCCAGTCCACGTGACCGGTCGCAACCAGTGAACCCACGAATCGAATCTAACGCTCTGTTCGTATCCATCTGACCAAAGTTCCCATCGATTCGAAATGGACATGAGTCCATCGGTACGAAGCACACGGCGAGGACGGTTGAAGATGATGAAGCCCATCGACTCGAAGCCCCTGTTCGCATCGACAAGTTCACAACTCCATCCACTGCACATCGATACGAACAGAAATTTCGTATCCATCGATACTTAAACGTTAGCATCGATACGGACGACACAACAAAGACCTGTTGGAGTTGCTAACCATCGATGCAAAAGAGAATTTTCATCCATCGAATCCTCCATTTACCGATGCGAAGTCAATCTTTCAACCTTCTATATCGATTCAGGAGAGGATCGATACGAAGGAACTTCCTAAAACAACCATCGATCGCGGTTGCAACTCAAATTTCACGTCATTTCAGGAGAGGATCGATACGAAATTCGATACAGAAAAGAAGAAGCTAACAACGACTCGTGAGCGTGTAATGTTAACGAGAGTTGGATCAACGTATATACATATATGTCAAAACGATGTCCCATTTTCGGCATTGACAGGAATTGGATATTCATTTAATAATGATTACGGCGACAAACAGCTAAGCAATATCATACAACAATCAGTTATAGCAACGCAAGGTTACAACCTTCGACAAAAAAAATGGTTGTTCAGAGTAAAGACTGCAGCTTTTCAAAGCACGTCATGTTTCCACAAGACATACTTTGGGGGGTAAATGTTATCCTGCCTTTTGGCAAGGCCGAGATATCAAGGAATTGTTTACAAGCTCAAGATTAATCGTCCTGGATATCAAGCATGTGCAGGTTCGCTATGGATGTTGACGAATTTTGTCAGAGTCTGGATCGGGCTATAATTTACAAGAAAGGACGAGCTAAGCCACGGGAGCCCGCTTCCCAAATTTCAAGTCAATCCGAGTTTGTATGCTCCAGTTATGATCGATGCAAATTGAAGGTGATAACCCTGTTTTCGTATCCATCAGCTGCCACAGGTTGTTATTTCGTATCCATGAAGTAACTACCCCCTTTCGTCTCCATCCTCCTTTGTTCGTTCGAATCCATCACCAAGCAAGAGTTCGTATCCATTAGTGGGCCCTATTTTGTATTCATCCACTTCGCATCGATCCAGTTCGAATCCATCTACAGAGCATGCATTACGTATTGATCGGCTAAGGCCTCCTTCGCATCCATCAAGTGTCTACCTGGTTCGTATCCATCGAGGAAAGTCCTTATCCGTAACCATCAACCTTCGTTACTTCGTATCCATCGATGTTGCTGCTGTTCGAATCCATCGAGTTATCACTGCTTCGTGTCCATCAACACGAATTGGATAACGACACTCGATACAAACGAGGCGAGAACCATGGATGCGATGCGGTCAAACCGGAGAAAAAGGTGGATCGGTTCGAAATACGCGCGCCACATTATCTCAGAGACACGTGCAACCATCGATACGAGGGCATCGATTCGAAGCTATGGAGTCGAACTAAACAACCATCCGAGAAATCTCCACTTGTGTCGATCATATCTCAAAATCCACTGATTCAAATGCCATGAAATTTTCATAGAAGATTACATACGAGCCAAGGGACGTTCACACAAAATTTCAGCTCCATCGGGCATGATCTTGATCGATACGAAATGATTTTGTATTGATCACAGATCGAGTCGAAACTTTCTGGAATTAGTCGTGTGGGCCCCCTCACGTGCCAGAGCGAATCTCTTGAAGTTTGAGCGAAGTCTTAGCCTCCTACGCCTATAAATAGATCTCCAGAACCTATAGAAGAAAGATCTTTTGATTCTGAAGCGCCCAGACTCTGCCGGATCAAGGCCTACATCGTACTCTCGCCGTTGAATTCGAATTTCAAGTTGTATTTTGCTGTTGTTCGCTGTAATCACTTGTAATCGTTGAAAGAGAATCAATAAAGTTACAAAAACTTCATAGTGGACGTAGGCAACACGCCGAACCACTCTAAATCGCTTGTTTGTGCATTTGCTTTCCTGTTGTTTGAAGTTTTTGTTAGATAATCCTCATTTTAAATTTATATTCTTCACTGTTATCTCTTGAAAAACTTCCGAAGAGTGTTATGTCCAATTTTGGTACAAATAATGACATCTGGGTATTAACTGGCTTACAATGGGTATTGGTTGACTTCTTTGCATGGATGCCTCAACTGAAAAAAGGAGAGAATTGTTTATGCTGAATGCTTATTGAAGTGTCACCGAATTAAGAATTGTTGGATGAGTTTCCAGTTAAATTAATGGATGGAACCGATCAATTTGTTCGAATTAGCTATCTATGGAAACCTAATATATATATACATATACATATACATATACATATATATATATATATATAGACACATACAGCAAGGTGTTCGAACATGCAACCAATGAATGTATGAATGCAAGAAAGAACTTTAATGCTAATGGTCATGTTGAGAATGAAAAAATTAGTAATCAGATGGTCAGTATTATTCAGAACGAGGTGGTGGCAAAAAGGTAAATAAGAAACAAGTTGGAAAAATTCTTTTCAAAAAAGGTACAAGTGGACATGGTGAGAGTAAGGTTCGACATGATACGCAGAATCAAATTGATAATGTGAAAATGGGTTCAACAACTAGCAGCAACAAGGCTAATGCTACAGTTGGCCTCCTTCTTCCTGACCAACCATATACCATTAGTGAAACCCTTTCTGACCCAACCATCCCATGCACAGCAAACAAATATTAGGTCCTAAAAGATGATTATCATTCGGGATGCTTGGATGATTCTGAGGAAAATCATGATAATAGAGAGGAGGGAGAAATAATTAGTGATATTCTTTTTTCAAACATGAAAATGATGCTAAGAAGAGTACAATAGATCCCAGTAGTTTGATTGAAGTATCTGTGCCAAACGCTTTTTTGCACAATTTCTCTGTTGTGCATGAAACAATAGCTCTACAACAATCTTCCCACGCAACTCCAGGCAACTCTCGTGATTGGGAGCTTCATCCCCGAAGTAAACAATCACCCATACTACATAATGAATCAACAGTAATTCCTATTACGCAAATTCAAAAAGAGGTTCACGTATCTGACGAATTGAGACCAGAACGATCGTCCCTACAAGCAGCTCCCATGTTTTGGAAGAAATTCCCCGAAGCAACCCTCCAGGCATCAACCAATCGGAGGCAGACTTTTGTAAATAACTTGAGCAACAAGTTTTGAATCTGTAATAAGTGTGCATGACTCGGCCATCATCAGTCATTCCTCTCATCTATCCCTACCTCAATATTCCTACCATGGCGACATTCTTGGATGGACCACTTCTCCACCAATCCCCGAGGCCCCACCCACTGTCCCATGCAGCTCTGTTAAAACTAAAAAAAAATGCATCCCTTAAATTTCCTTATACAATGCTCAATTCTTCTATATCCTTTGTGTCTCCTTCTACTAAGAGCATGAAAAATGTTGTTCATCAATCACTCAAGTATACCAAATGAAACACCAGATAGTAGCTTGGAACATCAGGGGTGCACACTACCCATCTAAGCTAGATCAAGTCAAACACCTCATCAGTCAATACCATTTCACTCTCTTTGAAATCTTAGAAACCAAATTAAACAAACCCCTTACAACCAACGCAGAAGATATGATTAAATCTTCCTGGATTCTTAACCATAACTTGAATGACTCTCCTTATGGAAGAATTATGGCCATTCATGACTCCTCAATATACACTCTTACTCATGTGCTTTCCACATCTCACCTCATTCATTTTCATGCTCTAATATCTCATAGCAAAACCTTCTTTTATCTCACTATTGTTTATGGTCATAACTCTCCTTTATTGAGACAATCTCTCCTCAATCTGCTTCCTGCTTTCAGACAAACCACTCACCTATGGTCAGTAATAGGGGATTTTAACTGTTGCTTGAATCTGCATGATAAACATGGTGGTAATTCTCTTCTTCCCAGATCAGACATCCTCCCCTTGAATATAGCCATCTCTGATTCTTCTCTCCTATCAATCAAACATCATGGTGCTCGTTTCTCTTGGAATAATCGTAGCAAATCTGGTACTAGAACTTTCACAACCATTGATCATACCGTTTCTAACGTCAAAGCCCTGACCACATGGCCATTTCTTTCTACCTTCCTCGCCCAACCTATATTATCTGACCACTCCCCCATAATCTTTTCAACTGCAAACGAACCTTTTAAGCAGAAAAAAAACTTCAAATTTTATAATGCTTGGGTCCATGACCCTGAGTATATTAGTATTATACAAACTACTTGGCCTAACTATTATTTTGGCAACCCCATGTATGTTTTTTGCAGGAAACTAAAGGCTGTAAAATTTGCTCTGAGACTGTGGGCTAAGAATAAATACAGTGATGGCTCATTATTATCTAATACACTGAGGTCCAAGCTCAAAGAAGCCTAATAATTCATGATGGCAAACCCTTAACAACCCTCGTGTAGCAAATACAGAAAGAAGGCTTTTTGATGAGCTATCTAAAGCATTGAACACTGAAGGCAATATGAGAAGGCAACAGTAATGTCAAAAATGGCTTAGGGAAGGAGATATCTACACCACCTTCTTTCATGCATCACTTAAGATCGGACAATCTAATGAGCATATTAACAGCATTCGTAATGAAAATGGAGTTCTGCATTCATCCCCTGATGAGGTGGACTCAGCTCTTCTGAATTACTGTTGAAAATTAAACTTGACTTTGGACTAGATTATTGGAATTAATTTGGGCCACAAACAAAGAAGTAAAGCTAAAAGAGAATTATAGAGAAAGTTAGAAAGAAACATCTAGATAGAATTATCTAGATATATGTTGTCATGGTAGAAGATGTTCTAGAATTTTCCATTCTCAAATTGTAATAAAATAACTAGAATCTAGAGTTTTCTTATCTAAAGATATTTTGTATGAAAGTTGTAGAAAACTCTAGAGAATAGTTGTATACCGTAGGATCAAACACATCTTCACCGTTCATTTGAGATGTGAATTACTATAAATAGGAGTGGTGTATCTCAATTGCAAGCAAGCAAAACAAAAAAATTGTAAGCAAAAGTTTGTAATAAAGTACAACTTTCTCCTTTAAATCAATCTCTTATTTCGCACTTGCTATCCAATTAATCTTCAACTTGAAAAATTTCTAACATTGGTATCAGAGCGAGGTTCTTAGTCAAGAAAATATGGCAAGCGGCATGACACCATTTCAAGTGCAGGATCTAGATTAACCCTAGAGGGGGGGGGGGTGAATAGGGTTATAGCAAATTTTCTCGAATTAAACACAGAAATATACTAGCAGAAATAAATATGCTGAAAAGTAAATCACACACAAAATTTACCCAGCTTCGGCAACCCCTGCCTACTGCTGCATTCCCAGATTTCTATTAGAATTAAACAGCATCACGCTTACAAACACTCTACTAGACTCGCAGACCCTTTTGCTCCCGCTCACAAACACTCTACTAGACTCGCACACCCTGCTCCCGCCTATAGAGTTTCGCTCACTCGCAAACACTGCTCCCGCCTATAGAGCTTTGCAAACTCGCACTCCCTGCTCACTGAACTAATTCTAAATAGACAATCTGACACTACCTAATCCCTAGGTGGTGATTTACAAATTCTTCGACTCGAAAAGAAAAAAAAAATTCAAAAATACACGCAGGAGCAAAAATTAAAATATAAACTAGAATCCCTAATTTTTTGCTCAAATTAAAAACTAAACACCCTATTATAAAATTAAAACTAAACCCCCTTTTAATAATAAGGCCGGCCCCTTATTCTTGTTTCACCCGATCCACTTTGGCTTTGACCCGTTCCTTCTTTTGCTTGTAAAAATGTCGGCCTTTCTTTGTCGAATTAGGGCTTCGGCTTCTTTCTCGAATTAGAGCTTCGTTCTGATGATCGATTCTGTGATTTGTGACCGATGGCTTGCGTCGCTTGTTCTCTGATAATTGATTCTTGTTGCTAGCTCGTTCTCTGATGATCAATTGTCGCTCGGTTGCAGCTGCTTGATCGAGTTCGTTGTTTGTGTTTTGGGTATGTACTGTTTCCTTTTCTTTGCTGGTTTATGCTTGAACTCAATGATTTAATTTGCCAGTGATGATTGGGTTATATATGCGTTCGAATTCCTTGAATTACGTTCGTCTAAATATATTTGAATTTGTCAATAGTCGTTCGATCTTGTATTGATGCTTGGGATTGATCTAACTTTGTCAAATTCGTATACTTGATGCTTGGCACACACGGTATTGATTTTTGACTCGTTCAATATTGACTGTGACGATTTTTGGCTTTGTTATGCTTCCATGGCTTCGACATTTTGTAAATTTGATTCGGCCACTGTCTGCATTCCTGTAGCTTTGTTCTAGCAATCTTGAGCATTTTTGTATCCATTGCAGTTGCACTTCTAGTCTGCATTTCATATGCTCTGGGTTTCACTGCCTTCTGTCCATGTTGGTACTGACTGTTGTTGCTGTGTTCCATGAACATGCTTCACTGTTTACTGCACTGAGTCATTTTGTATCTGCATTTGTTATTTCTGGAGCTCGATTTGCACTTGCTCACTGCTTGATGGTCTTGTGACTCTTGCTATGCCTTTGTATATTATTCTGTATTGCTTCATTGTGTTCTTGATAAATGCACATCTGTCTTTGTGGTTACTTATGCAGTTTGGTCTTATTTATGCTGTGCATTTACTTGGTGGTGTATTGCTGCCTTCACTGTCCACCTGTATCATGCTTGGTTTTGTTGCAAATTGCATTTGGTCTGCACTTTCACTGTTGTGTCTGGTTCTTTTCATTCATGTTGCAACTCAAATGTTTCACTCTGATATATTTATGCATTTGCCACTAAGCTTGATTCATGCAGTCTTCATTTGCTCGTGTGCTTCCAGTGTTGCCACTGTGTTTGTTCATCTGCATTGTTGCCTTGTTGACTGTGTTGTTGCATTGTATTCTGGTCAGTGGTGCTTTGAGTCTGCACTGCACTTTGATGTTGTAGTCTCTGACTTTGCTGTATCCATGCTTTTATGCTTGTGACATTCCTCTGCCTTGTTGAGTTCCTGTGTTTGGTCACTGATGCATTACTGTAGTTGCCATATGTTATGCTCGAGCTCTTTGCATACTTCATGACTGTACTGTTGCAGTCGAGTTGTTTGCATTCATTTCATTCATTTGTATCAGTTCTTTTGTGTCTGCACTTGTGAACTTTGTGGTTTCATGCCTTCGACTGTTTGGTCTGAACTTGACGTTGTATTCACTGGTCAGTGGTGTTCATTGTGATGATTTTGTTGCTCTGACTTGTATCACTTATGCAGTCTTCACTGTTGCTGTTTGATGCTGTCTTGATTTTGCGCAGTCCATGTTGCATTCATTCCATTTTGCATTGATGCAGTTTGAAGCTTGCCACTGACTTTGGTTCTTCGCTTGCATCGTTGTAGTTGCATTTATGTCACGTAGTTGCATACTTTGACTTCACTGAGTCATTTGGAATTGGTCTGTTGTGATTTGTCGAAGCTTTGAACTGTTTGCAACTTGACACTGTTGTACACTTGCTCTTGTTGGCTGCGCACACGAGTTGGCGAGGCAGTGCACACGTGTATGAACGTACACGTGTGTATTGCAGCCACTTATGGCTACATGTCCCTGTAATATCTATGTGCACTACTTTGTGATGAAATCAAGTGTGAATGATGACGAACAACCCAAATAACTGAGGCAAACCATTTTTTTCAAAAATCGTATTTCATTTTATATTGCAAAAATATTTCTTTTTCAATTTTACTGCGTTAGTGAATATTTTTGCAGATTTCTCAGATGCTGGATTCAAACTGGAATGCAGTTGAAGATAAAAATACGAGTGTGAGTGATATGTAGTGAGGTTAACTGTAAATGTGAAATGTGATGTGATTGTAATCAAAGTTGTATAGTTATAGTGAGAGATTGAAATTGTACTATTCAAAAATTGTAATAAATATTTGTTTGAATAAAAATTTCTGTTTGAATTCAAAATCTGTTTAACTTGTTCTGTTTGAATTCAAATTCGAATTCTGTGTAATTTAATTTTATTCAACAAATATTTATTTAATCTATGAAAAAACAAAATAGTACATTACCAAATACATACTATTCAAAATTGTAATAAATATTTGTTTGAATAAAATTTCTGTTTGAATTCAAAATCTATTTAACTTGTTTTGTTTGAATTCAAATTCAAATTCTGTGTAATTTATTTTATTCAACAAATATTTATTTATTCTATGAAAAATAGTACATTAACAAATACATTTAAATGAATGTATATATGTTTATTATCATCAAACAAAAATCATATAGCGCAAAGCGCATATTCAACAATCTCCCCCTTTTGATGATAACAAACATATATTTAAGATTTTGAATATATTAAATGTATTTGATAATTTCATTTGCTCCCCCTATTTGAATGCTTCCTTTTTATGTGATGCTCCCCCTACATATATGGCTCCCCCTACATATATGCATACAAATAAAAATATGTAAATGAGCCTATATGCAAATTGAAAGTTATTTGACCTTTGCTTGATTCTATTTGACAAAATCTTAACTTTTCTCTCCCCCTTTTGTTATCAGCAAAAGAATAATAGTGTTATAAAATAGGGATGAAGTGATAGACATGAATCAAACATTTAACTCAATTAAATATAAATATCAAATCTCAATAAAACTCAAACAAAAATCATAATTACCCTTGTCAAGCGCATATTCCACTTTCAGAAGTGATGGGGATAGAATCATCAAAAAATCATACAATTCTGTCTATTTGTGGTATATTTATTTCAGGAAATTTGAATATCTACTAATCATGCATAACCGTTAGGACTTTTAAATGAGATTAGTAGTATTCACAATTTTTTTTTTATTTCAAAAATGAAATCAAGTATCTTCTAATCACGCATGACCGTGAGGACTTTTAAATGGGATTAGAATCAACTTGTCTATTTGAATCAATTAATTTTGATATGCGTTCCATACATGCATAACCGTGAGGACTTTTAAATGAGCATGGAAGCACATAATCAAAAAATCCAAGTAATTCACCCATGCATAACCGTGAGGACTTTTAAATGAGAGTGAATACTTTGGATATTTAATTTTTTTTGCTGAATATAATAAGTTGAAGCACAAATAATTTCCTTCACAGATTTAAAGATATTGAAGAACAAATGATTTCCTTTGTAAACTACCACAAATTTACATACTAAATATGATCTTGAAGAGTGATGGTCGATAGAAAAATGATAGAAATAGAAGTGGTCATGGAATTATTACCCAACAAAAAGTTTTTATAACTCTTGTTATGAAATTCTAAAGAAATTTTCTAATTATACTTTCTCGAGTTATAATATATGATAAATATCAACACTCATCTCTTTTTCAATCACTATTCATCTTTTCGATAATCAAAGAGAGTTAGATTAGTCAAAAATTTGTCATTTAAAATCAAATTAAATATTATAAAATCAATTTTTCAAAAATGATTAATCTGTAAATATGGTCAAACATGATTTTCTCGAGGGTGTTTTATAAGAAATTTTTTTCTGCTATTTGAAAATTATTTCAAGAGAGAAATATGCAGATATTTTCTTTGAAAAAAACGATGCAGCAAATGAATGTTTCAAAATAATTAATCACGTTACACTTAGTAATTTTTCTATCAACCATATTACCAGTGTAATCTGCATCTGAATTTAAATTTCACTCAATATTCACTCGTTGAATTTTGATTGACCAAAACAGGAAGTGTACACCAAGAATTTCAAACTTAACATCAATTTAAATGACATTCTTTTGAATTTGAATTTAAGCCGTGTTAACACTCAAATACATATCATGATGTTAATTTCAGAAACCATAGGATAAACAATTATATTCATGAGTAATCAACAATCAATCATCATCATAATTATTTCAAAAACAATTTCTTGAAGTTTCAACAATTTCTTAAAATCTTTTTCACATGAATTTGAAATCGTGCAAATTTATAAGCAGTGACCAAAATATCAAAACAAATATATCTACGTGTAGCATGAGTAACCAGCATTTGACCGAACAGATTTATATAAATTAGTTCAAAATTGAAAATCTGATTGGTCATCAATTAAGCACAAATCAATGTCATAAATAAGAACAAGTCAAAAAATTTCTTAAAATCCCTTTTAAATTTTTTTAAAATAGAATTCATTAGGATTTTAAGTTGAAGCCATGTAAATAGAAGAAACCATGAATATAGATTTAGCCAAAAATATTACCGTCAATCAATAAAAACACCATCAGCTATCCAAATTAATCTATATAAAGTATTTCAAGGATTGTAGTGTTTTTGGCATAAATGCATAATTGGCCAACCATTTTGAAAAAATCAGAATCAAAATTATCATCTTTTATTCATGTTTGCACCAAAATTGGGCAAACACCCTTCGGAAGTTTTTGAAGAGATAGTAAATGAAGAACTTGAATTGGAAATAGGGACTATCTAACAAAAAACTCCAAGTCACAGAAAAGTAAATTGCGCAGAAGACAAGGATTTAGAGTGGTTCGGCCATGCGCCTACGTCCACTATGAAGTTTTATCACTTTATTTCTTAATACTTGAAGATTACAAGTGCTTTTCAGCAAATTACAACAGCAAATGGACTTAAATTCGAAATTAACAGCAATTGAGATAGTATGGAGTGATTCTGGCAGCGTTTAGGCTTGTTCTTCTTCTCCAAATTCTCCGACCCCTTCTCTGAATGACCAGGGGCTCTATTTATAGGTGTGAAAGGCCAAAATCCCGCCTAAATCATGGAGAGGCTGCTTGGCACGTGACGGGGGGCCCACAGGCCCGCGTTCTTGAAGTGCGTGCCCAGTTTGGGATCGATTCGAAGTGAACTTCGAATCGATCAAAAAACTGTCCAATTGCGATGAAACTTGGCGTGAACGTTCTTCATCATGTAGACAAACTTCTGTAAAAATTTCATGGGATTTGGATCAGTAGATTGGGAGTTATGATCGGTTCGAAATTGGGTGTTTGGCATGCTGTTTGGTTCGAATCGATGGAATCGATTCGTTCGAATCGATGGAATCGATTCGTTCGAATCGATGCATGGCCGAAGCGAATACTTCGAATCGATTGGGGCGCGCCTGTCTTCGAGCCGATCCATGTTCATGCTAGCTTAGCCGCTTTGTTGGATTCGAAGGTCGTCTTCGAATCGATGGAGTGGATTCGAAGTTGTCGAAGTCGATGGAGTCGAAGGTGAGTGATGGAGTCGAAGATGATGGATGGATTCGAAGGTGAGCGATGGAGTCGAGGCTGTGATGGGTTCGAAGCTATTAATGGATTCGAAGCTGTGGTGGATTCGAAGCATAGGAAGGACTCGAATTTGTGATGGATTCGAAGTAGGGAGTTCCTTAGATGGATTCGAATGTCGCCTCTTCCTATGGGTTCGAATATGATGGGTTCGAACCGAGCAATGTGCACCTTATTAACTTGAATCCATCATAACTTGAGCGTATGACCTCGGATTGACTTGAAATTTGAAATGCTGGCTTCTATGGTCTTTCTTGTTATGCCTTATCAATTGCGGCCCGATCCGGGCTCGGACAGAATTCATCGATATCCATAGTGAAGTGAAATACGACCAATCTCTGAGGTGAACTGTTTTCTGTTTTTGACCAATCCTTTGGTATCACGGCTTTTGCCCAAAAAGCGGGATAACATTTTGGCCCCCAAAGTACGTCTTGTGGGAACATGACGTGCTTTGAATAGTCGCCATTTTATTCTGAAGATTATTGCTCCCTTTTCGTTGAGACTCATATACCGTATTGCCGTAACCTTGCCTTGATGTGATTGATTACTGTGCGACTGTGCTTAATCGTTGGCTGTCGTTGCTATAACAGGGTGAATATTTGATCCCTGTGAATGTTCAAAATCGAACGTTTGTTCGTTATGTGTGCACATACGTTAGCTCCGCCCTTATTAACGTCGTGTGTCCATAGGTCATGTCGGTCTTTGTTTGCTGCCGAACTCCGTCTCGATTTTCTCCTGAATCGATTTTAGATTCAAGCCAAAGTGTTGTTAATCAGTGGTTTTTGATGGGTTCGAAGTTATGCTTGTATGAGTTGATGGCTTTCGAATCGATGGCCCGATGGGCCTCGCGCTTCGAATCGATCGAACCTTCGATCCATCCTTTGCCCATGTGCTTCTTCGAATCAATGTTGCCTCGTATCGATGCCGTTTTGCTGGATTCGAAGCTTAGAAGGGATTCGGAGCTGTGATGGATTCGAAACTTGGATGGATTCGAAACTCCTGATGGATTCGAAACTTGGATGGATTCGAAACTCCTGACGGATTCGAAGCTTAGAAGGGATTCGGAACTTGGATGGATTCGAAGCTTCCAATGGATTCGAAACTTGGATGGATTTGAAACTCCTGATGGATTCGAAACTTGGATGGATTCAAAACTTAGAAGCGATTCGGAAGTGGTCCTTCGAATCGATGGGAGTCGAAGTGACACTTATCCCTTTTGGAATCCGTATAAATACGTGAGGCAGATTTCATTTTCACTTTTTTACCTTTTACCATTGCTTTAGCTGCCTCTCCGAATCGATTTCCCAGAGCCAAATCAAACGTGCTTTTTCACGAATCGACCAAATTCCTTCAAGCTTCCATTTGTAATCAAACTAAATCAGGTAACCAAGGGGTCGATTCGATTTGAGAATGATAGAAACCGTAATCTTTTTTGGCATTGGTTCAACCCCTTCTTCTGGAAATTTTTGGAGAGTGATGAGGTTTGAACGAAGTAGGCCGACTCCATGGAACTGAGGAATGCAAACTTTTGAGCCGTATCGATCAGGGGTGCGCGCTTTGAGTTGGTTTCGAATGTGCAGCTTCGAATCGATGATTGCAGGAGAACACAACAAAAAAGGTGTGCGGTGATGGATTCGAAACAGTGGCATTCTGATCGAGTCGAAGGAGCTCACTACTGATCGGTTCGAAGTAATGATACGTTCATCGGTTCGAAGGAGTTCAACTCCGATGGATCCGAAGCGAGGTGGGACTCCGTGGATTCGAACCGCTCTTGATGGATTCGAAGGAGCTCGACTTCGATGGATTCGAAGTCAGGTGGGGCTCCGTGGATTCGAACCGCTCTTGATGGATTCGAAGGAGTCTGACTTCGATGGATTCGAAGTCAGGTGGGGCTCCATGGGTTCGAACTGCGCCGATTCGAGGTTCATCGATCTGACTCGTGTCGAATCGAGTCGATCGATTCGAACGTTCTTGCTCCTGGAACTTCCACCTTATCGATTCGTTCCAATATCTGAACTACGACCACCTTTAAATCGAACTTTAACGAACTCACTAAATTTTTAGCATATTTGATTCCGACGAGCTTCGTCCTTCGCATGATCAAAGTTGACCTGACCTGTCTTTTGGAGCTCGTCGATGGCACCATGACTTAAACACATATAACGAATTCATACTTGAATTGGTCAGTAGTATCCGAGGGACGCGAAAGTGGCGGTCAGCGATGACGGTCGTTTTCGTTCTCTTGATTCAAAAGCCTAGTCGTTCAGACACCGTGTTCTACTCTTGTAAAATTTGTTTTAGTTATGTATTTGCACTGCACGGCATATCCATATGCTTCACACCGGGGAATATACGGACTTTCTTCGTTTTTAACGCTGCTTTCTCGTGAGTTAGTTAATTATGGAGTCTTCGGGTTCTGAACAACAAGAGTTACAAAGCTTGCCTCCTCCAATGCTAGAAATTCCAGAGATCCTTCCTGAAGTAATAGATCCTGCTCCGGACGAATTGCCGGAGGCCTTACTTATCGAGGATCCCATAGACTCCGTCTGATCTAATATTTCTGGAGCATTATTGGGTCGGATATGTTCGAAACATAACTTATCCCCGGATGATGTTTCGCTACCGGGAGTTGATGATAGGCCTCACAATCCACCCGAGGGCTATACTGCTTTTTATCGCCACGCTTGTGCGGCTGGAACTCTCCCTCCGTTTAACCAATATATCCGGGAGATGCTATCGTTCATTGGAATCGCTCCCGCACAACTTCACCCTAACGGGCATGCGTTACTGAACAGTGTTTTCATCTTATTCATGGACCGCCTTTTTCGTCCGCCTAGGCCAGCTGAGATTAGACATATATTCAACTTCAAGAGCAGGGGTTAGTCCATCGTTCACCTTTCTGGAGGCAGTTAGAAACTGCCAGATTGTGACGGGAGCCTGGACCAGACTCAGTTACTTTAAGAATGAATGGTTCTTTGTCCGATGCCCCCCAGGATTCGCTAGGCGATGGCTGTCCAGACGTAAGTGTCGTAAATCGTGTTAGCCTTCTTTAATGGTCATTGTCAACACTCGAACTGACATCAGGTGTTTTTACTTGCAGCTATCATATCAAGGCCAGACGGTGGTCGATACAGAAACGTCATCCGAAGTCTACAAGAGGTTCCGAGTGATCAGAGTATTGTCGTTGAAGGGTTTGTGAAATCGGCTCCGAAGGCAAAGAAGAAGACCGGTGTAGCGAAAAGAGGAATGGGCGATGATGAGAGGACGCCTACTGACACCGGGCTAGTGGCTGATTTTCCCCAAGCAGGAAAAAAGCGGAAAGGCAAGGCCGTTGTTCCTAAATTTGCGAGACGGAAGTCTGTAATCGTGTCTCGCTTGATTCCTGGAATTATTTCTTCTGACTCCGCTCTTTGTCAATCAGGAAACATTTTCGCAGGACTGGATGACGTTCCCATCCCGGAATGCGTTTCTCTTTATCACGAGTCCGGGTTGGTTGAGCTCCGGGAAGCGTTAGACATAAGCGGGCTTTTACCCATTAGTGCAGTCGATACTTCTGGCTGGTCGGGGGCTTTGCACATTTGCATACACTTTCATGACACTACATGACTGCTTCACTCGCCCTATTGATTTTGCCTGGTACTTAACTGAACTGTATCTCTTTTCCAGGTAATATGGCTGGTCGTCAGACTACATTGGACAAACTCCGGAGAGTGCATCACCCCTCAACCTATTATGAATCTCGTCGTGGAGGCCCCGATCGTGATCGTGACAGGAGGCAATATGGCCAGGAGTATTATGCAAAGGATCATCACCGTGGTAACTCCAGCCAGGAACGATCAGACAGAGATCGTAAGCATCGCTCCCCATCTCGATCTCCTCTGCAATCCCGAAGTCATGTCCAGGCATCCGAGCCTCCGCGACATCAGTCATCTTCGCAGGTTTCGAGGCTTGAGCCACATCGTTCTCGAACCGGGGTCGCAACGTCTATGTCTGGGGAGGAGACCCTTATTGAGTCTTCTGGCGAAGGGGCCATCAGGCTTGCTCAACTGAGGAAAGATTTTCCAGAGATTTGCTTTGATGCTTGTATTTTTCCTCCCAGTCTTAAAAGAATTCCCGATGATGCCACGACTACGGCGCTCAGCTACACCCGTGACTTTTTTTCTCAGTACAAAGAATGGTACAAAGCGGCTGTTAAGGCTTCCAAAGCTGCCTTCGACCGGGCCCAAATCATCGAGAAGCTAGAGGCCGACTTGGCTCAAAAGAGTCGTATTGTCGACATACTCCAATCTGAGGCGGAATATTCCCGCAAGGCCGAGGTCGAGTCGTTACAGAAGGTTGATGAGACATTAGCTGAAATGGCGAAAATGCAACAGGCACATTGTACTTTAGTTGAAGACTTAGGCCATCGATACAAGAATGTTGAATCTGAGCGGGATGCGACAGTGAAGGAACTAGAGGAGCTAAAGGCTAGGTTCGCTGACATGAATAAAGAAAAAGACGACGCGAACGTGGCTGCGCAAGAGGCGTGTGAGCAGGCTGTATCTTTTCGGGCTGAGCGCGATGTGGCAATTGCAAGGGTTAAGGAGGTTGAATCGGAGTTGGAGGAGAGAGTCCAAGCAGAGAGGTTCAAGATGGAGGCCGAATTCGACGATCTTTTGGACACATATAATGCCAATGTATTGGAGCATAGAAATCTCTCCTGGCTAGGGGATTACTCGATGCCTCTCTACAATGCTTGGAAGAAATTAGTGGAAAACAAGAGGATGTCTTGTCCGAATTCGGTATTAGATGAGTTTGAGCTTGAGTCACGTCTGCTCAGCGAGGATGAGAGGAGGACCCTTCATGAAGCAATCATATCTGTTGAAAAAGAAAGACTTGTCGTCCATCAAACGGAGGTTGGCGAAGGTTCGGGTATCGTGCACCATAGCGAGAATACTGAAGTCCCCGTTTCGACTTCATCCGAAGCTGCTGCCGTGGTTGATCCACAAGCTATTCCAGCCTACAATCCGGACCAACCGGAACTGTCTTCGGGCAAGACGCTCGTCCCCGAGCTTGTTCAAGCTCCAAGGCAAGGTAAAGTAGGTATTTTGATTACTCCCTTTACGTCTTAAAACATTGATTTTCGAGGGAATTTCTTGGTCTGATAGCTCTAATTTTGGTTGTTTAGTGACCGAGAGTGTCGCACCCGTGCTCCCTGTTCCTTCGGCTTTATATCCTACACGTGGAGTTATCGTCACCGAGGCGATTTCAACTGCCGCCATGGTTGGTGATATGGGAGAGGGAGGCTCAATGTCATTCGATGTTCAAATGTTTGAAGAGCTATTTGGTCATCCTCTTGATCCCATGCCCGACCTCTCTTTTGTGACGAGCGGAGCTGCTCCAGTTTCTAGTTCGATCGTGACGACCACTGGCGTACCTAGCGCAGCTCAACTGTCTCGAGAGGAGGAGATTTTAGCAGAGATAAGTGCCGAGATGGCCAAGACAGTGACAGTTGGTCCCGGTGGTGACGCCGTTCCTTCAAGCTTATCTTCTCTAATGATGATTTCTCCTGGTGGCACAGTAACCGTCTCGAGTGTTGCTGAACAAGTATCTGTTACTGCTCCCATGCCCTCGGTTCGCCCTCATAAAAGGATCTCCATCCCTTCCAGTTCTGAGGAAGATGTTGATATCATGCCGGAACCGGAGGATGTTCCAAAGAAAGGCAAAAAGTCTCGTAGGAAGCCAGGCAGTGGGTCTAGCGGCTCGACTCCGAGGAAGAAACACCGGAGGAAGAAAGAGTGAGCCCCTCGCTTTGTCGTGAGATTTACGGATAACAATTCTTTTGCCTCTTCTTTTGTTCTTTCTTGGGCCATGTGTATGTATGGATGCGGCCTCCACTTAATTGAAACATCTTTACTTGCCATGTAATCAAACTTGTTTTTGTTGGTTGATGAAATGGGAAATTACACTTTTCTTCTTACCTGAATGCCTTGCAGTATTTGTTTTGTATCCGCTCAGTATTTATATAGCTTCGTGTCGTGATTTAATGAATGAGTCGGATTCTGAGTATATTATCACTTAAGCCAGCGATTAGCACCCAGCTTTTTGCCCCTTAGTTGCGGGGAATAATACTCATATTCTGGCGGCTGATTGCGTTTATTGCAAGCCCTGAGCACATGCCCCCCCCCTTCTGGGGATTCATGACAATTTGAGATTGATAATCTGTCCTGCATTCCAGGAATCTGAGGGTTATCGATGTTTACACTCCATTCCACGCTATGGGAATTGGGAGTTGATGTTGATATCTCGGCCCGTATTTCGGGAACTTCGAATTGTTACTTGTACTTTGATTCACGCTTCGGGAATCTGGATTAGATGTTTATACTCCAATTTGCACTCTGGGAAGTTGGAGTCCGTTCACGCTCTGGGAATGACTTATTGGATGTTTATACTCCAATTCATACTCTGGGAAGTTGGAGTCCGTTCGCGTTCTGGGAACGATTTATTGGATGTTTATACTCCAATTCACACTCTGGGGAGTTGGAGTCCGTTCGCACTCTGGAAACGACTTATTGGATGTTCTATACTCCAATTCACGCTCTGGGAAGTTGGAGTCCGTTCGCACTCTGGGAACGATTTATTGGATGTTTATACTCCAATTCACAATCTGGGAAGTTGGAGTCCGTTCGTGCTCTGGGAACGACTTATTTTATACTCCAATTCACACTCTGAGAAGTTGGAGTCCGTTCGCACTCTGGGAACGACTTATTTTATACTCCAATTCACACTCTGAGAAGTTGGAGTCCGTTCGCACTCTGGGAACGATTTATTGGATGTTTTATACTCCAATTCGCACTCTGGGAAGTTGGAGTTAGTAAAAGGATTGTCGTGTATCAATCCCTGTGAATGCTGGTATTGTGTTTTGCCCCCGAACTCGGGTCTCATTTAGTGAGTGACTGGTCGTATCACAGTTACTCCCTATTTGGATAAATCCCACCGTGTGATGGAATTTAGCTCTTCGTGCAATGTGATATTATGTGTTATTTTCAGTGAATCACAACTTTTGGCTCGAAGAGATGGCGTTTTATTGCTGAAACAAAAGAAGCATGGCAACATCAGTTGCCTTATTGCAAGTTCAAATTTCAAAATGCAAAAAACAAAATGCTAAGGAAGAAATTGATAGAAAGATAAATAAAGCCTGTCAGGTGTAGTAGTGACGGAGGCTTCCGCTATTCCAGGCTCTTGGTAAAGTGAGACCATCAACGGTCGATAACTTGAATGTGCCATCTCTGAGTTTTTGTGAAATCATATACGGCCCTTCGCAATTTGGGTTCATGTGCGAAGGAAACGGGTAAATTCTTTTGAGTACCAGGTCGCCGGGTTCAAAAGTTCGTGGGCGGACCTTGGCGTTGTATATTCGAGCGACTCGACTTCGATATGCAGCTGCCCTCACGTCGGCTTCTTCACGTTTCTCATCAAGCAGATCTAGGGATTCAGCAAGTAATATAGCATTCGTTTTCGGGTCGTAGTATGTCACACGGTGAGAGTGAACTTCCATTTCGACCGGGATAACTGCTTCGGAGCCATAGGATAGAGAAAAAGGGGTGTGCCCGGTTGCAGTTTTGTGAGTCGTTCTGTACGCCCACAGGGCCATTGGTAGCTCATAAACCCACTTGCCCCCGGCTTTCTCCAGTCTTTTCTTCAATATAGACTTGATAACCTTGTTGACGGCCTCGACCTGACCATTCGCTTGCGGGTGCGCTACTGCTGAGAATCTCTTATGGATGTGAAATCGCTGACAGAAGTCCCTGAATTCGGCACTGTCGAATTGGGTTCCATTGTCGGTGATTATAGTATGCGGGAGACCGTACCGGCAGATGATGTTGCGTACCACGAAGTTGATTACCTTTTTTGTTGTTATCGTTGCAAGAGGCTCGGCCTCGGCCCACTTGGTGAAGTAATCAACCGTCACTATGGCGTACCTTGCACCCCCTTTAGCTAAAGGCAATGCACCGATTATATCCATCCCCCACATCGCAAATGGCCACGGGCTGACCATTTGGGTTATTTCAGAAGGCGGGGCTCTAGGGACCCAGCGTGTCTCTGGCATTTATCACATCTTTTGGCATAATCCATAGCATCGCGGTTAACGGTAGGCCAATAGTATCCGTATCGAAGTATTTTCTTGGCAAGCGCTTGCCCCCCAGTGTGATCGCCACATTCTCCTTCGTGCACCTCACGCAACACTCGCTTGATTTCGTCATGCGCGATACATCGGAGAAGAGGAACAGAGTATCCTCTCCGATACATAACTCCGTTTTGAATGACAAATCGTGACACCTTTTGTAGAACCTGCCTTCTTTCACTTCGTCGTTCAGGCAGGGTGCCATGCTCAATGTAATCTTGGTATGGAGTCATCCACGATTCCTTCTCGGAGGTAGTTTCTAATGTGAAATCATTCTCCGTTCGATCAACGCTCGGAGACGATAATGTCTCGACGGGGACGAGCCCCAAGTGTTGAGCTTCGCCTGTACTTGCCAACTTTGCCAATGAATCGGCTTTCTGATTGTGCTCTCGGGGTATGTAAAAAATGGTATAATAATCAAACTGATCCAGTATTTCTCGGACCTGGGCTAGATAAGCGGCTAGCCTTTGATCCTTGGCCTGATATTCACCCCGAACTTGGCATACCACCAACTGGGAATCGCAGTAGATCTCCACAGCGATAATTCTCAGGTCTCGGGCTAACTTCAACCCGGTGAGCAAGGCTTCGTATTCAGCTTCGTTGTTGGTTGCCCGGAAATCAAACTTTAAGGCGTAGCAGATGGATCGGCCCTTGGGAGTCTCAAGCACAATCCCTGCGCCCGAGCACCGATCGTTGGATGCGCCATCAGTGTATAGCTTCCATATATATTCGGGGGAGTTACTAGTTTCAGGTAAATCTTCAGGAACAGTGAATTCAGCAATGAAATCTGCTAAGACTTGACCGTGTATGGCTCTCCTTGGAACATATGTGATGTCGAATTGACTCAGCTCGATGTTCCACTTTAGTAACCTGCCAGACGTCTCAAGTCGTGTGAGGACCTGTCGTAACGGTTGGTCGGTGTACACAATGATAGGGTGAGCCTGAAAATATGGACGGAGCTTCCTCGAGGCGATGACTAGGCAGTATGCCAACTTTTCTAGCCTTGGGTAATTTCTCTCGGCCCCGGTCAATCGTTTACTGACATAATAGACTGGTTTCTGTGTTCGGTCTTCCTCTCGAACCAATGCAGCACTAATGGCGTTTTCAGATACAGCCAGATAAAGGTATAATTGTTCGTGATCAACAGGTTTTGAAAGAATCGGTGGTGTGGAAAGATGCTGGATTAGCGATTGAAACGCGCCCTCACATTCCGTAGTCCATTCGAAGTTTCGTTTCCCCTTTCGGATCAGATCGAAAAAGGGTATGCATTTATCCGTTGATTTCGAGATGAACCTGCTCAGCGCTGCAACCTTTCCATTGAGACTTTGAACCTGTTTTATGGTCCTCGGGGTTTGAAGATTCCTGATTGCCCAGATCTTCTCGGGGTTGGCCTCTATTCCCCGGGCGTTGACGATGAACCCAAGGAACTTTCCGGAAGCAACCCCAAAATGACATTTTAATGGATTTAGCTTCATCCCATATCTCCGGAGGACATTGAACATTGACTCCAAGTCCTTGACATGATCAGTGGAGTATCGTGATTTTACCAACATGTCGTCCACGTAGACCTCCATGGTTTTCCCGATCTGGTCGGCAAACATTCGGTTGACTAAGCGTTGGTAAGTTGCTCCGGCATTCTTTAAACCAAAAGGCATGACCATGTAGCAGTATAGTCCTAGGTCAGTTACGAAGCTTGTATGTTCTTGATCGGGCACACGCATGGGTATCTGATTGTACCCAGAGTAAGCATCCATGAAAGACAATAATTCATGTCCGGCCGTCGAATCCACAAGTTGATCGATTCGAGGAAGTGGAAAACTGTCTTTTGGACAAGCCTTATTTAAGTCAGAGTAGTCGATGCACGTTCTCCATTTTCCATTCGGTTTGCGGACAAGTACAGGATTGGATACCCACTCCGGGTACAAAGCATCTCGGATAAACCCATTCGTTTTCAACTTGTCGACTTCTTCTTTGAGGGCGGCAGATCTCTCTGGATCCATACCGCGTCTCTTTTGCTTGAACGGGATGTACCGCGGGTCAATATTTAAGGTGTGGCTCGCGATGTCCGACGAGATTCCACACATATCGGAGTGCGTCCAGGCGAATACGTCTAGATTCGCTCGGAGAAATTCGACCAATTCCTGTTGTGCTTGCAGGTTTAGCTGAGACCCAATTTTCAATATTTTCGAATCGTTATTGTCATCAATTGGAACATCGATCGTCAGCTCGGCTGGGGAAGCTTGACTTTCTTTGGATCCATCATTATCTTCAGTGTCTCGAGGGTCAAGATCCTTCTGGAATTGGTCGTGGTGCCCGGACCGAGGCCCAGGCGCTAATTGTCAATCATCGGTAAAGCGGACGCGGAGAGATTCCCCCACGCCCTTTCCTTTCTCCCTCCTTTGTGCTTCTCGTAGTTCAGCAACATAACAGGCTCTCCCGGCAGCCTGGTCCCCTTGAATGACCCCAATCCCGTGGTCAGTAGGGAACTTTAGAGTCAAACACCACGGGGCAATTGCTGCCCTAAATTCTGCAAGGGCTGGTCGGCCCAAAAAGGCATTATAGGGTGAATGGATATCCAGGACAACAAACTGTAACATTCGGACTCTACGGCGTTCTCCGTTTCCCAATTCTACTGGCAATTCCACCATCCCGGTGGGTATATTAGCACTTCCATCGAAGCCGTGAATCCTACATTGACAAGGCTTTAGATCCTTAGCTTCCATCTTCATCTGATCATATGCCCTTTTAAACAAGATGTTTACTGAGCTTCCACTGTCTACCAGGATCCTCTTCATCCAAGCAGGACCAACCTGGGCGGATATTGACTAGTGGGTCTATGGTCGGGGCTTCGACTTTGTCAGCATCTCGGTTTCTAAATACGATATCATCCGCCATCGTCTTCTGTTGCTTAGCCGGAGCCCCTTCATCAAGTGTACTGCAGCTTTCAAAACTTACGTGCCTGATCGAATTGGCGTATGATTCCATTTCCCTCCAACTTCGATCCGCTGGATGAGGGCCACCACTGACTGTATTTATGACCAACCTTCCGCTTGTACGAGCGGGCTCCTTCTGTCTTTCCTGGTTCTGCGCACGATTTTGGTTTGACGGGCCCACACCACCGGCTTGCGGTGCCCGCACAAATTGATCCAGCTTCCTCTCTCTGATCAGTTTTTCAATAAGGTCTTGCAGATGCCTGCAGTCATTGGTGTTGTGCCCATAGCTTTCGTGAAATCTACAAAACTTCCGCGTTTGGATCTGTTTCTCTGATGATGGCTTCGGAGTCGGCTTCTTATATTGCATCGCATTACAGGTTTGTAGATATACGTTTTCCAATGTCGTATTCAGTGGTGTATAGCTTTCAAACATTTGCGCCCTACGTCGCGGGCCACGGTTCTGATCCTGCTTCTTACTCCTATTATCGCCATGCCTTGGCTGGGGTTGCTTGTTCTGAATATTCAACTGCGCTCTCCCTGAGCCCTCTCCTGACTGTTTAACCGCCACATTGCTTTGAACCCCTTCATTGCTGGGCCTCGCATCGTCCTGCTTCCTAGATTGTTTCGCATCCTCACGCCTCAGGAATTGGGCGGCTTTGGAATAGAAACGATCCAACGATGCGGGAGGTTTTCCAGCTAGCCAGTTTCCAAAATCAGAGTCGGGGTCAATCCCCTTAGTCAGAGCCATCAAGATTGAATTATCATTGGGGTTAGTAATTTCTGCGCAGGCGGCGTTGAATCTTTCCAGGTATCGCCTGAGTGTCTCCCCAGGGGCTTGAGTGACACTAGATAAAGTGTTTACATCTTTAGGCCTGGCGATGTGCATACGGAATTGTTCGATAAATTTGGTTGCCAATTGGTCAAACGAGGAGATAGACCGTGGTGGTAATCGTGTAAACTACATTGTCGCAATCTCCCCCAAGGAAATAGGAAAACTACGGCACTTTACTGCATCATCAGCTCTTGCAGCAGTCATTGACCATTCGTATTTTAGAATATGCTGGCTAGGGTCGGAGTTTCCTTCATACATGGGCAAAGCCGGCATTCTGAATCGCCGGGGAGGCTCAGCATACAATATGTCATCAGTGAACGGGGTGTGACTTCGAGAGATCCCCCAATCGTCATTTGTCAAACCTTGACTTTCGCGAACCATTTGGCGGACCATAGCTGAGAGATCAGGTGTTGCTGTATTCGAAGGGTGTCGAGCCAAAGTGTGGTCTGGTTCCACAGTGCGAGGTGGGATCGGGCGCTGTCGACGATCCGAATCTCGCCTCCTTGGCTCGACATCTTCTGGGATGTTCGGTCCTGGGACACGTTCCTGTGGGTGGTAGTTTGGACTGGAGTGATTTCGGGTGTCAACTCCTGTGTCAACTGCGGTGGCTTGGTTATCTGCAGTGTGCTGTGGGACAGTGCCTCCTCGAGAGGAGGGTCCCATATGAAAACTGGCAGAGGGGACAACTCTTATTTGCCCAACAGTCAATGTTTGCCGGAGACCAGAAGCATGCGCATGACTTCCGTCTAACCTGGGGCGCGTAGATCTGCCATCATAGTCGGATGAGGCAGAGCTTTCCGTGGAAGAATGCGGAGCGTGGTCCCTCTTTGATCTCCTTCGCCCTTGGTGGTTTAGTTGGTTAGCCAATTCAGCATTGACACGTAGCTTCTCAGTTAGCTGTTGTCGGCTTTTAGTTAATTCCTGCAGTAATGTTTGGAACTCCTGTCTTGTAACCGGACCCGACTGATCCGTTTGCCCAACGGCATCCTGATTGGCTGACTGTAGCTGTGCGGGATTCTGCCTATCCTGACCTTCTTGGTTACCAATGTTGGAAGTGGTTCTCGTACTAACCATCCTGAAGGTTGGATTCCTGTCCTAGATTTTGAGCAAACCTGAAAAGAATGGATGGAATCTGAATTTGAAGTCTGGATCTCCCTCTTAGATTTGTGCAATCCGGTATCGAAGATAGATCCACGGAGCGGGAGAAAGAACTGGTTCTTTTTCTTTCTCAGTGAAAGCACCAAAATGTTTGCACTAAAATTGGGCAAACACCCTTCGGAAGTTTTTGAAGAGATAGTAAATGAAGAACTTGAATTGGAAATAGGGACTATCTAACAAAAAACTCCAAGTCACAGAAAAGTAAATTGCGCAGAAGACAAGGATTTAGAGTGGTTCGACCATGCGCCTACGTCCACTATGAAGTTTTATCACTTTATTTCTTAATACTTGAAGATTACAAGTGCTTTTCAGCAAATTACAACAGCAAATGGACTTAAATTCGAAATTAACAGCAATTGAGATAGTATGGAGTGATTCTGGCAGCGTTTAGGCTTGTTCTTCTTCTCCAAATTCTCCGACCCCTTCTCTGAATGACCAGGGGCTCTATTTATAGGTGTGAAAGGCCAAAATCCCGCCTAAATCATGGAGAGGCTGCTTGGCACGTGACGGGGGGCCCACAGGCCCGCGTTCTTGAAGTGCGTGCCCAGTTTGGGATCGATTCGAAGTGAACTTCGAATCGATCAAAAAACTGTCCAATTGCGATGAAACTTGGCGTGGACGTTCTTCATCATGTAGACAAACTTCTGTAAAAATTTCATGGGATTTGGATTAGTAGATTGGGAGTTATGATCGGTTCGAAATTGGGTGTTCGGCATGCTGTTTGGTTCGAATCGATGGAATCGATTCGTTCGAATCGATGCATGGCCGAAGCGAATACTTCGAATCGATTGGGGCGCGCCTGTCTTCGAGCCGATCCATGTTCGTGCTAGCTTAGCCGCTTTGTTGGATTCGAAGGTCGTCTTCGAATCGATGGAGTGGATTCGAAGTTGTCGAAGTCGATGGAGTCGAAGGTGAGTGATGGAGTCGAAGATGACGGATGGATTCGAAGGTGAGCGATGGAGTCGAGGCTGTGATGGGTTCGAAGCTATTAATGGATTCGAAGCTGTGGTGGATTCGAAGCATAGGAAGGACTCGAATTTGTGATGGATTCGAAGTAGGGAGTTCCTTAGATGGATTCGAATGTCGCCTCTTCCTATGGGTTCGAATATGATGGGTTCGAAATAGATGGGTTCGAACCGAGCAATGTGCACCTTCTTAACTTGAATCCATCATAACTTGAGCGTATGACCTCGGATTGACTTGAAATTTGAAATGCTGGCTTCTATGGTCTTTCTTGTCATGCCTTATCAATTGCGGCCCGATCCGGGCTCGGACAGAATTCATCGATATCCATAGTGAAGTGAAATACGACCAATCTCTGAGGTGAACTGTTTTCTGTTTTTGACCAATCCTTTGGTATCACGGCTTTTGCCCAAAAAGCGGGATAACAATTCATCTCAATATTGGCTGATTTTAATTCAGAATATGGTGCAGATTATCACATTTGATATATCGTTCAAAAATAAATTTACCTGTTTTACCTTTACGATAATTTTTCGTCATTGTCCATTGTGATTCTGTCACCTTTGAACTAGGCTAAGGAACTTTGCTTTGTCGCCCGTTGTGTTTCTGGAACAGCCGAAATCCAGAGAACACTATTGTTGTTCCTTAGCCTGCCACCACACCTACACGATAAAAGATTTATGTGACCTATTTGTTTTTATAGGTCCATGATTGTTAGTGGCAGAGTATGAAACATATGTTTGTGGAGACCCAAAACTATTTATATATGTTCCTTTTGGCACCCAAATTTGTTTAACTTTCAAAGATTTTATATTTGTGCCTTTTGGAACCCAAATTGTTATAGTTTTCACGTGTTTGGGTCTATACCAACAACTATTTCGATTATGTCCAAATTCTCTACAAAACGTGCTCATTAAATTGACTTGATTAAATTTTGTGTTCCTATGATTATGATTTTCAACATGATTTCCAATTATTTCAGATCGAGCAAAAACACTTTTACTTTTTGCATTATCATCATTTTGTGATTTCCCAAAACCTAGTCCGTTTCTATTGTTAGCAAAAATTTGACTTCCCAATAACATTTTGAAAGATTTTTCTCCGTTTGAAAAGTTGTTCAAAAATTTCTCAAGATTTTGGACTCTGTTTTTTAATGTTGAGTTTTCAGTGACAAGTGAGGTGCATCGATTTATAAAATCCTTTCTCCTAGTGTCGATGGTTTCCTTAAGATTCAAGTTTTCATTTTCAAGACTTTCAAAGTTATTTCTCAGTTTTGATAATGCTGAATCTAAAATCTTACATTTTTTACATTCTAGGTTTTGAATATTTTCAAGTTCAGTTTTTAACCTAAAATTTTTACGAGCAAATTCCCTCCTATCAGATTTCAGTTTTTCAATTTTAGATTCAAGAGTATCCACTACCTTAGTAAGATCAGAACACATAAAAACAAGTTCTTTATAAGAAAACTCACCTGCCTCACTAGATTCTTCGGAGGTTGTTTCTGATTCTGATTTTGCAATGCAACACAAGTTAGCCTCCTCTGAGCTGCTATCCGAAGCTTCCTCTCCTTCTTCATCATCCCAAGTCGCTGCAAATACCTTCTTCGCCTTTTTCTTTTCTTTGTTGTTTTTGAGAAGTGGGCATTTTGGTTTGATGTGGCCAGGCTTGTTGCAGTTATAACATGTCAGTTCATTATCGGAATTTTCGGAATCTTTTGACCTATTGCCCTTTGTTTTCTTCTTGCGTGGCTTGAATCTAGACCATCTTCTAAGATTATTGATAGCCATTGCAAGCTCTTCAATTGGATCTTCTTCATCGCTTTCTTCTTTACTCTTTAAGGCAATCGTCTTCTTCTTTGGTTCGGAGTTGTTGCGTTCTTCCTTTGCTTTTAACTCATGCTCATATGTCATCAAGTTGCCAATCAACTCCTCCATGCTTAGTTTGCTCAGATCTTTCGATTCTTGGATTGCTGTGACTTTTGCCTCAAAGTTCATTGGTAAAACTCGTAGCACCTTCCTCACAAGCTCTACCTCAGTGAAGACCTTCCCAAGCGCTCTAGCGTTGTATACCAAGGTTGAAAAACGTCCAAACATGTCTTTTATGCTCTCGCCTTTGTCCATCACAAAGTTTTCGTATTCGTTGCTGAATAGGGCTAGACGAGACTCCTTGACTTGAGAAGTTCCTTCGTGTGTCACCTCCAAAGTATGCCAGATTTCCTGTGTTGTTGTACAATGAGAAATTCTATTAAATTCATTTTTATCAAGAGCACATATCAAAGCATTCATGGCTTTAGCATTTGTCGTTTTCAATCTCTTATCGTTAGCATCCCACCTATCCTTAGGTTTAGGAATCTCAGTACCACCAACGATTATAGTGGGAGCTTTATAGCCAGTTTCAATAATATCCCAAACATCATAATCAACGGAACTAAGATAAATACTCATCCTAACTTTCCAATAAGCATAATCGTTCCCGTTAAACATGGGTGGCCTAGCAATAGATTGCCCCTTAGAAAAAGCATTATTTTGTAGACTCATGACTCTAGAGTTAAATAAAAAATATACCGGGCTCTGATACCACTTGCAGGATCTAGATTAACCCTAGAGGGAGGGGTGAATAGGGTTATAGCAAATTTTCTCGAATTAAACACAGAAATATACTAGCAGAATAAATATGCTGAAAAGTAAATCACACACAAAATTTACCCAGCTTCGGCAACCCCTGCCTACTGCTGCATTCCCAGATTTCTATTAGAATTAAACAGTATCACGCTTACAAACACTCTACTAGACTCGCAGACCCTTTTGCTCCCGCTCACAAACACTCTACTAGACTCGCACACCCTGCTCCCGCCTATAGAGTTTCGCTCACTCGCAAACACTGCTCCCGCCTATAGAGCTTTGCAAACTCGCACTCCCTGCTCACTGAACTAATTCTAAATAGACAATCTGACACTACCTAATCCCTAGGTGGTGATTTACAAATTCTTCGACTCGAAAAGAAAAAAAAATAATTTCAAAAATACACGCAGGAGCAAAAATTAAAATATAAACTAGAATCCCTAATTTTTTGCTCAAATTAAAAACTAAACACCCTATTATAAAATTAAAACTAAACCCCCTTTTAATAATAAGGCCGGCCCCTTATTCTTGTTTCACCCGATCCACTTTGGCTTTGACCCGTTCCTTCTTTTGCTTGTAAAAATGTCGGCCTTTCTTTGTCGAATTAGGGCTTCGGCTTCTTTCTCGAATTAGGGCTTCGTTCTGATGATCGATTCTGTGATTTGTGACCGATGGCTTGCGTCGCTTGTTCTCTGATAATTGATTCTTGTTGCTAGCTCGTTCTCTGATGATCAATTGTCGCTCGGTTGCAGCTGCTTGATCGAGTTCGTTGTTTGTGATTTCGGTATGTACTGTTTCCTTTTCTTTGCTGGTTTATGCTTGAACTCGATGATTTAATTTGCCAGTGATGATTGGGTTATATATGCGTTCGAATTCCTTGAATTACGTTCGTCTAAATATATTTGAATTTGTCAATAGTCGTTCGATCTTGTATTGATGCTTGAGATTGATCTGACTTTGTCAAATTCGTATACTTGATGCTTGGCACACACGGTATTGATTTTTGACTCGTTCAATATTGACTGTGACGATTTTTGGCTTTGTTATGCTTCCATGGCTTCGACATTTTGTAAATTTGATTCGGCCACTGTCTGCATTCCTGTAGCTTTGTTCTAGCAATCTTGAGCATTTTTGTATCCATTGCAGTTGCACTTCTAGTCTGCATTTCATATGCTCTGGGTTTCACTGCCTTCTGTCCATGTTGGTACTGACTGTTGTTGCTGTGTTCCATGAACATGCTTCACTGTTTACTGCACTGAGTCATTTTGTATCTGCATTTGTTATTTCTGGAGCTCGATTTGCACTTGCTCACTGCTTGATGGTCTTGTGACTCTTGCTATGCCTTTGTATATTATTCTGTATTGCTTCATTGTGTTCTTGACAAATGCACATCTGTCTTTGTGGTTACTTATGCAGTTTGGTCTTATTTATGCTGTGCATTTACTTGGTGGTGTATTGCTGCCTTCACTGTCCACCTGTATCATGCTTGGTTTTGTTGCAAATTGCATTTGGTCTGCACTTTCACTGTTGTGTCTGGTTCTTTTCATTCATGTTGCAACTCAAATGTTTCACTCTGATATATTTATGCATTTGCCACTGAGCTTGATTCATGCAGTCTTCATTTGCTCGTGTGCTTCCAGTGTTGCCACTGTGTTTGTTCATCTGCATTGTTGCCTTGTTGACTGTGTTGTTGCATTGTATTCTGGTCAGTGGTGCTTTGAGTCTGCACTGCACTTTGATGTTGTAGTCTCTGACTTTGCTGTATCCATGCTTTTATGCTTGTGACATTCCTCTGCCTTGTTGAGTTCCTGTGTTTGGTCACTGACGCATTACTGTAGTTGCCATATGTTATGCTCGAGCTCTTTGCATACTTCATGACTGTACTGTTGCAGTCGAGTTGTTTGCATTCATTTCATTCATTTGTATCAGTTCTTTTGTGTCTGCACTTGTGAACTTTGTGGTTTCATGCCTTCGACTGTTTGGTCTGAACTTGACGTTGTATTCACTGGTCAGTGGTGTTCATTGTGATGATTTTGTTGCTCTGACTTGTATCACTTATGCAGTCTTCACTGTTGCTGTTTGATGCTGTCTTGATTTTGCGCAGTCCATGTTGCATTCATTCCATTTTGCATTGATGCAGTTTGAAGCTTGCCACTGACTTTGGTTCTTCGCTTGCATCGTTGTAGTTGCATTTATGTCACGTAGTTGCATACTTTGACTTCACTGAGTCATTTGGAATTGGTCTGTTGTGATTTGTCGAAGCTTTGAACTGTTTGCAACTTGACACTGTTGTACACTTGCTCTTGTTGGCTGCGCACACGAGTTGGCGAGGCAGTGCACACGTGTATGAATGTACACGTGTGTATTGCAGCCACTTATGGCTACCTGTCCCTGTAATATCAATGTGCACTACTTTGTGATGAAATCAAGTGTGAATGATGGCGAACAACCCAAATAACTGAGGCAAACCATTTTTTTCAAAAATCGTATTTCATTTTATATTGCAAAAATATTTCTTTTTCAATTTTACTGCGTTAGTGAATATTTTTGCAGATTTCTCAGATGCTGGATTCAAACTGGAATGCAGTTGAAGATAAAAATACGAGTGTGAGTGATATGTAGTGAAGTTAACTGTAAATGTGAAATGTGATGTGATTGTAATCAAAGTGTATAGTTATAGTGAGAGATTGAAATTGTACTATTCAAAAATTGTAATAAATATTTGTTTGAATAAAAATTTCTGTTTGAATTCAAAATCTGTTTAACTTGTTCTGTTTGAATTCAAATTCGAATTCTGTGTAATTTAATTTTATTCAACAAATATTTATTTAATCTATGAAAAAACAAAATAGTACATTACCAAATACATACTATTCAAAATTGTAATAAATATTTGTTTGAATAAAATTTCTGTTTGAATTCGAAATCTGTTTAACTTGTTTTGTTTGAATTCAAATTCAAATTCTGTGTAATTTATTTTATTCAACAAATATTTATTTATTCTATGAAAAATAGTACATTAACAAATACATTTAAATGAATGTATATATGTTTATTATCATCAAACAAAAATCATATAGCGCAAAGCGCATATTCAACATCAAGTTCCATTGCTAAAGAAGGAGTACTATGATAATTGGAGTATTCGCATGAAGGCGTTGCTCGGTTCACAAGAAGTGTGGGATATCGTTGAAAATGGGTATATTGAACCTGTCGATATCAACACTTTATCCCAAACACAAAAGGATAATTTGAAGGATTCAAGAAAGAAGGATCGTAAGGCTCTTACTCTCATTCATCAAGGCTTGGATGAATCTATGTTTGAGAAGGTAGCAAGTGCACAAAGTAGTAAGGAAGCATGGGAGATTTTGGAGAATGCATTCAAAGGCATCGATAAAGTGAAGAAGATAAGACTACAAACTATGCGAGGTGAGTTTGAAGCTTTACATATGAAATCAACCGATTCGATTAATGATTATTTTTCACGAGTTTTGGCATTAGTAAATCAAATGAAAAGATATGGTGAAAAATTGGAGGACTCTAGAGTGGTCGAGAAAATTCTACGATCTTTAGATTCAAAATTCGATTACATAGTTGTAGCTATTGAAGAATCTAAAGATCTAGAATTCATGACCGTTGATCAACTCATGTGATCACTTCAAGCCCATGAAGAAAAATTAAAGAAAATGGTTAAAGAAGAGTCATTGGAGCAAGCTCTTCAAACCAAACTCACCTTAAACGAGAATGAAACATTTAGAAATATAAGAAGTCATAGCCAAAGAGGAAGAGGTCGAGGTCAAAGCTGTGGAAGAGGTGGTTACAAATTTTTCAATAAAGAGGAGAGAAGCCAAAACGCATATGCTACAAGAGGTCGAGGAAGAGGAGGAAACATGAAAAAAAATGGAAGACCAAGGTATGATAAAACACAAATTAATTGTTACAATTGTGATAAATTTGGGCATTTTGCTTCCGGATGTAGATCTACTTCTAATAAAGTTCTAGAGAGATCTAACTTTGCTAAAGAAGAGAAAGAATATTCTACACTACTTTTGGCACAAAAGGGAGATGCATGTGGTGATAAAAATACATGGTATTTGGATACAGGGGCAAACAATCATACGTGTGGAAGAAGGAACATGTTCACGGAGCTTGACGAATCAGTAAGTGGAAACATTTATTTTGGTGATGGATCTAAAATACCAGTTAAGGGAAAAGGAAAAATATCAATTCGCTTAAAAAATGGAAAACATGATTTTATCTCTAATGTATATTATGTGCCTAATATGAAAAGTAACATTCTAAGCTTGGGGCAACTTTTAGAAAAGGGATACGACATTCATATGAAAGATCATAGCCTTCTCATGAAAGATGCTAAAGGAAATCTGGTTGCTAAAGTAGAAATGTCAAAAAATAGAATGTTTCCACTCTATATTTCAAAGAATATTGCCAAATGTTTAAAAGCATGCTATAAAGATTCATCATGGATTTGGCACTTGAGATTTGGACATCTTAATTTTGGGGGTTTAAAGTTGTTAAAGAATAAAAACATGGTGAAAGGTTTACCACGAATCGATCATATGAATCAACTATGTGAAGGATGCTTATTTGGAAAACAACCAAGGAAAAATTTCCAAAATAATCCAACACAAGGGCTGAAGAACCACTAGAGTTAATTCACACCGATATTTATGGTCCAACAAAACCGTGCTCACTTGGAAAAAGTAATTACTTTTCTTTGTTTATTGATGATTATAGTAGAAAAACTTGGGCCTATTTCCTTAAACAAAAGTCCGATGTATTTGATGCCTTTAAGAAATTTAAAGCTTTTGTAGAAAATGAAAGTGGTTATAAGATAAAAACCATGAGGTCCGACCGAGGTGGAGAATTTACCTCTAAAGAATTTGAGAAATTTTGTGAAGAAAATGGAATTCGCCGTCTCTTAACCGTCCCGTACACTCCACAACAAAACGGGGTCGTAGAAAGGAAGAATAGATCTCTACTTAATATGGCACGGAGTATGTTGAAAAGTAAGAGAATTCCAAAAGAATTTTGGGCCGAAGCCGTTGAATGTGCAGTGTACTTAGCTAATCGCTCTCCAACTCGAAATGTGTGGAACAAAACTCCCGAAGAAGCTTGGTGTGGAAGAAAACCATGTATAACACATTTGAGAGTATCTAGAAGCCTAGCATATGCCCATGTGCCGGATCAAAAGCGTTCCAAATTGGATGATAAAAGTGAAAAATATATATTCATTGGCTATGACTCAAGGTCAAAAAGGTATAAGTTATATAATCATATAAATGGAAAAGTTGTTAGTCGAGATGTGGAGTTTGATGAAGAAAACACTTGGGATTGGAGCACACAAGAAGATGATTATGATTTCCTTCCCTTGTACGAAGAAGAAGAAAGCAGTGATGTGCAAGAAGAGTCGACTAGTCCAACACCGTCATCTCCATCAAGTACTCATCAAGAAACTCCACAAGAAGAAAGCTCAAGTGAAAGGATGCCGTGCATGAGATCTTTACAAGAACTATACGAGGTAACACCACTTTGTGATAATATTACTTTATTTTGTCTTTTTGCAAATTGTGAGCCAATAGATTTCGAAGAAGAAAAACAAGACAAAAGATGGAGGAGTGCTATGGAGGAAGAAATCAAAGCTATTGTGAAAAATGATACATGGGAGATGGATGATTTACCTAAAGGACACAAAGCTATTGGAGTAAAATGGGTATACAAAGTAAAGAAGAACGCTAAAGGAGAAGTTGAAAGGTACAAAGCTAGATTGGTAGCCAAAGGATACAAGCAAAGAGCAGGTATAGATTATGACGAGGTATTTGCTCCTGTTGCCCGTTTAGAAACTATAAGATTATTAATTTCTTTAGCGGCTCAAAACAAATGAAAAATATATCAAATGGATGTGAAATCGGCTTTCTTGAATGGTACTATAGAAGAAGAAGTTTATTTGGAGCAGCCACTTGGTTATAAAATTAAAGGACATGAAGATAAAGTTTTAAAATTAAAAAAGGCACTTTATGGTTTGAAACAAGCCCCTAGAGCATGGAATACTAGAAGTGATAAATATTTTCTGGAAAATAAATTTATAAAATGCCCCCATGAACATGCTCTTTACATAAAGACAAATCAAAGTGGAGATATCTTGATTGTATGTTTGTATGTGGATGACTTAATCTTTACCGGAAATAATCCAAAAGCATTTGAAGATTTTAAGAAGGAGATAAGTTTAGAGTTTGAGATGATCGATATTGGACTCATGTCATATTATCTTGGTATCCAAGTGATTCAAAGCGAGCACGACATATTTATTTCACAAGAAGCATATGCAAAGGAAATAATGAAGAAATTTAAGATGGATGGAAGTAAACCAGTTAATACCCCAATAGAATATGGAACAAAGCTGTAACGACCCCAATTTTGGAATTGATTTTATTTAATAATTAATTTCATTTTTGGATAAAATTTGTGAAAATAATTGGTAATTAATATAAAATTTTAGTTAAATTTTAAATAATCGACAATTAATTTGGATATTTGAAAATGAACATGTTTATAAAATAAATTGAAAAAAATTGAATTGGGATTTTGGATATGATTAAATTAGATATTAGATAATTAAACTTTAAAAGGAATTAAAATGAGTATTGATGTTAAGCAAATACTTTAAATGAATTTATAGTTATATAAAATATGAGAAGTAAAATATAAACAAACAAAGTAACAAAACAAATGCTAGCTTTGTCGAATCTAAAGTTTTATAACAAAGGACTAAAACAACTTTATAGTTTATACGTAAAGTAAAATAATAAAATGTCTATGAAAATATAAAGTAAACAAACCAAATTAGATATGAATGATAAGCATAAAACAAATATAAAAATAATAATAGATAAAAGGCAAGTAAGTACTCAAGAAACAAAACAGACATAATAAATGCCAACACCCCTTACATCATCTCAGCCGAGTAAACAAAGCACTTGCAAAATAAATAAACTAAGTACAAACAAATAAAACAAGTAAAATAAAATACAAATAAAGTATAAGCATAGAGTACTAGCAATTTAATGCAAGATCCTCTTTAGTACACAATATGTATTCATTTGCTACCAAGCTAGATACATCAGCCACTCTAGTACACCATAGCATACCGATCAGCCACCATACAAGCAAAGAAAAAAAATGCAGCCGAGACAAGCAAGAATAAAAAGTGTAAGGTAAGTAATAAATGCAGCACATTAAAATACTATCATCTGTACAAAACAAAAAAAATATATGGTACAAAGCATTATAATATCACCCTGTTGTACTAACTACAGCTTGCAAACTTCACATATACATCCACTCCTCATTTTAATTCATTCTTGGCTAAAGAAAAAGCTGAGTAAAAATTGAAATGAGCAATAACTTGAAGCAAAATTTTCAATGATTCAGATCTGAAGCACTTCAGATCATCAGACTCTAGCTTGCAAAAGCATTTCCACTTTCAAGTTCAAATCTTAATCTCTGTAATCATCTTCCCTCCAAACCAAAACCCTGTAAACAATTTTCTATAAGCTGTAACCAGATTCCATCTTCAAACTGCAAGCCTGGAATCAAGTTGAATCATCATGTTCCTGTCTTAGCATTCCAGTTTCTAAAGTTTCAAACAAGGCAAAGTTTCAGAAATCAAATATAGATGCAAGTTTTCAAATCCCAGTTTTTATTCAAGCCTTCCTGTTCTCAAAATATAATCTCTCTGCATTTTTCTAAGGTGAGTAACTTCTTTTTTTTAAAAAATTTGAGATGGTTGCAAGAGTTTATCTAGAAAGTGTGTTGTTGCAAATCTCCTGTATATATGTTGATGTATGTGTGCCTGTGATTGTTGTATTGCCTCTGCTTTATCTTTATTTTTTTCCAAAACCCAGATTTATAAAATAAATCTCTATCTCCTTATCTACTCGCTGTTAGATCATGGAATATAAACGAAAGATGTTTGTTTGATCATGAACTAGGATTTAAAAATTTATTTAAGTTAAAACCATTTGTGTATGACTCTGGAAATAAAATTAAAGCAGGAAACTCAAGTCCCTGTAAAAATTCAAACCTGTTAATTTTACAATTCAGGTATATGAGTGGAATCATCACACTTTAATATGATTTTTAATGCAAAATTTATAATTTTTAGAGGTGGGGTTTAGGGGTAATTCAAAAATAAACAAAAAGTATACTTCGACCAATTTCCGGCGACGTATTGATCTGGAGGTGTCGCGGTCGTTCGAGGTGGTGGAGGAGCCTACGGGGCGTCGGAGAAAAATAAGAGAGGGTCGCCTAGAGGTTGGTGATGGCGATGGGTGGTCGTTGAAGTTTGAAACCCTAGTTTTACTATGGTTCAGATTTTGGTCTCGTTTGTTTTCAATGGTCGATCGAGCTTGACGTGCTTATGGGAATTGGAAGAGGGGTCGATGACGAAGTGGTGGCCGGTGGTGCTGGTGCTCCGGTGGTCGGAGGAGGGGACGCGACGTGTTGACAGGTTCGTGGTGATGTGCTCGAGTTGTTCCAGGTTTCCAATTTTGGGTCGATGGGTTCAAATTTTGATTCGCACCTGAAAGTGTCGAACTGGGTCTTTGTTTGGGGTCGTGGGGGTGCGAGTGTTGGTCGATGATGGTCGCGATGATGATCGGAGGGTGGCGGCGCTTGTGAACGTGCACAGCGTGCACATCATGTTCAGGGGGAGGAGGGAACTGGTACGAAAAAAAAACAACAATACAAAAATCAAAGCCAGAGGATTTAAAGGAGTTTTCAACTTGCATTTCTCCAGCCTGTTCATTCTTTCTTCTGGAAAAACAAAGCGAGCAACCTTTCAACTTTTGATTCATTTCTGTATTGATGCTTGGAAAATCCTGTGATGATGATCTGCATGCATATGTTTATATAAGTAGTGCCTGTGTATATGAATGTATTTGAGTATGCATGTCTAGTTTACCTGTGCCTCTCTGTTTTCTTTAAGATTTCAAAGGTTTTAAAACAAACAAAAATTTCAAACTCTCCATTTAATCACTGCGAAACTATGGTGTTCAAATCAAGCTAGTTTAGTTTTAGACATCATCTAGTTTTTAGAACAAGTTCTAGTATTCTAAGTTCAGAAAAAAGTACTGGAAACAAGAAATACAGTTAAAACCTTAACTATGTGATAAATTCGAACATGATGAATTGCGAATTTAATTTTTTAACTTGAATCTTTATTCAAAAGTAGGATTTTTAAAACAAGGATGATGATTTTTTAGGCAAGTATTCATTGTGCAATTCGTAAAAGAACTGAAATTGCTTTTTATGAAAATCTGATGATTCAACAAATAATTCATGTTGAAATTTGTTGTAAAGCAAGATTGTTGGGTTAGGAATCTAGGAAAAATGTTGAAAAAAATTTCGAATGCACGAAATTTTGGGACGAATGAAGAGTAGGGTTTAAGGACAGTAGAATATGCGTTTGGGTTTTCGGCTCGTTCGCTTTCGTTGATGCATCGAGTGAAGCCTGGCTTGGAGGAGGAGTACTCGGGTCGTAGTCGAAGGTGTGGGTGAAGCGGCGTGGACTCCGGTGACGTCACGTGGTGGGGTGAAGTAGGTTTTGGTGTTCGAATGGGTTCAAGAAGAAGGGGTTAGGCTCTGTACTGCTCGATTTTGTCTCGGTGACGTTTTTGCATCGTGGATGGCTCACAACGTTTGGGATGGTCGTTGATGACTTGGGTGGGGCTGCGTCGTTGACCGGAGTAGGTCGTGGCGTTTGTGCACGTGTACGTGCAAGCTCGTGCAACTGGGAATGGGGAAGATGTCGATTTACAGTGGGTTGGGAAGATGTTGCTCGGAAAAGTTTTGGACCGGGTTGATGTTTTGGGCCTGGGTCCATTTTGTTATTACAGGTTTAAATAGAACATGATGAAAACTTTCAAAGGAAATCAGGGTTAACGCGAGTTTATCTCGGAGTGTTTTGCTCAGGGTTTGGGTAATTAAAGTGGTTACAGGTTTCTTTGGGAACCTGTTTGTTTTCAAATTGAATTTAATTGTAAAATCTGGAAACAAGTTTTAAAACAGAATTCAAAACCAAAATTTAAAGTATGGAATTCAAAACTGAGTTGAACCTTTAAAATTTAACTTAGATTTTATAAATAAAAAAAATGTTTTAAACAACTTTGAAAAGGGTTTAAATAGTTTGAATTTAAAAGGTAAAAATTTAAAATAAATGTTTTTCAAATGTATAGGTAAGAAAAGTTTTATCCTGATAAAAATTTGAATTAATGATTTGAAATTCAATTAATTACTAAGATGATTAGAATTGATTTATTTAATTTGTAATTGATTTATGGGATGATAATTAATCAATAAGGTTAATAACTTTAAAGAAAAATTAATTTATTTGGTTAATTAATTGATTTAAGTGGTTAATTAATAAAGGTAATTAAATTAAAATTAATGTTTTTCTTAAAATTTAATTAAGATTTAACGATTTGAAATTCATTAAACAAATAAGTTAATTAAAATGGGTAATTTATTTATTTAATTAGTTATTGATTTGAATTGAATAAATAAGTAATTAAAGTTTAAATTAATTAAATTAAAAGTTTAAGATTAATAAATTAAGGAATAATTAATATGTAACTAAGGATTTTAAATTAGATACTAATTAATGATTAAAGTTGATTAATCAAGTGATTAAGAATAATTAATTTATGAATGTGATTAATAAATTAAGGCGATTAATTTGAGAGTAAGTAATAAATTAAAGTTAATTAATTAGGTAATTGATTTAAAAGTTGATATAATTAATATGATTAATTATGAAAAATTTAATTAACTAAAGTGATTGATGAGTTAATTTATATCAAATAAGTTGAAATTAATAAATCAAGATTTGATAATTAATTTATAAGTAATTAATTTACTTGGAAATAAATTGAATTAATTAGGATTAATCAATTAAATTAATCCTGCTTATAAATGATTATTAGATGCTTGACCTTACTTATGAATGATTGCATTGTATCAAATGCCTTGAAGTGATTTTCCTATCTGATTTATGATATTTTATCATGTGTATTGAGCTGTGTATAAGTTATTCATTTATTTACATTTGTATATTATCTGTGAATCTGTGAATGGACGATGAGCGTTATAGTTTTATATCGCTTATCAACTATATTTCTGTGTTTTGAATCTATGATGATTGAATGTTGTTGCACTATTGTGTTAAACCCCTGGACCACACTTACACACACACAATTATGGATTTCACGAGGAAATCGATTTCAGTCACAGATTTTGAAACAATTTTAAATAGAAAATTTAAATTCAATTGGTTTGAAGATGAGATTGGGTTTAAAGTGAAAAGCAATTGAAATGGTATTTCAAAGATGAAATTTGTTTTGAGTAACTTGATTAAGTTTTGAAATTTAAATATTTTGATTTAAATTTGAATTCAATATTTGAAATTGAATTCTATGATTTGAAACTAGGGATTAATGATATTATACTAGTTATATACGAGCAAAACCATTTTTAAAGTATTATTTTTGGGAATTTGAATTAACCCAAAGGTTATAACTTGTATAAATGAAATTGGGTTTTCCGAAATAAGATTGTTGTTTCTAAATGATAAAAAGCTTTCGTAAAAGAAATGAATTTCAAATTGTATCAAACAGATTTTAAGTTTAAACTGAAAAAGTTTTCCCAGTTATTGATGAATATTTGAAAACAAATTTTTAAAAGTGAATATTTGGAAATAGTTTGAAATCTATAAGATAAATCTTTAATTTAAAGATTTAGTGAATTAATCAAATTGAAATGGAATTGTTTTGAAATCTGGAAATGAATATTTGTGAAACTGGGTGAATTTGGTAAAATTAATCTTTTGTTTAAAAGATTAAAATGGAAATTGGTTTAAACCATTTGAAAAGAAAGTTTTGAATTATTAAGTTGTGACTTAATTGAAATCCCATATCCATATGTTTTTAAATGTTGCGCTCACTATTCGGTTTAGCCGGGAGAGGACCTTTGTGTCATATATCCCATTCCGAATATGTGATACGTCGTTATGGATAGCATTTGAAGACCGGTGGTGACGACCGGATATGTTCGAAAACGAAAGGGTTTCTTGTTGATTGTCTCTGCACTGGCTGATCCCCGGTATAGAGATCTCCATATGTGATGGGAAATCCGGACGTGATTAGGGATTATCCGGATTGCAAGGGCTTCTTTGGAAGTGCCTTCGGTTCTGTTCGAACCCGGAACAGACTTGTATGGATTGTGTGTCTGACATTACAATTTGAGATATAAAGCAGATTTCTTTCAAATACATTTCTGTTGGTGGCGGAGAATTTATTCTTTTAGCTTAACACCCTTCTCTGAGACATACGAGCTCAGAGGTTATGTAGTTAAAGGTTATCAGCGATATATTTCCAATTTGGTAATGTGACATGCTAAGTGTTGCTGTGAAATGATCATTGTTTGATCATTTATGATATGATCATTTATCTTTGTGATCATTACTTTGATCATTTGTTGACCCAAAGCATGGCTTTGAAACAAAGCATGGCTTTGTGGACGAGACTTCGTCGAACCTCACACCCCGGAATGGTCAAAACAGGAAAGATGCGGCAAGGTTATTAGGGGGTAGCGCCCCTTTAGGGTATGTACATCTGCTTCTGGATAGAAGTGGTATCATGGTATAGAGCCCAGATACTTACTTATGTGGACATCACAAACTTATATATATCTTGTTTTGTGATTTGATGTTGGGGCCCCGGTTAAAGGTTGTTACAACCGGGAGGTGCCATACTCGTGTCAGTAGTTACCCAGTTAGGGGTAACCCGGCCTTGTGTTGGCAGAGATCCGGTTAGGTTCTCGGGACGTCCATCCAAAGGCGTTTCCATGTGGCAATGGGAAGTTCCTTGGCCTGACCATTTGTTGGAAATCCAAAGAAACAATACGAGCCTTGTACGGTATTAGTTGTAGAACCTGCCATTTAATATGGTAGCTATAGCAGGCATAATATAATGGTACCTATGCTGGCTAAGATTTATATTCTACTTTCGAAATGTTTTCTACACTATGCACTAATAATAATATCAAAGAAATTTTCTGCGTATTAAGCATATTTGACTATCATAAGAAGAAATCTCCTCCAAGTCTGCGTTTGCATTGTGTGTGTGGCGGGAGGTCTTATGGTAGTTTCATTTTCAAAAAGCATTGCGAATTTACTTTAAAATTCTCTTGTTGATTGTTTTTAAAGATAAACTGTTTTTGTTGCTCACACCAGTCCCATGACTGATCTGTAGTTTATTGTTCCTTTCCTAAATCTGGGTGCTCATTATTTTCCACACGAGCAGTCTAGAGTTGGGTTTTTCAGATAGTTAGATATAGTGGATTATCTGGAGTTAGTTCAGTCTTTGGTTCGCACCAGTCTTGTTTATCTTTGTGCATCGTTATGGGGAGTTCGAGCTATTGGTTGATTGGTTGTTGGAAATGGAGTTGTAGTCTTTGGAGTTCTTCGTTGAAGACTATCTTAGAGTTATTTATTTCCGCTGCTAGTGTTATCTATTTCTTTTCCGCTGCTATTTGTTGTATCATATCTCTGATGTATATTGATATCTATTGTACCATCTGTTGTATCAGATATTGTATCAATGCTGTATATCAATGTATTATTCTTTTTATTCCGCTGTGTTATTTACTTAATGTTGTTATAAGCTCCGGCGAATCGGATTTGAATGGTCGAATCTACGGCATTCGAATACGATTTGAAGTATGGATGTCGATTTTCGAGCGGGAAAAACCCGTTTTCGTCACAAAAGCTCTCAAAATATACCAAGAAGAAGATATGGATCCCACACTATTCAAGAGTTTGGTTGGTAGCTTAAGATACCTCACATGCACAAGCCCCGATATACTTTATGGTGTTGGACTCATTAGCCACTATATGGAAGCTCTTACAACATCACATTTGAAGACAACAAAAAGGATTCTTCGATACATTAAAGGTACCATTGATTTTGGTTTGTTATACTCAAGTTCTAATAATTTCAAGTTAACTGGTTATAGTGACGGCGATTGGGCTGGAGATGTTGATGATCGTAAAAGTACGACTGGATTTGTCTTCTTCATGGGAAATACAGCCTTCACCTGGAGCTCAAAAAGGCAACCAATTGTGACGTTTTCCACTTGTGAAGCTGAGTATGTTGCTGCTTCAACTTGTGTTCGTCATGCTATTTAATTTCGAGATCTATTGATGGAGTTACATATACCACAACACAATGCAACAGAAATTTACATGGATAATAAGTCAGCTATCGCTCTAACCAAGAATCCCATCTTCCATGAACGAAGTTCACACATCGATACACGTTATCCCTTTATTCGAGAGCGGATTGCAAAAAAGGAAGTACAAGCAAAGTTTATTAACTCAAAAGAACAAGTAGCAGACATTTTTACAAAGGCATTAAAAAATGAAGACTTTCAAAGACCGCGGAAGATGCTTGGAGTGACAAAGTCAAGTTTACGGGAGGATGTTGAAAATTAAACCTGACTTTGGGCTAGATTATTGGAATTATTTTGGGCCACAAACAAAGAAGTAAAGCTAAAAAAGAATTCTAGAGAAAGTTAGGAAGAAACATCTAGATAGAATTATCTAGATATATGTTGTCATGATAGAAGAGGTTCTAGAATTTTCCATTCTCAAATTGTAATAAAATAACTAGAATCTAGAGTTTTCTTGTCTAAAGATATTTTGTATGAAAGTTATAGAAAACTCTAGAGAATAGTTATATACCGTAGGATCAAACACATCTCCACCTTTCATTTGAGATGTGAAATACTATAAATAAGAGTGGTGTATCTCAATTGCAAGCAAGCAAAAAAAATAAAATTGTAAGCAAAAGTTTGTAATAAAGTACAACTTTCTCCTTTAAATCAATCTCTTATTTCACACTTGCTATCCAATTAATCTTCAACTTGAAAATTTTCTAACAATTACTACACAAACTCATTTTCGTAACTCCTCCAACTTTATATATAATTTAGATGAGCTTTCACTAATCCAATTGCCGAAACTTTTGCCCGATGAGATAAATAGGCTAATTAACTCAGTGACTGATGATGAAATAAAGAATACTCTCAATGAACAAGAAATCAAGTAGAGGACCAGATGGTTTTAATATTACATTTTTTACTCATAGTTGAGCATCATTGCTCCTTCTTTTCTCAAAGCAGTGCATAATTTCTTTAACAAGTTCAAAATTCTAAGGGAAGTTAATGCCACAAACCTTGTTCCCATTCCTAAAGCTAAAGCTCCTAATTCAGTTGCATCATTCTGGCCCATATCTTGCTGTAATGTGATGTACGTGTTAGAGAACCATGCATGTATTATCACAAAACCAATTGGTAATGTGAAGGGAGGTCTCTTAGTATTTATGCATGATTTATATTGTTACTTGTCCGATGTATGACTAATTTCAACATGCCCAGCACGTGTGGCGTATCATCAGCCAAATACATGGACATTCATTGAGAGTGACGTGTGACACAATTAATCTAAATTAATTAGTCATCTTTCCTACCTACAAGAAGTATACTTGATAATGTCATGTTAGCTCATGAATTATTAAAGGGCTGTGGAAAATCCCAATCAAGCTCGAGTGCAATGCTAAAATTGGATTTGAAAAAGGCATATGAAAGCATTCACTGGCCCTCACTAGTTCGAATAATGTCACTCATGGGTTTCCCTAATGCATATGTTGCTTGGATATATGAATGTATATCAACCCCATTTTTTTCTCTAAAATATTATGGCTTCACATCTGGTTATTTTAAAAGTGAGCAAGAAATTCTTCAGGGAGATCTATTATCTTCCTATATTTTTCTTCTTATTATGGCGGTGCTAACTATCATGCTTAAGTCCAAGTACACAAACAAACAAATTAGATTCCATCCCAAGTGCAAATCACCTCACATGTCATCACTACTTTTTATTGATGATATAATGATCTTTACTAAGCCAGAAAATTCCTCTATAACATGCATCAATAATACTCTTGAAGCCTTCCATCAAGTGACTGGTTTAAAGCTTAATTATGCAACGTCACACATTTTAACTACGGGGATAACGTCTAAAACTGCTAATGCTCTTATTTCCCTTTTTGGTATGCAGCCTATGAAGTCTGACACGACCTATCTTGGGCTCCCTTTTTGCTCTACCAGGTTAACATCTGCACACTGCATACCACCGTATGGAAAAATTACCTCTCTCCTGAATAATTGGGCAAATAGATTCCTTTCTCAGGTGGGAAGGCTGGTTCTGATCAAATCTGTAATTACATCAATGCTTGTATATTGGGCCAGGGCTTTCATATTACCCACTAAGCTGCTAAAAATGAAAAGAAGCACAATGCTATGATCCTTTTGGACTGGTACTATGAATTCTAAGTCTCTAGTTCCCTACTCATTTACCAAATTTGAAATGCCAAAAACCAAAAGGGGCCTTCGAATTTTTGATTTAGAGGCATGGAATAAGTCAGCATTTAGTCACCACTTTAATGCTTTGCTCAATGATAGAGCAAGTCTCTGGGTTCAATGGACAAAGCAGCATAATGTTGGGTCCAAGCAGTTCTGGACTATGGCAGTGCCTTAGAATAGCAGTTGAGTCTGGAGGAAAATACTTAGTCTTAGAACCACTTTCCTTCCTTTTGTAAAATTTTCATTGTCTTTGCTCAGTAGTAAGAGCTTCTGGAATGCCCCATGGCTTTCTAAAGGCCTTATTCTTTTAGCAGTTCTTGATTCTGACCAACTAGACCAGACTGGGGTGTGTAGAAATGCACTAGTTGTAGCTCACATTAGTGAAGGAAGAATTGTCTTGCCTTGCTGTAGTAACCAGAATGTTAGAGCTCTCTGGAATCAGTTATTGCCTGTAATATCCCATTCTCTGACTCTGACACTCTCCTGTAGGATGAAAAACCACACTCTATATCACTAATTTATAGCCTACTCAAAAATCATAGCTCCCTTTCCAAATTTAGATGGCACAAGGCAGTGTGGAGTCCAATCTCCCCTACCAAGAACAATTTAATGATGTGGAAAGCGCTGAACAAAGCTCTCATGACTAAGGAAAAATTGCTACAATATGGTATGAATACGATCCTCTTTGTGTCTTCTGCCAAGCATAGTTTGAGAGCTCAGAGCATTTGTATTCTGAATGTTCAGTCCTCCATATATTATGGAGCAAAGTATTACCAAATTTGGTCCGACTCATCAGTCAGAGGATTCTGTAATTGAATTGAACATAATATGGAAGGCTATGAAATGGAAGACTGAAGATAGTTTTCTTCTGACTTTCGTAATTAAAAAATATCTCGGGTTTGTATAGGAAAGAAATAAATGTTGTTTTGAAAACAAATCCACAAGCTATAGTGTGTTGTTAAAAAGCTTCAAGCAAATTATTGTTCATGGAATGCAGTCTAGTCATCATGCTTTCAGTGATCTTCGCATTGATGGTTCGAGTTAACCCCTGGTCTTGTTCTCTATTGTCTCCTTCTGTGTTCCTATGTATTTGTGTTGTTTTTTCTTTCCTCTATGTTCTTTTTCCTTGTTCTACTTTGTGAATTTCTGGGAGTATGAGCATGTTCATACTTTTCTTCTTTATCTATTTAATAAACCTGGTAAGGGACCAGTAAAACCTCGTTAGCTTTGTTAAAAAATACATAAATAAAAGATAAATTTTTTATTTCTAAACATTTTTTCAATAATTATATTAAATTTAATAATTTAAAATAGTTAAAAATGTGAGTCGTTACATTCTCCCCCACTCAAAGCTTTTCATCCTCGAAAAGGGGTTAAGTAGAGAATTTAACATTTGATATATTTTACTCATAATAATCAATTTACAAACTTTAAAATCTTATTTGCAAAACTTTTACTACACTTCTGCTACACCACTCTGATACCTATTTTATAGAAATTACAACTTATATATAAAAACAAGTTGTAAAATTTTAAAATTTCAAAAGTTCTAACACCCGAATTAATGGAAAATTTCAACAGCGTCTCCTTTACGTGGCTCGATCGGAAATTTTTTACAATACAAATATACCAAATATACATTTCATCTCAATGATAAGGCATCCCATAGGAAAAATATAAAAGTGTGATATGTAATCTGAGATATGTACCTTATTATTATTAATACAAGAAAGTTCGCTCATATTATGCAAGCAAAAGCAAATCAAATCCTGGTGTACGTCCAAACGGTTTTCATATGTACCTATCTCAACTCATATTAGAATATTAGTCGCATATAAAAGGATATAAAAAGCGTGTATGAGTTTAATAGATTATATAATATGAATTCTGAATCCAAACTATAAGCACGAGCACAAATACACAACATAACAATCATATGCAACCAAAATAGTAATAACAATGACTTACAACAAAAGAAACCATCCAACAATTAATATTCATCTAATTAATTAATAACTATATGAATTTCTAATATCCAAGGTCAATACTTAATTTATACACTATTATTCTAACATTCATTCTTTATTAACATTTAATTGGTTTACTTCCAATTTATTTATATCTATTTCATTTACATTCAATTTATTCAGATTTCAATTATTTCACTTTTTGTTTAACACATTACACATAAATCCATTTCTGGGTTATTTTACAAATCATTTCATTTAACCTCATTTAAATTTAAAAAAAATTCATTACAACTTAGTATATTCTCTTTAATACTAATATCATTTATAAACCATTTCATAAAACCAGTTAAGTTTATTATAAACATTTTATAAAAACACAACTCATGTTTATTATTACTTCATAACTTAAGTTCACATTGATTAACTTCATTTCATTAGTTCATATCATTAAATTAACTTAAGTAAATTTACTTTATAACTCAAATTCATATTAATAATTTTTCTCTTTTTGTCACGATCAATTTTATTCAATTTTCATAGGTTAACTTTCATCTTACAATTCATTATGTTAACTTATTTTATCAATTCATTTCTTTCAACTTGTTAAGAAAATTTCATTTCATAACTCAAATTTCAACTTTCTTATTTCATTAATCACTTCTGAAGTTTATAATCATTTTTTTTGGCAAGGCCAGCCGATTTTATAGTGGACTGTCCACTTTTTATTACAAACGTAATAAAACTTGAAGTACAGAAGTAAGGTAAAAGCACCTTAACTACTAAGAAAAAAGGAAAATGCAGCACAAGTATGAGACACATGCCACAGGTATAATCATTTTATACAGATGTATCTTCTTTTACACAATTTTATTCAAATTATAATTATCTCAGAAAGCTATAACTAAATCTTAAAACGTCCTTTGCAAATTTATTTATTTTATTTTACAAACAATTTACAAAGATATGATTTAATTTATTATTTGTTTACTTTCTCTTAAGTTCATATCTAAATAGTATTTTTTTTACTACTCAAATAATTCATTTAACATTTCTTAGAACATTAACTAAGTGTATAACATTTCTTTATTTAACATTCACTTATTTCATATTCAATTAGTTAATATTCATTTTATTAAAATTCATTCCATTTGCATTCAATTTATTTACATCCAATTTAAATCAAATTCAATTACTCACATCAAATTTACTTACACCCATTTATTCTCGTTCAATTTCTTTCACACCCAAATTGCATTTCATTTTATAATTCAAGTTCTTATCAATTCTATTAATTCATTTCATAACGTAAATAAATGAATTTATAAAATTTGGTTATAATTTGATTTGAAGTTTGTAATGAATTTAAATCAAGAATTTAAGAAATTAATTTCTGGTGATTTCAAACTATGGTTTTAAAGGTTCAAATTGTATATTATTTAAAATATTTTCGAATATAAATGGTTTGCAAATAATTTTAAATGATTAAATTCGAGCTCTTCTCTTTTGTCGTTGGAAAATAATTTCGGTGATGACGGCCGCATCATCGACATTCATTTTCGAGTTTCGAAGTGGAGAGCTATTCTGTAGCTTTGCTACGGTTTGTTTTGAAAAATAAATTGATTTGAATTTCTAAACATTACTTGATTTATAATATATATTGACGATTTAAATTTGATTTGATATATTATGAATATATATATTTATTTTATCTCAAGTTGTTTGAAGCTAACCGGAAATTTATTTCTTAAAATTGGTTAAAGGATGATTTTACAATTTTAAATGAAGCCAAATTATTTTATATAAATACTTAGCTTGAAATAACTGAATTGTAAAATTTTATTTGGATAATACTCAAATTGCATTATATATAACTTACCTAAAAATAAAAAATAATAATAAAAAAGAGTTAATTATGTAATTGAATATTATACAGTAGAAAATGATATCAAAGGAATTTTTAATAAATTGAGTACTTATAATAAATGTAAATATACTTAATATATATGTGATAGGGTATATTAAGTAGAACAAATTTAATAATGATTTGGAAAAAAGAAGAATTAAATTGTCGAAGAAGGTTGGATTATAATAAATGACTTCAAATTTAAGATCTTTGAAGTTGTTAATGTAAGAAATTTGGATGATATATAATATAAATTGTCTTTATAAATAAAATGTAAGTGCGTATAATAAATGTATTCACTTAAATTCTAATTATAAATGATCATGAGATAAATAGAATAATAAGTTAAATAAATAACAGGTATGATTTATAGAATCAATTTGTTTTGAAAGTCAATAAATTGAATTAAATCAACTTAAGAGAATATCTTGAATTTATGGAATTTAAATTGAATTTCATTTGAAAGGAATCTCTTGTACCTAACATTAATATATGTGAAATCAGATCAATTTTATGAAAGTCTTAAATTTAAAGTCAAATTGTTAAATATAAATTAATTTAAATTGGAATTTCTATGGTTTAAATTAATTGTTTATTTTATAATTCATGTCTATTCCTTCTGCTTGTTTCTATTCTCCTACCTCCTTCCTTTTCGGGGGCGAAAAGTTTTGAGTGGGGGAGAATGTAACGACCCTGAAATTCAGACCCAGTTAAAATTTTTAAAATTGCTTATTTAGTGTAGAATTTCAAAATTTTCACAAACAAATTCCGATGCTATTCGAACTTTATATTTGGAATGCGTCTAATTAAACATAGCAACTGGTAAATTTTTGTTCGAAAATATGAAAGTTCATTTCGTGCGTAAAGTTACTTCAATCTAAATCAGTTAGTAATCGATGAAAATAGACCATTTTCGAAACCTAAATATTTTTATATAGAAAATTTCTAAATCGTCTTCTGAGCAAGACGTCATTTTTCGTTTTTCCAAATTCGGACTTCTTTAGCTCCGTCGTTCTTATTTTTCGACGTTTTACTGCATTTTCCTTCAGTAGAAAATTTCGAATTTTATAATTCGATCGTATCACCAATATCTTCATACCGTTGTGACCGCCTCGACGCGCTGATCAAAACGGTATATTTATTTGTGTCAATCGGAGATCGGCGTTGCAAATTATAATTGTTAACGGAGCGCAAACCGGTCCGTTACGCAGCACAAACCGGTACCCAAACTTTCCAACGTTCAAAATTCTAGAGTCTATTCAGCCGTCTTGGGAACCCAAATAGCCACCACTTTGAAAAAACATCATTGCATTTCACTGTACACTCTGAACCCCACTGTATATGTCCGCCTTCATTAATGCCTCTGCATACAACTCACTTCATTATTGCACTATTTCTCTCTGGTACGTGATAGCTCTGCTCTCTCTCTTCCCCCTCTTCATAATTCTTTTATCTTCTACCCCTTGAATTACGGTCGGCCATTCATTTTCATTCGCTACTTCGTTTGCTCTGCCTTGAAACCAAACATAGTAAAAAAAAAAAACAAAGAGAAAAGTTATATTTGCCTGCACATTCCAACTCCATCACGTCCTTCTCCCTATTCACTCCTATTTCACTTCTCTGCTCACTGTTGATTCATTTCAAAAGAAAATGAAAGCAAAAAAAGAAGAAACGCATGCAAGCTCCAGTGCCAAGAAGCCACCGCATCCGACCTCACCTCACCGTGTACTGCACCCCTTTCCTCCTCCGCATTTTACAAGGCCGCATCCATCATCAACTCGTCCGCCTTTTGCACCTAACCACGTCGGCAACCACCCATCGTCCCAATTTTTTCACCACCTTCCCGAGCTGTTCGGCCTAGCCACCTCCGCCTGCCGCTTGCACAGCCACCACCCTCACCGAAGCAGCGGTTGCGGCCTCCGCCCTCCGCCAGCACCTTCGAGTCTCCTCCACTTTTCCTCACTCTCTACAGCACCTAGCCGTGCTCCACCGTAGTTCGCCAAGCCCAACCCCAATCACCGCAGAGCAGCCACTTCGCGTAGCCTCCACCTGAGTCCATCGTTTCCGCATCTCTGGCTTCATTTTCGCCATCACATGTTCCATATCTTTCGCTTGTATATATATGCATATTGCTTTGTTTGTTTATAATTAGTATGTTAGTTTTAACAGTGTAAATATAATATGTTCTATTTTAACTACTGATAGTTTTCACGTATATATTTATATTTATAAAATAGTACAAGTCTATACTTGTATTATTTGATTTTATAAGTGGTCTGTTGTTAGCTGTATATATATAATACATATTTTTTTTTCAAAGTTAAGCATGTGGGAGGCTGTCGTGTCACATCTTGATATATGCAGTAATAATTGATTTCAAAGCAATTTCATATGTATCTATTTGTAAGGTGTTGTAAGATATGTGTTACAATTTATTTTATGTTAACATAAATGTTTGCATCTATATATACAGTATAGTATTTATGTTTATCTTCTCTATATTTTAGCAGCCGTCGTGACAGTTTGTTCAGTTATGCACATATAATAGTAGTAATTAAGTTATATTAATATTATTAGGGACATTGGTTTTGAATTTTTAACATAAAGATTTTGCTGTATATTGGTTTAAACTATATATATATATATATATATTATTTTGATTAGTGTTTAAGTTTAATATTGGTTTTTGGAAAATATATAGATGAAATATATCTTGTTCTCATCGATTCTTATCCATCATCTTTGTCGTTAAATTCATGCCAATCTAGCTTTGATTTGGGATTCGCGCTTGGATTCGTAACTCATTCATCGTCGAACCTCTCTAGCCTCGAAAGGTGAGCAATCACTCACGATTAATATTCTTTTATTTATTAAATCTGATTTCAATTGGAACGACAATTGAAATATATTGCTGTTATTTATTGCACTGTTATTTATGTATCAGTTCACCTTTGACATCTGACACCATTTTCTGCTATGTATGTGATAATAATCCAGTTTGGTTGATAATTGATTGTTTGTTGTTGACATTGGATGTTAAATTGTAATGTATAAAATAATTAATATTATGCAATTGAATTCGGCGTAGGATAGTTAAAATTTTGAATTGACATATGTGTTGAATTTGATTAGTTTAAGTTGGAAAATATGACCCCTGTAAACGTTTAATTAATTGACACGTAGAATTTGATTATGGACACCTTGAAACGTTGAATGTATATTGTATAAATTGATGAAGTATGAAATTTAAATTTAATGACAAGTGAAAAACCGTATAAAATAATAGTGTAATAATCTTTAATCTACATGAAATGATAGTGTAAATTCTAGAAATAATTATATTAATTTGCACAAATAACAATGTGAATTAATACGATTATTTCGGGATTATTTGAATCGATTATTGATGTTATTGATTGTTGTTATTGCTTGTTTATTTGCTTTGACACCATCCCTGTTATCACACTGCAAGTTCCCTTTGCTATGCTTTGATTTTGAATTGAAATGGAATCGGGTTGAAATGATATATACCCAAATGAACTTGACTTAGGATAGAAAATTTAATAAAACCCGATTGGTCAATAATTTGATTTAAAATAAAATAATGATTTTATTTGAGTAAAGAATAAGGTTTTGAAATGAAATTGGAATTTGAATTTAATGAAAGGAAAATGTTAATATTTAAAATTTGAAATGAATATTAACATAGTAGTTGTTGAAAGAGCGTTGTTTTGAAATTAAATTTTAACAATAAAAATTTGGAATTATTCATTGAATTAAGTTGAAATGATTTAATAACTAAATTTGAATTTATTAATAATTAAGTTGAAATTATTTAATAATTGAATAAGATTGAATAATTTGATAAGTGAATAATTTTTTTTTGAATTCTTTGATAAGAGATTTAACTTTTGAATAAGTGAATTTGAAGTTCGTTAATCAATGAAATTGGGTTTCTTTATTTATTAAGTTTTGGAAAATTATTCAAGTAAGTTAAAGTGAAATTTGATTTCTCGAATATATGAAATTTAGTTTCTTTATTAATTGATTTTTTAAATTTGTAACTATGTAAAGAATAAGTGAAATTGAATTTCTTAACAAGAAATAAATGTGTTTTATGGAAATTAATGTAAGAATTGTAATTTAAGGAATTTGATTTGACAAATTTAATTTAATTAAAATTGGAAGTTTTGATATAATGAAGTTAACTTAAGTAATTTATTTAATGAATTGGAAATTGAATAGGAATGGTTTTGAATGATAATTATCTTAACGATATTGAATAAAATCGATAAATGAATTTAAATTGATTTGAATGTTAAATTAAATAAATTTAAATAATTTCGGAATAAAACTTATGTACGAACTTGAATCAATATTTGAAATGTTTAAAATAAAATTTGAAGTTGAATTGAAAGATTTTGAAATGATAATTTGGAAGTTTTGAAATGTAAATTATGGAAATTGATATAGAAAGACAAATGGAGTGTTATTACGAATTCTAATTGAAATTGAAATTGATTGTTTGAAATATATTAAACGACCAATCGGTGTAATAAGTACGTAGTTATTAAAGAGACCGGGATCGGATATGGAAATACTCGCTGTCGATACCGAAAACCACTTTAATAACTATTATACGAGGAGAGTTGATCCAGAATGAAGTGGATGGTTTGGTGAACGCGTTGACTGAAGAAAGAGAACGATATTGGATGACCCCTGACATGACTAAAACAGGAGCCGCGTCGGGCCATTGAGGTTCGCCACCTCTACCGGACACACTTCTTCGATACCATATCTATTACTTTTGTGATTCGATTTGGGTGCACCCCTCGATTTGGGAGTGTTGTTTCGCGGTGTTGAGGTAGCTGCTGGCTATGCTCAACATCAGTCCGGATCACGCAACTACTAGTATCCTAGTTGGTATCGCCTCATGTACCTTGTCATACTGATTATCCTATTCGCGACCACTACGTTTTTTTTTGTGTTATACCTATGGGGTACCCTCTGATAACCACTAGTTTACGGTGGGGTTTACGGTGCTGTATAGACTATGGCATTATAAAAATGTGTTAAGGGGGATTATGGTAACGCCTTAACGCTATTTTAATACTTTATATTACTGATAGACATTATCTACTTAGCGTACATTACTACCTAGTAGATAGTTTAACGGATCCTTAGAGGATGGTTATTCCAACGTCCTTTGAGTTACTTGTATTTCGATTGCTATTTCACTTAAGTTGGATTTATTGATATAAGAATATTAATCCTGACTCGAGTGTCTTGTGTTTTGCTTTACGCTCGGGTCAGACTGAGTGTACCAGTATTCGAGACTCACCTTTGGAGTTGGAGCTTTGCTTGAAGATCCAGCCATCTATTCTGCTTTCAGTATTTGGTGATTTCAGTGATGTATTATGATTTGTAACTGATGTATCATGTTACTCTTTCGTTGTATCTGGTATAACTCTGAGGTATCTTATATATTTATATAGTAGCTTCATGAACTACTATCTCTTTTATTTCCGCTGCATATTTATTACTCTGTGTCTGTGTTCTGTGATTATTTATTTGCTGTATATCTGAGTTTTGCCAAATTTAAATTAACAATTCGGTATTTTGAATTATTCAACTCCGACATGTGCGGATGCGAATAGTCCAAAATAGCGGGCCGTTACAAACTTATTTCTTATCTATACTATTTACAATTTATAAGTTCAGAAACTATTTTCTTATATTTATCAAATCATACTTGGAATATTTTTCACAATCAAAACTTGTTTAACTGGAAATAATTTCTTTTGGTAGCAATTCTCACTCAAAAACTCGAAAACGAATACCGATAATGGTGTGGTCACCCCTAGAATTATTTTCCAACGACTAAAGCGAGTTCAATGCTTTTATTTCTTTCAAAAATCTTTTCAAAATAAATTTCTAGTCAAACCACTTTCAAATAATATCATCGTTAATTTTGAAGGCTTTGAAAACAATTTTGAAAGCAATGGGATTTCTATTCTAAAATTCTCAACTTTTAAATCCTTTTTATTTATGAGCTATATTATAAATATACTTATTCAATTTCATTACCTTATTATGAAAATATTCAATTAGTTTTCATCTTTGTTATTGAAAACAATTCTTATTTCAATTAGATTTCTATTCAATTAAATTATCGAACGCCTCGTGATATAGAGTTCACAAAGTATTCATTTTTAGTTTAATTCAACCAATAATCGATGATAACTAAACATTATCTTCTCCTAACAATAACATTCATTAATAAGCATACAGGTTTATGAAAATCATCATTTTATATAAAAATATAATTTAGGTAAAATTATTTCGTTTACCCTATTTTAAAACAATATTTTGTCGACTTGTCTCGTTTAAGTTTTTATAAACCTTATCGATAATATGACGTCCCACACACCGACCATAATTCATAAACAACTCTATAGATAAGCAAACACAATATAAAATGTTTTATAACATTAACAAGTACATGCTCTCATATATATATATATATATATATATATATATATATATATATATATATATATATATATGCTCAAACAACTCATTTTAGGAGTCAAACCCTACAAAGCTAAGGTTACCCTAAACCAAAGTCTGATACCAACTGTGACGACCAATATTTTGGAAGATTTAAATCGACAATAATCCACACATGTCCAACTCAAAAAATCCAAAACATGAATAATCAATAGGGTTGAAACATCCCATATCCCTTAGTATACCCAAAAGGGGCACACTAAAAGATATGGTGCATTATAGGTATAGCTAAAGCATCACAAAGACTAAGATTTAAAAGACAAATAAATAATAATAACAACGCAACCATTTAAAATACTTATCATTACATCATCAAATAAGTCATAAAAAACCAAATACACATGTCCCATGAAAAATACAATCTCAGTCACATCATCAAAGTACATAAAAATCATCGCTCTCACAAAGCACCAGTACATCCAAAATCAAATGAAAAGAAAACTAAAAGAAAGAAGAATACATGAAGAATGAGAAAGCTCTGCAAATGGGTCTCCAAGAAATCCAAACCTACTGTCCTTGCCTCTACTGGCCTATTAGGAGAAAAGGGAAAATAGAGGAGTGAGTCAGGCTATAAGTCTAATGATTGAAAGTAACTACTAGTATTTTTAAGCAAGATAAAGATAATAGACTTAGCAACAGTTCTAGTATAAAAGGGAAATAGAGAAAGAATAAAACTGGGATAAATACTATTTAACTGTTTGCTTTGGTTATTTTGATTCTTTGGATTGTTTGCACTTGTCTTAGATTGCTGTTCTAATTAGGCTGAACCTCTAATCCTATTTTAATTAGGCTGAAGTCCTAACTCTAACCATTGATCGGCTTTCTATCTATGTTATGCCACTATGAACTAGTCCCATCCTATGGGTCCCACAGCAAAAGACACATGTTCAGTGCTTGGATCACAGTAGCAAATTACAACCCTAATCGATGCCGCAAGCTCGATCACTGTGGATACACACTCACTATCGCCCCCTCTTATGACCTCTTACTCACCCTGCATGCCCAGCCTCACCTAATCTGCGTTGAGACCATCAGTCCTGGCCTGAAATGGTCCTACCCAGCCTCACCTAAGTGTTTTGTGAGACCATCAGTTATAAAAGCCCACCTTTTTGGATGATTTATATCGACAAAAGGGAGGATTGTTAATGGGGTAAATAAGAAAATAATAGAAAAGAAGGAAAAAACAAAACATAGAATCTCACAGCGGAATGAAAAAATATAATAATCAAATAAACAGTTCATGAAGCTATTTTACAAATTACATCTAATTATACTTTTATGACTCAAATCAGAGTTATACATACATCAGAAAATAATAATAATAATAATGCATTGGAACACGATGAGCAGTGGAATAATAATAATGAGTAGCAATAATATACCGAGTCTTTGTCTTCGTCCTCCAGAAAATAAAATGGTCTTCAGTACACTGAAAAAGCTCAGACTGACCCGAGCGTAACGAAAAGACAAAACACTCGAGTCAGAACTAAAAGATCTTATGTAAGTCAAAATTAATCTAAAATAAATGTGAGTGCAATGGCTTCGGAGATGTTACATGATTTTCCATCTCCTATCAAGTGTACTACGTGAATATAATTATTAAAAGATTTCAACTAATTCGAGGTATCAATTTTTAACCATTTTAAAAAAATTCGAAGTTTAACTTAAACCTTTTTAATAATTCAATTCAAACACAAAATCCAAATTCAAGAATTTTATATGGATATATATATATATATATATATATATATATATATATATATATATATATATATCATTTCAACCAGTACCGAAGATCAGCATTTCAAATCAATGAACACCGTTCGGGTTTATTATTTCAACCCATAACGATTTTCCCCTAATCTATAAGATCGTTTGGGTATGTATCATTTCAACCCATGGTGATTTTCGAGTAATAATAATTTAGGGAACTTTTAGAGTGAGTACAATATATAAATCAAACATATCATCCAATCATCCAATATTAAAAATCAAACATCCATCATAATGATCATCCAATTCAAACAATGAATATTCACAATTTACAGATTATTATTTACGGGTAATTAAGTGGCAATCATAATTTCAGTAATAACTTAAGTGACGATTTAATTCAAATTAACAGGAACAACCATTTAAATCTACCGAACAGCCATAAATAAATTTCTAATCACATCAGAAATTAAATTTAACTAATATAAGAAATTTTAGAAGTTGTGAGTGGGTCAAAACACTAACCTTTGAATTTAAATTGAATTTAAATCCAATTTAAGCCTAAAATTCAAACAGTCTCAGAATTCGTCCAAACTAGTATCAAAATGCCTGGAATTTCGATACGATCCCAGTGCAACAAACCGCTCGTGAATCAGACCTCGTATGTAAAAGTTATGTAGGTTAGAACATTAAACGTTTTAAATTATAAAATATATAAAACAAATAAAGTACTTCGTCACCAAAATGCCATGTCAGCACCGAAAGGTCGAACCCTACAGCTTGAACGAAACACTAACTCACGTATGTCGCCGGTACAACGCCGATCACCACAAATGCGCGCGGCATGCGACCTCGCCACCACCGGCCACCACCTCCCCCACTTCTCACCTAGTACCCACGGCCACGCGTCATCGCGCGATAACTGCCTCAGCCGCCGCCATGAAGCAATGCCCTAGAACGAATTTATACCGTCGATCTGACCATCATAATGGCAAACAACCCATGTCGATGAACTCCCTTCCTCCCTCTCTATAGAACGATACCTTCAAATCGACGATAATGCGAAGTTGATCATGACTCGATGAACGGCCGCGATTTGTTCTTCAATTTCCGGACAAATAGTGGTTTAAATTGGAAAATGAATTACAGATTTGAGGAGCTTGATTTTCAATTTGATTTTTTATTTGAATTTGCAATTTAGGAATTAGGGTTTGTCTGCCATTAGAATGAGGAGCTAAGAAAGAAATATACATACATACAAATGGAAATAAAAAATAGCCAAGGGTTTATAACGATCTATTTATAGACAAAGCTGAAAACAGAAAGAATGGTCCAGATTGATCGAACGATAAACGATTCGAAAAGTCCGTTTCGACTCTGGAACGAAAATGGGTCAACCCATATATCGAAACAGATGTTTTTGATAATCTTAAATTCAATGCAACAGGTTTCAAGTACTAATTCCATCATATGAAGAAGTTATGTTAAAATCGGCTTACTTCAAATTGATTTCAATTGATTTCAATTAAATTGATTTCTAGGCATTTCTAGTCCGTACGATCAAACATCAAGTCCAATCGCTATGAAACTTGAAATCTTACAATAATTCATGGTTACAGATCTGATGAAACTGGTTTCGTCGAAATCCGAGATAGTTGCCAAAATGGCTATATTTCGGTTAATTTAATAAATTAGTATTAAATTAACTAATTCACTTTTTAATTCAAAATTTGATGGTTAACCAATTTCACCATTTTTAATCATTTAGGCACTTACAGCGACTTAATACTGATTTATATAACAATTCAATGTTGGTTACTACACTAATTACAGCGCTCAATTTCACTGTAATTAAATCCAGGTAATTATAATTAATTCCAATAAATTGATTTGATTCAATTTCAATCTCTATACTAAATACCCTATTACTCTATAACACAGTTACTATCCGTTTTACATTTTATTACATTAGTATATTCCAAATTCCATCTTTTATATGTATTAAATACTATATTTCAATTTTATTGGATTTTTGTCTATTTTGCACCTTAACGAAAATTTAGAACCCCAAAATTTATGGTTTCATTTTTTTTATATAAATCAATTATACCCTTACGAATAAAAATAACATTTCTATTCATTTTACTATATTCACAAATTTTAGTTATTGTCTTAATTCTAATTAAGGTAACATTAATTTCATTTATTTTTCTATTCAATTTAATAGACTAAATAAATAGGTAACTTATAATAACTGTCACCGTTAACTTTTAATTACATTATAAGTTTATTATTTACAAACAAATGTTATAATTACCTATATAACAATGATTTCTCTCAATTACTCTTAATTATATATTACTTCATTAATTAATTCATTATTCACATTTGTTTTCCTATATTAGATTTATAACCAAGTTAAACATTCATATTATTTTCAATTTTTTGGAGTTTCATCCAAGTTGTTAATAACTGACTTAGATTAACATTGTTACCTTTCATTCTACTTAATATTTCACTAATAAATCCCAAATTTTTATTTCTTCAAATATTTAATCACAGAATCTTATTAAATTAACTATTTTAAATTATCAAAAACTACGGGTCATTACACTCTCCCTCACTCAAAACTTTTCGTCCCTGAAAAGGAAAAAGAAGGGAAAAGAAATTAAGAAATCAATATATTTTTTTCAAAATATTAAATTTATAAATAATTGCTTAATAAATTAAATAATTTAAATACTTATATCAATTCATGATAAATTAAATCCTTTTATATTCAATTTAATAAAAATCTGAAAAAAATTTCAAAAAATTTCTGTCCAAAATTCGCTAAAAATTTCGGTAGAGTCTCCATTGTACCGAGAGGCCTGGGAGAAATAATAATATCAAAATATAACAATATATATCAAGTTTTCAAAATAATATATCCCAACAGCGGGAAAAACAATATAATATCGCTAGAAAACCATAATCCCAGAACGTACCTATTTGTTAGGCAAATAACTATTATTTTATGAAACCAAAATCAGTAACAATTGCTTCCATAACCTGTATTCCACTTATATAATCCAAAGAGGTTAATAATTATATAAAAGTGAAATGATTATATTGTTTTAAATTAATAACAAATAATCGACATAACATAACAACAATCACTTTCAACCAAAAGCATACCATCATCACATACAATCAAAACAAATCAATACAACATAACAACAATCTTTGCAAACAAGCATACAATCTTCACAAGGGATCAAAGTAATAAACCATTTCTGAAGTTACAATCATTAAATTTAATATAGTATTCATTTAATTATTTACTTTATTTATCAATAGCTTCAAACATTAACTTAAGTTCATAATTCTTTGCTTATAATATTCACTTTCTATTTCATTTTATTAAGTAGCACTACAATTATAACTCAGGTTTATAACTATTTCATATCAAATTTCTTATTTATAAAAGTAAATTTCATTGGACACTTTCATTATTTATGTTTTCTTGTATAATATTCCCTTACATATCCTTATTTAACATTACAACTTTTAATATTCTGGTAAGTTATATATATATATATATATATATATATATATATATATATATATATATATATATTTCTAAGAATGTAATTGAAAATTACACAAGTTTATCTTATTTCATTTTAGTAAATAAACGTTCAATAGTTATCCTTTCTTATTTTCATATCCGTTTTGTTTACAAGTTACAAATTTCAAATTCCTTGTTTATTTCATTTATAAATTAGCATTTAATTTATTACTTTCAACTTTAGAAGTTCCAATTATTAAATAGTTAAAATTTTATTCCATTACAATAATTGAAATTCTAATTTAAATTTACTTTAGTTTATTATAATTGGTTTTTTTTCTTCTCATTATTCACTCATTCATTTATTTATATAGAGATTAATCACTTATATAATGTGTTTTCCATTAAGGATTTAATTCATTAATGAATCATTTCAAAAAATATTTAAGATTCTACTGCCTTACTTAAGTTTATAACTTAATTCAGTTATTGAATAAAAAATTTAATTTTTGGTATTCGTCCTTGAAGAGAAAGGTAACATTTCAATACCTCTAAAAATTCAATTAAAACGTTTAACCTTATTCACTTAGTAAAAATATAAGATATATTTAAAACATCCTCATAGCATTATGTAAAGGTTTTTCAAAAGTCTAAAGCAATGTTAGAAATTTATATCAAACCATTATAATAAGCTTTTAAAATAAAGTTCCTTAAATTCGAAGATTTATTAGACTCGTTATTTTTAAAATAAGTATAAACTCAAGATTATTAAACTGAAACTAATAGTATAGTCAAATCTTACAATAAATTTCTAAATCAAAGTATGAAATTTCGTATCTTCATAATTAATTTTACACATTTGTTTTGAAAATGAATATTCAAATCATGGAAAAACATTTATTATGGTTTAATGTTTAAATTCAAACATTAAATAAATCAATAAATTTACTATTAATACATTGAAATCAAGTAAATATTCCAAATTATACTTCCAAAATAGAGATTCACATTTATTTATCAAGTATATTACTATAAATAAACTTCGCAGATCATTTTTTTTTCCATTTTTATAATATCTTTGAATTATACATTCAAAGAAACTTATATAAATTTTACTTGAAATATTCGTTTGAAAGCTCTTTAATACTTTTCAAATAATACATTTGTAAAATTCCTTGCTTCATGTATAAATACAATTTAAATATTTAAATAACGTCTTTATGAATGTATGTAAACATATGAAAATAATTATTTACATCATTACTTATATTTACAAAGAAGCTATTGAAAACCTTAAATCTATGATTTATAAATTTATTATTTTTATCTCAAGGTACTTTTCAAACATTATTAGGAAATCAATAATCATTTACTTTAAATATGTTTTATTTAATAAATAACTTCTCTAATATTTACAACACTAATAATTTACTATTAAACCATGTTATACATGAATAAACAATATTTTAAACATTTTAAAGTATTTAGAATGGATAAAAATGATCAAAATATCCTTTGTATAATACTTTATCAAAATACTTTTATAATCGATGTCTTAACAGGTTTCTCCTCATTCTTGTAGGCTCTAACCATGCGTTGATCAGGCGCAATGCTAGAATTCTCCAAGTACTTAGTAGACCTGTTTCAACACCTAGTGAAAAATACTTAAAAAAATAGGTATGATAAATACCACTCAAAATCCAATGTCAAATGATGATAATACGATAGCAGTGGCCCGTTGCTAATCTTATATTTATGCAAAGGACACAAAACTTTCCAGAAGATCCTTCTACATTTCAGATTCCAGAAAAATATCATAGCTAGTTCGTAAACAAGGGACCATTGACCCCTGCTGCAGTGGTACGTTGCTAATTCAATGATTTATGCAATGAATGCAATTCCTTCTTGGAAGATCCATAAACAATAGATCCTAGGATCGAAAGCGCCTCCATTGGGTAAATTAAAGAACCATCTACCCTAGAAAAAAAATCGAGGAACTATTGAGTTTAAGTCCGGACAACCATACCAGTTCGAATCCATTTCTGAATTCACCCAAGTCCATTAGGGTTTATCGGTCGAATCCATTCCTGGATTCCCCAAGTCCATCTGGGTCGAAGCATATCATACTATGCTTCTTCAAGGAGGGTACTTCCCCATACCTCCGACTTCAAAATATAATATACCATATATAGTACCCTTTCAAAATCATAGCTTCAAATATCGCACTTATATAAATTCCATTATATTTAAGATTTCATTTTCAGATAAAGTACTTTCCAAAATCAATACTCTCAAATATATCAAATCATTCTTATATAAATTCCGTTATATATAAGATTTCTCTTCAGATCGAATACCTTCCAAAATTAACAGTATCAAAATCACTTGTACTTCCATAATGTCTATCTTATACAAGAATTTTTTTTTCCAAAATCACTTTCACTGTATGAAAAAATATATGGGATTGAACATCTTTGCTGTATAAAAGGTTTTGAATTTAGCATAGTTCTGTATTTTTTTGTATATAAAATGGTTGTGTAAAATAGTTTGTAAATAAAATTATTTATAAATTATTTTGTAAATAAAATTATTTATAAATTAGTTTGTAAATAAAATTGTTTATAAAATAATTTTTTAAATAAAATAGAATAAGATATTTTGTATAAGAAAATAAAAGAAAATAGTTTGTACAAGAAAAATAAAAGAAAATAGTTTTGAAAAAAATGGCTTTAAATTAATAGTAGTTTTGCATAAAAGGAAATTCCACTTTAAATTACAAAGATATCCAACCCAACAACTTTCAATTTCAACGCCAAAGCATATCAATAATATTAAAATATAAGATGTACATATTTCATTATTTGGCAAAATCACATATGATCGCTCGCTCGATCACATAAGTTCGCTTTCGAACTAGTATTGTCTATTCAACTTCCCTAATGCGGACTTCGTTATGGTTTCTTGACTAGAAACCATCATTCTCCTTGCATAGCCATATACTATGATAGAGAATTCTATAATCAAACCAAAATCCATATAAAATATTTGCCATCAAAAATAGAATGAAAAATCCTAGCACAAAGCGGTGAAATTCACATAGAACTTGTGCACTCGAATTCGGATCAAATTAATTTCGCGAATAAAATAATATACATACAACTTACGTAATTATTCCAATTTTTTCATCATAATTTCATTTAAATTAAATTTATTTTTAATCTTATTGATTAACACAAATATCACTTCATACTTTAATATTTGTTTCACAGAATTTCACCATTTAAAATAAACATTAATACATCCATTCTCATAATACTGCTTATATTTCTCTTTAATTTAAACTACATTCATTTCATATGTAATATTTCTCATTTAATACTACATTTATTTGCGAAGCATTTCAAAAGGAATTTTCTTAAGTTCATAACCAATTTGTAAAAGCTTAATTTTTTTTATAAACATTATTCAGGCTTAAAGTTATCACAACTTTAATTATTGCAAGTTCCCTTTTTTTCATAAACAATTTTACAAGGAATGAATTTATTTATACTCATTTCATTTTGTGTTCACCTTTACCTTTCAATTTATTTACGACACATTTCATAAATGTTAACTATTCACACTTTCAGTTTTAAATATTATTACATTACATGCCAATAATGTATACAATAATTCTACTCAACTATAACAAATTAACCTTGTTTCTCTTGCTTCCAAATAAGGTTACCAATTCAACCGTATAATTTAATATAATTTCTAAGTTTCAACTCAAATATTAATTCAGTAGGTTTTGATTATCCAAAATATCCAAATATTCCATTTTTCAATAGTTGAAACTACATGTCAAAAAACAACAAAATTCACAAGAATATTTCAACTTGATGAACAAATATCCTAATTATTCATTTTATTCTCTTTAATACACCATTATTAAACTAGTGTTTAGCCCATTAATTCAATCAACAATAATTAGCCAATGCTTCTAAAATGACTAAATACAACAAATCAACAATAAATGATAATAATTAAATATTGCCATTTCACAAATCAAACACATTACAAATAAATATAATAGTTATAAAAAAATTACTCCTTTATATATATCATATAATATTAGGAAAAATAATTTCATTTCAAAACTTATATAAAACATTTTTATAACACTAACAAATACGCGCTCTCTTATATACACTCAGACAACTCATTCTAGGGTATTACTACCCTATCTCTAATGAGTTAACCCCAACAAGCTAAGGTATGTCTAAACCAAAACTCTAATACCAACTGTAACAGCCCACCTTTTTGGATGATTTAAGTGGACAATAAACCACACATGTCTAATTCAAACCATTCAAAATGGAGGATTGTTAATGGGCTAAATAAGAAAATAATAGAAAAGAAAGAAAAAAAACAAAACACAGAATCTCGTAGCGGAATGACCAAATATAATAATCAAATAAACAGTTCATGAAGCTGTTTTACAAATGACATTTGATTATTCAAATCAGAGTTATATATACATTAGAAAATAATAATAATAATAATAATAATAATAATGCAGCGGAACACAATAAGCAGTGGAATAATAATAATAAATAGCAATAATATACTGAATATTCGTCTGCGTCCTCCATAAAATAAAATGGTCTTCAATACACTGAAAAAGCTCAGACTAACCCGGGCGTAATGAAAAGACAAAACATTCGAGTCAGAACTAATTTTTTTAATGTAAATCAAAATTAATCTAAAATAAACGTGAGTGCAATGGCTTCAGAGATGTTATGGGATTTTCCATCTCCTATTAAGTGTACTACGTGAATATAATTATTAAAAGATTTCAACTAGTTCGAGGTATCAATTTTTAACCACTTTAAAAAAATTCGAAGTTTAACTTAAACCTTTTTAATAATTCAATTCAAACACAAAATCCAAATTCAAGAACTTATATATATATATATATATCATTTCAACCAGTACCAAAAATTAAATTTAACCAACATAAGAAATTTTAGAAGTTGTGAGTGAGTCAAAATACTCACCTTTGAATTTAAATCCAATTTAAGCTCAAAATTCAAAAAGTCTCAGAATTTGTCCAAACTAGCATCAAAATGTCTGGAATTTCAATATAATCCCAACACAAGAAACCACGCTTGAATCGGACTTCGTATGTAAAAGTTACGTAGGTTAGAGCATTAAATGTTTTAAATTAAAAAATACATAAAACAAATAAAGTAATTTGTTACCAAAATGCCACGTAAGCACCGAAAGGTCAAACCGGCAGCTAGTACAAAACCCTAACTCACATACGCGACCGCTACAATGTCGATCACACAAATGCACGAGGCCTGCAACCTCGCCACCACTGGCCGCCACCTCCCATATGTCTCACCTAGTACGCACGGCCACGCGCCATCACATGATAACTGCCTCAACCACTACCATGAAGCAAAGCCCTAGAAAGAATTTCTACCGTCGACCCAACCATCAATATGCCAAACAACCCACGCCAATGAACTCCCCTCCGCTCTCTCTAAAGAACGGTACCTTCAAATTGACGATCGGGCGAAGTTGATTGCGAATCGATGAATGGAAGCGATATATTCTTCAATTTCTGGAAAAATAGTGGTTCAAATTAGAAAACGAATTACAAATCTAAGATGTGCTCGTCGAGGGCTTCAAATTGATATATAATTCGATATAGTTTGAGGAGCTTGATTTTCGATTTGATTTTTGATTTGGATTTGCAGTTTGGGAATTAGGTTTTGTATGCCATTGGAATGAGGAGCTGAGAAAGAAATATACGTATAGACAAATATAAATAAGAAATAGCATAGGGTTTATAACGATCTGTTTACATACAAAGTTGAAAACAGAAAGAATGGACCAGATTGATTGAATGATAAACGATCCAAAAAGTCCGTTTCGACTACAGAACGAAAATGGGTCAACCCATATATCAAAACAGATGTTTTCGGTAATTTTAAATTCAATGGAATAGCTTTCAAGTCCTAATTGCATCGTATGAACAATTGATGTTAAAATCAGCTTACTTCAAATTGATTTTAATTGATTTCAATTAAATTGATTTCTAAGCGTTTCGAGTCCATACGATCAAAGTCAAGTCCAATCGCTACAAAACTTGAAATCCTATAATAATTCACCATTACGGATTCGATAAAACTAGTTTCGTTGAGATCCGAGATAGTTGCCAAAATGGCTATATTTCAGTTAATTAAGCAAATTAATATAAACCAATTTCACCATTTTTGATCATTTAGGCACTTACAATGAATTAATACATATTTATATAACAATTCAATGTTGGTTACTACATTAATTACAGTGTCAATTTCATTGTAATTTAATTCAGTTAATTATAATTAATTCCAATAATTGATTTGATTCAACTTCTATCTCTATACTAAATCCCCTATTAATCTATAGCACAGTTACCATCTGTTTTACATTTCATTACATTAGTATATTCCAATTTCCATCTTTTATACGTATTAGCTATTATATTTCTGTAACGACCCACTATTTTGCATCATTCAAATTCGACAATAAATTAAAACATGTCAAACTTGAATAGTTCAAAACAATAGATTGTAATAAAAATTGGAGCAAATGAAATCAAATCACAGAATCACAGACATAGAAATCAGAATACTCGTAGCGGAATTAAAATACTATAGAGTTTCATGAAGCCACTATCACATAGTCTCAAAATAAGTATAAATTACATAGTCTTAAAACCAATACAGTTTGAAACAACCACAAAAAATCCCAAATTTATTTGTCTCAATTACATAGGCTAAGATAAAAGACTGAATAGAAAATAGACAACAGCTCGATAAAGATGATCTTCAGAACTCCTAGCTCTAGGAAAAGAAGTCTGAACTGATACTCAGGCTGACCCGAGCATAAAATGAAACATAAACACTCGAGTCGGGACATACGTACATACTTATACAGTGTAAGATAATTCAAGTTAACTGTAATATAAAGGAAAGTAACTTAAAGGATGCTTGGGACCGCCCATCCTCTAAGGATCTGTTAAACTATTTACTATGTAGTAATACTCCGCTATTATAATAGTATCTATATTAAAATAAACTTACTTTAAAATAGCGTTAAGGAGTGACCTAATATTCCCCTTAACACGTAATAGTGCCAATAGTCTATACAGTACCGTAATACCTCCTGACCGGGAGGCTACCAGAGGATACTCCATAGGTACGACACAAATCAAACTCGTATAAGGCTCGCTAGGGTAGGTGACACGACACAACTAGGCAATGCCAGGGTAGATATACCAATTATGCATCCGGACCGGTGGTAACGCGTAGCTGCTACTACCGCCCACCTCGAACAACACTCCAAAAATCAAAGGTGTGCACCAAACAATCACAAAGTAATAGAATAGCATACGAAGAAGTGCGTTCGATCAAAGGTGCTACCTCATTAGCCCGAGAACCGCTCCTATTTTAGCCACCTTATGCCAACTCACGGGAGTCGGGTCCATGTACATACCTCAACAGAACGTCGCCACCATCCTACTTCATTCTGGAATCTCCACCGCGTATACGGTTGTCAAAGTGGTTTTCGGTATCGACAGAGAGTATGCCTATATCCGATCCCGGTCTCTTTAAAAACCAACGTTATTATTACCCGTGGTTATAAATTCCAAAAATAGTTTATATTTCAATCAAAATAATTCATTTTAAACTATTTAAAGGTGAAGTTATTATTCTTACAAAATCCAATATAAAACCCAAAGGTTTAGCCTTATTTCATTTGCATCAACTACAGCACTTGCAAAGTGCGGTAATTTCCTTTTCAACAGATTTAAGTAAATTTAATTTCAGGCTTCAATATAATTTCAGCAATAATTAATCTTTGATTTAAACCAATTTATAAAATCATATTTTCCACTTTGAAATAGTCATTTAAATTACCCCCCCTAATTTATGATTTTTATAAGGTAAATTTCACAAATAAATATCAAACTTCTCAAGGCTTCGCTTATTAAAGTTAAATGCAAAATTTTATTTTCTTTGTATTCAAATTTACCTTAACCATTAGGTTTAATTACCATTTAAAAATATAACTTATTTTCCAATTTATCTCTTAACTTACCCTTTCTTAAACCAAACTTCACTTTCTAAGTTTAGTTATATTCCGAGTTTCATTTTTATGTATTTTTTATTTAACTATTAATTCATAGAAAATGTAAACAACACCTTATTAATTTTTTTAAAATTCAAATTTATATCATATTTATTATATTTTATTTACTTAACTTGAATTCCATTCCTTTACAAAAATCCAAATTCCAAAATAAATTTATACTTCAATTTCTAACTTAACCATTCATTTATTTACATATTTAACTTGTCCAAAATCATTATACCTTATAAAATCATTTTTATTCCAATTTTAAACAAAATATTATAATATACAAATTTAAATTATTTAATACTTCCAGAAAAATGTATATATAATAACCACAGGTCTGTATAATATTTTCTAACCTAGGTCAAGTGAAACGGATAATATATCATTTCAATCCGCGGTTTACAAAGGAAAATCCGGGTTCAATCATTTCAAACCCGCAATCCCAAGTTAAATAAATAAATAAATATCGTTCAGGCCTATCATTTCAGTCCAGAATGATTCTACTCTACAGGGGACTTGCAGTGTGGTAAACAGTAATAATTAAACAATATAACATCATAAAATATAACAACATATAATATAACGGATGATGTGTCAATTTTATAACAGGGTTTTAACATCATAAATTTCTGTCACAGGCAAGTAAAATATACTGTAATTATTCTACAATTTCACTTGTTATTAATTTACAATTCTATATGCATGTTTGTCAAGCGTGAATACTCACCTCTACGATGCTGGAGTTTTGATACAAAATAACGATATCCACATCGAAAAAAGCGTACAGAAGGCACGATTAATTTTTAGAGGTGACGATGACCAGATTCAATCTTGAAACAATTATAAATCAAATCTAAGTATGAAAATTCACATTCGAACATATCAAAATTTAATAAAGCACAGGAACAAAATCGAATAAGATGATATGAACCAAAGTGGCTCAACCACTCCACCATACGCCTCAACCAACCCTTCACATGGTCGGCCCTGATCCAATCTTTGAGCTGAAAACACATGCATCCATTTACAGTAGTGGGAAGTCTAAGATATAAGCTGCGTTCAAAATGCAAAGGTGGTGAATAAATCTTGGTTCAAGGGTTTGGTCCAAATGCATCAAAGATGCTCGGCCTGTACACAGTCACGGTCTGACATGCACGCATGTGCGCAAGGGCTGTGAGGCGTTGAAAAGCAATTGCTAAGTGCAACAACACTATGGGTTCAAATGAATTGTTCTAAACATCAGGGGCTCGACAATGCACCGATTTATTTCCAAGTGATGAATCATCATCAGAATTTCGGTCAGACCCATAGGGAGGGGAGGAGGCCGTACTGGCGGCGGAGAAGTGGATGTAGGCTATTCGTTGGGGAATGTGGAGTAGCCGAGCACAAAGTGGATAGATAAATGGAAATAAAAGAATAAAAAGCAAGGAGAAAAAGAAAAAATAGAAGCAATGGCCATTACCTGAAGCTGAAGCTCACGCTAGAAAGAAGAAGACTGAAACCAAAATGAGATGTAAAGCAAATTTGGTACGTGGGTTTTGTATTTATTTGGGAAACCTCGGGTTGATAAAGTGGGAAGGCATAAATTATGGCATGCGAATTTTAAGGCAAGGAAGAATGGAATTTAGTGAACATGTTTTATAATTAAAAAGAAGTAATTGCGTTGATTTTAGTGGGAGAGAGAAAACGGTAAGAAATAATAAAATTCTGAATGGTAGAGAAATTAATGGATTTCATTCCTATTAAAACAAAAGTGCAAAAGGAAAGTGTAGAAAGTTTACACGTGAATTCAAGGCAAGATTTAAATGAAATTGAACGGCTAGGGGATTCATTTCTTTCCCACTTGGAAATGCACGGCTACTGATTTGATTTATTTATATAGCTAAGGTAAGAAACGTTAGAATGCGTATAACCGATGCGATAATTTAAACGAAATGTACGCCCAAATTTATAACAAAAGTAACGTATTTAAATTTATATGTTTCTTATTTATTTAGTAAGTATACTCTAAAGAATATTTCATCAAATAACGTACCATTAACACCAACTAAATTAAACAAAACAAATATAAACGTACCAATTAAAACATGAAATTAATTAGCTTATTTATACACTATTAATTACTTAATTAAAAATTTGATTTGTTTACATTTGTTTGATTTATTTATCATTTAACTAAGAAATTGATGTATATACGTATAAAGAAACGTAAAATTTATTTCCCTTTTTACACAATATTTATTACCTAATTTAAAAAGTATATAACCATTATAAGTAAAACAATCGCGAAATAAATGTTGAATATATATATATATATATATATATATATATATATATACACTTCATACAAAAGATTTGCAGTTATAATTTTGAATTTAAAATTTCAATTAGCGTTAAACTATAACCAAAAATCAAAATTACAGAAATTGCTTATATTTATTAAAATTTGGGCAATAGTTTATAATCAGTTTAAAAAAATTCAAACCTTCAAATAATAAAACCCCAAAGTTTTTAAATAAAAAGAACTAAACTATTTGTTAAAATTTTTGGGCTTTTACACTCTCCCCCACTCAAAACTTTTTATCCTCGAAAAGGGACGAAAGAAGGGAAAACAAAGGAAAATAAGATAGTAGAGCAAAGTACCTGAAACAAATAATTCCAGATTCGAAGCACGTATGCTCTCCTCCGTCTCCCAGGTGCAATCCCATTCATCAGTGCTCCACTGCACTTTGACCAGGCAGACAGACTTCCTTCTAAGCTGTTTCGTACCTCAATCGACGATATGAAGTGGCTTCCTCTCAATAGTCAGATTAGGCTCGTTATCCAAACTATCAAGAGCAGAAGGCTGGATAATAAGAGATGGATCATGCAAGCAGCGATGAAGGTGTGATACATGGAATACATTATGTACTCCATTGAATTTCTCGGGCAAATCCAGTCAATAAGCAAGAGACCCATTCCTTTCCAAGATGCGGAATGGACCGATGAACCTAGAAGCAAGCTTCCCTCTACGCCCAAACCGAACCACGTTCCTTAAGAGAGAGACCTTAAGAAAAACTAAATCACCAACAGCAAATTCGAAACTCCTTCTACGACAACCAGCGTACTTCTTCTGCCTATCCTAAGCAATCCTTAACCCCCTCTTAATCTCCTCAACCTTCTCCGAAGCTTCCAAAATCATCTCAGGACCAAGGACCAAGCGATTACCGGATTCAATCCAGCAAGATGGAGATCTACAAGGTCGTCCGTAAAGAGCAGCAAATGGGGACATCTTAAGACTATCCTGATAACTATTGTTATAGGTGAATTCCACAAGATGGAGGTGATCTTCCCAAGATCCTCCATAATCCAAAATACAAGCACGGAGAAGATCCTCTAGAATCTGATTTACTCTCTCCGTTTGACTGTCGGTCTACGGATGGTAAGCAGTGCTCAGATTCAGACGAGTACCCAAGGATTCTTGGAAAGCTTTCCAAAACTGGCTAGTGAAGATAAGGTCTCGATCACAAACAATGCTAAGAGGAACCCCATGAAGGTGAACAATTTCCCTCATATAAATCTCAGATAAGCCCGAAGCCGAACGGGTAGACTTGATCGAAATAAAATGAGCGAACTTGGTCAGTCTATCCACGATAACCCAGATGCTCTCATTTCCACTTCTAGATATCGGTAACCCATCGATGAATTCCATAGAAACTTGCTCCCACTTCCAATCGGGAATCTCAAGAGGCTGCAACAAACCCGGGGTCTCCTGATGATCCGCCTTGACTTGCTGACAAGTCGCACACCTACTAACAAAGATAGAGACATCGTGCTTCATACCCCTCCACCAATAAAGCTTCTTTAAATCCTGATACATCTTCGCTACACCAGGATGAATGGAAAGTCTGGATTGATGATGTTCCCAAAGTAACTCCTGCCTCAATCCATCAACATTCGGGACACAAATCCGGTTATTAATCCTCAAAATCCCTCTATCATCAATCTGAGCTCCACTTCCATCAAAATTTCTACCACCTCTGCTATGAACATTCTCCTTCATACTTCTAAGCATCACATCCTCATCCTGCTTGGCATTGATCCGGTCCAAAAGAGGAGAAGAAACAACAAACTGGCACAACAAGGACTACTTCCTACTCAACGCATCCGCCACAACATTTTCTTTCCGAGGGGTATAGTTAATGTCAAGATCATAAGAGAAACTCAAGCCATCGAACTTAATGCTGATTCAAATCCTTCTGGGTGAAGATATACTTCAAAGACTGATGATCAGTGAAAAGGTCAAACTTACACCCAAAAGCTGATGTCTCCAAAGCTTCAATGCAAAGACAACGACAAGCAATCCCAGATCATGAGCAGCATAATTAGCCTCATGGGTCTTCAACTGACGACTAGCATAGGAAATCACCTTCCCATCTTGCATCAATACCGCTCCCAAACCCTCACGACAAGCATCGGTGAATACCGTTAATCCCTCATTTCCATTCGAAACGGTAAGCACTGGTGCGGAAGTAAGCTTATTATTTAACTCTTGGGATGCCGCTTTACACTTGTCATCCCAAATATACTTAGCATTCTTTCGAGTTAGAGCAGTGAGAGGTGAGAAATCCAAGCAAAGTTCTCAATGAACCTCTGACAGTAACCGACAAGGCCTAGAAATCTGCGAATATCAGTTGGAGTCTTAGGAGTTTCCCAATCCTGTAACAGAGTAGGGAGAAATAAGGACCCCAGAAAAGATAAAGTGCTTAATTTAGAAGAGGAAGAAGGGAAAGACTTACTTTGGTCGCAGCGATCTTGACTGGATCAACAGAAACTCCATCCCTAGAAACAATATGTCCGAGAAATCAGACTTCCTCTTTCCAGAAATGGCATTTCGAGAACTTAGCCTTCAATTGATGATTTCGAAGAGTCTATAGAACATATCTCAAATGGGACTTATGCTCTTCCTCTGACTTGGAGAACACAAGGATATCATCAATAAAGACTAGAAAATTTTTATTGAGCACATCGCAAAAGACATGATTCATCAAGTCGACAAAGAAAGCGGGAGCGTTAGTCAACCCAAAAGGCATAACCAACCATTCAAAGAAACCATTCTCAGTACGGAAAGCAGTTTTGGGAATGCTCTCCTCAGCAACTCTAAATTGGTGAAAACATGTGGCCAAATCTAACTGAGAGATAATAGTAGCTCCATAGAGTTGATCAAACATATCATTTATGCAGGGCATAGGATATCTGTTTTTCATGGTGAGCTTGTTCATCTCCCTATAATCAACACACATCTGGAGAGAACCATCAGACTTCGTGACAAAAACTACGGCTGCTCCCCATTCTGAAAAACTAGGTTTGATCAGACCTTTAGAGGATAAGTCCTGAATTTGATTCCTTAATTCGATCTTCTCTCGGGGTGCCATTCTTCTGGGTGGCAGAACTACAGGTCGGGTTCTAGGAATGAGATCGATACGAAAATCAATTTCTCGCTTCGGAGGTAGAGAAATGACTTCACCATGTACGTCAGGAAATAGTTTGACTACAGGAGTCGAATTGATATCACCAGGGAAAGTATCAAGGGAATAAATGAAGCTACTAGCGAAGTCCTGGGGAAAACTACACTGGATCTCTAATGAATTACCAAAATCATCTTTAAGGGAAACAGTTCGAGAACTACACGAGATATAGGCATCATGCCTATCCAACCAATCACCCCCAAGTTATAGGCCAAAAGCGTCAAACCCCAAAACATAGAAATCACCAGTGAAACAGTGATCGAGATATATAAGCTTCACTTGCTTACAAATCCTATGAAGATTTGCAGGACCACCAATGGGATCCAAAACACATAAAGGCACAGAAGCAAATTCGGGCAAAATACGATGCTCGAATTTATTACAAAGGTCCAAAGAAATGAAGCTATGGGAAGCTCCAGTATCGAATAAAACACGAACAGGAGATTTAAACAAAGTAAAAGAACCTTGAAGTGTACCTTGAGAGTCACTAGGAGCAGGAGCGGGTGCTGGTGCAGGCTATGGAGCTGGGAAGGATGCAGAAGTTACAGCAAAAATCCCTGATGCCTTGCCTTTCTTCTGAGTAGGGCAGTCTCTCTTGAAATGTCCCGGCTGAAGGAAAATGTGGCAGATGTCTCGTCTGGCCAACTGAGCTGGAGGAGGGATCACAGCACCCAAGGTAGGACAACTATTAGTGTAGTGTCCTTTCTGGTTGCATCTATGGAAAGTAATGGCAGATAGGTCTACAGGATGCCTATAAGATGGCGAAGACGATCCTAAACCCGGGGTCTTGTTCCAGTTCTTCTTATGACGGTAGAAGTTGGACTTCCTTTTCTTAGAACTACCAGAAGACTGAGATGGGGCAGACTGGGCCGCTGGAGGGTTCCTAGAGGTGGGATTCTCATATCTGATAGCCATGTCCATCAGAACGGTGAATGTACCATGCACGTGGGTAATGAGGCGATTGCAGTACTCGGGGTGTGCACCAACAATAAACTTCTCGTTTTTCTTCAGATGAGTATCTATCAGATTAAGGACATATTGCGATAGCTCATTAAATTTCCTCTCATATTCGGTAAAGGACATATCGCCCTGCTTCAAATCTATGAATTCCCGATATAGTTGAGACTTGCCTGCTTCGGGCATCCATTTCGTAAGAAAAGCATCCCTAAAGCACGATAAGAGATATAAGACATATTTCAAAAGGGAGGAAACCGAGCCATACTTGGTCAACCGAAGAAGATACCTAAATTGTTCCCAAGTGATGCCAGCCTCAGTGGTGTGAGCTATAACAGACAGCCACCAGTCCAAAGCTGCTCCTTTTGATTGCCACGCTGCCAGCTGATGCTGCTGGGCATTCGTGATCTCACGACCGTAGAAAATTCTCTCCAAATCTCTCAACCACTGCTGAGCTTCAAATATGCTCTCAGAACCTATGAACTTGGTGCCACCAAGCTCGGTATATTCCTTGCAAAGCTTAATAAACCTAACTGGGGCAGCACCTCGTCCCCTACCTCTGGCATTTCCTCGATTCATCCTGAGAAAGCAAGAATGAACTTAAGGACAGAGGGAAAAATAGAGCTCAAGATAGATTAGATAACTAAAGTTCAACTAGTGTAGACTTTAAACAAAGGACCAAATTTCAAAGGGTGGAGAAAAGAAAAGAAGTAGTTGGAAAATCTGATTTCAAAACAAGAAAATTTTATATCCAAAATACTTCTTTAAAAATCCTTTAAAATCATTTTATACTTAAAAATACGTTCTCTCATAAGGAAAGGATTCTAAGATTTGACTTAACTCATTCTAGGGTATTTCTACCCTATCTCTAATGAGTTTTTGCTCCTCGGGCTATGGTTTTCCTAAAAACCAAAGCTCTAATACCAAGTGTAACGACCCACTTTTTTGCACCATTCAAATTCGACAATAAATTAAAACATGTCAAACTTGAATAGTTCAAAACAATATATTGTAACAAAAATTGGAGCAAATGAAATCAAATCATAGAATCATAGACACAGAAATCAGAATACTTGCAGCGGAATTAAAATACTATAGTGGTTCATGAAGCCACTATCACATAGTCTCAGAATAAGTATAAATTACATAGTCTTAAAACCAATACAGTTTGAAACAACCACAGAAAATCCCAAATTTATTTGTCTCAGTCACATAGGCTAAAATAAAAGACTGAATAGAAAATAGATAGCAGCTCGATAAAGATGATCTTCAGAAGTCATAGCTCCGGGAAAAGAAGTCCGAACTGATACTTAGGCTGACCCGAGCATAAAATAAAACATAAACACTCGATTCAGGACATATATACTTATACAGTGTAAGCTAATTCAGGTGAACTGTAATATAAAGGCAAGTAACTTAAAGGATGCTTGGGACCACCCATCCTCTAAGGATCCGTTAAACTATTTACTATGTAGTAATACTTCGCTATTATAATTGTGTCTATATTAAAATAAACTTACATTAAAATAGCGTTAAGGAGTGACCCAATATTCCCCTTAACACGTAATAGTGCTAATAGTCTGTACAGTACCATAATACCTCCTGATCGGGAGGCTACCAGAGGATACTCCATAGGTACGACACAAATCAAACTCGTACAAGGCTCGCTAGTGTAGGTGACACGGAAAAACTAGGCAATGCCAAGGTAGATATACCAATTACGCATCCGGACTGGTGGTAACACGTAGCTGCTACTACCGCCCACCTCGAACAACACTTCAAAAATCAAAGGTGCGCACCAAACAATCACAAAGTAATAGAATGGCATACGAAGAAGTGCGTTCGATCAAAGGTGCTACTTCATTAGCCCGAGAATCGCTCTTGTTTTAGCCACCTTATGCCAACTCACGGGAGTCGGGTCCACAAACATACCACAACAGAACGTCGCCACCATCCTACTTCATTCTGGAATCTCCACCGCGTACACGGTTGTCAAAGTGGTTTTCGGTATCGATAGAGAATATGCCCATATCCGATCCCGGTCTCTTTAACAACCAACATTATTATTACCCGTGGTTATAAATTCCAAAAATAGTTTATATTTCAATCAAAATACTTCATTTTAAACTATTTAAAGGTGAAGTTATTATTCTTACAAAATCCAATATAAAACCCAAAGGTTTATCCTTAGTTCATTTGCATCAACTACAACACTTGCAAAGTGCGGTAATTTCCTTTTCAACAGATTTAAGTAAATTTAATTTCAAGCTTAAATATAATTTCAACAATAATTAATCTTTTATTTAAACCAATTTATAAAATCATATTTTCCACTTTGAAATAGTCATTTAAATCCCCGTCTAATTTATGATTTTTATAAGGTAAATTTCACAAATAAATATCAAACTTCTCAAGGCATCGCTTATTAAAGTCAAATGAATTTTTTTATTTTCTTTGTATTCAAATTTACTTTAACCATTAGGTTTAATTACCATTTGAACATATAACTTATTTTCCAATTTATCTCTTAACTTACCCTTTCTTAAACCAAACTTCACTTTCTAAGTTTAGTTATATTCCAAATTTCATTTTTATGTATTTCTTATTTAACCATTTAATTCATAGAAAATTTAAACAACACCTTATTAATTTATTTTAAATTCAAATTTATATCATATTTAACATATTTTATTTATTTAACTTGAATTCCATTCCTTTACAAAAATCCAAATTCCAAAATAAATTTATACTTCAATTTCTAACTTAACCATTCATTTTTTTACATATTTAACTTGTCCAAAATGACTATACCTTATAAAATCATTTTTATTCCAATTTTAAACAAAATATTATAATATACAAATTTAAAATATTTAATATTTCCATAAAAATGTATATATAATAACCACGGGTTTGTATAATATTTTCTAATCTAGGTCAAGTGATACGGATAATATATCATTTCAATCCGTAATTTACAAAGAAAAATCCGGGTTCTATAATTTCAAACCCGCAATCCCAAGTTAAATAAATAAATAAATAAATATCGTTCAGTCCTATCATTTCAGCCCAAAATGATTCTACTCTACAGAGGACTTGCAGTGTGATGAACAGTAATAATTAAACAGTATAACATCATAAAATATAACAACATATAATATAACGGATGATGTGTCGATTTTATAACAGGGTTTTAACATCATAAATTTCTGTCACAGGCAAGTAAAATACACTGTAATTATTCTACAATTTCACTTGTTATTATTTACAATTCTATAAGTATGTTTGTCAAGTGTGAATATTCACCTCTACGACGCTGGAGTTTTGATACAAAATAATGACATCCCCACCGAAAAAAGCGTACAAAAGGCACGATCAATTTTTAGAGGAGATGACGATCAGATTCAATCTTGAAATAATTATAAATCAAATCTAAGTATGAAAATTCACATTCGAACATATCAAAATTTAATAAAGCACAGCAACAAAATTGAATAAGATGATATGAACCAATGTGGCTCAACCACTCCACCATATGCCTCAGCCAACCCTTCGCATACTCGGCCCTGATCCAATCTTTGATCTGAAAATGCACGCATCCATTTACAGCAGTGGGAAGTTGAAGATATAGGCTGCGTTCAAAATGTAAAGGTGGAAAATCAATCTTGGTTCAAGAGTTTGGTCCAAATGCATCAAAGATGCTCGGCCTGTACACAGTCACGGTCTGACATGCACGAATGTGCGCAAGGGCTGTGAGGCGTTGAAAAGCAACAACACTATGGGTTCAAGTGAATGGTTCTAAACATCAGGGGCTCGGCAGTGCACTGATTTATTTCCAAGTGATGAATCATCATCAGAATTTCGGTCAGACCCATAGGGGGGAGGCCATACTGGCGCCGAAGAAGTGGATGTAGGCTGGTCGTCGGTGAATGTAGAGTAGCCGAGCATAAAGTGGATAGATAAATGGAAATAAAAGAAAACAAAGCAAGGAGAAAAGAAAAAAAAAGAAGCAATGGCCATTACCTGAAGCTGCTCAAGCTAGAAAGAAGAAGACTGAAACCAAAATGAGATGTAAAGGAAATTTGGTACGTGGGTTTTGTATTTATTGGGAAACCTCATGTTGATAAGTGGAAAGGCGTAAATCATGGCATGTGAATTTCAAGGAAAGGAATGATGGAATTTTGTGAACGTGTTTTATAATTAAAAATAAGTAATTGCGTTGATTTTAGTGGGAGAGAGAAAACGACAAGAAATAATAAAATTTTGAACGGTAGAGAAATTAATGGATTTCGTTCCTATTAAAACAGAAGAGAAAAAGGAAAGTGTAGAAAGTTTACACGTGAATTCAAGGCAAGCTTTAAATGAATTTGAACGGCTAGGGGATTCATTTCTTTCTCACTTGGAAATGCATGGCTACTGATTTGATTTATTTATATAGCTAAGGTAAGAGAATTTAAAATGCGTATAACCGATACAATAATTTAAACGAAATATACGCCCAAATTTATAACAAAAGTAACGTATTTAAATTTATACGTTTCTTATTTAGTAAATATACGCTAAAGAATATTTCATCAAATAACGTACCATTTAACGCCAACTAAATTAAACAAAACGGATATAAACGTTCCAATTAAAACGTGAAATTAATTAGCTTATTTATACACTATTTATTACTTAATTCAAAATTTGATTTGTTTACATTTGTTTGATTTATTTATCATTTAACTATGAAACTGGTGTATATACGTATAAAGAAACGTAAAATTTATTTCCCTTTTTACACAATATTTATTACCTAATTTAAAAAGTATATAACCTTTATAAGTAAAACAACCGCGAAATAAATGTTGAATATATATATACACACTTTATACAAAAGATTTGCAGTTAGAATTTTGAATTTAAAATTTCAATTAGCGTTAAACTATAACCAAAAATCAAAATTACAGAATTTGCTTATATTTATTAAAATTTGGGCAATAATTTATAATCAGTTTAAAAAAATTCAGACCTTCAAATAATAAAACCCCAAAGTTTTTAAATAAAAAGAATTAAAATATTTGTTAAAAATTTGGGGCTATTACAATTTCAATTTTATTGGATTTTTGTTAATTTTTGCACCATAATTAAAATTTAGAACCCCAAAATTTGTTTTTGTTTCATTCTTTTATATAAATCAATTATACCATTACGAATAAAATTAACATTTCTATTCATTTTATTATATTCACAAATTTCAGTTATTCTCTTAATTCCCATTAAGATAACATTTAATTTCATTATTTTTAATTGATTTCCAATTCAATTAAATAAACTAAATAAATAGATAACTTACAATAACTGTTACCGTTAAGTTTTAATTACATTATAAGTTTATTATTTACAAACAAATGTTATAGTTACCTACATAAAAACGATTTCTCTCAATTACTCTTAATTATATATTTCTTTATTAATTAATTCAATATTCACATTTGTTTTCCTATATTACATTTATAACCAAGTTAAACATTCACATTATTTTCAATTTGTTGGAGTTTCATCCAAGTTGTTAATAATTGACTTAGACTAACATTGTTACCTTTCATTCTACTTATTATTTGATTAATAAATCCCAAAGTTTTATTTCTTTAAATGTTTAATCACAGAATCTTATTAAAATAACTATTTTAAATTATCGAAAACTACGGGTCGTTACATCAGTACTAGTCTGAAAGGGAATGCTATTGGTACGGGTCCTAGCAAACAAAATCTAGTTGCGCACCTTATCCAAATCCCCCGATTTGAGCTTCTATCTATTGGTCACTTATTTACCCTATGTCCCAGCCTCACCTAACTACCGTGGGACCATCAGTCCTAATCTAAAAGGGTCCTGCCTTGCCTCACCTAATCTATTGTGAGACCATCATCCTAGTCTGAAAGGGAATGCTTTTGGTACATGCCCTATTTCTGTTCTTGCTTATTAACTTAGTGTAGGTTCTTAAAATAAGTCTTTTCTGTTATTTCTAATTATAACCTATGTTATAATTTGCTTATTAACTTAGTCAAAGTTTTAAAATAAGCCTTTCTATTCTTTCTAATTAATTATAACCTATGTTATAATTGTTACTCTTTTATTTTATCTTTTTAGTTATAACTACTAGTTGTAAACATGCTTGCAAATGTCTCAAATTTTGCCTATTTCAATCTATCTTCTTTTTATTACAGTTTTTCTTATTTTACATCTAATTTCTGTAAAATTAATGTTTTCTATTTTAATCCTTATTTGCGAATTATTCTCTTTTTTAATATTCTTATATTTTATTTGCACAAAAAGGAATTAAAAGAAACTAAAATTTATAGGCTAAATTCTAACGTATAAATGCAAATAACAGTATGTAACTGTAAATAATTTTAAATAACTGAATAAATAGCTGAATAAAAATAACTGAGTAAAATATACTGAAAAGAACTTTAAAAACTAGCTGCAAATAATTTATATAGAAATTGTCTCAAAATTGCAGAAAAACTACAACTGTTTAGAACCCTATTCTTTTAAATTACTTAGAAATCTAAAACAATTACTAAACACTCGCCTGTGGTCCTTAGTTCTAGTCCTTGGTCTTCCTTGATTCACTTCTAGAGCATAGAATGTTTTTCTCGAAAAGATTTCCTCCTCAGGAAAAATTTCTATTTAGAGTTTAGCCTCTGGCAATGAACCCAAATAGGAGAAAATCTGAATGAGAAAAATAGCTATGCCTTGGGTCTTATTTATAGTGTAGTTTGGGGATCTCAGACCATTGGATTTGAAGATTAAATCTGGTGCAACCATGTCATAGGCTCAATGGGAACCGTAGGATGGAAGCATGGACGCACAGGATTGGAGAGAAGTTAAAAAACACGTCATATACGAAGCTGGATAAAATGTCGTCTAAATGTATGGGTGGGTCGACCTTGGTGTCGACCCATGCATGCTAGGGGTCGACCTATAGGTTGGCCTAGCAATGGTGAGAGTTGACCCTAGGGTCGACTTGACCTTGTGTGCATATATATATATATATATATATATATATATATATATATTCGTTTTTTGTTTATTTTGTATCTTCTTCGTTTTAGCTCGGATTCTGACAAACTATAAATGGAAATTGACTAGAAAATTACCATGGACACAATGGTGTAACTCACGTAGTTCAATTTTGATAATTTCACAACTTATTTTATTATTTAATTAATTTGTTAATTCATTGTTATAACTTAAAATTCAAGTTGTTCATTCACCCCTCCTAAAAGGATTTCGTCCCCGAAATCTCTAAGGACTAAAGAATGAAATAAATATTTTCATCCAAATTCTACAACCATATATTCAACCATCATCCATTACATCCATTGTCTTTAAGATGTCTAATAGAATTTATGTTATATGCGATAGTGTAGTGTCAATGTCTTTAACTAATGTAAAAGATTAGATGGTCTACTGATTCTGTCAACCTCCTTTTTATGCAATCATGTCTGTGCCATGTATCCAAATGAATGCAAATTTCATAATGATAACTGATAGTTCTATATGCGTGCTATAATCATCATCCATTTATAGCAACCGTTGAAATAAAAAAATGCAAATGCGCACACATCCATATGCATATGCTTTAGTGACCTAGTTAGGTCGATCCCTAGGAGATAATGGTGCATAGTGTATATATATGCGTCCATTAGCATCCACTAGCAAACACTTACAACCACTAGCTTCCATCATAAATAACATGTTCTAGTAACATGTTTACATTCAGTCCTACCATCCGTACGTTAAATCCTAAGATCTGCCCTCCCAAAGGATACAAAGGAAAGAACCTATTCAAAACTGAAGAAGGAAATAGAAAATTCGAGGCATACCATCGAAGAGATACAGATAAGAGATATATATTTTCTCCTCAGCCTCCCACGTAGCGTCCTCAATATTATCTTCTTACTATACCTTAACCAATATGACTCCCTTATTCCTAAGCTTCTTGATATCACGTCCAACGATCTTGGTAGGAATGCGACTAACCGATGCTTCTCTCCCCATTTAATTTCCTCGAGTTGATTAGGTTCCATTACCTCTGGTGAATTTGTAAGCACTTTCTCAAGTGGAAAACATGAAAAACATCATGAACTTCTATGAGTCTCTCCGGTAGCTTTATCCGATACACCATCCTCCCTACCCTTTCCACGATGGGGAACAGTCCTACGAATCTGGGAGCAAGTTTCCACTTAATCCAAATCTTGCTACCTTTCTAAGGAGATACCTTAAGGAAAACCAAGTCACGTACTTAAAACTCAATATCTCTTCTCCGCTTATCTGCATAAGATTTCTGCATATCTTGGGCCATCTTCATTATCCTCCAAATCTATTCAATCTTTTCTAAAGTTTCCCTAATCATGTCAAGACAAAGTAGCAATCTCTCTGTAGACTCCAATCAACATGAAGGTGACTTGCACGAGCTTCCATAAAGGGTTCAAAAGGTGCCATCCTGATGCTAGCCTGAAAACTATTATTATATGTGAATTCTACTAAAGGAAGATGCTACTCCCAAGTTCTTCCAAAATCAAGAATGCACATCCTCAACAAATCCTGAAGAACTATGTTAACTCTCTCAGTTTGGCCGTCCGTCTGAGCGTGAATGGCCATACTCAATATAAACTGCGTTTCTAAAGCCTCGTCCAAGCTTCTGCAAAACTCGCTAGTAAAGATAGGGTCTCTATCGCTCACTATGCTTAAGGGAACCCCATGAAGTCGGACTATCCCACGAACGTATAAGGATGCCAAATAAGGTGTTGTCCTCTTACGCTTGACTAGAATGAAGTGGGCACTCTTATTCAAATGATCTACAATCATCGAAATACTGGTACTCCCCTTCCTAGATCGAGGTAAACCATCTATGAAGTCCATCGAAACACTATCCCACTTCCATTCGGGTATATCCCATGGTTGAAGCAATCATCAGGCTTTTGCTGCTTTGCCTTAACTATTTGGCATACTAGACACTTAGCCATGAACTCCACTACATCCTTCTTCATGCCCCTCCAATAAAACACTCTCTTCATGACCCTATACATCGTATCACCACCCGGATGGATAGTCATCTGAGAATGGTGTGCTTCTGCTACAACTTCTCTCATCAAATCACCAGTGCGGGGGATACAAAGTCTATCATCTCTCCTTAGCCACCCTTTACCATCTATGGAATAACATTGGAGATGCCTAGAGACCTCTCCTCTGCTAATCCTATCTAGAATATCTATAAGCTCTTAATCCTCTTACTGCCTTTAGCCAATTTGATCTATGAGGGTAAGCTTAACCTTAAGTGCTGCCAACAATCCAGGGCTAATGTCCGTAGAAGGCTTAAAATCAAAGGTAGAAATAAACTCTAGGCTTTTCCACTCTACGAACATTGGACTAAGGGTTGCTCTCTTCCTACTTATCAAATTCGCAACCAAATTTCCTTTACCAAAAATGTAAGCTATCTTAAAGTCATATGATGCTAGAAACTCCATCCAACGCTACTGCCTCAAGTTTAAATCCTTTTGTGAGAATAGGTACTTCAATGATTTATGGTCAGTGAAATTCTCAAACCTCTCTCCTACAAAGTAATGTCTCTAAGACTTGAGCGTGAAAACAATAGCAGCTAACTCCAAAACATAGGTCGGATAGTTCTTCTCATGAGTCCTCAACTGTCTTCTTTCATAGCATACTACCCTTCCTTCTAGCATCAACACTGCCCCAAGACCCATCCAACATGCATCAGTTTATATTGTTAAAGGCTTAGGTCCATAGGGTAAAACTAGCACTGGTGCACTAGTAAGGGCCCACTTTAGCATTGTAAAGGAGTCCTCACAATCTACGTCCCACATGAATGTCACATTCTTATTAGTGAGGCGAGTAAGCGTTGATGAAATCTTAGCAAAATCTCTAATAAACTTCCTATAGTAACAAGCTAAACCTAGGAAGCTTTGAACTTCGGTAGCATTCTTGGGGGCCTTCCAATGTTGTACTGCTACTATCTTAGCGGGATCGACAGCTAGACCCTCTCTTGACACTACATGTCCTAAGAAACGCACCTCCTTATGCCAAAAGTGACACTTCGAGAACTTTGCCTTCAACTGATGAACACAAAGTGTACGAAGAACCTCCTCAAGATGAATAGCATGCTCTACCATACTCTTGGAAAACACCAAAATTTCATCCATAAATACTACAACGAACTTATCTAGGATATCTCCAAAAAAATGGCTCATCAAATCTACAAAATAGGCTGGGGCATTAGTCAGTCCAAACGACATAACCAAACACTCAAAGAATCCATCGGGTGTCCTAGTTGCTGTCTTGTCGATGCTATCGTCAACGACCCTAAGCTGATGAAATCCAGTAGCTAAGTCAAGTTGGAAAAATACCGATGATCCAACCAACTGATCGAAAAGATCATCTATCCTACGAAGTGGGTAATGGTTCTTCTTTGTGAGCTTATTCAACTCTCTATAGTCTACGTAAAGTCGAAGGGATCCATCCACCTTCATAGCGAAGACGACTGGTGCTCCCGCCTTAGATATGCTCCGTCTGATGATGCCTTTCTCCAATAGCTCATCGATCTGCTTGCTTAACTCTTTCATCTCCCTAGGATCCATATATCTCATAGGAAATGCAACTGGCTTAAAATTATCATTTTGATAGATCCGAAAGTCAATCTCTCTCTTAGGGGGTAGTCCCCTAACCTCCTCAAAAACGATTGAGAAATCTCTAACGATTGGAACAGAATCTAACTCTCTTAGTGATGACTTAAGGGAATAAAGGAAGGTTAACATGGCTGACCCCTGTGGGTCGCAAGATACCTCGAGAGTCCTTCCGCTGCATGTCTCTGGTCTGACGACTCTCCTCTCGCAGTCTAATATCGCTCCATAAGTGGATAGCCAATCCATCCCTAAAATCATCCCATATCCTGAAAATCCCAATACATAAGCGTCGCAATCAAACTCTATTCCCAATATAAAAATTTTCAAACCGCTACAAATCATGGATAAATGTGTTGATCCTCCTATGGGGTTTGAAACAACTATAGGGTCTACTACTAGAGAAATATCTAAGTGTAAACAGTCAACAAAGGAATTGGAAAATGAAAGAATGCGATGCTCCGGAATCAAAAAGAGTCCGAATAGTAAAATTCGAAATTGATATGAAACCTTCTACAATGACTTTCGTACATCGATCCGGTCCACTACTAGAAGGTGTTGTATCTTCCTATACTTATGCTGTAGCTGCGCCTGCTCTCTACATCGTCTTCTGAGGACATGCTCTACTAAGATGACTAGGCTACCCATAGTTGTAACACCTCCCCTTCATTGTGTCCTTCTTACAGTCCTTTGTGAAGTGACCAACAAATCCACAAATATTACATTTTTCACCTTTCTCGAAATCCAAACCAACCAATGTCTCTGCCTTCCATCTCTATAATCTCCCACCAGTAAGAAGCTACTCCTTTCAGCTGCCAAAATGCAAGCTGAACTCTCTGGCGGTCCTCTAACCCAGTTAAAATATATGCTCTGATTCTTCAACCAAGCTCGTGCCTCCATGAAATCCTCTGTGCCAAAAAATGTCTTGCCTCCTAGATTAGTGAAGTCCTTATGTTGCTTAGAAAAATTGGCTACTACAGGTGGACTAATGGGATATCTACCCACCGGTGCTGGATTAGGCACTTGCTCTCGCACCTTTGGTGTTGTAGCTTGGAGGTAGCTACGGAACCAGCCCGAGACTTGTAAACCCTCTAGAAGATTTGGGGCATCCTTCATTCTCTGCAAAGAAGAGAAAATTTAGGCTCGAAAGAATCGAAAGAAGGTTGAACTGGACTTTGAGGGGATTTTTATAAATACACTCTTTTATGCTTGAAAACTATTTTTGTGACTTACTTTCTGGAAAAATACTTTTAAAACATATTATCTTTGAAAATTAATTTACCATTTAATACAAGTTTTTAGGAATCCTGTAACCTTAGGACTGATACCAAGTGAAACACCTCAAATCCGTTAGTATACCCAAAAAGGGCATACTAAAAGATATGGTGCGTTATACGTATAGATAAAGCATCACAGAGACTAAGATTCAAAAGACAAATAAATAATAATAATAATAATAGTGGAAACGTTTAAAATACTTAGCACTACTTCATCAAATCAGTCATAAAAAACAAAATACATATGATTCGTGAAAATACAATCTCAGTCACATCATCAGAGTACATAAAAATCATCCCTCTCATAAAGTACCAGTATATCCATAGTCAAATGGAAAGAAAACTGAAAGGAAGAAGAATACATGAAGAATGAGAAAGCTTTGCAAATGGGTTTCCAAGAAATCCAAATCTACCGACCTTGCCTCTGTTGGCCTATGAGAGGGAAAAGGGGGAAATAGAGGAGTGGGTCAGACTATAAGCCTGGTTGTTTAAAGTAACTACTAGTACTTTTGAGCAAGATAAAGATAATAGATTTAGCAACAGTTCTAGTGCAAAATGGAAATAGAGAAAGGATAAAATTGGGATAAATAGTGCTTGACTGTTTGCTTTGATTGTTTTGATTCTTCGGATTGTTTGCAGTTGTCTTAGATTGCTGCTCTGATTAGGCTGAAATTCTAATCCTATTTTAATTACGCTGATGTCCTAGTTCTACCCATTGATCGGCTTTTTATCTTTGTTGTGTCACAGTGATCTAGTCCCATCCCGTGGGTCCCACAGCAAAAGACACATTTTTAGCGCTTGGAATGCAGTAGCGAATTACAACCCTAATCGATGTCGCACACTAAGTCACCGTTTGTACACACTCACTGTCACCCTCCTCTTGTGACCTCTTACTCTCCCTATTAGCATAAGCGCCTCCACCCTCACCTAATCTATTGTGAGACCATCAGTCCTAGCCTGAAAGGGTCCTGCCTAGCCTCACATAGGTGTTTTATGAGACTATCAGTAGTAGTCTGAAAAGGAATGCTGTTGGTACGGATCCTAACAAACAAAATCTAGTTGCGCTCCTTACCCAAATCTCCTGATTTGAGCTTATGTCTATTGGCCACTTATTTATCCTATGTCCCAAACTCACCTAACTATTACGAGAACATCAATCCTAGTTTGAAAAGGTCCAGCCCAGTTTCACCTAATCTGTTGTGATACCATCAGTCCTAGTCTGAAAGGGACGCTATTGGTACGAGCCCTATTTCTATTCTTTCTTATTAACAGTGTATGTTCTTAAAATAAGCCTCTTCTGTTATTTCTACTCTATTTGCTTACTAACTTAATCTAAGTCTTTAAAATAAGCCTTTTCAGTTATCTTTGCTATATTTGCCTATTAACTTAATTATAAGTCTTAAAATAAGCCTTTTCTGTTATTTCTATTTATAACCTATGTTATAATTTAAATTAGTCAAAGTTTTAAAATAAACCATTTTGTTCTTTATGCTTAATTATAACCTACGTTATCATTGTTACTCTTCTGTTTTATCTTTTTAATTATAACTACTAGTTATAAACATGCTTGCAAATGTCTCAAATTTTGCCTATTTCAGTCTATCTTTCTTCTTCTTCATATTTTACATCTAATTTCTGCAAATTTAACGTTTTCTATTTTAATCCATATTTGCGACTTATTCTCTTTTTTAATATTCTTATACTTTATTCGCACAAAAAGGAATAAAAAGAAACTATAACTTACATGCTAAATTCTAACGTAAAACAGATGTAAATAAATGAAAATAACAGTAAATAACTGTAAATAACTAAATAAAATAGCCGAATAAAAATAACTGAATAAAATGGACTGAAAAGAACTTTAAAAAGCTGTAAATAACTCATATAGAAACTGTCTCAAAATTGCAGAAAAACTACAACCATTGAGAACCCTATTATTTAAATTACTTAAAAATATAAAATAATTACTAATAACTTACCCGTGGTCCTTAGCTCTAGTCCTCGATCTTCCTTGATCCACTTCTAGAGTGTAGAATATATTTATCAAAAAGATTTCCTCTTTAGAAATATTTTCTATTTAGGGTCCAGCCTCTGGCAATGAACCTCCAAGTAGAAGAAAATCTGAATGAAGAAAATAGCTAGGCCTAAGGTCTTATTTATAGTGTAGTTTAGGGATCTTAGACAATTGGATTTGAAGATTAAATCTGGTGCAACCATGTCACAAACTCACTAGGAACCGTCAGATGGAAGCACGAATGCACAGGATTGGAGAGAAGTTGAAAAACACGTCATGTACGAAGCTGGACGAATGTCGTCCAAATACAGGGGCGGGTCCACCTTGGTGTCAACCCATGCATGCTAGGGGCTGACCTATAGGTCAACCTATAAATGGTGAGGGTTGACCCTTAACTCGACCTGACCTCGTATGTGTGTATGCATTTTCATTTCTTGTTTATTTCGTATCTTCTTCTTTTTAGCTCGGTTTCTGACAAACTATATATGGTAATTGACTAGAAAATTACCACGGACACTGTCATGCAACTCCCGTGGCTCAATTTTGATAATTTCACACCTTATTTTATTATATAATTAATTCATTAATTAATGATTATAGCTTAAATTTAGGGTTGTTACAAGGGTTAATTAAGAAAAATGAGAAAGGAAGAAAACAAACACAAAATCTCATATCAGAATGACAAAATATAATAATCAGACAAACAGTTCATGAAGCTGTTTATACTATACATTTGATTATAATTTATACAACATTTACTAGATTTATATATACAACATAATAATAGAATAATACATCGGAACAAATAATGTGGTGAAATAATACCAGTTATAATAGTATACCAAATCTTCGTCTTCGTCCTCCAGAAAATATGATCTTCAATACGTTGAAAACTCAGGCTGACCCGAGCGTAATGAAAAGATAAAACACTCGAATTAAGACTAAAATATCCTTATGTGAGTCAAATCAATTTCACATATAATAGGAGTGTAATAGCGTCAGAGACATTTACGACGTTTCACATCTCCTATCCAGTGTATAACGTGCATGCAATAACTCAAAAGATGTTATGAGATTTTTCATTTCCTAAGGATCCATCAAAATATTTATACATAGTAGAATAAGCTATATATGTAATGTCTAACAAGTAAAATATTCTTAGCTTCAAGGCTTTACATTTATCCCCCTTAACGTGCTTTTAAGCATTGTCGTACAGTTTTCATATAACGTCCCAATAACACGTCGGTGGATAGGGATGCGCCATGATACGATAGCACTAAACCAAACTCATAGTGGTCTCGTATAAGGATAAAAGTATGACAAGGCATGTGAGGCCATGCCCAAGATAGGATACTACCAGTTCGAGTCGCAGGGCCAGTGGTAACGCACGTAGCCATGATCGCCGACCACATCCATCCATCCCACGTCTAGTCAAAGGGAGGTTATCCCAAATTAAGGTGCACTAATTGAAACCAATAACAAGGATGTAGTATGGACCGAGTCCAAAGAAAATCGAAGAATGAATGTCCTCTAGTGTGCTAGCCTGCGTGGCCCTGTCAAGCCGTCATGTTTTAGTCATTTCAAATTGCACAAGTATCGGGGTCTATCCATCATCATTCTTTTGATTCAAATCCAGCAAATGTACACCAAATCCAACCACTTCATTCATGAGTCTCCTCCACATACATAGTTGTTAAAGTGGTTCTGCCAATAAGAGGCCTCGGTCTATTTAACACAAAGAGTACATCAAATCTCTCGAATTTCCATTTGCGTTATAACTTCATTTTAACCCAAATCGCATTTAAATCAACGATTTTAATATAAACATTCCAGCCTTGACCTGTTTGAATTTTTTTAGAAAATACTTTAAATAGTTTTAAATAGATAAAAGTTAAATTAGTTTAAATAGTTTAGATATTAAAATAGGTTATATATTAAATGGTTTGAAAATTTAGATAATTTGAAAATTTAAAAAGATGAGTTTTAAAACAATTTATAGGAAGATAGTTTATAGTGAAAATAATTTCAAAATTCAAAACTATTTCTTCCCATTTCTAATAAATTTGGACTAAGGTCTAAATTTAAATCAAACTGATTCAATTTCATTTTCCAAATTAATTTCGATTTCAAATTTGATTCAACTATATGATTCAATGGTTTAAGTTTCAATTTATTTCTCGATTTTAAACCATTTCATTTTATATACATTCGAGTTCAATTTCAGAATATCGATCAAAATCACGTCAATCAATTTAAACTTCAATGTAATAATTTGAGATTCAAATCTTTAAAATAATTCAATTCCAAGCCTAAATTTTAATTATCGATTTATATAATTTTTACTTAAATAACTTTGAAGTTCAAGTAAAATTTCAACCTTTTAAACAACTCAATTTTTATAAATCAAGTTATATTTCAATTAACTTCAAATTCCAAATTAAATCAAATTAAATCTTTTATGAAAAATTTAATTTCAACTTTTCAAGACCCGAATTTGTAATTAATTCAAGATTTATTAATTCATTTTTATTTCATTAAATCAAAATCAGTTAAATAAATTCAAAATCAAGAATTTAAACCGTTTAATTTAACCAACTCGGTCTCCGTATATAATTTTCTATCCTATAGCCAAGTGATCAGTTATTTTAATTTTAATTTCAAGAATGGATATATATCATTTCAATCCCAAATAAATATCATAAGTATATATCATTTCCACCTATTTCTTAATTCATTCAAAATAATTCAATTTACCGTTTTATATATTGTCAAATAATTTACAGGGTGATAACGAGATATATATATATATATATATATAATTATAATAACAAATGAACATCCAATCATCCAAAATATTAATCAATAGCATCCATCACATTCAACATCCAAGTCAGCCAATAAGTCATGACAGTTAACTAATTATTAAACTTAGATTTTTAACTAGTAATTTAATTTCGATTTCACTTTAATTCTCAATTCTAACTCTAATAGTTCAATTCCTATATCACAATTAAATGTCGGTTATACCAAACAACAGTCAATAAAATAAAATTAGTTCATAATTTCAATTTAACTAACATTGGAAAATTTAATAATTCATTAGTGTTATGAAACACTCACCTTTCTTTGAAACCAAATTTTTTTTAGCTTCAAATAAATTCCACTTCAATTCCATGTCGTAGACGACGTTGATACTATTGCAAGTCGACTTGTTTCGCTCGAATCGGACCTCGTATGGAATACATGTTAATTAGTATAACGCCATAATTAAAAGTTAAATAACTAAATAATTAGACTAACTAACAAAAAAACAAAACTTCCTCCATCCTCAGCACGAGCTTCCCTCCTGCTTCCAGCCTTCGTTTACTCTTATTCCCAGTTGCTATATTATTATTACAACTATTATTATTGTTGTTGTTGTAATTATTACGTTCGAACGATAATCGCTCGATTGAAGAATCACCGAAGACTCGTCTACAGCTTGCCGCCTACTCCTTCTCCACCAGCGCATGTCATGAACAGCAACTCAAACCCAAAACTGACAGCACGAACATGGTAGGATTATGGCCACCTCATCGCAAAATTCAACGATCGGAACATCCAGATTGACGATCTCATCGCCCTCTACCTTTTCCTAGTTGGGGACGAGACGTAAAAACGCAAAGAATGAGAGGAATCGAGGGAGAAAGAGGAAGTGATTTCAGACATTAATCGTTTTAAACGAGAGCGTTTATGAGATTAGGGTTTTGATTGACGAAAATGAAAATATCTCACGGCTTATTATATAAATTTCCATCCCGATCACACATAATTTTTTCTAAACTCCAAACGAAGTGTGCCGCCTAGCATTCTATATATTATACCCCCATTTCAAGCACAATGGAACTAGTCTCGAGGCCTAATTCGATCATATGCAGAAAATAGTTTTTCAAATCAAATTGTTTAATTAAATTCCTTTAATTGATTTCTACGTGTTTCAAGCTTGCATGACCAACTGTAAGTCTGATCGATATGAAACTTGAAATCCTATAATAATTCGCCGTTACGGATCCGATGAAACTGGTTTCACTGAAATCCGAGATAGTACCTAAAAAGAACATTTTTACCCATTAATTAAAATAAGAAATTCCCAAAATCGATTTAATCACTTTAAATCTAATTTTACAAGCTAACAATTTCCATTCTTGTTTAAATAAAACTTAGAACAACTTTCGACATCATTTTCATTCATATTTAATTCAGGATTCAATTATTTAAACAATTTTCAATATTAAATTTAAACAATTTAATTATCCAATAAATCACTATATTTGAAACATAAGTTTTTTACTCATAAAATTTACTTTTAAAATGAATTCAGATAACAAAACAACTACTACACTTAGTTCCACTTCTTTATTTCAAGTCTTCTAATAATCCAATTTTGATGAATTTCAATATTAGAATTTCAATAAACCAATATTTGATTTCAAATGAATTTTAGTTATCAAACAATTATTTTATTTTCATCTAATTGATTCAACCTTTATTATTCAATTCTTGCTATTGATTATAAACACATTTAATACATTGAATTTCTTTTCAATATTTGTTATTGCCTAAATCTTCGAAATTGGTTATTCAAAATTTTATTTAAGTTCATATTTAATAAACTGCATAAATAAAACATATTATTTTTATTTCTAACCATTTTTGTTTAATAATTATATTAAATTTAATAATTTAAAATAGTTAAAAATACGAGTCGTTACAATATTATAAAGCTCCCATATGATATCGTTGAATCTTGGACCAATATTGCTTCGATTTATGCTCTGATTAATGAAGTCTTCACTGAACTCAATGACATATTAGGTGATAATAATAATTATATAACGGATAGAGCAATATTAGCCCCTAAAAATGAAATAATACATGAGATTAGTAACAAAGTTATAAAATGTTTCCAAGTAGCTAGTGCATTTACTATTCATCTAAAAAAGTCGAAGAAGAAACATATAATCTATATCAGTTAGAATTCCTGCATTCACTTGCTCCGGGTGGTCTACCAGACTACCACCCCATAAATTAACACTGAAAATAGGAGCACCAATCATGTTGCTTAGGAATATTGATCCAAGAATTGGATTATGTAATGGAACCAGATTACTATGTCGTGTCTTTCACAGAAATCTCATGGATGCAGAAATTACTGTTGGACATTTTTGTAGTACAAGAGAATTTTCCCACGTATACCACTAAAGCCTTTTGAGAATACTAGCCTGCCCTTTCAACTTAATATGTAAACAATTTTCTATTAGATTAGCTTTTTCCTTAACGATTAATAATGTAACAACCCATAATTTTAGAAATATTTTTTATCTAAATTTTTATTTGAAAAGTTTAATTTTTAAAATATTTAAGATTGAATTTCTGGAATTTTCCAATGTAATTTTGGAATTTGGTTGTAATTTATTTTCCAAATACAATGAAATAAATATTTTTTGAAATTGTTACATTTTGGTCAACTAAAAGTCGAAGTTTGACCACAGTTAAAAATTTTAAATTTTAAATTTTAAATTCTAATCTTTTTCTTTGAAAATGTATTTTATTTTAATATTAATTCTGCCTTTTGTTTCGTAAAATTTCGTTTTATACATTTTAAATTTGATAACTTTCAGCGTTATACACGCGGTTGTTTTCAGTAAAATCTGTCTGTTTTATATTTTCATTTTTCTACCTTAATTCTAATTTTCTATTTTTTACTTTATTTTTATTTTTCCTATATCCATCTCTATTTTATCTTTCTATTTTTATTTTGTCTAGACAATCATGTTTATTTATTGGGTTGTTGCTTGTTTATAACTTTTATTTATGGCTTGGAAAAAAAAATCAAAGGGTATACATTATATTGTCTTAATTACTTGCCTTTTTAAATTGCCTACTCTTTATTTCAAATCACATAAAATCTTCTCAATATCCCATTTTCCTCTTCCGATTGTAAGAGTTTACAGTAAGTTTCTTTTATTAAATAGGATATAAATACCATTCATTCACTAGCCTCTTTGTTCTTTGCCTTTTCCTTTTCCTATCCATTTAAATCTCCTAGCCGTGCATTCATCTTAGCCGTACTTTTTGTAAACCCTAGCTGCCACTTAATATTCTTATTCACGTGAAAAAAATTTCTCATCCCTCATTTCTATTTGCGTGAAGAAAATACAGCAAGCTCCAGGTTATTTCCATGGCTTCTCCTCTCGTTCCTTCTCCTTTTTCTTTTATTTTCTTTTGATTTTCAAAGCATAGCTCGGCCTCTCCACCTATTGCCGACCTCAACACCACTCCACCACCACCATGGCGACTACATCATCTCTCCATCACCACAAAACCCAAGCCGTGACCATGGATGAAGACTACATCATCAAAATTGATGCAAAGCCTAGCTAAGCACATGTATTCATCACCTTTTGTGTAACAACCCTGGTTGGAGGTTACCGTAAATATTAAATTATAATGAACATTATAATTTAATATTAGAATTAATTGAATTAATTGGAAGAAAATGATGAACTATATTGTTTATTTGGAATAAACAATATAATATGAATAAATTTTGGGAGAACAATATAAAATAAGGTATGTGTCATGAAATAAAGCTTACATAAAAAAAAATGAAGGACATGTGTCACAAGATTAAATAAAATAGTGACACATAACACTATTAGGTGTCCATGTGTAGAAACATCTTAAGACACCTAAGTAGGCATGTGTCAACATTCTAAAGCTTGTGCAAAGAGAAGTAGACAAGTGTTCAAAACTAAAATTACCAAACTAGCCTTGAAAATTACTATATAAAGGGTGGAAATGTTCACTTATTTTTCTTTCTTTGACAAAATAAAAACAAAAGGAAGATAAAGCGAAAAAAAAAAAACTTGGAGAAAGCTAGGGAAAAAGAGTCAAGGCAAATACACAAGTTTAAGCAATCATAGGTCCGGCAAAGGCGAATTCGAGTTGAAAACTTCCATCTTCAAGCCTAAATCATCATCTTTTTGCTGCTAATAGGTAAGCTAAGGTTTATAGCAACTGTAAGTGAACAAATTTCAGCAGCAAATAATCTCTTGCTTGAAATATTTGGTTAAATATGTTGAATTTTACCTCTGTTCTATATTGATTGATTCTGAAAATGCCCTATCTTGTTTTGCTCATATCTGGCTCGTACGGTGTCGATTGATGCCACTCTTTTTTCAGATTGTAGAGGACTGATTATAGTTTGTTCATGTTAACTTTCATTGGGTTTTGAGTCCGATTGAACCTTCTTAGTTGCTGTCAAAAATGAAAACCCGAGAGGGATTAAGCCCAGAATATTCTAGTGGCTGGTTAGTGTTTTCGCCATAACTTTTGTGTTACTTATCGGAATTCTGATTTCTTGGATGATCTGAAATTCTTATGAAATATGCCAAAACTTTCATGTTTTCGGTTTTGACTGATTTAGAAGTCTACATAGTGGAAAATTGGCATTTTCATCGCTGTCCTGTGTTGACAGACAGCGCAAATAATTTCTTTCTTAGTAGTATTTATATCGTAACTTCTTCGTTACTGATCGGAATATAATAATTTTTAAAGTTTTGGAAACTGAAGAAAGAATGTGACAACTTTTATTTGTATCACTTTCTGTAATTCGTTGACTAAAATGTTGAAAAATCTCTTGCAAACTCGCTATCCTGTTGTTGTAGTGTACTCAGTGTTTTGTGCAAACCTGAGCTAGTATTTTGCGCATAACTTTTGCGTTTCTTATCCAAATCCAATAAATTTTGAAGTTTTGGAAACTACAGAAAGAATGTGACAACTTTTATTTGTATCACTTTCTATAATTCGTTGACTAAAATGTTAAAAAATCTCTTGAAAACTCGCTGTCCTGTTGTTGTAGTGTACTGAGTGTTTTATGCAAACCCGAGCTAGTATTTTGCGCATAACTTCCGCGTTTCTTATCCAAATCCAATAATTTTTGAAGTTTTGGAAGCTGCTGATAAAATGTGAAAACCTTTATTGATATCACTTCTTAAAATTTTGTGATTAAAGGTTCGAAATAGCTGATGCAAGATCGCTGTCCTGAGCACTTGCATGTAGCCTTGTGTGTTGTATTTGCTTTGGTTAATGAGTTTTCTGATGATGATTTTCTTTTCACTTGATTTGCGAATAGTTTGAGCTTAGATGATTAAAACATTCTATAAATAAATCATATATGGTTGGGGATTTGAGGATTTGTTCTTATTTTCTAAGATTTTATAATTTATTAAAAACTTTGAAAATTAGCTGTTTTCTCTCTAAAATCTTTTCTATAAAATTGCTGGAAATTGTTTTAAAATCATGTTTTCTCGTGAAAAATATGATATGTATAATTTTACTTATTTTTACTATTTATATTTATATATATATATATTTTTGGACGTATAAGAAAATAAATTAAACGATTTAGTAAATCCACGAGGAATGTGACTCGTGCATTCACTTAATCGGTTAATTATGGACTTGTACGATAGAAACGACATTGAGGAATCTTTTTGATTTCCTCCTTGGGATTTACCACTTTGTGGTCTGGGATAGAGTGTTATATTAGTCTTTTAGACTAATAACTTTAGTCTAATATTTCGTATTCGAGAGCATATACGACATGGGACTATCTTGGGAAAAACACTATTGCCGATGATATGAGGCAATTGTTTTATATGAGATTTTCTGAGATTTATGATTTTATGGAATTTTCCACTTGTCAATGAGATGAGACAGGTTAGATATTTTATGCCTTACGACAATGACATGAGGCGATTCTTTGAGATTTTGATGCTTTTGTTAGTGTGGCATCGACTAGCGGCTAGAAAACCGCTGAGTGAGGACGTGCGGTATGGGACGCACGTAACCACTTTTCGGGTTACTATCCGAGAGTTGTTGACACATTCTGGGAGAACTACCAGTACTTAGAGTCCCGATCGGGTTAAGTAATACTTTACTCGATCACTTTTGATGGCGGGGACTTAGCGGACACCGATTGGAGTGAGGTGCTCCAATCACTTTTGATGGCGGGTGTTCGGGGAGAATATAGATGACGTCATAGGCCAGATTAATTCGAGATGAGGATTCCGGTCGAGAGATGGATATGGTGCCATGATGGTGAACAGTACTGGTAAATAGCACGTGCAACATGCTTTTGCATGTAATAATTGGCCAATATGAGATTTCTTTTATGAGTTATGATGATTTCGATTTCACCATTTTTGATGTGTTTACCTAGCCTTATAGATGTAAATAAGGCAAATATGATTTCTTTGAGGATTTTGGTGATTTCGAATTTTATGGATTTATACTTGGGATTTATATACGACTTGAGAGATTATTTATTCATGGATAATGTTTGAATGTTTTCCCTTATACCATATACATGAATTCCTTCAGATTAACCCAAGTATATGTATATGCAAACCACCATAGAGACATAGAGAAGTTACTTGATATCAACCCTAGATGTTCATACCTACTTATGTTATCCCGTTGCGAAGCTCTTCTCTTTACCTTATCGTATTCCTTTCTAACGATAAGATTTAGTTGCCTGACCCGTGTGTTTATCACTTGGGTCAGATCGAGTTGTTTCAGGTATCATCTATTGGACTTAGCTTGAAGTTGATGTTGGATATCAGCTCTTCTTTCTCTTGAGTAGTTTTTGTTCTTCCGCATACTCTGATGTAGTTACATTTGATTCGATATTTATGGTGTGGTCGAGTACCACCTTTATTGTATTCATATTGTATTGTACTAAACATGTATCAGTGTATATGTGTATATATGATGTTGGTTACTGTTCTGTGATGTGATTTACATTTAGTTATTGTATTTTGTTCTGATAGATCCGTTAACTACCTATAGTTTTGGATTAAGCATTTACTGTGTATGTCGATCCATTTAAGTAGAAAAAAATTTATTGCATTTATCGACGTATTAAGTAGATGTTTAAGACAAAATTATAGATAGTCGCCCTTAACCAGCACTATTCTCCGTTTTAGTAGACGGAATTACTTGTTAATTCTCTTTACTAAGGTGGGTCTCGGGGTGGGGCGTTACAGCATGGTATCAGAGCTGTGGTCAGAACAAAGTAGAATAAACACAGAATAGTACGTATATCACGATACATAGAAGTACAATATGAGTGAATCATTGTCCTTTATTCGAGCTTATTTTTGAATCGTGCTCTGATTCTTTTTCGAGTTTTGGGATATGTTGAGATGGAATATGTCTTGGAATATAAATTGTATTTCGTAGTATTCCATGATTGAGTTTGACGTTATCTTATCTTATGAATAATCTTATTTAGGATTATTCTATTCTTATTTTTGTCGATACGAGTGAGTTCGTATCGATGAAGCTGATTGATTTCTTCGAGCATTCTTGCTGCATTCCTTTGAGAGTTGTGAATCCTATTGAGGGGTCCACAACGATTGGCTTGTTGTGAGCATTCTGAGTTTTCTATTTGTTGCTGCTTTTGTGAGTATTTGTTTGTTACTCACAATCTTGAGATGTATCTGATTTGAGATGGACTAACTTATTTGGTGTTAAGCCCGATCCTTTTGTTGTTATAGGATCCTGTATATTTAGGTTTCCTATTTTATCGGGTTATTATGTCTATCACTTTGAAATGTTAATGATGATTTCGAAATTTCTATATTCGCTCTTGAATATCGAGATGTTGATGATACATCTCGAATTCCAATCAAGGTGACTTTGTTGAGTTTTGTAAGTCCATTTGGATTTGACATCCAATCGGGCAATCGAGTGTTGAGGTAACCTTATTCCTGGCTCTTAGCTCTTCGGTTATCCTTCCACGAGGATATCCACTAAGGAATGAGGTGAGTTTCTAGATTGTTCGAGTTTGATTGAGTTTATCATTCATTTTTTTTTTTGAGTTATCCTTTTCATATACTCAATCAATGTTATCCTTTAGCATTACTCCGATTGAAGTAGTGATTCGTGGATTGTGTGCTTCTTCTCCTTTGAGAAGAATATCTTGCTTATCCTGTATCTTGATGATTTTTGGGAGTGACTCGTGACATCGTAAGATTGACGAACACTCTATCTTCTTCTGTTGATTTTGAGAATCGAATATTCTGCGAATATCTCTATGCATTCTCTTAATGTTCTTTGGTTTGAGTTTTGAAGCTACATAAATATGAGTTTTAAAGAGAAATTTGAGCTTTGAGATATATTTTTTTTAAAAAAAAAATCAAAGAATATTTTGAGAATAAATTTTGATGAGTAGTAATTCTTTTATAGAAATAATTTGAGAGTGTTGGGTTGTACATCGAGTAGTTAAGAGTTCTGGTAGGTACGCCTGATCAACGTTATCGATAGGAATCTCCTAAATACTATGATGAGGCAATCAGACACGATGATTTGTGTTTTAAAAATTGAGATTTTGGAAATAATATTTTGAGATTATATATTAAATTTATTTTTGAATGGTAATTGCAGCCAATAATTTTAGGGACGAGTAACAGAGTGGCGAGGCAGTTTTGATCGTTTGATCGACTCTGCAGCCAACAGATATATCTATTTATTAGAGATTCAATGGAGAGGCAATGCCATTTATTTATTTATATATTTATTTTGAAATTATAAAGATGAGAATATGTGAGAAAATTATTGAGCTATACTTTATTTAAAGTATATTTTGAGATTTTAGAATTATATTATATACATTGGATGTTTTAAGAGAAGAGTTATAAGGGGATTTGAAGATCGTTTTAAACTATTTAAGTGGTTTAATAAAAAGACTAAAGAGAATTTAAAATCTTAATTTATTTTAAGGAATATTATTATGGATTTACAAAATCTTTTGAAAATTAATTTTGAAGTATGAGAAGAAATTTAGACTTTTAATTTGAGTTTTAAATTACTTACTTAGTAGTATAGTAAGGAGTTTGAAATTTTTAAATGTTAAAAATTGAGATTTAAAATTTAAAAGATGTTGGGATTTAAAAATTCTAAATATCTTGGATTGAAAAGTAATTTGAGCTTATATCCTTATTTCTTGAGTATATTCTATCCTTGAGTTAATATCAACGACATGCCTTATCGCGTTCGTTCGAGTTTGGTGGGCTTGCAAGAAGTCATTACATGATTTATTCATCATGTCTATTGCGTTTATCTCGTGGTGAGGATGTTCTTTCCGCATTATTATGCAGAAAATCTTATTGATGATATTCTTTATTGCTTAGAGTTTGGATTTAAGTGAGTTTGGTCCCGACTTTATTCGTAGAGTTTTGTGAAATCAATCATTTTCGATTGATTAATTGTTGAGCATCTTATTAAGTTTTTTTTTCGAAGATGGGTTATCTTCGAAATTCTTTCAAGTTACTTGGAAAATTCGATGGTTTGCTAATCGCTATATAAGCATTTGATGGGCCATTGGATTAACCAAGGAAGTTTTTCCTTATTTCTCTCTACCATTCTATGTTGAGAATATGAATGGTTTGAGTTTCGAACTTCTCTTTTATCCTTTGTCGATTGAATAAATTGTGTTGAATACAGATTTCCTCTAGAAATTGCGAGGACGCAATTTTTATAAGAGGGAGAGTCTGTAACAACCCTGGTTGGAAGTTACCGTAAATATTAAATTATAATGAACATTATAATTTAATATTAGAATTAATTGAATTAATTGGAAGAAAATGATGAATTATATTGTTTATTTGGAATAAACAATATAATATGAATAAATTTGCGAGAACAATATAAAATAAGGTATGTGTCATGAAATAAAGCTTACATAAAAAAAATGAAGGACATGTGTCACATGATTAAATAAAATAGTGACACATAACCCCATTAGGTGTCCATGTGTAGAAACTTCTTAAGACACCTAAGTAGGCATGTGTCAACATTCTAAAGCTTGTGCAAAGAGAAGTAGACAAGTGTCCAAAACTAAAATTACCACACTAGCCTTGAAAATTACTATATAAAGGGTGGAAATGTTCACTTATTTTTCTTTCTTTGACAAAATAAAAACAAAAGGAAGATAAAATGAAAAAAAAAACTTGGAGAAAGCTAGGGAAAAAGAGTCAAGGCAAATACACAAGTTTAAGCAATCATAGGTCCGGCAAAGGCGAATTCGAGTTGAAAACTTCCATCTTCAAGCCTAAATCATCATCTTTTTGCTGCTAATAGGTAAGCTAAGGTTTATAGCAACTGTAAGTGAACAAATTTCAGCAGCAAATAATCTCTTGCTTGAAATATTTGGTTAAATATGTTGAATTTTACCTCTGTTCTATATTGATTGATGCTGAAAATGCCCTATCTTGTTTTGCTCATATCTGGCTCGTCCGGTGTCGGATTGATGCCATTCTTTTTTCAGATTGTAGAGGACTGATTATAGTCTATTCATGTTAACTTTCATTGGGTTTTGAGTCCGTTTGCACCTTCTTAGTTGCGGTCAAAAATGAAAACCCGAGAGGGATTAAGCCCAGAATATTCTAGTGGCTGGTTAGTATTTTCGCCATAACTTTTGTGTTAATTATCGGAATTTTGATTTCTTGGATGATCTGAAATCCTTGTGAAATATTCCAAAACTTTCATGTTTTCGGTTTTGACTGATTTAGAAGTCTACATAGTGGAAAATTGGCATTTTCATCGCTGTCCTGTGTTAACAGACATGGCAAATAATTTCTTTCTTAGTAGTATTTATATCATAACTTCTTCGTTACTGATCGGAATATAATAATTTTTGAAGTTTTGGAAACTGAAGAAATAATGTGACAACTTTTATTTGTATCACTTTCTGTAATTCGTTGACTAAAATGTTGAAAAATCTCTTGCAAACTCGCTATCCTGTTGTTGTAGTGTACTCAGTGTTTTGTGCAAACCTGAGCTAGTATTTTGCGCATAACTTTTGCGTTTCTTATCCAAATATAATAATTTTTGAAGTTTTAGAAACTGCAGAAAGAATGTGACAACTTTTATTTGTATCAATTTCTGTAATTCGTTGACTAAAATGTTGAAAAATCTCTTGAAAACTCGCTGTCCTGTTGTTGTAGTGTACTGAGTGTTTTGTGCAAACCCGAGCTAGTATTTTGCGCATAACTTTCGCGTTTCTTATCCAAATCCAATAATTTTTGAAGTTTTGGAAACTGCTGATAAAATGTGAAAACCTTTACTGATATCACTTCTTAAAATTTTGTGATTAAAGGGTCGAAATAGCTGATGCAAGACCGCTGTCCTGAGCACTTGCATGTAGCCTTGTGTGTTGTATTTCCTTTGGTTAATGAGTTTTCTGATGATGATTTTCTTTTCACTTGATTTGCGAATGGTTTGAGCTTAGATGATTAAACCATTCTATAAATAAATCATATATGGTTGGGGATTTGAGGATTTGTTCTTATTTTCTAAGATTTTATAATTTATTAAAAACTATGAAAATAAGCCGTTTTCTCTCTAAAATCTTTTCTATAAAATTGCTGGAAATTGTTTTAAAATCATGTTTTCTCGTGAAAAATATTATATGTATAATTTTACTTATTTTTACTATTTATATATATATATATATATATATATATATATATATATTTTCGGACGTATAAGAAAATAAATTAAACGATTTAGTAAATCCACGAGGAATGGGACTCGTGCATTCACTTAATCGGTTAATTATGGACTTGTACGATCGAAACGACAATGAGGAATCTTTTTGATTTCCTCCTTGGGATTTACCACTTTGTGGTCTGGGATAGAGTGTTATATTAGTCTTTTAGACTAATAACTTTAGTCTAATATTTCGTATTCGAGAGCATATACGACATGGGACTATCTTGGGAAAAACACTATTGCCGATGATATGAGGCAATTGTTTTATATGAGATTTTCTGAGATTTATGATTTTATGGAATTTTCCACTTGTCAATGAGATGAGACAGGTTAGATATTTTATGCCTTACGACAATGACATGAGGCGATTCTTTGAGATTTTGATGCTTTTGTTAGTGTGGCATCGACTAGCGGCTAGAAAACCGCTGAGTGAGGACGTGCGGTATAAGACACACGTAACCACTTTTCGGGTTAGTATCCGAGAGTTGTTGACACATTCTGGGAGAACTACCAGTACTTAGAGTCCCGATCGGGTTAAGTAATACTTGACTCGATCACTTTTGATGGCGGGGACTTAGCGGACACCGATTGGAGTGAGGTGCTCCAATCACTTTTGATGGCGGGTGTTCGGGGAGATTATAGATGACGTCATAGACCGGATTAATTCGAGATAAGGATTCCGGTCGAGAGATGGATATGGTACCATGATGGTGAACAGTACTGGTAAATAGCACGTGCAACATGCTTTTGCATGTAATAATTGGCCAATATGAGATTTCTTTTATGAGTTATGATGATTTCGATTTCACCATTTTTGATGTGTTTACCTAGCCTTATAGATGTAAATAAGGCAAATATGATTTCTTTGAGGATTTTGGTGATTTCGAATTTTATGGATTTATACTTGGGATTTATATACGACTTGAGAGATTATTTATTCATGGATAATGTTTGAATGTTTTCCCTTATACCATATACATGAATTCCTTCAGATTAACCCAAGTATATGTACATGCAAACCACCATAGAGACATAGAGAAGTTACTTGATATCAACCCTAGATGTTCATACCTACTTATGTTATCCCATTGCGAAGCTCTTCTCTTTACCTTATCGTATTCCTTTCTGGCGATAAGATTCAGTTGCCTGACCCGTGTGTTTATCACTCGGGTCAGACCGAGTTGTTTCAGGTATCATCTATTGGACTTAGCTTGAAGTTGATGTTGGATATCAGCTCTTCTTTCTCTTGAGTAGTTTTTGTTCTTCCGCATACTCTGATGTAGTTACATTTGATTCGATATTTATGGTGTGGTCGAGTACCACCTTTATTGTATTCATATTGTATTGTACTAAACATGTATCAGTGTATATGTGTATATATGATGTTGGTTACTGTTCTGTGATGTGATTTACATTTAGTTATTGTATTTTGTTCTGATAGATCCGTTAACTACCTATAGTTTTGGATTAAGCATTTACTGTGTATGTCGATCCACTTGAGTAGAAAAAATTTATTGCATTTATCGACGTATTCAGTAGATGTTTAAGATAAAATTATAGATAGTCGCCCTTAACCAGCCCTATTCTCTGTTTTAGTAGACGGAATTACTTGTTAATTCTCTTTACTAGGGTGGGTCTCGGGGTGGGGCGTTACATTCTGCTTCATATACCTCGGCCTCAACAAATTCCTCCACCACCAAAAAATTACTTGACTCAAAACACAACCTAGCCGTGCCTTATGATGTTTACTTGACCAATATAGCCTATGGCCGATCCCCCTTGAACCCAGGCCGAACCTATAGGACCCAAAATCCATTGCCTCTTTGCCTTCCACACTTGTAACTTCCATCTCCGCATTTCCCAAGCCTTAGCCGTGGCCTGCATGACCCTATCCAAGCCTAGTTGCCACAAAAACATCATGGCCGAGCATAGAATGATGTGGTCAAGCCTATTTACATAGTGGCCGAGCCCACTTGTGGTTTAGAGCAAAGGTTATGTCAATTCGATTCATTCTATTCCATTGTTTTAATCTATAAATCTTTGTGTTGAATTATATTCTTATAATTGTTGCATTTGGTTGTTACAAGACTTGGATCTAACTGTTCATCTACTAAAAATATTGTTTGTGCCTTGTCATGCTTTTCAAAATTCAGTTGTGTGCTTTGAATTTGATTCTTGCTTTTACAAAGGCGGGTTCTTATCACTCTCGACATATGTACTTATATTATTGTGGAATAATGACAAGTGAATTGTATAAATTTATAGGCTATGTCCATATACGCCTGTGATATGTTATATAATGTTAAATGATGTTAATATATTTGTTACATCATCTAATATGTTATTATATGATATACTGTTCATTTTATTTACTGTATCTCACACTGCAAGTTCCCTATCACTATGGGTTGAAATGATACATACCCGAACGAACATTAGAATAAGGAAAAATCATTATGAGCTGAAATGATAGGCTTGAATGATTTTTATTGTATTCATTTTACTTGGGATTGCGGGTTTGAAATTATAGAACCTAGATTTTTCTTTTTAAATTACGGATTGAAATGATACAGATCTGTATCACTTGACCTTGGTTAGAGAATTTTATACAGGCCCATGGATAAATTTTTATAATATTTTTCTTAAGGTATTACGTATTTTAAATTTTAAATATATGGAATTTTGATAAAAATTGATTAATGATTCAAAATATAAAGAGATATTGGCTTTCAGCAAGTTAAAATTTTATAAGTTGATGATTGGCTTAAATTGTAATTTAAAAATCTTTATTTGGTTAATGGTAATTTAAAGATCTTTATTTGCAATAAATAACTTAATTTAAAGTTAATTAATATGGAATTTTAAAGTCTAACCTGGTAATTGCAATCAATTTTAGTTTGAAAGGAATATGGTTGTATAATGAATAATGTAGTTGGAATTGATAAAATGGAATTCAGTTTAATTGGACATTTTGTAATAAATTTATTTAACTAGAAAATCATTGTTAATTGATGTCTAAATAAATAGATCTATAAAGAGAATTGGAAAGCTATATTAACTATGATAAATTATTTTATTTGTGGTTATGTTTTGTAAAATAAATAATTATGATTTTAAAATGGAAATTGTAACTTAAAGATAACTTAACTTGGAAATTAGAAATTTAGTTTGCAAAGGAAAGTTCAAGTAAATTTAGTGATAGAAGGATTTTACTTATGAAATGGGCATTTTAAATAAAGTGGAAAGGTAATTGTTAAATTAAATATTAAGTTATTGATTGAAATAAAAGTTAAGCAATTTATAAAGTACTGACTTAACAAATGAATTTTAATTTAAATGGGATATTTATTTATAAAATGTTATTATATTAAAATTTATAAATTAAGTAATACCCGAATAAAAAATTTTGGAAGTGGAATAAGTTTGATAAGTTAAAAATGAGAAAAATTGAAGATATATTGTTTTAAAGGGTATAACAGAAAATATAGCGTTTTAGAAATGCTATAGTTAAATGAACTATGGCTTGGATATACTAAAGATACCTATTACAGCATTTCTGAAGTGTTGTAGTTGTTGAATTTGAACTAGGTTTTGATATATACAAAATATACCTAACGTAGCACTTTATAAATGCTGTTGTTTATGAATTTGTCAATGTTTTGAAATATGACTATATCTACCGTAACACTTTATAAATGCTGTTATAGCAGAAATTTACAATCTATTTGGAAATTTTATAATTAAATGAATGAACTTAGAAATGCTACAACTTTGAAATGAAATTAATTGACATAGAATTTAAATGATTTAAAATGAATATTATTTGACATTGATTTTAAATACTTTAAATAAATATGTTACAAAGTGTTTATTTTCAGAGTTGTTATAACTTGAAAGTAATATGGCTTTGGAAGTGGAATTATTGGAAATTGTATTTAATTAAGAATTGTCTTCAAATATATTAACTTGAACTTATTGAAATTGAAGATTTAAGAATATGACCTTCTAAAGTGGTTTGGTTCAGATGATTTAATGGAATGTTTCAAGATTGATAAATTGAAGGAATATTCAATGATTTGGAAATTGGATTTTATTTAAAGGATATATTGATTTGGTTTTGGAATTTAAATGATATATTATTACTTTGGTTTCGAAATAGATATGATATTTTGGTTTTAAAGTATAAATTTTTCTTGAAATAAATATCCATGGGTTATAATAACGGTTGGTTGTTGAAGAGGCTGGGATCGAAAGTTGTCGTACTCTCTGCCAACTCCGAAAATCACTTTAACAATCGTGTACGCGTTGGAGATTACAGAATGAAGTAGGATGGTGGCGGCGTTCCCTTGAGGTATAAACGTGGACCCGATTCCCGTGAGTTGGCATAAGGTGGTTAAAACAGGAGCGCTAACGGGCCAGGGAGGTAGGCCTTCTTATCCGACACACTCCTTCGATATTATATTCTGACTTTGAGATTGATTTGGTGGCCACTTTTCATTTTTGATTTTTAGGGTGTGACTTGAGGTGGGTGGTAGCTGCGCGTTATGCGTCACCACCAACCCGGATGCGTAATTGGTATATCTACCTTGTCATTGCCTAGTTGTGTCGTGTCACCTACCCTAGCGGGACTTGTATGAGTTTGATTTGTGTCGTACTTATGGAGCATCTTCTCGTAGCCTCCCGATCAGGAGGTAGGCAGGTGTTGTATTGGCACTATTACGTGTTAAGGGTTATATAGGTAATCCCTTAACGTTATTTAAAAGTAAGTTTATTTTACTATAGACATTATTATAATAGTGAAATATTACTACATAGTTGTAACAACCCGGGTTTTGTGATTACCTTTGAAAATAAATTATAACGATGGTTATAATTTAAAATGAAGGAATAAAATAAATTTGGAGATGTAAAATTTTGTTAAAAATTATTTGTTTTATAATAAACAATCTGTACTCGGTGAAATAAGATGGTAATAAGATGGTTTGGTTAGAAATTAAATGTGGATAATGGAATTATGTTAATTTGGTGGTGAATTAATTAAATATAAGATAAAAGCAATTAATTCAACATTTATTTGTTGTAAATAAATATAAAATGGAGAGAATAAAGTTTTGAAAACTTTTATAAGTTATTTTGAGGTAATATTGAACATTGAATGGTTTTATTTTGGTAGAATGTAATAATTGTGGAAATAGTGGTCAAATAGTAATTTTTGTTAATTTTAATGGTGTATTAAAATTAAATATGGTAAATGTTGTAAATAAAAATATGGAATTTTATTTAAAAACAACATTTGGGTGTAAGAATAATCTTAATATAATTTTTTTATGATGAATTGGACAAGGAAATGATTTTTGTGTAATTTTTGTTGATTAAAATGTTGTTTTGTGTAAATAATAGTGTAAATTTAAGTATTTAATAAAAATGAAATTTTAATGATGGAAATTTATTTTTTAGTGCCTAAAGTAATTTTAAAATATGTTAATTGCATTTTTATAAAGATAGAAACATGTTTTGTATAAATTATATGGTGAATTAAGTAATGAAAATGGTGTAAACATGTTAATAGTATAACATAATAAAAATTTGTCTTAGAATTATAACACTTAAGCTTATTGGATCCATGCCAAGCCCAAAACCCACTTAGCCTACAAAGTATTTTCTAGAAAGCAAGCAGAGAGATGTTTGTACGTACATCTCATTTCATCTTCCTTCTCTGAGAAACCAGAAACACCAATGGCTTCCCCTTCTCAATAATCAAATTCCTGCAAAATAATTAAATAAAAATTAATAGAAATATTGCAAAATTAAGTCTCTAACAGGTAATCTATGCAAAATTAAAAAGTATTTCATCAATTTTTTCCTTTGAGAATTTGATTTACTGTAATTTCATGTTTTTGCTTTGCATGTCTATTCTTTTTTCTCTAACAGGTTTCTAGCTTCAATCCAAGGTATAAAGTCTCACTCTTGCTTGCTAAATTCATTAAATTTGCTGCAAATAATCTATGGTTGGTTTAAATACTCACTTTTCTAGTTTATCCAAGTTTTCATGGTTGTTTTTGGTTGTATTAGATGAATCTTTGGTTGAATTTGTGAATTTGAAAGATGATTTTTGGGTTTCTATGCTTGCTGAAAATGAATTAGAAAAAAATGCACAGAAGTAAAATAGTGATATCATACATGTTTCTAACCCGATTGAGCTCATTCTTTTTGGGTTAGAAACTAGACTCAAGGAGAAATAAATTATCTTTTGGTTGCATTTATAATTATGGAAGTTGGTTGACCTAAAATAGAGTTGAAAGTAAAAGTGCAACTCTGTTCTTAAAGAAAATTTCCTGAGTTTATACCTGAAATATGTTTTTCCATATCTTTTACACTACTTATCTAAATTTGATAATTTTTTATGTTCTAGAAATCTTAGACATTTTTCTACAAGTTTCATGTTTTGGGTTTTATGAAATTTTGAAGTTAAGTTAGACAAAATTGCACTTCTTCCTTACTATCCCGAGAGCAAAGTGACAGTTTTGAAATTTGAGATCTGAGAATTGAAGTTGCCATAAGTTTTTACCCTAATATCCGAATTGGATGATTCTTTTTCTGACACCAAGCTATGGAAATTATCTTCAACTTTCGTGTTTTATAATTTATCAAATTATGGATTCTACAGGGTCCAAAGGGCTCTTTAATCCGCAGCCCTGTTGTTATGCACATTGTTCACAATTTTGTAATTTGAGACCTGAGAATTTAAATTGCCATAACTTTGGACACCTACCTCTGAATTAGGTGATTCATTTTCTACTCCTATTTATGGCAATTCTTTTCAACTTTCATGTTTTATGATTTAACAAATTCTAGGTTCTACAGGGTCAAAGTGGCTTTTTATGCCGCAGCCCTGTCGTTATTTTAATTATTCACAATTTTGTACTTTTAGACCTGAGAATTAAAATTGCAATAACTTTTGACACGAATGTCCGAATTAGTTGATTCTTTTTCTGACTTCAAGATATGACAATCATATTCAACTTTCATGTTTTATGTTTTCTCAAATTCTGAGTATAAAAGGGACGAACTAGCAAAACAAGCCACTGGCCCGAGTTCTTTTGCAAAGTTTGGGCATTTTCGGTTGAATTGTTTTTGAATTCGATGATTTCGAGAACTCTTTTTTGAGATGGTTCTAAAAGGCTAACTCCAACTACTAGAAAAGCCGACACTAATGTAGATTCGCACTGTGATGGTTTCATTTGGGTTTTGTCGTATGTTAATTTTTTGAATTTTCATCGATTTTTGCCGTTTCTATGAACATGTTTTCTATACCGTTTTCGGAATGATTTTTAAAATGGAAAAGATATCAAAGTAATTGTTTCAAAAAAAATATAATTATTTTTAAAGCTATATATATATGTATTCTTTATAATAAAGAGAATTTCAGAGCAATAATTTCCAAATAATTTTCAAAATCGTTTAAAAACCCATTTTCTCAAAGTAAGTATTTTCTATTTAAAAACACATAATTTCTGCACTCTTTGAGAGAACAAGGAAGTGACTTAAACGATATTACGTAGGTTTACTATACAGGTTAATTCCGGACTTGTTCCTTTTAAGCGACACACATTTGGAAGTTGGTAACACATTCCGTTGTTGTTGCCAACACTAGGCCGGGCGAGCCAAGGCCGTGGGGGGGGGGGGGGCATTAGCGCTATGTTGGTAGGGTCACATATATACATTAGGCCGGGAAGCCAACGTTGATAAGCGCACTATTATAGTACTTGGCAAGGCTGGGAGGGCCACTTATTATATGCACGTGCAGTTGTTGTTGTTATGGATCCATACCGTTGTTGTTGCTATTTCTAGATTTCATTCTTATTGATTTTTAGATTTTTTTGTATATTCACCATAATGTTGTTCTTGGAGTTATATATATAGCCTATGTGCTATTTGAAGATTTTCATATAGTGAATACATTATGTGGTTGTTGGGACCTTACGTATCCTATTTGGTGCTATGAAGCGGTTTCCATCTTGCTGTTTTGATGTTGATTGTAATTATATATATAGCTTAGCCATGGAGCCTAGCTTTCCATTGTTGATGGAAGCCTTTTATTAAGTCGATGTTGAAGCCGATGATATGAGGCTTTTATACGTGATTTGATCGATGTTGTTGCCTTTTCATGAGACTTTCATATGATATTTTAGTTGTTATCATCTCACGGATTATGAGATGACATATGTTGTTGTTGCTTCTTCGCTATTGAGAAGAATTATTATTTATTGTCCTTATACTTCACCATCAATCTCTAGTCAGTTTATTTAAGCTAGACCGACCTGTGTATTTTACGTACTTGGGTCAGACCAACTTGTTTCAAGTTAACCACCTGCTGTAGATTCCCATGTAGTTGCTTTCGCTATGGTCCACTTTGCTTTGTTTTGGATGCTAGTCCACCTTTTTTGTTGTTGTCATTTAGCTATCTTTTTGTGTACTTAGATCTATGTATATTCTTTTGGGACATGATGTGTGTATATATATATTTGTGGTCCGTGTTACCACTCACTTATGTATCACCATGTAGTGTACTAACGATGTATTTGTATATATGTGCGACTGCTGTTCTGTGATATGTTGTAGATTTGTTGTTATTGTATTTTGTTCTGAATAGATCCATTAGCCACCATAATTTTGTGTGAAACATTTATTCGGTAAGTCGATCCACAAGAAGAAGGTAAAGAAAAAAATCAGTGCACCCACTCGACGTATCCAATACTTGTTTAAGACAAAGTCCATGGATGGTCACTCCTAACTAGCCTTATTCTATGTACTAGCAGACAGTATTACTCCATAATACCCTTTGTTAGTGTGGGTCTTGGGGTGGGGCGTTACATCTTGGTATCAAAGCATGGTTCAGAACAAAATATGATAAACACAGAACAGAAACACATATTACGGTACATCAAAGTGTAATACAAGTGTTACGAATCCCTAAATCATCGTGCCTTTGTTCTTTCCGTGTCCTTTGGGGTAGATAGAAGTTTGGGAATACGTCTAGGAATGCATTTTAATTCTGTAGTATTCCATATTTGAATTAATTATATCTACATATGAGTAATCATTACCTTATCTTAACTTTCAGCTAATTGCTAGAAGAGGCAGAGGACGACGCTCGGATGTTGGCAATCCAGTGGCTCGCATCCGGACGTCGTTTATATGTCTGCCGATCAGTTCATGGAGTTATTTAGAAGCACTCAGCCTCCAGCTCCTACTCCTTCGTCTCTTTTACGCAAGTTTGCTTTTGCGTGCATATGTAGTGATTTTTCTCATCTTGGAGGCAAGCCTTTCGAAGGCTCAGAGCCTGTTCTTGAGGTCCAAGCATCGCTTCGTACATGCGAACGCATTTTTACTCGCATGGAGCTTTCTGACCACCACCGAGTTCTTGTAGCATCTAGCATGTTGCAAGAGCGTGCTCTTGAATGGTATGAGCTTATTATTGCTGAGACTGATGAGTCCACTCTTACTTGGCTATAATTTAGGGAGCAATTCAAACTTAAGTGCTCTTGAAAGGGAAGTCTTCTATTTCAGAGTATGTTTCTTCTTTCGAGGCCTTGTCCAAATATGGTCTCGAATACATTAGCACTTCTTATAAGAAGAATCTCAAGTTTGTTTCTGGCCTCAAGAAATATTTGAAGAAATCTTTGATGCTGTAGCTTAAGCTTTCTTTTGACGAGTTGGTTGACTCAGCGCTTTATCTCAAAGCCATCGAGAAGGAGTGTGAGAGTGTTGAAGAGGTTGAGGTTCGCAAGAACCCTAATAAGAAGAAGTTCCCATTTCATAAGTGGAAGCTTTTCCCTTCCAAGAAGAAGAAGCCCATTGGATCTAGTCCTAGTTCTCAGCTTAGTGGAAAACCTCCTACACAGAAGGCGTGTTACAATTGTGGCTCTTATGATCATATGATTAGAGATTGTCCCAAGCCTCGCATTTGCCGTAATTGCAAGAAAGAGGAACATTGGTCTTCTTCATGCCCTAGCAAGCCAAAGTCCTCTGGCTCTGGCAAGCTTAATGTTGTTGATGCTTCTAGTGGTTCTTCTCAGCCTAGAGGTACCCTTTCTTCTGTTCTTGAAGGTTCCATTTTATTTCATGATCGTTCTATACGAGTCCTCTTCAATACGGGTGCGTCACACTCATTCGTATCGAAGGAGCTTGTTGATGATATATAGTTGGATATTTCTTGTCTTATTACTTCTTTGAGAATTACAAATCCTATTGGGGGATTTGCAACCCTTAGCATGCTTTGCAGTGATGTTGAGATTGTTCTTTGTGATTTTTCTTTCCGTGCGAACGTGCACGTTATTCACTATCTTGGATTTAATATGATTTTGGGTATGGACTGGCTAGTTCGATACGATGCTAAGATTATTTGTTCTGAGAGAATTTTATATCTTCGACATCCAGATTCGTCTACTCAGCTATCACTTGTTCTTCATAATGTGGATAATTATGAAGCATCTTTATTTTCTCTCGACTCACGGGATGATGATGATATATCTGTTTCGAGTTAGCCACCCAAGCGGGCGATCGAGTATCGCATTGATCTAATTCCAGGCGTGCAGCCTGTTGGTCGTCCTCCAACGAGGATGTCTACAAAGGAAAATGAGGAATTAAAGAATAAGATTTTGGAGCTTGAGTCTAAAAAGTTGATTCAGTCTAATTCTTCACCGTGGGGTGCCATGGTCGTCTTCGTGAAGAAGTCTGATGGAAGTCTTAGGCTTTGCATTAACTATCGCAAGCTTAACGAGTTGACCATCAAGAATAGGTATCCATTACCTAGGATCGATGGTATGTTCGATCAGTTGAGTGGCGCTAAGGTTTTCTCTCAGCTAGACCTTGCCACTGGCTTTCATCAGCTCCGAGTTGTGGAAGATAGCATTCCTCTTACATCTTTTAGCACTCGATATGGATCTTACGAGTGGCTTGTTATGCCATTCGGTTTGACGAACGCTCCCGCTTTCTTTGTCGATCTTATGAATCGAGTATTCCGTGAATATCACGATAAGTTCGTCCTGGTGTTCATCGACGACATCCTTATCTATTCGAAGTCTGAAATCGAGCATGCTAATCACTTGAGAATTGTCTTGAGTACTCTTTGTCATCACCAGCTTAAAGCCAAATTCTCCAAGTGCCACTTCTGGGAGAATAAGGTTAAGTTCTTAGGCCACGTTATTTCCTCCGAAGGTATTTCGGTCGATCCTTCGAAAATCGAATCCATCCAGAATTGGAAGGGGACTGAGAATGTTCATGAGATTCGCAGCTTCCTTGGATTGGTAGGTTACTACTGCTGATTCATTAAGGATTCTTCCTGCATTGTGGTTCCTCTCACCATCCTTGCTCGTAAAGGCATTCGATTTATTTGATCTGACAAGTGCAAAGCTTCTTTTCAGTAGTTGAAGGAGCTTCTCACTAATGCTCCTATTTTAGTGGTTCCCGAATGGAATCAAGATCTTGTTATCTACACCGATGCTAGTAGATGTGGCCTAGGTGTTGTGCTTATGCAGAAGGATCAGGTAGTTGCTTACGCTTCTAGGAAACTACGACCAAATGAAGTATGCTATGCCACTCATGACCTCGAGTTAACCGCTATCGTCTTTGCCTTGAAGATTTGGCGCCATTATCTATTAGGCGAGCCTTCATTCTATACACCGATCAAAAGTCCTTGAAATATCTCTTCACTCAGAAGGAGCTCAATATGAGGTAACAGCGTTGGCTCGAGTTCCTTGCCTCCTACGACTTCGATATCCAGTATACCCCTGGTAAGGGTAATCGTGTTGCTGATGTGCTTAGTCGCAAACATTCGGCTATTGTTTTCATGATGCTAGCCGAGAGGGATGTTCTAGAGACCTTATCCCTTTATGATATTTGTGATCGAGCTTCATATTTCGATTCTCCTATTTTATTATTCATTTAGGAAGCTCGACCTAGCTTATTGGATCGTATTGCCGATGCTCAGCGGCGTGATCCCGATCTTGTGCACCTTATCTAGATTTGTGAGTCTGGGTCCCATGATGAGAAGTTGTGGGAGTTCAGCATTGATTCTCATAGGTGTCTTCGCAAGAAGAACCACCTTGTTGTGCCTTCTGATTCTGCACTTAGGCATGACTTTCTTGATGACTATCATCGTTCTAAGTATACTATTCATCCCGGCAGTAGTAAGATGTATGCCAATATGCATCGCCTTTATTATTGGGAAGGCATGAAGTGCGATGTGGCGAGTTATGTGAGTAATTGCATGACTTGTCAACGTATTAAAGCCGAACATCATCGCCCTTGTGGTCTCCTTCAGCCTCTAGAGATTCCACCGTGGAAATGGGATCAGATTTCGATGGATTTCATTGACGGCCTACCTCGTTTGAGATCGGGCAATTCTAGCATTTGGGTTATTGTTGACTGCCTCACTAAATCAGCTCATTTCATTCCTATTAAGTCTAATAGGAATTCTTCTCATTTGGCCAAATTATATATCAAGGAAATCGTGAGACTTCACGGAGTTCCTAGTTCGATTGTGTGTGACCGTGAACCACTTTTCACGAGTCATTTTTGGCAGAGTCTTCAGCAAGCTTTGGGAACAAAGCTTAACTTCAGCATAGCATATCATCCGCAGTCTGATGGACAGACTGAACAGGTAAATCGTATTCTTGAGGATCTTCTCCATGCTTGCATTCTAGGTTTCAGTGCTAGTTGGGAGGATTGACTACTTCTTGTGGAATTCTCCTATAACAATATTAATCAGTCCAGTATCGATATGGCTCCTTTCGAAGCCTTATACGGAAGGCCATGTCGATCACCTTCTTGTTGGTTGGAATCTAGAGAGAAGCTTAATCTTGGCCCAGATTCTATTCGTGATTCTTCTGAGAAGATTGATCTTATTCGATGGAGAATGAAAGAGGCACATAGCCGCCAGAAATCCTATACCGACAATCGGACGAAGCCTCTTGAGTTCTCGGTTGGTGATTTCGTTTTCATTCGTGTTTCTCCTCTGAAAGGGGTCATGCATTTCAGTATGACTGTGAAACTGGCTCCTCGCTTTATAGGAACATTTCCTATTACTAAACATATTGGCCTTATGGCTTATAGAGTTTCGCTTCCAGCTCATCTATCTGGCATTCATGACGTATTTCATATCTCTCAGCTTTGGAAGTGTCTTCGAGAGTCAGAATCTATAATTAATCCTCCTAATCTGCAAGAGCTTGAGATCTCATCTGGTTTATCTATTGTGCAATATCCTTTCCGTATGCTTGCTTTGGAGGTCAAACACCTTCGAAATAAGGATGTACCGCTCGTGAAGATTCAATGGTCCATTAATCCCAAGGACCGTACATGGGAAACCAGAGAATTTTGTCGAGCGATCTTATCCCGGCTTTTAATCTTCTCGTGTTGAGGGTGAGAATTTTAACTCAAGCCTAGCCATTTTCCTTTGATAGATGAAATAAATGTGTTGAATATAGCTCTTCTTTAAGAAATTACGGGGATGCAATTTTTATAAGGGAAGAGTCTGTAACAACCCTGCTTTTGTGATTACCTGTGAAAATAAATTATAACGATGGTTATAATTTAAAATGAAGGAATCTAATTAATTTGGAGATGTAAAATTTTGTTAAAAATCATTTTTTTTGTAATAAATAATGTGTACTTGGTGAAATAAGATGGTAATAAGATGGTTTGGTTGGAAATTAAATGTGGATAATGGAATTATGTTAATTTGGTGGTGAACTAATTAAATAAAAGATAAAAGCAATTAATTCAACATTTATTTGTTGTAAATAAATATAAAATGGAGAGAATAAAGTTTTGAAAACTTTTATAAGTTCTTTTGGGGTAATATTGAACATTGAATGGTTTTATTTTGGTAGAATGTAATAATTATGGAAATAGTGGCCAAATAGTGATTTTTGTTAATTTTAATGGCGTATTAAAATTAAACATGGTAAATGTTGTAAATAAAAATATGGAATTTTATTTAAAAACAACATTTGGGTGTAAGAATAATCTTAATATAATTTTTTTATGATGAATTGGACAAGGAAATGATTTTTGTGTAATTTTTGTTGATTAAAATGTTGTTTTGTGTTAATAACAGTGTAAATTTAAGTATTTAATCAAAATGAAATTTTAATGATGGAAATTTATTTTTAGTGCCTAAAGTAATCTTAAAATATGTTAGTTTCATTTTTATAAAGATAGAAACATATTTTGTATAAATTATCTAGTGAATTAAGTGATGAAAATGGTGTAAACATGTTAATAGTATAACATAACAAAAATTTGTCTAAGTATTATAATACTTAAGCTTATTGGGTCCATGCCAAGCCCAAAACCCACTTAGCCTACAAAGAATTTTCTGGAAAGCAAGCAGAGAGACGTTTGTACGTAAAATCTCTCATTTCATCTTCCTTCTCTGAGAAACCAGAAACACCAATGGCTTCCCCTTCTCAATTATCAAATTCCTCCAAAAAAATTAAATAAAAAATTAATAGAAATATTGCAAAATTAAGTCTCTAACAGGTAATCTATGCAAAACCAGAAAGTATTTCGTCAATTTATTTCTTTTGAGAATTTGAGTGACTGTAATTTCATGTTTTTGCTTTGCATGTCTATTCTTTTTTCTCTAACAGGTTTCTAGCTTCAATCCAAGGTCTAAAGTCTCAATCTTTCTTGCTAAAATCACTAAATTCGTTGAAAATAATCTAAGGTGAGTTTAAATACTCACCCTTCTAGTTGATTCAAGTTTTCATGGTTGTTTTTGGTTGTATTAGATGAACCTTTGGTTGAATTTGTGAATTTGAAAGATGATTTTTGGGTTTCTATGCTTGCTGAAAATGAATTAGAAAAAATGCATAGAAGTAAAATAGTGATATCATACATGTTTCTAACTTGATTGAGCTCATTCTTTTTGGGTTAGAAAATAGACTCAAGGAGAGACAATTCTCTTTTGGTTGCATTTCGATTTATGGAAGTTTGATTGACCTGAAATAGAGTTGAAAGTAAAAGTGCAACTCTGTCCTTAAAGAAAATTTCCTGAGTTTATACCTGAAATATGTTTTTCCATATCTTTTACACTGCTTATCGAAATTCGATAATTTTTTATGTTCTGGAAAGATTAGACATTTTTCTACAAGTTTAATGTTTTTGGTTTATGAAATTTTGAAGTTAAGTTACTCAAAATTGCACTTCTTCCTTACTATCCCGAGAGCAAAGTGACAGTTTTGTAATTTGAGATCTGAGAATTGAAATTGCCATAAGTTTTGACTCCAATATCCGAATTAGGCAATTCTTTATCTGACTCCTAGCTGTGGAAATTCTCTTCAACTTTCATGTTTGATAATTTATCAAAGTCTAGGTTCTACAGGGTCCATAAGTCTCTTTAGGCCGCAGCCTTGTTGTAATACACATTGTTCACAGTTTTGTAATTTGAGACCTGAGAATTGAAATTGCCATAACTATGGAACTTATCCTCCTAATTGGGTGATTCTTTTTCTGACTCCTAGCTATTGCAATTCTCTTCAACTTTCAAGTTCTATGATTTACCAAATTTTGGGTTCTACAGGGTCAAAATGGCTCTTTATGCCACAACCATGTCGTTATTTTAATTATTCACAATTTTGTACTTTTAGACCTGAGAATTAAAATTGCAATAACTTTTGACTCGAATGTCTGAATTAGTTGATACTTTTTCCGACTTCAAGATATGGCAATCATTTTCAACTTCTATGTTTTATATTTTCTCAAATTCTATGTATAAAAGGGACGAACCGGCAAAACTGACCCGATTTCTTTTGCAAAGTTTGGGCATATTGAATTGTTTCTGAATTCGATGATTTCGAGCAATTTCTTTTTGAGATGGTTCTAAAAGGCTAACTCCAACTAATAGAAAAGCCGACATTAATGTAGATTCTCACTACGAATTGATGGTTTCATTTGGGTTTTGTCGTATGTTAATTTTATTGAATTTTCATCGATTTTTGCTGTTTCTGTGCACGTGTTTTCTAAACCGTTTTCGAAATGATTTTTAAAATGCAAAAGATTTCAAAGTAAACATTTTTAAAAAAATTATAATATTTTTTAAAGATATTTGTATATATATGTATTCTCTATAATAAAGAGAATTTCAGAGCAATAATTTCCAAATAATTTTCCAAATCGTTTAAAAGCCCGTTTTCTCAAAGTAAGTATTTTCTATTTAAAAACACATAATTTTTGCACTCTTCGAGAGAACAAGGAAGTGACTTAAATGATATAATAAACCACGTGGTATGAGACACGTAGGTTTGCTATACTGGTTAATTCTGGACTTGTTCCTTTGAAGCTACACACATTTGGAAGTTGGTAACACATTCCATTGTTATTGCCAGTACTAGGCCGAGGGGTCCAAGGCCAGGGGGGCCATTAGCGCTAGGTCGGTAGGGCCACATATATACATCAGGCCAGGGGGCCAACGTTGATAATCACACTATTATAGTACTTGGCAAGGCTGGGGCAACCACTTATTATATACACTTGCAGCTATTGTTGTTATGGATCTATACCGTTGTTGTTGCTATTTCTAGATTTCATTCTTATTGATTTTTAGATTTTGTTGTATGTTCACCCATAATGTTGATCTTGGAGTTATATATATAGCCTATGTGCTATTTGAAGATTTTCATATAGTGAATACATTATGTGGTTGTTGGGACCTTACGTTCCTACTTGGTGCTATGATGCGGTTTCCATCTTGTTGTTTTGATGTTGATTGTAATTATATATATATATATATATATATATATATATATATATATATAGCTTAGCCATGGAGCCTAGCTTTCCATTGTTGATGGAAGCTTTCTATTATGTCGATGTTGAAGCCGATGATATAAGGCTTTTATACGTGATTTAATCGATGTTGTTGTTGTTGTTGCCCTTTTCATGAGACTTTCATATGATATTTTAGTTGCTATCATCTCATGAATTATGAGATGACATATGTTGTTGTTGCTTCTTCGCTATTGAGAAGATTTATTATTTATTATCCTTATATATACTTCACATATCATTCTCTAATCAATTTATTTAAGCTAGACTGACCTATGTATTTTATGTACTCAGGTCAGACCGAGTTGTTTCAGGTTAACCACGTGATGTAGATTCCCGTGTAGTTGCTTTCGCTATGGTCCACTTTGCTTTGTCTTGGATGCTAGTCCACCTTTTTTTTGTCGTTTAGCTATCTTTTTGTGTACTTAGATCTATGTATATTCTTTTGGGACATGATGTGTATATATATAGGGGTTTGCATCGAAGGTCCCTATTTTTGATGTTGTTGTAAGAAAAGTCCCTATGATAATGAGTATGTAAATTAAGTCCCTATTTTTTCTAAATCAGAAAGCGCAAACTATCTTGCGTTTTTTAAAATTTTAATTTTTTTTGAAACTTTCAAAATTTTGAAAAAAAATTAAAATTTTAAAAAACGCAAACTAGCTTGCGCTTTTCTAATAAAAAACGCAAGTTAACTTGCGTTTTTCGAAAATTTTAAAATTTCTGAAAAATTTAAAAATCAAAAAGCACAAACTAGGTTTAACTTGCATTTTTCAAAATTTTTAAAATTTTCAAACATTAAAAAAAAATCAAATTAAAATCCTAAACTAGCTTGCGCTTTTCTAATAGAAAACGCGGGTTAACTTGCGCTTTTCAAAAATTTCAAAAGTTCTAAAATTTTCTAAATTTAAAAAAAATTCAAAGTCTAAAAGTTGCAAGTTAGCTAGCATTTTCTGTTAGAAAAGTGCAATGCACTTTGCGTTTTCTATTTTTCAGAAAATAGGGACTAAATTTACATATTTATATTTACAGGGACTTTTCTCATAACAACATAAAAAATAGGGACTTGTAACCCGTTTCTTGATATATATATTTGTGGTCCGTGTTACCACTCACTTATGTATCACTATATAGTGTACGAACGATGTATTTGTATATATGTGCGTCTGTTGTTTTGTGATATGTTGTAGATTTGTTGTTTTATATTGTTCTGAATAGATCCATTAGCCACCATAGTTTTGTGTTAAACATTTATCGGGTAAGTCGATCCACAAGAAAATGGTTAAGAAAAAAAATCAGTGCACCCAATCGACGTATCCAATACTTGTTTAAGACAAAGTCTACGAATGGTCGCTCCTAACTAGACCTATTCTCTGCACTAGCCGACAGTATTACTCCGTAATACCCTTTGTTAGTATGGGTCTTGGGGTGGGGCGTTACAATAGTAAATAGTCCCAGGCATCCTTTAAGTTACTTGTACCTTATATTACAGTTCACTTGAGTTGGTTTACATTGTATAAGTATGTATGTCCTGACTCGAGTGTTTTGTTTTTTACTTTACGCTCGGGTCATACTGAGTGATACAACATTCGAGACTCACCTCTGGAGTTGGAGCTTCACTTGGAGATCCAGCTATCTATTTCACTTTCAGTTATCCAGTTGATTCCAGTAATTCAATTGATTCCAGTGTTGTATTCAGCTTTGTACTTGATTATCATTTTGTTACTTCTGTTGTATCTTGTTTAACTCTGATGTATATATATAGCAGCTTCATGAACTACTATCTCTTTACTTCCGCTGCGTTATATTACTCTATGTCTGTGATTCTGTGATTTATTTATTTGCTGTAGATTCTGGGATTTGCCAAATTTATTTTACAATTCGGTATTTTGAATTATTCAAATCAGGCGTATGTGGATTTATTGTCGATTTGAATGGTCCAAAATAGCGGGTCGTTACATTTGGTATCAGAGCTTTGGCTCTAGGCAAAACTTAGCATATATGGCAAATTTATTTACAGAATCACTGTCGTTCGAGCTTGAATCTCTTTCTCTTTGAGTCTATTTCCTTTGAATTTTAGAATACTCCCTCGGTTCTAAAATCCATTCTTGTCTCTCACTATCCGTCTTCTTTTTATTCTAGAGTATCCCGTAACTCCACTTCGAATGATCTTTTAGTGAGTCGGCGGTCTTGCCAACCTCAAATTTGCTTGTGAATAGGTGAAGCTCCTTTATAATTGGTATCGATTCACCGGAGATTTCTACATATGCTCAGTTAGATGCTAGCATCTCTTTTTATCCTAAATTATATCTCTTTAGATCGAATGTACATTTACCCCAGGATTCTGCACCGATCTAATTCTTGAAGTCACGTTTGACCCAGTTAAGGTCGCTCGTAATTTATATAAGCTTATCCATTCCTTGTTCAGTTAGTTAATCATGTTGTCTTTTGTTCCAACTTATCCTCAAGTCAGAATTTTCTTTGATTTGAGTTAATCAAATTTGAATCCCTATTCTTTCTTTGTAAAGCTATATTTAAAATGTTTTATATATTGTGTCGTTTGGGTTGTTGATGTTGATTTGTGTTTTCGATCGATTCGTATGATCAACGCTATCAATAGGATCTCCAAAACTCTTGAACAGAGCAAACTGACACAATAGTGTTTTCAAATTTAGTAAATGGAAAAAATTTTGTATAACCATATTGTATATGCATATAAGTATATTTTTCAAAATTTTGATAGTAATTGAATTGGATGTTGAGGAATAATATTTGACTCTATATATATAGCTTGTAACCTTAGCTTTTATTTCACATATAAATAATTGAACTATAAAACATAGCTATAAATTAATTTGGAAATTTAAATGAATTTAAAACAAGAAACTAAGAATTTAATTTTCGATGGTTTCAAACTTTGTTTTAAGTTTTAAAGGGTATATTATTTAAAGTACTTCAAGTAGAAATTGTTTCAAAGAATTTTAATTTGTAAATCAGTGCTGTTTCCTTTATCGCTGGAAAATAATTTCGGTGATAACTGCAGCATCATCGACATTCATTTTCGAGTTTTGAAGTGAAGAGACCATTCTGTAGTTTTATTACAGCCTGCTTTGAAGAATATAATTTGTTTGGATTTGTAAAATATGACTTGAAGATTTGACTTGATATAGTATATATATTTATTTTATCTCTAAAATTGTTTGAAGTTAATCGGAAATCTAATTCTTAAATTTTATCTTGAAGGATAATTTCAATTTTAAAAAGGAAATCTAATTTTTCAAAAATATTTAAGCTTGAGATAATTGAATTAGAAAGTTTTGTTGTATAATACTCAATTACATTCTAATGTAACTTACCTTAATTATTAGAAGTTAACTATGTAATTGGATAATGTACAATATAAAAGGATTTTATAAATAAAATTTGAGTGTTTATAATAAATGTTGTACACTTAAATTTTAGTTATAAAAGATTAATAGAGATAAATAGAATAAGAGTTAATTGAATAAAATATAATATAAATGATGTTAAAGGAATTTATAAATAAATTGGAGTAGTTATAATATAATGAAATACACTTAATGTATGTGATTAGATATATTAAGTGGAATAAATTTAATAACAACTTGGAATAAAGAAGAATTAAATTTATTGAATAAAATATGAGTATAACAAACAATTTTCAAATTCATGATTTTAGAAATTGTTAATTTAAGTAGAAATTTTCATGGTTTTAAATTATTTATCTTAATTTGTTTTCCAATCTCTTTTCTTTCAGGGTTTTTATTTTCCTCTTGTCTTAATCCTATCTCCTTCTATCTTGTTTTTCTTTGTTTCCTTGCTTCGTTCCTTTTCGGGGACGAAAAGTTTTGAGTGGTGGAGAGTGTAACAACCCATAATTTTGGAAATATTTTTTATTTAAATTTTTATTTGAAAACTTTAATTTTTAAAATATTTAAGATTGAGTTATATAATTTTTCAATGAAATTTTTGAATTTGGTTGTAATTTATTTTCCAAATACAATGAAATAAACATTTTATGAAATTTTTATATTTTGGTCAACTAAAAGTCAAAGTTTGACCATAGTTGAAAATTTAAAATTTGAATTTTTAAATTCTAATCTTTTTCTTTTAAAATGTATTTTATTTTAATATTAATTTTGCTTTTTGTTTCCTAAAATTCTATTTTATACTTTTTAAATTTGATAACTTTCAGTGTTTTACATGCGATTGTTTCCAGTAAAATTTGTCTATTTTGTATTTTCATTTTTCTACCTTAGTTCTATTTTTCTATTTTATATTTTATTTTTATTTTTCCTATATCCATCTCTATTTTATCTTCTTATTTTTATTTTGTCTAGACAGTCATGTTTATTTATTGGGTTATTGCTTGTTTATATCTTTTATTTATGGCTTGGAAAAAAAATTAAAGGGTATACATTATATTGTCTTAATTGCTTGGCTTTTTAAATTGCTTACTCTTTATTTCAAATCACATAAAATCTTCTCAATATCTCACTTCCACATTTTCCTCTTCTGATTAAAAGAGTTTACAGTAAGTTTCTTTTATTAAATAGGAAATAAATCCCATTCATTCACTGGCCTCTTTATTCTTTGCCTTTTCCTTTTCCTAACCATTCAAATCTCCTAACTGTGCATTCATCTTAGCTGTACTTTTTGTAAACCCTAGCCGCCACCTAATATTATTATTCACATGAAAAAATTTCTCATCTATCATTTCTATTTGCGTGAAGAAAATACAGCAAGCTCTAGGATATTTCCATGGCTTCTCCTCTCTTTCCTTCTCCTTTTTCTTTTATTTTCTTTTACTTTTCAAAGCATAGCTCGGCCTCTCCACCTATTGCCGGCCTCACCACCACTCCACCACCACCATGCCGACCACATCATCTCTCCATTACCACAAAAACCCAAGCTGTGACCATGGATGAAGACTACATCACCAAAATTGATGCAAAGCCTAGCTAAGCACATGTATTCATCACCTTCCTCTTCATATACCTTGGCCTCAACAAATTCCTCCATCACCAAAACATTGCTTGACTCAAAACACAACCTAGCCGTGCTTTATGATGTTTACTTGACCAATATAGCCTATGGCCAATCCCCCTTGAACGCAGGCCGAACCTATAGGACCCAAAACCCATCGCCTCTTTGCCTTCCACACTTATAACTTCCATCTCCGCATTTCCCAAGCCTTAGCCTTGCCCTGCATGACCCTATCCAAGCCTAGTTGCTATAAGACCATCATGGCTGAGCATAGAATGATGTGGTCAAGCCTATTTACATAGTGGACGAGCCCACTTGTGGTTTAAAGCAAAGGTTATGTCAATTCGATTCATTCTATTCCATTGTTTTAATCTATAAATCTTTGTGTTGAATTATATTCTTATAATTATTGTATTTGGTTGTTACAAGATTTGGATCTGACTGTCCATCCACTAAAAATCTTGTTCGTTCCTTGTCGTGCTTTTCGAAATTTCAGTTGTGTGCTTTGAATTTGATTCTATCTTTTAAAAAGGTGAGTTCTTATCACTCTAGACATATGTACTTATATTATTGTGGAATAATGACAAGTGAATTGTATAAATTTATAAGCTATGTCCATATATGCCTTTGATATGTTATATGTTGTTAAATGTTGTTTATATATTTGTTACATCATCTAATATGTTATTATATGATATACTGTTCATTTTATTTACTGTATCTCACACTGCAAGTTCCCTATCACTATGGGTTGAAATGATATATACCCGAACGGACATTAGAATAAGGAAAAATCATTATGAGCTGAAATGATAGGCTCGAATGATTTTTATTGTATTCGTTTTACTTAGAATTGCGGTTTGAAATGATAGAACCCGGATTTTTCTTTTTAAATTACGGATTGAAATGATACAGATCCGTATCACTTGACCTTGGTTAGAAATTTTATACAGGGCCATAGATAAATTTTTATAATACTTTTCTAAAGGTATTAAGTATTTTAAATTTTAAATATATGGAATTTGACAAGAAATTGATTAATGATTCAAAATATAAAGAGACATAGGCTTTCAGCAAATTAAAATTTTATAAGTTGATGATTGGTTTAAATTGTAATTTAAAAATGTTTATTTGGTTTAATGGTAATTTAAAGAGTGATAAATAACTTAATAAATAAAGTTAATTAATATGGAGTTTTAAAGTCTAACCTGGTAATTGTAATCAATTTTAGTTTGAAAGGAATATGGTTGTGTAATGAATAATGTAGTTGGAATTGATAAAATGGAATACATTTTAATTTGACAGTTTGTAATAAATCTATTTAACTAGAAAATCATAGTTAATTGATGTCTAAACAAATAGATCGATAAAGAGAATTGGAGATTTATATTAACTACGATAAATTATTTTATTTGTGGTTATGTTTTGTAAAATAAATAATTATGATTTTAAAACGGAAATTGTAACTTAAAGATGACTTAACTTGGAAATTGGAAATTTAGTTTGCAAACGGAAGTTCAAGTAAATTTAGTGATAGTAGGATTTTATTTATGAAATGGGAATTTTAAATAAAGTGGAAAGTTAATTTTTAAATAAAATATTAAGTTATTTGGTTGAAATAAAAGTTAAGCAATTTAAAAGTATTAAATTAACAAATGAATTTTAATTTAAATGGAATATTTATTTATAAAATGTTATTTTATTAAAATTTATAAGTCAAGTAATACCCGAATAAAAACTTTTGGAAGTGGAATAAGTTTGATAAGTTAAAAATGAGAAAAATTGAAGATATATTGTTTTAAAGGGTATAACAAAAATTATAGCATTTCAGAAGTGCTGTAGTTTAATGAACTATGGCTTGGATATACTAAAGATACCTATTACGACATTTCTGAAGTGCTGTAGTTGTTGAATTTGAACTAGGTTTTGATATATACAAGATATACCTACCGTAGCACTTTATAAATGCTACTGTTTATGAATTTGACAATGTTTTGAAATATGACTATATCTACCGTAACACTTTATAAATGTTGTTGTAGCTAAAATTTACAATGTATTGGAAATTTTATAATTAAATGAATGAACTTAGAAATGTTACAACTTTGAAATGAAAATTAATTGACGTAGAATTTAAATGATTTAAAATGAATATTATTTGACATTGATTTTAAATAGTTCAAATAAATATGTTTCAAAGTGTTTATTTTCAGAGTTGTTATAACTTGAAACTAATATGGCTTTGGAAATGGAATTATTGGAAATTCTATTTAATTAAGAATTGTTTTCAAATATATTAATTTGAACTTATTGAAATTGAAGATTTAAAAATATGACCTTATAAAGTGGTTTGGTTAAGATGATTTAAAGGAATATTTCGAGTTTGATAAATTGAAGGAATATTCAATGATTTGATAATTTGGATTTTATTTGAAGTATATATTGATTTGATTTTGGAATTTAAATTATTTATTATTACTTTGGTTTTGAAATGGATATGATATTTTGGTTTTAAAGTATAAAAATATTTTGAATTAAATAACCATGGGTTATAGTAACAGTTGGTTGTTGAGACCGGGATCGAAAGATGTCATACTCTCTGCCAACTCCAAAAACCACTTTAACAACCGTGTACGCGGTGGAGATTCCATAATGAAGTAGGATGGCGACGGCGTTCCCTTGAGGTATATACGTGGACCCAACTCCCGTGAGTTGGCATAATGTGGCTAAAGCAGGAGCGCTAATAGGCCAGTGAAGTAGCCCCTCTTATCGAAACAATCCTTCAATATTATATTCTTACTTTGAGATTGATTTGATGGCCACTTGATTTTTGATTTTGGGGGTGTGGCTCGAGGTAGGCGGTAGCTGCGCGCTATGCGTCACCACCAGCCCGGATGCATAATTGGTATATCTACCCTGGCATTGCCTAGTTGTGCCATGTCACCTACCCTAGCGTGCCCTGTATGAGTTTGATTTGTGTCGTACTTATGGAGCATCTTCTCATAGCCTCCCGATCAGGAGGTACGCAAGTGTTGTATAGACTATTGGCACTATTACGTGTTAAGGGCTATATGGGTAATCCCTTAACGCTATTTAAAAGTAAGTTTATTTTACTATAGACATTATTATAATAGCGAAATATTACTACATAATAAATAGTCTAACAGATCCTTAGAGGATGGGCGGTCCCGGTCATCCTTTAAGTTACTTGTACCTTATATTACAGTTCACTTGAGTTGGTTTACATTGTATAAGTATGTATGTCCTGGCTCGAGTTTGTGTTTTGCTTTATGCTCGGGTTAGACTGAGTGATACAGCATTCGAGACTCACCTCTGGATTGGAGCTTCACTTGGAGATCCAGCTATCTATTTCACTTTCAGTTACCTAGTTGATTCCAATTATTCAGTTGATTCCCGTGTTGTATTCAGCTTTTACTTGATTATCATCTTGTTACTTCTGTTGTATCTTGTTTAACTCTGGTGTATATATATAGTAGCTTCATGAACTACTATCTTTTTACTTCCGCTGCGTTATATTACTCTGTGTCTGTGATTTTATGATTCATTTATTTGCTGTATATTCTGAGATTTTCCAACTTTATTTTACAATTCGATATTTTGAATTATTCAAGTCAGACATGTGTGGATTTATTGTCGATTTGAATGGTCCAAAATAGCGGGTCGTTACAAATAAATCACAAGGACAAACCATCCCTCATGTTGGTATTTATCTTCCCGAACATTTTTGTAGCCATGGTCAACTATATTTTGCTTTATCAAAAGGAGTTTCACGAAAAACAATGACAGTTTTGGTGAAAAATGAAAAGATTCGAAATAGAAAGGGTACACATACTAGTAATGTTGTATATAAGGATGTGTTATTAACATGTAGTCGTGAACTCAGTTAACTATACTTCGTTTTTCCACTTCACATGTAATATTTTTACACTAAATATTATTCTTTGCAACATATACACATATGTTCTTCACAAATGTTGTATTACTCTATTTAAATAAGTGATTTTTTATATGACCATAAGTGGGTAATAATTGAAGTTAAAATCATTTTCTCCATTTTACTATTTTTTGGACATATATTTAAGTATCGCTTTTATAAATTACAGCACTAGGTTAATTTTTTGTATATATGTATGAATTTTTTTCCAACTTTATTACTAGAATTCAGTTGTAATTAACATAAAAAATCCCTTATAAAACATTTTTAACTCCGCCATCAACTTATTATTGATGCCAGTCCGAAGCCTGGAACATGAAGGAGAGAAAACGATTACGAAAACTAAACTTGGTACTTACAAATTACTGTCAAACTACTACTATTGACATCAACCAATAAAAAGATTAGCGAAAATAAATTACATCAATTTCAGTCCTATATAATTTAATAAAAATATCACAATAATCGACAATTCAAAATTAATACGCTGGTGTACAGTAGTTTTAGACGTCAACAAGAACTTAGTGTTCATGAGGAATGGAGTATCATGGGATGTACGATCTTCATAGTTGAAAAGAAAATTTCCTTATACATTAACATGCTGCTTTATTACTTTTTTAAAAAGAGACAATATAAGTTTTTAAGTTCCAAACTACTAAAAATGCTAATTTTAATATTTATTACATTTCTCTGCAAATTGATGTAACGGTCGATTACTCTTTTACCCAATTAATTATTTCCTTAAATAACTTAGTCTTATTCATGTTTTGATAAATGATTTAATTATGCATGTATGCACATAGAAAATGCAACATTTCACACACACCAAGTCAATTTGTAAGATTAAATAAATCTTAAAAACATTGTTTTAAAACACTAATTCGTTCTACGCACATGCATCACATGTGCCAAAGTACTCGTATATGTTAATATGTTACTTAATTGAATTATATGACTTATACTAAAAATATAATTATGTCATGGAGATAATTACACTTATATTTTGTAAATTCTTATTTACATTAGTTATAATATTCAACTACTATAAATGATTTTAACAATTATTTAATATTTTATTATTATTTAAATAAATATACTACTTAAAATTCATACAAAATAAATGATACATCAAAAATTAGATTTCAAATTTTACAAAATTATTTTTTCATCGTAGAAACGCTTAGCCAAAAAAATCGGATTTTTTAAATCATTTTTATATTTTCAAAAAATCATTTTATTTTTCGTCCATAATTATTTAATTAATAAAAATAATATTTTAACTAAGAAAATTACGGAATTTTTTTCTAAATCTTAAAATATCATCCTATATTTTCAAAATGTTTGAAATTTAAGAAATTATTATGTAAATATTTTATCATTAATTTATTTTTGTTTGAAAAATTAATTCATACATACATACATACATACATGTGTGTGTGTGTGTATATTTAATGTAATAGAATTATAATAATTTTTTTGTTCTGCTGTGTATTTGATCAGGAAAAATTTAATAAAATATTATACATACATATATATATTATATAAAAACATATTATTTTTAAATATTACATATAAACTTATATTATATATATATTTAAAAATAATAATAATATATATAATTATGTGACTATAATACATACATATTTATTATTATTATTATTATTATAATAATAAAATTATATTATATATATGTCTACTTAATATTTAATACAATAATATTTACATGTATATAAATCATTAACATTTTGACATAATTTATATATATATATATATATATATATATATATACATACCTTAAAATTTATAAATAATAAGTACAAATACATACATACATACATATATATATATTTGGACAACATATAGTACATGTAGGATGAGCTATTTTAGTTGCGATGTAAGTCCCAACATTAATATACGGGCATGTTATACCTTGCACATATAATTATGTTACAATGCACTCACATACATATATGTATATGATATGTATGTTTCCTATTATATATAATTGAATATAAATTAAATAACATTATATCTGAATGAAATAAGAGATTTTATCTAAATTAAATTTAGAAATATTCTAAATAAATTAGATTTCATAGGCCCAACAAAGATCTAATAGGGCAAAAAATTTGAAATTCACCCATAACTTCCATCGCATGTTGGCCTAATTCCAACAACGGTATCAAAGCTTAATAGCCTATGTGATCTAATTAGTCATATTAGTATTAACTGATTAAGCTCACAACCCAGATAGTAGGGTGTCTAGAAAGGTAGTGTCAAGGGATTGAGTTTGGCTTGCCCTACTTGGCTACCAACTTAGCCCGAACAAATATGTGATCCTAAAAGTTTGCCCCTAATAGAAGATGCCCAATTCTTGTGATAGTTTTCAAAATTCTTTAAAAAATAAAAAATAAGTTTTAAATTTAATAATTTAAATTTAAAATAAGATATAAATATATTATAAATTATAATATAATTCAAAATTCGAAATGTATGAAAATAAATATTAATTTCGAAATTTTAAAATTTATTAATAAGATTAATAAAATAAATTAGTTAATTAAGTTAATTAATTAATAAATGTATACATGTATTATATATTATGATATATGTTATGTTTTTTTAAAATGTTTAAACTATCATAACTATACATGTATGTATATGCATTAAATTTCAAAATTAATATAATTAAATTAAATTTTTTAATTAAATAAACTAATAAAAGGTTAATTAATTACATAAATTGATTAAAGGTTAATTAATTAAATGATATACACATATATATGATATATATGTCATACTATAAAGGTTATAGTATATAATAAATATCTATTATAAATGTTATATTAAAATAATATTATATTAATTAAAATGTTAATTAACTAAAATTAATTAATTAATTAAGATTTAATTAATATAATATTATACATAAGACTATGATATAAGTAATATAAAATATAAAAGTTATCTAAGAATAAGTGAACGTATAAACTAAAGATGGAACATCAAAGAAACCCAAATAAACTTATGGAATAAATACATATGTAAATGTACGTACATTGTAATTTCCGGTTTGGTCGACACTTGAACCACAAAGGTATTTCATAAGAAATACATTATTCCATAAGTCAACATCTCTCAATATAATATATTGAAGATTATGAATCTTCTGTATAATGTTGTCCTCTACCATACATATACATATTGATAAATTATTTACGTACTCCTTAGTTGTTGAGCAAACTCAAGCTAGGGATGTTATGTATAGTATTATTATTATATTGAATAGATTAGATAAGATAACTATATGTCTTTTTTGAGAAAAATCAAGCTACATATACAATGCTTAGGTCATCGCAGTATGTTTGGTATGTGTGAATAATTTTATTGACTTGTTGAGCAAACTCAAGGTCGAACCATGGGTTAGGAGTTGCATGTAATACTACCGATAAGGATTTATCCATCATTTGTGGGGCTTTGATTTATTGAGCAAACTCAAGGTCAGAATCTCAAGACAAACGAGTCCTAATACCCACTAATGAAGTTGAAAGACTTCTATGTTTCGCTAGGGTTTGGTGAAACATAAAAGATATTAGAAAAATGAAATAATATTTATCCATTCTAATATTGTGAGAACATATGCTATATAATAATAATCCACATTGATAAATTTGTGCATTTAAAATTACTGATAATTTTTTATCGATTATGGTATACAAATGAATTGAATTAAAAATTGAAAAATAGAAACATAATATATACTACAATAAATGCTTATTGCATGCGAACGTTTCTATACCCATGCAAGTGCTTATTTTACAACTACTTAATACATTCATAATTTGGTCACTAAGTGTTCATTTGGTCGAGATTGTGTATTACATTAAATGAGTTTCGAGATCTAAATGAAAAACAAGGCTATGGATATTCAATCCATGTAATATCACATATAAGTGTTATTTGGTGAATGGTCATAGTTTGTATTGTATGATCCTTCAATAAAATTAGTTCATTCAAAACAAAAAATAAATGGTATTATAAGATCGAGTATTCAATTTGATTGATTACAATAGAAGATCATATTATGCCAAATGTAATACAAGACCAAAACTACAATATAAATTTAAAAATTCGATCGTCGAAACATAAGTTTGATCAATTTACATGAAGTGCAAAATATTTGATATCCTTTAGTGTTAACAATAATCGAGTGCACTTTTGTAAAGAGTTTATTATGATATTGCAGCAAGGGTCTTTCGTTTGAATGGTTTGACTATTTGAAAGGAAAACAAATGTATAAAAATAAATGTAATTTAAGGTACAGTTGAGTGAATAGTCACTTTTGCTTTATAAAGAAACATCAGCAAAGAGAACTGTAATAATAGTAGTTGATCCTTAACATTGGAATAAGAACTATGATTTCTATTCTATAGTGTATTTCCATATAGAAAATTGTTTTGTATGAAATTTATTTCTTCAAGTTCAAGACATTCGATCAAAAAAATCTCAGTTGTAAACTAGTTACAGTATATTAAATAAATTATCTATATTAAGTGAATGATGGACCTTTGAATTCAATACGCTATTATAGTAATAACGAAAATATTAGGAGCATGCCATATAGCACAATGGTTGCATCACATTATGAAAATTTCTTTCATAAAATGTATCGAGCATTACTTATGAAATAATGAGTATTTTTGGGTATTTGGAAGATTGACGGAGCAATATTTCAATATGAATATTATGAATATTCATTATGAAATAAAACTTTAATGTGGTATGTTTTTCATAAAAAAATGATGCATTGTAAAATACAGAAGTATTTAATATTATTTACAGTTATTTTGAAATTCTAGACTAAGGTAGTTTTGTTTAATAACTTTATTATATAATTATGAATAATATGATAATGTTAATTATATGTCAAACAATTAAGGGAAATACACCCATTTAGTGGAAGCGTTATAGGAGTTGATGAACTCTTTTGGATTAGTACATATAGTTGTATACAATCGTAATTCTATTAATATTAAAATGGTTCCATGTACTTTGTAACAACCTTAATTTTGATTAAAATTATTTAAGAATACAATTAGACAAATTTAATTAGAATAATGTAAGGTGATAAAGGGAAATGTGATTTTATTAATTATAAGCCGTGCTTAATGCAATGAATTAATAAGAGCAGTTAGAACTTAGATAGGAAAGGAGAACATATGCTAAGGGCAAAAGAGAAATGAGAGATGCTTTTTCTTTATAATAAGCTTCCTGTTGGACTTGCTGCTACTGCTATTGCTTTAATTCCCAAGACTGTAAATCCATCTTCAGTTGCTGATTTTAGGACAATATCATGTTGTAATATCATTTATAAAATCATCTCAAAGATTTTAGCTAATAGATTACAATTAGTCTTGCCGTCCATTATCTCCAACAATCAAGCTGCATATATTAGTGGTAGATCAATTAGTGATAATATTCTCTTGACCCAAGAATTATTGTATGGTTATGAGAGGAAAAATATTTCACCAAGGTGCATGTTAAAGCTAGACATCAAGAAGGCTTTTGACTCTGTTGCTTGGAGCTCTATTTTAGCTATTATGTCTAGGATGAATTTCCCAAAACCTTTTCTAGCTTGGATTTACACATGTATATCATCACCTATGTACTCTATTTCAAGAGAGGGGTAGGCTGTATGGTTATTTTAAAGGTGTACAAGGTGTTAGGCAAGGTGACCCAATTTTTGCATACTTGTTCATAATAGTTATGGAGCTTCTTAATCCTATTTTGATGGATCTAGTTGTTAAAAAAGACTTTCAGCTTCATCCCAAATGTAAAAAACCAATCATTACTCACCTTCTCTTTGCTGATGATCTTATCATTTTTACAAAGCCTACTTATCATAATATTCAGTGTATTATTTCCTCTCTAAAACTTTTCTATTCTATCACTGGCCTGCAAATTAATCTTCATAAATCAAATATCTTGGTTGCTGGTTTAAATTCTATTCAGAGGAATGATATTATTAAGTACTCGGCTCTTCAAGAATTATCCAAAAGTTCTTTCTATTTGGGCTTGCCTATCTTTAGTTTTAGAATTACTAAACAAAATTGCTTGCCTCTCTTTGAGAAGATTATTGAAAGGCTTCAGTTATGGCCAATTGATAAACTGTCACAAGCTGGTAGGCTTACAATCATCCAATCAATTGCTGTGGCTATGACAACTTATTGGACTAGACATTATATACTCCCTGTTAAGCTAATTAATATGATTTCCAGTGCCTTTAATAAATTCCTCTGGCATGGTGATCCTTTCTCCAGAAAGCTCATTCCTATTTCTTTTTATAAGCTGTTTGAATCCAAAAAGAATGGTGGACTTGGTATTACTAATATTTTTCTATGGAATAAAGCTGCTTTGTCAATGTATTTCAATAAGATCTTTGAAACTGATAGGAACTTATGGTCTCAATGGGTAAATCACAACCTTATTGGTAAGAGGAATTTTTGGACTATGCTCATTCCACATAACTGCAGTTGGAGTTGGAGATGTATTCTCAAGCTTAGGGAGACTTTTATTTCTTTCTTACAATGTAATTATGTTTTGATAAAAGGTTTATCCTTCTGGCATTCTCCATGGGCTAAACAAGGATTGATCTTAAGTTACGTAGTTGATTATAACCTGAGAAGGAATTCTGGTATTTCTGAATTGGCAACAGTTGATGAGTTTTTACAGGATGATTGTGTAGTTTTACCTTATTCAATTCCTTTCAACTAAGGAGTTTATGGAATGTCATCACTGGTAATCCCATTAAGAATAATAACAATATTTTAATTTGGTCAGATAAGGGTAAGCTTCATTCCATTAGGCTTGTTTATAATGCTCTCTGTCAAAATGGTTCTCAATTTCCCCGGCATTCAAGAATTTGGAATATTGGTGGAAGTGCTAAAGAAAACTTATTGTTGTGGAAAGTGATGGCAAATGCTTTAAATACCAAGGATAAGCTCTGTAAAATGGGTATTATTTCAGAGGATTTATGTGTTCTCTGCAAATCAGAAACTGAAAGCAATACTCATTTTGAGTGCACTTTTGTATTTCAAATTTGGTATAGACTTCTTTCTAATGGTGGATTTTATAAACCATCACCAATTAGTTCAATTGAATGGTTTAATGTGTTTAAAGCAACAAGATGGAAGACTCGTTTGACCAGGTTGCTGCTAAAACTTCTTAAGAGACTGATATATACAGTGTGGTCTGAAAGGAATAACAGAGTTTTTGGTATTGGTAGTAAAAATTCATCTCAGCTCTATAATATGGTTCATGGCAGTATTCTCAGAGACATAAAAATAGATTATATTTGAAGTTTTGCATGGATTTTATCATCTCTTGCAGATGGCCCTCTTCTGGAATGTTAAATATAATTTTACTGGATTCTCAGGATTGTATGCAGTGTATTATATTGTTTGGTCCTTTTGTAATTGCTGATTGTATGTTTGTATTTGGTTGTTTTATTATCATTGTAGCTGTCAAGATGGTTGTAATAGGGTGTAATTTTGAGGCACTGTAACTGTTTGTAATATTACTTAAGTCAATAAAATGAGTTCATGCTCTTGCCTTTCAAAAAAGAAAAAAGAAAAAAAGAAATGAGAGATGATTCCTAATACAACCCTTACATTCTTTATCCCTTATTTACTTCATTCGCACAAACCTAATAAATACAACAAGGCCAGCTATTATCAAGAGGATTCAAGAAGTGTAAAGCTAGGAAATCAAAAGATAGCTTAGGAAAATCAAGTTAAAACACAAATATCAAGTTCCTATATCAAACCAAGGTGAGTAATGGCATCTTAGGTTTTGATTGTTGTTTCTAGTTTTCAGTATAAAATGTGAAATGTTTTGATAATATTATGTCATGCTTTTGATGATTGAATGAATATACGCTTTTTGATGAATTTATAGAATTTAATTATGAAATTAAGTGATATGTTTGAGTTGGAAAACCTATCATATGACACCCAAGTGACTTGAAATTTGGATATGATGTTAGACACACTATTTTAGAAATGGGTTTAAAATTTCATAATTTTTCGATAATGTATGAATATTTTATAATGTTCTCAAGGGAAGACAATATATTATTTCAGGCTTTAATTATCAAAACTAATTAAATTATGTTTCTGACCTCGACATTTTTATATGTTGAAGAATATAATAGATAAGATTTACTATGATTTTTGGGGATTTTTCCCAAGCGTTTGTGATTTTTTATGAATTATTGAGCTAGAAAAGCCAAATAATTATTATTAAATATTTAGATAAAAGAGGGTGGTTTGAAAATTATTTTGGAAGTGTAAAAATCTGCACCTTAGCGTTTTCTGAAAAGAAATTATGTAAATTATGGTTTAAATAATGAGTATTTGACAAGAAATTAGAGTTGGTAAAATAGAATTACTTATAATTGAAATAAAATTGTTCATATAAATTACGGCTTTGCCGTGCGAGGGTCATGGTGCCGCACTTCATCTTACCATGTCTATACATATGGTTTCAACTTCGGTTGATATGGAATGGATCGTTCCATGTTGAAGTGCGAAGTCATTAGGTTCAACACTAAGGTTTTCGATGTTGTCCTTGCCGCATGGTCTAAGTGTCACGTTTTGTATAAAGGCATGTTGCTTCTTATTTTAAATAGGGTACCCGACTCTAATGTTTTCGAAGAGACTATAGTAGCGATAATGACGCCTCAATGTTTTGATAAGGACTTCATATTTGATCACTTTGACCTTGATGGTTGTCGACCTTATAACTTGCCGCTTTAGATCCTTAACCCTTACTTTTGAAGAGGCCATGTTGCCGCATATTATGACTTCAGTTCTAATGAGGCCGTTTTTTTTCATTGAAGCATTGATGCTGATACTTACAAAGGTCGTTGAGATTTATCAATGTCGACACCATCCATTACAGGCTTTAAACTATGCAAACTAAGTTTTATACCCATCAATGTAGATACTCTATAAAGTGCGAAGTTCGTACATTTGACTCTATGACCTTATAGTTTACAAACAAAAGACATTAACATATTTCAAAGGGACGAAGACCCTCATCGATGATGACCTCATCGTGTTTTATCAATATAAGGACTTGATTGTTTTGGCCCTATAGCCTATGATTATGAAGTAAGATAACTTCCAAGTGTTTTTGTCTTTCATCACCAATATTCATAAAAGCGTACGTCATGGCATAAGTGTTTTTAATAAAGTGAAGGGCTATTTTTTCCTTGTTTTAAAGTATGATTCCAATGGTTAAATCATTTATGAAGACTTATGTTTTCAAGGATTTAATAGGGCATTTAGCCTAGAATTCTATTAAAGATATTAATGTTCTTATCACCTTTTGGTAAACTATGATAAGATGAATGACTCAGAACTTAGAAAACCAGGCGGGACTGGTGTAGTGTCACGCCTTATACTTTAGCTAGTAGCCCCTAGCTAAGATGTATCCAAAATTCCAACGCATAGGGTTTTATCACAGTAAGACTAAAAGTAGGTGTACGCATAGAAATGAATACATAAAATGAGATAGGTTACTGGTGAGCTGGCAAAACCATTTGGATCAGTTGATTCTAGGAATAATAAGTTTCGGATAGACCCTCTAGTGGGCTTTTAACAGTAGGTTAGATAGTTTGATATATCTAGTAGGCCTGAGTCAGCCATAGGTTTATTGTAAGCCTGAGAAAAATATAATGTTGGGATAGATAGTCCATTGATTTAAATGGATTGTTTATGCTTACCTATGTTGCATGCCTGCATATTATTATTTATATCGTTTATTTTAGCCAATTTGGTTGTAGGACTTTGATTTGCTAAAGGTATATTTTTAAAAGATATTAGTGAGGGGAAACCCTGTTCCGCTCTGTGGCACGGTCTCACTTAATATCTATAAACTGAGATAGCAATTATTATTCAGAGCAGACTTATTGTCTGACTCGAAATTTATGTTTTCCTTTTAAACTCTTGGGTGCTCAAAATTTAATTTGAGTAGGCTGAGAGTTAAGGTTACAAGTTTAGTAAGTTTTGGTGAATAAAGCTTTTGGAGACATGCAGAAGGAAAAACTGGCTATGTAGGAGTCTATTTATCATTATTATCTGCTGTGTTATGTATAGATATAATGACAGTATATGTATCTCTCTATTTAGTAACTCTGATCAACCAAGTGGGTATCTTCATATGTCACTCTTTCAGAATTTTGTAATGGTTATATTTTATCTAAATGTAGGCAACATTAGGGATTATCTACTGAATATGAAATTATGTGTGACGACCCGCCTTTCATTCCATAGAAAGACGTATCGTAGAGTAGAAAGAAATAGGTAGAAAAGAAAGTAGAAAGAAAGAACTAAACAATATCAGAATCTCACAGCGGAAATGGAAAAAATATTACATCACAAAGATATTACATAGTATTCATTATACATCAGAGTCATTTAGTACACAACATCACATTAGACAGTCTTGAAGACCTGTCGATAAATTACATTCCAAAATGCAAACAGATGGTACCAATACAATGGAATAGATATATATACGCAAAGTCTCCTGCTCCAAGTCCTCCCCAAAATTCGTCAAGCTAACCTAATCACTTGGCTACTCATAAAAATTTGAGTACCCAAGAGTTGAAGAAAAACAAAATTAAACTCCGGGTCAGACATGGGTCTGGTTTGAGTAAACGGTTAAGTTGTTTAACTTCAAAAATCTTTTGAAATAAAAGGTATCTCATGAGACTCTCTGCAAATAAATACGGACAAGTTTTTCCCTTACGATAACCAAAACATTTGATAGGAAATCCAGTTATATTATAATAGTGTCTAGGGTTTTCAAAATAAAATTGAAAATAGCTGGAATACTTACATCTCATGTTCCAACATAGTTAGGCACAATCAAAATCGTACAGGCACGTATTGGAGATTGGATTCCATACAATGGCAGGGCTACTGGGGTACCGCCCGTCACAGTACATGGTCTAGATCACTGTACCTAGGATCCACCCTAATCCCCTACAACATAAGATCGGAGCTACCCCATATTGGATAGTCCGAATAAGACAACCCTACGGTTGTGGCCAACAACAGCCCACACAGCCGAAAAAGGAACCTCTAGGTGGGGAAAATCTTATCCTACTTGGGTGCTACCCCCTTAGCTTTGCGTGCACCACCCCTTTTTCTGCCATTCCCGGTTGATGAGGCTTGAGACTACAATTACCTTTTTAGAACACATATCTTGGAATGCTCATGTCCTCCATTGATGATGGTCTGATAGCATTCATCCATACAAGTCCGTTCCGGGTTCAAACGAAATCAAAGGCACTATCTCCATTATACATGTTTTGGAATCACCCTCAGAGTTAACGACAAATAGAGCTTGCACTCTGAATCTTCATCTTGATCTTCACTTGAGATTTCACGACCTATCGCTTAATTTGGATCGATGTGGTTTTCAGATAACCATTTGGAATCCGATCCCGGTCTCATCGAAATCCAAATGCCGTCTTAAAGGTCGAGTTGTTTAAGGTAAACAATTCAATTCAATTCAGAATATTATACACACACAGGAATTCATCACAGACAAATAACTCACATTTATCAACAGCTATATCCAGAGCATTGCACATCACAGAACATTACAAGTTAACAGACTAGAGATATTAATCAATCCAACATTCAATATAGTCAATCATCCATAAGAAAGATTAATTAATCACATAATCTATAATTAATTTAATTAACACTAAATAAATTAATTATTTATGAATTGATTATTTATAACCTGCTTAATTAACATTAATTAATTACAAATCATTATTATTATTCTAACTAATAAATGAAATTAATTAATCAACCTTTATTTATTCACATTAATTAATTATCATTTAATTATTAATTAATTATCCTTTAATTATTAATTAATTATCCTTTAATTATCTAAGACCTTAATTAATAAAAGATAAACCATTTATTTTAGTTAATTACTTAATTACATTATTTAATTTTATTTAAAAAAACTTTAAGAATTAATTAAAATAAAAGATAAACAAAAATTACCTTAAACTTAATTAATTTAAAATAATTTATTTTAAACCTTTAACTATCCCAAAGCTTAAATAAAACATTTATTATTGAAAAGAATTTGTTAAGAAATTGTTCAAAACTTGATTTGTTTTAACTTTAAAAACTTACTAAAACCCTAGTACTGACTCGAGACTAACCCGGATCTAACCCGAGTCCAAACCCGAGCCAATACTCTTCCCTTTCTCTTTTTAAAACATTGTTTTTGTTTGACTTTTAAAACTATCACAACAGGTAAATACTCGCGTACACCCGAAAACACACTCGAGCCAAAAGCAAATTTTCCCGAGTTCCTACCCAAGACAACACCTTCTTCTCAAATCCTACAGCATCACCTTACCCACTGATACACGCAGACACTCGTGCACATGCACAGGCCAACACTACTGCTTCGATCATTGCTGCCACCTCCAGCACGTCGACAACAACCTCCCTTAGATTCAGACACCTAGATCTTCGAGAAAACCACAAAATCGAAATCGGGCAAGTCAAGCTCTACCTGGAACCCAAACCCATCAACGAAAACACTTCACGCCACCGCCTACGACCACTATAACGCTCGTCGACCAACCCAAAGCTTTGTCTCGAAACCACGCTTCGATTCCTCCACCTGCAAATGAGTTCAACGCTTTGACGACGACGCGACAGCCCGGAATTCGACAGCGACCAAACCTAGGTCTAAAACCCTACTTCAACGTCGCCCGACCTCCACGATGATCTAAAAATTCACCAACCATTTTTCCAAAACCCCTGACCTCCGATCATGCTTTAGCAACGATCACGAGATTCCCCGTCGCTTCGACCATCAGAAATCACTCCAAACATGATTTTCGTTCAATCCACGAATTCTACCCAGATACAAAGTTAAAAATCTTGATTTTACTTTTAAAATTTATGGTTTTTGGAAATGAATTAGATGATATAAGTGAAACAAGAAATCATCTCCTTCGAATTTTGACATGCTTTTGAGTTTTACTGTATTTTCTTATTTTCCTGAAAAATTCAAACTAATTATACTTAAAAATATTTTTAAAATTAAGATCTTGTTAATTTAAACATATTTTGTTTGTGCATCAAAGCCTAAACAGAATTAGGGGAAAAGAATTTGAATTTTTGACTTGTTTTAAAGCTTGTAATCTAGAACAGAGACATGCATACTTGTACATAGACATGCACACAATTCCACTTTGTACATATATACATGCAAGCAAATTTCACATCATAACTTCAAGGATTATCACATGCATCAGGTTATCAAACAACTTCAGCTTTTAAAAAAATGTTTACTCACTGTTTAAAAATGTTGAACAGAGAAGCCTGGAAATTGATTTGCTCTTAAATTCGAAAATTAGAACTTGATAGTTGATTTTGATCTGCTTGTTTGTGATGATCTTGGATCTTGAATCTTTGCTTCAGTTTTGAAAGCGTGTTTGTTTTAGATTTTATTCTCTGGTTTAGCTTTCTCAGGTTTTTTAGTTTGATAAAATTTTGAAAATGAAAGATAGAAAAGTAGAGAGGTATATATAACCTTGTTTTATTATTTTTAGAAATTAAAAAAAATTAATAACTTGACACTTGTATTTTGTATGTTGTAATTAAGCTTACACTTGTCTTTTTGCATGCATTTATGTTTCATATATTTTTATATTATATTTTCTATTAGTTTTTATATTTATATATGTTTTATGATTTTATATTTAAACTTTTCCTTTTATTTATATTTATATAACTTTAAAGAAAATGATTTAAAACCTAATTATACACCAATAAATAATCATATACATATATATATATATACTTGTTTTAAAATATAGAGTTTTTAAATCCAATTTATTTTTAAGATATTCACCTTTGAATTTTAAATCCAAATTCTGTTTACAATCTACTTATATATATGCATAAACAAACACATATTTTTTTTGAAAAGAATAAGTTTTGGCACATTTTAAAATAATTATAAAAGAAGATTATCACATCAATATTGCCAAAAATTCTAGGTCATCACATACCTCCCCCCTTAAAAGAATTTCATCCTCGAAATTTAAAAGCAAAGATAACCCCAAAGCTTTATTTCAAACAATCGAAGCATACATATCAGCCATATATTAACAACCAAAGCAAGCAATTCATTCAAAATAACATTCCTAACTATCCAGTTACAAATCCAGACACGGTTTTGTAATACTATCTAGAGTTTCCCAGGTACAATCTATAGGATCCTCGCTCCATCGAATCTTGACCAGCTTCACCACTTTGTTCCTGAGCTGCTTCTCATCGTGATCCATTATCTGGACTGGATGCCTGACCATAATTAAGTCTGATTCGACCTCTAAATCTTCCTGCACTGCCGGTTCTACAACTAGCGATGGGTCATACACCTACTTTATCAAATGAGATACGTGAAATACATTATGAATCCCAACTATCCGGTCTGGCAATTCAATCTTGTAGGCCAAAGCACCAATTCTGTCGAGCACACGGAAAGGTCTAATATATCTCGGGGCAAGCTTTCTTGTCTTACCAAATCTGATCGCTCCTTTTATTGGGGAAACCTTAACAAAAACCAAATCTCCGACTTCGAATTCCAATAGCCTTCGTCTCTTGTCCGCATAACTCTTCTGACGATCCTGGACTGCCTTCATTCTCTTCTTGATCAGCTCCACATTCGCAGATGCCTCTCAAATCAAATCTGGACCAAGAACAAGACAATCTCCGGAATCTACCCAATAAGCCAGTGATGTACAAGGTCTCCCGTACAAAGCTTCGTAGGGTGCCATCTAAATACTCGCTTGATAACTTTTATTGTACGAGAATTCTACCAAGTGAAGATGGTCCTCCCAAGATCTGCCGAAATCCAAGATACATGCTCTCAACATATCTTTGAGAAAGCGATTCAGCCTTTTTGTTTGACCATCGGTTTAGGGATGATAAGCTGTACTTAAAGTCAACCTCGCCTTCAGATCCTGAAATGCTTCTTAACACTTAGGGGTCCATTTGAACTTCGCTCCAGTCCTAGTCAGTTTGGTCAAGTGAGAAGAAATCTTAGAGTAATCTCGGATGAACTTCCTGTAGTAACCCGCCAAACCAAGAAAACTGCGAACTTCCATGGGAGTCTGTGGTTTCTTCCACTCTTGAACAGCTGCTACCTTAGCCGGATCCACAGAAATACTTTCTCCAGATACGATGTGCCCTAAAATCTTACTTTCGACTTTCAGAAATGGCACTTCGATAACTTAGCTTTCAAGACATGCTTCCTCAATGTCTCCGATACTATATCCAAATGATGCTTATGCTACTCCTCAGATTTGGAGTAGATGAGAATGTCATCGATGAACACGAGCACAAATTTGTTCAGCACATCCTCAAAAACACGGTTCATCAGACCCACAAAATAAGCTGGAGCGTTGGTTAGCCCAAAAGACATTACCAGCCACTCATAAAAATAGTTGGGTCCTTTGAACGCAGTCAAGGGTATGCCGTCTTCAGCTACCTTAGCTGGTGAAAACCCGAAGCTAGATCCAATTGGGAGAAAACAGGAACTCCATGAAGTTGATCGAAAAGATCGCCTATATGAGGCAAGGGATACTTATTCCTAATAGTCACCTTATTCAACTACCGGTAATCTACACAAAATCTTAGAGACACATCCAATTTGGCCACAAAAACTATAGCACAACCCCAACTAGAACGACTAGGCCTGATCAATCCCCTTTCCAAGAAATCCTAAGTCTGCTTCACCAATTCTTCTCTCTCTCTCTCTCTCTCTCTCTCTCTCTCTTTCTCGGCGCCATCCTTCTACTCGGTTGAACCAACGGTATCGCTCCTGGAACTAAGTCGATATGGAATCTATCTCCCGATGCGAGGACAAACCTTTGACTTCTTTGAAGACGTCTGAAAAATCTTTGAACATTTCGATGGATCCTACGTATTCTTGAGATGCCTCAAGTCCATGTAAAATACTACCCAAGTGGACTCCCGAACTATCGCAAGTCACTTTTGCAATCCTTCCCAGCTCAGTCTCTAATGACACAATTCTCTCTTCACAAATCAAAATAGCATTTTGCTTATCTAACCAATCCATTCCCAAAATAAGGTCAAACCCTTTAAAATCTAAAAAATGGTTCGCATGAGAAACTATGGGATAAACAAGAAATTCTTAGACCTCTACAGATCATATCTAACTTGGTCACTTTCCCTATGGGATTGGATACAAAAATAGGGCGGTCCACAACACCAGGGGTAAGATGAAATTTCTCTACCGATTCCAAAGAAATAAAACTAAGAAATGCACCAGAATCGAACAAAACTCTAACAAAAATTCCACCTAAAAGCAAAGTACCTTCAAGGACGCATTTGCCTTTCCCATCCAAAGAAGTTGACAGTCCACTTGAATAGCAAACACTTTGGTCGGTTGAGCTCTCTGGAGAAGTGGGCAAGCTTTCACCACTGTTGACAGTTGAAACACAAATAATTCTAAACCATTGTAGAAGTGGGTCCACTTTGACGCTTCTTCTGAACTCCACATCTAGGACACTGCTTAGCCAAATGACCTTCCTGTTGGCACACATAACACTTTCGAGCTCTATTGTTTCCTCCTGGTTTCCCTTTACCTTGCTTCTTCCAGTTTGGATTTAATTTCCTTCTATTCGGATTGGAAGAATTCCCACTGGATGTTGCCACTATTGCCAAGGGTTTCTTTTCCATAAGCTCCTCATATCTCAATGTCATATCTACCAATTCCATGAATGATCCCTTGAGATGTGCAGTCAGCGTGAAATTTGGGCATCATTCCAAGCACAAACATCTCATTCTTCTTGAGGGAAATATTAATAAGACTAGGTCCATAGCGGGATAATTCGTCGAACTTAGTCTCATATTTTGATACCGACATACTTCCTTACTTAAGATCCAAAAAATTTCTATACAGATGAGTCTTCCCAGCAGTACGCATAAATTGCTCCTCAAATACTTCCTTAAACTTGATCCAAGATATATCATCCACAAAAATATTCATGGCAACTACATCCCATCATGCAACTGCTCCTTCTTGAAGTTGCCATGATGCCATCACATGCTTTTTCTCGACTGACAGATCCAAACTCTTGAAAATCCGCTTACATGAGCGCATCCAAGCTTGAACTTCAATGATGGACTACGTTCCCTTAAAAGGCTTTCCTTCGAGATTGATAAAATCCTTGCAAAATGCTATAATGCTTACTCAAGGCGGTATTGGATTTACAACCTCACCAGTTACCTTTCCTCCTTCAGCATTCGGACTCTTCCATTCGTTGTCGTCATGCTGCTCACACCTTTGCCTCTTCTTCCTCTAAAACTCATGTTGGCAACCTGGACAGGTAACTCAACAATCAGATAGGTATATATATATATATGTATAAAAATTACAAATACGCTCTCTCAAGATGGAACCCCAAAAAGAAGCCTAGGTATTATCTCAACCTAGCGCTCTGATACCAACTGTGATGACCCACCTTTCATTCCATAGAAAGACATATCGTAGATTAGAAAGAAATAGGTAGAAAAGAAAGTAGAAAGAAAGAAAGAACTAAACAACATCAGAATTCCACAGTGGAAACGGAAAAATATATTACATCACATATATATTACATAGTATTCATTATACATCAGAGTCATTTAGTAAACAACATCACATTAGACAGTCGTGAAGATCTGTCGATACATTACATTCCAAAATGCAAACAGATGATACCAACACAGCGGAATAGATATATATACGCCAAGTCTCCTGCTCCAAGTCCTGCCCAAAATTCGTCAAGCTAACCTGATCGCTTGGCTACTCATAAAAATTTGTGTACCCAAGAGTTTAAGAAAAACAGAAATAAACTTCGGGTCAGACATGGGTCTAGTGTGAGTAAATAGTTAAGTTTTTTAACTTGAAAAATCTTTTGAAATAAAAGGTATCTTGTAAGACTCTCCGCAAATAAACATGGACAAAATTTTCCCTTACGATAACCAAAAGATTTGATAGAAAATCCAGTTATATTATAATAGTCTCTAGGGTTTCCATAATAAAATAGAAAATAGCTGGAATGCTTACATCTCATGTTCCAACATAGTTGGGCACAATCAAAACTGTACAGGAACTTATTGGAGATTTGATTCCATACAATGGCAGTGCTACTGGGGTACCGCCAGGCACAGTACATGGTCTCATTCATTGTACCTAGGATCCACCCTGATTCCCTACAACAAAAGACCGGAGCTCCATCTTACTGGATAGTTCGAATAAGACAACCCCGCGGTTGTGGCCAACAACTGCCCACACAGCCGAAAAGGGGACCTCTAAACAGGGGCAAATCTTATCCTACTTGGGTGCTACCCACTTAGCCTTACGTGCACCTCCCCTGTTTTAGCCATTCCCGACTGATGAGGCTTGAGGCTACTATTACCTTTTTAGAACACGTATCTTGAAATGCTCATCGTCCTCTATTGACGATGGTCTAATAACATTCATCCATACAAGTCTGTTCCGGGTTCGAGCGAAACCGAAGGCACTATCTCCGTTACACTCGTTTTGGAATCATCCTCAGAATTTATGACAAATAGCCCTTGCACTCTGAATCTTCATCTTGATCTTCACTTGAAATTTCATGACCTATCGCTTAATTTGGATCGATGTGGTTTTCGGATAACCATTTGAAATCAGATCCCGGTCTCATCGAAATCCAAACGCGTCTTAAAGCCCAAGTTGTTCAAGGTAAACAATTTAATTCAATTCAGAATATTATATACACACAGGAATTCATCATAGATAAATAACTCACATTTATCAACAGCTACATCCAAAGCATTGCACATCACAGAACATTACAAGTTAACAGACTAGAGATATTAATCAATCCAACATTCAATATAGTTAATCATCCATAGGCAAGATTAATTAATCACATAATTTATAATTAATTTAATTAACACAAAATAAATAATTATTTATGGATTAATTACTTATAACCTGCTTAATTAACATTAATTAATTACAAAACATTTATTATTATTCTAATTAATAAATGAAATTAATTAGTCATTCTTTAATTATTCACATTAATTAATTATCCTTTAATTATTAATTAATTATCCTTTAATTATCTAAGACCCTAATTAATTAAAGATAAACCACTTATCCTAATTAATTACTTAATTACATTATTTAATTTTATTTAAAAAACTTTAAGAATTAATTAAAATAAAAGATTAATAAATAAATATCTTAAACTTAATTAATTTAAATAATTTATTTTAAAATCTTTAACTATCTCAGAGCTTAAATAAAAAATTATTATTGAAAATAAATTGTTAAGGAATTGTTCAAAACTTGATTTGTTTTAACTTTAAAAACTTGCTAAAACCCTAGTACTGACTCGAGACAAACCCGGATCTAACCCGAGCCCAAGCCCGAGCCACTTCTCTTCCCTTTCTCATTTTAAAACTTTGTTTTTGTTTAACTTTTAAAGCTATCACAACAGGTTTACACTCGCGTACACCCGAAAGCACACTCGAGCCAAAAGCAGATTTCTCGAGTTCCTACCCGAGACAACACATTCTTCTCAAATCCTACAGCATCACCTTACCCACTGATACACGTAGACACTCGTGCACATGCACAGGAAAACGCTGCTGCTCCAGTCATCGCTGCCACCTCCACCACGTTGACGACAACCTCCCCTTAGATTCCGACCACCTAGTTCTTCGAGACAACCACAAAATCGAAATCGAGCAAGTCAAGCTCTACCTGGAACCCAAAACCATCAACGAAAACATCTCGCACCGCCGCCTATGACCACCAGAATGCTCGCCGACCAACTAAAAGCTTCGTCTTGAAAATACGCTTCGATTCCCCACATCCGAACGAGTCAAATGCTTTGACGACGACGCAGCATCCCGGAATTCGACAGCGACCAAACCTGGGTCTAAAACCCTATTTCAACGTCGCCTGATCTCCACGGTGATCTAAAAATTCACCAACCATTTTTGCCAAAACCCCTGACCTCTGAGCATATTTCAGCAACGATCACGAGATTCCCCCTCGCTTCGACCATTAGAAATCACTCCAAACATGATTTGCGTTCAACCCACGAATTCTTCCCAGATACAAAGTTAAAAATCTTGATTTTACTTTTAAAATTCATGGTTTTTGGAAATGAATTAGATGATATAAGTGAAACATGAAATCATGATGTTCGAATTTTGACATGCTTTTGAGTTTTACTGTATTTTCTTATTTTCCTAAAAAATTCAAACTAACTATACTTAAAAATATTTTTTAAATTATGATCTTGATAACTTAAACACATTTTCTTTATACATCAAAGCCTAAATTGAATTAGGGGAAAAGAACTTGAATTTTTAACTTGTTTTAAAGTTGTAATCTAGAACAGAGACATGCATACTTGTACATAGACTTGCACACAATTCCACTTTGTACATATATACATGCAAGCATATTCACATCATAACTTCAAGGATTATCACATGCATCAGGTTATCAAACAACTTTAGCTTTTAAAAAAAATGTCTACTCACTGTTTAAAAATGTTGAACAGAGAAGCTTGGAAATTGATTTGCTCTTAAATTTGAAAACTGGAACTTGATAGTTTAGTTTGATCTGCTTGTTTGAGATGATCTTGTATCTTGAATCTTTGCTTCAGTTTTGAAAGCTTGTTTGTTTTAGATTTTATTCTTTGGTTTAGCTTTCTGAGGTTTTTAGTTTGATAAAATTTTGAAAATGAAAGATAGAAGAAGTAGAGAGGTATATATAACCTTGTTTTATTATTTTTAAAAATAAAATGAAAATTAATAACTTTTTACACTTATATTTTGCATGTTGTAATTAAGCTTACACCTGTCTTTTGCATTCATTTATGCTTTTTATATTTTTATATTATATTTTCTATTAGTTTTTATATTTATATATGTTTTATGTTTTTATATTTTAACTTTTCCTTTTATTTACATTTATATAACTTTAAAGAAAATGATTTAAAACCTAATTATACACAAATAAATAATCACATATATATAATAGTTTTAAATTATAGATTTTTTAAATTCAATTTATTTTTAAGATATTTACCTTTGAATTTCAAATCCAAATTCTGTTTACAATCTACTTATATATATATATATATGCATAAACAAACACATATTTTATTTGTTTTGAAAAGAATAAGTTTTGGCGCATTTTAAAATAATTATAAAAGAAGATTATAACATCAATATTGCCAAAAATTATGAGTCGTCACATTATGACTTTGAAATGATATGTGGAAATTTGCTGTGAAATTATATTAAAAATTATTTCATATTCTTATGCTTTCGATATTATGGACACCATTAACATGATCGCATTTTTTCATCGAAAACTAATACTATAAATCACTTCAGCACCTGTAACTCATAGTTTTGGGCCTCAAGATAGGGGATGTTACATACTTTGTCCTATTCGCCGATGATTTATCACCGACATGGACATGTGTATTTGAAACATACGTAGTATGATTATGATAAGATCATAGAGTATAAAACGAAAGTAAATAAAATAACATGTAGTAAAATAAAATAATTTGATTTGATCAAATAGGTGAGTATATTGGAAAGAGCTCCGAACGTGCTTAAGAATGAATAAAAATTCAATCTCAAATGTCACTTCTCCTTATGGTACATAATGATGTATTAATAAGGAATAATTGAACTTGGTTGGACAAAATACGATTAGTTGTGAGTGAAGTTCAGTTAACTTCTTTGTATAAGGTCTTGTTTTAGGAGTAATACAAAAGGTTAATATTATCTCATCTAAATAACAGTTTACAAAATCATACAAGATAAGGGTTTATAAGAAACCCTAACATATCCTAGGCCAAGGAGTTGTAGGTTGTGCAAATCGAAAGTCTGCACATAATAATTGTTCGTGAAAATCTTGTATGAATCTCCTCAAAAGGAGTTTGGGAAAGACAGTCATTGGATGACATATTTATGTTTTGAACATAAATTTTATAAACTAAAACTATATTAGTTTTATGTAAAAGGCAATTCATAAAATATTTATGAATACCTATTGTATTGCATAGAGAAACAATTGTTCTTTCAAGAAATACCAACTTTGTAGTGAAGGAATTTCTTTGAGAAATTATTGGTAGTAAAATAGAATTAGATATAATCCAAAGATAAAACAGATTACATGAAATAAAATGAAATTAACTAAGCTAAATGAACACATTGCATTAGAGTGTCTAATATGTACTCTTGCACATGGAAGAGAAACTATGAGTTTCTTATCAGTGTTGAAAATATATGTCCTTGGTTGTTTAATTAAACCATTAAGAGTGTTGACTCTACAATATGGTACGATGCGTAGATCCAAAATGAATTTCAAGTACATTATCAAAATACGATTTTGGTAGTTGTACCGAAAGGGATATGATCCACCAGTTGCAAATGCGCCTTCAAAAGTAAGGCTAATGCAGTTGAAATATAATGAGCAACATTGGTAAGAATAATATCGCAAATTTCAATAGTTGAAATTAGCATACTGATTCGATATTCAACATGCTCAAGTTAAATCGGGTTTACTCACAAAATTATTGCTTGGTATGACTTTATGTTTTGGTACGTATGTATTGAAAAAGTAAATTCTAAGTAATGATTTAGAGTAAGCTATTTAACACATAATAACCCAAAATGTCTCGAAGTCAGTGGAAGCAATATTGAGTTTGTGAGTCCTTGGGTATGATATAAGAAATGATAAAAAGTATCATTTTATAAGCATTGGAATTGAATAAATATTTTGATAGAAATAAATTAAAATGCATAGGAAGCATGTATTTATAAGAAAGAACGTTAAATTGTACATAGATATTTCTAAAACTATAAGTAAACAACGCGTTGTTGATTTTTTAACAATGTACTAACATTAAAATCAGCCTTAGTTGTTTTAATATTCATGTTACATTTGTAAATGATATCTTTTATGGCAAGTATAAGAGATGTAGGCAATGTCCCAAAATGATATAGAAGGACACCTTATTAAAATGTTTAATACAAAACATGTAAGCCGGGTTCCTTATGCATTGCTATTTGGAATTTATCATGCATATTTGTTGTCTATGATGTCATGATTTGTTTGCGTATTTGATACATGAATAAAATATGAAATCCAAATTGATATCACTAAATGGTAGTTTGGATTGTTCTCATGTTTTTACTAAATACTAAAGAATTGTTTGCAAAACAACAAACTCCTTATGAAGGAGTGTTCGCACTAAGACTTCATAAGTAAAATTGAGTATAAATGTCAATAATAAATTCAAGTTCAAAAACTATAAGCTGAAAATGTTCCAAATGAAAGACTATGGTCGATTCAACAAGAAAAGGCTAGGTACGTTGCCTTGAATAGCACCATAATAAAACGATGTATATAAATATAAATGCACAAATTTACAACTGGGCTGATGGTAATTTGAAATGTTAAGGATCTTATAATAGTGTTATATATTAACAATGTTACAATATGGTTCATATCAGAACTTAAAGCTTATGAGGAGTCGACAGACATACTCTAAATCGTTCCATATGCTAAAGGTAGTATATCAACATCAGAGAGAATTGATTGACAAAGTAGATAATTGAAACATAATAGCATACTCCTTCATTGAGGTACTGAACCGATCGGTTTAGAGGACAACTACTAGAGAAGTTGAAATAAGATTCCATAAGTAACCCCAAGTGCAAATGGAAGATGGATAGGGTTAGGGGTATGCCCTAGGGAAAATTATGTAATTTTTTACATATATATCTAAATTGTTCATTAATCTTGTTCAAAATGCATTTCTGCTGTTCTGTGGTGTTATTTACATTTGAGTTATTATGTTTTGTTTTGATAGATCTGTTAGCCGTTATAGTTTTGTATTAAATATTTATTGGATATGTCGATCCACTTAAGAAGAAAAATATATAGACAGCATGACGTCTCCAGTAGTTAGTTAAGACAATGCTATGGATGGTCACTCCTATCCAGCTCTATCCTTCGCATTAGCAGACAGTATTACCTCGTAATACTCTTTGTTAATATGGGTCTTAAAGTGCAAATTTTTGTTATTCTGTGATCGTTCTATTCGATTCCTCTTTGATACGGGTGCGTCGCATTCATTCGTATCGAAGAAGCTTGTAGATGATTTGTCTTTGGATGTTTCCTGTATGGTTACTTCATTGAGGATTGCAAATCCTATTGGGGGATCCACAACCCTTAGCATGCTTTGTGATGATGTTGAGATTTTTTATGAGGGTCTCGAGGTGGGGCGTTACAACTTGGTATCAGAGCGGGGCGTCACAACTTATAAAAAGTCTTTTCTTTCTAGTATATACTAATATAATGTGTCATATTAATTAATTAATTTAATCAAAAATATATTTAATAGAAAATCCGTAAATGTAATATTTTGTGATAATAGTTACAAAATGTTGTGACCGTGAGTAATTTATCATAATAAATATAAATATACCATTTTAAATGTTCCTAATCAAGATGCATTGAGACTGGATATCGATGTATCCGTTGAGACTAGAGTACGTAACGCTCCCCAAATGTTGGGCACTGTATTACTCATGACTATTAGGGGCACCTAGAATTATATACTGATAGTTATTAGATAACTATGGAATGATTCATTTGATAGTTTTATGTTGGTTAATATAACCGAGGTCAAAAAGAAAATATCGATATGATTGATTTACACAGTTCTCTCAACTTGAGAACATTGTCGATTTTCAGTATGAAAGCTCCACTTTGATTATAGTTAAATCATGGCATCGCGTTCCATCGAGTGATTATAGTCGGGTCGAGTGGAAGTATTGGAAGTGAAGCTCTATTCAAGAGAGGATTCTTTTCCTCGGTTACATGGGGTTGGTATCACGGCACTCAAGTCAATTAAAAGTAAAAGTCTCGGGCCAGAGCATTTCGATTACGAATAATTGTTAGTATTGAACCAAGGACTTTGTGTTTAGAAAATAGAATTGAATATGGACGATATTGGAATTTTGACCATTACCAAATTGTGTAAGTCCAAAGTCATATAGTTTTGATGAAGAGAATTGGTGTAAATAAATGTCAAAATCAGGTAACACTAAATAATAAAGTGAAACTGATTTTACCGAAACTAAGTAAGCGATAAATTTAGCGAAAATGTAACACCACCTGCTAAGTGACGTTTGAACATTAACAATCGAATAGTTCGATGTTAATTGCTGATTAAATTTACACCCGACGCGTCACAAAATCGAAATGATGAAATCTCTTTAAACTAATGATTTAATTAGTTAAAATTTTTATAAATTTACTAATATTTATGAAATATTAATTTTAATTTTTTTATATGATTTAATGAATAAATATTATTGTATATATTTATATTAGTTATATATATCGATTGATATGCAATATCGACAAGCAACTATATTAGATTTAATTAATAATATTTATTTGGGCTTAAATGGGTTATTAGTGCGCACATATGGGTTATAAGGGATGGCTAAAAAGACTATAGGTACTTTAAGACGGATGGCTTAGATTTAGTGAGACATAGTATGAGATATGATCAATATTTATCTCTATTTCATCCACAGTAAAAAGGCCTCTAACCCTAATTGTTTTAGTACTTTTTTTTGCTACATTTATTCCTCCATTATTTGCCGATCTATACCTCAAGGAGCTCCAACAAAATTCAAATCAAATCAATTTAAAGCAATACTTATTTGAAGTTAAGGGTCTACAGTTCAAGGATTAGTGCACCGAATCGAGAAGGTTTCAATGGAGGGAGAACTCATCGTTATAAGATGTACTTAATGGCATTAGTTTTAGGTATGTGTTTACTTATCTGTATGATATATAATTTTTAATAACAGTATATTGTTCATATATTATTATTACTATTATTATAATTATATTTTTAGTTAGGTGAGATTATTATACATATTAATGTTCTCGCATATTAGATTGGTTATGTATATGTATTTATTAAAATAAAAATAATTATTTTTCACATGTAGATTTGACATACAAAGCTAAATAAATTTTATTTTATTTATACGTTTCTTAATTTAATTATGTGACTCATATTAATATATAATTATATCATGAAAATAATTGAACTTATATTTTATAAATGCATATCTACATTACTCATCATTTTTTAGGACTGTAAACAATTTTTTAATATTTTTTTATTATTTTAATCAATATACTAATTAAAAATTGATAGAAAATTATGTTTTGAAAATAAGATTTCGAATTTCATAAAATTATTTTGTCATCGTAGAAACTCTCAACCATAATATCAAAAAATTTAAATCAGTTTATATTTTGGCTGTAACTATTAAATTAATAAAAAATAATATTTTGATTGAGAAAATTATGGAATGTTTTTCTAAACCTTTAAATGTCATCCCTGAATTTTTTGAAAGTCCAAAATCCAGAAAATATATTACATGAATATTTTTATCATTAATTTATTATTGTTTCACTTATTAATTCATATATACACTTTAATAATAAATTATAATAAAACTATAATAAATTTTTTGATTATGCTATGTGTCTTATTTAGAATAATTTAATAAATTTATTTATATATATATTGTATAAACACATATTTATGTTTAAATATTACATATATACATATATATATTTTTTAGAATATATTTGAATAATAATAATAATAATACATAATTATGTGACTGTAATACATATATTACAATAATCAACAAATATTATATATTATGTGTTTATATATATATATATACTTAATATTTAATACAATAATATTTACATGTATATAAATCATTAATATTCTCATAATATATATATATATATATATATATATTTACATAGTTTAATACTATAAATAATAAGTATAAATACATACATATATTTGAACAACATACAATACATATAGGATGAGCTAACATGTGTGTTGCAATGTAAATCTCATAATTTATATATGGGAACTTTATACCTTATATGGATTATTATGCTACACATGCACACACACACATATGATACATATGTGTGTTGTGACGACCCAGAATTTTGGAACTTTGAAATTGGGATATTTAAGTTATTTTTAATATTTAAAAGTTAAAAACTAACTTGAATTTCAAATATCACCATTTATTGGATAATTAAATTGTTGAATTTAATAATTGGAAATTGGGTTGGATATGAAATCTGGGTTTTTAAGCCCGTTAAAAATAATTTGAAGGCTTATAAAATTTATAATGATGATATTGAAAATAATAGAAGTGATAAAATTTAATTTAAATGTGTTTTGAAATTTTAACGTTTAAATTGGTATTTAAAAATAGCCTTATGAGGCACAGTCTCGGATTTCGATGAAACCAGTGCCATTAGATCCGTAATAGTGTTCTATTATCGGATTTCAACTTTTGTAGCGTTTGGAGTTGTCGTGTGATCGTACGATAGATAAACGCGCTGAAATCTATATCAAAATCCAATATAATAACTGAGTCCAAAAAGCTATCTTCTCCATACGATCGAATGAGGACTCGTAACCTTTTCCATTATGTTTGAAATAGGGGCATAACATTATAAACGCCTAGCGGCATGCCTCGATAGGAGGTTGAGATTTTTAGCTCGATTCGAGACATTTGAATTCAATTAAAATTAAAATTTGTATACTGTGACCAGTCAAAAACAAATAATATCAGCACGTGTCTCGTGGAACAATACGTGTTTTCTTTGGTTTAACACGTGTTTTTTCTATAAAAAACCCCGAGCCTACCTTCGTTCTTTTCAAATTAAAACCCCTCTCTCAAAATAAATAGAAACCCAAGTTAAACGAAATTAGAAAAATCAAATAATGATCACTCTTTTTTTCTTCTTCAATTCAAACGGAAATGTGGCCGAACGAGTAAAATTGTAAATGCTTTTTCGTTGGGACGGTGACTCGATTTTTGCTTCCTCCTCACTGTTCGAAGTCACGACTAGATTTGAGTGGGAAGGATCGAGCGAAGAGGTGGATCACAATCGAAATCGTGAACGGCAGCGGTAGAGTACGCGAGTGGGAAAGGGTTAGGCAGAGTCAGCATCGCGATTTCTTGAGGTGGACTAGTGTCGTCGTGCGGTTCTCGAAAGTAGTCGCGTGTAGAGTTTAACTCATGATCTCTTCCCCTATTCGATATTAAGGTTAACTCTATCTCTTTTTTTTTATAAAATTTGTTGTTATTATCTTTGATATATATATTAAATTAAAAACAGGAATGTTAAAGCAAATTATCCTTTGAATTTGCTTATATTCTCCAGTATACTCAAATGGTTAGAAAAATAAGAACTTTTACAGTAGGGTGAAAGCAAATTATTTTTTACTTTAATAAAATATATAAAGTTTAAAGAAGAAAATTTTGTCTGGTTTGAGAAATTTTTTAAATGAAGTATAGACTGTTTGGGTAATCATGTATAAAAAGAAATATATATGTAGATGAAGTTTGAGAAGAATTGAGCTTTTAGAAGGTTTGAAAGTTGATATAAGATTAGATTTTTTAAATCTATATAGATTATTTTATAAGTGTATATAAACGTAATTTCAAAAGAAAATATATATATACATATTTACAATTTAAATTTACCAGTTTATTTTAAAATAGTATGTAAGGAGATTAACTTAATCAATTATTTTTGTAACTTAAAATTTATTTATTATATGAAAAATTAGTTTAAATGGAATAATTAGTTAATTAAATTTATTAATGATAATTGATGATTCGATTAGTTCAAATATTAATAAAACCATACTATGTTGTTACAAGGTCCAAAATCGTGAAGGAAATAGTCGAGATGGAATGGGTTGCAAACAAAAATCAAAGGTGAGATCTTCTCACTCATTTGGATTTCCTAGTTAATTTAAATGAATAATGTAATTATTGGATGTGCTTGGATGAATTAAATAATTACTTGTTGGATGTTATTTATATATAATAGTGTGTATATATATATTGGAGTGGCTGATTCCCGCATTATATATCGGAGGACACCCTATGCACCCCGCATAATAGCGGATGGCCCCATATACCGCGATACCCCGCCTTGAAGCGGGATTGGTATTTATATAGTGTGCTAACATTCGTGGATGTAGGGAAACAGGTTGAAGGGATCTAACTGGATACCTTAAAATTGTAGAATTTATTTCATTTTCTATGATATGATTTATTTGATAATCTGTGGTAGATTATATTGGTAATTGGAATTATTGAATGCTATGTTTGGCTAAATATATTTTGGTATTTTAAGATATCGAAAATATAAAAAAAAATTGAATTTTTGAATGAAAATAAAAGAGAGAATTTTAAATAAAATAATTATAAGGAATTTGGATAATTAAAGAATGAATTGGAAAATGATACATGTTGATTTTTAAATTCTAATAAATAAATTCGAAGTATGGGAAAGGAAATTTTTGAATAGATGGGAATAAATTAATTTTTATACTTAAATGATATTATTTTAAAGAATAAAGGATTTATTTTTAATTCAAGGTTTAAAATAGTTGGAAGAGATAAGAATTTTTTTTGGAAAAAGTATGAAATTAGTATTTTTAGTTTAAAAAGATTTTAAATCATAATAAAGGAGTAAAATCCGAGATTAATGGTTTTTGAAATAAAATTTAGCAAGTAAAGGAATTTATTTTTAAATGGAGTAAATTCTGGTAATCGATTTTAAAATTGATTAAGTTTTTGAAACTGTGCTTAAAGGAAAATGAGATTTTGGGATTTATAAACTGGGTTTATAAAATGAAATAAGATATTAGTGGATATTTGAAAGTATAAACTCACGATGGGAATTTATAAAGAAATGGGTAAAAAAATTTAAATGTAAATGGTGGTTTATTTTAAAAAGTGTGGAAAAGAAAATTTACGGATTTAGGACATAAATTGGGATAAATCGAGAAGGATTTATTTCCTAATTAAATGAACTATTTTGGAATGGAGAGTGTATTTTTCTGAAAAGCCAAGTATGTTTTCAAAGCAGATTTTTAAGTATAAGTTAAAAGTTTTAAAGTTGTTTTAAAAGAATGTTTTTGAGAAATTATTACTTAAGTTGTTTAACTTTCCGTATATGTAACAGAATATAACTTTCGGCCATGCCTTCCTGCTTCCGTGAAATTCGCGTTCCTCCCCGTTGACCTTTCTTGCTTCCGTTCCCATCGCCCCGCTCTCTCCCTTCCATGCCCGTCTCTCCTTCGATTCCCCCTTCCTATTCGCTTCGCTCTTCCACCTCTTCTACCAGATCTGGCCGAGTTTTCAACGTCATGTCGTCTGTCCCCGATTGCCTCATGCCTAAAATCCTTTCTGCCTCTGAGTTTCCACCACTCTATGCATCGAATCCGGCCATCGTTGCGAAATCTTCGCTGGACGTGCAAGATGTCAATCTGTCCTTGGAGTAGCGCCTTCGGCCGTGTCCACTTTGCAGACTTTATCACCCGATGCTTGCAGTGCTAAGTTTGTTTCCGATGTGGGTTTGAAATGTAAAATGGGATTTAATGCTTCTGGAATTGACAAATGTGTTCCCCCTGTTGATTGCGTTTTTGATGTTGGTCAGCCTCGCCCTCTTCCTGATGTTTTTAGTGACGATGTTAGTATCCAAGGCTCAATGGTCTGTGATGTGGGGAAGTTTATATCGAACGTTGTGATCGAAGCTGGGGCTGATGTTAGTATGCCTGAGCGTGTTCTGGTGAGTGAATCTGCTGACAATCATTTTTCTGGTCATTGCACTCCAGGTGCTTGTGGTTATCCCCCAATGAAATCTGCTCCTATATCCAATGTTGCTTGCTCTGGTGTTTCAATCCAGCTGCCTCTAATGGTTCTCCCATCATTCTAGAGTGCCCTGGACCATCTCCTCCATCGAAGCCAATCTCCAAATCTTGGTCTTCTCTATTCTCGTCCTTGCCCTGTAATGCGGGTGACTACATCCCGATTGAATTTGATATGGTCGAAGAAAATGGAGTGATGATCCCTCCCCATTCTGTTTTGCAAGCCGGTATGGAATTTTGGTCTGATTATTTAGTTGGTTTCTTTCTTGAACCTAATCACCGTCTAATTAATGGGACCTCGGTTCTTCGGAGGGCTTGGAAGCTTCGTGCTAATTTGCATGCGAAGCTGATCGACTCCATGTACTATCTTAAGTTTTCCTCTCCTGAGGATCGTCGGACTGTTCTTGACGCTGAGCCCTCTTTTTTTTATGGAAGGCCTTTAATTATTACTCCTTGGACCCCAACTGTGGCGTGTGCTCGTGAACAAGTACTTTCTATCCCTGTTTGGGTATTTTTTTCATAAATACCCTCTGCTCTTCAACCTCTTATTGGTTTGAATTGGTTAGCTTGTAACGTTGGAAAATTAAAATGTTTTGACTCAAATACAGTGACGCACGATAAGTTGATGTATGCTAAGGCACTTATTGAGATATCCCCCTTTAAGCCTCTCCCTACCTCTATCCCTGTTTAGCTCGCTGTCGGCCATGTTGTGGAAGTCCGTGTTCGCTATGGTTGGGTTTTGGATATTTGTTCCTTATGTCACTCCTTTGGCCACCTGGCTATCGCCTGCTTGCATTCGGAAGCCACCGCGGCTACTCCGAAGATCCCTTTGCCTCGCCCTCCTCGTAGGATTTGGGTCCCCAAATATTCTTCCCTTGTCTCTCTGATTTCCCCTTCTCCTGCTATTCCATCTTCTGACCTGTGTCTGCCTCCTTTGCCTATTGATAGGCCTGACTCATCTCCTGGTTCTGTGGTTCCTAGTGATGCTCCTGTTATGCCTTTAGTTGCTCTTGTGCCTGCCTCGAGGCTGTTGCTTGTAGCTTGGGATGAACCCGAGGGGTGTTGGATTGATCCCATCTCTGATATGAGATTTAACCCGGTGAATGGGTCCTACTTCCGTTTTATTTCTGATGATCATATGGACCTTCGATGCCTTCGCTACAAACCATCTGGTGATTCCATAGTCCTCGATTTGGACGGTTTCTATGCGACTTCGAATTCTGCCATGCTAGCTGATACTTCCTGGGATCGTTCGTTTATCTACTCTTCTGATGCTTTGGGTTATGATCCTTGTCTTGCTCTCCTTTTCCGCCCCCTTGCTGGTCTATGTGGGACCGTGCCTATGGATTCTTCTCTGGTGGCTCGTGATAATGGTGACTCTTCCTCTTCGGAGGAGTGATAGTTTTTACTATTTATAGTTACGGTGACATGGCTGTCTCGTACATGTCCTGTATTTTCCTTTTTTTTCTTAGCAGCTAAGGTGCTTTTACCTTTCTCCTGTACTTCAACCCTTATTACTTTCATAATAAAAAGTGGACGATCCACTATAAAACCGGCTTGCCTTGCAAAATAAAATAAAATTAAAGGTAAATGTTTATTAGTTAGTTATAGTAGTAATTATTTTAAAGATTAAATTGGTATTATGATTTAAAAGATAATTATTAAATATTTATATTTTATAAAGTAGCTTTTTTTTAAAAGTAGTTTGGCTTAAGTTTTTTGTGATGACCCAGAATTTTTAGGCAATAATAATTTGATAATCTTCTTTTATAATTATTTAAAATATGCCAAAATTTATTCTTTTTCAAAACAAAAAATATATGTGTTTGTTTATATATGTATATAAGTAGATTGTAAATAGAATTTTGATTTGAAATTCAAAAGTAAATATCTTAAAAATAAATTAGATTTTAAACTCTATATTTTAAAACTAGTATAATATATATATGGTTATTTATTAGTGTATAATTAAGCTTTAAATCATTTTATTTACAATTATATAAATATAAATAAAAGGAAAAATTTAAATATAAAAACATAATACATATACAAATATAAAAACTAATAGAAAGTATAATATAAAAGTATATAAAAGCATAAATGCATGTAAAAAGACAAGTGTAAGCTTAATTATAAAATGCAAATAACAAGTGTTAAGTTATTAATTTTCTTTTCATTTTTAAAATAAAAAATAAAAGGATTACAAGTTTATATATATCTCCCTACTCCTAACCTCCCATTTTTCTTTTCTCAAAACAAAAGAAACCAAAACCAGAGAAATAAAACTAAAGCAAACAATCTTTACAAGTCTCAAACCTGAAGCAAGCTAATTCAACATAATCAAAGAAACCGATTAGATCAAAGTCAAGAACAATCTCCAGTTTACAAAGTTAAAAGTCCAAAATAATTTCCAGATTTTATAAAGCTAATCCTCTGTTCAATACACAAAGTGAGTAAACTAACTTTTAAAAAGCTTAAACCTATTTAGAACTTGATGCATGTGATTAATACTTGAAGTAATGTTGTGAATGATGTTTGCATGCATGTATAAATAGGCTTGCATGTATATATGTATGATGTTATTTATATGCATGCCTGTGTTTGGATATAGTATCCTCTATTCTTGTTTTATAGATACAAAACTTATTCAAAATTTAAATTCTCTTCCACTAATTCTTTTTAAGCTTTGATGTTTAAACAAAATATGTTTGAATTAATAAGATATAAATTTTAAAAATATTTTAAGTATAATTAGTTAGAGTTTTACTAGAAAATTAGAAATTACAGTAAAATAAAGCATGTCGAAAATTCGAGTGTCATGATTTCTTGTTTCACTTACATCATCTAAATTGATTTCGAAAACCATGATTTTTAAAAATAAAATCAAGATTTTTACATAAGTTTTGAGTGAGGAATCTCGAGTTGAATGGGAAAGGGGATTTTGGCGATTTATGATGATCGGAGCAAGGTGGGTGGTCGAGATCGTTGCTGGAGGAAGCTCGGAGGTCAGGGGTTCTGGAAAAAATGGTCGGTGAATTTTCTGATCACCGTGGCGGCGGCATGACATCGTTGTAGGCTTTTCGGAGCTGTGTTGGTCGACTGGGTTTGCGAGGCGTCTACGATAACGTCGATCCATCGGAGTGGTTTGCCGTGGGGGGAATAGGTGCGTGGGTCAACAGCGAAGCTATGGTCAGAGTTTCGAAGCCTCTGATGATCTGAGGCGATGGGACGTGGAGGTTCTTGGCAAACAGGGTGGTTCCAGTGGGGTTCATTTGTGCTCGTTTTTGATTTCGTGATCGATATGAGGTTTTGGGTGGTCGGACTATTAGAGAAGGTTTTTGGCGATGGATTAGTGGTAGCAGCGATGGCCCGAGCATCAGAGATAGGGTGTGCAGGTGCACACGTATCTGTGTGTCAGTGGGTTTGGGTAGTAGGAAGAAGGAGAAGAAGTAGCCTTGGGTTTAGACTCGGGGAAGAAAAGGGATGGGTCGGGTTAATCCGGGTATGTACGCGAGTGATTTAACCTGTTGTAATAGTTTTTAAAAGTTAAACAAAAACAAAGTTTTAAAAAAGAAAAGAGGAAGAAAGGGGTGGCTCAGGTTTGAGTAAGGGTATGCTCAAGGTTTTGACTCGGGTATATGTTGTAGCAGTTTTAAAATTTTAAAATAAAACAAGTTTAAAACAAATTTTCTTAACTAATTCTTTTAAATAATAAATGTTTTATTTAAGTTCGAGATTAGTTAAAGGTTATAAAATAAATTATTTTAAATTAATTAAGTTTACAGTATTTTATTATATGTCCTTTATTTTAAACTAATTCTTAAAGATTATTTAAGTAAAATTAAAAGGTATAATTAAGTAGTTAATTAAAAAAATGGTGAACTGATTTTAATTACTAATTAACTTAAAGGTCTTAATTTAATTCATGTGTTAATGATAAATTAATTCCAAGGTTATTAAATAAACTTAATTGATAATTATGTAATTAATAAAGATAAATGGTTTATCTTTAATTAATTAGGGTGTTAAGCAATTAAAGAATAATTAATTAATGTTAGTAATTAAAGGATAATTAATTAATGTAAGTAATTATAGGATAATTAATTAATGTAAATAATTAAAGGATGATTTATTAATTCCAATAATTAATTAAAATAATAATAAATGGTTTGTAGTTAATTAATTAATAATTAAGCAGGTTATAAGTAATTAATTCATTAATAATTAATTTATTTTGTGTTAATTAAATTTATGTGATTAATTAATCTTGCTTATGGATGATTAATCGTATAGAATGTTTGGATTGATTAATATCTCTAGTATGTTAATCTGTAATATTCTGTGATATGAATTGCTTTGGATTGAGCTGTGATAAATGTGAGTTATTTATCTATGATGAATTGCTATGCGAATGTGAACTTATGAATTGAAATAAATTGTTTTAATTAAACAATTTGGCCTTAAAAGATGGCATTTGGATTTCGATGAGACCGAGATCGGATATCAAATTTTTTATCTGAAAACCACATCGATCCAATTAAATGATAGATCGTGAAATCTCAAGTGAAGATCGAGAATGAAGATTCAGAGTGCAAGGGCTATTTTTCGTTAATTCTGAGGGTGATTCCAAAACGAGTGTAACAGAGATAGTGCCTTCGGTTTCATTCGAACCATCATCAATGGAGAGGACGATGAGCATTCCAAGATATGTGTTCTAAAAAGGTAATCTTAGCCTCAAGCCTCATCAACCGGGAATGGCTAAAACAGGAGAGGTGCACGCAAGGCTAAGTGGGTAGCATCCAAGTAGGATAAGATTTCCCCCTGTCTAGAGGTCCCTTTATTCGGTTGTGTGGGCGGTTGTTGGACACAACCGTAGGGTTGTCTTATTCGAAATATCCAGTAAGGGGTAGTTCCAATCTTGTGTTGCAGGAGATCATGGTGGATCCTCAGTACAGTGATCTAGACCACGTACTATGATGGGCAGTACCCCAGTAGCCCTGCCATTGTATGGAATCCAATCTCCAATAAATGTCTGTACGGTTTTGATTGCGACCAACTATTTTGGAATGTGAGATGTAAGCATTCAAGCTATTTTCTATTTTATATTGAAAACCCTGGACACTATTATAATATAACTGGATTTCCTATCAAATGTTTTGGTTATCGTAAGGGAAAAACTTGTCCGTGTTTATTTGCGGAGAGTCTTACGAGATACCTTTGATTTCAAATGTTTTTCAAGTTAAACAACTTAACTGTTTACTCACACCAGACCCATGTCTGACTCGGAGTTTATTTCTGTTTTTATTAAACTCTTGGATACTTAAATTTTTATGAGTATCCATGTGATTAGGTTGGCTTGACGTATTTGGAAAAGACTTGGAGCAGGAGACTTGGCGTATCTATATATCTATTCCACTCTGTTGGTATCATATGTATTGTATTTTAGGATGTAATGGATAAATAGGTCTTCACGACTGTTTAATGTGATGTTGTGTAACTGTATTGACTCTGATGTATGATGAATATTATGTAATATCCATGTGATGTAATATATTTTTCCGTTCCGCTGTGAGATTCTGATGTTGTTTAGTTCTTTCTTTCTACTTTCTTTTCTACTTATTTCTTCATAATCTACGATACGTCTTTTTATGGAATGAAAGGCGGGTCATCACAGTTGGTATTCTTGCGCTAGCTTAAGATAATACCTAGGCTTCTTTGGGTTAATACCCATCTTGAGAGAGTGTACTTGTAATTTTTATATCTATATATACCTATCTGATTATTGGGTTACCTATCCAGGTTGCCAACATGAGTTCTAGAGGAAGAAGAGGTAGAGGTGTGAGCAGCACGACGACCACGAATGGAAGAAGTCCGAATGCTGAAGGAGGAAGGATAACTGGCGAGGCTGTAAACTCAATACCCCCTCGAGTAATCTTTGCAGCATTGCGTAAGAACTTTACCAATCTCGGAGGAAAGCCTTTTAAGGTAACGGAGTCCATCATTGAAGTTCAAGCTTGGTTGAGCTCGTGTGAGCGGATTTTCAAAACTTTGGATTTGTCAGATGAACAAAAGAGAGTGATGGCATCATGGCAACTTCAGGAAGTAGCAGCTGCATGGTGGGATATAGTTACCATGAATATTTCTAAGGATGATATCTCTTGGAGCAAATTTAAGGAAGCTTTTGAGGAATAATTTATGCCTACAGCGGGGAAGACTCGCCTGTATAGAAATTTTCTTGATCTTAAGCAACGGAGTTTGTCTATTTCGGAGTACGAAACCAAGTTCAACGAATTGTCCCGCTATGGACCTAGTCTTATTGATATAACTATTAACAAGAACGAGATGTTTGTGTTTGGAATGAGACCCGAATTTCACGAAAAGACGACTGCACGTCTCAAGTCATCATTCATGGAATTGATAGATATGGCGTTGAGATATGAGGAACTGATGGAAAAGAAACCCTTGGCAATAGTGGAAGCACAGAGTGGGAATTCTTCCGATCCGAACAAAAGGAAATTTAACCCGAACTAGAAGAAGCAAGGTAAAGGGAAACCGGGAGGCAACAATGGAGCTCGGAAGTGTCATGTGTGCCAGCATGATGGTTATTTGGCTAAGTAGTGTCCTAGAGGTGGAGCTCAGAAGCAGCGTCAGAGTGGACCCATTTCCACAATAATTCAGAAGTCTTTGTGTTTCAACTGTCAACAGCCAGGGAGTATTATGAAAGCTTGCTCACTTCTTCAAAGAGCTCAACCAACCAAAGTATTTGCTACACAAGTTGGACCATCAACTTCTACGAATGGAAAAGGCAAAGGCGTTCTTGAATGTACTTTGTTTTTAGATGGCATTTATATTAGAGTTTTGTTTGATTCTGATGCTTCCCTTAGTTTTATTTCTTTGGAACCGGTAGAGAAATTTCATCTTACCCCTAGTGATGTGGACCACCCTATTTTTGTATTTAATCCCATAGGGGAGTGACCGAGTTAGATATGATCTGTAAAGGTCTAACAATTTCTTATTTATCCTCGTGCGACCCATTTGTATTGGATTTTAAAGGATTTGACCTTATTTTGGGAATGGATTGGTTAGACAAGCATAAGGCTGTTCTGATTTGTGAAGAGAAAATCATGTCATTGGAAACCGAGCTGGGAAGGATTGCAAAATTGAATTGCGATAGTTCAGGAGTCCATATGAGTATTCTTTTGCATGGACCCGAGGCATCTTAAGAAGACGTAGGATCCATCGAAGTTGTCAGAGATTTTCTGGACGTCTTTGAAGAAGTCAAAGGTTTACCCCCGCATTCGGAGATAGAGTTCCGTATCGACTTAGTTCCAGGAGCGATACCGGTGGTTCAACCCAATAGAAGGACAGCGTCGAGGGAAAGAGAGGAGTTGGTGAAGCAAACTCAGGATTTCTTAAAGAGAGGTTTGATCCGGCCTAGTCGTTCTAGCTAGGGTTCTGCTGTAGTTTTTTCACCAAGTTAGACGGATCTTTGATCTTGTGTAGATCATCGGGAGTTGAATAAGGTAACTATTAGGAATAAGTACCCCTTGCCTTGTATAGATGATCTTTTTGATCAACTTCATAGAGCTTTTGTTTTCTCCCAATTGGATCTAGCTTCGGGTTTTCACCAGTTAAGGGTAGCTAAAGAAAGTATACGCTTAACTGCGTGCAGAGGACCCAACTGTTTTTATGAGTGGCTGGTTATGCCTTTCGGCCTAACCAACGCTCCAGCTTATTTTCTGGATCTGATGAATCATGTTTTCGAGGTGTGCTAAACAAGTTTGTGCTCGTGTTCATCCACCACATTCTCATCTACTCCAAATCTGAGGAGGAGCATAAGTGTCATTTGGAGATAGTATTGGAGACATTGAGGAGACATGTCCTAAAAGCTAAGTTTTCAAAGTGCCATTTCTGGAAGTCGGAAGTATGATTTTTGGGGCACATTGTATCTGGAGAATGTATTTCTATGGATCCGGCCAAGGTAGCAGTTGTTCAAGAATGAAGCAACCGCAGACTCCTACGGAAGTTTGCAGTTTTCTTGGTTTGGCGGGCTACCGCCGAAATTTATTCGGGACTACTCTAAGATTTCTTCCCACTTGACAAAATTTACTAGGAAGGGAGCGAAGTTTAAATGGACTCCTAAGTGTGAAGAAGCATTTATGGATTTGAAGGCGAGGTTGACAAGTGCACCTGTTCTGGCTACTCCAGATGGAAGGAGTAAGTTTGAAGTCTACACCGATGCTTCTGGAGTAGGGCTTGGTGCTGTGCTGATGCAGAATGGTAAAGTGATTGCGTACACAAGTAGGCAGTTGAAGCCGCATGAGAAGAACTACGCTATGCATGATTTGGAATTGCTAGCTATCATCTTTGCTCTGAAGATTTGGAGGCATTATCTGTTGGGAGAGAAGTTCGAGCTTTTCACCGATCATAAACCCTTAAAGTTTCTTTTCTCCCAGAAGGATCTGAATTTGGAGCAGCAGAGACGGGTGGAATTTTGGCATCATATGATCTGGACATTCTCTATACTCCGAGGAAAGCGAATGTTGTGGCGGATGCTTTGAGTAGAAATGCAGTTTTGGAAGTTATCCCGTCTCTACAAGAAAGGATTGTAAGCAATCAGATAAAGGACATAACTTTTGAGGAATTAATTCTTGGAGCTAAGGAAGGTCAATATTTGGATTTCAAGATAGACAGTCAAGGAGCTATGAAAATCAATGGACGATTATGTGTGCCAGATGTGGATGGATTAAGGCAAGAAGTTTTGTTGGAAGGTCAAAAATCAAGGTCGAGTATCCATCCGGGGATCTCAAAGATGTATAAGGATTTGAAAAGGGTTTTCTGGTGGCCGGGCATGAAGAAGGATATTGTTACCTTCGTCAATGGATGTGCGATCTATCAACAGGTGAAGGGTGATTAACAGAAGTCCACGGGATTGTTGCAGCCTATAACGATCCCGATTTTTAAGTCAAATTTAAATTGATAATTTATATAAATTTTTGGATTAAATTGTGGATTTATTTGAATTTTTCAAATTTAATAAGATATATACTTGTTTATCTATATAAATAAATTTTTAAAATTTGAAACACAAATAAATATTTTTAAATAAAGGTGGATTGTAAATAAAGAAATTGATTTGGAAATCCTATAAAGTATGTTTGTATATATATTTATACATATATAGGTTGTAGAAAGAATTTTGGTTTGAAATTCTTTAATAAATATATGGAAAACAAATTGGATTTTTACTTTGGAATTAATATAAAAATTAGTTTTTAAATCATTTTCTTTATAAGTTATGCAAGTATAAATAGTAGTTTGAAAATGTATAAAATGTGATTTAAAAAATTATAAAATGATAAGGTTTAAAACTTAGTTTATAAATTAATTAAAACAATGGGCTAAACATAAATTTATTTGTTTAAACAAGTGTAAGCATTTTATTGTGAAAATTAGACCAGTGTTAACAATGTCACCATGTAAAATACAAGAGTCCCTTGGTTTTCAAAATAATAAATAAAACGTAAAACAAGTTTATATATATCATGAATTCCTTTTTTTCTCATTTGGTTCAAAGCTAAAATGAAAATTCAAACCAGAAAATTTAAAACTAAATCAAACAATTTCTTCATATTGTAAGACCTGATCAAACTCTAGATAATCTCAGATCAGAAAACAAAACAAAAACAAACAGCAAAGCTAAATTCAAAAACCTAGAGCAGATTTAATTCGACATCAAGATTTCAGAAAAACTGAATTAAACTAAAACCAAAATCTGGAAATAATTGTAAAAAGAATTCAAGCCTGAAGCCTGTGGATCAGATCAGCATGGATTCATAAAAAAAATCAAAGTTCAAGATCAAAGACAACAACTGTTCCTAGTTTTTCAAGTGAAAAGCTTCTCTGTTTCCATTTCTTAGGCGAGCAAACTCATTGAATCTACTTCCATATCTTGATATTTGTGTTTGATGCTTGAATCTGTTACGAAAAATGTTGTTTGAGTTGTTAAATATGTTTGCATGTTGTGTGTATGTATATAATAGGTGTGCATGCCAGTCTATATAGGTTTCTGTTTAGTAATAGGTTAGTCAAATTAAAAAAAAAATCATATCTCAAAATCAACAAGGATTTAGATAATGACCTTAAAAAGAAAAGTATTTATATTTACCTAACTTAAATTTTAAAAATGGTATCAGGTTGAAATATTTGGTGAATAATTAGAAAAGGTGAAACTATAGTGAAATTTCTTTTTAAACAGAAAATTCAATGAATTCAATTTTGTATTTGGATCCCAAAATTAGATTCGTGTTAACAAATAATGATTTTTAAAAGCAATTTCATAATTTTTAGTATAGTGATTAATGAGGTTCGTCGAGTTGATCAGAGTTGCATTCTTCGTCTATTCCCGTCGATCAATAAAGAATCGAGCTTCGAGCTTGGGGTTGAAGGAGGCTTGGTGGTTAGCGAACTAGGATAAATACTAGGTGACTTTTTAAAACATTGTGGTGGTCGATCATCGATAGATTAGGGATTAAGTAACAGTTCGGTTCGTCGATGTTCGTGAGACGTCCACAGTAGATCGGAGGGTATCAGATCAGGGGAAAGGAACGTGGATTATCGATGGAGCTCTAGTAGAGATTGCGAGGTCGCTGACGATCGGTGGCGGCGGTACGTGGTGATTTCTGATGATTGGGTTTTGAAGCCTGATGTGTTCAACTGTTTCGAATTCAATTTGGAAGGGCGAAGCCAAATCTGGGTGGTCAGGAGGTTTGACGAGTTCATGGATGACTTGCCAGTGATGGAAGTGATGGTCGATGATGACCAAATTGATGGTGCATGTGCACCATGGTGAGGTGATATCAGTATTCTACTGTAGGAAGAAGAAAGAAGGAAACTTGAAGTCATGCTCGTGAAATCGTGGTGCTGGCTCGAAGAGAACGTCGGGTTGGTGCGTGAATATGTTAACAAGGTTTAAAGATTTAAATTAAAAACAAAAAAGAAAGAAAACTAGAAGAGAGGGAAGTGACTCGGGAGAAACATGGGTTTGATTCGATATTTGCTTGGGTTTTCTATTTGTGTAGTAAAAATTTGTTTTCCAGATTTTTGTATGAAGCTTGGAAAAGTTTTTAATCATGTTTTTAATAAGCATAAAAAAATGTTAAACAAGTTCAAAGCCAAATGGAAATTTATAAATTTTCATAAATATGAGTTAACTATGTTATAAAAGTAAAATAAATATGAGTTTAGTTTTCAAAGTAAAATTTATTTACAACAAGTTTTAAACAAGATTTAAAGGTTTAAAATTGAAGTTAAATGGTTTCAAAAATTGTTTAGGGTATATAATTAAGTATTGGGTTAATTAGTGAATTGATTAATTAAAAGAAATTAATTAACGGTTAAAGTTGATTAATCAAGTGATTAAAATTAATTTGTGATTTATTAATATATGTGATTAAGGTTAATCACTTATTGTAATTAATTAAAGATAATTAATTAAATGGTAATTAATTTAAGGATATTAAGGTTGACTTATTAACTAAGGTTAATTAATCAATGGAAAGTAATTAAGGGTAATTAATTACTTAGAGATAATTACTTAATAAAAATAATTAAGGATAATTAATTGATGATTAACGATTGATCAATCAAGTAATAATTACTCAATGTAATTAATTAATAATTATTAATATAAATGAATAAGGATAATCATTTATTAATTAAGGATAATTAATTAAGGGTTAATTAATTAAGATAACTAATTAAGAATAATTAACTGAAGAAAAATTAAATAATTAGGAGTTAATTATTTTTGAAAGGCAGGCGAGGTTGGCTGGAACCCTTCCAGAGTTTATTAAAGAAAAAAGAACAACACAACAAAAACACACTTTTGTCGCAAACGCAACAGGAAAAGAAGGAAAAACAATCTAAAGACATACTAAACAACCAAAAACTTGGAAAGTAAGAAGGACAAGAGAACACAACATGCATAAACGGATGCACAAGAACAACAGACAAAAGCACACAGGATGGCCCAAAAAATGACCAGATCAGTTCCAAAACCCATGGTTATGGGGTGAAAAGCCGTGGCAATAAAATTTAACTCCATAATTAATTTTCTTCAAAACTTGATCCAAAACTGATGTGCCTCAGTGACTTCACTTCTGAAGCACCGCGAGTTTCTTTCGTTCCACACTATTTTGATGTAAATCTTAAGGATGAAAAAAATAATGTCCCTTTTGTTGAGTCTCCATCTCGTTTTCATCTTTAGCTCGTTCCATTTAGACGTTGTATTGCCATCAAAGCTCGAAATTCATACTTTATTCATCAGCGTACAGATCATATTAGATAATAATTCACAATCAAAGTAGATATGATCAACAGATTCAGGGCACACATTGCAGAAAAGGCAGAGTTGATCAATATCCATTCCAGTAGAAACAAGTTTATCCCTCGTTAGAACAGCTTTGTTTAATATTCTCCATAACATCAAGTTTTCGTTAGCTGGTGAGTGTGTAGACCAACAAACCTTAGCCCATGGAATGTTTGGTAAAGCATCAGTGTGAAGGAGGAGATCGTACACCCGACCAATACTATGAGGCTTTCCCTTCCAGCATAATGCAGTCTCATGTTTAATTAGCACCACATTATCATGCAAACTCCTCCATAACGAGGTGACAATATGATTACTAGAAGAAGGAGTGCTCAACTTCCCATCAACAATGTACTCAACAACACAAGCATTGTAACCTATTAGTGATTGCGTTCTTTTTTCGGTACTCAGCATTGTTTCCAACAACATGCCATCCCCCATCCAAGGATCCTTCCAAAACTGTGATATCGCAGAATTTTTGGCAATATCAATTTAATAATCTGTGATAGAATTAAATTGATTTGACAATATTGTTAATAATAAATTTGAATTGATTTAATAATCTTCTTTAATAAATATTTAAATGGGTGATTTTACCTTTTAAAAGCTAATTAAATTGTTTTCTATTTATAATATATACATACATATATATATATATATTGTAAATAGATAATCTTTGTTATAAGTTTAATAAAATAAAGGCATGATTTCTAATTCTAATATTTTTAGTAAATTGGAAATTTGATTTAATTTAATATTGAATAAATAATCATATGACTTTAAAATACTTAAGATAAAAACTTAATTGTTTAAAAATTGATTTTTAGCTTAAGTTTAAATTTTAAATAAAAAGGTTTGTTTTGTCTTAAATATGACTTGATAAAATAAGTCTTTCAAAAATGTTTGAAATAAAATAAACCTTATTAATATTTAACATAAGTTCAAAAATAAATAATAAGTAAATTAAGTATTTAATAGTTTAAGTTTAAAATATAAGAGAAGTAAAAATAAGCAATAGAACTAAATACTTAAGTTAGAAAATTTATAACAAATTAACTAAACCAACTTTATATTGGTAGCATAAAAATAAACCTGGCAAGGGTAAATAGATATGCAGTATGTAAAGTAGTATGCAAGATAAAAATAAGTAAAATATGTAAATAACTTGTAAGTTATTATGTAAGACAAGAACAAAGTAATAATAAAATGTCTATGTACATGCATAAAGTATGTAAGCAAATCAGTTATGGAATAAGTCAAAGAAAACATAAACTGGCAAAGTAGTCTTATGTGTAGCCAACTAGTAGAAATGCAAAGCAAAAGAAGGTAAGGATGAAACAGATAAAATTTTTATATGCATATATAAAATCAGGCAAGAATCTTGTATGAATATTTGATATGCTGCAAAGTGTAATATCAACATACACTAATAAGGTAAGGGTGTAACATATAGTACCCTTGCATTAAATGCAGGCAACATTTGGTCAATTCTACATATATAAAAATCATTTCAGCCGAAATGTGCAAAATCAACTCAGCCTCCACAAAGATAGACAATGAAAATATCTCTGACCATTTTTATAAAATAATATCAATTGTCTTCTTATTTTTATATGCGATGCTCTTTGTTCCATTTCGTTCAGAACTTAGCAAACTAGAAAGCAAGAAAAAGAAAGCATATCCATTTTTTAAAAACTGAAACAACTAAACAAAGGCAAGATGATTTAGCAGGAAGATCAAAGCAAAAACATTTTCTAGCTTTTAAAGTTCAAAACTGGTTTCAAACAGCGTGCTCTGTCCATCTTCTCAGATCAAATGGTGAGTAACATCACATTTTAAAATCCTAAATTGATTCTGGTTGCATGCTGAGTTCTGAAATGAATGTGTGTTGAATAAATATTTATATGTGATGATTTTCTACATATATATATATGGATGTGTAGATATGTGTATATGTTTCCATTGTCATCTCTGTTACGAGTTTTCAAGCCCAAGACTTGATTCAAAATTCATATTCTCTTGAATCCATTGATGTTAGTACTTAGAATTTAAATAAAAGTATAACAGTTCTGTTCTGGAAATTCCAAGTGAGTAATATTTTAAAATTTAAGTATATAAATTTGTTACATGATAACAAGCTTGTATGAGTATGCTATATGTATATATATATATATATGTGCTTTATCTTCTCTGTGCATATATATAGACCTTTGGATGACTACATGTTGATTAAGATCCGAGACCTCTCTGCGCTTAGTTTCCAGGTCATAAGAATTAAAAAAAAATTCTCATTTTTCTTGCTCTAGTCTTGGTTAATATATTTGTTCACCCATATATTTAGTTTAAAATTTTATTCAAGATCAAACAAATTTAAACTTTGTTTGAAAACCAAATTGCCCAGGCTTTCAACCTATTTGTTTTCCCAATCAAAGAAGCTGATGGAAATTGTTTTAAAACCCAGGTTAGTCTGCGTCATCTAAAGCAAGTCTAAACATTAACACCAAGTCACTATTATACTGAAGTCACTATTTATTGATTTAAGCAAGCCCAATTACAAATGATATGAGGTTCGATCAGTTTGGTTGAGGAGTTGATCATTCTGGTTTGTTCATAGTTTTGCATTATTGGTTGTCCCTGCTGTCCATTAACCTGTGCATTGCCTTCATAGGTTGTCTATGCACTCATAACTGTAGTAATGTGTAGCCACTTGATCATGGTTAGGCTGTGATTACAGCTGTGCTGGTCTCCATTTTTGGTTGTGCAGTGGTTTGAGCATTAAGGTTGTAGTCTGTGTTATTAAATTGAGGAAGAGACATTGCTTTGTGGTCTGCACACCTGAAATGGTCACTGACCTGGATTTTGTTGCATTGGTTATCTTACTTGATTTTTATTGAGCCTGTCTCTGTTATCTCTGACCTGGAGCTTGTAAGTGATATTGCCATTAACTTGAGTTTGATTTGTAACTTCATGTTAGAAATCTTCCTCTGCCTGTACTCAGTGTGGACTGACTTCATGTTTGTTATGATGTTAAGGTCTTTAACTTATGAAATATTGAGCCTGTTTGCACTGCCTCTTCTTTTGTTTCCCTGTTGTGTTTGGTTGAGAGTGATGACATGTTAATCTCGGGGAACTCGAGATTTTACTCAGGGATTTGAAGTGTTTAGCCCGAGTTTATTTTATCGCTATCTTGGGGGTGTGTGTGGTTCAAACTTGAACTGTTTTATTGGGAAAATGGAAGTAAAAATTTGAATTCCAAATCAAGATTTAACTGAGATCAACTAAAGTTTTAAAGTGAATTCAAGTTAGTTTTGAAATTTGGTCTGGAACAAATAAACTTTAAATCTGAATTGTTTAAAATAACTTAAAGATGTTAAGGAAATTAAGTGTTGTTTTAGAATTTGGATTTAAAATGAAACCTGGGATTTTTTAAAAGGAAATTTAGGCAAGTGAGATACAAATCTGAAAACCTGGATTTCAAACTAATTTTATGCTTCAGTTTTGAAAGAAATAAGTTTTACAAAATTTAAATGTTTAAAATAAGTTTAAATAAAGTATGTATATAAATGGTTTGGTTTCAATAAAAGTTTAAACTTGCTTCATATAGTTTCTTTTAAATAAAAAAAGGATTTCTTTTATATTTGATGAGAAGTTAATAAACTTGTTTAACTCAAAATTGGTAAGTTAATCAATTCATTTTAAAAGCTTAAATTTAAAATAATTAAGTGATTTAGTAAAAAAATTCTTATATAAGAATGAATGTTCTTTACATCAGATTTAAGACTTATAAGGTAATTTTAAATTTGATTTAAAGTTTGATGGTTAATCATTTTGAGTCTTAAATTCAAAATGGAACTTTAAAGTAAATTCAAAATAAAATGTTTCAAATTCATATGTTAATATTAATTAAGTCATAAATAAAGAAAGGATTTGTTTTAGAGATAATTAAGGTTTAAAATTAATAATTGAACTAATTATAAATTAATTTACTTTAGATTAATTTGTAATTAGAAATTAATAAATGGATTATTAAAGATCAGTAAATTTGTATTAAAATGAATTAATGTGATAAATTTTGATATTTAATTGGATTAACTAATTTGTAATAAAATTGAAAATTTTTAAGCATAATTATTTAGTGGAAGTAATTACAAAATTTATTACTCATTGTAATTAATTAAAATTTGATTAGTCTAAGTAAATTTATTTAGTTTATTCACTTGATAAAATTGGAAGAATAATTACTTAGAGAAGTAATTGATGAAAAATTTCTAAATGTAATTAATGGAATGATGATGAGTCATTTGAGAATAATTAATCAAGGGATTAATTAATGTTATTAATCATGGGTGATTAATATATGTGATAGTGAAAATTTAACCTTCTTAATATAAGTCATCTAAAAGGAATAATTGATTAAGAATGTAATTAGATATCATTAATTATTTAATTAAGGATGAAATTAACGATGGATAATTTGGGAATAATAAATCAATTAGGAAATAAATGTGATTAATTTAGAATGAATTTAAATAATTAATTCATGGATTTATTAAGGGTCAATTATTATAAATGGTTAATAAGAATTGCTTGGATGTAATTAAGAGATTTATTTATCAAGAAGATTAATTGAAGTGAATAGGTGGATGAAGATTGATTAATTGATGGGAAATTAATTAGAGTTATGTAAGAAAGACTTATAATGATTAATTAATTTGATTTATTTTAGATTAATTAAAGAGATAGTAATTAATTTAATTCATTTTAAATTGATTATAGAGTAATTATTAAATTTCTTGCTCATATAAATGGATAGTATTGTTGTTTTGAATGGCCTAATATCTTTGATATGAAATAATCAATGTTATGGATGCTTGGTTGTAAATGTGATGATGGAATTATCTATTTGTGATGATGTTGATTTATCTTCTGTAATATTATGAATCATCTATATGTGTTCGTATAGATAATAAATTGAAATTGTTTTAAACATTAAAACAACTTGGACTTAAAAGATGACGTTTTGGATTTCGATGAGACCGGGATCGGGTTTCCATATGTGGACATCCGAAAACCACATCGATCCAAATTAACGATAGGTCGTGAATCTGAAGTGAAGATGAAGATTCAGAGTGCAAGGGTTATTGTCGTTAACTCTAAGTGTGATTCCAAAATGAGTGTAACGAGATAATGCCTTCGGTTTCGTTCGAACCCGGGACAAACTTATATGGATTGAATGCTTTCAGCACATCGTCAGGCGGACGATGAGCATTATAAGAGATATGTCCTGTAAAGGTAATCATAGCCGCAAGCCTCATCAACCGGGAATGGCTAAAACAGGGGAGGTGCAGCAAGGTTAGGTGGGTCATGCCCAATAAGGACGAGATATATCCCTGTCTAGATGTCCCTTTTATTTCGGCTTTGTGGGCGGTTGGATATGCGCACCAACTGCGGGGTTATCTTGTTCGGGACTGTTCAGTAAGGAATGGTTCCGGCCTTGTGTTGCAGGGGAGTTAGGGTGGCTCCTCGGTATAGTGATCTAGGCCACGTAATGTGACGGGCGGTACCCAGTAGCCCTGCCATTGTATGGAATCCCATTTCCAATAAGCGCCGTACGTATTGATTGTGCCGAACTACGTTGGAATGTGAGATGTAAGCATTTCAGCTATTTCTGTATTTTACTTGAAAACCCTAGACCTATTATAATATCACTGAATTTCCTATTAAATTTTTGGTTAGCGTAAGGTAAAAACTTACCCATGTTTATGTGTGGGGAGTCTTACGTGATACCTTCTATTTTCAAAGGTTTCAAAATTAAGCAACTTTAACCTGTTACTCATACCAGACCCATGTCTGACCCGGAGTTTATTTTTGTTTTTCATAAACTCTTGGGTACTTAAAATTTTTACGAGTAGCCAAGGGATCAGGTTTGCTTTGACGAATTCTGGAGGAGCAATGGACCAGGAGGCTTCAGCGTTCGTAGATATAGTGATCCGCTGTGTTAGTATCTCTGTGTTGTATTGTGTATTGAGTTGTATAACTAGACATGTGTCTATAACTGTCTAGTATGTGATGTATTATCTGTATAGATCTGACTGAGATTATATATTATGTAAATACTTATGTGATTAATATAATTTATTTATTCCGCTGTGAGATTCTGATGTTGTTGTTCTTTGTTCTCTATCTTTTCTATTTTCTCACCCCTTTCTTTATTTAAGAACGATACGTCTTCCTAGGCGTAGGAAGTCGGGTCCTGACAGTGGTATCAGAGCGCTAGGTTGAGTGAATACCTAGGCTCATGAGTGATTTTCTTTCCTGAGAGAGCGTATTTGTAATTTTGATATATATATATACATATATGTATGTATATATATATATATATATATTTCTACCTATTGTTGGGTTACCGGTTCCGGTTTTCCAATGAGTTATAAGGGTAGATAGGGTAGTAGTGTGTGTAACACGACTACGAGTGGTTGGAAGTGTATCTGACGAGACCGTAGACCTAATACCGTCTCGAGTGAATTTGTGGTGTAAGAATTTCACCAATCTCTGGAAGAAACCTATTAAGATTTGGAGTACATTTTTGTAGTACAAGTTTGGATGAGTAGAATTTGGATTTTTGTCATTTAAGTAGAAGCTAGAAATACTATCTTGGTGGCTCAAGAAGTAGTAGTTGTGTGTAGAGATGCAGTAGCGATGGATTGTTTCTGAAGAAGTTCTCAAGGATCTTTGGATAAGGAAGTGTGTCTGCATTAATTTTGAGGCTGAGTTCAGCTGAATGTTGTATTTGGCTTTGAGGCCCGAGTTTTTCGAGGAATATTGGATTAAGGAGTTTTGGCATCAGTAGTAGTGTTGCAGCTCAGATTGTTCTGCCGACACGCGAGGAGGTCATCTGTCAGCAGTTCTTTAGAGGTGAAGTTCAGAGGCAGTTTTGTGGATCCATTTCTTTAATGAATTGGCTGGATAAGCTTAAGATGTTCAGACTGGCAAGGAGAAACAATTTTCTCTGTATATTAGCTTGGATTGATCGCAAAAGTGACTTGCGATAGTCAAGTATTCTCTTGGATGTCAGAAATTTTTCTGGATATCTTTGAAGAGGTCAGTGGTTTTCCTTAGCATCCGAGGATTGAGTTTTCATATCGACTGGATTCCAGAAGTGGTACCGACAGTTCATCTTAGCAGTAGAATGGTTTCTGGAGAATGAGTTTGGTGAGGCAGCTCGGGTTTTGAAAGAACTTCTTAGTTTTATTTTTGGATCTGTTGAACCTTATTTTTGGAATGTATTGTTCAATTTGTGCTTGTGTTCGTCATCAGCATTATCATTTGCTCAGTCAGAGTTGCGCATTGGAAGCATGGTGGCAGCTGTTTCAATTTGGAAACAACTGGAAATTGCAGTGTTTTGGATTAGAGAGTTTCTTCAGGAAATTTTCAAGATCTGAGGCCAGATGGGAGTGCATCTATTTTTTTTATCTTTTCCAGATGGGAGAAGTGGGATCTGTTTTCTGATTTGGAATAGAGTTTGTGTTCTGATTTTTGAGTTGATCTTGAAAAGATCATTTTTTTTTTGGGATATTTTTTTGGTTCAGTTTGTTCTAGGGGGCATCAGCAAGGGTGAGCTGATCAGGAAGCATGGTGGCAGCCCAGGATCGTCAGAAGATTTGTGGATAAGAGATGGAGGAATTTGGATTCCGAAGTCAGAGATTTGATTTTGGATAAGTGTTTGGTCTTCAGGATTGAATTGTTAGTTTGGATAACTGGGATTCATTGTGTTTCGCGTATCTCTGAGGGAGTACGTGTAAGATCTGTCTCTGGTTGTAGAATTAGCAGTTCAGGAATTTTTAGTTGATGAGTCAGACTTGTCTGTAGTCTGATATCTTGTCTTGTTTTGTAGATCTAGATGAGTGGAAGCTCTGTAGCTTAGTAGTATTGATTATTTGGATTCTATAGAGCGAGTATTCCGGTATTTATACCTGGGAAACTCGAGAAAATTCTATCTAGAATTTTTTCTAGATAGTTAGATTTGTTTGATTGGATTAATTGGTTGCTATGGTTGCTAGCATATGATTGATATATGCTTGTGTTTTAAAATTAAATCTTTAATTGGATTATTAAATTACCTTTGTTTTAAATTTCGAGGACGAAATTCTTTTAAGGGGGGAGGAATGTGATATCCCGAAATTTTTGGCAATATCAATTTAATAATCTGTGATAGAATTAAATTGATTTGACAATATTGTTAATAATAAATTTGAATTGATTTAATAATCTTCTTTAATAAATATTTAAATGGGAGATTTTACTTTTTAAAAGCTAATTAAATTGTTTTCTATTTATAATATATATATATATATATCTTTATATATTGTAAATAGATAATCTTTTATTTAAGTTTAATAAAATAAAGGCATGATTTCTAATTCTAATATTTTTGGTAAATTGGAAATTTGATTTAATTTAATATTGAATAAATAATCATATGACTATAAAATACTTAAGATAAAAACTTAATTGTTTAAAATTTGATTTTTAGCTTAAGTTTAAATTTTAAATAAAAAGGTTTGTTTCGTCTTAAATATGACTTGATAAAATAAGTCTTTCAAAAATGTTTGAAATAAAATAAACCTTATTAATATTTAACATAAGTAAAAAAATAAATAATAAATAAATTAAGTATTTAATAGTTTAAGTTTAAAATATAAGAGAAGTAAAAATAAGCAATAGAACTAAATACTTAAGTTAGAAAGTTTATAACAAATTAACTAAACCAACTTTATATTGGTACATGTAGCATAAAAACAAACCTGGCAAGGGTAAATAGGTATGAAGTATGTAAAGTAGTATGCAAGATAAAAATAAGTAAAATATGTATATAACCTGTAAGTAATTATGTAAGACAAGAGCAAAGTAATAATAAAATGTCTATGTACATGCATAAAGTATGTAAGCAAATCAGTTATGGAATAAGTCAAAGAAAACATAAACTGGCAAAGTAGTCTTATGTGTTGCCTACTAGTAGAAATGCAAAGAAAAAGAAGGTAAGGATGAAACAGATAAAATTTTTATATGCATATGTAAAATCAGGCAAGAATTTTGTATGAAGATTTGATATGCTGCAAAGTGTAATATCAACATACACTAATAAGGTAAGGGTGTAACATATAGTACCCTTGCATTTAATGCAGGCAACATTTGGTCAATTCTACATATATAAAAATCATTTCAGCCGAAATGTGCAAAATCAACTCAGCCTCCACAAAGATAAACAATGAAAATATCTCTGACCATTTTTATAAAATAATATCAATTGTCTTCTTATTTTTATATACAATGCTCTTTGTTCCATTTCGTTCAGAACTTAGCAAACTAGAAAGCAAGAAAAAGAAAGCATATCCATTTTTTACAAACTGAAACAACTAAACAAAGGCAAGATGATTTAGCAAGAAGATCAAAGCAAAAACATTTTCTAGCTTTTATAGTTCAAAACTGTTTTTAAACAGGGTGCTCTGTCCATCTTCTCAGATCAAACGGTGAGTAACATCACATTTTAAAATCCTAAATTGTTTCTGGTTGCATGCTGAGTTCTGAAATGAATGTGCATTGAATAAATATTTATATGTGATGATTTTCTGCATATATATATGGATGTGTAGATATGTGTATATGTTTCCATTGTCATCTCTGTTACCAGTTTTCAAGCTCAAGACTTGATTCAAAATTCATATTCTCTTGAATCCATTGATGTTAGTACTTAGAATTTAAATAAAAGTATAACAGTTCTGTTCTAGAAATTCCAAGTGAGTAATATTTTAAAATTTAAGTATATAAATTTGTTACATGATAACAAGCTTGTATGAGTATGCTATATATATATATATATATGCTTTATCTTCTCTGTGCATATATATATATAGACCTCTGGATGACTACATGTTGATTAAGACCTGAGACCTCTCTGTGCTTAGTTTCCAGGTCATAAGAATTAAAAAAAAAATCTCATTTTTCTTGCTCTAGTCTTGGTTAATATATTTGTTCACCCATAGATTTAGTTTAAAATTTTATTCAAGATCAAACAAATTTAAACTTTGTTTGAAAACCAAATTGCCCAGGCTTTCAACCTATTTGTTTTCCTAATCAAAGAAGCTGATCGAAATTGTTTTAAAACCCAGGTTAGTCTGCATCTTCTAAAGCAAGTCTAAACATTAACGCCAAGTCACTATTATACTGAAGTCACTATTTACTGATTTAAGCCAGCCCAATTACAACTGATATGAGGTCTGATCAGTTTGGTTGAGGAGTTGATCATTCTGGTTTGTTCATTGTTTTGCATTATTGGTTGTCCCTGCTGTCCATTAACCTGTGCATTGCCTTCATAGGTTGTCTATGCACTCATAACTGTAGTAATGTGTAGCCACTTGATCATGGTTGGGCTGTGATTACTGCTGTGTTGGTCTCCATTTTTGCATTGTGCAGTGGTTTGAGCATTAAGGTTGTAGTCTGTGTTATTAAATTGAGGAAGAGACATTGCTTTGTGGTCTGCACATCTGAAATGGTCACTGACCTGGATTTTGTTGCATTGGTTATCTTACTTGATTTTTATTGAGCTTGTCTCTGTTATCTCTGACCTGGAGCTTGTAAGTGATATTGCCATTAACTTGAGTTTGATTTGTAACTTCATGTTAGAAATCTTCCTCTGCATGTACTCAGTGTGGACTGACTTCATGTTTGTTATGATGTTAAGGTCTTTAACTTATGAAATATTGAGCCTGTTTGCACTGCCTCTTCTTTTGTTTCCCTGTTGTGTTTGGTTGAGAGTGATGACATGTTAGTCTCGGGGAACTCGAGATTTTACTCAGGGATTTGAAGTGTTTAGCCCGAGTTTATTTTATCGCTAACTTGGGGGTGTGTGTGGTTCAAACTTGAACTGTTTTATTGGGAAACTGGAAGTAAAAATTTGAATTCCAGATCAAGATTTAACTGAGATCAACTAAAGTTTTAAAGTGAATTCAAGTTAGTTTTGAAATTTTGTCTGGAACAAATAAACTTTAAATCTGAATTGTTTAAAATAACTTAAACATGTTAAGGAAATTAAGTGTTGTTTTAGAATTTGGATTTAAAATGAAACCTGGGATTTTTTAAAAGGAAATTTAGGCAAGTGAGATACAAATCTGAAAACCTGGATTTCAAACTAATTTTATGCTTCAGTTTTGAAAGAAATAAGTTTTACAAAATTTAAATGTTTAAAATAGGTTTAAATAAAGTATGTATATAAATAGTTTGGTTTCAAATAAAAGTTTAAACTTTCTTCATATAGTTTCTTTTAAATAAAAAAAGGATTTCTTTTATATTTGATGAGAAGTTAATAAACTTGTTTAACTCAAAATTGGTAAGTTAATCAATTCATTTTAAAAGCTTAAATTTAAAATAATTAAGTGATTTAGTAAATTTTTTCTTATATAAGTTTCTTACATAAGAATGAATGTTCCTTACATCAAATTTAAGACTTATAAGGTAATTTTAAATTTGATTTAAAGTTTGATGGCTAATCATTTTGAGTCTTAAATTCAAAATGGAACTTTAAAGTAAATTCAAAATAAAATGTTTCAAATTCATATGTTAATATTAATTAAGTCATAAATAAAGAAAGGATTTGTCTTAGAGATAATTAAGGTTTAAAATTGATAATTGAACTAATTATAAATTAATTTACTTTAGATTAATTTGTAATTAGAAATTAATAAGTGGATTATTAAAGATCAGTAAATTTGTATTAAAATGAATTAATGTGATAAATTTTGATATTTAATTGGATTAACTAATTTGTAATAAAATTGAAAAATTTTAAGCATAATTATTTAGTGGAAGTAATTACAAAATTTATTACTCATTGTAATTAATTAAAATTTGATTAGTCTAAGTAAATTAATTTAGTGTAACTAATGTAGTTTAGTCACTTGATAAAATTGGAAGAATAATTACTTAGAGAAGTAATTGATGAAAATTTTCTAAATGTAATTAATGGAATGATGATGAGTCATTTGAGAATAATTAATCAAGGGATTAATTAATGTTATTAATCATGGGTGATTAATACATATGATTGTGAAAATTTAAACTTCTTAATATAAGTAATCTAAAAGGAATAATTGATTAAAAATGTAATTAGATATCATTAATTATTTAATTAAGGATGAAATTAACGATGGATAATTTGGGAATAATAAATCAATTAGGAAATAAATGTGATTAATTTAGAATGAATTTAAATAATTAATTCATGGATTTATTAAGGGTCAATTATTATAAATGGTTAATAAAAATTGCTTGGATGTAATTAAGAGATTTATTTATCAAGAAGATTAATTGAAGTGAATAAGTGGATGAAGATTGATTAATTGATGGGAAATTAATTAGAGTTATGTAAGCAAGATTTATAATGATTAATTAATTTGATTTATTTTAGGTTAATTAAAGAGATAGCAATTAATTTAATTCATTTTAAATTGATTATACAGTAATTATTAAATTTCTTGCTCATATAAATGGATGGTATTGTTGTTTTGATTGGCCTAATATCTTTGATATGAAATAATCAATGTTATGGATGCTTGGTTGTAAATGTGATGATGTGAATTATCTATTTGTGATGATGTTGATTTATCTTCTGTAATATTATGAATCATCTATATGTGTTCGTATAGATAATAAATTGAAATTGTTTTAAACATTAAAACAACTTGGAGTTAAAAGATGACGTTTTTTATTTCAATGAGACCGGGATCGGGTTTCCATATGTGGACATCCGAAAACCACATCGATCCAAATTAACGATAGGTCATGAATTTGAAGTGAAGATGAAGATTCAGAGTGCAAGGGTTATTGTCGTTAACTCTAAGGGTGATTCCAAAATGAGTGTAACGAGATAATGCCTTCGGTTTCGTTTGAACCCGAGACGAACTTATATGGATTGAATGCTTTCAGCACATCGTCAGGTGGACGATGAGCATTATAAGAGATATGTCCTGTAAAGTTAATCGTAGCCGCAAGCCTCATCAACCGGGAATGGCTAAAACAGGGGAGGTGCAGCAAGGTTAGGTGGGTCATGCCCAATAAGGACGAGATATATCCCTGTCTAGATGTCCCTTTTATTTCGGCTTTGTGGGTGGTTGGATATGCGCACCAACTGCGGGGTTATCTTGTTCGGGACTGTTCAGTAAGGAATGGTTCCGGCCTTGTGTTGCAGGGGAGTTAGGGTGGCTTCTCGGTACAGTGATCTAGGCCACATACTGTGACGGACAATACCCCAGTAGCCCTGCCATTGTATGGAATCCAATTTCCAATAAGCGCCGTACGTATTGATTGTGCCCAACTACGTTGGAATGTGTGATGTAAGCATTTCAGCTATTTTTGTATTTTACTTGAAAACCCTAGACCTATTATAATATCACTGAATTTCCTATCAAATGTTTTGGTTAGCGTAAGGTAAAAACTTACCCATGTTTATGTGTGGGGAGTCTTACGTGATACCTTTTATTTTTAAAGGTTTCAAAATTAAGCAACTTTAACCTGTTACTCATACCAGACCCATGTCTGACCCGGAGTTTATTTATGTTTTTCATAAACTCTCGGGTACTCAGATTTTTACGAGTAGCCAAGGGATCAGGTTTGCTTTGAGGAATTCTGGAGGAGCAATGGAGCAGGAGGCTTCAGCGTTCGTAGATATAGTGATCCTCTGTGTTAGTAACTCTGTGTTGTATTGTGTATTGAGTTGTATAACTAGACATGTGTCTATAACTGTCTAGTACGTGATGTATTATCTGTATAGCTCTGATTGAGATTATACATTATGTAAATACTTATGTGATTAATATAATTTATTCGTTCCGCTGTGAGATTCTAATGTTGCTGTTCTTTCTTCTCTATCTTTTCTATTTTCTCACCCCTTTCTTTCTTTAAGAACGATACGTCTTCCTGGGCGTAGGAAGTCGGGTCGTGACAAAAACTTCACCTGGCAACAAGGGGACAGACTGTATTTGACATAAGGAAGGAATAAACCTCTCATGCACAAAATTTTGCGCCATATCCAACTCGAGCTTTGAGAGACATTCAATGTCCATAAATTACCATTCTTAATTCGAAAAAACCACACCCATTTAACCCAAAGGCTGTTCTTCTTCAGCAGTAAAGCATGCACATGGGTACTAAACGCTGCTTTATTCCATAAGGAGAAGTTGATGATGCATAGCCCACCTTTGAAGAGAGGCTTTTCCAAACTGGAGAAAGACAGACGTATAATCTTCCTATCGTGGATAGATCTTGTCCAAAGAAATCTTAACATAGCTGCTCTAATCATGGTGAGCAGTTGAGTGACAGGATGAATGTTCTAGCCCAATACACAGACATAGAAAAGCAAACTGACTTGACAAGAACTATTCTTCCAGCCATGGAAAGAAATCTGGTAGTCCAAGAATTGAGCTTTGTGGTGATCCTATCATATAGGGTAGAGCAGTCAGCCCTAGTAACTCTGGAAGTACACAGAGGAAGGCCAGGATATGTCATCTTATTTTCCATTAGTTGAAGACCGGAAAGAGATTCCATCCTAGCTTTGTCAGACAAGTCAATACTAGAGAAGAGAATATGAGATTCTGAGTAATTTATCTTTAAACCAGTTGCAAGATAAAAGGAACGGAGGGTGTCAAGAATGCAAGCAACGAAATGTTCGTTCGGCTTTGTGAAGATCATTATGTCGTCCGCAAAGAAAAGAGAGAAAATTTGTAGCCTTTACACTTAGGATGGTAAGTTATAGAGTTATCTTCATATTTCATTGACAACATACAAGTCAGCGCTTCCATAACAATAATGAAGATATAGGACGATATTGGATCCCCTTGGCGTACCCCTTGCTTCCCTATAAAGTATCCCATTGTCTTCCCATTATAACAAAGAGAATAAGAGGGGGTTGAAATGCAAACATATATCCAAGCTACAAAGACTTTAGGAAATCCCATTAGAGACATAATACGAAAGATGGAGGTCCAGTGCAAGCTATCATAAGCTTTACATATGTCAAACTTGATCGTTGTCCTAGGAGAGTTGTGGCATCTACCATACCCATTAATTAATTCATGAGCCGTCATAGTATTATCAAGAATATTCCTATTTGGAAGAAATGCATATTGATTAGGGGAGATGATAGTTGGGAGCATTAAAAGAAGTCTTGAGGCTAGAATCTTGGTGATACACTTATAAACTACATTACAGCAAGATATAGGTTGAAAAGAGGAAGCATTTTGGATGGGCCTGACTTTTGGAATAAGAACATGATTGGTAGCATTAATTTCACCAAGCAATCGAAAGTTATTGAAAAAAATTATGAATGGCAGTTATAAAATCCTTTCTAACAATAGGCCAGCTAGCCTTGAAGAAGACAACATTAAATCAATCAGGCCCACCAGTCGAAAAGGCATTCATCGCAAAAAGAGCATCTTTGATTTCTTGATCCGTAACCTTTTGAACAAGCATATTTTCCATAGTGATGTTTAACATGGGGAGGGGAAGGTTGTTTAGTCTGTCAAGACCAGGTTGAAAATTATCAGAGTTTCCTAAAAGCATGGAGAAATGTTGAGTCAGGTGATGGTCAATCTCATCAGTAGAGGTTAGGTATATACCATCACCATCCCAAAGAGAATGGATGTGGTCAGTAGCTTGTTTATTTTTGATTGTTGCATGAAAGTAAGAAGTATTCCTATCTCCCTCGCTAAACCACTTTTGATGCATCTTTTGCTTCATCATACTTGATTCAGAATTTAAGGCATTATTGAGTTGATGAAAGAGGATGGACTCATTCCGGGCTAAAGTTTGATTGGTAGGATCAGCATCAAGAAGACATTGAGCATTCTTAAGATGATTCTTAAGAATACTGGAGACGAGGGATCCATTTCCCAATTTGTGCAAGGCCCATTGTCTTAATGCATGCTTAGTAGCTTTTAATTTCCTGCACAAGATAAACATAGGATTAACATGGTATGTGTCAAACCAAGCAATTGATATAAGTGGAATATATTCTGGGTCCATGACCCAAGCATTAAAAAATTTAAAAGCTTTTTTCCCTCTACAAGGCAAAAAAATGGGTGAGAGAATTATTGGGGAGTGGTCAGATAAGATAGGATGTGGCAGGTAAGCAGTGATGGCAGGCCACAAGGATAAGGCAGGAGCATTACAAAAAGAGAGATCGATGTTGGTGTACGTTTTAATCCTAGACCGGCTTCTGTTGTTCCACGAGAAGGGGACACCAGTGCGAGAAATGGGGAGGAGATCAGTGTCAGATATGGAGTTAATTATTTAATGACTAAAAATTGATTCATTTATTAATTAAGGTTGATTAATAAGTTAAGGTTAATTAATTTATTATTAAAGGATAATAAATGATTAAAGGTTAATTAATTGAAATGATTTGTAATTAATTAATGTTAATTAACTAGGATTAGTGATTTATTCATAAGTAATATATCTGATTTAAATTAATCAGATAATTAATTGATCTTGCTTATGGATATTTGGATTCTATTGAATGTTGAATCGTTTGATATCCCTTATGTGTGATGCTTGATAATATGAATGGTTTTGATTTAAGCTGTGACGAATGTAATTTATTTATTTGCGATAAATTTACATTATTTATCTATGAATCTGTGAATGAAGATAAGCGTTATAGATTATACCGCTTATCGATATTGTTATGCTTGAATCGGTGATGATTTATGATGTTACATTATTGTGTAATACCCCAGGACTACACTATACACATACAAATATGGATTGCACGAGGAAATTGGTTAAGTCACAAATTTTTGAAATGGTTATAAATTGAATTTTGAATTCAAATGGTTTGGAAATGGAATTGGGGTAAATATGAAAAGCTTTTGAAAAGGAATTTTAAAGATAAAAGTTATTTTGAATAACTTAATAAAGTTTTGAAATTTAAATAGTTTGATTTGAATTGGAATCCAAGATTTGAAATAAAGTTATATGAATTCTACGTTTAAAATTTATGGTTTAAAAAGGGTATATAAGTTATATAATGTATTTATATGGGTTTTAAACCATTTTAAAGGTATTATTTTGGAAATTTATATTTAACCCAAGTTTATACTTTAAAGGATATAACTTGTGCATATTTGATCGGATTTTTCCAAAACAGAAACCCTTTGTTTTCAAATAATAATATCTTTCAAATAAGGAAAGGCTTTCGTGTTTTTGTTGAAAGGGTTTCAAATTTGAAATGGAATTGTTTTTGAAAGCTATGAAATGATTTTGAAAGCTATGAATTGAGTTTTTGATTTAAAGATTGGATGAATTAATCCCATTTGAAAGGGAAATTGTTGTAAAAGGCTATGAATGAATCTTTGTGAAAGATTGGTGAACTTTGTGAAGTGAATCTTTTTATGTAAAAATTTGAAAATGGTAATTTGTTTAAACCATTTAAATAAAGGTTTTAGGCTTTAAGTTGTGACTTAACTGAGATCCTAACAATCATATGTTTTTAAATATTGCGCTCATTATTCGGTTTAGCCGGGATAGGACCTTGTGTCATATAACCCATTTCGAATAATGATACGACGCTATGGATTGCATTTGAAGATTGGTGGTGAAGGCCGAGTATTTTCGAAAGCGAAAGGATTACCTGTCAAATGTCTTTGCACCGGCTGATCCCCAGTATAGAGATTTATATTATTCTTTGTGATGGGGAGTCCGGACGTGATTAGTGAATATTCGGATTTGCAAGGGCTTCTTTGAAGCGCCTTCGGTTCCGTTCGATCCTGGAACGGACTTATATGGATGTGTGTCTGACGTTACACTTTGAGATGTAAAGCTGGTTTCTATCAAATACATTTTTTTTGGTGGCGGAGAATTTATTCTCTTAGCTTAACACTCTTCTCTGTGACATACGAGCTCAGAGGTTATGTAGTTGATGGTTACTAGTGATACATTCTCGATTTGGTAATGTGGCATACGAAGTGTTGCTGATCATTTGTTGACCGATGCATGGCTTTTGTGAAAAGCGTAGCTTTGTGGACGAGACTTCGTCGAGCCTCACAATCCAGAAATGGTCGAAACAGGAATGTTGCGGCAAGGTTTTTAGGGGTCGCGCCCCTAGGGTATGTCCATTTCCTTCGGGATAAAAGTGGTATCATGGTATGGAGCCTAGATATTTAACTGTGTGGTTGTTGCTATTTGTTGGTGAATCCCAGGATAAAGTTCAGTAACGACCGGGAATGGCTTACTTGTAGGTGTTACCTAGTCACAGAGGTAACCCGACCTTGTGTTGGTTGAGAACCGATTTGGTTCTTCGGGGCATCTCTCAAGAGGCGTTCCATTTGATAAGGATGTTCCTTCGCCTGACCATTGTTAGAAATCCAATCATCCAATATGTGCCTTGTACGGTTTTATTTATAGAACCTGCCATTTAAAATGTTAGCTACAGTAGGCATACTATAATGGTATGTATACTGTCTAAGATTAATATTATACTTGCAAATATTTTCCACTGTGCACTAATAATAATATCAAAAGAATTTTGCGTAGTAAGCGTGTTTGACTATCATAAGAAGAAATCTCCCCCAAGTGTATGATTGCATTGTGTGTGTTCCGGGAGACCTTATGGTAGTTTCATTTTCCAAAAAAAAGCATTGTGGATTTCTTTTAAATTCTTTTATTTTGCTTTTGATAAAGATAAACTATTTTTGTTTGCTCATACCAGTCTCATGACTGACCTTGAGTTTATTTTTCCCTTTCTAAACTCTGGGTGCCCACAAATTTTCCACACGGGCAGTCTAGAGTTGGGATTTCAGATAATCAAATAGTATGTGTAGATTTCGGTAGCCTCCAGCTTTGTATTTGGAATCCTAGGAATCTTTGGATCTTGGCGATCACATCGTTGACTGACCTTGCTTAAGTCCTACTTGATGGGGGTTCGAGCTAGCTTTGGATTAGAGATGGAGTTTCAAATATTGGACTTCTCACTTGGTGGTTCAAGATCAAGTTATTTATTGTGCTTTAGCATTGTATTTGTGCTCTGATATATGTTGGGCAGTGTTGTATCATATTTGGATATTGTATTCAATGGAGATAAATGATATATTCATTATTTTCTTTCGTTGTGTTGTTGTACTTAATGTGTTATAAGCTCTGGCGAATCGGATTCGACGTTTGAATCTACGGCGTTCGAATATGGGAGAAGTATGGATGTCGATTTTCGAACGCGAAAATTCGGGTCGTCACATTTGGTATCATAGCTGAAGGTTGAACTTTAGCTCAGGAGTATAACACATTAGGTAGCTCATTAGAGTTAGGGTAAAGTATACCCTAGAATGAGTATATTTCCTAAGATATCCGTCTGTATGCCTCAGTAAATTCACTTACTATCCATTGATAGTGAGTATGAGTGCAAGAAGAGGATGAGATAGGGGACCAGGGAAGTACCACTACAAATGGTCGATACCGTGTAAAAACAAGGGAACAATCTTTTCTCTATCTATCTCTTTTGATCATCATTTGATTTCAAATTCTTTGATGGGTTCGCGGCAGCTAGAGGGAGAAGCTTTGGTATGGTGGCCCTACGAATCGTTGTAGAGAAGGTTCTCAATTCATATTCTCTTCATCAGATTCTTATCAGCCTTTCGTTTTTGACTCTAATAAATTTGAAAATTTATTTAAAATGAATTGGTTAAATAAAGTATGAAGATTTGTATCGATAAATGATTTCGGCTAAAACCAAAGTTTGAAATTTTGTTGTAATTTCTTACGAGGATCGAGGTCCGAAAGGGGAAAAGTTGGTGTAAACTTTGGGGTATTCCGACCTGAGTTTAGAATCCATACCTGGTGTTTGAGAATTGTGGAAAATTGTATACGTTTTTCTATTCTTTTGGGTCTAGATATATTCTATGAATGGTTAGTTGTCCTTCGAACTAACCAATGCCCTGCATATTCGTAGACCGAATGACCCAAGTATTTCGTGAAGTGTTGAACAATTCATTCTTGTATCTATTGATGATATTCTGATTTGGAAAGCCAAATGCAAAATAAATATTCATTTTGATCTGGAAAAACAATCTTGTTTGTTCTTTGTTGTCTTCCCGTCTAGCAAATTTCGAGGACGAAATTTTCTTAAGGGGGAATCTATAACGATCTCGATTTTTGAGTCAAATTTAAATTGATATTTTATATAAAATTTTGAATTAAATTGTGGATTTATTTGAATTTCAAGATACAAACTTTTTTATTCATATAAATAAATTTTTAAAATTTGAAATTTGAAACTCAAAATAAATATTTTTAAATATAATTGGATTGTAAATAAAGAAATTGATTTGGAAATCCAATAAAGTGTGTTTGTGTGTGTGTGTGTGTGTGTATATATTGTAGAAAGAATTTTGGTTTGAAATTCTTTAATAAATATATGGAAAACAAATTGGATTTTTTACTTTGGAATTAATATAGAAATTAGTTTTAAATCATTTTCTTTATAAGTTATGCAAGTATAAATAATAGTTTGAAAATGTATAAAATGTGATTTACAAAATTGTAAATGATAAGGTTTAAAACTTAATTCATAAATTAATTAAAACAAAGGGATAAACATAAATTTATTTGTTTAAACAAGTGTAAGCATTTTATTGTGAAAATTAAACAAGTGTTAACAATGTCACCATGCAAAATACAAGTGTCCCTTGGTTTTCGAAGTAATAAACAAAATGTAAACAAGTTTATATATATCATGAATTCCTCTTTTTCTCATTTGGTTCAAAGCTAAAAAGAAAATTAAAACCAGAAAATTTAAAATTAAATCAAATAATTTCTTCATATTGTAGGACCTGATCAAACTCTAGATAATCTCATATCAGAAAACAAAACAAAAACAAACAACAAAGCTAAATTCAAAAACCTGGAGCAGATTCAATTCGACATCAAGATTTCAGAAAAACTAAATCAAACTAAAATCAAAATATAGAAACAACTATAAAAAGAATTCAAGCCTGAAGCCTGTGGATCAGATCGACATGGATTCATAAAAAAAGCCAAAGTTCAAGATCAAAGACAACAACTGTTCCCAATTTTTCAAATGAAAAGCTTCTTTGTTTCCATTTCTTAGGTGAGCAAACTCATTGAATCCGCCTTCATATCTCGATATTTGTGTTTGATGCTTGAATCTGTTATGAAAAATGTTGTTTGAGTTGTTAAATATGTTTGCATATTATGTGTATATATATAATAAGTGTGCATGCCTGCCTATATAGGTTTCTGTTTAGTAACAGGTTAGTCAAATTAAAAAAAATTCATATCTCAAAATCAACAAGGATTTGGATAATGACCTTAAAAAGAAATTTATTTATATTTACCCGACTTAAATTTTAAAAATGGTATCAGGTTGAAATATTTGGTGAATAATTAGAAACGGTGAAACTACAGTGGAATTTCTTTTTAAACAAAAATTCAATGAACTCAATTTTGTATTTTGATCCCATAATTAGATTCGTGTTAACAAATAATGATTTTTAAAAGCAATTTAATAATTTTTAGTATAGTGATTAATGAGGTTTGTCGAGTTGATCAGAGTTGCATTCTTCGTCTATTCACGTCGATCAATAAAGAATCGAGCTTGGGGTCGAAGGAGGCTTGGTGGTTAGCGAACCTAGGAAAAATACTAGTTGATTTTTTAAAACACTGTGGTGGCCAATCATCGATAGATTAGGTATTAAGTAGCAGTTTGGGTTCGTCGATGTTCGTGAGTTCGTGAGACGTCCACCGTAGATCGAAGGGTACCGGACCAGGGGGAAAAGGAACGTAGGTTATCGGTGGAGCTCTGGTAGAGATTGCGAGGTCGTTGATGATCGGCGGTGGCGGTACATGGTGATTTCTGATGATTGGGTATTGAAGCCTGATGTGCTCAACTAGTTCGAATTCAATCTGGAAGGGCGAAGCCAAATCTAGGTGGTCAGGAGGTTTGACGAGTTCATGGATGACTTGCTAGTGATGGCAGTGATGGTCGATGATGGCCGGATTGATGGTGCACGTGCACCATCGTGAGGTGATATCAGTATTCTACTGTAGGAAAAATAAAGAAGGAAACTCGATGTCATGCTCGTGAAATCGTGATGTTGGCTCAAAGAGAGCGTCTGGTTGGTGCGTGAATATGTTAACAAATTTTAAAGATTCGAATTAAAAACAGGAAAGAAAGAAAAGCAGAAGAGAGGGAAGTGACTCGGGAGAAATACGGGTATGATTCGATATTTGCTCGGGTTTTCTATTTGTGCAGTAAAAATTTGTTTTCTAGATTTTTGTATGAAGCTTGGAAAACTTTTTAATTAAGTTTTTAATAAGCATAAAAAAAATGTTAAACAAGTTCAAAGCCAAATGGAAATTTATAAGTTTTCATAAATATAAGTTAGCTAAGTTTTAAAAGTAAAATAAATATGAATTTCGTTTTCAAAGTAAAATTTATTTAAAACAAGTTTTAAACAAGATTTAAAGGTTTAAAATTGAAGTTAAATGGTTTCAAAAATTGTTTGGGGTATATAGTTAAGTACTGGGATAATTAGTGAATGTGATTAATTAAAAGAAATTAATTGACGATTAAAGTTGATTAATCAAGTGACTAAAATTAATTTGTGATTTATTAATATAAGTGATTAAGGTTAATCACTTATTGTAATTAACTAAAGATAATTAATTAAATGGTAATTAATTCAAGGATATTAAATAATTAAAGGTTGACTTATTAATTAAGGTTGATTAATCAATGGAAAGTAATTAAGGGTAATTAATTACTTAGAGATAATTACGTAATAAAAGTAACTAAGGATAATAAATTGATGATTAATGATTTATTAATCAAGTAATAATTACCCAATGTAATTAATTAATAATTATTAATATAAGTGATTAAGGATTATCACGTATTAATTAATGATAATTAATTAAGGGTGAATTAATTAAGATAATTAATTAAGAATAATTAATTAAAGAAAAATTAAATAATTAGGAGTTAATTATTTAATGATTAAAGATTGATTCAATTATTAATTAAGGTTGATTAATAATTTAAGGTTAATTAATTTATTACTAAAGGTTAATTAATAAATGATTAAAGGTTAATTAATCGAAATGATTTGTAATTAATTAATGTTAATTAAGCAGGATTAGTGATTTATTCATAAGTAATTTATCTGATTTAAATTAATCAGGTAATTAATTGATCTTACTTATGGATGTTTGAATTCTATCGAGTGTTGAATCGTTTGATATCCCTGATATGTGATGCTTGATGATACGAATTGTTTTGATTTGAGCTGTGATGAATGTAATTTATTTATTTATGATAAATTTACGTTATTTATCTGTGAATCTGTGAATGAAGATAAGCGTTATAGATTATACCGCTTATCGATATTGTTGTGCTTGAATCTGTGATGATTGATGATGTTGCACTATTGTGTAAAACCCCTGGACTACACTATACACACACAAATATGGATTGCACAAGGAAATTGGTTAAGTCACGGATTTTTGAAATGGTTTTAAAATTGAATTTTGAATTCAAATGGTTTTGAAATGGAATTGGGTTAAATATGAAAAGCTTTTGAAAAGGAGTTTTAAAGATAAAAGTTATTTTGAATAACTTGACAAAGTTTTGAAATTTAAATAGTTTGATTTGAATTGGAATCCAAGATTTGAAATTAAGTTCTATGAATTCTATGTTTGAAATTTATGGTTTAAAAAGGGTATATAAGTTATATAATGTATTTATATTGGTTAAACCATTTTAAAAGTATTATTTTGGAAATTTATATTTGACCCAAGTTTATACTTTAAAGGATATAACTTGTGCATATTGGATCGGATTTTTCCAAAATGGAAACCCTTTGTTTTCAAATAATAATAGCTTTCACATACGGAAAGGATTTCCATTTTTTGTTGAAAGGGTTTCAAATTTGAAATGGAATTGGTTTTGCAAGCTATGAAATGATTTTGAAAGTTATGAATTGTGTTTTTGATTTAAAGATTGGATGAACTCCAATTTGAAAGGGAAATTGTTTCGAAAAGGCTATGAATGAATCTTTGTGAAAGATTGGTGATCTTTGTGAAGTGAATCTTTTTGTCTAAAGATTTGAAAATGGTAATTTGTTTAAACAATTTAAAGAAAGGTTTTGGGCTTTAAGTTGTGACTTAACTGAGATCCTAATATCCATATGTTTTTAAATATTGCGCTCATTGTTCGATTTAGATGGGAGAGGACCTTGTGTCATATAACCCATTTCGAATAATGATACGACGCTATGGATTGCATTTGAAGACCGGGTATTTTTGAAAACGAAAGGATAACCAGTTGAATGTCTCTGCACCGATTGATCCCCGGTATAAGGATTTATATTATCCTTTGTGATGGGGAATCCGGATGTGATTGGTGAATATCCAGATTTGCAAGGGCTTCGTTGAAGTGCCTTCAGTTCCGTTCGATCCCAGAACGGACTTGTATGGATGTGTGTCTAACGTTACACTTTGAGATATAAAGTTGGTTTTGATCAAATACATTTCTATTTGGTGGCGGAGCATTTATTCTCTTAGCTTAACACCCTTCTCTGAGACGTATGAGCTCAGAGGTTATGTAGTTGATGGTTACTAGTGATACATTCCCAATTTGGTAATGTGGCATACGAAGTGCTGCTGCTCATTTGTTGATCGAAGCATGGCTTTTGTGAAAAGCGTAGCTTTGTTGACGAGACTTCGTCGAGCCTCACAACCAAGAAATGGTCGAAACAGGAATGTTGCGGCAAGGTTTTTAGGGGTTGCGCCCCCAAGGTATGTCCATTTCCTTCTGGATCAAAGTGGTAACATGGTATGTAGCCTAGATATTTAACTGTTTGGTTGTTGCTATTTGTTGGTGAATCCCGGGATAAAGGTCGGTAACGACCGAGGATGGCTTACTTGTAGGTGTTACCTAGTCATAGAGGTAACCCGGCCTTGTATTGGTAGGGAACCGATTTGGTTCTTGGGAGCGTCCCTCTAGAGACATTCCACTTAATAAGGAAGTTCCTTATCCTGACCATTGTTGGAAATCCAATCATCCAATACGCGCCTTGTACGGTTTTAGTTGTAGAACCTTCCATGTAACAGGTAGCTATAGTAGGTATACTATAATGGTACGTATGCTGGCTAAGATTAATATTATACTTGCAAATGTTTTCCACTTTGCACTAATAATAATATCAAAAGGATTTTGCGTAGTAAGCATGTTTGACTATCATATGGAGAAATCTCCCTCAAGTGTGCGATTGCATTGATTGTGTGCCGGGAGGCCTTATGGTAGTTTCATTTTCCTAAAAAACCAATGCGGATTTCTTTTAAATTCTTTTGTTTTGCTTTTGATAAAGATAAACTGTTTTTGTTTGCTCATACCAATCCCATGACCGACCTGCAGTTTATTGTTCCCTTTCTAAACTCTGGGTGCCCACAAATTTTCCACACGGGTAGTCTAGAGTTGGGATTTTCAGATAATCAAATAGTAAGCGTGAATTTCGGTAGCCTCCAGCTTTCTATTTAGAATCCTTGGAATCTTTGGATCTTGGCGATCACATCGTTGACTGGCCTTGCTTATGTCCTACTTGATGAGGGTTCGAGCTAGCTTTGGATTAGAGATGGATTTGCAGATATTGAACTTCTCACATGGTGCTTCAAGTTCAAGTTATTTATTCTGCTTTAGCATTGTATTTGTGCTCTGATATATGTTGGGCAGTGTTGTATCATATTTGGATATTGTATTCATTGGAGATATATGATATATTCATTATTTTCTTTCGCTGTGTTGTTGTACTTAATGTGTTGTAAGCTCCGACGAATCGGATTCAACATTTGAATCTGCGGCGTTCGAATACGGGTGAAGTATGGATGCCGATTTTCGAACGCGAAAATTCGGGTCGTCACACAGCCTTTGGAAGACCCAAAATGGAATTGGGAAATGATATCGATGGATTTTGACGGGTTGCCAGGGACTAGAAAAGGAAATGAGGGAGTGTGGGTAGTCATTGACCGGCTGACCAAGAGCGCCCACTTTATCCCAGCTAAGGCAACCAGAACTGCAGTGTCCTTAGCAGAGATTTTCTTGAAAGAGATCGTCAGGTTACATGGAGTACCCGTCACCATAGTAAGTGACCGTGGCCTAATATTTACCAGCATATTTTGGGAAGCTCTACAAATAGCTTTGGGAACAAGATTGAGTTTAAGTACCGCCTATCAACCACAAACCGACAGTCAGATAGAAAGGCTGAATCGTATTCTTGAGGATATGTTGAGGGATTTTATTTTGGATTTCGGTGGATCTTGGGAGGACCATCTACACTTGGTGGAATTCTCGTACGACAGTACTTATTAGGCAAGTATTACGATGGCACCCTATGAAGCTTTGTATGGAAGACCTTGTGGATCACCATCTTGTTGGGTAGAATCTGAAGATTGTCTTGTTCTTGGTCCAGACTTTATTCGAGAGGCATCTACGAAGGTGGAGCTGATCAAGAAGAGAATGAAGGCAGCCCAGGATCGTCAGAAGAGTTATGCAGACAAGAGACGAAGGCAATTGGAATTTGAAGTCGAGATTTGGTTTTTGTCAAAGTTTCGCCAATAAAAGGAGCGATCATATTTGTTAGGATGGGAAAGCTTGCCTCGAGATACATTGGACCTTTCCGTTTGCTCGGGAGAATTGGTGCTTTGGCCTGCAAAATTGAATTGCTAGCCGAATGGCTGGGATTCATAATGTATTTCACGTATCTCATCTGAGGAAGTACATGTATGACCCATCGCTGGTTGTAGAACCGGCAGTGTAGGAAGATTTGGTGGTCGAACCGGATTTAATTATGGTCAGGCATCTAGTCCAGATAGTAGATCAAGATGAGAAGCAGCTCAGGAACAAAGTGGTGAAGCTGGTCAATATTTAGTGGAGCTAGGATCCCAGAGATTGTACATGGAAACTCTAGATAGTATTAGAAAAGCCTATCCGGATTTGTGCCAGGATAGTTAGGAATGTTTGTTGAGTGAATTGTTTGCTTTGGTTGCTAGTATATGGCTGATATGTATGCTTGATTGTTTGAAATAAAGCTTTTGGATTATCTTTGCCTTTAAATTTCAGGGACGTAATTCTTTTAAGGGGGGAGGAATGTGATGATCCAGAATTTTTGGGCAATAATAATTTGATGATCTTCTTTTATAATTATTTAAAATGTGCCAAAACTTATTCTTTTTCGAAAAAAATAAAATATGTGTTTGTTATGTACATATATATAAGTAGATTGTAAATTGAATTTTGATATGAAATTCAAAAGTAAATATCTTAAAAATAAATTGAATTTAAAAACTCTATATTTTAAAACTAGTATAATATGTATATGGTTATTTATTAGGGTATAATTAAGTTTTAAATCATTTTCTTTAAAGTTATATAAATATAAATAAAAGGAAAAGTTTAAATATAAAAACATAAAACATATATAAATATAGAAGCTAATAGAGAATATAATGTAAACATATATCAAAACATAAATGCATGCTAAAAGACAAGTGTAAGCTTAATTATAACATGAAAATACCAAGTGTCAATTTATTACTTCTATTTTCATTTTTAAAAATAATAAATAAAAGGATTACAAAGCTATATATATATATATCTCCTTACTGCTACTCTCCCATTTTTCTTCATCTATCAATTTTTTTCTCAATTTTTTTTTCAAAACAAAACTGAGAAACCAAAACCAGAGAAATAAAACTAAAGCGAACAATCTTTCCAAATCTCAAACCTGAAGCAAACTAATTCAACATAATCAAAGAAATAGATCAGATCAAAGTCAAGAACAATCTCCAGTTTTCAAAGTTAAAAGTTCAAAACAATTTCCAGATTTTATAAAGCTAATCCTCTGTTCAATATACACAGTGAGTAAACTAACTTTTAAAAAGCTTAAACCTATTTAAAACTTGATGCATGTGATTAATACTTGAGGTAATGTTGTGAAAGAAGTTTGCATGCATGTATAAATAGGCTTGCATGTATATATGTATGATGTTATTTGTATGCATGTCTGTATTTGGAACAATATCCTCTGTTCTTGTTTTACAGATACAAAACTTATTCAAAATTTAAATTCTCTTCCCCTAATTCTTTTTAGTCTTTGATGTTTAAATAAAATATGTCTAAATTAACAAGATCCAAATTTTAAAAATATTTCTAAGTTTAATTAGTTAGAGTTTTACGAGAAAATCAGAAATTACAGTAAAATTTAAAGCATGTCGAAAATTCGGGTGTCATGATTTCTTGTTTCACTTACATCATCTAAATCAATTTCGAAAACCATGATTTTTAAAAATAAAATCAAGATTTTATGTAAGTTTTGAGTGAGGAATCTCGGGTTAAATGGGAAAGGGGATTTTGGCAATTTCTGATGATTGGAGTAAGATGGGTGGTCGAGATCGCTGCTGGAGGTAGCTTGGAGGTCAGGGTTTGTAGCAAAAATTATCGGTGAATTTTCTGATCACCGTGGTGGTGGCATGGCATCGTTGTATGGTTTTTGGAGCTATGTTGATCAACTAGGTTTGCGAGGCATTTGCGATGTCGTTGATGCATCGAAGTGGATCGTGCGGATCGGTGTGGGGGGGATAGGTGCGTGGGTCTATGGCGAAGCTATGGTCGGAGTTTCGAAGCCTTTGATGATCTGAGACGGCGGGAGGTGGAGGTTCTTGGAAACCAGGTTCGTTCCAATGAGGTTCATTTGTGCTCATTTTGGATTTTGTGATCGATACGAGGTTTTAGGTGGTCGGACTGTTAGAGAAGGTTGTCGGAAATGGATTGGTGGTAGTAGCGATGGCCGGAGCATCAGAAATGGGTTTTGCAGGTGCACACGTATCTGTGTGTCAGTGGGTTTGGGTAGTGTAACGACTCGTAGTTCCGTACCTCTTGAGTCAACACTATTCTACATCAATCAACTGAAGTTGAACAGAAATACGAACCATTTGGGTTAAAGAAGAAGAGGTAGAAGAAGAGAAAACAGAAAACAACAACAGAATCTTACCATCGCAATGGAATAAAATATAATAGATTCAATGATCTTTACACAAAAGAAAACTATATCTGTTTATACATACATCATCAGAGTACATCATCAGAGTTCAACAACATCAATAATGTAACGACCCGAAATTTTCAAACCCCAAAATTCCAGATAGTTATGAAAAAGAAAGAAAGAGATAGAAGAAGAAGAACAGAAACAACAACATCTCACATTCGCAGCGGATAAAATATAATAATAAATAATAAACAGTTTACAAAAGACCATTATATCTGTCGCTTACATTTAATATGCATCAGGGTTTCACATATACAGTCACTAAATATATACAATTATCATGTCTCAGATTAATAATAATATGAATACAGCGGAAATACTCCATACGCTCTTGCCATCCAGCTCGCCTCCTGAGCTCCAAAATGTCCTACCTGAAAATTTGTAATACTCGGTCTGACCCGAGCATTACACCAAAGTAATACCCGGGTCAGGCTGGAAACCAGCGTGAGTAAACCCATCTAACACGAAATGCAAAAGTATACAACTCATATAAAACCCGGGTAACTTGTTTCAATTCACAAATCCACAATTTTCTATAGACATCACTTAATCTCCATAAATTTTCTAAGTATTAATATTTAGATTAAATAGTCCAATTTACTTAAATTATTTCATTCTAGCCCATTGATTTTATATATCAATTTATAAAGAATCGAAGTAGTTTCGGGTATTAACTAATTCCTGACTCCGGTCTCTTCGAATTCAGTTCATCTTAACACATGTTATCCAAGTGAAATGCAATTCAATTGTAAACAAAAGATGGCATCTTTACTTAGCAATTCCACATTGATAGATAATCTCATTATCATTGCCCACCCAACACAACATATCACGAAACATTTCATATCAGGGGTGTCGATCAAATCAGGACATTTAATTATCATTTAATCATACATAAGCAAATAAATCAATCACATCATCTCGAATAAATCATATTAACCATAATTGAATTGAATCAAGCACCTTTAAGTCCTGCTTATTAATTAATTACAACCCAATTGATTTACCATCCCATAATTGTTCATCTTAATTAACCCTCCTTGATTAATTATTCCTTAACTATATCTTTGCCTAGTTACTTCCGTTAAGTAATTATACTTGACCTCATTCCCATGTATGATTATCCTTAATTAATTGAACTTAATCAATTGTATAATAACTTAAATTAACACCTTTCGTTAACAATTCATTAATTACTTCTCTACAGGCTTAAATTTAGATTTACCATTAATTACAGATTTACTTGTCCTCGATTAACTAACCTTAACTAATTCATATCAAAATAATTTGATTTACTTAATTTAGTATTTAAGGATAAACCATTTTATTCTGCTTAGTTAATCACTAATTATTCGACTTGTTAAATCTATTAATTATTACTTAATTTCTCACTTAATTAATTAATTCTTAATTTATAACCTTAATTATCTATTTAGTAGTCATTAATTAATCATCCATTACCAATTAATTAACCATTTAATCCTGGATTAATTTCTTAAGTCATCTACTATTTATTAACTTTAAGTAGTTAGTTAAATCCTTAAGTTCAAATTAATTAAACACGTTTATCAATCTTAAATTATAGATTTACTTAATCTTCAAACTACTTAGTTAATTACCATTGTAAAATTGATTTATATTCTAGATCAATTGGTACTTTAAGTTAATTAATTATTTTACATTTGCAAATCTTCCCTTTAATAAATTTAAAATCAGATCTTAACCTAACACTAACCAGCATTATTTATTTAACTAATATTAAATTTTGCATAACAAGATGCTTCAAAGTATTAAGAAAATTCCCAAGAAGATGGAACCCAAGGTAACACCTAATAAACTCGAGTAGAACTCGTATTTTCTCTACCCTTTCTCGAGTCCTCTTTCCCTTACTCAAAGCTTCAGCTACTTATCTTCCTCTCCCCTTTTTTTTTAGCAAAGTCATAATACTACTGTATTATGATCTCACTAATACACCAGGACAAACTCGAAGAGACTTCCCCTCATACTAACGAAACTGCTGACATCCTCCCACGCCACCGTGCACGTGTACGGTGGTTCGCCATCACTCCGGCGACCCTCGCCGTCACCTACAAACCAGAAATCGATCCCCAATATGAACTCAAAACTCGAATCGACGCGAATAGGGCAAAATCAAAAAAAGCCTGAAGCTCGAACTCAAAACATGAACGCCTCCCCGAAAATCACCACGTACTGTCATCATCAATCACCAGAGGCCAAACCCCTTCGCCAACGCCATGCCCAGACCTTCATCGGGCTTCTCCCAAACCCGCGTGCCACTCGATCAACATATGGAGCCGAAATTATTTTTTACAAAGCACAGTAAATTTTCAACCCAAAACCCTATATTCATTTCCCCCACCAAATCCTTGCATTAGAAAATTTTGCTAGCATTTTTCCTGGTTTCGAATATCACCAAGCTAGCTTCTCAGTAAATTTTAACATCTAATATTTGTTGATTCATCAGCAATTGATAAAAAGGCAATTTGGGTTCATTTAAGAACTGCTCCCTATATACTCGTCTAAAAATTTCCATGTTTGTTTTAAAAATCCTACCTTTATATGTAGATTCAAGATATAAAATCAAATTATCATATTATAATATTCGAATTTTAACATAAGAACTCCTTTCTACTACCATATTGGATATGCAGTGTCTATGTTCCACTATCAACCTTCAAACAATTTTTCAGACCTTGATTCAAGTTTAAGCAAATTTATTTAACTTAAATTCCTAAGTTTAAAATGTTTATTTGAATAAGTATTTGTTCCCTCTACATTTCTTTGCTCGAATTCTTATACACTGAAGAACAAAGCATAGTACTGTTTCCAGGCATGCTCACATCACACACACACACACACACATATATGTATATATATGCAATTCATACAACTAATCTGGCAAAAGCATACCATACTTTGTTTCGAGAAATTTCTGAATGTCACAAGATTTTGAACAGATCAAAATTTGGGACTACTCACCAGATTAATGTGCAGGAACTAAAAATTTTGATGAGCTGAAAACTTTAAATCTATAGATCCTTGAAACTAAAACTGGAATTACTGGAAACTAAAATGCTATGTTGAGTGGCTTTAAGCTTTGAATCTGTTTTGAGTTGAATTTGTATGATTTGGTCTAAGTTGTGAAATGCAGTGATATCTATCTCCTTTGTTATACTTGGTTCCAGTGAAAGGAAAGGAACAAGGTAGAGATATAATAGAGAGGTAGGCTGCCTTCTTCAGCAAGTTGTTTTATTTGCTTTATTTTATTATTTCTGGCTTGTTGAGTTGTGATAAACGAATGAAATAAGGAAGAGATGATATATAAAATAAAGTTTGCAGGATGATTATTTCCTTTGTACAACAATGGTCAGAGATTTTTTCTATGGAGGCTGATATGATTTTGTTCTTTCTAGAGATGATGGCATTTAATGCCTTGGTTCCTTTTCATGTTTACACATATTATCATCATGTTTGCTGTAAATAAATATTTGTATGAAGACATATGGCTTGTAAATGAAGATACTTGTTCTAGCTTGAATAATTTGTATATATATATTTTGTCTGGTTTATTTTCATACACTTGTGCTTTACTTTATTCTATACTTTGTTCTTACATACTTATTCCTTTTACTTTTGTATAAAGATATTTTGTTTTTACTTTTATTTTTATTTGTATTTGAACTATCAATATTTAAATTAGTCATAAGTTTCACTCATATTGTATACTTAAACTTTATATTTATAGAATTTGATTTTATTTTAAACATTATTATCCATATATATATTTATTTATGGATGTTAACACGGTAAGCATTTCAATTTAATTATATAAGAAAGATTTTATTGTGAATATTATTAAGAGATTTTATTTTATATTTTCAAATCAATTTCCTTTCAAAAAAAATACAAATCCATACAAATAAATGGTAATTATTCTAAAAGTCATATTCATTTTAAAATGATAAGTTTACTTTTTATTTAAATTAAACTAAATATTTATTAAAATAATAGGACCAAAATCTAGGGTCGTCACAAATAACATACAACTGGATGCACAGCGGAGCAATAATCAAGTACGGAAGTACGTATCGCCATCCAGCTCATCTCTTGAGCTCCACCACATCATATCATGTATCCTATAATACTCGGTCTGACCCGAGCATTACAGTTAAATAACACCCGAGTCAGTCTGGAATACCAGCGTGAGAAATCACACTCAAATTGATTATTAAAGTTTCAAAAATTCTTTTGAATACAAAAGCATCTCATAAGACCACGCCACAAATAAACATGTCGAGTTTTACCTTACGATAGCTAAAACACTTTTTATTAAAATTCTCTGATATTATAATAGGGTCTATTTACAAATACTTATAAAAATAGCCGAAATTGTTACATTCATTAGATTCTACCTACTAGCCACAGTTGTGGGTAATACAAACAAAACTCATAAAAGGCACGTAGGGAGAATGGATTTCCAACTAATGACTAGGCACTGGGGTACCACCTGTCACGGTACTTGGTCTAGATCAGCATACCGAGGATCACTCCCGACCCTCTACAACACAAGACCGGGACTACCCCTTACTAGATAATCCCGAGTAAGATCACCCCACGGTTGGGATCAGCAACCGCACCACTAAGCCGAAAAAAGGGACATCTAGAAAGGGATGACCTCACCCTGAATGGGTGCTACCCACCTAGCCTTGCTGCATAACCCCTGATTTTCAGTCATTCCCGGTTGATGAGGCTTGAGGATAAGTGTTATCTTTTAGAACGTTTCACTTAGAATGCCCATCGTCCAACTGACGATGTTCCGAAAGCATTCATCCATACAAGTCCATCCTGGGTTCGAACGGAATCGAAGGCACTACTCCTGCTACATCCCTTTTGGAATTATCCTCAGGATTAGTAGTGACTAGCCCTTGCACTTCACCGCTCCATCTTCGAATCCAAACTCTTCTTTCTCATGAAAATGTTCAAACGGATTAATGTGGTTCTCGAGAAATAAATCCCGATCCCGGTCTCTTCGAAACGATCAACGCATTGGCCAATACTGATAGTCGGTTATTCAACTATCAATTAACATTCACAATAACCATTCAACATAAATAATTTCATCTAATTATTTATTAACCTCAAAATATCTTCACAAGATATATTTCCACTTTCAATCCCTTTTGAAAACAGTTTCAGACCATTTTATCTCACGAAATAAATTCCCCAAATAAATCGATTTCCACTGAAATCACCAAGTACAAAAACTTTAGATTTTAGAATAAATTAAAACACTTTATTATAAAACATACTCTAACATTTAAATTTAGAATAAACTACTATAATACTTTATTAAAAATATATACTTTAAGATATTTAAAATAAAGCTACTTTATAAAAGATAAACTAAATTTTCCTCTTTTAAAACATAATACCAAGTCACTTTTAAATAATTACTATTAAAATAAATTTGCAAAGACTTACTTCAAAATTTAAACATTTAAAAATAATAAATTTTCTAAAACGTGCTTTTAAAACAACATTACAGCCTTTAACTTATATTTAAAAATTTACTTTAAAAACGTACTTGGCTATCCAGGGAAATACACTTCTCTTCACATCCTTTAAAAATAAATCACTATTTATTTTTAAACAAATATTCCCATTTCTTTAATATATTCCCATCGTGAATTTATTTTTCAAATATTCACTGATATATTATTTACCTTTACAAAACTAGTCTATAAATTTCAAAGTCTCACTATTCTTTTAATAATCCCGGTTTTACACAATTAAATCAATCTCCAAATTGATTTCCAATTTACTTCATTTTTAAATAAATTTCCTTACTTACTCCATTTATTCCAAAATCCATTAACTTCAGATATTATTTCTTCATTATGACTTAAAATCTTGTTAAATGAAAATACCAATTTCATACCTTTTTTTTCCAAATTCCTTCTTTATCTATTTCAATAAATTTAAAACTTGAATTTTTAAAATAATTTCTTTATTTCTTGATTTAACATCACTTAAGTTTAAAATTAAAATTTCTTATTCCGATTTATTCAAAATCTCATTTCCCGCACTTGGAATGTTTATTTATCAGAATTCAAAAATCACTTTTTATTCTTTTCCAATTCGTTTTAATTTATTCGAATTCTCTATAATTATTTTACTTAAAAATTCACTCAGTGTACTAGAATTTATTAATTTCAACCATAGCATCCAATATTCCAATTATCAATATAATTCTTCACGGAATATCAAATAATCATAACAGAAAATATTAAATAATTTAAATAAATGTTGAGGAATCCAGTTGGATCCCTCCAACCTGTTTCCCTACATCCACAGATGTTAGCACAATACCAATTCCACTTCGAGGTGGAATATCGCGATATATGGGATTAATATAATATTATCCGCTATTATGTGGCGCATAGTGTCTCATCCGCAATATAATGCGGGAAATCAATCACTCCAATATATACTATATACTACTATATAAAATAGCACATCAAATCGATTCAATTATTCAACCAATTATTTAAATTTAACTATTTAAAATTTGAATATTACCCAGATGAGTAAGATTAACTCACCTTTGATTTTTATTTTGCCATCCACCCAACCCGACTTGATTTTTCATAACTTCATACTTTGGACAACAATTACACAGTTTATTAATATTTTAAGAAATCGAGAAAATCATTAACTTTTAATTAACTTAATTAACTAGTGATTTAAAGTTAAACTTATATTTTTCCCTTTAAAATATTTTTAGTACCTAAAATAACTAAATAGGTTAACTAAACAAATTTCTGTTTTAAACTTTTTACATATTCCAATAGCAATGTTTTTATACCTAACTGTAGATTAAAGTCTTATCCATATATATATATTTCTTGTTCACTCTAATATGTATACACCAACATATATATATATATATATATATATATATATATATATATATTCCCTTATATATATTTATTTATTAAAATGAATAAAAAGGATATCTATAATACCTCACAGCCTAAAATGAACAGCAATACAGATAGCTTCTGGTCTCGCATCATCATTACTCGAATCGGCCCCCAACCTTGAATCCCGACATGCTTTGACCTCTGCTACCCACCCTCTCGTGCTCAGACAAGTCTCGCCCACAATTCCCAAAACCTCACGAGCGAACGCAAACGTGAACCAACGAGGCCGCTCGACCCGAAAGTAGATCGTCGAGTTCCGTAGTTCGCCTGCAACCATCCTTACCTCGTGAATTCCTCCTTGAACCCAACCTTGTTCTCCATCTCTCACGCGAGCCCGATTCAAACCATCGCGACCTCCTCTTGTTATTTCGTGCTCGCCTCCTTCACTGCCACGAACAACATCGCTATCGAGCTTTCTATCGCCGCGCACTCACTTAGGCCTTCAGGCGATTCGAAATGAATCGAATCCCTCGAGCGTTGCTCCTCTTTTTTTTTTGCTTAGAACCCAAGGTCGACTTCCCTCTCGCGGACGTGCTCGAACTCGTGCGCCAAGCCTCTCAATTGAGTCGCGTCGCGATAAAGGAACGAAATCGAAGAGGTGGAGGCAGCCATGATTTATTTCTCGGCTGCTTCCATTTTTTTATACGAAATTGAATTAGGGAAAAGGCGATAAAAAGAAGATGATATAGTTCTCGTTCGAAATGGAGGGGAGATAGGTGGAGTCGCGATTCATAAAATAGGGTAGAGGCTTGCTTCAGAAGATAGGCGAGACAGATCTTTACTATATTTATTTATTTTTGTTTTTGACTGGTCAACAAGCATATATATATATATATATCAATTTTAAATTCAAATTTAAATTAATTTGAATTCGTAGCTTAAAATCCTGACATCTTACCGCGGCGTGCCGCCAGGCGTACATAATGTTAAACCCCTATTCCGAATGTAATGAAAAAGGTTTCGAGCCCTAATTCAATCGTATGGAGAAAATAGCCTTTTTGGATCTGTTATTATACTGAATTTCGATATAAATTTCAACGCGTTTATATATCATATGCTCACACAACAACCCCACTCACTAAGAAATTTGAAATCCGATAATAATACAATATTACGGATCCAATGAAAATTGTTTCGTTGAAATCCAAGACTGTGCCTCGGAAGGCTATTTTTAAATTCAAATTAAGCGATATATTTTTAAAACTGAACATATCACTGTTAGATTCAATTTTAAAACTTCTATTATCCTCAGCACTATCAATATAAATTTGACAAGCCTTCAAATTATTTTTAACAGGCTTAAAACTCTAGATTCAACAGCCAACGACCCGTAAATTTTAATGAATAAATTGGTTAATTTAAATTGGACCTTTGTAATTAAATGTAAAAAGAAATGAAAATCTTATAATTTATATTGGAGCGAATGGTTAGAAAGCAATGGTAAATAAAATTAATTCTTGACAATTGGAATAAAATCCCAATAAAGAAATAGTGGAGAACATTATAATTTGTTAATTTAATACGATTGTGTAATTAATACTGAAAGAAATAAAATTGGAAATAATATTAGTGAAATAATAGCTAAAATGAATTGCAACTGTATAAATGGAAGTTATTTGTTAATAACTTGGATGTAATTCCAATAAGTGAAACAATGTAAATACTATAACTTGGTTTCAAAATTTAATAGAAACGTAACTTTATATTAAGGTAGTAATTGGTGAAATGTGCAAATAAGTTCAAAGTATATTAAGTGATGAATTAATACGTAATGTATGTAAGTAATAAATTTTGGTAATCGATTACAATAAATGTTAATTTAACGTTGGTTAATGAAATTATAGTAACAATTGATGTAATAAAGGATGGAACCAAGGTAAATTAGTTAAGTGGATTTAAAATCTTAATTTGTGGGTGAAATTGACAAATTTAAATATGATTGAATTATAGGAGTTATTACACAATAAGTGGAAATAAAATAGTTAATACGAAGTGAAATTGGAAGTATCAGTGTAACGAAACGTAAACAAATGTTAAATATGTTTATAGGATAATGATTGTTGAATAATAAGAATGGGAATCATGATTTATTTATTTGAATGTAAAATTAAGGTAATTGGGTTTATTGCAATCAATTGAAATTAAATATTTAAATATTACGTAAATATTAATTTAGATGAAATTGAAGATGTTTATGTAATAAATTATAAATCCGATATTAATTTCATCTAATTGTTACTAATGAACTGAATAATATAATGAAAATTAAATTAGAAAGAATTTTTGAAAATTAAATTTATAATTTCTGAAGTCAAAAGCATTAAGGCTAACACTAAAATTTATAAATTTATCAACTCTAATTTGACATTTAATTTTTTTAAATCAGTGTAAATGATTGGAAAATTAAAAATGATAAGAATTGTCAATTATCGAATTGAAATTGAAAATTTGATTAAATTGACTAATTTTTAATTTATTTAATTAATATAAAAATAGCCATTTTGACCACTGACTCGGATTTCGACGAAACCAGTTTTGTCAGATCCGTAACGAGGAATTATTGTAGGATTTCAAGTTTCGTAGCGACCGGACTTGTCGTTTGATCGTACGAACGCGAAACGCCTTGAAATCGATTTAATTGAAATCGATTGAAATCAATTTGAAAAATATTGATTTTAGCATAACTTCTTCATACGATGGAATTTGGAATTGAAACCTTTTCCATTGCGTTTAAAATATTTCAAAACATCAATTTTGATATATGGGTTGACCCAATTTCACTCCGGAGTCGAAACGGGCTATTTGGGCCACTATGTCGTTAGCGCGTATATTCAACCCGGTCCATCTATTCTATTTCAAACCTACCAATAAATACCCGGTTATAAACCCTAGCCTACTCCTATTTCTCATTTGTCTATACGTATATTTCAACTATCTCTCCTCCTCAATGGCAGACAAACAAATTCTAGATCCAAACACAAGTCAAATTTCAATCCAAAGCAAAAATTTCAAACTCCTCAAAAAAATTCAAAAAAATTATACCTCGTAGCTCTCGAAGAGTGCATCTCAATTTTGCAGTTCATTTTTCATATTGTATTTCTGTTTGGCCAGAAATTGATCAAGAAGCCACAGCCGTTCATCACGCGACGGTCAACTTTGTCGGATCGTCAAATTTATTTAGGGGTTTTGTAGAATGAGCAGAGGAGAATTCATCGGCGTGAGTTGCTTGGCGTTCTGACGGGTAGATCGAAGGCAATAATTGGTAAGGTTTGGAACCCATGGTGGCAGCCGGCAATTCTGAATGCGACAGGGGGTCGCGCGGCCTCTAGTGAGCAGGAGCGTGGCAGGCGAGCGTACGGCATGGGTGTTGAAGTTTGTGGGCCGCGGCTTGATGTAGCGACGTGACTGGTGGCGGCTTCGTGTAGGTCGTGAGGGGGAAAGGTTATTGTATGTGTTCATTTCTTCTGAGGATTGCGTGTTGATGACGATGACGTGGTAAGGGTAGTTGCTTTATGTTTGTTTTAATTTAATTTTGATTTTCAACTCATTTTAATGCAATAACTTTTACATACGATATCCGTTTTATACGCGGTTTCTTTTGTTAGGATCATATCTGAATTCTGGACATTTTGACGTTGGTTTGGATGAATTTGGAGACTGTCCAATTTTTGGGTTTAAGTTGAAATTAAATTCAATTTAAATTCAAAAGGTGAGTGTTTTAACCCACGCACAACTTCTAAAATTTCTTATGTTTGTTAAATTAATTTTTTGTTGTGATTATGCATTAATTTATGACTTTTCGTATATTTTTAATCATCATCTCAGTTAATTGCATTTATTTAAATTATATCGTTATTTAAATTATTATTGCATACAAACTGCCAGTTAATTTAATTTATTATTGAATAATAAACTTCCAGTAATTAATTGTTATTTATTGATGTTATTGTTTGTTTCGGACGATAATTGTAATGGATGTATGATCTGTTGATGGATGAATGGATGTTGCATTATATATTACTATAAACTACAAGTTATTAAGCATTTCATTTCATTCGGGATTACGGTTTGAAATGATATATAACCGTAATTTTATTTTAAATTATGGGTTGAAATGATAAATATCCGTATCACTTGACCGTAGGATAGAAAATGATATACAGGCACCGCGGTCTATATATATATATATATATATATATATATATATATATATATTGAAATGATTTTCTATGGTTTGGAAAGGAATATACGATTTAATAAGTATTAATTTTTGATGTATATAAATATATTTTTTATATATAAATAGTTAAATTCTTGAATTTAAGCTATGTATAAAATTGATTAATAAAATGAGTTGAATAATGGAGTTTGATTGTTTCATATTATATGGTTTAGTACCTTTTTAAGATATTGTATATAGAGTTTTAAATGACTTAAATGAAATTTAAGTTGGAAGATAAATATGGAATTTGTTTAAATTGAATTTTTTTAAGAATTGTATTTGAATGAATTTGATTTGAAATTTAATAAAAATGGAGATTTTAAAGGGTATGTTTCTTATAACTTGATTTGGGTATAAAGTAATTTAAATGAATATAAAGTTAAGATAAATGAATTTATCAAGTTAATTAAATTGAAAGAATATCCGGTTGTTGGAAGTTAATGGTTTTCTTAAATTATATTGAATTTATTAAGTAAACATCTCAAATCTAAATAATAGAAATTAAATTTGATATATATGGAATTATCAAAGAATTGGTTTTGAAATGGTGGAATATTTAAAGCTTTGAAATATATGGAAATTTGAAATGGTTTATTTGGAGGTTAAAATCAGAATTTGGAATTTGATTTGTGAAATTAAAGAAACTAATTTATTATATAAAGTGATTTAATAATAAACCATTTAAGTATTAGAAGTTATGTTTCAAAGCTATGGGTTTTAAGTTATATAGAGTTGAAAGGGCTATGATTTTGAAAAAAAAAGAATATATTTTGAAATAAAATGTATCATATTTATTTGGGTTTTAAAACAGAAATGATATCGTACTTATAGGATTTTGGAGATGGATAATATATTCTGGTTTTAAAATATAAACTATTTTGAAAAGACCGCGGTGTTATAATAACGTTTGGTTGCTAAAGAGACCGGGATCAGAAGTTGTCATACTCTCTGCCAACTCCGAAAACCACTTTAACAACCGTGTACGCGGTGGAGAATCCAGAATGAAGTAGGATGGTCGCGGCATTTCCTTCGAGATAAATACGTGGACCCGACTCCCGTGAGTTGGCATAAGGTGGCTAAAACAGAAGCGATCGACGGGTTAATGAGGTAGCACCTTTGATCGGACACATCCCTTCGATATTATACTTTGACTTTTTGATTGATTCGGTGGCCACTTTTGATTTTTTTTTATTTGAGGGTGTGGCTCGAGGTGGGCGGTAGCCGCGCGCTACGCATTACGACCGACCCGGAAGCGTAATTGGTATATCTACCATGACATTGCCTAGTTATGCCGTGTCACCTACCCTATCGCGCCTTGTATGAGTTTGGTTTTCTCCCGTAGCCCATGTGGTATCCTCTGGTGGCTTCCCGATCAGGAGGGACTATGATATTGGATGGACTACTGGAACTATTACGTGTTAAGAGGAATATTGGATCATTCCTTAACGCTATTTAAAAGTAAGTTTATTTTAATATAGACATTATTATAATAGCGAAATATTGCTACATAATAAATAGTTTAACGGATCCTTAGAAGATGTGAATCCCAAGCATCTCTTGAGTTACTGCATTCACTTTGACACTGGATAGGAGATGTCAAATCCCGTAAACATCTCTGACGCCGTTACACTCATATTTATTTAACTTACATAAGATCTTTTAGTTCTGACTCGAGTGTTTTGTCTTTTCAATTCGCTCGGGTTAGTCCAAGCATTTCAAGAATCGAAGACTTTATTTCTGGAGGATGAAGACGAAGATTTCATTATTATTATTATATATATATTATATTGTTCCACTACACATTGTATTCCGCTGCATTGATTATTATTCACTGGTATGTGAAACTCTGATATGTATTGTATAAATATAATCAAATGTCTATAAAACATCTTTATGAACTGTATAATTGAATTATTATATTTTATCGTTCCGCTGCAAGATTCTATTTTTTTTTCTTTACCTGTTTTTCCTTATTTACCCCATAACAATCCGCCCTTCCATATGGTTTGAATTGGCACGTGTCATACTCTCTGCCAACTTCGAAAACCACTTTAACAACCGTGTACGTGGTGGAGATTCCAGAATGAAGTAGGATGGTGGCGGCGTTTCCTTTGAGGTAAATACGTGGACCCGACTCCCGTGAGTTGACATAAGGTGGCTAAAACAGAAGCGATCGACGGGTTAATGAGGTAGCACCTTTGATCGGACACATCCCTTCGATATTATATTTTTTACTTTTGGATTGATTCGATGGCCACTTTTGATTTTTTTTATTTCGAGGTGTGGCTCGAGGTGGGCGGTAGCTGCGCGCTACGCGTTACCACCGACCCGGAAGCATAATTGGTATATCTACCATTGCATGCCTAGTTGTGCCGTGCCACCTGCCCTATCGTGCCTTGTACGAGTTTGGTTTTCTCCCGTAGCCCGTGTGGTATCCTCTGGTGGCTTCCCGATCAAGAGGGACTATGATATAGGATGGACTACTAGGACTATTACGTGTTAAGGGGAATATTGGGTCACTCCTTAACGCTATTTAAAAGTAAGTTTATTTTACTATAGACATTATTATAATAGCGAAATATTACTACATAGTAAATAGTTTAACGGATCCTTAGGAGATGTGAATCTCGAGCATCTCTTGAGTTACTGCATTCACGTTGACGCTGGATAGGAGATGTCAAATCTCGTAAACATCTCTTACGCCGTTACACTTATATTTATTTAACTTACATAAGATCTTTAAGTTCTGACTCGAGTGTTTTGTCTTTTCAATTCGCTTGGGTTAGTCCGAGCATTTCAGGAATCGAAGACTTTATTTCTAGACGACGAAGACGAAGATTTCATTATTATTATTATATATATTATATTGTTCCACTACACACTGTATTCCGCTGCATTGATTATTATTCACTGGTATGTGAAACTCTGATATGTATTGTATAAATATAATCAAATGTTCATAAAACAGCTTTATGAACTGTATAATTGAATTATTATATTTTATCATTTCGTTGCAAGATTCTATTTTGTTTTTCTTTCCCTGCTTTTTCTTATTTACCCCATAAAAATCCACCCTTCCTTATGGTTTGAATTGGTACGTGTGTCGATTTAAAGCATGTTGAAAGGCGGGACATTACATCTGGTATCAGAGCTTTGGTTTAGCGATAAACCTTAGCTTTATGGAGTCTGACTCTTTATTAATAGGGTAGTAATATCCTATGATGAGTCGCTGGTGTATATATGAGAGAGCGTATTTGTTAGTGTTATAAAAAGGTTTTAATATTGTGTTATTTTGTTCCGTTTTGTATTTATAAATTCTATTTGGTGCATGGAATGCTATGACATCAATAGGGATTTCTAAACACTTAATAGGACAGACTGACATAATATTTGGTTTTAATATAGGTGAATGAAATAATTTTGCCTATTATATTTTCTATATATATATATATATAAAGGAAATTTTTATTAAGGTAATATTTGGTTGTATTATATTGGTTTTTTGGTAATGAAATTTATAAATAATGGTTGAAATAAGAGTGAAAATAAAATAAACTAAACTGAAATTTAGAAATTAAGTCCCGGGGTATTTCAAAATTCTTTCAAATGATTTTTGGGATATAATAATATTTAGAAGTACCTTTTGAAATAAATATTTCAATATAGTTTGAAAGGATTGTTTTAAAGAAAATTTTGAAAAGAAATAAGTTCTGTACTCCCCTCTTTGTCGTTGAAATATAATTTCGGTGATGAGTGCACGCATCATCGATATTCATTTTCGAATTTCGAAGTGGGAAGGCCACTGTAGAAGTTTACTACGGATTATTTTTGATAACCAAATATAAAATTTTAATTGTTTTAAATATAATTGGATATATAAATAAGTTTATCTATTATTTTAAAATGATTTGAGATTTAACCCGGCATTTAGATCTTAAGTTTCCATTAATTAATAATTTCAATTATTATAGTGAAATTGAGTGTAACAATTTATAATTATAACCTTTAATTAAAACAAGAAATTAAATGCTAAGTTATGAATGAAATTAAAGGAAATTTGAAATGTGTAACCTATAAGACAAAGGATATTTTTATTGAGCATTAAATTAATTAAAGGAAATAGAATAGACTTGTGTAATTTTCAATTACATTCTTAAAAGCATATATATAACTTACCAAAAGATACTAAAAGTTGAAATGTTTAAAAAGAAAATGTAATGGGAAACTTTACAAGTAAAAATTGAAATAATTAAAGTATTAAATGAATTTGCTTTTATAAATAAGGATTTAATGTTATAATTATTATATACTTAAGTTATGACTTAAAGACCACTAACTAAATATAATAAGGTTGTAAAGAAATGATAATAAACTTAAGTAAGTGTTGAAGTCATTTATTTTGAAAATAAGCAGAAAGATGAATACTGTATATAAATGAAGTTAAGCAGTGAATAAATGAATGTAATATAATCAAAGGAAAATTTCATGATATTAATAAGAGAAAATGAGATTTTGGTAGAAATAAATAAAAGTAAATGAAACTGCAAGAAAAAAGGGTAAATTAAGAAGATAAATTATTATATGAATGAAGTTAATAAGAGTGAACTTGATCTATTAGTTGATTTGATGTTTGTTTTGGTTTATGGTTGTCTGTGTCAGAATACTTTAATATTGTTTGGATGTATGAATAATCTATTTAGCTTCACCAGAGACTATTGAGTAAATGGTGCGATTGGTAGTTTATTTTACATTATGTACAATTTGTAATTTTGAACCCGAACAACTAATTGTTTGTTTGATATGAATGAACGATTGATGTGTGTTGATTTTATATGATGGTTGTATGCCTTGTAGCAAGTGGTTGTTGGTTGTATTGATTTGTTGTTTATGGTTGAAACAACTTTAACATTCCAAGGCACAGTCTCGGATTTCGACAAAATTAGTGTCATTGGATCTGTAATAGTGTTCTATTATCGAATTTCAATTTTTGTAGTGTTTGGAGTTGTCGTGTGATCGTACGATAGATAAACGTGTTGAAATCTATATCGAAATTCAATATAATAACTAAGTCCAAAAAGCTGTCTTCTCCGTACGATCAAATGAGGACTCGAAACCTTTTCCATTGCTTTCGAAATAAGGGCATAACATTATAAACGCCTAGCGACGCGTCTCGATAGGAGGTCGAGATTTTTAGCTCGATTTCGAGACATTTGAATTCAATTTAAATTAAAATTTGTATATTGTGATCGGTCAAAAGCAAATAATATCAACACATGTCTTCGGGAACAGCACACGGTTTAACACGCGTTTTTTTTTTAAAAAAAAGAAAGAAAACCCGAGCCTACCTTCGTTCTTTTCAAAGTAAAACCCCTCTCTCAAAACAAATAGAAACCCAAAATTAACGAAATCAGAAAAATCAAATAATGGCTGCTCTTTTTTTTCTTCAATTCAAATGGAAATGTGGCCAAATGAGTAAAACTGTAAATGCTTTTTCGTTGCAATGGTGACTCGATTTTTGCTTCCTCCTCACCGTTCGATGTCGCGACTCGATTTGAGTGGGCAGGATTGAGTAAGAAGGTTGATTGTGATCGAAATCGCGAACGATAGCGGTAGTGTACGCGAGTGGGAAGGGGTTAGGCAGAGTCGGCATCTAGATTTCTCGAGGTGGACTGGTGTCGTTGTGCGGTTCTCAAAGGTAGTCACGTGCAAGGTTTAGCTCGTGATCTCTTCCCTTGTTCGATATTCAGGTTAACCCTCTCTTTTTTTTATAAACTTTGCTGTTATTATGTTTGATATATATATTAAATTAAAAATTGGAATGTGAAAGAAAATTATCCTTTGAATTTTCTTATATTCTCCAGTATTCTCAAATGGTTAAAAAAAGAATATTTACATTAGGGTGAAAACAAATTCTATTTTAGTTTAATAAAATATGTGAAGTTTAATGTGACGCCCCACCTCTATACCCACGCTAGCCAAGAACACTCCGGAGAAGTGCTGTCAACTAGCACGGAGAATAAGGCTGTTGAGGAGCGACCATCCATGTAATTGCTTATCACACGGTGGCTATAAATAATCTTCGGAAACAAACATAGAAATAATCATATCACAAATCAGTCACAGATATCCATATCACAAAGGCGGAAGAAGATATGAATATATAACTAACACATGAAAGTGTACATCAGAGTAGTGGTCAATAAGATCCACGATAATACAAAAGAATAGCAACACGTGCTATACAAAAGAATACAACTATGAGTCTATATCTCAAGTGTATACAACAAAAACTGCTAATCTAAACAGTTAGCCAAAAGTCAGAGTGATGAATCCCTGGGAAGAAGTCAAGCAGAAGCACCTGTAACATCTCGGTCTGATCCGAGTATTATTTAAGAAAATAATAAACGGATCAGTCTAGCTATAAATATCAGATGACATGATATAACATAAAAGATATGGCATAAACATAAACATCCATAACGACATACCGCTATAAGTATGTAAATAATGATCAACAGAAGATCAATCAATAAGAGATAATCAATATCACAAGAATCTTCTCAAAGATTCGAAGGGGGCATCATACCCTAAACTTGTACTCATAACAAGTCAATGACATAAATTCCAGAAATCAACACGAGAAATCCAGAAATCATAAAAAGGGAAAGAGGCCTATCACATGACGGTCGAAGACCATGGGGAGCTACCCCACATGTGTGAGTGGAATCACACAGAATGAGGTCAAGACTAACCAAAAAGCAGAAAGGTATGTGTGAATGGAATCACACAAGTGGTGTCTAGTCTAACCTTGCAATGAAAGAGACATCGCGCAATTGCTAGTCTAATTCATAAAGCGATCATCAAGATCAACGAGAAGTGTCAATTACACGAAGCTAGTAAATATAGAAGTTTAGCTTCATGTCCCATAACCACTCGCTTAACTTAAATATTTACGAACAAACTGTAAATCTTCACTAATAAAATTGTCACAAGAGGTTCAATCGAACAAGTCCAAGAATTAACCGACGAAGTGAACGCAAGCGTTTCATACCACTTGTTTTACTAAGTCGTTTAATTAGATTTCTCATCCGAGTGAGGTAAAGGCTTGTATATACTAATAGATTGGAAAACGATTTAAGAAAAGAGCTTTGTTATTAAAAATAGAGTTGAAATTGTTTGTTAAAAGAGTTTTGATATTTACTACTAGTATTGAAACCTTTATATTATAAAGTGACAAAACACATAAGCAATTGTAGAAACAATCAGTCACAAAAATCGCATACGGAGATGTGAATAAAATCCAAGGAAATCAGCTCAATGTTTTTCAGATAAGATCCCCTACGGAGGGGGGTCCAGGGGGGGTGGCAACCCCCCAAGGTGGGGGTGCGGGGGGCAACGCCACCGCTTACGGGGTTCGACCTGCCCGGTCAGGTCGCGGGGGTCCAGAGGGCATCGCCCCCGGCGGGGTGCGGAGCAGCGCCCCGTCCAAAACGGTACGACCTAAGTGAAGACAAGCGGCCTACGACCTAAAGCAAAGTGAGGTCTAACGACCTAAGGGTTCACGCGGCCTAACACAATGGCCGAGCGACCTAACTGGAGTTAAGGGAGGCAAGCGACTTAAGGTCCAACGACCTACGACTCAAGCAAGCCGAGCGACCTAGTGTGGAGGGGTCGAGCGACTTAAGGAATGCGAACGACCTAAGGTCTAACGACCTACGACTTAACAGAGTCGAGCGACCTAAGGTCTAACGACCTACGACTTAACAGAGTCGAGCGACCTAAGGTCTAACGACCTACGACTTAACAGAGTCGAGCGACCTAAGGTAAATGGTCCAATGACCTAACTCGAACGACTTATCTGGAGCTTAGGTCGGAGACGGCCTACGAGATAAACCAGGCCGACCTAGTGGACGAGCGACCTAAGGTAAATGGTCCAACGACCTAACTCGAACGACTTATCAGGAGCTTAGGTCGGAGACGACCTACGAGATAAACCAGGGCGAGCGACTTAACGTTTGCCTAGAGATTGTAGGTCGGAAACGACCTAAGACTTAAAGCTTAACTCGCGAGCGACCTACGGCTTAAGGCCTAACTCGTGAGCGACCTACGACTTAAGGCTTAACTCGTGAGCGACCTAATTCCGAAGTGCCAATTCTTCCAGAACGACCTAAAGTTAACTCGTGAACGACTCACGACCCATGGACGAACGACTTAACTCCGAACGACCTAAAAATGGCCAGAACGACCTAAGTGCAGAAAATTCACCAAAACGCTAAAAATTGGAGTTTTTCGCCAATCCAATCCAAACCAAATGCTAACATGCATGCAAAAATGATAGGGAATCATTCCCAACAGTCCAATATAGTTATAGGCTAGAATTGTGAGATAAAAATCTCACCTTTGCACTAAAATTTATGAAGATGAAGCTTGAAAGCAAGGAGAAGCAATCCAAAGCTTGAATCTAATATCTTCTACTTGAATTTGGAGTTGAATGATGGAGTTGCAATTGAATTTGAGCTTGGAGTTTTAATTTCCCATTCTCTTCACCATTAATGCTAAAGCTTGAGTTAGTTAGGAAATTTATGAAGAGTGAGGAGAAGAGGGTTGGAACTTGGGCTTAATAGGCTAAACTAACCCAAAGTCCAAAGCGGGAAAAGTTAGTGAAATTTCACTAACTCCAAACCTATCGATGTTTATACTTAAAAAGTTGTAAACGACATTTCGAACTCAATGGAAGTGGTCTCGAGTCCTAATTTGACCGTTTGCAAAAAGTAGTTTTTCGGACCAAAATCCGATTAACGATTTAATATTTAAATAAAAATATTTAAATGTAAACTCGACAAATATGCGGGTTGTTACAGACTCCCCTCCTTAAAGAAATTGCGTCCTCGCAATATATATATAAGGTGGAAATAAAAAGTAACAACCATAAAAGCATATTAACACAAGAGAAATTTGAAATAAGAAGTTCACCTCAAAGGGCAGGAGTAAGCAAGTCCGGATGTGTACGCTCGATGAATTCTCTGGATTCCCAAGAATAATCCTTAGGATTTGAGGACCATTGAACCTTTACAAGTGGAACATCTTTATTTCGAAGTCGTTTAACCTCAGAAGCTATAATTCGAATAGGATGCTGCTCATAAGTTAAATTCGGCGAAACTTCAATTTCTTCCACAACAGCAGGCTCAAGAATAGAATCGAAATCCCGAAGGCATTTCCGTAATTGAGAAACGTGAAATACATCATGTATAGCAGAAAACTGAGCCGGCAATGCAAGGCGATAAGCCATGGAACCAATACGTTCAGTGATAGGAAATGGCCCAATATATTGAGGCGCTAACTTCCCCGATCGACTGAAACGTACAACACCCTTCATAGGTGAAACACGAATAAAAACAGGATCCCCAACAGAAAATTCTAATTTCCTTCTTCGATTATCGGCATAGGATTTTTGTCTACTCTGGGCTTCTTTCATCCTATGTCGAATAAGTTCAATCTTTTCCGTGGAATCACGAATAAAGTCTGGACCTAAAACCAGCTTCTCACCGGCCTCAAGCCAACAAGAAGGAGATCGGCATGGCCTTCCGTAGAGTGCCTCGAAAGGTGCCATACCAATACTAGATTGGAAGCTATTATTATAGGAAAATTCAACAAGTGAAATATGATCTTCCCAACATCCACCAAAATCAAGCACACAAGCATGAAGAAGATCTTCAAGAGTTTGATTCACACGCTCGGTTTGTCCATCGGACTGGGGGTGATAAGCGGTGCTAAAATTAAGCTTCGTTCCTAAAGCTTTTTGAAGACTCTTCCAAAATCCACTAGTAAACAATGGATCACGATCGCTAACAATAGAAGTAGGAACTCCATGCAATTTTACAATTTCCTTGACAAATAGTTTGGCCAAAAGAGGAACGGTTCGGTTAGACCGAACCGGAATAAAATGGGCGGATTTAGTAAGTCTATCAACAATCACCCATAAGCTATCATGACCCGAACGAGAACGGGGAAGGCCATCTATAAAGTCTATGGAAATTTGATCCCACTTCCAAATTGGAATTTCTAAAGGTTGCAATAACCCACCAGGCCTTTGATGTTCGGCCTTGACAAGTTGGCAAGTCATGCAACACTTAACAAAGTTAGCAATATCAGATTTCATTCCCTCCCAATAATAAAGTCGCTTCATATCAGCGTACATTTTACTACTACCGGGATGAATGGTGAATTTAGAACAATGGGAATCTTCTAAAATATCTTTACGAAGATCTCCAATATTTGGTACGATAAGTCTACCAAATTTTCGAATGCCGCCACGAGAATCAATATCATAGTCTTTCAAACCTTCAATATCAATTTTATCCTTAACATTTTTGCCAAGAAGAGCCAATTCAGAATCTAGCCCTTGAGCTTCAAGAATGCGGTCTAAAAGAGAAGGATGAGCCTCAAGGCTACATAAAACAAGCGATGAGCATAAATCGGATACGCGCTCTCGAATCTCACAAGTGGATAAGATCTCGAGATCGTTCCATTCGGATATCATCATAGAAACAACTGCTTGTTGCTTACGGCTAAGAGCATCGGCGACACGATTACCCTTACCGGGGGTATAAAGAATATCAAGATCATAAGGTGCAAAGAACTCGAGCCAACGCTGTTGACGTAAATTAAGTTCTTTTTGAGAAAATAAATATTTCAAAGACTTATGATCCGTGTAAAGAATAAATTTCTCTCCCAATAGATAATGACGCCACATTCGAAGGGCGAAAACAATAGCCGCGAGCTCTAGATCATGTGTGGCATATCTAGTCTCGGCCGGCTTCAATTGCCTAGAAGCATAAGCAACAACACGTTCTTTTTGCATAAGAACGGCACCCAAATCAACGTGACTAGCATCGGTATAAACAACAAAATCTTGATTCCCCTCGGGAATAACAAGAATAGGAGCATCGGAAAGGAGTTCTTTCAATTTCTGAAAAGAGGCTTCACATTTGTCCGACCAAATGTATTTAACTCCCTTCTTAGTCAAGCCAGTAAGAGGCACGGCAATCTTAGAAAAGTCTTTAATAAAACGACGGTAATAGCCCGCCAATCCGAGAAAACTACGAATCTCTGTCACACTCTCCGGTCTCTTCCAATCTTGAATCGCTTCAATCTTTGAAGGATCCACAGATATCCCGGATTCGGAAATAATATGACCGAGAAACTTCACACGAGATTGCCAAAAGTGGCATTTAGAAAATTTCGCCTTTAATTGATTACTCCTAAGTGTTTCCAATACAATCCGAAGATGTTTCTCATGTTCCTCCTCGGTTTTTGAATACACAAGAATATCATCAATGAATATGAGAACAAACCGATCGAGGAAATCTTTGAAAACTCGATTCATGAGGTCAACGAAATAAGCTGGAGCATTCGTTAACCCAAATGGCATAACAAGCCATTCATAAGATCCATATCGAGTACGGAATGATGTCAATGGAATGCTATCCTCAGCGATACGAAGCTGATGGAAACCGGTAGCCAAGTCCAATTGTGAAAAGACCTTAGCACCACTAAGCTGATCGAATAGATCATCAATCCGAGGTAAAGGATATTTATTTTTAATAGTAAGATCGTTAAGCTTGCGATAATCAACGCAGAGCCTCAGAGTACCATCGGATTTCTTTACGAAGATAGTCGAAGCTCCCCAAGGCGAGGAACTAGAGCGAATAAATTGCCTCGTCTCTAGCTCAGATAATTGTTTACGCATCTCCTCATTTTCCTTATTGGACATGCGATAAGGAGGACGAGTAATAGGTTGAGCTCCAGAAACAAGATTAATTCTGAACTCAATTGCTCGTTTAGGTGGTAAACCTAAAACGGGCTCGAATATGTCGGAAAATTCACGAACAACATGAATACAAGAAATAATATCATCTTCATCATCATCATCGTTATCACGAGGATTTAAAGAATATAAAGATGCCACCAAACATGATTCTGAATCTTTAAGATTAACAGAAATATGTTTAACAGATTGTGGATGTCGGAGATGAATAGTCCGCTCAGGACATAGGATATGGGCTTGATAACGGTTAAGCCAATCCATTCCCAAAATTATTCCAAAGCCTAAGTAACGCATGACATGCAAATCGGCTAGGAAAGAAAAATCACATAAAATAATCTCCACATCTTTACAAAGCAAACTAAGAGTTGCGGATCCACCAACAGGATTCGCAATTTTTAAAGAAGTCATCAATGCAGTAACACTTAAGGAAAAAGTGTCTACCAGTTCCTTTGATATAAAGGAATGGGATGCACCCGTATCAAAGAGAACTCTAATAGGTTGATCATGAAATAAAATAATACCATCAAGAATGGAAAAATAAATACCTTGGCCACGAGATGTGTTGCCAGGGGCTTGAGCCACATTTAACTTTCCCTCATTCCTGCTTTTACGTTTGAGGCATTGATGTATAAAGTGATCTGGGCTCTTACAATAGCGACAAGATTTGGGCTTAGAGCACTTATTCGCATAATGATCCCCAGACCCACAGTTGAAGCAACTCGCACCACTAGGAGAAGGATACTTTGCCACAGGGGTTGCCTGCTTACCCTTTTTGTTGGGATAAGGACCCTTGAATTTGTTTGGCCTCTTCTTGTTGTTGAAGTTTGGTTTAGCGCCTTCCACTTCAACATCACTCTCTCTATCAGCCTCTTCAAGACGAAGAGCGATATCGACGAGTTGATCAAATGCGACTTCTAGTTTCAGGAGCAGTGGCTTCTTAAGACTCTTATTTAAGCCATAAACGAACCTCTGGTTCTTCTTCAATGGGGTGTTGATGTATTCAACCCCATATTTGGAAAGCGACTCGAAGGCTGCGACGTAATCAGTCACAGAGGATTGACCTTGAACAAGGTCTATAAAACGTCGAGCCAAGCTTACTTTCCCAGCTTCTGGTACAAACTTTAATTCGAAGCGTCCCTGAAATTGCTCCCAGGTGAGATCCGCTTCATTAATTTCTGAAATAAGGAGTTCGTACCAGTCCAATGCTCTCTCTTAGAGCATGCTGGAAGCCACCTGAACGCGGTGGAGATCGATAAGATTCATGCGAGAAAAGATTCGATCGCATGATTTTAACCAAGCCTGGACCTCGATGATATTTTCCGAACCTTTGAAGGGCTTCCCACCCAAGTTGGTGTAATCGCTGCACAAGCGTGCAAATCCCGACTTTGGGTGAGTAGGTTCCGGGTTAGCTCCAGCTGCTTGAGCATTAGTTACTAAATCAAGAAGCTGTTGAGCAGTCATAAAAACTCCATCCGGAGGAGCAGCACCAGATGATCCAGTTCTGGGACGGCCTGGTCTAGACATTCTCTTCCTTAAAGAAAGAAAGAAGAGAAGGAAGAAGGTTATTTACCAATGAACATCAAGCAATCTTGATAGATAAAACAAGGAATCATAAAGGAAATAGGATGAGTCGGTACGAAGACTCAAATTAATCCTATGGTATGACTCCTAAGATAGACCTAGGACGATGATCCTTGTTAAGTTATTCTACATTGTTCCGAAGTTTGGCTCTGATACCAAGCTGTGACGCCCCACCTCTATACCCACGCTAGCCAAGAACACTCCGGAGAAGTGCTGTCAACTAGCACGGAGAATAAGGCTGTTGAGGAGCGACCATCCATGTAATTGCTTATCACACGGTGGCTATAAATAATCTTCGGAAACAAACATAGAAATAATCATATCACAAATCAGTCACAGATATCCATATCACAAAGGCGGAAGAAGATATGAATATATAACTAACACATGAAAGTGTACATCAGAGTAGTGGTCAATAAGATCCACGATAATACAAAAGAATAGCAACACGTGCTATACAAAAGAATACAACTATGAGTCTATATCTCAAGTGTATACAACAAAAACTGCTAATCTAAACAGTTAGCCAAAAGTCAGAGTGATGAATCCCTGGGAAGAAGTCAAGCAGAAGCACCTGTAACATCTCGGTCTGATCCGAGTATTATTTAAGAAAATAATAAACGGATCAGTCTAGCTATAAATATCAGATGACATGATATAACATAAAAGATATGGCATAAACATAAACATCCATAACGACATACCGCTATAAGTATGTAAATAATGATCAACAGAAGATCAATCAATAAGAGATAATCAATATCACAAGAATCTTCTCAAAGATTCGAAGGGGGCATCATACCCTAAACTTGTACTCATAACAAGTCAATGACATAAATTCCAGAAATCAACACGAGAAATCCAGAAATCATAAAAAGGGAAAGAGGCCTATCACATGACGGTCCGAAGACCATGGGGAGCTACCCCACATGTGTGAGTGGAATCACACAGAATGAGGTCAAGACTAACCAAAAAGCAGAAAGGTATGTGTGAATGGAATCACACAAGTGGTGTCTAGTCTAACCTTGCAATGAAAGAGACATCGCGCAATTGCTAGTCTAATTCATAAAGCGATCATCAAGATCAACGAGAAGTGTCAATTACACTAAGCTAGTAAATATAGAAGTTTAGCTTCATGTCCCATAACCACTCGCTTAACTTAAATATTTACGAACAAACTGTAAATCTTCACTAATAAAATTGTCACAAGAGGTTCAATCGAACAAGTCCAAGAATTAACCGACGAAGTGAACGCAAGCGTTTCATACCACTTGTTTTACTAAGTCGTTTAATTAGATTTCTCATCCGAGTGAGGTAAAGGCTTGTATATACTAATAGATTGGAAAACGATTTAAGAAAAGAGCTTTGTTATTAAAAATAGAGTTGAAATTGTTTGTTAAAAGAGTTTTGATATTTACTACTAGTATTGAAACCTTTATATTATAAAGTGACAAAACACATAAGCAATTGTAGAAACAATCAGTCACAAAAATCGCATACGGAGATGTGAATAAAATCCAAGGAAATCAGCTCAATGTTTTTCAGATAAGATCCCCTACGGAGGGGGGTCCAGGGGGGGTGGCAACCCCCCAAGGTGGGGGTGCGGGGGGCAACGCCACCGCTTACGGGGTTCGACCTGCCCGGTCAGGTCGCGGGGGTCCAGAGGGCATCGCCCCCGGCGGGGTGCGGAGCAGCGCCCCGTCCAAAACGGTACGACCTAAGTGAAGACAAGCGGCCTACGACCTAAAGCAAAGTGAGGTCTAACGACCTAAGGGTTCACGCGGCCTAACACAATGGCCGAGCGACCTAACTGGAGTTAAGGGAGGCAAGCGACTTAAGGTCCAATGACCTACAACTCAAGCAAGCCGAGCGACCTAGTGTGGAGGGGTCGAGCGACTTAAGGAATGCGAACGACCTAAGGTCTAACGACCTACGACTTAACAGAGTCGAGCGACCTAAGGTCTAACGACCTACGACTTAACAGAGTCGAGCGACCTAAGGTTTAACGACCTACGACTTAACAGAGTCGAGCGACCTAAGGTAAATGGTCCAATGACCTAACTCGAACGACTTATCTGGAGCTTAGGTCGGAGACGACCTACGAGATAAACCAGGCCGACCTAGTGGACGAGCGACCTAAGGTAAATGGTCCAACGACCTAACTCGAACGACTTATCAGGAGCTTAGGTCGGAGACGACCTACGAGATAAACCAGGGCGAGCGACTTAACGTTTGCCTAGAGATTGTAGGTCGGAAACGACCTAAGACTTAAAGCTTAACTCGCGAGCGACCTACGGCTTAAGGCCTAACTCGTGAGCGACCTACGACTTAAGGCTTAACTCGTGAGCGACCTAATTCCGAAGTGCCAATTCTTCCAGAACGACCTAAAGTTAACTCGTGAACGACTCACGACCCATGGACGAACGACTTAACTCCGAACGACCTAAAAATGGCCAGAACGACCTAAGTGCAGAAAATTCACCAAAACGCTAAAAATTGGAGTTTTTCGCCAATCCAATCCAAACCAAATGCTAACATGCATGCAAAAATGATAGGGAATCATTCCCAACAGTCCAATATAGTTATAGGCTAGAATTGTGAGATAAAAATCTCACCTTTGCACTAAAATTTATGAAGATGAAGCTTGAAAGCAAGGAGAAGCAATCCAAAGCTTGAATCCAATATCTTCTACTTGAATTTGGAGTTGAATGATGGAGTTGCAATTGAATTTGAGCTTGGAGTTTTAATTTCCCATTCTCTTCACCATTAATGCTAAAGCTTGAGTTAGTTAGGAAATTTATGAAGAGTGAGGAGAAGAGGGTTGGAACTTGGGCTTAATAGGCTAAACTAACCCAAAGTCCAAAGCGGGAAAAGTTAGTGAAATTTCACTAACTTCAAACCTATCGATGTTTATACTTAAAAAGTTGTAAACGACATTTCGAACTCAATGGAAGTGGTCTCGAGTCCTAATTTGACCGTTTGCAAAAAGTAGTTTTTCGGACCAAAATCCGATTAACGATTTAATATTTAAATAAAAATATTTAAATGTAAACTCGATAAATATGCGGGTTGTTACATTTAAAGTAGAAAATTTGTCTAATCTGAGAATTTTTTTAAATGAAGTATATACTGTTTGGGTAATCATGTATAAACAAAAAAAAATATGTAGACGAAGTTTGAGAAGAATTGGAATTTTAGAAGGTTTGAAAGTTTATATAAGAATAGATTTTTTTGAATCTATATAGACTATTTTATAAGTGTATATATATGTAATTTCAAAAGCAAAATAAATATACAAATTTACATTTTAAATTTACCTGTTTATTTTAAAATGGTATGAAAGGAGATTAACTTAATCAATTATTTTTGTAACTTAAAATTTATTTATTATAGGAAAAATTAGTTTAAATGAAATAATTAATTAATTAAATTTGTTAATGATAATTGATCATTCGATTAGTTTAAATATTAATAAAGTTATAGAATGTTGTTACAAGGTCCAAGATCGTGAAGGAAATAGTCGAGATGGAATGGGTTGCAAACAAAAGTCAAAGGTGAGATCTTCTCACTCATTTGGATTGCCTAGTTAATTTAAATGAATAATTTAAATTATTGGATGTGCTTGGATGAATTAAATAATTATTTGTTGGACGTTATTTATATATAATAGTGTATATATATATTGAAATGGTTGATTCCTGCATTATATAGCGAATGAGACCATATGTGCCCCGCATAAGAGCGGATGACCCCATATACCGCGATATCCCGCCTTGAAGCGGGATTGGTATTTATATATTGTGCTAACATTTGTGGATGTAGATAAACAGGTTGGAGGGATCCAACTGGATTCCTCAAAAATGTTGAATTTATTTCATGTTCTGTGATATGATTTATTTGATAATCTGTGATAGATTATATTAGTAATTGGAATTATTGAATGTTATGTTTGGCTAAATATATTTTGGTATTTTAAGATATCAAAAATATTAAAAAAAATAGATTTTTGAAGGAAAATAAAAGAGAGAATTTTTAAGTAAAATAATTATAAGGAATTTGGATAACTAAAGAATGAATTGGAAAAGGATAAAAGTTGATTTTTAAATTCTAATAAATTAATTCCGAGTATGGAAAAGGAGATTTTTGAATAGATGGGAATAAATGAATTTTTAAACCTAAGTGACATTATTAAAGAATAACGGACTTGTTTTTAATTCAAGGTTTAAAATGGTTGGAAGAGATAAGATTTTTTTTGGAAAAAGCATGAAATTAATATTTTCAGTTTAAAAAGATTTTAAATCATAATAAAGGAGTAAAATCTGAAATTAATGTTTTTTGAAATAAAATTTAGTAATTAAAGGAATTTATTTTTAAATGGAGTAAATTCTGGTAATCGATTTGAAAATTGATTAAATGTCTGAAACCGTGCTTAAAGGAAAATGAGACTATGGAATTTATAAACTGGGTTTATAAAATGAAATAAGATATCAGTGGATATTTGAAAGTATAAATTCACGATGGGAATTTATAAAGGAATGGGTAATTTGTTTTAAAACTAAATGGTGGTTTATTTTAAAAAGTTTGGAAAAGAGAATTTACGGATTTGTGACATAAATTGGGATAAATCGAGAAGGATTTATTAACTGAAAATGAACTATTTTAGAATGGAAAGTGTATTTTCCTGAAAAGCCAAGTATGTTTTCAAAGCAGATTTTTAAGTATATGTTAAAAGTTGTAAAGTTCTTTTAAAAGAATGTTTTTGAGAAATTATTATTTAAGTTGTTTAAAATTTTAATGGTAAACATTTATTAAGTCAGTTATAGTAGTAATTATTTTAAAGATTAAATTGGTATTATGATTTAAAAGATAATTATTAAATATTTATATTTTATAAAGTCACTTTATTTTAAAAGTAGTTTGGCTTAAGTTTTTATTTGAAAATTAATATAGAATTTCATAACTAGTATTTTAAATAAGAGTTTTAATGTAGTTTTTCATTTTAAGTGTTTTAAAGTATATATTTTAGATAAAGTGATTTAAATTATTTTAAAATCTAAAGTATTAAGACTTGGTGATTTTCAGTGGAAATAAAACAATTGGGTGGAAATTTATTCCGCAAGAGAAAAAGTGATTTTACAACTATTTCCAAAGGGTTGAAGAGCGAAAAAATATCTTGCGAAGATATTTTGAAATAAATAATTTGGGAAATTATTAAGGCCTGAATGATGTTTGTGGATGTTATATGATAGTTAAATAACCGACTATCAATATTGGTCAATGCATTGATTATTTCGAAGCGACTGAGATCGGGATTAATTACCCGAAAACCACTTCGATCCGGTTTGAACATTTTCGTGAGGAAGACAAGAGCTTGGAGTCGAAGATGGAGCAGTGAAGTACAAGAACTAATCGCTACTAATCCCAAAGGTGATTCCAAAATGAATGTAGTAGGAGTAGTGCCTTCGGTTCCGTTCGGACCCGAATCGGAATAGTAAGCTTGAATGCTATCAGAACATCGTCAGGGGGGCGATGAGCATTCTAAGTGAATGTGTGCTAAAAAGGTAACGCATAGCCTCAATCCTCATCAACCGGGAATGACTAAAACAGGGGAGGTGTAGCAAGGCTAAGTGGCTAGCATCAAATTAGGGCATGGTCATACGTGTCTAGACGTCCCTTTTTTTGGTGTATGGGCGGTTGCTGATCCCAACCACAGGGTGATCTTATTCGGACTATCTAGTAAGGGGTAGCTCCGATCTTGTGTTGCAGGGGATCAGGGTGGATCCTTGGTACGGTGATCTAGACCACGTACTATGACGAGCGGTACCCCAGTAGCCCTGCCATTGTATGAAATCCAATCTCCAATAAGCGCCTGTACGGTTTTGATTGTGCCCAACTATGCTGAAACGTGAGATGCAAGCATTTCAGCTAGATTCTATTTTATTTTCTATAGACACTATTATAATATCGGACGGATTTGATAAAAATATTTTGGTTATCGTAAGGTAAAAACCCGATATGTTTATTTGTGGCGTGATCTTACGAGATACCTTTAATTTCAAAGGATTTTGAAACTTTAATAATCCAATTGTGTGTGTTTTCTCACTCTGGTTTTCCAGACTGACTCGAATATTATTTAACTATAATGCTCGGGTCGGACCGATTATTATAGAGTACATGATATGATGTTGTGGAGCACAGGAGACGAGCTGGATGGCAAGACGTATCGCACGTATTTGATGTATTATCCGTCGTGTATGGTTTACTGCATAATCAGTTTCTATGTGGACAAGTTATCATAACTGCCCATTGTTGTGTTTTGTTTGTGTTGTACTCTGATGATGTAATATATAATAAAATTACTGTTCTTTGTATAAAAACATGATGATATCGATTATTTTTATTCCGCTATGATTGTGAGGTTCTAATGTTGTTTTCTATTTCTTCTTCTACCTCTTTCTTTTTTAACCCTTATGGTCTGTTTTTCTAGCCCTTAATTGTTCGGCGTTTGATATAGTGGACATATTGATGTCGATTTTCGGGCGTCGAAAAATCGGGTCGTAACATGTGCTATTATATTTAATTAAATAAAAATTAAATAACATTCTATCTATAAGTTTTAAATCCAAATGAAATACGATATTTTATTTAAATTTAATTTAGAAATGTTCTAAATAAATTAAAATTCATAAGCCCAATAAAGATCCAATAGGATAAAAAAAATTGAAATTATCCCATAACTTCCGCTGCGGGCTGGCCCAGTTCCAACGGTAAGTACGGAGTATGGGACTTAAAGTAGATACTCCATCGTACATATTCCCTTGGACCAACATGGATAAGTGATAATAACAATAGAAATACTATTCGGCACATATCTCATCTCGGTAAAAACAATGGTACGAGTAGTTTCCTAGAACTATATAATATAGGAGTAGTAATATAAATAAATACACCCAACACACAAATTACAGAAGCAGATAAAATATAATACATAACAACAGCCATAATAGTCGGTAACTCGGTAGATCGCAAAATAAAACATCTCATGCTACATACTCGACTATTTAAAAGTGACATATAACTATGTCCTCATACATATAAATCATAATTTATATATACACAACATGTCATACAGCGTCATCGTATAAAATATATAAAACCGATCAATATGTATGCCTCTTCCCTCTCCTCCAAATCGGTATAAAAAGTGCCTTTAAAACCATTGTTAAATTTCCTACAAGCAACCACAAGCTGACTCAAGGTTGTTATGAAAATAACCGACCCTGCGTCAGGCTAAATCTAATTGCCAGTATAATAATGTACAATAATAAAGAGTAGAAAACAAAAAGGGTATATATGGTAAATGCCACACACTCGCTAAATACACATCATCTCATCGCACAAAGAAAGGTTTAACACCCATGTCATGTCTCTGTTTATAGCAACTCACGGTTGTAACACTAGTCAACTAAGATACATCCCTAATCATGTTTATTAATTGCAACTTTTTGACGCAGCGGATATACCAAAAATGGATGAAATGGTGGAAAGTTGAATCGTTGGATTGAAAATACCCAAGTGACCAAATCCGTTGATCTCAAGAGATACCGAATTCTAGCTATCTCCAACACGTTGATCACGCACGATACCGTGTTAAAAGATCTACGATTCTTCTACGTTGATCTCGCGCATGAGATTCCGTGAATCGGCTTCAAATCCGTTGATTCGAGCGCACTCGAATAACCGAAGATGGAGAAAGGAGATAACACTCAACTTCCAATTTTAAAGAGGCACAAAGCACTCAAATAAAAGTTTATTCAAAATCAACCAACCCAAATGATACAACTCTCCCGCTATTTATAGAAGTTACAACAACACACAGTTCGGCCGACCTAACTCACTCGACGACCTACGAGTTACGACCCACGACCTAAGTCTTACACGACTTAACAGATCACACAACCTACGCCTTACAACGTTACAACCCACACGACCTACGACTTATATAAAATCGAGTTAGAACATAAAGGAAATTCTACACGAGCTACAACACATGACAGAACAACATAACAGTTTACAACACATAACGGCATAAGACATCTGCGACCTAACTCTACACAGCAACAGCAAACATCTTCACGCGACATAACAGTCCAGCGACCTAAGGATCCATGGCATAACAACATACGAATCCAGCGACTTAAGAATGATGCGACTTAAAGTGAGCAGGCGACTTATAGCTTAAGCGACTTAAGGAACTGAAGAAAATGCGGCATAGTGAAACGACCTAAGGAGATGCGACCTAAGGAAACTCTTCAGAACGACCTAAGAGTAAGAGACCTAAAGTAATTCGGTATACGTCTCAGCTGGTAACCCGTTAGGTCGCTGCTTCCTCCTCCACTACATATCTTCTATCTCGTTAGGTCGCAGGCAACTTAAGGCACACAAGCGATCTAAAGCAACGGAGATAGCATAGTGCGTTGCATCACTTTTATTTTTAAGCATGCACTTATTTTGATTGAACGATATATTATAACTAGTTTGCTCCTAGTTTCATTTTCACTCCACTAGAAGCTGAGTTGACACCAAGTGATTCCACCTCACCCTCGCATCAGAACTGTGAGTATACTACACAATCTATTTGTTGAACTATATCACTCATCTTGCCGGCATACCTTGCTATCCATCAGTCACACTATAACATCTTGATATTTTCAACCATTCGCATCCATATATGCCGGATTTGAATTGCTCAAAATACCATATCGTTAATTTATATTAAGCGAAACTTAGCATATGCAGTAAATAAATAAATAAAAGAATCACAGACACAGAGTAATATACAATATGCATCGGAAAAAATGAATAATAGTTCATGAAGCTACTAAATATATATCGGAGTTAAATAAGATACAATAGAAGTTTCAAATACAATAGTCAAATACAAGATCAGTATACATCATTTGAATCAACTGAATAACTGCAAGCTGAAAAGATGTTGATGGATCTACAAACTAAGCTCCAACTCCAAAGGTGAGTCTCAAAAGCTGTATCACTCAGTCTAACCCGAGCATAAAGCAAAATACAAAACACTCGAGTCGGGATTAACATTCTTATATCAATAAATCCAACTCAAGTGAAATAACAATTGAAATACAAGCAACTCAAAGGATGTTTGGGATAACCATCCTCTAAGGATCTGTTAAACTGTCTACTATGTAGTAATATACGCTATTATAATAATGTCTAAAGTAAAGTAAACTATTAAAATAGCATTAAGGAGTTACCTATATCCCCCTTAACACATTTTATAGTGCCAACAGTCTATACAGTACCGTAATACCCCAGATCTGAAGGCTACCAGAGGATACTCCATAGGTACGACACAAATCAAACTCGTATAAGGCGTGCTAGGGTAGGTGACATGGCACAACTAGGCAATGCCAGTGTAGATATACCAATTACACTTTTGGGCTTGTGGTAATGCATAGCAGCCACTACCGCCTACCTCGAAACACACTCCCAAAATCATAAAGAAAATCAAGTATGGCAACCAAATCAATCACAAAGTCAGAATATGGTATCGAAAGAATGTGTCCAATCAGAGGAGCTACCTCACTTGGCCCGTCAATTGTGCCTGTTTTAGCCACCTTATGCCGACTCACGGGAGTTGGGTCCACGTATATACCTCATATAGGACGTCGCTACCATCCTACTTCATTTTGAAATCTCTACCACGTACATAGTTGTTAAAGTGGTTTTCGGAGTTGGCAGAGAGTATAACAACTTCTGATCTCGATCTCTTTAACAACCAAACGTTATTATAACACCGCGGTCATTTTAAAATAGTTTATATTTCAAAACCAAAATATCATGTCCATTTCAAAATCATATCAATATAACATCATCTCCATTTTAAAACCATATCAAACAATATCATTTTTCACTTCAAACATATCTATTTCCAAAACCATAACACTTTCAAAGTTATAACACATTCGAAATCAAACATTTGAAATTATAACACTTTCAAAACATAATACTTTGAAATTCATAACTTTGAAAACATAACTTCCACCACTTAAACAGTTTAGATAATAAAATAGTATATATAATAAAATAGTTTATAAAGTAAAATAGTTTATATAAAAGAGTTATAAGTTAAAATAGTTTTTGTATTAAAATAATTAGTATATTAAAATAGTTTATAATAAAATAGTTTATATAAAAAATGATTTATATTAAAATAGTTTATATTAAAATAATTTATAAAGTAAAATATAAAATAGTTTTAAATATAATTTAAAAATACTTTATATAATACAATAGCTTCCTCAAATTTCACAAATCGATTTTCAAATCAAATTGAATTTCAAAATTCAAATTTTATTCAATATCAAGTCATCAAATTCAACTCAATTCAGTTTCTAAATAAACCATTTCAAATTATATTGATTTCAAATACGGATTTGAACCACAAAATAAGCCATTTCAATTTCTATATTTTCCAAAGCTTTAATATTCAACATCTTCAAAACTAAATTTGATAATTCTATACATACATACATAGATATATATATATATATATATATATATATCAAATTCACCTTACTATTATTTAGTTTTGAAATGTTTACTTAATCATTTCAATAACATTCAAATACAACTTCAATTTACAAATTTAAATAAACAAAAAATCCCATTTCAATTTATGTAAATTTGAAATATTCATTTAAGTCACTTTTAATCAAATTCATGTTATAAAATCATATCTTTAAAATTTCAAATTTAATAAATTTCAAATCAAACTTATTTAAGTCAAATAAATATAATTTCGAACCAATTTCCAACTTGTATTTATTAAAATCATTATAAACACTATATTTAGAAATATAAATTTTTAGTACATAATTAAACAGTACTAAACATTAATCTACATATATATTTTAAAAATATAAGATTTATAAATAAATTATTATAATTTAAATTTTCAAAATTAACTAATAACTATACAATTTTCAAAACATATAATTTTAGAAAATCTAAATTTTTAACTTTATAAAATACATTTATAAATAATAGCTTAAAAATCAATATTTAATAAACCATATACTTCTTTCCAAAACCATAGAAATCATTTTTCAAAATATTTATATATAGACTAACGAGGTTTGTATATAGTTTTCTATCCTATGATCAAGTGTTACATATATTTATCATTTCAATCTGCAATTTAAATATATACGGGTATATATCATTTCAACCTGCAATCCCAAATTCAATTCAATGAAAATCGCTTGGGTTTATCATTTCAACCCATAACGATTTTCTCCTATTCGACAGATCGTTCGGGTATGTATCATTTCAACCCATAGTGAATTCTATACTAATAGGGAACTTGCAAAGTGATAACATATATGATAATAATATAGTAGGCATATATCATAAATATAAATAACAGATAATGGTGTCAAACATCACAGCTGAAGGGATACAGATAATAGCATATACATAGCAACGTAAATAACAAACAGCAGCATATTTAAATTGTCGTTTCAATTGAAATCAAACTTAATAAATATAAGAATGATAATCGTGAGTAATTACTCACCTTCCGAGGTTAGAGACGAACGAGAATGAATTTAGTTACGAATCCAAGCACGAATTCTCGAGCAAAGTAGGATTGGCACGAATTCAACGATCAAAGATGATAACAGGAATAGATGGAAACGATCAGAATCAATTTGATAGGAACGACAATTATATATTAGAAATCATTGTTTTAATCAAGCACATATATTAAGATCAACATATATTTAAAATAATATATATATATATATATATATGTTTTTCTCATATAAATAACCTAACTTCAATCAAAATAAAAATCCATATATACATGAAAACAAAATTCACCTATATATTGAAACCAGAATATACTTACACAAATTTATACATATATATACACGTAACTTATATACTAACTATATAACTTATATATTATAAACAATATATATTTTGAAATCAATATAAATTTACTTTATTATAGTTATCAAAACATATCAAAGCATAACACGTTATAAAAACAAACATATATATATATACACATGTTAAACATATATATCCTTTACTACAAAATAAAATCTATATATAACATATAACAAATATGTAGACAATTATATATGTATAACAATTATATATAAGCTATTCCAAGTATCATATACGTACTATATACACACTTAATAAAATATACATATATATTTTGACAGTTTTATAACTCATATAACAAACAAGTTATAATCTTCATATATATATATAAAACTTACATATAACTTATTCACACGCAACACACATGCATATAACATATGCGGAATGAAACTCTATAATATATATACATATACATATTATCATAGCATTAAAGCACAAATAAACTTTACAGCCTAACCTACCATATATATATATTTATATATATAACAGCAAAATCAATATATCAATACTTACGTATATATAAAATAAATAATACAAAATAGCATTTAAAACATTGTTTATGTAACGACCCGTTAAATTCAATGATATTAAATGAGTTAATTTAATATGATTTCTAATCTAATTTAGAATGAATAAAAGTCTTAAGATTTTATTTGAGTAAATGTAGGAATTAGATATAGTAACTGTAATTAAAGGTTAACAATTTAAATGTTTATATGGCAATAGATTGAAATAACGTAAATTGGCGTTTGTGGTTATAAGTTATAATTTGTTGATTAGATTGGTTTGTGAAATTAATACTGGAAGATATAAATCGGAAATAGTATAAATGAAATAATAACTGAATTGAATTGCAACTATATAAATGAAAGTAAATTTTATTTAGTGGATGTCAACATTGAATAAATTTATTTAAAATAAAAAGATTTAAATGCATGTTTGGATAGAATATATAATTGATGGATTAAGTGGTAAGTAGTTAGAACTTAATTCTATAAAATTTGAAACTGAATGTATGTAAATAATTTTGTAGGAATAAGTTAATTAACAATTTATTTGCGCATACCCGATTTAATTGAAATAACAAAAAGGACAAGATCTTGATTTGCCTAGGTATGTATATATTGATAAACTATAACTAAGTAGGAAGTTTGGTAGTAAATAGAAAATAAGATGACAAAGGCAACTAGTAAATTAATAAATGAATTCATAATAATAAGTAGTAATTAATGCATAAATATATTTGGCATTTGGGATAATTACAAAGTTTTACCCATTCATCTAATTTATTTGATTAAATCTAAATCTATGGCAACATTGTATTAATGATGGTTGTAAGTGAATTTGAATTTAAAAGGGTAACAATTATTTAGGTTAACCATTATTGAGTATATTAAGTTAAGAAGGTCAATAGATTGAAATAAATCTAAAATTATTTATTTTGTTTTGTTAATGTGTTCTAGTTAATAAAGGGGAATTTATAAGAAATAAAGCGTGCACTAATAAATTATATCATAATTCAATGTTATTTATACCCATAATTGCCTATTTACTGAATAGGAAGATTTTAAACCAATAAACGAATTTATTGAGGTTCCAATTCATAATTTATAACATTTAATGTAGACTCAATGTAAATTAATTGACTTAATTTGTGCAGTAGCATAGATTTGGTTTGTGATTGAAGAGGGTTAATTTTATAGACGAAATTTATGCTAATTCTTTTAAAATAGGACCTTGGTTTGTTTTAAAAGTATAGGAAGCAGGATTTATAAACTTAATTAGAGTATCAAATTCAACCATTGCATTTATTGCATAATAAAAAGGTATGTAACGGTTAAATTTTTCGTTATTGAAATTAAAATGGACTTTGAGGATAATAATGTGAAATCATGAACCAACGTTAGTGGCATCCTTATTTTTGGATATGAGGCGAGAATATAAAAGTTGGAAATCTAATAAATGGGTTTTTGAGAATTTAATTTATAATTCCTAAATATAAGGAAGTGGAGAAATTAACACTGCAATTGATAGACTTATCAACTTTTAATTCACCTCCAAACTTGTTAAATCATTTAAATTGATTATGAAATATATAAGCGATAAAATTTGGCCAATTTTAGAATTTAGATATAAAATTGGATTTTTATAATTTATTTTAATTTATTTGATATATATAAAAATAGCCATTTTGGCCACGGACTCGGATTTCGACGAAACCAGTTTCATCGAATCCGTATCGGTGAATTATTGGAGGGTTTCAAATTTCGTATCGATCGGACCTGTCGTTTGATCGTACGGACGCGAAACACCTTGAAATCGATTTATTTAAAAATCAATTTGAAATCAATTTGGAAATTTTGTTTTCAGCATAACTTCTTCATACGATCGAATTTGGACGTGAAACTTTTTCCATCGCGTTCAGAATATTTTAAAATACCTATTTGGATATATGGGTTTAATAAATTTCGTCCCGGGGTCAGAACGGGCTTTTTGGGCCAACTATCGTTTAGCACGTTCGTAATTCGTGCCCACCTAGCCTCCTACAATTTGTCTATATATATGCCGTGATAAACCCTAGCCTCCATCTTCTACCATTTGGTTGTACGTTCTTTTCTTCAATCCCTTCTCCTCCTCAAATGGATGCAAACCTAGATCTATTTCAATTCAAAATTTCAATGAAAATTCAAACTCTCCAGAAAAATTCCAAAAAAATATATGCTGATGCTCTCGAAGAGCGTAACCCAGATCTATGATTCGTTTTCTAAAGTGAATGACGGTTTGGCTAGAAATTTGATCAATCAGTCACGGCCGTCCATAGGTGGTTTTTGATCGTCGACTGATCATTGAATCGTGGGTATGGTTGCGTAGAGGGGTACGAGTGGAGGCCATCAGTGTTGTTCGTTTGTCAAGTTAACGGTCAGATCGACAACCCTAATTCGAACTAGGGTTCGTGTACACGGCGGCTGGAGGCTCTCTGAGTCGATTTACGCTCGCGCGGGGGGAGTTTGGGTCGGCCTGGGGCGAGTGTCGAAGGGAAGTGCCTGTTGAGGCGTCGGTGTGGGCTGTGGCGACCGCGATGATCGATGTGAGGGAGGCAGCTTCGAACAAAGGCAGTGGGTTATCCTGTAGATACGTGTTTTGTTCTGTACGAGAAGAGGAACATTTTTGCCTCACGGCTGACGTGGCTAATTGTTTTAGGGTGAGTTTGTTTAATTTTGTTTTAAATAAATTTGATTTTATCCCGTTTATCGCTGTAATTTCTTCATACAATATCCGTTTCTCACGAATTTTTTTCCGTTAGGATCGTATTAAAATTCCAGATCTGATGACACTGGTTTGGACAGATTTGGAGACCGTCGAATTTTTGAGTTTAAATTGAATTTAATTTCGATTTAAATTCAAAAGGTGAGTGTTTTAACCCACTCACAACTTCTAAAAGTTTTTATGTTTGTTAAATTTATTTTAGATATGAGTAGAAATTTATTTATGACTGTTTGGCATGTTTATTCATCATGTCTGTTAAATCGTGTTATTTAATTTAACTGTTAATTTATTTTATTTATTGCATATTAATTGATAGTTAGAATTTATTTATTTGCATATAAATTGCTAGTAAACAGTTATAAAATTTATTACTGAATATAAACTGTTAGTTTAATAGTTGTTAAATTTTATTTTGAATATAACTGCCAGTTATTACCTGTTATATATTATCAGATATATATATTGATATTGATTTATTATTGGATGATGATTGTGATTTAGATGATGGATGATTTTGATGAATGGATGTTTTATTGTATATCATTAAACTGCAAGTTATCATGCATTTTTCGTTTCATTCGAGATTGTGGTTTGAAATGATATACAACCGCAAATCTTATTTTTAAATTATGGATTGAAATGATAAATATCTGTATCACTTGACCATAGGATAGAAAATTATATACAGGCACCGTGGTCTATATATAAATTATTTTAAAGTGATTTCTATGGTTTGGATGGGATACGGTTTATAAAAATTTGATTTTTGATATTTTATAAAATATTATTCTTCGATATATATACATATGAAGTTAAAAATTTGAAAATTAAGTTGTGTATAAACCTGTTGAATAAAAATGAAAAATTGAGAAAATGGAATTTGAAAATTTATCTTATATGTTTAAGTTTGGAAATTTTAAGGTATGATATTTATAACTGGATTTTCCAAGATGAGTTAAAAATGAAAATTCTAGTATAAAGTAAATTTGAGAAAATATTTAATTGCTAGAAATTGGAGTTTTATTTATGGAATTTATACGAATATTCAAGACTAAATAATAGAATATTAATTATTGAAAGAAGAAAATCCAATTTTAGTTTTGAAATATTAATACTCCAAATGGATATATATATATATATATATATATAGAAATTGAAGAGGGTTTTTGGAACTTGAAGTGATATTTAAATTATGGTTTAAACTTTAAATAAAGAAATATATTTGAAAAGCCATGGAAATTATTTTTCTTTACAAAGTAACTTTAAAGTTAAACCATTTATTTTACATTCGTTGAATATCCAAACCATTCAAGTTTTAGAAGTTATGGTTTTAAAATATATGAATTTCGAAATATTATGCTTTGAAAGTATAAGTCAAATATTTGGTTTCCAGATATTTTAAAGCAGTATGATTTTGGAAAAGAAATATATTTGGATAAAATGATATCATATTGTTTTGGGTTTTAAGATGATATCGTATTCATAGTTTTGAAATGGAATTTTTATTCTGGTTTTAAAGTATAAACTATTTTAAATGACCGCGGTGTTATAATAACGATTGGTTGGCAAAGTGACCGGGATCGGATATGGACATACTCTCTGTCGATACCGAAAACCACTTTGACTAACCTATCTTCTGGTCAGAATGAAGTAGGATGGTGGCGACGTTTCCTGGAAGGTAAATACGAGGACCCAACTCCCGTGAGTTGGCATAAGGTGGCTAAAACAGGAGCGATCGACGGGTTAATGAGGTCATTCCTCTGATCGGACACTCCTCTTCGATATTGTACTTTGACTTCGGATTGATTCAGTGGCCACTTTTACTTTGATTTTGGGGAGTTTGTTCGAGGTGGGCGGTAGCTGCGGCTACGCGTTACCATCGGCCCGGAAGCGTAATTGGTATATCTACCCTGGCATTGCCTAGTTGTGCCGTGTCACCTACCCTAGCGCGCCTTATACGATTTTTGTTTTGTACCATACCTATGGAGTGGCCTCTGACGACGCCCAGTACGGGGGAGATTACGGTACTGTATAGACTATGGGAATATATTCTGTGTTAAGGGCTATATGGGTAACCCCTTAACGTTATTTAAAAGTAAGTTTATTTTATGAATAGACACTACTATAGTAGCGCAATATACTACATAGTAAATAGTTTAACGGATCCTTAAGAGATGTAAATCCCGAGCATCTCTTGAGTTACTGCACTCATATTTATTTCTGTTAATTTAACTCACATAAGATCTTTTAGTTCTGACTCGAGTGTTTTGTCTTTTCAATTCGCTCGGGTCAGTCCGAGCGTTTCAGGATTTGAAGTTTAGCTCTGGAGGGCGAAAGACGAAGATTTGTAGTATTACTATTATTATTTATCTAGTGCACTACACACTGTTCCGCTGCATTGTTATTGGTATGTGTAACTCTGATATGTATTATATAAATGTTTGTAAACAGTTTTATAAACTGTATATTTTATTATTATATTTTATCCTTCCGCTGTGAGATTCTATTTTGTTTATTTCTTCTCTGTTTTTCTTATTTACCCCATAACAATCCACCCTTCCGTATGGTTTGAATCGGCATGTGTGTCGATTTGAAGCGAGCGAAAAGGCGGGATGTTACAGTTTATATATATACTTCGAAATCAAATAAGCACTTGTATAAACCTTTATAACTTTTTTATACTTATAATATAAAAACTGCATAAACTATAATCGACGGCTTGATATGTATATATACTCAGCTACATAATATAATATATAATACCTTACTGATATATATATATACGTAAAAAAATCAAAATAATGATACATATTATATTCAAATATCTATACGTATGAAGCCTAATACATACAAACATATACAGTATACGCATAAATATAATATTATAAGCTTCAAAAATAAACAAATGCAGATACATATAAACTAAATACAATATATGCATGTGACTTATGCTTCCAGCCGAAAGTACATATATATGCAATATATATCACATAGATAAGCTTCTCCACGAAATATGTACAACATATATATAACTTTAATATAACGACAAATATAACAACATTTATATTATAATATACTATAAGCTTATATATATAATATATATACTTGCGCAAAAGAGGGAGTACATGGTCCAGGTGGCTGCGGAGGAGTACGAAGGGGAGGAAGGTCAGGCGATATGTGTAAGCATGGAAGGGGGATGCTGCAGCAAGGGATGGCTTGGCTAAGAAGAGCGGGGAGGAGCTTTCGGTCAGGGTGTTTGCATGCTGGCTGCACTCAGGTGCTGGTCGGCTTGCCTGAAGTGATGGGAAGTAGGAGAGGCTAGGTAGAAAAGGAGGAGCTCGGGTTGGATGCTGGTGGTCGGTAGAGAGAGAAAATGAGGAGAATGGGTAAGGTGGAGAAGGGAGAAAAAAAGGGCTGCTGTTGAGGCCAAAGGTGTGAAGAATTAGAGAAAATAAGGTGGAAAAGAGAGAAGAACCTATCGTGTATTTTTTTTGCAGAAGAAAGAATGTGGGGAGGAAGAAAGAAAGGATAATTCAGGAGATTAGAATATGAACAAAATATACAAACAAATAAATGTACTTAAATGGAATAATAAAGGTCATGCACGAGAATTCTAAAAGCTGTAAATGGGATGTAACAACCCGCATATTTATCGAGTTTACATTTAAATATTTTTATTTAAATATTAAATCGTTAATCGGATTTTGGTCCGAAAAACTACTTTTTGCAAACGGTCAAATTAGGACTCGAGACCACTTCCATTGAGTTCGAAATGTCGTTTACAACTTTTTAAGTATAAACATCGATAGGTTTGGAGTTAGTGAAATTTCACTAACTTTTCCCGCTTTGGACTTTGGGTTAGTTTAGCCTATTAAGCCCAAGTTCCAACCCTCTTCTCCTCACTCTTCATAAATTTCCTAACTAACTCAAGCTTTAGCATTAATGGTGAAGAGAATGGGAAATTAAAACTCCAAGCTCAAATTCAATTGCAACTCCATCATTCAACTCCAAATTCAAGTAGAAGATATTGGATTCAAGCTTTGGATTGCTTCTCCTTGCTTTCAAGCTTCATCTTCATAAATTTTAGTGCAAAGGTGAGATTTTTATCTCACAATTCTAGCCTATAACTATATTGGACTGTTGGGAATGATTCCCTATCATTTTTGCATGCATGTTAGCATTTGGTTTGGATTGGATTGGCGAAAAACTCCAATTTTTAGCGTTTTGGTGAATTTTCTGCACTTAGGTCGTTCTGGCCATTTTTAGGTCGTTCGGAGTTAAGTCGTTCGTCCATGGGTCGTGAGTCGTTCACGAGTTAACTTTAGGTCGTTCTGGAAGAATTGGCACTTCGGAATTAGGTCGCTCACGAGTTAAGCCTTAAGTCGTAGGTCGCTCACGAGTTAGGCCTTAAGCCGTAGGTCGCTCGCGAGTTAAGCTTTAAGTCTTAGGTCGTTTCCGACCTACAATCTCTAGGCAAACGTTAAGTCGCTCGCCCTGGTTTATCTCGTAGGTCGTCTCCGACCTAAGCTCCTGATAATTCGTTCGAGTTAGGTCGTTGGACCATTTACCTTAGGTCGCTCGTCCACTAGGTCGGCCTGGTTTATCTCGTAGGCCGTCTCCGACCTAAGCTCCAGATAAGTCGTTCGAGTTAGGTCATTGGACCATTTACCTTAGGTCGCTCGACTCTGTTAAGTCGTAGGTCGTTAGACCTTAGGTCGCTCGACTCTGTTAAGTCGTAGGTCGTTAGACCTTAGGTCGCTCGACTCTGTTAAGTCGTAGGTCGTTAGACCTTAGGTCGCTCGACTCTGTTAAGTCGTAGGTCGTTAGACCTTAGGTCGTTCGCATTCCTTAAGTCGCTCGACCCCTCCACACTAGGTCGCTCGGCTTGCTTGAGTCGTAGGTCGTTGGACCTTAAGTCGCTTGCCTCCCTTAACTCCAGTTAGGTCGCTCGGCCATTGTGTTAGGCCGCGTGAACCCTTAGGTCGTTAGACCTCACTTTGCTTTAGGTCGTAGGCCGCTGGTCTTCACTTAGGTCGTACCGTTTTGGACGGGGCGCTGCCCCGCACCCCGCCGGGGGCGCTGCCCTCTGGACCCCCGCGACCTGACCGGGCAGGTCGAACCCCGTAAGCGGTGGCGTTGCCCCCCGCACCCCCACCTTGGGGGGTTGCCACCCCCCCGGACCCCCCTCCGTAGGGGATCTTATCTGAAAAACATTGAGCTGATTTCCTTGGATTTTATTCACATCTCCGTATGCGATTTTTGTGACTGATTGTTTCTACAATTGCTTATGTGTTTTGTCACTTTATAATATAAAGGTTTCAATACTAGTAGTAAATATCAAAACTCTTTTAACAAACAATTTCAACTCTATTTTTAATAACAAAGCTCTTTTCTTAAATCGTTTTCCAATCTATTAGTATATACAAGCCTTTACCTCACTCGGATGAGAAATCTAATTAAACGACTTAGTAAAACAAGTGGTATGAAACGCTTGCGTTCACTTCGTCGGTTAATTCTTGGACTTGTTCGATTGAACCTCTTGTGACAATTTTATTAGTGAAGATTTACAGTTTGTTCGTAAATATTTAAGTTAAGCGAGTGGTTATGGGACATGAAGCTAAACTTCTATATTTACTAGCTTAGTGTAATTGACACTTCTCGTTGATCTTGATGATCGCTTTATGAATTAGACTAGCAATTGCGCGATGTCTCTTTCATTGCAAGGTTAGACTAGACACCACTTGTGTGATTCCATTCACACATACCTTTCTGCTTTTTGGTTAGTCTTGACCTCATTCTGTGTGATTCCACTCACACATGTGGGGTAGCTCCCCATGGTCTTCGGACCGTCATGTGATAGGCCTCTTTCCCTTTTTATGATTTCTGGATTTCTCGTGTTGATTTCTGGAATTTATGTCATTGACTTGTTATGAGTACAAGTTTAGGGTATGATGCCCCCTTCGAATCTTTGAGAAGATTCTTGTGATATTGATTATCTCTTATTGATTGATCTTCTGTTGATCATTATTTACATACTTATAGCGGTATGTCGTTATGGATGTTTATGTTTATGCCATATCTTTTATGTTATATCATGTCATCTGATATTTATAGCTAGACTGATCCGTTTATTATTTTCTTAAATAATACTCGGATCAGACCGAGATGTTACAGGTGCTTCTGCTTGACTTCTTCCCAGGGATTCATCACTCTGACTTTTGGCTAACTGTTTAGATTAGCAGTTTTTGTTGTATACACTTGAGATATAGACTCATAGTTGTATTCTTTTGTATAGCACGTGTTGCTATTCTTTTGTATTATCGTGGATCTTATTGACCACTACTCTGATGTACACTTTTATGTGTTAGTTATATATTCATATCTTCTTCCGCCTTTGTGATATGGATATCTGTGACTGATTTGTGATATGATTATTTCTATGTTTGTTTCCGAAGATTATTTATAGCCACCGTGTGATAAGCAATTACATGGATGGTCGCTCCTCAACAGCCTTATTCTCCGTGCTAGTTGACAGCACTTCTCCGGAGTGTTCTTGGCTAGCGTGGGTATAGAGGTGGGGCGTCACAGCTTGGTATCAGAGCCAAACTTCGGAACAATGTAGAATAACTTAACAAGGATCATCGTCCTAGGTCTATCTTAGGAGTCATACCATAGGATTAATTTGAGTCTTCGTACCGACTCATCCTATTTCCTTTATGATTCCTTGTTTTATCTATCAAGATTGCCTGATGTTCATTGGTAAATAACCTTCTTCCTTCTCTTCTTTCTTTCTTTAAGGAAGAGAATGTCTAGACCAGGCCGTCCCAGAACTGGATCATCTGGTGCTGCTCCTCCGGATGGAGTTTTTATGACTGCTCAACAGCTTCTTGATTTAGTAACTAATCCTCAAGCAGCTGGAGCTAACCCGGAACCTACTCACCCAAAGTCGGGATTTGCACGCTTGTGCAGCGATTACACCAACTTGGGTGGGAAGCCCTTCAAAGGTTCGGAAAATATCATCGAGGTCCAGGCTTGGTTAAAATCATGCGATCGAATCTTTTCTCGCATGAATCTTATCGATCTCCACCGCGTTCAGGTGGCTTCCAGCATGCTTCAAGAGAGAGCATTGGACTGGTACGAACTCCTTATTTCAGAAATTAATGAAGCGGATCTCACCTGGGAGCAATTTCAGGGACGCTTCGAGTTAAAGTTTGTACCAGAAGCTGGGAAAGTAAGCTTGGCTCGACGTTTTATAGACCTTGTTCAAGGTCAATCCTCTGTGACTGATTACGTCGCAGCCTTCGAGTCGCTATCCAAATATGGGGTTGAATACATCAACACCCCATTGAAGAAGAACCAGAGGTTCGTTTATGGCTTAAATAAGAGTCTTAAGAAGCCACTGCTCCTGAAACTAGAAGTCGCATTTGATCAACTCGTCGATATCGCTCTTCGTCTTGAAGAGGCTGATAGAGAGAGTGATGTTGAAGTGGAAGGCGCTAAACCAAACTTCAACAACAAGAAGAGGCCAAACAAATTCAAGGGTCCTTATCCCAACAAAAAGGGTAAGCAGGCAACCCCTGTGGCAAAGTATCCTTCTCCTAGTGGTGCGAGTTGCTTCAACTGTGGGTCTGGGGATCATTATGCGAATAAGTGCTCTAAGCCCAAATCTTGTCGCTATTGTAAGAGCCCAGATCACTTTATACATCAATGCCTCAAACGTAAAAGCAGGAATGAGGGAAAGTTAAATGTGGCTCAAGCCCCTGGCAACACATCTCGTGGCCAAGGTATTTCTTTTTCCATTCTTGATGGTATTATTTTATTTCATGATCAACCTATTAGAGTTCTCTTTGATACGGGTGCATCCCATTCCTTTATATCAAAGGAACTGGTAGACACTTTTTCCTTAAGTGTTACTGCATTGATGACTTCTTTAAAAATTGCGAATCCTGTTGGTGGATCCGCAACTCTTAGTTTGCTTTGTAAAGATGTGGAGATTATTTTATGTGATTTTTCTTTCCTAGCCGATTTGCATGTCATGCGTTACTTAGGCTTTGGAATAATTTTGGGAATGGATTGGCTTAACCGTTATCAAGCCCATATCCTATGTCCTGAGCGGACTATTCATCTCCGACATCCACAATCTGTTAAACATATTTCTGTTAATCTTAAAGATTCAGAATCATGTTTGGTGGCATCTTTATATTCTTTAAATCCTCGTGATAACGATGATGATGATGAAGATGATATTATTTCTTGTATTCATGTTGTTCGTGAATTTTCCGACATATTCGAGCCCGTTTTAGGTTTACCACCTAAACGAGCAATTGAGTTCAGAATTAATCTTGTTTCTGGAGCTCAACCTATTACTCGTCCTCCTTATCGCATGTCCAATAAGGAAAATGAGGAGATGCGTAAACAATTATCTGAGTTGGAGACGAGGCAATTTATTCGCTCTAGTTCCTCGCCTTGGGGAGCTTCGGCTATTTTCGTAAAGAAATCCGATGGTACTCTGAGGCTCTGCGTTGATTATCGCAAGCTTAACGATCTTACTATTAAAAATAAATATCCTTTACCTCGGATTGATGATCTATTCGATCAGCTTAGTGGTGCTAAGGTCTTTTCACAATTGGACTTGGCTACCGGTTTCCATCAGCTTCGTATCGCTGAGGATAGCATTCCATTGACATCATTCCGTACTCGATATGGATCTTATGAATGGCTTGTTATGCCATTTGGGTTAACGAATGCTCCAGCTTATTTCGTTGACCTCATGAATCGAGTTTTCAAAGATTTCCTCGATCGGTTTGTTCTCATATTCATTGATGATATTCTTGTGTATTCAAAAACCGAGGAGGAACATGAGAAACATCTTCGGATTGTATTGGAAACACTTAGGAGTAATCAATTAAAGGCGAAATTTTCTAAATGCCACTTTTGGCAATCTCGTGTGAAGTTTCTCGGTCATATTATTTCCGAATCTGGGATATCTGTGGATCCTTCAAAGATTGAAGCGATTCAAGATTGGAAGAGACCGGAGAGTGTGACAGAGATTCGTAGTTTTCTCGGATTGGCGGGCTATTACCGTCGTTTTATTAAAGACTTTTCTAAGATTGCCGTGCCTCTTACTGGCTTGACTAAGAAGGGAGTTAAATACATTTGGTCGGACAAATGTGAAGCCTCTTTTCAGAAATTGAAAGAACTCCTTTCCGATGCTCCTATTCTTGTTATTCCCGAGGGGAATCAAGATTTTGTTGTTTATACCGATGCTAGTCACGTTGGTTTGGGTGCCGTTCTTATGCAAAAAGAACGTGTTGTTGCTTATGCTTCTAGGCAATTGAAGCCGGCCGAGACTAGATATGCCACACATGATCTAGAGCTCGCGGCTATTGTTTTCTCCCTTCGAATGTGGCGTCATTATCTATTGGGAGAGAAATTTATTCTTTACACGGATCATAAGTCTTTGAAATATTTATTTTCTCAAAAAGAACTTAATTTACGTCAACAGCGTTGGCTCGAGTTCCTTGCACCTTATGATCTTGATATTCTTTATACCCCCGGTAAGGGTAATCGTGTCGCCGATGCTCTTAGCCGTAAGCAACAAGCAGTTGTTTCTATGATGATATCCGAATGGAACGATCTCGAGATCTTATCCACTTGTGAGATTCGAGAGCGCGTATCCGATTTATGCTCATCGCTTGTTTTATGTAGCCTTGAGGCTCATCCTTCTCTTTTAGACCGCATTCTTGAAGCTCAAGGGCTAGATTCTGAATTGGCTCTTCTTGGCAAAAATGTTAAGGATAAAATTGATATTGAAGGTTTGAAAGACTATGATATTGATTCTCGTGGCGGCATTCGAAAATTTGGTAGACTTATCGTACCAAATATTGGAGATCTTCGTAAAGATATTTTATAAGATTCCCATTGTTCTAAATTCACCATTCATCCCGGTAGTAGTAAAATGTACGCTGATATGAAGCGACTTTATTATTGGGAGGGAATGAAATCTGATATTGCTAACTTTGTTAAGTGTTGCATGACTTGCCAACTTGTCAAGGCCGAACATCAAAGGCCTGGTGGGTTATTGCAACCTTTAGAAATTCCAATTTGGAAGTGGGATCAAATTTCCATGGACTTTATAGATGGCCTTCCCCGTTCTCGTTCGGGTCATGATAGCTTATGGGTGATTGTTGATAGACTTACTAAATCCGCCCATTTTATTCCGGTTCGGTCTAACCGAACCGTTCCTCTTTTGGCCAAACTATTTGTCAAGGAAATTGTAAAATTGCATGGAGTTCCTACTTCTATTGTTAGCGATCGTGATCCATTGTTTACTAGTGGATTTTGGAAGAGTCTTCAAAAAGCTTTAGGAACGAAGCTTAATTTTAGCACCGCTTATCACCCCCAGTCCGATGGACAAACCGAGCGTGTGAATCAAACTCTTGAAGATCTTCTTCGTGCTTGTGTGCTTGATTTTGGTGGAAGTTGGGAAGATCATATTTCACTTGTTGAATTTTCCTATAATAATAGCTTCCAATCTAGTATTGGTATGGCACCTTTCGAGGCACTCTACGGAAGGCCATGCCGATCTCCTTCTTGTTGGCTTGAGGCCGGTGAGAAGCTGGTTTTAGGTCCAGACTTTATTCGTGATTCCACGGAAAAGATTGAACTTATTCGACATAGGATGAAAGAAGCCCAGAGTAGACAAAAATCCTATGCCGATAATCGAAGAAGGAAATTAGAATTTTCTGTTGGGGATCCTGTTTTTATTCGTGTTTCACCTATGAAGGGTGTTGTACGTTTCAGTCGATCGGGGAAGTTAGCGCCTCGATATATTGGGCCATTTCCTATCACTGAACGTATTGGTTCCATGGCTTATCGCCTTGCATTGCCGGCTTAGTTTTCTGCTATACATGATGTATTTCACGTTTCTCAATTACGGAAATGCCTTCGGGATTCCGATTCTATTCTTGAGCCTGCTGTTGTGGAAGAAATTGAAGTTTCGCCGAATTTAACTTATGAGCAGCATCCTATTCGAATTATAGCTTCTGAGGTTAAACGACTTCGAAATAAAGATGTTCCACTTGTAAAGGTTCAATGGTCCTCAAATCCTAAGGATTGTTCTTGGGAATCCAGAGAATTCATCGAGCGTACACATCCGGACTTGCTTACTCCTGCCCTTTGGGGTGAACTTCTTATTTCAAATTTCTCTTGTGTTAATATGCTTTTATGGTTGTTACTTTTTATTTCCACCTTATATATATATATTGCGAGGACGCAATTTCTTTAAGGAGGGGAGTCTGTAACAACCCGCATATTTATCGAGTTTACATTTAAATATTTTTATTTAAATATTAAATCGTTAATCGGATTTTGGTCCAAAAAACTACTTTTTGCAAACGGTCAAATTAGGACTCGAGACCACTTCCATTGAGTTTGAAATGTCGTTTACAACTTTTTAAGTATAAACATCGATAGGTTTGGAGTTAGTGAAATTTCACTAACTTTTCCCGCTTTGGACTTTGGGTTAGTTTAGCCTATTAAGCCCAAGTTCCAACCCTCTTCTCCTCACTCTTCATAAATTTCCTAACTAACTCAAGCTTTAGCATTAATGGTGAAGAGAATGGGAAATTAAAACTCCAAGCTCAAATTCAATTGCAACTCCATCATTCAACTCCAAATTCAAGTAGAAGATATTGGATTCAAGCTTTGGATTGCTTCTCCTTGCTTTCAAGCTTCATCTTCATAAATTTTAGTGCAAAGGTGAGATTTTTATCTCACAATTCTAGCCTATAACTATATTGGACTGTTGGGAATGATTCCCTATCATTTTTGCATGCATGTTAGCATTTGGTTTGGATTGGATTGCCGAAAAACTCCAATTTTTAGCGTTTTGGTGAATTTTCTGCACTTAGGTCGTTCTGGCCATTTTTAGGTCGTTCGGAGTTAAGTCGTTCGTCCATGGGTCGTGAGTCGTTCACGAGTTAACTTTAGGTCGTTCTGGAAGAATTGGCACTTCGGAATTAGGTCGCTCACGAGTTAAGCCTTAAGTCGTAGGTCGCTCACGAGTTAGGCCTTAAGCCGTAGGTCGCTCGCGAGTTAAGCTTTAAGTCTTAGGTCGTTTCCGACCTACAATCTCTAGGCAAACGTTAAGTCGCTCGCCCTGGTTTATCTCGTAGGTCGTCTCCGACCTAAGCTCCTGATAAGTCGTTCGAGTTAGGTCGTTGGACCATTTACCTTAGGTCGCTCGTCCACTAGGTCGGCCTGGTTTATCTCGTAGGCCGTCTCCGACCTAAGCTCCAGATAAGTCGTTCGAGTTAGGTCATTGGACCATTTACCTTAGGTCGCTCGACTCTGTTAAGTCGTAGGTCGTTAGACCTTAGGTCGCTCGACTCTGTTAAGTCGTAGGTCGTTAGACCTTAGGTCGCTCGACTCTGTTAAGTCGTAGGTCGTTAGACCTTAGGTCGCTCGACTCTGTTAAGTCGTAGGTCGTTAGACCTTAGGTCGTTCGCATTCCTTAAGTCGCTCGACCCCTCCACACTAGGTCGCTCGGCTTGCTTGAGTCGTAGGTCGTTGGACCTTAAGTCGCTTGCCTCCCTTAACTCCAGTTAGGTCGCTCGGCCATTGTGTTAGGCCGCGTGAACCCTTAGGTCGTTAGACCTCACTTTGCTTTAGGTCGTAGGCCGCTTGTCTTCACTTAGGTCGTACCGTTTTGGACGGGGCGCTGCCCCGCACCCCGCCGGGGGCGCTGCCCTCTGGACCCCCGCGACCTGACCGGGCAGGTCGAACCCCGTAAGCGGTGGCGTTGCCCCCCGCACCCCCACCTTGGGGGGTTGCCACCCCCCCCCCCCCCCGGACCCCCCTCCGTAGGGGATCTTATCTGAAAAACATTGAGCTGATTTCCTTGGATTTTATTCACATCTCCGTATGCGATTTTTGTGACTGATTGTTTCTACAATTGCTTATGTGTTTTGTCACTTTATAATATAAAGGTTTCAATACTAGTAGTAAATATCAAAACTCTTTTAACAAACAATTTCAACTCTATTTTTAATAACAAAGCTCTTTTATTAAATCGTTTTCCAATCTATTAGTATATACAAGCCTTTACCTCACTCGGATGAGAAATCTAATTAAACGACTTAGTAAAACAAGTGGTATGAAACGCTTGCGTTCACTTCGTCGGTTAATTCTTGGACTTGTTCGATTGAACCTCTTGTGACAATTTTATTAGTGAAGATTTACAGTTTGTTCGTAAATATTTAAGTTAAGCGAGTGGTTATGGGACATGAAGCTAAACTTCTATATTTACTAGCTTAGTGTAATTGACACTTCTCGTTGATCTTGATGATCGCTTTATGAATTAGACTAGCAATTGCGCGATGTCTCTTTCATTGCAAGGTTAGACTAGACACCACTTGTGTGATTCCATTCACACATACCTTTCTGCTTTTTCGTTAGTCTTGACCTCATTCTGTGTGATTTCACTCACACATGTGGGGTAGCTCCCCATGGTCTTCGGACCGTCATGTGATAGGCCTCTTTCCCTTTTTATGATTTCTGGATTTCTCGTGTTGATTTCTGGAATTTATGTCATTGACTTGTTATGAGTACAAGTTTAGGGTATGATGCCCCCTTCGAATCTTTGAGAAGATTCTTGTGATATTGATTATCTCTTATTGATTGATCTTCTGTTGATCATTATTTACATACTTATAGCGGTATGTCGTTATGGATGTTTATGTTTATGCCATATCTTTTATGTTATATCATGTCATCTGATATTTATAGCTAGACTGATCCGTTTATTATTTTCTTAAATAATACTCGGATCAGACCGAGATGTTACAGGTGCTTCTGCTTGACTTCTTCCCAGGGATTCATCACTCTGACTTTTGGCTAACTGTTTAGATTAGCAGTTTTTGTTGTATACACTTGAGATATAGACTCATAGTTGTATTCTTTTGTATAGCACGTGTTGCTATTCTTTTGTATTATCGTGGATCTTATTGACCACTACTCTGATGTACACTTTCATGTGTTAGTTATATATTCATATCTTCTTCCACCTTTGTGATATGGATATCTGTGACTGATTTGTGATATGATTATTTCTATGTTTGTTTCCGAAGATTATTTATAGCCACCGTGTGATAAGCAATTACATGGATGGTCGCTCCTCAACAGCCTTATTCTCCGTGCTAGTTGACAGCACTTCTCCGGAGTGTTCTTGGCTAGCGTGGGTATAGAGGTGGGGCGTCACATGGGAATGGCTATTTGATTTCAACGTATGGACAACTGAATAGACAGAGAAAACCAAAAGACAAAATACGGGTACCGATACGGCAAACCTTATCACGGTTTTCGCCCGTACCAGACACCAAAACGCATAATTGAATATACCATAGAGATCACCATGTCTAGACGATCAAAACGATATACAAATATCAGTGGCATGACCGAACTATCAAAAGTCGATATTTGATACCGACAATGCTACTAAAACGCCGAAAATAAGATAAACGAAGCAATAGCAATTCAAATTTGAAGAAACAAAATATGATGTCTCACTCAAAAGATGATTTTCAAATTTATTGTGTGCAAATATTCAGGTTTAGAAAATATTTTATTATCATCAAATTTAACTGATCTAAATTGAAATAAAATTACACAAGAAAATAAACTTCCATATTATTAATTGAAAATTTACCATTTGCTATGTTTAAACAGACGTATTCTAAAGTTTTATTTCAAAATATTATTATTTAAAATTTCACAAATTCCAATTAAATATTTTATTAAAACCATTGAAATTTATGGGTCGTTACACTCTCCCATACTCAAAACTTTTCGTCCCCGAAAACGAATGAGGTTGTTGAATAAAACAACCAGAAAAGATCGATTGAAAAACAAAAATAAAGCAATTAATTTAAAACCATATAAATTTCAATGTGAGTTAATTAATATTCAATAATTTGGGTTTAAATTCAAAGTATTTCATTAAGTTGACTTAATTTCAATTTATTAATTCTTTCAAAATAAAATTTTATTTAATTTGTCTCATTTACTATCCAATCAACTTATTTTTCTATTTATCTCTATTAACATTTTTATGATTAAAATTTAAGTGTACAAATCTATTATAACCACTCAATTTTTATTTATAATTTCTTTTAGCATCAATTTCAAGTACATAGATAACTTTTAAATAATTTAGGTAAGTTATATTGGAACGCAATTGAGTATTATACAAGTAAAAATTTTCCTAATTCAATTATTTCAAGTTTAAATATTTATTCAAAAATTTAACTTTATAATTGAAATCACCTTTTAACCTAAATTTAAGAATTAATTTTCCAATTTCATTTTGAACAATTTAGAGATAAATGTATATATACACACACACACTATATATCAAATCAAATCTAAAATCATATACCTATATAAACAAAGTATTACTTTAGAAATTCAAATCAAATTATTTTCCAAAACAAAAGTGCAGCAAAGTTATAGAATGGCCCCTCCATTTCGAAACTCGAAAATGAATGTCGATGATGCAGCCATCATCACCGAAATTATTTTCCAACGACAAAAGAGGAGAGCACTGATTTAAACATTTAAAAATCCTTTGGAAATGATTCCTATTAGAAAATACTTTCAATAATATATATTTTAAAACTTTAAAACTAGAGTTTGATATCACCGGAAATTAAATTCTCAAATTTCTGATTTAATTTCATTTCAATTCCAGATCAATTTATAAACCATGTTTATAAATTCATTTATAGAACAATAAATGATAATAGAATATTATCATTTCAAACAACTAATTTAATTAACTTATTAAATTTTAGAAAATTTATACATATAAAATATAATCATACAAAATTTATTTCATTTACCAAATTTGAAAATAATATTGTGTCATTTTGCTCTATTCAAGTATTTTGGAAGTCCTATCGATATCACTGATCAGACAATCGATCGAAACCCCAAATCAACATCAACAGCTCAAACAACACGATATATAAAACATTATTATATTAATGCAAATACATTCCCTCACTCGATTATTCAAGGATGGATTTCAAAACAAAGATAGGGTTCAAATACTAATCAAAGAAAATTCTGACCAGAAGATAGGTTGAAATGAAGATAAGATGATTAGTACAAAAGAGAAAGATGGATAGACTTATATAAATCACGGGCGACCTTAACCGGGTCAATTGTGACTTCAAGAATAAGATCGATGTAGAATTCTGAGGAAAATCGATATTCGATCACAAGAGATAAAATTCGGGTATAACAAAAGATAGCAGCATCTAAACCGACGATATAGAAGTCTTTGCTGAATCAATGCCTATTTTAAAGGAGTTTCACCACTTTACAATCATTCAGTGGAGCTATGGGATACTCCAGAATCAAGAAAATACGAATAGTGAGAGGCAAGAATGGATTTTGGAACCGAGGGGGAACGTTCCAAAATTCAAAGGAAACCGATTCAAAAGGAAGGAATCCAAGCTCGAATGAAAGTGATTCTGTAATAAATTAACAATATATGCTAAGTTCGCCTAAAACCAAAGCTCTGATACCAACTGTAACATCCTGATATTTTCAACCATTCGCATCCACACATGCCGGATTTGAATTGCTCATAATACCATATTGTTAATTTATATTTGGCAAAACTTAGCATATAAAATAAATAAATAAATCACAGAATCACAAACACAGAGTAATATACAATATGCAGTGGAAACAAAATGAATAGTAGTTCATGAAGCTACTATATATATATATATATCAGAGTTGAATAAGATGCAATAGAAGTTTCAAATACAAGATCAGAATACATCAGCTGGTATAAATTAAATAACTACAAGCTGAAAAGATGTAGATGGATCTCCAAATGAAGCTCAACCTCCAAAGGTGAGTCTCAAAAGTTGTATCACTCAGTCTGAACCGAGCGTAAAGCAAAACACAAAACACTCGAGTCATGATTAACATTCTTATATCAATAAATCCAACTCAAGTGAAATAACAACTGAAATACAAGCAACTCAAAGGATGTTTGGGATAACCATCCTCTAAGGATTCGTTAAACTATCTACTATGTAGTAATATACGCTATTATAATAATGTCTAAAGTAAGGTAAACTATTAAAATAGTGTTAAAATTGACCCATATCCCCTTAACACATTTTTTAGTGCCAATAGTCTATACAGTACCGTAATAACTCCAGATTAGGAGGCTACCAGAGGATACTCCATAGGTACGACACAAACCAAACTCGTATATGATGCGCTAGGGTAGGTGACACAACACAACTAGGCAATGGCAGGGTAGATATACCAATTACACTTCCGGGATGGTGGTAATGCATAGCAGCCACTACCGCCCACCTGGGAACACACTCCCAAAATAAAAAAATCAAGTGTGGAAACCAAATAAATCACAAAGTCAAACTATAGTATCAAAGGAATGTGTTCGATCGGAGGAGCTACCTCACTTGGCCCGTTAATTGCTCCTGTTTTAGCTACCTTATGCCGACTCACGGGAGTCGGGTCCATGTATATACCACATATAGGACGTCACCACCATTCTACTTCATTCTGGAATCTCCACCGTAAACATAGTTGTTAAAGTGGTTTTCGAAGTTGGCAAAGAGCATGACAATTTCCGATCCTGGTCTCTTTAACAACCAAACGTTGTTATAACACCACGGTCATTTCAAAATAGTTTATACTTCAAAACCAAAATATCATATCCATTTCAAAACCATATCAATACGATATCATTTCCATTTTAAGACCATATCAAACAATATCACTTTTCACTTCAAACGTATCTATTTCCAAAACCATAATACTTTCAAAGTTATAACACATTCGAAACGTTTGAAATTATAACAATTTCAAAACATAATACTTTGAAATTCATAACTTTGAAAACATAACTTCCACCACTTAAATAGTTTAGATATTAAAATAGTATATATAATAGAATAGTTTATAAAGTAAAATAGTTTATATAAAAGAGTTATAAGTCAAAATAGTTTTTATATTAAAATAATTAGTATATTAAAATAGTTTATAATAAAATAGTTTATATTATAAATAATTTATATTAAAATAGTTTATATTAAAATAATTTATAAAGTAAAATATAAAATAGTTTTTAATATAATTTAAAAATACTGTATATAATACAATAGCTTCCTCAAATTTCACAAATCGATTTTCAAATCAACTTGAATTTCAAAATTCAATTTTTATTCAATCTCATGTCATCAAATTTAACTCAATCAGTTTCTAAATAAACCATTTCAAATTATATTGTTTCCAAATACAGATTCAAACCTCAAATAAGCAATTTCAATTTAAATTATTTTTAAAAGCTTTAAATATTCAACATCTTCAAAACTAAATTTGATAATTCCATATATATATATATATATATCAAATTCACCTTACTATTAATTAGTTTTGAAATGTTTACTTAATCATTTCAATAACATCTAAATACAACTTCTATTTACAAATTTAAATAAACAAAATATCCCATTTCAATTTATGTACATTTGAAATATTCATTTAAGTCACTTTTAGTCAAATTCAAGTTATAAAACCATATCTTTAAAATCTCAAATTTAATAAATTTTAAATCAAACTTATTTAAGTATACTTCTTAAATAAACTTAATTTCAAACCAATTTCCAACCTGTATTTATTTAAATCATTATAACTCTATATTTAAAAATATAAATTTTTAATAAATACTTAAACAATATTAAACATTAATCTATGCATATATTTTAAAAATATAAAATTTATAAATAAATTATCAAAATTTAAAATTAACTTATAACTATATAATTTTCAAAACATATAATTTTAGAAAATCTAAATTTTTAACTTTATAAAATACATTATATATAATATCTTAAAAATCAATATTTAATAAACCATATACTTCTTTCCAAAACCATAGAAATCATTTTTCAAAATATTTATATATAGACCAAAAGTATCTGCATATAATGTTCTATTTATGGTCAAGTGGTACAGATATTTATCATTTCAATCCGCAATTTAAATATATTTGGTATATGTCATTTCAACCCGCAGTCCTAAATTCAATTCAATGAAAATCGCTTCGGTTTATCATTTCAATGCATAATGTTTTTCTCATATTCTACAGATCGTTTGGGTATGTATCATTTCAACCCAGAGTGAATTCAATACTAACAGGGAACTTGCAGAGTGATAACAGATATGATAATAGCATAACAGACATATATCATCAATATAAATAACAAATAATGGTGTCTGATGTCACAGGTGAACGGATACAGATAATAGCATACACATAGCAATGTAAATAACTAACAGCAGCATATTTCAGTTGTTGTTTCAACTGAAATCAAATTTAATAAATATAAGAACGTTAATCGTGAGTGATTACTCACCTTTCATGGTTAGAGACGAATGAGAATGAAATGAGTTAGGAATCCAAGCACGCATTTCCAAGCAAAGCAAGATTGGCATGAATTCAACGATCAAAGCTGATAATAGGAATAGATGGAAATGATCAATCAGTTTGATAGGAAAAACAATTATATATTAGAAATCATTGTTTTAATTAAGCACATATATTAAGATCAACATATATTTTTACTTATATATATATATATATATATTTGTTTTAACTTCAATCAAAATCAAAATCCATATATACCTAAAAATAAAATTCACCTATATATTGAAACCAGAATATACTTACACAAATTTGTATATATATATATATATATATATATATATATACAAGTAACCTTATATACTAACTATATAACTTTCATATTATAAACAACTTATATTTTGAAATCAATATAAATTTACTTTATTATAGTTATCAAAACATATCAAAACATAACACGTTATTAAACCAAATATATATATATATATATATATATATATATATATGTTAAACATGTACATCCTTTACTGTAAAATAAAATCTATATATAACATATAACAAATATGTAGACAATTATAAATAAGCTATTCCAAGAATCATATACGTATTACATACACACTCAATAAAATATACATATATATTTTGACAGTTTTATAACTCATATAGCAAAATGTTATAATCTTTATATATATATATATATATATATATCTGTATAAAACTTATATATATACTTATTTACATGCAACACACACGCACACACACACACACATATATATAACATATGCGGAAGAAACTCTATAATATATATATACATATTATCATAACTTTAAAGCACAAATAAACTTTACACCCAAACTCACCCTATATATAATTATATATACAATAGAAAAATCAATATATCAATACTTATGTATATATAAAATAAACAATACAAAATAGAATTTAAAAAAATGTTTATATATACATACTTTGAAATCAAATAAGCACTTGTATAAACCATTATAACTTTTTTATACTTATAATATAGAAACTGTATAAACTAAAATCGATGGCTTGATATGTATATATACTCAACTACGTAATATAATATATAGTACCTTACTGATATATATATACTCATAAAAAAACAAAATACTGATACCTATTATATTCAAATATCTAAACGTATGAAGCCTAATACATACAAACATATATAAAATACGTATAAATATAATATTATAAGCTTTAAAAATAAAAAAATGCAGATACGTATAAACAAAATACAATATATACGTGTGACTTATGCTTCCAGTACATATATATGCAATATATATATATATATATATATATATATATATATATCATAGATAAGCTTCTCCACCAAATATATATAGCATATAACAACAAATATAACAGCATTTATATTATAATATACTATAAGCTTATATATAATATATATATATATATATATACTTATGCAAAAGAGGGAGTACATAGTCTAGGTGGCAGCGGAGGAGTACGAAAGGGAGGAAGGTCAGGCGATATGTGTTAGCATGGGAGGGAAAGCTGCTGCAAGGGACGGCTCAGCTAGGAAGAGTGACGAGGAGCTTTCGGTCAGGGTGGTTGCATGTTGGCTGCACTCACATGCTGGTCGACTTGCCTGAAGTGATGGGAAGTGGGAGAGGCTGGGTAGAAAAGGAGGAGCTCGGGTTGGATGCTAGTGGTCGGTAGAGGGAGAAAATGAGGAGAATGGGTAAGGTGGAGAAGGGAGAAAAAAATGGATGTTGTTGAGGCCGAAGGTGTGAAGAATTAGAGAAAATAAGGTAGAAAAGAGAGAACCTACCATGTAAAAAAAAAATTTTGCAGAAGAAAGAATGTGAGGAGGAAGAAAGAAAGGATAATTCAGGAGACTAGAATATGAACGTGATGTACAAACAAATTAATATACTTAAATGGAATAATAAAGGTCATGCACAAGAATTCTAAAGGTTGTAAATAGGAATGGCTATTTGATTTCAACGTATGGACAACTGAATAGACAGAGAAAATTAAATGACAAAGTACGAGTACCGATATGGCGAACCTTATCATGGTTTTCGCCGCGTACAAGACACCAAAACGCACAATTGAATATACCATAGAGATCAACACGACAAGATGATGAAAAGGTATACAAATATCAGTGGTATGACTGAACTATCAAAAATCGATATTCGATACTAAAAATGCTGCTAAAACACTGGAAATAAGATAAACGAAGCAATAGCAGTTCAAATTTGAAGAAATGAAATATGACGTCTCACTCAAAAGATGATTTACAAATTTATTGTTTAAAAATATTCAGGTTTGGAAAATATTTTATTATCATCAAATTTAACTGATCTAAATTGAAATAAAATTGCACAAGAAAATAAATTACCATCTTATGAATTGAAAATTTACCATATGCTATGTTTTAATAGACGTATTCCAAATATTAAAGTTTATTTAAAAATATTACTATTTAAAATTTCACAAATTCCAATTAAATCTATTATTGAAACCATTGAAATTTACGGGTCATTACACACACCATGTCTTCTAAAATGCACCATTATTATTAGTTTCTAAAATTAGAGTCAAACGTTCATCTATGCTTACAAACTAATCTCATATGTTGAAAAAAGTGGGTTGTTTGGGTGAATAAATAAAATAATTATCCTCTTATGTCTAAATATATCTCACAATAAACAAAAATATATTACTTCATCATATGTGTTAAATACAAGTTCAGCTACACTCTTGACAGATAATGTAGCGTAGGCAATTCATAGAGATCAGATCACAGGTTGAGAGTGCTACATTGCTAACCCCAAAGAGTTGAAGTGACGAGAAAAAGGGAAAGAATGCATATATGACACTCCATATCAAATCCTTAGGAGCATTGAAACTATCGTCCAAACCTTGGTTTAGGTCTTAAAAAAATTCAATATATCTATAGACCCACGAAAGGAGCTAGGCAGATGAGGGCGGTGCCGGTGGAGATGATGACTGCTGTCTCGATAGATGATAACGATTCAATGAAGGTTCTCAAAATCGTATCTTACCTCAGCTTGAAGATGAGAAAGGAGCTGATAGGGTTTCTCTACGTAAACATGGACGTGTTTGCTTGGACACATTCTGATATGTGTGGGATATTGCCTGATGTCATATATCACACATTGAATATGAACCAGAGTTACCCGCTTGTGAAGCAAAAATGACGCAGTCTGGAATCAAAGCGGTCTGCTGCGTTGAAAGGAGAAATGTGTAACATGAAGAGAACGGCTTGGTCCATGATGCATATTACCTAAATTAGGTACAAATTCTATGCTAGTAAAAAAGGAAAATGGGAAATGGTGGACATGCGTTGACTATTCCAACTTTAATAAGGCATACATAAAAGACTGCTTCCCCTTGCCACGAATCGACCGACAAGTGGATGGAACAGTCGGACATGAACTGCTATCTTTCATGGATGCGTACTTTGGCTACCATCATATTGTAGTGTACATCACAACCAAGATCCTAGTTTCGTTACATATTTAGGGCTTTATTGCTATAAACTCGCATAACTTGGTCTGAAGAATGCTAGAGCTATATACCAATGTTAGGTCAACAAGATATTTAAAGTATAGATTGGACAAATGATGGAAGTCTATGTAGATGTACTTGTGAAGTCACATCAATCGACTGATCACATTGGTGACCTTTTAGAGATGTTTGATGTGCTTTAGAAGTATGAAATGAAGTTGAACACATTGAAATGTTCTTTCAGAGTCCTGTTTGGCAAGTGGGTTTCTTTGTAAACTCAAGGGACATTGAAGCTAATCCAGAATAAATCGAATCATTAAAGCTGTTTATTATCTTGAAGAATAGGAGAGAAATAAAGAGCTTGAATGGTAAAGTCGTTGCATTGAGTCACTTCATCTAAAAGGAAACCAATAAGTGTATACCATTCTTTGATGCCCTTAAAAAAGAGGAAAGTCCTAATGGACGAATGAAGCTGCCTTTTAGAATCTATTAGAGCATTTGAAGAAACCATCGATTTTGACGAAGCCTTTGGAAGGAGGGGATCTCAATATCAACCTAGCAATGTCAACTCGTGTATTGAGTGCAACATTAGTACGAAAGGAGTGTAAACTCCAAAGGGCAATCTATAATATCAACAATCGATTTACCGAATCAAAGAAATGGTATCCAAAACTAGAGAAGTTGACATATTACGTGTTAATAACATTGAGAAAGATAAGGCCATACTTCCAAGCTTATCTGATAAAGGTGTTAACGGATCAACCATAAAGATAGGTATTACATAATCCCAAGACTTCAAAAAGGTTGATAAAGTGGAGCATCGAGGAGTCAGTATGACATTACTTAACATCCTAGAAAGGCAATTTGAAGATAGGCATTGGCTGATTTCATTGCTAAATTCACCATCTGGGATGGCGAAGTGGAATAAGAATTTGTCGAGCTTTCCCAATGGAAATTTTATAAGGATAGAGCATCCAATAACCATGATTATGGGACTGGGGTGCTTTCATAACCCTGGAATGTTGGAGGGTCTATTATGCCTTGAAGATTGAGTTCCATGCGATGAATAACAAAGTAGAGTGTGAAGCGCTAATTGCCGGACTTAAGATAGCGAAGGAGTTGGTAGTGAAGACATTGTATATAGTTAGCGACTCCTAATTGGTAATTTGTTACCTAAAGCAAGAGGTTTAGGCTAAGTGAAAATGATTGACCTCATACCTATTGAAAGTTTTTGAGCTACTAGATGACATTGAGCAGTAAACGATAATGCACATCCCAAGAGAGTAAAATATAAAAAATAATTCATTAGCCAAATTGGCAAGCTATGGATATGCATAGCCATTGGGAATCGTGCTAGTGAAGGTTTTGATGACTCCAAGCATTGACGAGATGGACAAAGGTTGGATCTTGGAGGTCAAAGGGGTATAAGTGACTCCAATTAAAGATTACATGCTAAAGAGGACTCTCCTGTATGTCAAAATTAAGGATGGAAACTCCTGCATAGAGTACCTCAGTTCATTATGCAAAAGGAAGTGATATATATATATATATATATATATATAAAGGATTCTCTATCCCTTTCCTATGGTGTATCGACAAAGATGAGGCTAAGAACATCCTTGTGGATGTACATGAAGGAAGTTGTGATGATCACTTGGGGCAGCCTCTGGCTAAGAAGATTCATTGCTATGGATATTTTTGGCCAATTGTCGATCGGGATGCAACCTAATATTCAGAAAAATAAAAACAATTGCCAGAGGTTTACGGAGATTCCAAGTGTCCCATCCAAGGAGCTTATGCATATAGTTAGCACATAGGAATTTGTGGTTTATGGAGTTGATATTGCCGAAATGCTACTGATGTCCCGAGGAGGTGCGTAGTATGCAATAGTGGTTGTGGGTTACTTCACAAAATGGGCTGAAGCAAAACTTCTTACAACGACCACTTCGACAAAAGTGGTTAACTTTGTGGTGAAAAACATTTTATGTAGGTTTGGAGTTCCACAAAAGATCACCTGTGGTAATAGAACTTAATTTGAGAGTTGGAGTCCTATGAATTTTTGGGCTCCATATTGGATTGAGAAGAGCTTTACAATGTTAGCACATCCACAAGAAAATGGACAGGTAGAGGTGGTGAATAAGATCATCAAATCTATTTTAAAAAGTGATTAAAAAGTCATCAAATCCGCAAGTAGGGTATGTGAGTTACCACTGGCATTATAGGCTTACTGAAAACCTAGAAGTCTACAACTGGTCATACTCCATTTGCAATAGCCTACGGAAATAAGGCCATCATTTCGATCGAAGCTGAAGTCCCTTCTCACAAATAAATGCACTTTGACTCTAAGGTGAATGAGGAGATGTTTCAGTCATCCCTCGACTCGGTGGAAGAGATATTAGAATGGGCTAATCTAAGGGTAGCTACTCACTATTAAAGAGAAGCGAGATAGTTAAACGCCAAGGTAAGAAAGTGTACCATTAAAAAAGCAATCTTATTTTGAATGAGTTTTTCCGAGTACGGGGGTAGTTAGTCTGAATTAGGAAGAACCTTATGAAATCGGATAGAATCTTAGAGATGAAACTTTAGAGCTATCTATAGTGAGCATCTTCACCACTATTTTACATGAATTCTTTCTGTAAATAAGGCATCATATTCATCAAGATTCGACGTGGTTCTGCCAGCTTGAGCCCAGATCCTTATCATCTTTTGATCAACTATTTTAAAAAAATTTGGAATAATTTAGAATGCATTCTATATAGCTGTAGGATGCGATGTTCTTGGCTAATTTGCAACAATGGTCTTGTGAGATCTTGAAAAGTTTCCTGAAAAGGTCAACGGCATGACGAAGGTCATAAACCTAAGACAAGAGATTGTGTTAATGACTTTGGTGGGAGGTATCTGTAGACAAACTAACTTTAGGAAGTGGCTTCAGATGAAGAAGATGGCTACATTGAAATTTTTCTACCAAAAGGAAAACTAATATATACGCTTGGAAAAGGCGGAGATGAATGGAAGAATTAGCATCGGAGGTCGCGTTGGACCAAGTAGCATGATGTAGAGTAATGTAGATTTCAAGAAGGATGGTGATAGCAACGACAATAATAATAGAAATAAGTGAAAGAACTTCAATAATGTTAGTGGAAAATGCATGATACCAAGAAACGTTTGAGACTCAATTTCCTAGGGAACTACATGGAATTGAATGATTCCATTAAGAATGTTTACCTTACTACTTAAGGCATTGAGAAAATCCACCCTCAAGGAGACCACTGATTAGGAGAGACATTATAGCAAGTATTGTCACTTCCATGAGACTCACGGGAATAATATGAATTAATGCTAACACCTTGTACTATAATTGAAGATTTAATTAGCAAAAATATATTTCAATAGTATGTCAAGAACCTGTAGGAAGGGAGGCAAGGAAATGATCAACCTCAAAAGGCAAACTCAAGGGAATCAAGTTGGATCTAGTGGAGAACAATCGAGACAACCAGTTAGATGTATTATGCTTATAGATGGGAGCATAGTTTAACAATGTTTGATTACTACATGCCTATTCTATTGTACTCTATTAACATTGACTCGATTCTCTAAACATGTGATAAGTTTCAAAATAAGTTTCGAAAATAGCAATTTATATTCTTGCCAGCATATAAGCAGATATTGCACTATACACACATGCAATTGTGGAGGAGAGAGTAGAAATAAATTTTGTCCTTAAAATCCATATACTAATTAATTTATATAAAAATTCCAGACGAACAATTGAGTATATCCCACATTCAAATAATGCATCGGAACTGAAGTAAATAGTAAATAACATCTCATTTGAAGATATCATTATAGATTACATCTCTCACCTTACTCCTTCGGCCTGACTTCAATTCAATAAACCATTAATCCTCTTTCCATTTATCAGTCTCCGGTAGACGCAAGTGAATATCGCCATCATCCCCATTGTTGTTATAGAAATAAACCATCTCAATTTCTAACCATCCATATTTCTAGTACTGGGAACTCTAATTCCTTTCAAATATTATGAAAACTTCTAACGTTTTCAATTCGGCATCTTTTTTTCTTCTCTATAAGGCTATGATTTTTCGTTCATGGACGTTGATAAGATCCTTCCATTTAGCAGCACCTTCGGATGGCATGGCCTTGACATTAATGGCGAGGTTCAAATGAGGAAAGGCTTACGGTGGATACTAGGCACCCAGAGACGAGGAAGGGCGTAGCAAGCCGAACTTTGTATTCTCACCAGGTTCACATGGGTTGAGTCGAATTTCATGTTTTCGTCCAATCACAACGGTCTCTTCCTTATTATTGCTTCTTAAGGATAATTAAGTCCTTAGCTTTTTGCAAAAAAATGGACAAACACCTCCGAGTCGTATGAATTAGTTGATCTTTTGTTATTTCTAGTGATTTGGGTGATTTACACAAATATATAAAAAGTAGGGACTAAACTGTAAAAGACACACAGATTTATATTGGTTCGGCCAGAACGTGCCTACGTCCACTTTATACGTTATTCTCTTTTTCCCTTCAGATTACAAGTACAAAGCTTTGATTACAAGTAATTGAAAGTTGTTTGAAAGTTCTATCCGCGCTTGAGCTCTCAAACTTGTCTGCCATTGTTGTACTCCTGCCCCTCTATTTATAGAGTGAGGTTGGGGGCAAGGGTCTTGGATGTATATAGCTGCTGGTGGGCCTCGGCTGGAGCGATCTGGCCTGGCAGTTTGGTCCGATATGCCTTGGTTCGGCCATGCTTGGAGAAGGTTGGTTCGGCAGGCGTTGGTTCGGTCATTCCAGGAGAAGCTTGGTTCAGCAGGGGTTGGCTCGGTCATTCCAGGAGAAGCTTGGTTCGACAGGGGTTGGCTCGGTCATTCCAAGAGAGGGTTGGATCGGTGGTAGGAGCGTGGAGCTGGTCCGGAGGTAGGTGATATGGAGCTGGACCCGTGTTGGTTCGGCTGTGCTATGGACCGGTGTTGGTGGAGGTGAGGGCTTGGTTCGGTAGTAGGTTGGTTTACTCGATGGATTTGGTTCGGTGAAGGGTGGTAACATATGGGTGGAAATACACCCAACATTTGCCCCCCAAAGTGGGGCATATGTTCGTATATGTCGTGCTTTGTTCATTTGGACAACCACATCCGGTCTGAGAACCGAACCGGTTGGTCCGGCTATCCAACTTTCCTCTATAAGTAGGAGCCCCAGGCCTTCGTTATTTCTCACCGAAAGAAACAGCTGAATCAAACTCTGAATTACTGAACTAAGTGGATTGCCGAATCAGCTATTGTACCGGGCCAATCTTAACTGCCGGATCAGGTAAACTTCCTTCGATTGAATTCGAAAACTTTCAATACCGAATAGATCTTGAGAACCGTCAACACCAAATGAACACAAAGACCACTAATACCGAATGAACTTGAAAGTATAAGGCCGAATGAACTCATGAACCATCAATTCCGAATGAATTTGAAAGTATAAGGCCGAATGATATATTGCCTCTCTTTATCGAATGAATTCGGGGGTGTTTAAATGCCGAATGACCTTTTGTGTTTCGAATTATGAGTGAAATTCCAGACTACGCTGTTTGTATGTTTTAACGATATACTTTTCTTGTGTTGCAGGAAAATGTCTCAAAGAGTGGAAACCCGATCAGAAAAGAAAAAATCTTCGGACATAAGTGAGTCTTCCGCCGTGCCCCCAGTTCGGGCCGAACGTCATGGGCCTGCTCCGCGATCGCTAGTAGATGGGTATGGCCCCCAGGAACTCTTGAATTCCCCACCCGATTGTTTTTCTAGCTCCCTCAAAGAGGAGCAGCTGGATGTTATATCCCGTTCCTTTGGGATCGATAGAGCGCGCATGCTATTGCCGGGGGAAGGAGTGATGCCGTATGACCCCCCTGAAGGCTACTTTGCTTACAGCAGATATCATTGTATGTGTGGTGCTATCTCGCCTCTCAACGCCTGGATAGTTAGCTTCATCACATATCTGAAGGTGGCTCCATTCCAGCTTCAGCCTAACTCCTACGCGATTTTGGTGAGTCTTTTCATCATCTTTCAGAGGAGATACGGGCTTCCTCCTTCCAACCGGGAGATCCGGTATCTGTATAATCTGAGGGGCTACAAGAAGGGGTCTCCATATATCAGCTTGGAATCGGCCGTATCCTTCAAGCCCGTCCTGGACTTGTATTCGAAGTACAGCATGTTTAAGAAGGAATGGTTTTTCGTCAGGGATGACTCCGTTTCTATCTGTCGCTTCACCTCCGGATGTAAGTCAAGGCTTTATTTATAATTTCCATTCTAGTTGCAATGCTTCTACTTATGTGTTTTTATTTCTTGCTAGCGACAGGTGGTTTTGCGGTCGTGGAGAATGATCGCCTGGTTCAGACGGCAGCGGAAATAGAAGCTATTTCGGAAAGAGATAGGTCGGCTGCTTACTTGATCAGGAACGCTACACTTTTGGGGCTCAACCTGATCCTGCCACATCAGTCCGTGGTCAACCAGAGGGATACGGCGGAAGAGAGGGCCGCTCAAGCTAAAGGAGGGGCCACGACAAAGAGTGGCAAGACGAAGCCTTTCACAAAACCTCCAGTTGTCGGAGGCAAGAAGCTCAAGAAGTCCAACGGCCCTTCCCCTAGCACGTGCCCAATTACTCCGGCGGAGGAAGACGTGGAGGAGGATAGAGGTGAGGGCGAAGGAGGCGATGTAGGAGGAGAGGCGGAGAGTGGAGATGACAGAGAAGGTGATGGTGGTGGTGATGGCGTCGGGGCTTTGCCTCCTGGGCAAGCAGGCGAGATTCAAGAGTGGACGGATGATACATTCCGCCAAGCTTTCGAGGGGTTGGGGGAAGGGCCGGCCTCGGCGGAGGAATCGAAGAAGTCTGATAAGGACGGGACGGGTGCCAGTCTATCTTCTGAGGGTATTTCAGCCAAGGCAACTCCAGCGATTCAAGGTGAATTCTTAACTTCTGTAGACTCCCTTTATGATAATGACTTAGTAATATTTTATGGCCAACTCCCGTCCTGGAATGAGATTCAGGACTTATTGCAGTATCCCACTCCCCCTCAGGGTTTGTAAAATAAGCGCGTTTTCCTACTCCTTTTAACTTAACATATTTCCTGGATTATAGTGTCATGCATGCTTGTAACACTTGGTTTTTATTCCAGGAACGGGTAAGGTGGCCAAGACATCAGATATTCGGCACCGCCTTGAACAGTATAAGCTACTCAAAGCTTCTGCCAAACCAAAGCCGTCAACTAGCCGTCCCGGAGATGTGGTTAGCTATCGCCCTCTTCTCGGAGTTATTGAAGAAGATATGCAAAAGAGGAAGAGGGGCCGTTCTTTGTTTGAACCTTCACCTGGCCCTCAACCTCCAGTCCAGCCTATCCATGACATTACTGAAGAAGATACTGAGTTTATGCCTTCTCCACATCCGTCCGAAAATTCAACTGTCACCCTGATAGACCATCCTGGTTTGGTTCGCAACCCATTAGCCGGCCACCCGGATCTAGACCCGAGTTTTCAGGACATCTCTTTTGACGAGGCCACGGGTGAACATCTTCTTCCCCGCAATCCCATGGTACGGGTGCTTGATGAGGCTAAGTCCTTAGACCTCGATTTGCTTACTACTCGGATTGTGACCATGGGGAATGAGGCTAAGGCAAACATTGATCGGGTGGCTGAAGAGACTAAGAGGCTAATAGAGCATCACGCTCGACTGGCCAAGGCTGGGGAGGAAATCGGAAGTGCTAACATTCGGTTGCGGCTAAAGGTTGCTGATCAGGCCAAACAGCTTGCCGATCAGGCTATCCAGATATTCCAGCATGAGGCGGCCTCCAGACGACTAAAGAAAACCATGGAAGAGGCTAGCAAGGCTGAGTTGCGAAAAATGGAGGCTGCTTGCAAAGAACGAATTGACATGGCCATCACAACGGTGGATGAGGTTCGGAGCGCGGATCTTGAGCAGGTAGAGGAGTTATCTGGGAGGCTTGAGGCCGCAGAGCTTGCTCAGGCCAAGCTGAAGGAGGAGATGGAAGTGATGCGGAAATCCCTTCAGGCTGACTGCTCGAGATACCGATTGGAGAGAGATGCTGCCGTCGCACGGTTGTCGGCTTCTGAGGCCCGGATGAAAGAGTTTGAGGAGAATGAGGGGATGATGGATGAGATGCTCCAGTACATGTATTTCCGAACTTGGAGGCAGGGCAACCTGTCCTGGATGGACGACTATCCCCGGGTCATGGCTAGAATATATCTTCGGGCTTTGGAGGAGGCTAAGGCCGATGCGGATAAGGAAGGTGGTGCGGCTTTCAGGATGGATGTGGTTACGGCCCAATTTACTAAGGAAGAGAAGGTGGCAGTTAAGGAGGGCATGCGACTGCTTGCTGCGGATGAGGTAGGCGTGCAGCTAGATGACGATGATCAGGGAGCAGACACTAGTAAGTCTTCCTTTTTAGTCTTTTCGTGATTTGATTGCTTATCTTTCGTGACTATTGATGGATTCTCTTCTGAATTGGGCAGGCGGGACCTCTGGAGTACATGCGGGGAGTTCTGACCCTGCAGTTAAGTAGATCCGGATGGCGGGCAGGATAGAGGCGGAGCCCCGATGTAGTTGACTTTTTTATTTGGTCTGTTTGACATTCCTGTATATACTAGTCCAAAACATTATTGTATTTCTAGGTTGTAATTATATCATTGCAACGAACGTCTTTATGTAACTTTATAACATAAGAAAATTCTGTTATGTTCGAATGTGGTTGTTATTTTGATATGTTGCATAGGAAATACAGCTGTGTGTTTGTGCATGTGATTTAATCGTATTTGATGCTTAGTTTCTGCTCAAAATATTGTTTCATGTCTTGCAGTGCCAATATGATGTGTGAATAAATTAAAGCTACATATTTGTATACAAGAGAAGATAGTACCGCACTTGTGTTTTAGTTGTAGAGGGTTGCTTTGAATGTCTTGCGTGACTGAGTATGGAATGTAGCTAAGTGTTCCGTCATCCGGATGTGAGTTCATATCTCCACAAGCGAGAGTTCCCCTATTTTGTGACCCGTACTTTAGGGATTGTTATATAAGATAGGAGAAAAGTTTTTGAATGAAATGGAAATATGAGAAACAGTAAAACTTCCAATCACGGAAGGCCGTCGATATGCTTAAATTCATGGCGAACGGGTTTTGTAGTCACTTTCCCTAGCTGTGGGTCTTGGAGACATTTGTCGCCCATCTTACGCCTCCGCGAGGAGTTTATCTTTTTTACCACAGCCGCACTTAAGACATATCGGAGCCGAGATCGCACACAGTAACTACCCGAGCCATTATGGCCCGTAATCATGGGTATTATTCGATTTACTGTGGCCTGCTAGCGTGGGTGCCGATCGTCAACCGTGAACTACCCCTGGCTGGCCATACCTTATGTTGGGGCTTAAAGTAGATTCACAGTTGCCGGCGAGCCGAACACCGTAATGAGCTGCCATCGGCTATAGTCGGCCTTCTTGATGGCTTATAATCGGCTCATTACAGTTGGCTTTGAGGGCAGTCGCGAGCAATGAGTTAACCCGCAGCAGTGGGATGCTGGAGCAAAAGTGTCTCATTGGCGAGTGCATAGATTCGCATAGTACCTGTTGGGTCTTGCCCAGGTGAAGTTGTGCCGTGAAATGTCCAGAATGGAAATGTCGCTATACATGATTTTGTTCAACAGAAAAGGATAAAGCTTAACAAGCAGCCAAGATATAAAGGAACAAGTTAAAAAGAGACAAGATTTTTAAAGTGGTTCGGCACGAAAATGCCTACGTCCACTGATTCTCTTTGTTAATTCACTTCATATGGGCAGTACAAGTTAAGAAAAGTATCGACAGAGGTGTTGGATGTTCCATGCCCTCTGGAACACCTCTCTGTCCACTGTTGACAAAATATATGCTCCGTTGTGGAGATCTTTATGAATTACATAGGGTCCCTCCCAGATTGGATCTAGCGCTCCGGGGCGCGGGAAGATCCGTTTGAGGACAAGATCTCCTTCTTGTAAGCTGCGGTGTTTGACTTTGGAGTTGTATTGTGCTGCTACTTTTTGCTTGTGAGCTGCTGCTTTGAGTGCTGCATCGTTTCTTCTTTCTTCAATTAGATCCCAAGACATGTGTAGGAGTTCTTCATTCTCTTCTAGGTTGTAGTGGATCCTACGGTGGGAAGGCACTACAGTTTCAAATGGTAGCATGGCCTCCGATCCGTATGCCAAAGAGAAAGGAGTATGCCCTGTTGATGTTCTGTAAGATGTGCGGTAGGCCCAAAGTGCCATAGGAAGTTCATCCACCCAAGCGCCTTTTGACTTTTCAAGTTTCTTTTTGACTAGAGTTTGGAGAATTTTGTTGACAGCTTCGACTTTTCCGTTTTCCTGGGGGTAAGCTACAGATGAGAAGCTTTTATGAATTCCGTGCTCTTGGCACCAGTTGGTGAATTCTTCGCTGTCAAATTGAAGTCCGTTGTCCGATATGATTTTGAGTGGAACCCCGTACCTGCATAAAACATTTTTGATCAAGAAGTTAATAACTTTCGCCGAAGATATTTTATTTAGAGGTTCCGCTTCCACCCATTTGGTGAAATAGTCGACTGCCACTATGGCATATTTGGCTCCGCCTCGGCCCATTGGCAGTTCGCCAATCAAGTCAATTCCCCGTATTGCAAAGGGCCAAGGGCTGGTCATTTGAGTAATTTCATTTGTTGGTAGTCGAGGAATCTTAGCAAATTTCTGACATCTGTCACATCTTTTGACGAAGTCTAAGGCGTCTTTGTTTAAAGTGGGCCAGTAATACCCGTATCGGAGTATTTTCTTTGCTAGAGTCTGTCCTCCGGTGATCTCCGCAACTTCCTTGATGGATGTTGGACAAGACTTTCCTGCCTTCCTTTCCAGCGATACACCTTAATAAGGGATTAGAGAAGCCGCGCCGATAGAGGATGCCTTCTTGTAATGTGTAGCGGGAAGCTTTCCTTAAAATTTTCTTGGCTTCGTTAGGTCCATCGGGCAGTGTGCCACTTTGTAAGTACTTCCGGATGGGGGTCACCCAAGATTCTTCTTCAATTGCAGCTATCATATTCATTGGCTCGTAACTCGGGGCCAGTTGCTTTGAGATGGTTATTGTTCGGGAAGCAGTGCCGTTCTTCATGCTAGCTTGCTTTGCCAGTTCGCCAGCCTCCTGATTCTCTTCTCGAGGAATGTGTCTGATTAAATAGTGATTCAATTGATTGAGCAGCAGCTTGGTCTTCTTTAGATATGTTGTGAGTCGTTCTCCTCGAGTCTGGAATTCTCCCAGTATTTGATTTACAATGAGTTGAGAATCACTATGGAGACATAAAGAACCGACTCCAATCTCCAGGGCAAGTTCTAATCCGGCTATCACTACTTCGTATTCTGCGTCATTGTTGGTGGCAGCGAATTCCAACCTTAGGGCGTAGTGCAGCTTCCTTCCCCTCGGGGTGATCATCACAATACCTGCCCCCGAGCCTTGTTCATTTGATGCTCCGTCTACGAAGACATTCCACTTGATATCTTCTGCTATTTCAGATTGCTCCTTACCTTCGTTAGTAGTGAATTCGGCAATGAAATCAGCTATGGCTTGCCCCTTGATAGCGGTGCGAGGATGGTAGGTGATATCATATTGACTCAGTTCAATGCACCACTTAAGTAGTCGCCCAGAAGTGTCGGGGCGATGGAGTACCTGCCTTAGCGGTTGATCGGTTAAAACTCTGATGGAATGAGATTGGAAATAGTGTCGCAGTTTCCGTGACATGATTAGCAAACAGTATGCTAGCTTTTCAAGTTTAGGGTATCTGGCTTCTGCCCCTGTAGATCCTTTGCTTACAAAGTATACGGGCCGCTGCGCGCGGTTGTCTTCTCTCACCAAAGTGGCGCTTAAAGCATGGGACGATACACCAAGGTATAGGTATAGTTCCTCGCCTTCATTTGGAGTTGAGAGCACTGGTGGTCTCTGGAGGTGTTCGATTAAGTTAAGGAAGGCTGTCGAGCATTCGTCAGTCCATTCGAACTTTCCTTTGTCTTTCTTTAGAGCTTCAAAGAAAGGGATGATTTTGTCGGTCGCTTTAGAGATGAACCTGCTTAGGGCGGCCACCTTCCCGTTTAGGCTTTACATCTCTCTTCGAGTGGATGGTATCTTGATATCTTGCAAAGCCCGAACTTGTTCGGGGTTTGCTTCAGTCCCCCTGGCATGGACGATGAATCCCAAGAACTTTCCTGATGATACTCCGAAGGAGCACTTTAGAGGGTTCAGTTTCATTCCATATTGGCGAAGTACTTGAAACATCTCATCCAGGTGGTTTATATGATCGTTGGCTTCACTCGATTTTACCAGCATGTCATCCACATAAACTTCCATAGTTCGTCCTATTAGTTCCGCAAACATCTTGTTGACGAGGCGTTGATAAGTAGCTCCGGTGTGTTTAAGTCCAAAAGGCATTACTCTGTAGCAGTACAATCCCCGGTCAGTGATGAAACTAGTGTGGTCTTGATCGGGGGCGTGCATAGGGATCTGGTTATATCCTGAGTATGCGTCCATAAAAGACAAGAGTTCGTGTCCGGCGGTGCTGTCCACGAGCTGATCGATTCGGGGGAGTGGGAAGCAATCCTTCGGATAAGCGTCATTTAAGTTGGAGAAGTCGATGCATGTTCGCCACTTCCCATTAGCCTTCTTTACCAGCACCGGGTTGGCGATCCATTCTGGGTAGATGGCTTCTCGTATGAAGTATTGGCAAGTAGGTTCTTCACTTCTTCCTCTAGGGCTGCTGATCGTTCTGCCCCTATGCTTCTCTTTTTCTGCTTTACTGGCACCTTGGTGGGATCGATGTTCAGTACGTGGCATGCTACATCTGGGGAGATTCCTGTCATATCAGCGTGTGTCCATGCAAATACATCCATGTTGTGGCGAAGAAAATCAATGAGTTGATCCTTTAATTCTTCTTTTAGTTGAGATCCGATTTTCAATAGTCTACTTGAGTCATGTTTGTCTACAGCTACGAATTCCATAGCCTATGCAGGCTCGGCGGTGGCCTCCTCCTCTTTGTCCCTGGGGTCTAATTCATTGAAAGGGTCACTGGTATATCGAAGAGGAGGGGCTTTCTTTAGTTGCTATGCTTCCAAGTTTTTCATGCAGAGAGTAGTCTCTGCATTTTTCCCTTTATCTTTTCTGCGGTTATTGCGAAGTTCAGTTACATAGCAGTCTCGAGCAGCGTCTTGATCTCCCTCTGCTGGGTTCTGTTCTCAGCACTTCCTCGGGTCCAACTTCGGGCCGGATTCCAGCTCGGCCCCGTCTACTGGTGTTTTCATGGTTAGGTAGCATGACAGGCTCAGCTACATCCGACCCCTTCCTGGCACCTCCCCCGTTGGGTTCGGTTCCAAGTGTTTCCTCGGGTCGGAATTCGGGCTGAGTCCGGGCTCGGCTCCTACCATGGTTGTTTCTGTTGTTAGCCTCTTCGAAGGAGAAAGACCTTTGTCGCCTCTCGGATCCTCCAGACCGGGACTCACCCCATGATTCAGTGTTGCGGTTGGATTCTTCAGCATCCCTTCAGCGTGACATGAGTTGGTCCACCAAGGCCTCTTTTTGAGATGCGAAGCGGTTAGTTACTTCAGCCACAACCTTGTCTAGATCCGCCCTTGTAGTTGGTTGTTCCGTAGCAGGGGCTGTCGGATTTGCCTGATTTAAATTTGCTGTTGGAACTGAACGATTGTCTTGGTCTCTGATCACTGGATCAAGGATACTACTAGTTGCAATGTTCTTACCTTTTTAGCATCTTTCTTCCGTCCGGGAGGCATGTTTTCCAAGCAATGATCGATGTTGATAGGAAAAGGTTTGAGTGGGAGAAGCTGAAGCTTCGAGCTCCGCTCTCAGTGAAAGCACCAAAAATGTTTGCACAAAAAATGGACAAACACCTCCGAGTCGTATGAATTAGTTGATCTTATGTTGTTTCTAGTGATTTAGGTGATTTACACAAATATATAAAAAGCAGGGACTAAACTTTAAAAGACACACAGATTTATAGTGGTTCGTCCAGAACGTGCCTACGTCCACTTTATATGTTATTCTCTTTTTCCCTTCAGATTACAAGTACAAAGCTTTGATTACAAGTAATTGAAAGTTGTTTGAAAGTTCTATCCGTGCTTGAGCTCTCAAACTTGTCTACCATTGTTGTACCCCTGCCCCTCTATTTATAGAGTGAGGTTGGGGGCAGGGGTCTTGGATGTATATAGCTGCTGGTGGGCCTGGGCTGGAGCGATCTGGCCTGGCAGTTTGTCCGGTATGCCTTGGTTCGGCCATGCTTGGAGAAGGTTGGTTCGGCAGGCGTTGGTTCGGTCATTCCAGGAGAAGCTTGGTTCGGCAGGGTTGGCTCGGTCATTCCAAGAGAAGCTTGGTTTGGCAGGGGTTGGCTCGGTCATTCCAGGAGAGGGTTGGATCGGTGGTAGGAGCATGGAGCTGGTCCAGAGGCAGGTGATATGGAGCTGGACCCGTGTTGGTTCGGCTGTGCTATGGATTGGTGTTGGTGGAGGTGAGGGCTTGGTTCGGTAGTAGGTTGGTTTACTCGATGGATTTGGTTCGGTGAAGGGTGGTAACATATAGGTGGAAACACACCCAACATTAGCGTTCTTCATCTAATTTATATATTAAATATACAGCATGTTTAGTTTTCTTATTCAACATTTTGATTTTTATTTTTCTTAGAGTCTCCAGCCACCAAACACCTTTGAGATTTGCCACTTTTTTGAATCTGTAAACAAAAACAAAATTATGGAATACGAGGCATAACTGGTACCACCGCACAACGGTGGAGAAACCGATTGTTTAATTATTAGTTTTAAAAGAAATGCATTTATTATAATCACATTAATTTGAATTAAGCATGTAGTAATAGTATATTTAACTAAAAATATATATATTTACATTGTTAGAAACAAAAAATATATATAGAATATATAATTTAAGAAAGCACGTTTTTCCTAGATAACATTGTTTACAAGCATAAGTCTTAACTACTTTATGTTTATGTGTACATATTCCAAAGAACGCACAATTTACAAGTATCATATTATTAACTATCTATCCATCTTAATAATGCATCTGATGCCAATAGCAATAAGCCTGTAATCAAATGCTTTTTTAATTTCCAAAAATGGCTCCCTCATGATTCTTGTATGTAGTTCCACATCTTATAATAATAAATCCAATATAAAAATTAGTGCTCATTAAGTAGCCTAGATATGCTTACAATAGAAATATTAGTAACCATATTTTTATAACATGGAAATGATAATTGTTTGTGCCTGCAATGCTCTTGCTCATAGAAAGAAAATCCTTTTGAGAGTGTTTAAGGTTAGAGTTATAACAGAATAATAAATCCAATATAAAAATTAGTGCTCATTAAGTAGCCTAGATATGCTTACAATAGAAATATTAGTAACCATATTTTTATTACATGGAAATGATAATTGTTTGTGCCTACAATGCTCTTGCTCATAGAAAGAAAATCCTTTTGAGAGTGTTTAAGGTTAGAGTTATAACAGAAAACATAACATGGAAGATTTTCTTATTGCACAAAAAAAAACACTTTCTTCCTACAGGTAAAACACAAAAAATGATGTCTAAGCATTTTAAACCATCTCTCAATCGAGTACTAAATGGAACATGTAATTCAACCAGAATTTTAGTCTAGAATATAAAAAGGAATATAAAATAAAATAAATATGAAAAAATGTTGTCCTAGATATGTTACCTTAGCATCCCTAAAATAAACATTGGTGACAAAGTATAGAAAAAAATTATATAAATTTAGTTAGCCTACTGTGACGCTAAATGTGAATTAAAAAATAGTACATGTCCAATTCACCAGCTTAATAAGCTTGCATATAAGCATGACGTGCAATCATATATTATTACGATTATCTCCTTAGGCTTCTTAAAAAAAAGGTGTCCAGAAAGTTCTTAATTTTTGTTGTTAAGTCAATTACTTGCACAGTGTAATGCTAGAGAAGAACTTGTCCAGTGAATATGAAATTTACCAAAAAACTTTAAGATCAACCGAATCTTAAAATCTACAATATTAAATTATATACAATGGATTAATGTGAAATGTGGTGAAAAGTCCCAACTATACAGAGTAACAATGTGCAATTAATTTATGTACATAAATTCTAAAAAATCAAGTTTAGGAAGAGATGCATGTATAATACAAATTTTGGTAATATTTCAATGAAGGATGCAAAAGAATTTGTAGTGTCTTTGTGCACCATGCCATAAAGTAAATCAGATAACAACAATCACACAACATAAGGTTGATTTGATTTTATCTCAATATTTACCACTATTTCACAGAACACATGGAAAAAAACATAAATTATGTGTCATAGCCTATGAAATCTCTGTTCTATTGAGATTTCATCCATGTCATTCAGATAACATTTTATCTATTTTTTGATTGAAATTATCAAAAATTTCAATTTGGCTCCTTATCAAAATTTTTGTTTTCCTCTCAATGTTGTCTAGATTATTTCGTGGCCACATTCTTTCAATTATTTCTTCTTCTTTCTTCATTTCTAGAAAAAATAGTGTTCATAGCTTCAATTGTTTTCCTCACCGCCTTCGCCTATCCCTCCTTCTAGCCATCGACCTGTTGCTGACCCCTAGCCTTCTCCCATCCTGTCGATGTTCTTCGATAAACTTAGGGTTTCCTAATTAGAGCCGCCTCTTTCATCTTCGTTCTAAAATTAAGGTTTCATGAAAGCCATTGCTTGAAAGCTAAAATTTGAATCACCTTGCTCCCTTGCTTCCTTGTAGATTGCGTACTTTGATTTATTGACTATTGATGGTTGCGCCTCCTCCTTGTTGAGTGTTTTTCGATAGATTTTGGTGTGAATTATGCCGCTTTCGATTTATATTATTCTTAACTTCTAATCTTTGTCCGATGATGATTTGGGTTTCTTATATAGGAATTTAATTCCTAAATATACGAATATATGATTTGTTTTGAATTTTTTAAATTATTTTTCTTGGCTATCGATTTATGTTTGAACATCTTGATGATTTTCTGATTCTTGAATTTCAGCATTGGTTTCCATTTTCTAATTTGATTGTTGTGTTAGACTTTATTTTTCACTATGTTGCCTGACCATGTGCTCTTGACTTCATGTCTAAGTTAGTGGATTGCTATGTTGGATCTTGTTGTCCAAGGCAGTGTTGACTAGAACTGCCTTGTTCAAGGCACTGCACTTCAATATTGAACTTGTGTTGCATATATACAAGTATGCAAGTGTGTGTATATGCATATGTGTATTGCTCACTATACTTATACTTAACTTATGCGCTTGTGCACTTTCATCTACTTGTGCCTTTACTTTATGTTGTTCAGTTTGATTACTTTCACGTGCTTTGGTTCCTTACATACATTTTCATGTGCACGTTCATGCGTCGTGCCTTTAATTCACATTCTGTTTAACAATTTGATGGTTTGAACTTCCTGTTGCTCACTATGTACATATATACATATATATACATTTGTGCATATTTGTTATGCTGTCTTGATTCATCCATGTATATACATGCATACATGTATGTATGTGTTCTATGGTTTAGCCTTGTTCTATGGTTTAGCTTGAAACGGATACTTGTTCGCATGTTATATTGTTGTCTGCACTTTATGTTTACTTCGATTAGTACTTTGCAGCAAGTTCAACTATCGATCGAGGTAAAATTGTGCACTTTGACTCCAATATAATCCACGTATATAAATACATACATATGTGTGTGTGTATATATGCGCGAATGTTGGTGGTTCGAATTTGTGGTTAGTGTTAGTATCTTGTTCAATTTTGTGGCACTTGTTTAATTTGTGGCATTTGTTTAAGGCAGTGATATGAAATTGTTAGTGATATGGACTTATTGTTATTTAATTTATGACACGTTTGAACCTATGAGTCTAGTTTTACTCTTTTATATGATGTCAATTTTGTTTTGTGACTTTGAAACTTTGTTTGATGGTGCTTTAACGGGGCTTTTCTTTGGTTTGATGGTGCACTGCCTCTGCGCTGTTCAAGGCAGTGCACACTAGCACTTTTTGATCTTTGCTGGTCCATGTCGTTGAATTGCTGAAACTTGTTTTTGATTTGTATTTCCATGTATATACACACATATGTATGTATATATAGTAAATGTTGGTTGTTAATCTAGTTTGTGCACTTTCATATGCTTATGCCTTTACTTGTTTGTGCAATAGTCCGTGAGATTTAATCGATGCCCGGCCTTGTTACATTCACAATGATACACTGTGCACATCATAAGCTGTCCATGCACATATATATTTGTCCTTGTCTAAAACATAAAGAGAAAACAAATCCATGAACTGAGGCGACAGTAATATTAAAGTTCAATTTAATTATGTCATTTAGGTTTGTTTCCTTTTCCATTTTACTGAATTGTTTATTTGACAAGTTCAGGAGTTGGTTGGATACAAGCCGGAGAACGCAAATTAAGATCAACACATCAAAAATAAACTCGAGCGAGTGTGAGTGAGAGCGAGCAAAAAAAAGGTTATATATGAGAGTGTAGAGAAATGTTGTATATATGAGAGTGATAATGAAAGTTGTATTGCATTTGAATTTGATTTGAAATAAAATATTTGCTTAAATAAAATTGTGCTTTATTTACTTCATTTTGAAAATATAATATAAGTGTAATCGGTATGCACATCAGTCAACATATATATATATATATATATATTTGTGTGTGTGTGTGTGTGTGTGTGTATGTATGTATGTATGTATGTATGTATATGTATATGTATGCGCTGTATAATAGGAAATTGTAGAAATGATACTAAAATATTGGACAACATGGTTTTTTGATCGTATTAGTGCATATCAGATGACGGGGCATACTGTTTGGTCTGACATGAAATAAGACGGCATAGGATTTAATGACAGATAGGTATGCAATCAGACAATTGAGCATATCCGTCGTCTGATGCATTTTTTCCATAGTGGTGGATGAGTCGCGGACTAAGGCGCTCTCGTTAAGATGTTTCACCACCGTGCCGAAATTGTGCAAGGCAATCTCTAATGCAGCATCGCCTCCAGGATAAAACGGCCATAAATCAATATAAACAGCCTCTTTTATAATGATTAGTGAGCCGATAGCACCCAAAAAATTATTTCTCGGATCTAAGAAAGTTTAAGACATAAGAAGAGTACTCAAATTTTAAACTAATGAAAATTCTGTAAAATATTTTGGTTTATATAGGGAAAATATGAGTAGAAAATAGGGTTGAGTAATGAGAAAATACCAGATCTGAGTTTACTGGGTCTTTTTACCAAGTCAAAGTCGGTTTAAAAATATATTGCCAAAAATAAGGAGCACTACATCACATTAGCCAAGCCTGGCCCAGGTAGGGTTAAGTCGGCTGGTCATCTCGCACACACGTGTAATGGCCAACATACTTTCCCTCCTAAAGACGAGAAAACATTGGGTACTTAAAGGGCCCATCCTTTCTCTTGTGAATGCTATATTTAAATAGGATCACTTTATAGTTCCCCATAATGTAGGGCTATCAATTATAAAGGTATTTTATACTCCTTCTAATATTTTTAACAATTCATTTTAATCAAGCTTTCCGACAATTCCCAACTTGAATTTTTAAAAATGTTTTTCTCGAGCAATTTTGACTTTATAAGATTTTGCATAAATAAATATATCTTTCGATTTGAACCTTTGCATAGTGAGTAAGATCCAGATTATACTAGAGTGATTCATAGTCTTGAACTCTATCTCCGACATCAAACCACATACAATCTTTCTAGGGCACAGTCTACAGCCCATGCTTTAAAGTCCATGTATGTCTATCCCAGTTTAGTGAACGTGCTAGGAGTTTTGCCCAAAATTCCATTTAAAATGGCCATATTTCCATGTTCACAAAGGTGAATCTATCAAGAGTACTCTTGTAGCTAGGCAATGCACTCCATATAGAGTATAGATTTCGTTAAGAGTAAAACTTATCCTTCTATCGCTTCAGGACTACATATTTCTAACTAATGAAACTAGCATGTTCAATTAATATCACTCCATAACTTATTATTACCCATTGAAACTAATTATTGGGGTCAACAGTCATTAGGTTAGGTTACTATTATGAGTGACTACTCATTCTCTGAGTTCTCATCCTATGGGCAGTAGTCCCATTCTTTTAGATGTAGAAAGAACTTTCTCCGTGGCCAATCCTTTTGTCGAAGGATCCACCAGATTCCCATCCATGCATACATGATCCACTCGTACACATCTTGAAGAGATATACTCTCTTATAGTATTTTTACGATGAATTTGCAAAACCCTTCATTTTTATATGGTTGAAATGTAACGTATAACAATAAGTAGTGAAAATAAATAATTTTGGAATTATCGGAATATGGCTTCGGAACTTGTACCATTGCGTCCAACGCGATTTTATGATCAGTTTCCATGTTCAATAAGGATGGCTCCGAAAGACCCTATGACATGGTTGCTCCAAGTTCAATCCAAGAATCCGATGGTCTGAGGTCCCTAAGCTCCAATATGAATAGGACCCTAGGCCTAACTATCTTCTCACAATTAGATTTTCTCCCATGGGTTCATTGCCTACGGCTGAACCCTAAAAAGAAAATAATTTCTAGGGAGAGATCTACTAAATTAAAATTTTGTACACCTTGGAAGAAGGGGATCCATAAGGACTGTGGAGCCAGACGGAGCACAAACAAAGCTAAGGATGACAAATGAGTGGATTTATTAATATATCTTTTAAGTTTAAGATATATTATCGTCAGATTCCCGTTTAGAAAATTTTATTCAGTAATTAATCATCTTAATTAAATTAGGTTGAACTATAAGAAAACTTGACGTTTATTTACAATATCAGTATTTATACACTGTTTTCTATGCCCTCTTTACATCTTTTTCTACGTTTTGGATTTTTATGCAAGCATTAATTTTCTTCTATCCTCTCCTTTTTCTTCACATATGGATTAGAATAGATTAAACAAAATATGGATTAAATAATTAAGAATACTGAAATGAAGAAAATTAGATGTAAAATAATAAAAGTTGAGGAATAGAATTACTATAATAAAATGCATTAAAACAGAAAATTTTGACTTGGGAATAATTACTAGATCAATTGGTTGGTTTAGAAAATAGGATACATTTCCAAAACTTAATATCTAAAAGATAACGATAAACATAACTGCTAGAATAAAAGAAATAAAAAAGGGGAATTAGTGTAAAATAGAGAAACCATAGTATTTTACACTACTCCAAAATAGTAAAAGAGATATCTTGTAGTTACGGATTATTGCTTATAGTATTATCCAATATTGGGATATACAAATGGATTATATAGTTTTCGTAACCAACCAAATAAAAAAGATTACTTCCTAAAATAGCAGACAATAAAGCAAAGTATGATTTGAAACACGAAAATTATTAATTTAATAATTTGAGGCTATAAAAAAATTTAAGGAGCCTAAGTCTGCATTTACTACCCAGGCTATTTAACTAGGCAATTATTATGTAGAATTAAAGAAAATTCTATATCATAATAAAAGAAGGCTGACTAGAGCAGACAAGAAACACTTGTAATTATATAACGGACCATAAAAGAAGAAAAAGTAACAATTACAAGTAAAATTATAACTTAGGTTATAATTATGAAATAAGAATGGAAAAGCTTATCGTGAGACTTATAATAAATTGGTAAGCAATGATAGTAGAGAATAATGACAGAAGCTTATTTAAAACAATATATATTAAGTTAATAAGCTAATAAAATAGAAATAATAACAGATGCTTATTTTATTGAACTTAAGGATTTATATATTAAGTTAAATAAGCAAGATAGTGAGTGTGGCTCATACTAACAGCAATCCCTATTAGACATATGGTCATCTCACAATAGTTAGAAGTGAGACGAGGGCAAGAATATGCTAATTAATTAAAATAAGTAGCCAATAGAATAAGAAAACAAACTAAACGTAAATTAAAAGATTTGACCTATAGTCTAATAAAAGAATCGAAATGGGTTTGGAGTAGCCCAATGGATGAAGCGCCTAACGAAGCAGTTCATTACGGATTTCAACAGTGGAGAATTACGTTCAAATTAGTATTTTTGGGCTTTAAAGAAGTACGAGACTTCAACTGGATGTGAGGATACTCTAGGATGACCCTCTGGGTAGGCCTAACGAAGCTGCATCCTTGGAGGCGGGTCTGTAGGTGTTCCATCAAAAGAATATGCCTGGACTGCATTTGCGTTGTAAGCCTAACGAAGTGGACCTTTGTAGGCAGTCAGAAGGGCTTAGTGTGCGAAGTAGGGCATTCGTATATCCAGTACTTGCAAGTAAGGTTAAGGGTAGTCGCATGCAGATATCGACCAACATAAAGACTAAGAGCGATTTTAGGAAAGATCAGAGGTAAACCAACAGGCCAATGATTCTTTCACTATCAGGATATTGTATGGAGGGGCACGACAAATTGGATGTTAGATTGTTTGTAGTAGGGCATGGCCACTTAAATCTTTATAAGTCTTTCGATCAATAGAGGGGTGGTTGCGTGGGGCTACAGCCATGATGAGAAAGGGATAAGCCAATTAGAATATCTATATTATATGCCTAATGAAACGGTCCTTTACAAATATAGAAAATCCCTAATTGAGTTCCGTACAAGGTAGACCTTATTGGCGGGATTCAGATAGTAGATGTGTCGACCCGGAATTTTGGACATTTGAAATTGGAATATTTAATTGATTTTAAATACCTAAGAGTTAATTTTTAACTTGAATTTCAATTATCAACATTTATTGGATAATTTAATTTTTGAATTAAATAATTGGAAATTGGTTAAAATAGTAAATCTTGGTTTTTAAGATGGTTAAAAATATTCCAAAGGCTTATAAGATTTATGTTGAAAATACTGAAGATAGTAAAAGCTTTAAAATTGAATTTAAAAGTGATTTGTTCAGTTAACTTATTTAATTATTTTTATTATTAAGAGACTTTTAAAAGAAAATTATTAGTTAAATTAAGTTGTTGGTTAATTAAATGGTAATAAATTGTTCGATCAATTAAAATATTAGTAAGCCATATGCATGATGTTTATACAAGGTCAAACATCGAGAAACAAGCCGAAATGGAATTGGGTTGCAAACAATAAATTCGAAGGTGAGTTAATCTCACTCTTTTGGGTTACCTTTTAAATCTAAATAGTTAAATTTAAAATTATTGGTTGTTGCTTGAATTGATAATTTATTATCAACTTAGATGTGATATGTTATATATAGTGTGTGTATATATTGGAGTGATTGATTTTTCGAATTATATAGTGGATGAGACTCTATGTGCCTCGCATAATAGCGGATGGCCCTTTATACCGCGATATATCGCCTTAAAGCGGGATTGGTATTTTATATTGTGCTAAAATCTGTGGATGCAGGGAAACTGGTTGGAGTGATCCAATTGGATTCCTAAAAAATGTTGAATTTATTTCATATTTAGTTTTATGAAATGTTGAATAATCTGTGATATTATGTTGGAAAATTATTTACATGATGATAATATATTGCCAGATATATTGTGAAATTTTAAAAACATAAATATTGAATTTTTAAAAGGGAAAATTTAAAGTAAAAATTTATAGTAAAAATGGATAAATTTAAAAGGGAAAATTTAAAGTAAAAATTTATAGTAAAAATGGATAAATTTAAAAGGGAAGAATAGGGAGAGCAAATAGTTTATTTTTAAAATCCTACTTAATAAGTTCCAAAATATGGTAAAGAATAGAGTTGAATAAATATAAGTTAAAAGGGTTTTCAAATTAAGGGCTTGAGCAATATTATTTTTTAGGTGCAAAGGATTTGTTTTTAATATTAAGCTCTAAACAAGTCGGAAAAATAAAAAGAAGAATTTTGAAATTAAGTATGAAATTGGTATTTCAAATTTAAATAAGGTTTTAAATCAAAAATAAAAGAGTAAAACTAGAATTAATGGATTTTGAAATAAATTTGGGTAAATCAAAATAAGTTTTAAAATGGAATTAATTATCGATTGAGAAATCGATTAGGTGTTTGGAAACTATAATTTAAAGGAAAATGAAGGTATGGAAATTACAAACTTGGTTTATGCAGTGAAATAATTATCAGTGGATATTTTAAATTATTAATTCACGGTGGAAATTTATAAAGAAATGTTGTTTTGTTTTAAAAAATAGTGGTTTATTTTTAAAAGTATGGAAAATAAATTTACAGTTTTGGACGTAAATTTGACTGGAAGTAGATCGAGAAGGATTTATAAATGGTTAATCGGTTATATTGAATGGAAAGTGTAATTTCCTGGAAAGCAAAGTGTGTTTTCAAAGAAGGATTTTAAGTATAATATTAGAAGTATTGAAAAGGGTTTTGGAAGAATGTTTCAAAAAAATTATTATTTGTTGTTTAAAAATTGTTAAAGTAAATATTTATTTAAGTTAATTATAGTAGTAATTATTTTTAAAAGGCTAAATTAGTATTTTTGATGTAAAGGATGACTATAAAATCTTATACCTTATAGAAAAGTTTTATTTTTAAACAAGTAGTTTGGCCAAAGTTCTAATTGAGAAATTATTATATAATTTCATAACCGGTATTTTAAATAAAGTGTTTTAAGTAGTTTTATATTTTAAACGTTTTTAAGTGTATATTTTGGATAAAGTAGTTTAACTTCTTTAAAAATCTAATTTTAACTGGGTGCTTTTCAATGGAAATAAAACAATTGGGTGGAAATTTATTCCATGAGAGAAAAATGATTTGGAAACTATTTCAAGGGTTGAAGTGTAGAAAAATATCTTGCGAAGATACTTTGAAATAAATAATTTAGTAAATTATTAAGGCCTGATGGTTGCTTGTGGATGCGTTTTGATAGTCAAATTACCAACTATCAATATTGGCCAATGGCTGATTGTTTCAAAGAGACCGGGATCGAGATTAATTTCTCGAAACCACTTCGTTCTAGTTTCAATGTTTTCGTGAGGAAGACAAGAGCTTGGAGTTGAAGATGGAGCAGTGAAGTACAAGGGCTAATCGCTACTTATCTTGAGGGTGATTCCAAATGGATGTATTAGGAGTAGTGCCTTCAGTTCCGTTCGGACCGAGAATGAACTTGTATGGACTATTTCTATCAGAACATAGCCAGGGGGACGGTAAGCGTTCTAAGTGTATGTATGCTAAAAAGGTAACGCATAGCCTCAAGCCTCATCAACCGAGAATGGCTAAAACAAGGGAGGTGCAACAAGGCTAAGTGGCTAGCAACCAATTAGCGTAAGGTCATCCTTGTCTAGATGTCCCTTTTATTCGGATGTGTGGGCTGTTGCTGATCCCAACCGCGGGGTGATCTTATTCGGATTATCCAGTAAGGGGTAGCTCCGGTCTTGTGTTGCAGGGGATCAGGGGGATCCTCGGTACTCTGATCTAGACCAGGTACTGTGAAGGGCGGTACCCCAGTAGCCCTGCCATTGATGGAAAACCAATCCCAAATAAGTGCCTTCGAACTTGTTTGTATACCTATTATGCTAGATTTTAATGAATGTAACAGTTTCGGCTATTTGAATAAGTATTTGTATATAGACAATACTATAATATCAGTGGATTCGAAAAGAAATGTTTTGGTTATCGTAAATTAAAAACCCGGCATGTTTGTTTGTGGCTTGGCCATACGAGATACCTTTGATTTCAAACGATTTTGAAAACTTTGATAATCCAATTGAGTGTGTTTTCTCACGCTGGTATTCCATATTGACTTGGGTGTTATTTCGCTATAATGCTCGGGTCAGACCGAGTATTATAGAGTACAGATTCTGAATGGACTGCTATGAAGCTTAGGGGATGTGCAAGATGGTGAGACGTAACACACGTATCTGTCTTATTTCCGTTGTGTTTGGTATGCTGTGTAGTCAGCTTTGTGGGGACAAGTTAATATAACTGTCCAAATTTTTTGCTATCGATTGTGTTGTACTCTGATGATGTAATGTATAAAACAGATATAGTTCTTTGTATAAAGATCAGGCATTTATTTATTATATATTGTTATGCTGCATTTGTGAGATTCTAATGTTGCTTTGTTTTCTCCTCTTTTACCTCCTTCTTCTTTCCCTTACGGTCTGTTTCTTCGGCATTCGATTGTTAGGCATTTAATACAATGGACGTATTGATGTCGATTTTCGAGCGTCGAAAAATCGGGTCATGACATTTGGTATCAGAGCTGAAGGTTAAGCGAGAACCTTGGCACAGGTGGGGATTACTTATTAGAAATAGAATCCGTAGTACTCTAGAATGTGTTTAAGTGTATTAATAGATATGAGGGCGTATTTGTTAGTGAATATAAAATTGTTTTATATTGTATTGATTGGTTTATTGAGTGGCTTATGGGTTCCACTCAATACGAGTAATTAACATTATTGGTAGGGATCTCTAAACACTTGAATAGAACAATTTGACATAATGTTTTTATATAGGGTAAATTAAATAATTTTGCCCAAAGTTATTTTTATATATGAAAGAAAAAAATTTCAGAAATTATTATAGTTATATATGTTTGCTTGATTGCCAGCAAATGATAATATTAAATTATTATCATTGTTATGTGGAAATTGAATAAGAAAATGAAATCATAAATAAAAGCTAAGAAACAAATTCATATATATATATGGGATTCATATTATAAACGAGATTTATAATTGAAATGAGATAAAATTCCAGAGTAAAGTTTGAATATAGATTGGAAGGATTTGAAATTTTAGGAAAAGTTTAAATTCCTTTGGGTTTGAAAAAGGTTTTCAAAGGTTTTAGAGAAATAATAGTGATATTATTTTGGAAATATTTTTGAATTGGATATGAATCTGGTGGAATTTGAAATTTAAAATATTTGAAAAGGTTTTTAAAAGAGTAAAAGCATTGAACTCTTTTCGATCGCTGGAAAATAACTTCGGTGATGACTACAACATCATCGATGATTATTTTCGAGTTTTCAAGAGAGGAATTGCTACCAAAATGTATTAAATTGGAGTTGTTTGCAAAACATGGTTTGGCTTTGAAATTTAAGGAAATAATTTAGGTTAGGTATATATGATTTCAAAAAAAAATTTGAAAGTTTAAGCGATTGTTAAACTCTGGAATCTTATTTAAAATGTTTAAGGAATATGAATTAGTTTGATAACTATAAAATTTGAAATCTGAAGGAGACAATCCTAACTTGAAGAAGAGATGAATAAAGTTAAGTGTAAACAAATGAATTAGAAGGTAGGCCAATTTAATTAAGTAAATTAAAGGAGATTAGTAAATGGAATGTAAATAAGTTGGAAAACCTATAGAAGTTTAAATTTGAATTTAATTGGAATGTAATTACATCAAGTTAAATAAATGTGAATTTGAGAAGGAAAAAAGTCTGAGTAGACTAAGTAAAATGGTTACATAAAAAAATTATAAGTTGGAAATAAATTTGCGAATGAACAAATGAATTTACATTTGTAAGTAAATGAACTGAAATTGAATATTGGAATGATATCTAAATTGTGTAAAGTTAAGTGAAGTTATAGAACTAATTTGAAGTGGTCTAAAAATAATTAAAGTTTCGAAATAAAATCCATTGTGATTTAAAATAAATTAGAAGTGGAACTAATTTAAGAATTGGTTAATTAAATATGTTTAAGATGAGATGAATAGAATTCAATATTTAAAAATGAAAGGTAAATTGAATTCAGAATGGAATTAAAATTTTAAGTTCATTAAAAATAGACATAAAAGCTTAAGTGGTGAAGTGAAAATAAATATAGGAAGCACATAAAATATTTATATTGAACTTAAGAAACGGATGGTTAAATTCTTATGTAAATTTGGAATCGAGAAATATTCTAAGTTAATGAATGAAGATTTAATAAGGGTGTGTGAAATCATAATTGTGAATAAGTGAATAGAAATCAAAATAAATTTAAATAAAAGGTAACTGATATAGCTAATAATCAGTTGGGGCAAAATACATAGGATGTACGTATATTATTTTATTCGCATAGCGATTCAATACAGAATTCGAGCACAGAATTTCGAGATAGTTATATCGATCCGAGTTGGGATTTTTCACTTGATTTTCGACGGCGAACTCTGGATATGGACTTTTGATTGGTTCTGAAATTCTCTATCATAGTTTAGGACTATGCAAGGAGAATGACAGTTTCTAGTCAAGAAACCAGATCTGAGCCCACACTAGGAAGTTGGGTGGATTATACTAGTTCGGAAGTGGAATTGTGTGATCGAGGAAGCGATCGAATTTGGTATTGTGTACGGGTGATATTGGTACATCGAACGTGCTTGAATGAAATAGATATTGAAATTTTTGTAAAGAAGTGAATAGAATGATTTTGGATTCTGTGATTGGATATTATTGCTAAGTAGTATACATGTGCTTTATGAACAAAGGATAATTGATGTTTTTGATTTCAGAAGATAAATTGAATTGCATGACAAAATGGTATGTATTTAAATTGGCATACGAAATTTGATGATTTTCTGATCTAGCCACTAGGCGTTTCGTTTTCTTTGAAATCTAGGGCCCCATAGAGGCATTTTGTAGTCGTACCGATCTAGCCGCGCAAAGGAGATGCTGGCGAAATTTTTCTAAAATTTAAGGAGTTAGAAAAATTTTGAGAAAATTTTGATAGTTTAAAATTTAATTTAAACTATAATTTGAATTATTAAGGTGATAATATTATTTGGAACCTATGGATGTGTTTAGGAAGTTAGTAAGAGTGATAGTGTCTGTAATAAAAAGATTATTTTGGGTGTTGTTAGAACTGTTGGTTTTGGGAAGTTGTTAAAAACTATTTGGATTTGAAAAATAGTTAACGGGTTCTGGATCATTCTTCTTAACAAGTAATTTTGGGGATGAAATTTTTTTAAGGGGGGAGGAATGCAACGACCCGAAATTTTGGGCATTTGAAATTGGACTATTTAATTGATTTTAAATATTTAAGAGTTAATTTTTAACTTGAATTTCGAATGTCAATATTTATTGGATTATTTAATTTTTGAATTAAATAATTGGAAATTGGTTAAAAAGTGAATCTTGGTTTTTAAGCTGGTTAAAAATATTTCAAAGGCTTATAAGATTTATATTGAAAATACTGAAGATAGTAAAAGCTTTAAAATTGAATTTAAAAGTGATTTGTTCAGTTAACTTATTTAATTATTTTTGTTATTAAAAGACTTTTAAAAGGAAAATTATTTGTTAAATTAAGTTGTTAGTTAATTAAATGGTAATAAATTATTCGATCGATTCAAATAATAATAAGCCATATGCATGATGTTTATACAGGGTCAAAAATCGAGAAACAAGCCAGAATGGAATTGGGTTGCAAATAATAAAATCAAAGGTGAGTTATTCCCACTCATTTGGATTATCTTTTAAATTCAAGTAGTTAAATTCAAATTATTGGTTGTTTCTTGAATCGATAATTTATTATCAGCTTGGATGTGATATGTTACATATACTCTGTGTATATATTGGAGCGAATGATTTCCCGCATTATAGCGCGGATGAGACCCTATGCGCCCGGCATAATAGTGGATGACCCTTTATACGGCGATATCCCGCCTTGAAGCGGGATTGGTATTTTATATTGTGCTAACATCCGTGGATGCGGGGAAACAGGTTGGAGGGATCTAACTGGATTCTTCAAAAATGTTGAATTTTTTTCATATTCAGTTTTATGAAATGTTGAATAATCTATTATATTATGTTGGAAAATTATTTATTTGATGATAATATATTGCTGGATATATTGTGACATTTTAAAAACATAAATATTGAATTTTTAAAAGGGAAAATTTAAAGTAAAAGTTTATAGTAAAAATGGATAAATTTCAAAGGGAAGAATTGGGAGAGTAAATAGTTTATTTTTAAAATCCTACTTAATAAGTTCCAGAATATGGGAAAGAATAGAGTTTTTGAATAAATGTAAATTAAAAGGGTTTTAAAGTTGAGGGCTTGAGCAATATTGATTTTTAGGTGCAAAGGATCTGTTTTTAAATATTAAGCTTTAAACGAGTCAGAAAAATAAAAAGGAGAATTTTGAAATTAAGTATGAAACTGGTATTTCGAATTTAAATAAGGTTTTAAATCAAAAATAAAGGAGTAAAACAGGAATTAATGGATTTTGAAATAAATTTGGGTAAATCAAAATAATTTTTAAAATGGAATTAATTATCAATTGGGAAATTGATTAAGTGTTTGGAAACTGTGATTTAAAGGAAAATGAGGGTATGGAAATTACAAACTGGGTTTATAAAGTGAAATAATTATCAATGGATAATTTTAAAGTATAAATTCACGATGGGAATTTACAAAGAAATGGTGTTTTATTTAAAAAATAGTGGTTTATTTTTAAATGTATGGAAAAGAAATTTACGAGTTTCGGGCGTAAATTAACAGGAAATAGATCGAGAAGGATTTATAAATGGTTAATCGGTTACATTGAATGGAAAGCGTAATTTCCTGAAAAGCTAAATGTGTTTTCAAAGAAGAATTTTAAGTATAAAATTAGATGTTTTAAAAAGGGTTCTGGAAAAATGTTTTAGAAAAATTATTATTTAGTTGTTTAAAAATTGTTAAAGTAAATATTTTTTAAGTTAATTATAGTAGTAATTATTTTTAAAAGGTTAAATTAGTATTTTGATGTAAAGGATGATTATAAAATCTTATACCTGATAGAAAAGTGTTATTTTTATAAAAGTAGTTTGGCCAAAGTTTTAATTGAGAAATTATTATAGAATTTCATAACAGGTATTTTAAATAAAGTGTTTTAAGTAGTTTTATATTTTAAATGTTTTTAAGTGTATATTTTTGATAAAGTAGTTTAACTTCTTTAAAAATCTAATTTTAATGGACTTGGTGCTTTTCAGTGGAAATAAAACAATTGGTTGGAAATTTATTCCGTGAGAGAAAAATGATTTGGAAACTATTTCAAGGGTTGAAGTGTAGAAAAATATCTTGCGAAGATACTTTGGAATAAATAATTTGGTAAATTATTAAGGCTTGATGGTTGTTTGTAGAAGTGGTTTGATAGTCAAATAATGGACTATCAATATTGGCCAATGGTTGATCGTTTCGAAGAGACCAGGATCGAGATTAATTTCTCGAAAACCACTTCGATCCGGTTTCAACGTTTTCGTGAGGAAGACAAGAGCTTGGAGTTGAAGATAGAGCAGTGAAGTGCAAGGGCTAATTGCTACTTATCTTGAGGGTGATTCCAAAATGGATGTAGTAGGAGAAGTGCCTTCAGTTTCGTTCGGACAGAGAACGAACTTGTATGGACTCTTTCTATCAATACATGGTCAGGGGGACGGTGAGCATTCTAAGTGTATGTATGCTAAAAAAGTAACGCATAGCCTCAAGCCTCATCAACCGAGAATGGCTAAAACAAGGGAGGTGCAACAAGGCTAAATAGCTAGCAACCAATTAGGACAAGGTCATCCCTGTCTAGATGTCCCTTTTATTCGGCTGTGTGGGCTGTTGCTGATCCCAACCATGGGGTGATCTTATTCGGACTATCCAGTAAGGGGTAGCACCATTCTTGTGTTGCAGGGGATCAGAGGGATCCTCGGTATTCTGATCTAGACCAGGTACTGTGACGGGCGGTACCCCAGTAGCCCTGCCATTGATGGAAAACCAATCCCCGATAAGTGTCTTCGAACTTGTTTGTATACACTATTATGCTGGAATTTAATGAATGTAACAATTTCGGCTATTTGAATAAGTATTTGTATATAGACACTACTATAATATCGGTGGATTCGAAAAGAAATGTTTTGGTTATTTAAGGTAAAAACCCTACATGTTTATTTGTGGCATGGTCATACGAGATACCGTTGATTTCAAAGGATTTAAAAAAATTTAACAATCTAATTTAGTGTGTTTTCTCACGCTGGTATTCCAGACTGACATGGGTGTTATTTTGCTATAATGCTCGGGTCAGACCGAGTATTATAGAGTACAATTCTGGATGGGCTGCTATGGAGCTTAGGGGATGTGCTAAATGGTGAGACGTATCGCACGTATCTGTCTTATTTCCACTGTGTTTGGTATGCTGGATAGTCAGCTTTGTGGGGACAAGTTAATATAACTGTCCAAAATTTTTGCTATTGATTGTTTTGTACTCTGATAATGTAACGTATAAAACAGATATAGTTATTTGTATAAAGATCAGTCTTTTATTTGTTATATATTGTTCTACTGCATTTGTGAGATTTTGATGTTGTTTTGTTTTCTCTTCTTCTACCTCCTTCTTCTTTCCCTTACGGTCTGTTTTTCGACATTTGATTGTTAGGCATTTAATACAGTGGACGTATTGATGTCGATTTTCAGGCGTCGAAAAATCGGGTCATGACATTTGGTATCAGAGCTGAAGGTTAAGCGAGAACCTTGACACTGATGGGGATTACTTATTAGAAATAGAGTCTGCAGTACTCTAGAATATGTTTGAGTGTATTAATAGATATGAGGGCATATTTGTTAGTGAATATAAATTTATTTTATATTGTGTTGATTGGACTAATTGAGTGGCTTATGGGTTCCAGTCAATACGAGTAATTAACGTTATTGATAGGGATCTCTAAACACTTGAATAGAACAATTCGTCATAATGTTCTTATATAGGATAAATGAAATAATTTTGCCCAAAGTTATTTTTATGTATGAAAGAAATAAATTTCAGAAATTATTATAGTTATATATGTTTGCTTGGTTGCCAGCAAATGATAATATTAAATTATTATCATTGTTGTGTGAAAATTGAATAAGAAAATGAAATCATAACTAAAAGCTAAGAAACAAATTCATATACACGTGGGATACATATTATAAATGAGATTTATAATTGAAATGAGGTAAAATTCCAGAGTAATGTTTGAATATAGATTGGAAGGATTTGAAATTTTGGGAAAAGTTTAAATTCCTTTGGGTTTGAAAAAGGTTTTCAAAGGTTTTGGAGAAATAATAGTGATATTATTTCGGAAATATTTTTGAATGGGATATGAAATCTGCTGGGATTTGGAATTTAAGATATTTGAAAAGGTTTTTAAAAGTTTAAATGCATTGAACTCTTTTCGATCGCTGGAAAATAACTTCGGTGATGACTGCAGCATCATCAATGTTTATTTTCGAGTTTTCAAGAGAGGAATTGCTACCAATATGTTTTAAATTGGAGTTCCAGTTAATACGAGTAATTAACGTTATTGATAGGGATCTCTAAACACTTGAATATAACAATTCATCATAATGTTCTTATATAGGATAAATGAAATAATTTTGCCCAAAGTTATTTTTATGTATGAAAGAAATAAATTTCAGAAATTATTATAGTTATATATGTTTTCTTGGTTGCCAGCAAATGATAATATTAAATTATTATCATTGTTGTGTGGAAATTGAATAAGAAAATGAAATCATAACTAAAAGCTAAGAAACAAATTCATATACACGTGGGATACATATTACAAATGAGATTTATAATTGAAATGAGGTAAAATTCCAGAGTAATGTTTGAATATAGATTGGAAGGATTTGAAATTTTGGGAAATGTTTAAATTCCTTTGGGTTTGAAAAAGGTTTTCAAAGGTTTTGGAGAAATAATAGTGATATTATTTCGGAAATATTTTTGAATGGGATATGAAATCTGCTGGGATTTGGAATTTAAGATATTTGAAAAGGTTTTTAAAAGTTTAAAAGCATTGAACTCTTTTCGATCGCTGGAAAATAACTTCGGTGATGACTGCAGCATCATCGATGTTTATTTTCGAGTTTTCAAGAGAGGAATTGTACCAATATGTTTTAAATTGGAGTTGTTTGCAAAACTGGGTTTGGCTTTGAAATTCAAAGAAATGATTTGGGGTAGGTATATATGATTTCAAATTTTTTTTGAATGTTTAAGCGATTGTTAAACTCTGGAATCTTATTTAAAATGTTTGTGGAATATAAACTAGTTTGATAATTATAAAATTTGAAATCTGAAGGAGACAATCCTAACTTGAAGAAGAGTTAAATAAAGTTAAGTGTGTAAACAAATGAATTAGAAGGTAGGCCAATTTAATGAAGTAAATTAAAGGAGATTAGTAATGGAATGTAAATAAGTTGGAAAACCTATAGAAGTTTAAAATTTGAATTTAATTGGAATGTAATTAAATCAAGTTAAATAAATGTGAATTTGAGAAGGAAAAAAGTCTGAGTAGACTAAGTGAAATGGTTACTTTAAAAAATTATAATTTGGAAATAAATTGTGAATGAACAAATGAATTTACATTTTTAAGTAAATGAATTGAAATTGAATATTGGAATGATATCTAAATTATGTAAAGTTAAGTGAAGTAGTAGAATTAATTCGAAGTGGTCTAAAAATAATTAAAGTTTTGAAATAAAATCCATTGAGATTTAAAATAAATTAGTAAGTGGAATTAATTTAAGAATTGGTTAATTAAATATGTTTAAGATGAGATGAATCGAATTCAATATTTAAAAATGAAAGGTAAATTGAATTCAGAATGGAATTAAAATTTTAAGTTAAATAAAAATAGATATAAAAGCTTAAGTGGTGAAGTGAAAATGAATATAGGAAGTGCATAAAATATTTATATTGAACTTAAGAAGCGGATGGTTAAATTCTTATGTAAATTTGGAATCGAGAAATATTCTAAGTTAATGAATGAAGATTTAATAAGGGTGTGTGAAATCATAATTGTGAATATGTGAATAGAAAAAAAATAAATTTAAATAAAATGTAACTGATATAGCTAATAATCAATTGGGGTAAAATACGTAGGATGTACTTATATTATTTTATTTGCATAGCGATTCAATACAGAATTCGAGAATAGAATTTCTAGATAGTTATATCGAACCGAGTTGGGATTTTTCACTCGATTTTCGACGGCGAACTCTAGATATGGATTTTTGATTGGTTCTGAAATTATCTATCATAGTTTAGGACTATGCAAGGAGAATGAAAGTTTCTGATCAAGAAACCAGATCTGAGCCCATACCGGAAAGTCGGGTGGATGATACTTGTTCGGAAGTGAAATTGTGTGATCGAGGAAGTGATCGGATTTGGTATTGCGTACGGGTGATATTGGTACATCGTACGTGCTTGAATAAAAAAGATATTGAAATTTTTGTAAAGAAGTAATAGAATGATTATGGATTCTGTAATTGGATATTATTGCTAAGTAGTATACTGGTGCTTTACAAATAAAGGATAAATTGATGTTTTTGATTTCAGAAGAAAAATTGAATTGCCCGACAAAAAGGTATGTATTTAAATTGGCATACAAAATTTGATGATTTTCTAATCTAGCCACTTGGCCTTTTGTTTTCTTTGAAATTTAGGGCCCCATATTGGCATTTTGTAGTCGTACCGATCTAACCGCACAAAGGAGATGCTGGCGAATTTTTTCTGAAATCTAAGGAGTTAGAAAAATTTTGAGAAAATTTTGATAGTTTAAAATTTGATTTAGACTATAATTTGAATTATTAAGGGGATAATATTATTTGGAACCTATGGATGAGTTTAGGAAGTTAGTAAGAGTGATAGTGTCTCTTATAAAAAGATTATTTCGGGTGTTGTTAAAACTATTGGTTTTGGGAAGTTGTTAAAAACTATATGGATTTGGAAAATAGTTAACGGGTTCTGGATCATTCTTCTTAACTAGTAATTTCGGAGAAAATTCTTTTAAGGGGGAAGGAATGTGACGACCCGGAATTTCAAACATTTGAAATTGGAATATTTAATTGATTTTAAATATTTAAGAGTTAATTTTTAACTTGAATTTCAAATGTCAATATTTATTGGATTATTTAATTTTTGAATTAAATAATTGGAAATTAGTTAAAATAGTGAATCTTGGTTTTTAAGCTTGTTAAAATATTTCAAAGGCTTATAAGATTTATATTGAAAATACTAAAGATAGTAAAAGCTTTAAAATTGAATTTAAAAGTGATTTGTTCAGTTAACTTATTTAATTATTTTTGTTATTAAAAAACTTTTAAAAGGAAAATTATTAGTTAAATTAAGTTTTTAGTTAATTAAATGGTAATAAATTGTTCGATCGATTCAAATATTAACAAGCCATATGCATGATGTTTATACAAGGTCAAAAATCGAGAAACAAGCCGGAATGGAATTGGGTTGCAAACAATAAAATCAAAGGTGAGTTAATCTCACTCATTTGGATTATCTTTTAAATTCAAGTAGTTAAATTTAAAATTATTGGTTGTTTCTTGAATCGATAATTTATTATCAGCTTAGATGTGATTTTTATATATAGTGTGTGTATATATATATTGGAGCGAATGATTTCCCGCATTATATAGTGTTCGCACCAAAATTGGTCACAACACTCTTCAGAAGTTTTTGAAGAGATAATAATGAAGAATATAAATTGAAAATGAGTATTATCTTAAAAAAACTCCAAATAACAGGAAAGTAAATGCGTAGACAAGCGATTTAGAGTGGTTCGGCGTGTTACCTACGTCCACTATGAAGTTTTTGCAACTTTATTGATTCTCTTTCAATGATTACAAGCGAGTACAGCAAACAACAGCAAGTTACAACTGGAAATTCGAATTCAACAGTAGTAGAATGATGGAGATCTCGATCCGGCAGAGTCTCGACGCTTGAGCATCAAAAGATCCCTTTTCTATAGGCTCTGGGGCGCTATTTATAGGCGTAGGAGGCTGATATTTCGCTCAAATCTTGGGAGACTTTTTCTGGCACGTGGGGGGCCCACGCGATCGATCCCATAAAGTTTCGGCCCGATTCGTGATCGATACGAACGAAATTCGTATCCATCAAGATTTGATCCAATTGAGCTGAAATTTGGCGTGAACCTTCCTTAGGTCGCACGCAAGCTCCTGTGAAAATTTCATAGCATTCGGACTTGTGGATTGTGAGATATGATCGATGCAAGCTGGAGTTTTTCGGACCGTGATCGATACATATGAATTTCTTATCGATCAAGAATTGATCCAATTGAGCTAAAATTTGGCAGGAACATTCTTTAGGTTGCCAGCAAGCTTTTGTGAAAATTTCATAGCATTTGGACTTGTAGATCTCGATTTATGATGTATGCAAGTTGGAGTTTTTTGGTCCGTGATCGATACGAACGAATTTCGTATCGATCTAGAATTGATCCAATCGAGCTGAAATTTGGCATGAACATTCCTTAGGTTGCCAGTAAGCTCCTGTGAAAATTTGGTGGCATTTGGACTTGTAGATCTTGAGTTATGATCGATGCAAGTTTGGATTTCTCAACCGTGATCGATCAATATCTTGAGCATACGAACTGCGATTGACTTGAAATTTGAAATGTTGGCTTCATTAGCTTTTCTTGTCATATCAAATCAGTTGTAGCTCGATCTGGACTCGAAAATTTTTTACCGACATCCATTGCAGACCTATGCATTAACGATCTCCAGGACGAACTATCATTGGTTTCTAGTCAATTTCTTGGTGTCATGGCCTTGCCAAAAGACGGGATAACATATAGCGGAGGAGACCCTATGCACCCCGTATAATAGTGGATGAACCTTTATACCACGATATCCCGCCTTGAAGCGGGATTGGTATTTTATATTGTGCTAACATCTGTGGATGTAGGGAAACAGGTTGGGGGATCCAACTGGATTCCTCCAAAATGTTGAATTTATTTCATATTCCGTTTTATGAAATGTTGAATAATCTATGATATTATGTTGGAAAATTATTTATTTGATGATTAATATATTGCTGGATATATTGTGACATTTTAAAAACGTAAATATTGAATTTTTAAAAGGGAAAATTTAAAGTAAAAATTTATAGTAAAAATGGATAAATTTAAAAGGGAAGAATAGGGAGAGTAAATAGTTTATTTTTGAAATCCCACTTAATAAGTTCCAGAATATGGGAAAGAATAGAGTTTTTGAATAAATGTAAATTAAAAGGGTTTTAAACTTAAGGGCTTGAGCAATATTGATTTTTAGGTGCAAAGGATTTGTTTTTAAATATTAAGCTTTAAAGAGTCGGAAAAATAAAAGGGAGAATTTTGAAATTAAGTACGAAACTGGTATTTAGAATTTAAATAAGGTCTTAAATCAAAAATAAAAGAGTAAAACTGGAATTAATGGGTTTTGAAATAAATTTGGGTAAATCAAAATAAGTTTTAAAATGGAATTAATTATCGATTGGGAAATCGATTAGGTGTTTGGAAACTGTGATTTAAAGGAAAATGAGGGTATGGAAATTACAAGCTGGGTTTATAAAGTGAAATAATTATCAACGGATAATTTTAAAGTATAAATTCACGGTGGGAATTTACAAAGAAAGGGTGTTTTGTTTAAAAATAAATAATGGTTTATTTTTAAAAGTATGGAAAAGAAATTTATGGGTTTCGGACATAAATTTGACTGGAAGTAGATCGAGAAGGATTTATAAATGGTTAATCGGTTATATTGAATGGAAATCGTAATTTCCTGAAAATCTAAGTGCGTTTTCGAAGAAGGGTTTCAAGTATAAAATTAGAAGTTTTAAAAAGGGTTTTGGAAAATTGCTTTAGAAAAATTATTATTTAGTTGTTTAAAAATTGTTAAATAAAATATTTATTTAAGTTAATTATAGTAGTAATTATTTTAAAAGGTTAAATTAGTATTTTGATGTAAAGGATAACTATAAATTCTTATACCTTATAGAATAGTCTTATTTTTAAACAAGTTGTTTGGCCAAAGTTTTAATTGAGAAATTATTATAGAATTTCATAACTGGTATTTTAAATAAAGTGTTTTAAGTAGTTTTATATTTTAAATGTTTTAAGTGTATATTTTGGATAAAATAGTTTAACTTCTTTAAAAATCTAATTTTAAAGGACTTGGTGCTTTTCAGTGGAAATAAAACAATTGGGTGGAAATTTATTCCGCGAGAGAAAAGTGATTTGGAAACTATTTCAAGTGTTGAAGTGTAGAAAAATATCTTGCGAAGATATTTTGAAATAAACAATTTGGTAAATTATTAAGGCCGGATGGTTGTTTGTGGATGTGGTTTGATAGTCAAATCACCAACTATTAATATTGGCTAATGCGCTGATCTTTTCGAAGGGACCGTGATCGGGATTAATTTTTCGAAATCCACTTCGATCCGGTTTGAACATTTTCATGAGGAAGACAAGAGTTTGGAGTCGAAGATGGAGCAGTGAAGTGCAAGGGTTAATCGCTACTAATCCTGAGGGTGATTCCAAAATGGATGTAGTAGGAGTAGTGCCTTCGGTTCCGTTCGGACCGGGAACGGACTTGTATGGACGAATGCATTTAGAACATCGTCAGGGGACGATGGGAATTCTAAGTGTATGTGAGCTAAAAAGGCAATGCATAGCCTCAAGCCTCATCAACTGGGAATAGCTAAAACAGGGGAGGTGCAGCAAGGTTAAGTGGATAGCAACCAATTAGGGTAAGGTCATCCATGTCTAGATGTCCCTTTTATTCGTCTGTGTGGGCATTTGTTGATCCTAATCACGGGTGATCTTATTCGTACTATCCAGTAAGGGGTAGCTCCGGTCTTGTGTTGCAGGGGATCAGGAGGGATCCTCGGTACTCCGATCTAGACCATGTACTATGGCGGGCGGTACCCCAGCAGCCCTGCCGTTGATGGAAACCCAATCTCCAATAAGTGCCTTCAGACTTGTTTGTATACCTATTATGCTGGAATTTAATGAATGTAACGATTTCGGCTATTTGAATAAGTATTTGTTATAGATGCTACTATAATATCAAATGATTCGATAAGAAATGTTTTGGTTATCGTAAGGTAAAAACCTGGCATGTTTATTTCTGGCGTGGCCTTACGAGTTACATTTGATTTCAAAGGATTTTGAAAACTTTAATAATCCAATTGAATGTGTTTTCTCACGTCGGTAATCCAGACAGACTCGGGTGTTATTTCGCTATAATGCTCAGATCAAACCGATTATTATAGAGTACAGATTCTGGATGGACTACTATGGAACTCAGGGGATGTGCTAAATGGCGAGATGTATCACACGTATCTGTCTTATTTCCCCTGTGTTTGGTATGCTGTGTAGTAAGCTTTGTGGTGACAAGTTAATATAACTGTCCAAAAAATTTGTTATTGATTATGTTGTACTCTGATGATCTAACATATAAAACAGATATAGTTCTTTGTATAAAGATCATCCATTTATTTATTATATATTGTTCCGCTGCGTTTGTGAGATTCTGATGTTGTTTTGTTTTCTCTTCTTCTACCTCCATCTTCTTTCCCTTACGGTCTTTTTTTCCAGCTTTCGATTGTAAGGCATTTAATACAGTGGTTGTATTGATATCGATTTTCGGTAATCGAAAAATCGGGTCATGACAGTAGACATAACAATCACGTAGTCCTTAATGTATGCACTGGATGGTATATTATGCATTTTTGAGCACTGGTATAGACTAGTGCAGACGCGATTTAAGTTTTCGCAGTAAGTAGTGGAGCATCTGTGTTATAGGCCTTAAGAAGCGGTCCTTTACAAATGTAGCTACGAAACGCCCTCGAAGCTAGACGGTGCTCTTTTCAAGGAGGATACGGAAGGTACCATGGGTGATACCTAGGTCCAATATGGTCATTAGGCATATAGCTACATATATGCATATATTAGTTATTAGGTTTTAATCTACTATGGAGTAGATGGGCATGGTTCACGAATATAGGTGAGAGTATTGTAACCTAATGAATCTAATACAAGAGTAAATGGAAATAAAACGATATATGTAGAATTAATCCTAGAAGTACATAATTTGTTCATTTACCAGAACTTTTGTTCCGACTCCCTCCTCATAACATCCTACAGGTTTGGTTGATTATAGAGATTTCTCAGCTTTATGACACTTGATTAGAAAGTGTTATTATTTGGGTGAGTATTTACTTCCTATTATATTTTAGTCCATTCCGTTATGAGATAATTAATTGAGCTCTGGTATATTTATCTTTTCCTATTTGCAGGATACCAGATGCCAACTCGGGCTTTAGTGGGCTTGGTTTTTAGCATTTTTGCGAAAAATCCGGACAACTAGAATTCAGGTTGTTATAGAATTTGTCGTCTCTTACGTTGCAATAACGGTTCTCTACTTTTGCACTTATCGCGGTACTATCGCAATGGATCAACGCAGCTGGTATTATTTTTTCCTATAAGGGGATCTCAGCTAGAGGATTTCTTAAGTAATGTGCTTCTTCTCTAGTAGTAGCTAATGCTATCATTTCTGACTCCATAGTGGATTAGGTCAAAATAGTATGTTTCTTAGATTTCCAAGAAACAGCTCCTTCCGCAATACTGAAATTATATCCACTAATGTCTTTGAAATCGTCTAATAACATATTCCAATCTACATCACTGTATCCTTTAAGGATAGTGGAAAACTTCTGATAGTGTAATCAAGTGTTCATAGTTCTTTTAAGGTATCTCACGACCCTTTCAATAGCATGCCTATGCTTTATACTATGCCTTTTGGTAAACCTGCACAATAATCTCACGACATAGGCAATGTCGGGTCTAGTACAATTAGTGGCATACCGAAGGCTGCCAATGATGCTTACATATTCAGACTGTCTTACACCTTCACTAGTATTCTTAAATAATTTTACACTTGTATCATATGATTTTTTGACAGGTTTACATTCAAAGTAATTATATTCCTTCAACATCTTAATATAATGAGATCGATCCAAAGAATTTCCCTTTTCAGACATAGTAATCTTAATCCAAGAATTATACTCGCTTAACCAAGATCTTTCATAACAAAATTGGTACATAATATGGACTTATCATGATTCATAGCATGAATATTTGATACAAATATAAGTAAATCATCTGCATATAAACATATGATAGTGCAAATGTTATTCTCTGATTTATAATAATTTCACTTGTCACTTTTGTTTACGTTAAAACCATATGAAATAATTGTCAAAAATTTCATACCATTGTTTAATTGCTGTTTAAGACCATATAAAGATTTACCTAATGTACAGACTTTATGCTCTTGACTAGGTATAGCAAAACCTTCATGTTAGTCCATATAAATCTCTTCCTATAATTCACCACTCAAAAAAGCAGTTTTTACATTCATTTGGAGAATTAGTATATCACAAAGTGAAGCAAGAAATTAATTCCCAAATTGATGTTATTTTGTAAGTGGTGAAAAGATATAAAAACAGTCAATGCCTTCTCTTTTCTAAATTCTTTAGGAACAAGACGTGTAACACCCTGCATTTTCAAATAATTAAATAATCAAATGACAATGAATAGTGAAAATGGGCATTTTTAGAATTGTCAGAATATGTCCTCGAAACTTATCCATTGTGTTCATGGCATTTTTTGATCAATTTTCATACTTAACTTGTCGAAATCCGAGTTAATATGAAGAAGTTATGAGAAGAACAGGAAATCAGAAATATATAATTAATTAAACAAAAATACAATGAATAGAAGGACCAGATGGGGCAAAGCACCAAGTCGCCCCTAAGGTCGACCCATAAGGAACACAGATCGACCTACAGGTCAACGCGCATTTGCCCTATAAGTTAATTCGTACAGGGACATGTCGATTCTAGTTCCATTTTCGTGCGATCTGAAGCGTTGTTTTCTGGATCCAACGATTCGTAGTGAGCTATAACGTGGTTGCACCAGATTCAATCCAAAATTCGATGGTCTGAGATCCCCAAACTCCCCAATAAGTAGAACCCTAGGCCTAGCTATTTTCTAAGAATTAGATTTCCTCACTATTGTGTTCATTGCCTAAGGTTGAACCCTAGATAGAAAATATTTCTAGGGAGAAAATCTTCTTAATTAAAATATTAAACGCCTTAGAAGGGGATCTAGGAAGGCCATGAAGCAAAGCTAATGACGACAGATGAGTGGATTTAAATTATATATCTTTTATGTTGATGATATATAATATCATTAGATTCCCGTTAAATATTTTAATTCAGCGTTTGAACTAATTTCAGTAATTAGTTCTACTATTTAGTTATGTTGAAACTGTAAATTTTATAAGAGAAGTGTACTTATATTTAAATGTTATTTATATGGAAAAAGAAAGGAATCCCATAAAATATAAGTAATATTAGGCTTAAAAATTATAGAGAAAGGCATAGGCCTAAATGTGGGGAATTTACAATAAATTATGTAAAAACTCGAGGAATGAGATAAAAAGGCGAAATCTAATTACTTGATTTGGAAGTTAGTGATTGATTAGTTGGCTGGTTTAGAAAAAGGAATACATTTCCATAGTTTAATATTGTAAGAAAAACGGTAAATGTAATTGCAAGAATAAAAGCGAGAAAAATGGAATTAGTGCAAAATAGAGACATTACTGTATTTTGGATTATCCAATAATAAAAGAAATAATAAAAGGAATATCTTGCAATTACGAGTTATTGTTTATGGCACTATTTAGTATTAAAACATGAAAATGAATTTTAGTACAATTTTTCTAACCAACCAAATAGAATAGAACTACTTCCAAGAATAAAAGAGAATAATGTGAAGCGTCAAAGAAATTAAAGAAAAGGAAATAATCAAGTTAAATATTTGACAAGACTAGACATAATAAACAGAAATGTGACTAGATCTGTATTTCCTACGCATATAGTAGAATAAAAAGTAAAGTTGTTATTATGATAAGTAATTTGTGATAATTGGACATAGTCCCAAGCTAAGACTGCCATACAATATAAGAGAACTAAAAAGAATGTAGTAATCATAATAAAAGACAACAAACTAGAATAAAAGAGAGACACTTGCAGTTACATTTATAACATGTAGGTTATAAAAGAAAGAAAAGAATATAGAAGTGACAATTGCAAGTACAATTGTAATAGGTTATAATTAAAAGAGACAAATAGAAGAGGCTCATTTTATCAAACTTAGATCTTGGATTAGGTTAATAAGCAAAGTAATAGCAGTGGTCCATACCGGCAGCATTCCCTTTCAGGTCTAGGACAGATGGTCTCACACGTGGTTGGGGCTGGGCATGCTGGGTAAATAAGTAGCCAACAAAATAAGAAAATTAAACTAAACGCATAATAAAAGGTTAGGCGTAGGGTCTAATAAAATGGTAAGGTGCGTTTGGAGTAGCCCAAAGAGAATCCAGATAAAGAGCCTAACGAAGCAGTTCAACACAAATTTTTAGTACAGAAAGAGCTTATCAAACTTATTTATTTTGGGCAAAAAGGAATTACAAGAGTTCAACATGACGTGAGGATACTCTAGGATGACCCTCTAGGGTAGGCCTAACGAAGCTGCACCCCCGGAGGCAGGTCTGTTGGTGTTCCATCAAGAGAGTATGCCTTGACTGCTTTCGCATTGCAGGCTTAACAAAGCGGACCTTTGTAGGCAGTCAAAAGGTTGATGATGGAGTAGGATATTCGTATGACACCATATTCCTAGTACGAGTAGGTTTTAGCTGGTAGGACCCAAAAGGATAGTCACATGCGAAGATCAAGCCATCATCAATCAGAGCGAGTTTGGAAAAGACTAGAATTAAAGCTACAGGCCAACGATTCTTTTACTATCGAGTCATTGGATGAAGGGCATAGACAATTGGATTTTTAGATTGTTTGTAGTAGGGCACAACCACTTAGCTCTTGAGAGGTCTTTCTATTAGTTGAGAGGGGGCTGCGTGGGGCCATAACCACAATGAGAAAAGAGATAGACAAAGTAGAATATATGTATCGTAGGCCTAACAAAGCAGACCTTTACAGATATAGAAAATCCTCGACGAAGTACCGTACAAGGTAGACCTTGTTGGCGGCATTCAAGGGTAAGATAGAATGATTACGTATAGTTCTCAAGGTACGCATTGGATGGTACATTGTGGACGTCCGAGCACTAGTATAAGCTAGTGAAGATGCAGTTTTACATTTTCATAGTAGACGATGGAACATCTGTATTGTAGGCCTTGCGAAGCTGTCCTTTATAGATGTAGTTATAGAATGCTCTACGAGCAAGACAACGGAGTCCTTTTCAAGGAGGATACGGAAGGTACTATGAGTAGTACCTAGGACCGATGCAGTCTTTGGGCATGTAGGTACATATATATTAGTTATTAGGTTTTAATCTACTAGGGAGTAGATTGGTGCGATTCACGCATAGAGGCGAGAGTATTATAAACCCAGTAAAACTAACATAAAAGAAAATGAAAATAAAACGGTGTATGTAGAATTAAGCTTAGAAGTGTGTAATTTGTCCATTTACTAGAACTTTAGTTCTGACCTCCTTCTCATAACATCCCATATGTTAGGTAGATGGTAAGGACTTTCCAGCTTTGAGACACTTGTTTAAAAAGTGTTATTATCTTGATGAGTATTTACTTACGATTATATTTTAGTCGGTTCTGCTGTGAGATATTTATTTGAGCTCTGATATATTTGTCTTTGCTTATTTTTAGGATACCAGGTACCCAACTTGGGCTTTAATGGGCTTAGATTTTAGCAATTTTGCAAAAAATCCAAACCCACTAGAATTCGGGTTGTTACATTTGGTATTAGAACTTAGGTTAGTAGATCCTAAGCAAATTAGGAAATATAAGTGAACGAATTTTTATTTTTGAATAAAATATAAATATATTATGTACTAAAATCCAAATAGTCCCCAATTATATATTTTAACATATGAAAAGTTTTTAGAAGTATATTTGTGCATAGTTTGCTAGTTGGGTTTGGGATGACCCAAGGATGTTGAGCCCCATGTTATTGTCGATTTAGAGTGTACAATAAGCAATGTTTTGAGATAAGATTGGTACCCATATGTTATAGTAAGTGGGAAAGTTCCCTAGGAATGATAGGGAGAGTATTTTCATTTTGGAAGGAATAAGAGATTTTATTAAGGAAATGAGATTCCCATGGCTTAGGAAGGGTATTCCTAGGGTGGTAAGAAAAAATCCACTTTATGTCTTGCCCAATAAAATGAAACCTTTGGAATTGAAAGGTTGAAAAATGTTAACTATTAATATGTTTAAGGATGTAAATGTTGGGTTTCTGAAAAAAAAGTGGTATGAAATTTAAATTGGTTTTTATATGATGTAAATTTTGTTAAAAGTGAAATTCTATTTGAAGAATTATGGAGCATGTATAGCTTGCTAGTTTCTTTGTAGGTAAACGAAGATTTTAAATATAAAAACCTAGAGTGTGTTAAGTATCGAAAACGTAGGTTACAATATTTATTGTTGTAATAAATGTTTTCATGAAAATTAAAGGAAGCATAGACTATGGCACTACTGTTATTGTATGTGACTCCCAAAGGAATTTTTTTACATGACATATGGGATTTATCAGCATTTATTTTAATTGAATCTATATACTAGTATTTTTGGGTTGTAGTAATAGTATTTTATGTAACATATGTTTTGACCCAAATAAAAATGTGTTTTGAAGATAATTTCTAAGTATAGAAATAAAGTGGTTTGTAAGTACACTTATTATTTAAATAAGTATATGGAAATTTTTTCTAGTAATGAAAATATTTAAAAAAAATTGAAAATGAGTCCTTTTGCACAAAAAAGATGTAAGTTAAATATTAGAAAATTAATAAATTTTATAGGAAATGTTTATTGTAAGTGAATATAGATTAAACATACTTTAATGTATTAATATGAAATGAATAATGATACAATTTTCTATGAAACCAAATCACAAATAAAGGTGTTTTGTGTAAGTTATAAGGAATATGTGAAAGAGATGTACAAGGTATGGAAAGCACCATATTTTGTATAGCCTATTTCAATAAAATATAAAATGAGTTCCTTGTAATTTTACATAAACATAAAATCCTCTTTTAAAGGATTCATAGAAGGTTTTAGCGTTTATGGTTTCGAGAAAGTAGTTCCAATACATTAAGGTATAAAACCCTTAGGTGTAATAAGAAGTGTAATAGTTAGAGATAGTGTTAGTTAGGAGGGATATTATAGAGAGCCTTAGTAGGAAAGCTAAGCAATGGAAATTTCATATTTTTCCATTGATTATGCGCATTGGTTGCTTGCCTTTGTAGAAAGTCCCCATTTGTAGTAAGTTAGAAACTCCTCCAAGCTTAAGTAATTGAAATAGTAAGAAAGTTAACGGATTTTTGATAAAATAATTGTTCTTATCTACTCCAGTTTTTATAAATTTAAAAAACTATAAAAAGAAGATGTTTTGAAAACATGTGAGGACATTTTTGGAAGTCAAGAAAAAAATGTTTTAAGGGCAAGCAATGCATGGTTTGGTGAAAAAGTAAATAAGTTTTTAGAAGAGAAAATCTTGGTAAATAGTTAGATTTAAAAATCCAAATTTTTTTAATGGAAAGTTGTAAAGGTCTTTAAAAGGAAAAAAGGAATGAGTTTTGAACTTAGACTTTGTAAGTTTTCCCCTCTAGGTTTGAGGAATAATTTAAATTCAAAGAGTTGTAAAGAGGCAAGTCTAGAAAGATAAAATGTTAAGTAACCTGGTACCTTTGAATTTAATAGAAACTTCAAAGTAACACTTTTAAAGGCAAGAATTTTGGGATTTGATGTTCCAAAAATTTAGAAGCTTTAATTTTTGAAATGTAATGATAAATACCAAACCAAACTTTTAAATATGGAGTAGATAGGAATCAATTCCTAGGTGTGATGGGAAAAATGTTAGGCTATGAAGGAGATAGCAGTGATTAATTTTAGTAGTAATAATAAAAGTTCCCGTAAAGTGTATAGGACACTAGTGAGAACCTAGGAATGTTGCTTCATGAGTGTAGACTATAGAAGAATAGTGAAGTGATATTAGTAAGGTAGTAAGACACGCGTGGTTGGGATAGGTAGACCTTAGTAGGGGGAAAAATGAAAGGTAAAGGTAAAGAGAAAATTTCCCCAAGCTTATTTGCATTTTTAGATAGAGACTGCATAGATTGAAATGCTTATTCGTTGTAGTAAATAAAACTTGGTTATTCCATTTTGAGTATGGAATGGAAGAGATGAATAGATCTTATTCATCGTGAGTAATACAACATAAGTTAGTAACGAGTAATAGGCCGTGGGGGAGCATATGAGTTACTTAGATTCCTAGAGTAGGACCTTTCTGTGTCAGGATGGACATGGTCCGAGGCCTCCTAGCCCTAGATGATAGCTGTGTTTAGCTGCTATATTTACCTATTTAGTATTGCTTTTTAGTAGGACTTGTTTTCTCTTTTAGTTATGAGACTGTACTCCTATATAAACATTTAGTTCCTATTATAGTATGTCATTAATAATTAGTATGATGCCTTTTCTCTGTGTTCTTGTGATGTTCACAAGAAGATAATAAGAACATAGGACGTAAAAAATAAAATAAAAGTAAAAGCACATAGAAGTAACTAAAGAAAAATAGTAAAATTTGAAGAAAGCGACAGAACGTCAAGAGAAAATTTTGAAAAGAAAATTTTCTTATGTGAACTGTGCTTGGGAAAGAAAATAGAGATATTTATAGGATAATGGCATAATTTCCAAGTAGGTAGAAAGAGATCCGCAAAAGTAAAATGGAGAAATGTGAAGTTTTTCTGTTTTCTACCTTCTTTCTGACATAAGAATTCGAGTTTGGAAAATTAGATTTTCTATTTGAATATTAAAAGTTGTGTGGTAAGATTTGGATGTAAAATTCATTGAACTATGTCTCTATTCAGTAGGAGTGTGGGAAAAATTGGAGGAAAAATGTTTTGAGTTTTCAATAGATTGCATTCATATAAAAATTGCAAGTATACTTAGGGTGTATGCAACATGTTTATAATAAATTTTTAAAGAAGAAAAGCATTCATATAGGAGGTATCACTTAGAGATTCATGTACATGAATATATTTAATGATGACACTTTGCACAAGGACACGGATGATGGCAAAATTGCTTATACACAAAATGTATGTGATTAATGTGAGGAATTACATAATCTTACCCTTGTCGAATTTCGGGCACGAAATTTCCTAAAGGGAGGGAGAATGTTACACCCCGCATTTTTAGATAATTAAATAATCAAATAATGATGAATAGTAAAAATAGGCATTTTTGGAATTGTCAGAATATGGCCTCGAGACTTATCCATGTGTTCCTGGCATTTTTTGATCGGTTCAATATATAACTTGTCGAAATCCAAGTTGATATGAAGAAGTTACGAGAAGAACAGGAAATCAAAAATATATAATTCATTAAACGAAAAAAATTAACAAATAGAAGGACCCCATGGGTCGACCATCAGGTCGACCGACAAAGCACCAGGGTCAACCCTAAGGTCGACCCATAAAGAATACAGGTCGACCTATATGTAGACTGGCATTTGCCCTAGATGTTAAATCGTCTAGGGATGTGTCAAGATTTTATAATTCCATTTTCATATGATCTGAAGCGTTGTTTTCTGGATCCAACAATTTTCAGCGAGCCTATGACGTGGTTGCACCAGATTAAATCCGAAAATCCGACGGGCTGAGTTCCCCAAACTCCCCGATAAAAAGAACCCTAGGCTTAGCTATTTTCTCAAAATCAGATTTTCTCCCAATAGGGTTCATTGCCTGAGACTAAACCCTAAATAGAAAATATTTATGGGGAGAAGTTCTTCTTAATAAAAATATTAGATGCCTTAGAAGCGGATCCAGGAAGGCCATGAAGCAAGGCGAAAGACGACAGCTGAGTGGATTTAAATTATATATCTTTTATGTTGATGATATATAATATCGTTAGATTCCCGTTAAATATTTTAATTCAGCATTTGAACTAATTTCAGTAATTCGTTCTACTAATTAGTTATGCTGAAACTATAAATTTTATAAGAGAAGTGTACTTATATTTAAATGTTATTTATATGGAAAAAGAAAGGAATCCAATTAAATATAAGTAATATTAGGCTTAAAAATTATAGAGAAAGGCATAAGCATAAAAGTGAAAAATTTACGGTAAATTATGTTAAGACTCGGGGAATGAAATAAAACGGCGAAATCTAATTACTTTGTTTTAAATTAGTGATAGATTAGTTGGCTACTTTAGAAAAGGGAATAAATTTTCATAGTTTAATATTGTAGGTAAAACGGTAAACGTAATTGCAAGAATAAAAGAAAAAAAATGAAATTAGTGCAAAATAGAGACATTATTGTATTTTTCATTATCCAACAATTAAAGAAACAATGAAAGAAACATATTGCAGTTACGATTTATTATTTGTAGCATTATTCAGTATTAAAACATGGAAATGGATTTTAGTACAATTTTTATAACCAACCAAATAGAATAGAACTACTTCCTAGAATAAAAGAGAATAACGTGAAGCGTTAAAGAAATTAAAGAAGACGAAATAATCAAGTTAATTATTTGACAAGACTAGAAATAATAAACAAACTTTTGACTAGATATGCATTTACTGCGCGGATGGTAGAATAAAAAGTAAAGCAGTTATTATGATAAGTAATTTGTGACAATTGGACATAGTCCCAAGCTAAGACTGTCATATAAGAGAACTAAAAGGAATATAGTAATCATAATAAAAGAAGACAGACTAGAATAAAAGAGAGACACTTGCAATTACATTTATAACATGTAGGTTATAAAAGAAAGAAAAGAATATAGAAGTGACAATTGCAAGTACAATTGTAACACGTAGGTTATAATTAAAAGAAAGAAATAGAAGAGGCTTATTTTATCAAACTTAGATCTTGGATTAAGTTAATAAGAGAAATAATAGCAGTGTTCTCTTTCAAGTGTAGGACTGATGGTCTCACACAAGCTAGGGCTAGGCATGCTGATTAGGGTAAATAGGTAGCCAACAGAATAACAAAAGTAAACTAAACGCATAAAAAAGGTTATACGTAGGGTCTAATAAAATGGTAAGGTGCATTTGGAGTAGCCCAAAGAGAATCTGGATAAAGAGCCTAATGAAGAAGTTCGTCACAAATTTTTAGTACAGAAAAAGCACATCCAACTGAGTTATATTGGGCTAGAAGGAAGTACGAGACTTCAACGGGACGTGAGGATACTCTAGGATGGCCCTTTAGGGTAGGCCCAAATGAAGCTGCACTCCCGGAGGCAGGTCTATAGGTATTCCATCAAGAGAGTATGCCTTGTATGCTTCTACATTGCAGGCCTAGCGAAGTGGAATTTTGTAGGTAGTGAAAAGGTTGATGATGGAGTAGGATATTCGTATGACACCATACTCCTAGTTCCTAGTAGGTTTTAGTAAGCAGGACCCAAAAAGATAGCTGCATGTGGAGATCAAACCATCATTAATCATAGCGAGCCTGGGAAAGACTAGAGTTAAACCAAAATGCCAATGATTCTTTCACTATCGTGGCATTGGATGAGGGGCGCAACCAATTGGATATTTAGACTGTTTGGAGTAGGGCACAGCCACTTAGATTTTGAGAAGTCTTTCAGTTAGTTGAGGGGGGCCGCGTGGGGCCATAGCCACGTTGAGAAAAGAGGCAGACCAAGTAGAATGTATGTATATAGGCCTAACGATGCAGACCTTTACAGATATAGAAAATCCCTAACAGTGTTTTATATAAGATAGACCTTATTGGCAGGATTCAGGAAGTAGACAGAACGATTACGTATAATCCTCAAGGTACGCACTGGGCGGTACATTGTGGATGTCCGAGCACTAGTATAAGCTAGTACAGATGTAGTTTTACGTTTTCATTGTAGACGACGTAACATCTGTATTGTAGGCCTTACGAAGTTGTCATTTACATATGAAGTTACAAAACGCTCTAGGAGCAAGACGTCGGAGTCCTTTTCGAGGAGGATATAGAAGGTACTATGAGTAATATCTAGGAACAATGTGGTATTTGAGCATGTAGCTACATATATATTAGTTATTAGGTTTTAATCTACTAGGGAGTAGATGGGTGTGATTCACGCATAGAGGCAAGAGTATAATATACCTAGTAAACCTAATATAACAGAAAATAGAAATAAGATGATATATGTAGAATTAAGCGTGGAAGTGTATAATTTGTCCATTCACCAGAACTTTAGTTCTGACCCCCTCCTCATTACATCCCACAGGTTAGGTAGATGGCAGAGACTCTCCAGTTTGAGACACTTGTTTAAAAAGTGTTATTATCTTGGTGAGTATTTACTTACTATTATATTTTAGTTAGTTTCGCTTTGAGATGTTTATTTGAGTTCTGATATATAGTGTCTTTGCCTATTTGTAGGATACCAGATATCCAACTCATATTTTTAAGTGCCATCTGGTTTTAGCTTCTTTTTAAGTGCCCACTTAAACTATATATTTTTACAACCGGAGGTAAGTCAACAATATGCCAAGTTTTATTAGATTCAAGTGATTCCACTACATCATTTATAACTTCTTGCCAAAGATCTGAATCTAGAAAAGACAGCTTCTTTTAGATTAGTAGCGTCCTCTTCTAGTGCATAAGCATAATATTTCGGATGAATTTTTTAAGCTATCCTAGCTCTTTTACTTCTTCTAGGTTCAGACTCAATTTCCACGTTATGTTATTATTTCTGATTATTGGATTATTAGTGGTAGATGTGCTCCACTATTCCTATGTTTAAATGAAATTTATTTTCAAAGAAATCAACGTCGTTTGACTCAATAATAACTCGAGCATTCAAATCATAAAATCTATTTGCTTTACTGTTAATGGAATAACCAATGAAAACATATTCATATGCTTGGCTTGCTAATTTAATTCTTTTAAGGGTTAGAAATACAAATATATGCTGAGCAACCAAAAATTTTAAAATAAGACAAGCTGGATTTATGATTTTTAAAAATCTCAAAAGGTGAAATTTTGCTCTTAGATTTAGGAATTCTGTTTAAAACACAACAAACAGTTAACAAAATATTCCCCACTAGTGTGATCCTACACCCGAATTTAATAAAACATCATCAACTAATTCGGTGAGAGACCCATTTTTTATTTCAGCTTTACCGTTCATTTCAGGCAAATAAGGTGCTATTCTCTCATGTATCATGTCATATTGATTGTAAAATTCAATGAATAGGCTAGATTCATATCATGTTCCTCTCTTAATTCGAAATCTCTTAATTACCTTATTAAATTGGTTTTCAATTTCAGTGACAAATAACTTAAAAATATCTAGCGTTTCGCTTTTATTTTTAATGAGATGGACATAAGTGAAGTCAAAGAAATCATCAATAAAAGTAATAAAGTAGTGTTTTCTATCCCTAGTTAGAGTTTCATCAAGTTCACATATACCAGAATGTATTAAATCTAAAGGTTCTGACTATCTAAACACAGATTTAGAGGGGTCCTTGTAATTTTAGCTTGGCTATAATATTCATATTTTTCCCAGTCACTTATGGATACTTTAGGGATTAAGTCTAAGTTTCTCATGTTATGAATTAATCGCTTATTAACAGGATAAAGTCTAGCATGCTAAAAATTAAAATCATACAGCATATAAGCAGAATTGTTTAACTTTATTCAAATCAACATTTAACCTAAACATCCCATCCACGTCATATCTTTCACCAACAAAAACACCATTTTCAGTGATGATGTACAAGTTAGATCCAATAAATTGAGTAAAACCAGCTTTATTTAACAAGAAATCAGATACTAAATTTTTCCTCATCTCTGGAGTATGCGTCAGATCTTTTAGCAGCAAGTTCTTTCTGGAGGTAAACTTTAACTCCACAATCCCAGTTCCAGCAACAGTTGTAGTGTGAGAATCTTCCAACATCACTTTTATGTCATTAACAATATTATATGTTTTAAACATTTCATGATCATATCAGACATGGCGAGAAGCACCACTGTCTGTGTAACAACCCATATTTTTGGCCACCTAACTATCTAAAATATTTATTTAAATATTAATCAGTTAATTTAAATCAATGACCCTAAAAGCTAACTTTTGTCCTTACATGAATGGAATAGCAAATATTATTTTAATATATATATATATATATATATATATATATATATATCTTTATAATGCAAATTTGAAATACAATTATCAAAGTCCATTTTATAAATCAGTTTGGATAATTATAAACCTCTGTCCTTATAGATGCCGGATACAGTCAATAAATTAATGTGGCAGTAAAGGAAATAGAGAACTATCTACAAGAAAATCTTTAGCTCCAAACTTCAAGCCCAATCTAATGCTCCAAATTAAACCTGACTACATGGTTGCCTGAAAAAATAAGGCACCCTGAGTTTGTGGGAAAAAAATAAACTCCAGGTCGTGCATGAGACTGGTGTGAGAAACTCAAAATATAGATATTTGAAAACAAATGGTATCTCATAAGACCACGTTGCACATAAACATGGAATGGGTTTATACCTTATGATAACCAAATTCTTTGCTATGCAAAATCTAATAATATTATTTTTATTGACATTCTTTTGAAAATGCCTTTCAAGTAAAATTATATAATCTTAGCCAAAATTGTTAAAATGATTAAATTCCAGCATACTAGCTACAAAGTAGGTTCTATAATCAAATCCGACGGTACTTATTGAAGAATGGATTTCCACACAATGGTAGGTAAGGAACTACCTTCCATATAGTACATCTCTAGAAGTATGTACCGAGGATCACCAACTTTTTAAACCTCTACACCTGGCAAGACCAGCCTAACTGCATACCCATCTTGGTGCCAAATAGAACCGAATATGACATCACCTCGGTCGTAACTGACCTATCCAAGAGCTCTCTTAGCATACACAACATATTCGACATATATAAAGTAATCTAGAAAAGTGATGACTATACCCTAATGGTCGCAAACTACAGAGCGTTATAGCCTACCCTGTTTAAGCCATTTCCAGGTAATAAGGCCCGAGGTAATGATTACCTTTACATTGCACATTCCACTTTGAATGCCACATTGCCAATTCCATCACACATCATTGATTTCTACAAATGTACAACCTCTGAGCTCGTACGTCTTTGAGAAGGGTGTTAAATATAAGAGAGATACTTCCTACACCACAAATAGATGTATATTCGTAAAATCAATGTATATGTATGTTGGAAATGCAATGTCAAACATTTTTCCATACAAGTTGTTTAGTAACGGGACAAACCGAAGGAACTCTCCTTCCACATCCTGTCGGAAATTATCCCTAGGTTTATTAGTGAGCAGCCTTGTATCGAAGATCAAATGAAGATATTACTGCCTCATATATATGATATAGGAAATTTTCCCCGAGGATCAGTGACAAGCATCCCTTCGTTCCACTTATTTTCATCCTATGTCTTCACTTTGAATACATAAATTGGTTCGAAGAGATTTTCAGATAAAAATCACTCAAATCCAATCTAGGTTCTTTTAAACCGATCATTGATAAAAAGATGTTATGTAGATATGTGCTTATCATTTGATTAATTACTTTCTTTTTGTCAAAAAAAATATCTTCTATATATATATATATATATATATATATATATATATATATATATATATATATATATCTTTAAAACATTTCTTTTCAGTATATAGAGAATCATTAAACCTCTCTTATAAAATCCATTAGTTGCTTTAAAACTTTCTTAAATCTTGGAGTAATTCGAAATTATTTCATCCATTACTTAGGAAAATATCTCCATTTATTTAAATCTTAACAAAGATTTCCAAATGATAACTTTCAAAAAGGGTTTAAAAAACAATGTTATTTAAGACATCGTTTATTGTAATCCCAAAACAATTAATTTTAAGTAAAAGGATCCATAGGAATTGAAATAATTCCAAATCATTTACTTAAAACTTAACATAGATTTCCTAATCGTAACTTTTAAGACGGGTCAAAAACAATGTTATTTAAGGCATCGTTTACTATAAATCCAAAGCAATTAATTTTAAGTAATCATTTATATGAATATTGACAAAATATTTCTTATTTTCAAATTATAACATTTTAATAGTTTCAAACCATGTTATCTAAGACGGCAAATCCAAATTAGTTAGTATTCGAGTAAAACATATCTATAGAAATTATACTAATTTTACTTGACATCAATTTCCACATTCAACCTTTATTATCCATCGAAATGGTGAAATCTTCTTTTAAATTAACTCAGATAACATGTGTTCCCTCCTCGAAATTTAATACCGAGTATAAGAAGATTATTTTTATTCAATACAAGTTGTTTAAATTTGGAAAATTAAATCTTTTATACTTGTCACGTTTTCGACATTTTGACCTTATTTAGTCCTCGCCCAGGAAAAAGACCAGGTGAGCCAGAGCACCGGTTGCTCCTGAACATCTCCTTAGTTTAAGCACCTTACATCCAGACCTCACAAATAGAAAAAATTCAGTCTACTCATCTGCTTTTAGAGCCAAGATTAAATCATTTTATTTTAATAACTTTTCTTTAAATCATTTATTTAAACTCTTTTTTTAAATAATTTATAAAACCTCCAAATCATCTTTAAAATACTTAATTATTTGAGATTTGGGAAAGAATTGTTAAGTTTAAAGTTATATTTCAAAAGTTATTAAGAACCGTTCCAAATAGTGCTACGAACAGACTTTTCTACCTTTTAGAAATTCATTACTATAACTCAAATCTCTTTTAAAACATTATAAAAATCTATAAAGATTTTCCAAGTTTTTAAAACATTTAAAAATATTAAATTTGAAGAAATTCGTTTTGGAGTCTTAATTGCAAAACCATGATTTTATTTAAAACTCGATTTGGACTTATTTGAAAATCTACAAGGTGAAATCTTGACTTTCTGTCTTTGTTTGAAAAATGTAGATATAATAGTTTAGAAAATTCTTACCATGTATAAATCCGAGCTTTATACCACTTTATATATCATTTAACTTTTAGAGAGCAAAATTGCGAATAGCCGTTATGCACGCGCCTACTTTTGACTCAATTTTCATAACTTGTCAAAACTTCACCATATTAGATTTTAATGTTTATAAAACATTTGTAAACCATTTTAAATCATTTTTAAGAGGTTTAACAAACTCATATACACCATTTTATTTATTAAAGGAAAGTGATTTCCTTTGTGATATTCGAAGAGTACTACACGTGAATCATTTCAATATCAAAATAAACATATAATTAAGATCTAAACTTGATGATCAAAGCATAGTAAACGTCCATAGTAGTAAAATCGAATCATCATATATATATATATATATACATAAATATAAAGTTTTCACCTTCATTGGATATTATATTGACTAGATTTCACTATAGCTTCGCTAACTCGAACTAAAACTCTATGAACTCGAGCTTGGAAGCACTTGGTGTAACATCCCCGGATTTTAGCCCAGTCTAATTTGATAACTGAATTTATTTTTGAAATTAAATTATGAATTAAATAGAGTTTTTTTAAAATAAAATCAAATATTAGTTGTTTATAGATATTAATTTTATTTTTAACTGAAAATTAATTTGAAGATTTGGGAATAAAAGATCTAAATTGTGTGTGAATTTCCAAATTTAATTAGATCTATGTTTGTTTATTTATTTATATAAATGGGTTATCATTTGAAATTTGATTCGAAGTTTAAATATAAACGTATTGAAAATAAAATTGATTTGGAATTCAAGAACGAATATTTTAGAAATAAAATTGGATCTATTAATTTCATATTTCCAAAGGACTAATATATATGGATATATAAATATAATTATTTATTTGTAATAAATAATTTTTCAAATCATTTTTTTAAATTGTATAAGTACAAAATAGAATGTAAGAAAACTAAATAAAATTTTGTTTTCTAATTTTAGCAAGTATGTATTTTGATGTGAAGATTTTACTTTGAATTTCATGTGGTAAATTTTTAAATACTATTTAAAGGATATTTCTAATTATAATAAGATTTAATATAAACACTTGCATTTAAAAGTATATAACATTAAAATAATGGTATTGTAAAAAAAGTGTTTTAAATATACAATTAAAAAGGATTTTGAACAAAATTTATAATTAAATTATCTAAAAGGATTTAAACATAAATATATAAAAATTTACATGTGTAAGCATTTTTACAATAAAAATTTACATTTGTAAACATTTTTGTCAAGCATTAATACAAGTGTAATAATCTCATCATAAAATTAACAAGTGTTCACCTATTTAAACAAGTGGCACATTGTTTTTTTTAAAAAAAATAGATATTAGTTTACAAATAAACACAAACCAGGCTAATGTATTAAGTTTTCTTCCATCTCCAAATTTATCTAATACAAACCTGAAACCTGAAAAATAAAGAAAAAATCAGGAATCTGAAAGCATTATGCAAACTTCAATTTGAAACAAGCATCAAACCTGGAAACAAATATAAATTTGTCAAAACAAAATTGAAGAAGGAATACAGATCAAAGAAAATCAAACTTGGAATCAAAACAGAGTGCAAATCAAAACAGCTTCAGCAAGATCATTTTCAGTTTGAAAATGCAAAAGTAAAATTCAACTAAAACAAGCTGGACAGAAAGCAAAACTGGAAATTGAAATGAAGGTCAAAGCAAGAATTTAAAGCCCTGGAAATCAAATGCAACTTCAAAGCTTCAAGATCAAATTAAAAAAAATCCAGACTTTTGTCCTCTGTCTTCATCAAATAAGGTGAGCAAACTTTAAATTTGAACCCTTAAATTTTTTTTTGAGATCTGATTTTAAATGTGATAATCATTTAAGTAAGGATGTTGCATGAATATCTTTAATCTAGAAAATGGTTAAACCCTCTTTGATGTGCATGTCTGAGAACAGACATTGGTCTTTGTTCTAAGTATTACAGGAATGCAAACCTATTTAGAAAGAAATTTGATTTCTCTTTCCCTATTTTTTGTTAGACTTTAAAATTTAAACAAGAGCTGATTGTTTAAACACGTTCTAAGATTTAAAAATAATTTTAAGCAAAAGTAATTAAAGCTTTCTTTGGAAATTTAAATATTCAAGGAAACTCAAAGCTTATCAAATTTTCGATTTACCTGAATTCAAGATTTACTTATATCGTTCAAATTGATTTCGAAAAGCATGAATTTTGAAGGTGAAATCAAGATTTTTAAACTTGTAAATTGAGAGCATTTGTGAGTTGAACGATTTCTACACTTTCGTCAATTGCCAACGATCGATGTGATGTTGAAGGTTTGGATTGATGTCGAAGGTGGCTTGCATGTTGATGATCATAGGAAAAATTCTTAATGATTTTATAAATTGTTGTGGTGGCTTGAGGGGATCGAAAGAGGGTTTAATGACCCAGTTGAGTCGACGAAGTTTTGGGGAAGTGTTCGTCGGCGTTGGGCTCAAGACGGCGATCGCACCTGGAGCAAAGCAAGCAGTGGTCTCTGGCAAATATTTGGCTGAGTCGGCAGCGACCTCTGATGGTCGGCGTTGGGAGTTCGAAGGATTTTCAGGCGAGATCATGGTTCCAGGAACTGGTCGAGTAGCTTCGAATTTGATTTTGGGTTCCAGGCGAATTCTGGGTGGGTCATCGATGGTGTGTCGGCGATGGTCTTGGAGGTCGGAGCTTCGTAGATGATCGGTGCACGAGCACGGTTTGTATTGGTGCACCTGGGTTTGAAGCAACATTGGGGAAGACGAAGTGGAACTCAGGGGGCAACTCGGGGAATTCGTAAATTTGCTTGAAGCAAATGAAGATGTGGGGGAACTCGAAGTATGGCTCGAGTGAAATTGTGATGGGCTTGGGTTTTTAAAAAATTAAATTTCCAGGTTTTTAAATTTTAAAAGGAATATATTTTCTGATTTTAAATTTGTTTTAAAATAAATATTGACCAAGTTTTGAATCAAAATTATAAACCAGTTTTTAAAACAAGTGTCAAAGATTTGAAAGTTTGAAATGTTTTCAAAATTATAATGTTGTGATGGGAAAAGTGATTAAGGAAGTGTTTTATTCCTTAATTAATCAAGAAGATTTTATATGATTTTGTATGATAACAATTTCGAGTATTTATCTTGATTTAAAGGATGTAATTAAGTGATTAAGTAAGTATGAATTACTTTGTGAAATTGATTTAAGAAGCCAATCACTTTGTGTAATTTAATTAAAGATAATTAATTACTTAAAGGATAATCTTAATGATGGTAATTGAAGAATAATTAGTTTAATTCTTAATTGATGGTTAAAGGTGATTAATTACTTAAAAATAATTACTTAATTAAAAATAATTGATTTATGATTAATCAAGTAATAGGTGTAGATTCGATAGCCTTCGAAATATTTGGATTGATAGCTTTCAGTCTTCGGGATTTCCTTCAGTCTTGGACAACTGACCTTGCTTATCTTTGTGCAACGTGATCGTAGTTCGAGCAAGCTTTGGATTAGAGTTGCAGTTTGATATTGGAGTTATCTCTTTTGCTATTGGTTTTCCGCTGCTGTTTATTGTCTCTGATATTCTTGTATCATTTTGATATCATTGTTGTATATTTGGATATTGTATCATTGGAGTTGTATATGATATTCATTTCTTTTTCTTCCGCTATGTTGTTATACTTAATGTGTTATAAGCTCCGGCGAGCCAGATTCGACGTTTGGATCTGCGGCATTGGACTGGGAGTGTCGTACTCGGTGCCGATTTTCGAAGGTCTAGTCAGGGTCGTTAAAATTGGTATCAGCTTTCTCTTTGGTATTCTTTGGATACCTTGAAGTCTTTGGTTAGGACGACTGATATTATAACGACCCTGACTCGACCTTCGTAAATCGACACCCGTACTTCACTTGTACTCGAATGCCGCAGATTCAAACGTCGAATCTGGCTCGCCGGAGCTTATAACACATTAAATATAACAACACAGCCGAAGAAAAAGAAATGAATATCATATACAACTCCAATGATATAATATCCAAATATACAACAATGATATCAAAATGATACAAGAATATTAGAGACAATAAACAACAGTGGAAAACTAATAGCAAAAGAGATAACTCTAATATCAAACTGCAACTCCAATCCAAAGCTAGCTCGAACTACCATCACGTTGCACAAAGATAAGCAATGTCAGTTGTCCAAGACTGAAGGAGATCCCGAAGACTGAAAGCTACCAATCCAAAGATTTCAAAGGCTATCGAATCTACACCTATTACTTGATTAATCATAAATCAATTATTTTTAACTAAATAATTATTTTTAAGTAATTAATTACCTTTAATCATCAATTAAGAATTAAATTAATTATTCTTTAATTACCATCATTAAGATTATCCTTTAAGTAATTAATTATCTTTAGTTAAATTACACGAAGTGATTGGCTTCTTAAATCAATTTCACAAAGTAATTCATACTTACTTAATCACTTAATTACATCCTTTAAATCAAGATAAATACTCGAAATTGTTATCATAAAAAATCATATAAAATCTTCTTGATTAATTAAGGAATAAAACACTTCCTTAATCACTTTTCCCATCACAACATTATAATTTTGAAAACATTTCAAACTTTCAAATCTTTGACACTTGTTTTAAAAACTGGTTTATAATTTCGATTCAAAACTTGGTCAATATTTATTTTAAAACAAATTTAAAACCGGAATACATATTCCTTTTAAAATTTAAAAACCTGGAAATTTAATTTTTTTTAAAACCCGAGCCTATCACAGTTTCAATCAAACCATACTTCGAGTTCGCCCACATCTTCATTTACTTCGAGCAAAATTTACGAATTCCCCGAGTCGCCCCCTGAGTTCCACTTCGTCTTCCCCAATGCTGCTTCAAACCCAGGTGCACCAATACGAACCGTGCACGTGCACCGATCATCTACGAAGCTCCGACCTCCAAGACCATCACCGACACACCATCGATGACCCACCCATTCAACTTCGACCACCCAGAATTCGCCTGGAACCCAAAATCAAATTCGAAGCTACTCGAGTAGTTCCTGGAACCATGATCTCGCCTGAAAATCCTTCGAAATCCCAACGCCGACCATCAGAGGTCGCTGCCGACTCACCCAAATATTCGCCAGAGACCACTGCTTGCTTTGCCCCAGGTGCGATCGCCGTCTCGAGCCCAACGTTGACGAACACTTCCCCAAAACTTCGTCGACTCAACTGGGTTATTAAACCCTATTTCGATCCCCTCAAGCCACCACAACAATTTATAAAATCATTAAGCAATTTTCCTGTGATCATCAACATGTAAGCCACCTTCGACATCAATCCAAACCTTCAACATCACGTCGATCGTTGGCAATTGACAAAAGTGCAGAAATCATTCAACTCACAAATGCTCTCAATTTACATGTTTAAAAATCTTGATTTCACCTTAAAAATTCATGGTTTTCGAAATCAATTTGAATGATATAAGTAAATCTTTAATTCAGGCAAATCGAAAATTTGATACGCTGTGAGTTTCCCTGAATATTTAAATTTCCAGAGAAAGCTTTAATTACTTTTGCTTAAAATTATTTTTAAATCTTAGAACATGGTTAAACAATCAACTCTTGTTTAAATTTTAAAGTCTAACAAAGATTAGGGAAAGAGAAATCAAATTTCTTTTTAAACAGGTTTGCATTCCTATAATACTTAGAACAAAGACCAATGTCTGTTCTTAGACATGCACATCAAAGAGTGTTTAACCATTTTCTAGTTTAAAGATATTCATGCAACATCCTTACTTAAATGATTATCACATTAAAAATCAGATCTCAAAAAAAATTAAGGGTTCAAATTTAAAGTTTTCTCACCTTATTTGATGAAGACAGAGGACAAAAGTCTGCAATTTTTTTTTAATTTGATCTTGAAGCTTTGAAGTTACATTTGATTTCCAAGGCTTTAAATTCTTGCTTTGACCTTCATTTCAATTTCCAGTTTTGCTTTCTGTCCAGTTTGTTTTAGTTGAATTTTACTTTTGCATTTTCAAACTGAAAATGATCTTGCTGAAGCTATTTTGATTTGCACTTTGTTTTGATTCCAGGTTTGATTTTCTTTGATCTGTATTCTTGCTTCATTTTGTTTTGACAAATTTATCTCTGTTTCCAGGTTTGAGGCTTGTTTCAGATTAAAGTTTGCATAATGCTTTCAGATTCCTGATTTTTTATTTATTTTTCAGGTTTCAAGTTTGGATTAGATAAATTTGGAGATGGAAGAAAACTTAATATATTAGCTTGGTTTGTGTTTATTTGTAAATTAATATCTATTCTTTTTAAAATAATATGCCACTTGTTTAAATGGGTGAACACTTGTTAATTTTATGATGAGATTATTACACTTGTATTAATGCTTGACAAAAATGTTCACAAATGTAAATTTTTATTGTAAAAATGCTTACATGTGACGCCACACCTCTATGCTCACCATAACAAAGGTTATTATAAGGAATAACGTCTGATATTGCGAAGAATAAGGCTTGTTAGAAGCGACCATCCGTAAGTTATGCCTTAGACGAGTATTGATTACATCGATAGGAGTTGTATAAATTACTCCTAAGGATATATATTCAATCCAAATCTAAAATGAAACTACAGTGGCTTAAGAAAAATTCAGAGCAACTCATAATAACAACAACACTGATAGATATAATCACATCAGAACAAAAATATCAGACATATAGCGGAAGACAAGTTTGGAATACATGCTACAACAATCGATAGTTCACATGAACCAAATGTACATATACATATACATCAACATACATGAGATGAGAATCAATAAACCGAAAGAACTCCTCGAAGTCTAGACAAAAGATGATATGAAATCCCAAAAGCTGAAGCAGCCACTGAATCAGAGATAGAGATTATCCTGAAATAACTCGGTCTAATCCGAGTATTATTTAAAAGAGAATAATAAACGGATCAGTCTAATTTATTCTTAGAAGTAAATGCATCATAAACAACATCAAGAAAAATAATAATAGTCTCGAATGAGACTATTCAACATAAGAAATCAATATAGTTTAAACGAAGAAATCACATCAAACTCCATCAAAATAAACTTTCAAATTCACAATTGAATTCAAAACCGCAGTTCACAAAATCTAGAAATCAAGATAGATAACTAGAAAATCATCAGTCCCAAATTCTAAAAATCAAAATAAGATAACTAGAAAAATCAGCATAAAAGTGGATCGATCCCAGCAGATGGCGAGTTTTAGCTATGCCGCACGTGCATCTGAAATGGCCGAAGCCTAACAAGTACTATAGTTTTGGCGCCCGTCAGATGACCCGAAGGTCCGCAGAGTGACCCGAAGGTCTAGTACTGGTAATTGACCCGAAGGTCCATCAGATGACCGGAAGGTCCAACAAAGTGGCTCGAAAGCCCAACAAAATCATCAGAATCATCAAACAGCAAATATTTCAATTAACGATTCCGGAATTAACCGAAATAGTAAAAGTATGGTTCCATACTCCGCAGTTTTGCTAGATCGTTTAAATCTCTTCAAAGTTTCCTTGAAAGTGCAAAATTGTGTATTTTATATAAATAACATTTTACGTTCTCAAACGGACAAGTCCGGAATTAAACGAATCAGTAAAAGTAAGGGTACATAATCCTCAATTGTGCTGAATCGTTTAAATCGCTTCCTCATTCTTTTGAAAGCGTAAACTGTAAAAAAAAATTGAAACAATTTTTATTTTAAAACGATTTTTAAAACATGTGATTAAAACAGCAACATCTGTAGCAATTTCGGCGAGGAAATTGCACTTCGCAAAACACCGTAAAAACGGTTACCAAACCAGTGTTGCTGGATAACCGCTTGAAAATCCACTTTAAAATTGACGGTTACCGAAGTCAAAACAAAGTAATCTTATTTGTCAAAAGCCTCATCAAAATAACATGCTTCAAAAATATAACGTCGAAGTTCAAATCTGTTATAAAATAACGGCAACAAATTACATTTTAAAACATAACGCCGGTTCAAAACAATTTAAAAATTGGACTACACTACATTATCAATATAGCATAGCCCGGATTTAGTAACGTGCACTCAAATTTTCATTATCTACTTTAACCTGTGCACGTATAAGGAAAAACAACCTAGACCTATTAGTGTGACCCGAAGAAAAGTAAATTGTAAGTCAAGTGAACAAAATAACAGACCTTACTAAACAATAGAAGAATATTAGACCATATCACAACTAGAAAACCTACAAGCTTTCACACAAAAATTAAAAAAAATACAACTGCTTGCCCGAGTTGCGTGACTCTCATAGGCAACAAGAAAAACTAAATAACGTAGTCTATGGCCAATTTACCTTTAGCATTAGTTAGACAAAATATAATATCTCTAGACTTAGTTCAGTGTATTACAACTTATAAACAAAACAAATCTTATATTCAAACTAAAATTTTTGGTACGCATGCAATTAATTAAGGTTCTGGGCATGAAATGAAATTACATAGGTACACACAACCTCCATAATACATGCACACGCACTAACTTGATCCAATACTAAAAGACATGAAAGGATTTGAGGTTGTTTGATGCACACATTCACTATATTAAAGCAACCTAGGCGCTATAATATTTTATATACAAGTATGGAGGCAAAATGTCCACCCCCTTATAATCTGGCCATAATTGCTATAAAAAACTCATATTCATACTATACTAACAGGGACACACGCATTAACAAGATCTGGGCATCTTTGATTCATTTTTTTCGAAAGGATGAAGCAAAGAAAAACAAAAGGACGTGCAGAAAGGACTAAACTTATAAATTATGTTGTTCAGACCCACTTTCTCCTTTTAATGCAGTCATACGTGAAGGTGGAGAAAAGAAAAAAACACGCATGAAAGTAAAAGTTTGAACACTTGCATTCAATGCATGAAACGAATGGGAATAAATTAGCAATGTGAGATTTTTTCACTCACCGTATGCTAAAGAAATCTAGATCCAAAATAGAACGACATTACACTGCCATTAATGATCTGCAAAGCACAACTTGAAGAGTGAAAATGTTGCAGAGAAATATTATTTATTTTCTTCAATATCGAGCCCAAGTTAAGATGGAGGAGTGTCGAAAAGAATTTTTGTAAAAACACAATTAATGCAGACGTGCTTTGTAGGGGAGGAAGTACACAGCAGTATAAAGTGATGATGGCAGCAAGTCTAAACGTTTGCTTTTATAAAATTATGTTGTGACAGTTCCAGTTTCTCTTTATTTTCGTATAAAAATTTTATACATGCGTGAAGGCACTATGCCAAACAAAATGATGAGAGCAATTGTTTAAAAATTTTCTTTAGTGATAGAGTGATTCCAGGCAAAAGTGATGATTAAGTAAATAATGCAAAGGAATTTCGAACCTTAGTTTACAGCAAAGAATATGTCCACAAATGTTTCTAATATGAACCAATATAGGTTACACGTGAAAGAAAAAGCAATGTAACACAAATTGGTATAAAGTTGACTTCTCATACAGTGGTGACAGCACATGTAGTGTTCACATTTGTTTTGAAATGAATTTATTCACTTATACACACGTGAAGGCAAAAGCCTTTTATTTCAACATGCTGCAGCCATTTAGACTACTGACTTAGCACCAGATTTTGCCTCATTTATTTTTTTAGAAATTTTAATTTTTTTTAAATTTCTATTTAAAATATTTACTCCATCCGTAACTCAAAAATCACGGTTGTTACAGATTTTTAAAACATTTATTACGACGGTAATAAAATCACGGTTGTTACATTACACATGTAAATTTTTGTATATTTATGTTTAAATCATTTTAGTTAATTTAATTATAAATTTTTTTCAAAACCCTTTTTAATTGTATATTTAAAACACTTTTTTTTTACAATACCATTATTTTAATGTTATATACTTTCGAATGCATGCCTTTATATAAAATCTTATTATAATTAGAAATATCCTTTAAATAGTATTTAAAAATTTACCACATGAAATTCAAACTAAAATCTTCACATCAAAATACATACTTGCTAAAATTAGAAGAAAAAAATATATTTAGTTTCCTTACATTCTATTTTGTACTTATACAATTTAAAACAAATAATTTGAAAAATTATTTATTACAAATAAATAATTATATATATATCCATAGATATTAGTCCTTTGGAAATATTAAATTAATAGATCCAAATTTATTTCTAAAATATTCATTCTTGAATTCCAAATCAATTTTATTTTCAATACATTTATATTTAGACTTCGAATCAAATTTCAAATGATAACCCATTTATATAAATAAATAAGCATACATCTAATTAAATTTGGAAATTCAAACACAATTTAGATCTTTTATTCCCAAATCTTCAAATTAATTTTCAATTAAAAATAAAATTAATATCTATAAACAACTAATATTTGGTTTTATATTGAAAAAAACTCTATTTAATTCATAATTTAATTTCAAAAATAAATTCAATTATCAAATTAGACTGGGCTAAAATCCGGGGATGTTACACTTGGAGTCGTTACCCTAGGTCCTTGGGCTCATGGGCAAGCGAAGAGAGAGGTGGTACTCCGCTAGTGGTACTATAGGGTGGCGGTTATGGGTTTGAGTAAGGAAAAGAAGTGATTTTGAAGTGTTTTAAGGTGTATATACTATTTTATATATATTATATAAATTTAATTTCTTTTCACAAATATTTTCATCATTATTTTATTAAGTGGGGAAGACATTAAAAAGCTTTGAAATGTGGAGAAGAAGATGAAGAAAAAGTTGTAGGAAATTATAAAGAATGAGTGAGGTGTTTATAGGAAAATTTTGGAATCAAGATATCCTAACATGAAATTACCATCACCTCCAATACCCTCTAGGATGCATGGCAGCCACCCCCTCCTCGTAGACATGTGGTGGTGGTGATTATAGTAGGTGGTGGTGAAGTGATGTGGTGTAACGTTGATTTGACGTTTGGCTCTTAACGTAATTATTTCTTTAGATATTTTATTTTTTACCACTAGTAAAAATGTGTAAAATGGGAATTTAATCTTTTTTACTATTCTCTTATGTGTGTGTGTATGTTAATGTGTGTATGTTCATGTCATGAAAGGTGCACAAGTCATTTGAACAACGTCGTATAACTTATATATGTTAAACCGTTACGAATTTGGGTTCTGATCTTCGTTCATATTTTCTTTAGTTAACGTGTGTGTGTGTGTATATATATATTTGTAAGTAAAGTTTGAAAACTATTTTCTTATTATTATCCATGAATTAAAACTATCATATTTGATTTATAAAACCATATAAATCAATTTAAAACAATTGTTTACAAAATGTGTTCTTATATCGATAAACCGATATCGATTTTCCTATTTATAAATTTATAAAACTATCACATTTGATTTATTATCACTTTATTACTAGTATAAATGAACATTATCATTTTGGAACTATTATTTTAATATTTATAATAACCATGAAATCATTAAATCTCAATTTAAAATCATTAATAATTATTATATGTACTGGCATCACTAATAATGTCATTAATCAATTAAATCATTGTTAATATATTTTTAAACAGGTTTACCTTTTTTATTTGTGATTCAAAAGATTATTATTGTGGTTGAATATATAAAAAATAATCTTAATTTATTAAAGTGATGATTTTGCAGGTCGTTACAGACTCCCCTTCTTAAAACAAAATTCATCCTTGAAATTTAGCGCAAAGTTAGTAATATTTATTCTAAAGGTTAAATTTCAAATATATTGTGAGAAATGCGGAATACAGATCTTAAGGCTAGAATTAACACTAGAGGGGGGTGAACAATGTTTAAAGGAATTGCTAAATCTTTTTGAATTTTTTGTTAATTTGAACACAAATGTATGCAATATTCAGACACAGATATGATCACAGAAATAAACACAGATGCAGAAATAAAGTAAAAGCAATAAAGGAAAGAACACATGGATTTTATACTGGTTCGGAGTTACCCTACATCTAGTCCCACACACAAGTACGGATTTCCTTTCAAAAGCAATTGTACAATTACACCCTCGATTTCAAGGCCACGAGGTACACCACTCCAAATTCACAATCCTCTGGGTAGAGATACTTGATTTTATGGGCAACAAGTTCACCCAATTGATTTCCAAGGCTACAATCGTACCTTTTCTCGTTTGATTGATTTCACAGGCTACAGTCACACCTTTTCTCGCTTAGTTTATTACAAAGAAGTATATAAATCTGAATAGCACTGAGATCTTGTTGAGATAGTGATAGAGAATCAAACCACATATTATCTAGTTAGATTCAATGTTGATTTCGCCAGAGTAATGGTAAAAATGTGTATAAAGAAATGTGGAAGAAGAAGAGGAGTGAAATCAGAGAAAATATGAATACTAATTCATTCAAAACTACCCCTATTTATAGTAGAACAACAGCCATGTCCATTCGTGAAAGGATACGACGAATAGACACTTCCTTTGAAATTCAAATTTTTGAAATAAACTGCTACCATGTCAACAAGGGGTACTTGAGGTTGCCGACATGCCTAAGGTATTTTTGGTAATTTGCTTTTCTTTGAAAATAATTTCTATCATGTATTAAAACTATTTTAAACTTTATAAATATACTTAGCTATACTTAAAAACATAAGTAAATATAGAGAATAATATTTTGGTATATATATATATGATTTTACTATAATTTTATATTTAAATCTAAATTAAAAGTTAAATATATTATTATTAAAAGATAGTTTAAACCAAGGATAATTTTATTTTGAAAATAAAGATTATTTTGAGGCTAAATGTATTGAAACCAGGATAGATGTTTTTGATTCTTTTAAAAGGAAGGTGTTGAAATCATTTTGAAAACAAGATATAATTTTGTAAAAACATTTTGAATAAAAGGTTAGCGAATACAAAACAATGTTCCACTAGATTTTTCGTGGGTTCCATCCCTTTAACAGGCTCGAAGTGGATTCCATTCCACGAATCAATTGAATTTTAAGATGCTGGTGCTTTTCTAGGAGTTCTAACAAAATTCCTAATTAAATTACTTATTATTGAAATCTTGAACTCTTGATATTTTTGATACTCATGAGTCTTCAATCTTGATATCTTGAATCTCTATACTGTATAGTCTTCATTCTTGGTACCTGCATGGTCAAATCCTGCATATATATATATATATATATATATATATATATATCTAAACTATAATGTTAGTATTTATATTTTATAATCTTATTATAGCGTTGTTGCCGTCAAAACCATCATCTCAAGGACTAACAATCTCCCTCTTTTTGATGATGACAACCTTTATTTATAAAATATTACTTCTATCCTAATAACTCCCCCTAAAACTAATAACTCCCCTTTAATCTACGCCTAACTATCCTATTTTATACTTCTCCCCCTTTGTCATCAACAAAAACTAAATCCAAACTATATAACTCCCCCTTAATCTAATACTCTATGACTTGTGATTATAATGACAGTATTATCACAAATAATCAACACTTGATTCTAAAACTAAAACTTAGTCCTAAATTACTAACTATCCTAACTAAGATTCCATATACGATAATATTTATAATAGTGAGAAATCAAATATAAGAACACAAATTATTTATTAATTATATATTGTTTTACTTACATTTTCGTAGAGAACGTATAAAGAACATACAACAATAGAAAAGAGAGAAAAGAAACTAATGTGTGTCTTTGGAAATGGGAGATCTATGAACCGAACAACTTGGATAGTGGAAACTGAAATTTCCGCGTTGTTCGACAAGATTTCCATCCTTTTCAAAGCACACTTTGCCAACGCAAACGACTTTGTCGTCATCTTCAGCGTGCTCTTCTTCCATGAAGGCTTCTTCTTCTTCCTCGCTGTCCTCTTGCACTTGATCTCCTGAAGACTCTTTATCAACCAAGATTGGATTAGCGTGATTGTCCATTAGAAACTTTTCCAAATTTCTAAGGATTTTGCCTTGCCGTTCTTGTTCTTGTTCTTTGGCCATTCTAAGTTGCACCACTTGAATTTCAATCATTAGTTGCAGTGCATCCTACAAGGAATCCTCCATTTTAATCAATCGTGCGAGCGTAGTTCGTTGAAATGGTCCAGTAGAAGGAGAAGGGAATGAAAAGGTTGAATTTTTGTTTGATTTGGAAGAGGAGGCCATTGTTTTATTGATTTCAAAAGTTAGAACAGAGAGAGAACGGAAAGAATGATCAAAATTTCGAAATAAGAAGAATATATAACCACTTATTTGAATTTTGGTGGGAAAATTTCAAAAATAAAAAATCGTTATATGTCAACATGGGTAGGAGGGGGTTGTTGACATGGTGCTTGATATTTTTACTATTTGATTTTTTTTAATTATACTTTGTTATTTATATTTTATATTTCAGTTATTGAACAAATACCTAATTCTCTTCTTAATTTAGTAAATATAGATTCATTTAAGGGTTTTGTTAAGAAATCAGCAATCTGATTCTCAGAATTGATATAATCGAGAGTAATTACTTCCTTACTTATATTATCCCTGAGAAAATGATGTCTGATATCAATATGCTTAGTTCGAGCATGATGAGTAGTATTTTTTGATAAATTTATTGCACTAGTATTATCACAATAAATTGGTGATTTTGAGATATTTAAACCAAAATCTTTTAAAGTTTGTTGCATATATATTACTTAAGAACAAGCCAAAGCAGTAGAAATATACTCTGCTTCGGTTGTTGATAAAGAAACTGTTTTTTGCTTTTTACTAAACCAGGAAACCAAAGAATGCCCCAAAATGTGACAAGTTCCACTTGTACTTTTTTGGTCTGATTTACAACCAGTATAATCAGCATCACAGTAAGATATTAAGTCAAAAGAATCATTTTTAGGATAAAATAAGCCATAATCAAGGGTGTGTTTAACATATCTTATGATACGTTTTACGGCTTTTAAGTGGGTCTCTTTAGGTTGGGATTGATATCTTGAACAGAGACAAACACTATGCATGATATCAGGTCTACTAGCAGTGATATAGAATAGTGATCCAATCATTCCTCTATATAATTTTTGATCTACATCTTTCGAGAGATCTTCTTTACTTAGGTACTCATTGGTTGCCATGGGAGTGGGTTTTCCACTTGTAGTAGTCAAACCAAATTTACTAACTGGTCTTTAGCATATTTTTCTTGACTAATAAAGATAACATTATCTAATTGTTTTATTTATAATCCTAGAAAGAAGTTTAATTCACCCATATGACTCATCTCAAACTCTTTTGTCATTATTTCAGAAAATTCTTTATTCATTTCAAAATTAGTTGATCCGAAAATGAATCATCTACGTAGACTTGTACTGGATGAATATCATTTTTATTTCTTTAATAAAAAGAGTATTACCTACTTTACCAATTTAAAAGTTTGATTGTAATATGTAAGATCTTAGTCTATCATACCAGGCTCTAGGAGCTTGATTTAGACCATATAGAGTTTTCTTAAGTTTGTAAACATGATTTGGTAATTTTTCATTTTCAAAAAGTGGTGGTTGTTCAACATATACTTCCTCTTTTACAAATCCATTTAAAAATGCACTTTCAACATCCATTTGATATAATTTGAAATTATTATGATTTGCGAAAGCAAGTGGAATCCTGATGGCTTCTAATTTTGCTACGGGAGCAAAGGTTTCATCAAAATCTATTCCTTCTTCTTGACAATAACCTTGAGCGACTAACCGGACTTTATTTCTAACAACCTCTCCTTGTTCATTCATTTTATTTTTATAAACCCATTTAGTTCCAATTAAAGTTTTATTTTCAGGTCTAGGATCAAGTTCCCAAACATTGTTTCAAGTAAATTGATTTAGTTCTTCTTGCATAGCCAAAATCCATGAATCATCAATTGATGCTTCTTTTGGATTTTTGGGTTCAATAGTTGATATAAAGGATACATTACTCATTTTACTTAATTGATTTCTAATTGTAACAACGGATTGCATATCTCCTAGTATATTTTCTATAGGATGATCTTTTAAAAGTTTAATCCTTTTATTAGGATGATTAATTTCATTATTATTTTAAGTTGACTCTTGACTTTGAGTGATTAAATCCTCTTTATCATTTGTATCTTCAAAAATTTTGAGATTTTCATCGAATGAAACATGCATTGTTTCTTCGATGGTGTTAGTTCTTAAATTAAACACTCTATATGCTTTACTTCTATTAAAAGACACCTTTGTCGGATTTAGGATCAAATTTATTGTGACGGCCCGCCCTTCTACTACCAGAAAGACGTTTCGTCTTGAAGAAAGAAAAGGGTGAGAAAATAGAAAAGATAGAGAAGGAAGAACAACAACATCAGAATCTCACAGCGGAACGAATAAATTATAATAATCACATAAGTATTTACATAGTATACAACATCAATCAGAGTTATACAAATGATACATCACATACTAGGCAGTTATAAACACCTGTCTAGTTATACAACTCAATACACAAAACAATACAGAGATATCAACACAGCGGAACTATATATATATCTATAATGCTGAAGCCTCCTGCTCCATTTGCTCCTCTAGAATTCGTCAAAGCTAACCTGAATCCCTTGGCTACCCGTAAAAATTTGGGTACCCGAGAGTTTATGAAAAACAAAAATAAACTCTGGGTCAGACATGGGTCTGGTGTGAGTAACAGGTTAAAGTTGCTTAATTTTTGAAAATCCTTTGAAATAAAAGGTATCACGTAAGACTCCCCACAAATAAACATGGGTAAGTTTTTACCTTACGCTAACCAAAACATTTGATAGGAAATTCTGTGATATTATAATAGGTCTAGGGTTTTCAAGTAAATAGAAAATAGCCGAAATTGTTACATTCATTAAATTTCAGCTACTAGCCACAAAAGTGGGTAATACAATCAAAACCGTTGGCACTTATTGGATTGTGGGTTCCATACAATGGCAGGGCTACTGGGGTACCGCCCGTCACAGTACGTGGCCTAGATCAACGTACCGAGGATCACTCCCGACCCCCTGCAACACAAGGCCGGAACCATTCCTTACTGAACAACCCGAACAAGATAAGCCCCGCAATTGTTTGCAACCAACTGCCCACACAGCCGAAAAATAAGGGACATCTAGACAAGGGAGTTTCCTTGTCCTGCTTGGGCATGACCCACCTAACCTTGTTGCACCTCCCTTGTTTTAGCCATTCCCGGTTGATGAGGCTTGAGGCTGCGATTACCTTTATAGAAAACATTTCTTAGAATGCTCATCGCCCGCCTGACGATGTGTTGAAAGCATTCAATCCATACAAGTTCGTTCCGGGTTCGAACGAAACCGAAGGCATTATCTCGTTACACTCATTTTGGAATCACCCTCAGAGTCAACGACGATAACCCTTGCACTTTGAATCTTCATCTTTACTTCAGATTCACGACCTATTGTTAATTTGCAATCGATGTGGTTTTCGGATGTTCCAAATAAGGAAAACCGATCCCGGTCTCATTGAAATCCAAAACGTGTCTTTTAAGGCCAAGTTGTCTATTTAGTCTTAACAGTTTAATTCAATATTATCATTACACTCAGATAGATAATTCATAATATCACAGTAGATAATCATATCATCATCACAAACAGATAATTAATATCATCATCAAAACAGATAATTAAATATTATCATACTTAAAACAAACATCCATATCACATAGATATTTTTCATGCCAGATTTGAATTCACAATCATCAAATGAAGTATCAATATCATTTATCAATAAGCAATGATTTATAATCATACCATTTGTAATTAATTTAAAATGAATTAAATTAACTACTTCTATCTCTAAATAATTTAAAGTGAATTAAATTATTGACTCCATCTATAAATCCTGCTTATACACCATTAATTAATTATAAATCAAATTAATAAACCATCCTCTAAATATTCATCTTGATTAAACACCTTTGATTAATCATTCACTAATTATAATAGGTAATTAGTCTTTAATTAATTTCACAAATTAATTATCCTAAATCATTCATAGTAATTAACATTTAATTACTTTATTTATAATTGATTACATTTATTCTTAATTAATTACACCAATTAACCACCACATTATTAATTATTTCTTAATTAACCAATTCTTAATTTTCATCATTAATTATATTAATTAATGATCTCTAATTTAGATTTAAATTAAATTACTTTGGTTAATTTAATTTACATTAAATGATTCATCTTTAATTTAACTCAATTATTAATCACCCTTGATTAATAACATTCCAGTAATTAATTATCATTAATTACTTATATTAATACATTAATTATCCCAAAATTAATTATCTCCCTTAATTAATCCCTTGATTAATTACAAAAGTAACTATCCAAATTACTTTATTAACACATCATCTTTTCACTGATTACATTCAGTAATTAACATTAATTACTTCCTTAAGTAATTATGCTCCATTAAATACACTAAGTAATTACACTTATCAATATATCAAATGATTTTCTTAAATTAATTAAACTAAATTAATTAACTTAAATTAATCATTTTATCCAAATTAATTACAATAAGTAATTAATCTCTTAATTACTTCCATTAAGTAATTACTTCACAATTTACAAATGATTATCTTAATTAATTAATTTAATTAATTATTAAATTTAATCACATTAATTAGTTATTTAATAATTCTTAGTTAATCACTAACTAATGACATTTCCTTAATTACTTTTTAAGAAATTATCTTAGATTTAAACATTATCAATATTTCTAATTATAAATTAATCTAAATTATTAATTAAATAAATCATTCTTTAATTATCTTATTAATTAAATTATTTTATTACCATAATTATCTCTAAGGTAATTCATTTCTATTAATAATTTCATTAATATTAAAGTGTATTTAACATTACATTTTTAATTTAAATTCAAATATCATTTGAATTCAAGATTCAAAATGATTATTATTTAAACATTTCCCAAATTTAAATTCAATTTTATAATCTTTTAAATAAATGTAAATAACATTTATTATTTACATATGTACTTATATAAGGAAGACTTTTAAATTAAACTACTTAAATCTTAATTTAAATTTAAATTACCAAAATACATTAATATTTAACTTGCAAATTTAAGTTAAAACCATTTGTTTACTTTCCATTCGTAAATTCCTTTATAAAAAAGAACTATATCCAAAATCAATTCAAATATTATTTTGAAACAAATTTACTTTTCAAAACTATTTTATTTAAACTGGTTTTATATATATAACTAAAAAAACTGATTTAAAATTTCAGATTTGAATTCGAGAAAAACTTGAATCCATTAGTTTCACCTTGAATTTAAAACTTGGGTTTAACTTGCTTTTTTTTTAAGAATTTGATTTTTAATTCTTGATTTACAATCCAATTCATTTTTAAAAACTTAGATTCAAAAATAGATTTGAATCTATACTTTGAACTTTTAAAATTTCAAACACAGTTTAAATTTTGTTTCAGATTTTACCATTGAATTTCAAAACCTGAAGTTGTCAGGTTTTTAAACCTGAAAGAAAACCCATATTTCATTTTTTAAAACTTTATTTTATTTCAGATTTGAATTCAAGTAAAACTTTGAATTCATGCTTCAAACTAGATTTAAACTTGGTTTAAATCCATTACTATTTTTAAATAGGTTCAAATCAAATTCTGCTTCCAGGTTACAAAAGTCTGAAACAACATTACTCGAGTGCACCCAGGTCTGCTTCGAGTCCTCCACTTCCCTACTTCGAGTCATATACTCGATCGACCCGAGTATTTCCCGAACCCAAAAACCCTGCACCACCCATAAAACACTCCAGCACTTCAATGGCACAATGCACGTGCACCGTGGCCCCAGCCACCTCCGGCCATCCACACGAACCCCAACACATCGCCGACTACCCTCAGATAACATCACGACTACCCAAAATCCACCACCACGCCCAAATAAAAAACGAGCAGTAAAAAGCAAAACCTGGAAACACCATTCCCGCCCCTTCCCAAACCTGGAAACTTCACCGCGCCTCAAACTCCGACCACCAGAAAACCACCACCACCAGCCACGACTCCGCCTTTCACCCCTGTACCCATACACAAACCCCCGTTGAACTCGATGCACCAGGGAAAACGAACAGACCCAAACAACACCCAGTCAAAAAAATTAGGTTTACAGAAAGCATTTCGTCGCCGTCGTCACCACGCCTAACTGCACCATCTACCGCCATTTTTCCGCGACCCTCCAATCACTTATCCCTCACCACAAAGAACCTCGAGCACTCCGGTCCACTAGATCACCCACAAATCGACAATAACCCACTTTCGTTCAAAACCAAACTACACTTTCAATACTTAACTAAAAAATTTAGTTTTAGTTTTAAAAATCATAAGTTTGGATGGTGTTCCAGATTGCATGCCTGAATCATTGAATCATGATGTTGGGATTTTCACTTATTTACAGATTGGTCTGTTATTTTGATTACCAGAGACAAACCATATTTCTTTTACTAAAATAAAAATTTTAAAACTAAAATTGGTGATGACATACACAAGTTTCACTTGAAACTTAAGCTTAATAAGGATTATATCAAGAAATATCGAATTAAAGTCAAACGAGAACCTGAAAATATGAACAGAGAGTGCCCAGAATTAAAACAGAACATTTATATCATACATTCCTATATAAATACAGAGAAAAGCACCAATATATACTTGTATTCAAACATAATATTTCCAGAAAATCTATGCAACCAGATTACTACTTAAGTTATTTAAAATTTGAAGTTACTCACCTAGGTTTGGAAATGAACAGAGCACCCTTTGGTCTGAAACAGGTTGAACTTTAAAACTGGAAAGTAGTTTGTTTTGATTTCCAAAAAACATGAAGCTTAATCTTGCCTTTGTTGTTGATGTATGATGCTTTAGTTACAAAATGAAGAAAGAAAAAACAACTTGCTATGTTGTGTTGAACGAACTAAGAAGATGGCATGTATATAAAAGAGTTTCAGGGGAAGGTGGCATCTGAGACAAGCAACTTTTGCATGTACACTTATGTGTTTTGTTTTATCAGGCCAAATCTTTGTATTAGGAGGCTGAAATGATCTTTAAAACAATTTGAAATGACTTATTTGCTGCTAAGCAATGAAAGCATTTATTGGTTATTTATTGATTAAGTACTTTATGTCTCTACTAACCTCATTTTTGGGCTTAGATATTTTACATATCTTTGTTGTATACTTGCTTTGCATTTTATTACAGGTTGACTACATTTTATTTCTTAATTTTGCTTTAGCTTGCTCTACAAACTATCTTATATGTTTAACATACACAAAGATATTTTTACTTAGCTTTGCTTTGTTAACTTTCGCGTTTCTTTTACCAACACATATTTTTACTTTGTCTTGTAACCTTGCTTTGCATTCTTAAATTTTTCAGGCAACATTTCTAAACTTTTCTTATTTGTTTTCAGCCTGCACACTTTACTGCCTGCATATTTCATATTTAATTTGCTTTGTTTTTCTTAACTTTGCCATTTAAAACTTACATGCTACACATATACTGTAACGACCCAGAATTTTTATTAATTAAAATCTGAATATTTAATTAATTTTAAATATTAATAAGTGAATTTATAAGTCGAATAAATTTTTATTTGAATTATTGGATTCAATTGGATAATTAAATCGATAAATTTAATATGTTAAATTATGGAAATAATTGAAAATCGAGTTAAATATGATTGAAAATAATTTGTAAAATTTTATTTTATCATGTTGAAGTTAGAACGATATTTTAGAACTTTTAAAATCGAATTAAAAGTGAAAATTGAATATTTTAATATTTAAATCGACTAGTAAAATAGTCAATTTTTGAACAGTCTCAGAATTGAACGAAACCAGTTCCATTGGATCCGTAATAGTTAGTTATTACCGGATTTCAATTTTCGTGTCAATCGGAGTTATCGTTTGATCGTGGCAGCTCGAAACGCATCGAATTATTTTTAATTTAAATTTGGCGAGTCAAAATAGCCATTTTTCAAAAAGTCTCGGATTTCGACGAAACCAGTTTCATTGGATCCGTAATGTGATATTATTGTAAGGTTTCAAATTTCAAGTCGATTGGATTTACCGTTTGTCCGGTACAAATTAAAACGCCTAGAAATCGATTTAAATCGGTTTAATTTAAATTGAGCGTTTACAGCCATAACTCGCACAGATGTCCGAATTAGCTTCCGAAACCTGTTCCATTGTGTCCGGAACGCGGGGTAAACCTTAGAAACGCTGGTTACGGCGCCTAAATCGGAGTTTGGAATTTCCGGGATGAATAGTGTCGCTCGTTCCTTATAAATAGACCCCTTGCCTTCATAATTTGATAAAAATATCATTCTAAACCCTAATTTATAATAGCCAGCCGCCACTTTATGATGGATGGCCAGAAACTACTCCACTTCCTCCCTCAATCACTCACAATCCATCGACAATTAGCCGAAGTGTTCAACACGGAAGTCGAAGAGCATGAAGAGAGCTTCGATTCCATACGGTGATGATCGAAAACGGAGCGACGATGGAGGAGCTACATGGGGCCGAACCTACAGATTTCGCAGGTGATTTTTGGGATGTAGAACAGGCCGAGCTTCATGAAGGGGGTGGTGGAGGTAGCTCTTGCAATGGTCTTCGAGATGGTGGTAGTTTGATCGAGTTTCATCGAGTGTGGAGGATGCAAATCAAAACCCTAGTTGCTATGTGTATGGGTTCAAGTGACGGCCTATTACCTGTAGTGTGGAACGTGATGAGGAAGAGGGGGAGGACGGTCCAGATGCACTCAAGTTGGATCCAAGGGCTGGGATTGTTTTTGGTTAGAAAAATTTAAGTTTATGTTGTAAATTGTATAATAAAACTCGTGTAACTTCAAAAATTTATAACTTTTTCATACGAGGTCGAAAACGCGCGAAACAAGAAGCGTTGGAATCGTATGGACGAGCACTACGCGATGGAGTTGGTTTGGAGTCGTTTGGAGTTAGTGAGAATTTTGGGTAAAATTAAACGCGCGTTTAATTTTATTCGAAATAAATCGCTAAAACGGAAATTAAAACCAAGGTGAGAACTTCTCACTCAATCGAATCGGTTTCGATTTTATTTTAAATAGTTAGATTTAAAATATTTGAATGCATGTTTGAATGATGACTGTAAATTATTGATTGTTAAAATAGACATTATGCGCCGTTAGTAAGCGGATGTTATTTATTAAAAACATATACCGCGAATATTTCATAAACAGTGAAATTGGTATTATATATAATATCAATATATATATATTGGCATATGTATATATTGCAGTTGTTGATTTCCCGCATTATTTGTTTAGCGGATGAGACCCTATTACGCCGTTATTAAGCGGATAATATTTAATAAAAACATATACCGCGATAATTTCGTACTGGAGCGAAATTGGTATTGTGCTAATGTTTTTTGGATGCAGGAAAACAGGTTGGAGGGATCCAAATGGATTCCTCAACAGTTTTTATTTGATTTCAGATATTTTGATATTTGATGGATTATCATATCGATATATGATATCTTGTAGTCGTGATTGACTATTTGGTGTGTAGCATCATTGGACCCAGATTTTGGGATTTTAAAATGATTTTAAAAGTGATTTTGAAAATATACTATATTTTTGGAATTGATCCATTATAAATAAATAAACGTTATAATTTTTAAAGTTATAAAAATTATGGTTTTTGTGAAATATAGTTAAAAAGCTGATTTTTAGAAATACGATTAAAAGTCGATTTTTGAGAAATATGAACTAATGATTTTATAAAATAAATTTAGATTGGATTTTTGAATATATGATAAAAGTTTAAATATAGGATTTATAAAATTTGATTATTTTATAAATCGAAATGATGAAATTATAAAGGAATTTAAAGACGTTTTAGAATAATAATATAAACTGATTTATATTAAGAGATTTATAAATGGATATTTATAAATTGAAATATAGACATTATAAAACGAGTTTTTATAAGTGTTTGAATGTAGTGAAAATGAATTTCATAAATGAATGAAATTTATAGAATTATAAACTGTGAAGTTATAAATGAAATTTATAAATAGTAAGATTTATAAATTTGTGAAGTTAATTGAAGAATAGATTTGGTTAAATAAATGAATCTTATAGGTTATAAGATTTATAATTATGAAATTCTAAGGAACGATTTTGTGAAATAATCGTTTATAAGTAGTTAACTTATAATATGAACGTTTAGTTTATAATTTAGTTATAAACTGGAATATGTTAATAAAGGAATTTATAAAAAGGAAGTTTTTATATATATAAATAGAAATGGAATTTATAAACGTTGTTTTATAAATTCGCAAACGACTTATTTTGATAAGTTAATTGTTATAACTTAGAAATAGAGTTATATTCACATTTTGAATAGTGAATAATCCTTTGAATTAAAAATGAATAAAAGGATGGAATTTGTTAAAGAAGTATATTCACGTTTTTGAATAGTGAATGATATGTTAAAGAAATTGTTTTTAAATGAGATGTTTGAATTGAATTAAAACGATCTAATGATGTTTTAAAATGAGTTGAGATTCGAAACCATAGATTTCAACATTCATTGTTGAAATAGACGTTTTCGAGAAATAAAAGGAAATGGTGAACTATAACACTGTTGTTATAGTAAATGATTTCCGAAAGGAAATGTTTTGAATAGTATTGGGATTTATATATCTATTTTAATTTCGAATCCATATACTAGTGATTTTGGGTTGTCGTAACGATGTTTTACGCAACATTCGTTTTGGCCCAAGTAAATATGTTTAAGTGAATGATTTCCTTAAAGAATGAAATATATACTTAATTCGATTTAAGTATATTGAATATTTTCTAAGTGTTGAAAATATAAGAGATTTGTGAATTACTTATAAATAAATAAGTATGGAATTGTTTTCCGATATAAAGTGAATATTTTGAGAATTTATCTTTTTGAAGATAAATTGAGAATGAATAATTGAAATCGGTTATTCATGGATATTTTTGAAATATAAATTCATTATGGAATTTATATGTGAAAAGTGAAATTGGTTAAAAATAAATATTGATTTATTTTTGAAGTGTTGAAATAATATATCTTGTAAAGATATTTTGGAAAATAAATAATTTGGAAAATTATTTGGAATCTGGTGATGTATGCATATCCATTGATAGTTCAATAATCGAGTATCAGTATTTCCCTTTGAATGGGTATTTGATGTGAATTGATTGAATTTGAATGCACACTTATTTTTGAATAAGCGCTCACTATTCGGGTTAACCGGGAAAGGACCATGGGGTCGTATAACCCACTCCGAATATGTGATACGTCGTTGTGAATCGCATTTGAAGATCGGTGTTGAAGACCGGTATTTGCGAGAGTGATAGGATGAACTATCGATTGACTCTGCACCGAGTAGCTACGGTATTGAGTTCTCCATATGTGATGGTGAATCCGATCAGGATTGTGAATATCCGGATTGCAAGGACTTCTTTGTAAGTGCCTTCGGTTCTGTTCGATCCCGGAACAGACTTGTATGGATTGTATGCCTGACATTACAAGTTGAGATATAAAGCCGATTTCTTTCAAATATATTTCTGTTGGTGGCGGAGAATTTATTCTTTGCTTAACACCCTTCTTTGAGACGTATGTGCTCAAAGGTTATATAGTTGAAGTTATCAGCGATATATTCCCAGTTTGGTAAGGTGACATGCTGAGTGATGCTGAAATGATCATTGTGTTGATTATTTGTGATAGGATCATTTATTTGATCGTCTATCTTAGTGATCATTGTGTTGATCATTTGTTGACCCAAAGCATGGCTTTTGTATAAAGTATGTTTTTGTGGACGTGACTTCGTCGAGCCTCACACCCCGTGAATGGTCAAAACAGGAAAGAAGCAGCAAGGTTATGAGGGGTAGCACCCTTTAGGATGTGTCCATTTCCTTCTGGAAAAGGGTGGTATCATGGTATGGAGCCCAGATACTTACTCATGTTGAAAACACTTTATGATTGTGTGAATTGATTACGAGCGCTCGGTTGATAAAGGTCCCAAAGGACCGGGGGATGGCATATTCGGTCAGTTGTTGCTCAGTTAGGAGTAACCCGGCCTTGTGTTGGTAGAGATCCGGTTTGGTTCTCGGGGATGTCCATCCAGAGGCATTCTCATGTGGCAATGGGAAGTTCCTTGGCCTGATCATTCGTTGGAAATCCAATTCCCAATACGAAACTTGTACGGTATTAGTTGTAGGACCTGCCATTCACTTATGGTGGTCACCACTGTTTGGATGGTAGCTATAGTAGGCACAGTTCGAAATGTCTATGCTGGCTAAGATTTATATTCTACTTTCGAAATGAATTTTCCCTACACTATGCACTAATAATAATATCAAATATTATTTTAAATGCGTATCAAGCATCCTTGACTATCATAAGGAGAAATCTCCTCCGATTCTGCGTTTGCATGTGTGTGTGTGCGGGAGGCCTTATGGTAGTCTCATTTTTAAAAGCATTGCGAATTGAATTTAAAAATATTCCTCTATTTGATTTTAAAGATAAACAAACTGTTTTGAGTTCTCACACCAGTCACATGACTGACTCGGAGTTTATTGTTTTCCTTCCTAAACTCTGGGTGCCCACCAATTTCCACACGGGCAGTTAAGAGTTAGGTTTATCAGGATATTCTGGATATTCAGGAGTTGCTGGAGGCAAGCTGGATGGCATGGCGTATTACTAGTATATAGTATTTCTTTTTCCGCTGCACTGTTTATTGTTGTATGTTGTTGTACACTCTGATGATATGATGTAATGAAATGAAATGTAATGTAATAACTGATATAGTTCTTTGTTTAAAGATTATTCATTTATTATTATATGTTGTTCCGCTGCGAATTGTGAGATTCTGATGTTGTTCTGTTGTTTCCGTTCTATCTTCTGTTTTCAAATTCTCTATCTTTCTGTTTCTCTGTTTTCTAAAAAAAAATTGTCTATCTTCTTTTCTCCCTCTATTTTCTATCTTCTTTTCTACTTCTTTCTTTTTCTTAATTCTTTTTAAAACCCATAACATTCCGTGTTTCCGGCCTTCGATTTCTCGGCAGTCGATAAAGTGAGTGTCGATGTTGAATTTTCGAAGAACGAAAATCTGTTTGTTACATTTGGTATCAGAGCTGATGGTTAAGCGACAACCATGGTTCTGTAGGGTATTACTCGTTAGAGATAGAGTCAGCAGTACTCTAGAATGAGTTTGAGTGTAATAATAGCTATGAGAGCGTACTTGTTAGTGAATATGAAATTGTTTTATATTGTGATGATTGGTTTATTGAGTGGCATATGAACTTTCGTCAGCGTGGTCCGCAAGACTATGCCGAAGGGGTTTCTAAACACTTGAATAGAACAATTCGACATAATATTGTTTTAAATTGGGTAAATGAAATAATTTTACCTTGAGTATATTTTTATATATAAAGAAATAATTTTTCAGAATTATTAAAGTGTATATAAGTTGATTGTTAGGTTGTTTGAATAATCTAAATTAAAGAATAATTGTATAAGCAAAAGAATTATAAGAATTGAAATTATAATTAAAGTATTTACAATTGTGAAATAAACTTACATATATAAGAAGTAAAATTATATGAATATGAGTTGTAAATAAAGGTGAATTTCAAGATTAAATGAAATATAACTTAAGTAATGTAAATGGAATTGATTTTGGGTATCAAAGTAAATTAATTAAGTTAAGTGATGGATATGAACTTGAGTTATATAAATGAAATTCAAATTTGTAATTGAATTGAATAAATGGATTGAATGATAATCAATTGAATGTGAATAAAGTTGATATGAAATAATGAATGTAAGTGTTAATTCATTAAAATCTAATGTTATTAGAAGTTGAATAAATTGAAAGAGAATGAATATAAACAAAGGAATTTGGTTATAATTAATAAACATTGGTTGTTATTTGATTGTTAGATGATTGTATGTAATTCATTAAGAATTAATGAAATTAAAAGCTATGAAATTGAATTCAAATTGAAAGTAAATAAATTTGAATAGAATTGAAAGTGAATTGGATTTAATTAGTGAATGCAAACTAATTAAAATTTAATATGGATGGATGTTAGTAAATTCCAACATTAATGAATCAAATGTGATTTGATATTGAAAATCTGTTTCATTGAATATAAATGAATATTGATTGGTAATGGATGTAATTGGTTGATGGTTGAATATATATTGCATTTGTTGTTTTACTACATGTGCTATGTGACATATATAGTTATTATGTTGCTATATGTTGTATGTTGATACTATGGTTTATATGCATGGTTCTCATGTTGTTTGTTGAGTGTTTAGTAGGTGCGGATCGCGTTTGCTTCGCATTTGGAGTTCGCTTTAGCGCTATATTAGCCGTATATGCTTGCTAATAAAATATAAGGTACATATCTCGGATTAAATATCGCACTTTTATACTTTTTCCCTGCGGGATGCCTCATTACTTGATGAGATGTATATTTGTGATATATATATACTGTCATTTTTTTTTCGGATCGAGCCGCGCAAAGGAGACTATGGCGAATTTTTCCGAAAATTTAGGGCGTTAGAAAAAATTTGAGAAAAATTGGAAAATTTTGAAAACTTTAAACTTTGTTTTAAAGTTGAAAGTTAAATGATATAATTGTTTTTGAAAAGATAACTAAGTATGATTTGAAAACTTAGTAAAGATTTATAAGAAGTTTAATTATGAATTTTGGGAAAATTAATAGATTCCGTAACTTTTCTTACTTGTAATTTCGGGGACGAAATTCTTTTAAGGGGGAAAGATTGTAACGACCCAGAATTTTTATTAATTAAAATCTAAATATTTAATTAATTTTAAATATTAATAAGTGAATTTATAAGTCGAATAAATTTTTATTTGAATTATTGGATTCAATTGGATAATTAAATCGATAAATTTAATATGTTAAATTATGGAAATAATTGAAAATCGAGTTAAATATGATTGAAAATAATTTGTGAAATTTTATTTTATCATGTTGAAGTTAGAACGATATTTTAGAACTTTTAAAATCGAATTAAAAGTTAATTTGTGAAAATTGAATATTTTAATATTTAAATCGACTAGTAAAATAGTCAATTTTTGAACAGTCTCAGAATTGAACGAAACCAGTTCCATTGGATCCGTAATAGTTAGTTATTACCGGATTTCAATTTTCGTGTCAATCGGAGTTATCGTTTGATCGTGGCAGCTCGAAACGCATCGAATTATTTTTAATTTAAATTTGGCGAGTCAAAATAGCCATTTTTCAAAAAGTCTCGGATTTCGACGAAACCAGTTTCATTGGATCCGTAATGTGATATTATTGTAAGGTTTCAAATTTCAAGTCGATTGGATTTACCGTTTGTCCGGTACAAATTAAAACGCCTAGAAATCGATTTAAATCGGTTTAATTTAAATTGAGCGTTTACAGCCATAACTCGCACAGATGTCCGAATTAGCTTCCAAAACCTATTCCATTGTGTCCGGAACGCGGGGTAAACCTTAGAAACGCTGGTTACGGCGCCTAAATCGGAGTTCGGAATTTCCGGGATGAATAGTGTCGCTCGTTCCTTATAAATAGACCCCTTGCCTTCATAATTTGATAAAAATATCATTCTAAACCCTAATTTATAATAGCCAGCCGCCACTTTATGATGGATGGCCAGAAACAACTCCACTTCCTCCCTCAATCACTCACAATCCATCGACAATTAGCCGAAGTGTTCAACACGGAAGTCGAAGAGCATGAAGAGAGCTTCGATTCCATACGGTGATGATCGGAAACAGAGCGACGATGGAGGAGCTACATGGGGCCGAACCTACAGATTTCGCACGTGATTTTTGGGCTGTAGAACAGGCCGAGCTTCATGAAGGGGGTGGTGGGGGTAGCTCTTGCAATGGTCTTCGAGATGGTGGTAGTTTGATCGAGTTTCATCGAGTGTGGAGGATGCAAATCAAAACCCTAGTTGCTATGTGTATGGGTTCAAGTGACGGCCTATTACCTGTAGTGTGGAACGTGATGAGGAAGAGGGGGAGGACGGTCCAGATGCACTCAAGTTGGATCCAAGGGCTGGGATTGTTTTTGGTTAGAAAAATTTAAGTTTATGTTGTAAATTGTATAATAAAACTCGTGTAACTTCAAAAATTTATAACTTTTTCATACGAGGTCGAAAACGCGCGAAACAAGAAGCGTTGGAATCGTATGGACGAGCACTACGCGATGGAGTTGGTTTGGAGTCGTTTGGAGTTAGTGAGAATTTTGGGTAAAATTAAACGCGCGTTTAATTTTATTCGAAATAAATCGCTAAAACGGAAATTAAAACCAAGGTGAGAACTTCTCACTCAATCGAATCGGTTTCGATTTTATTTTAAATAGTTAGATTTAAAATATTTGAATGCATGTTTGAATGATGACTGTAAATTATTGATTGTTAAAATAGACATTATGCGCCGTTAGTAAGCGGATGTTATTTATTAAAAACATATACCGCGAATATTTCATAAACAGTGAAATTGGTATTATATATAATATCAATATATATATATTGGCATATGTATATATTGCAGTTGTTGATTTCCCGCATTATTTGTTTAGCGGATGAGACCCTATTACGCCGTTATTAAGCGGATAATATTTAATAAAAACATATACCGCGATAATTTCGTACTGGAGCGAAATTGGTATTGTGCTAATGTTTTTTGGATGCAGGAAAACAGGTTGGAGGGATCCAACTGGATTCCTCAACAGTTTTTATTTGATTTCAGATATTTTGATATTTGATGGATTATCATATCGATATATGATATCGTTGTAGTCGTGATTGACTATTTGGTGTGTAGCATCATTGGACCCAGATTTTGGGATTTTAAAATGATTTTAAAAGTGATTTTGAAAATATACTATATTTTTGGAATTGATCCATTATAAATAAATAAACGTTATAATTTTTAAAGTTATAAAAATTATGGTTTTTGTGAAATATAGTTAAAAAGCTGATTTTTAGAAATACGATTAAAAGTCGATTTTTGAGAAATATGAACTAATGATTTTATAAAATAAATTTAGATTGGATTTTTGAATATATGATAAAAGTTTAAATATAGGATTTATAAAATTTGATTATTTTATAAATCGAAATGATGAAATTATAAAGGAATTTAAAGACGTTTTAGAATAATAATATAAACTGATTTATATTAAGAGATTTATAAATGGATATTTATAAATTGAAATATAGACATTATAAAACGAGTTTTTATAAGTGTTTGAATGTAGTGAAAATGAATTTCATAAATGAATGAAATTTATAGAATTATAAACTGTGAAGTTATAAATGAAATTTATAAATAGTAAGATTTATAAATTTGTGAAGTTAATTGAAGAATAGATTTGGTTAAATAAATGAATCTTATAGGTTATAAGATTTATAATTATGAAATTCTAAGGAACGATTTTGTGAAATAATCGTTTATAAGTAGTTAACTTATAATATGAACGTTTAGTTTATAATTTAGTTATAAACTGGAATATGTTAATAAAGGAATTTATAAAAAGGAAGTTTTTATATATATAAATAGAAATGGAATTTATAAACGTTGTTTTATAAATTCGCAAACGACTTATTTTGATAAGTTAATTGTTATAACTTAGAAATAGAGTTATATTCACATTTTGAATAGTGAATAATCCTTTGAATTAAAAATGAATAAAAGGATGGAATTTGTTAAAGAAGTATATTCACGTTTTTGAATAGTGAATGATATGTTAAAGAAATTGTTTTTAAATGAGATGTTTGAATTGAATTAAAACGATCTAATGATGTTTTAAAATGAGTTGAGATTCGAAACCATAGATTTCAACATTCATTGTTGAAATAGACGTTTTCGAGAAATAAAAGGAAATGGTGAACTATAACACTGTTGTTATAGTAAATGATTTCCGAAAGGAAATGTTTTGAATAGTATTGGGATTTATATATCTATTTTAATTTCGAATCCATATACTAGTGATTTTGGGTTGTCGTAACGATGTTTTACGCAACATTCGTTTTGGCCCAAGTAAATATGTTTAAGTGAATGATTTCCTTAAAGAATGAAATATATACTTAATTCGATTTAAGTATATTGAATATTTTCTAAGTGTTGAAAATATAAGAGATTTGTGAATTACTTATAAATAAATAAGTATGGAATTGTTTTCCGATATAAAGTGAATATTTTGAGAATTTATCTTTTTGAAGATAAATTGAGAATGAATAATTGAAATCGGTTATTCATGGATATTTTTGAAATATAAATTCATTATGGAATTTATATGTGAAAAGTGAAATTGGTTAAAAATAAATATTGATTTATTTTTGAAGTGTTGAAATAATATATCTTGTAAAGATATTTTGGAAAATAAATAATTTGGAAAATTATTTGGAATCTGGTGATGTATGCATATCCATTGATAGTTCAATAATCGAGTATCAGTATTTCCCTTTGAATGGGTATTTGATGTGAATTGATTGAATTTGAATGCACACTTATTTTTGAATAAGCGCTCACTATTCGGGTTAACCGGGAAAGGACCATGGGGTCGTATAACCCACTCCGAATATGTGATACGTCGTTGTGAATCGCATTTGAAGATCGGTGTTGAAGACCGGTATTTGCGAGAGTGATAGGATGAACTATCGATTGACTCTGCACCGAGTAGCTACGGTATTGAGTTCTCCATATGTGATGGTGAATCCGATCAGGATTGTGAATATCCGGATTGCAAGGACTTCTTTGTAAGTGCCTTCGGTTCTGTTCGATCCCGGAACAGACTTGTATGGATTGTATGCCTGACATTACAAGTTGAGATATAAAGCCGATTTCTTTCAAATATATTTCTGTTGGTGGCGGAGAATTTATTCTTTGCTTAACACCCTTCTTTGAGACGTATGTGCTCAAAGGTTATATAGTTGAAGTTATCAGCGATATATTCCCAGTTTGGTAAGGTGACATGCTGAGTGATGCTGAAATGATCATTGTGTTGATTATTTGTGATAGGATCATTTATTTGATCGTCTATCTTAGTGATCATTGTGTTGATCATTTGTTGACCCAAAGCATGGCTTTTGTATAAAGTATGTTTTTGTGGACGTGACTTCGTCGAGCCTCACACCCCGTGAATGGTCAAAACAGGAAAGAAGCAGCAAGGTTATGAGGGGTAGCACCCTTTAGGATGTGTCCATTTCCTTCTGGAAAAGGGTGGTATCATGGTATGGAGCCCAGATACTTACTCATGTTGAAAACACTTTATGATTGTGTGAATTGATTACGAGCGCTCGGTTGATAAAGGTCCCAAAGGACCGGGGGATGGCATATTCGGTCAGTTGTTGCTCAGTTAGGAGTAACCCGGCCTTGTGTTGGTAGAGATCCGGTTTGGTTCTCGGGGATGTCCATCCAGAGGCATTCTCATGTGGCAATGGGAAGTTCCTTGGCCTGATCATTCGTTGGAAATCCAATTCCCAATACGAAACTTGTACGGTATTAGTTGTAGGACCTGCCATTCACTTATGGTGGTCACCACTGTTTGGATGGTAGCTATAGTAGGCACAGTTCGAAATGTCTATGCTGGCTAAGATTTATATTCTACTTTCGAAATGAATTTTCCCTACACTATGCACTAATAATAATATCAAATATTATTTTAAATGCGTATCAAGCATCCTTGACTATCATAAGGAGAAATCTCCTCCGATTCTGCGTTTGCATGTGTGTGTGTGCGGGAGGCCTTATGGTAGTCTCATTTTTAAAAGCATTGCGAATTGAATTTAAAAATATTCCTCTATTTGATTTTAAAGATAAACAAACTGTTTTGAGTTCTCACACCAGTCACATGACTGACTCGGAGTTTATTGTTTTCCTTCCTAAACTCTGGGTGCCCACCAATTTCCACACGGGCAGTTAAGAGTTAGGTTTATCAGGATATTCTGGATATTCAGGAGTTGCTGGAGGCAAGCTGGATGGCATGGCGTATTACTAGTATATAGTATTTCTTTTTCCGCTGCACTGTTTATTGTTGTATGTTGTTGTACACTCTGATGATATGATGTAATGAAATGAAATGTAATGTAATAACTGATATAGTTCTTTGTTTAAAGATTATTCATTTATTATTATATGTTGTTCCGCTGCGAATTGTGAGATTCTGATGTTGTTCTGTTGTTTCCGTTCTATCTTCTGTTTTCAAATTCTCTATCTTTCTGTTTCTCTGTTTTCTAAAAAAAAATTGTCTATCTTCTTTTCTCCCTCTATTTTCTATCTTCTTTTCTACTTCTTTCTTTTTCTTAATTCTTTTTAAAACCCATAACATTCCGTGTTTCCGGCCTTCGATTTCTCGGCAGTCGATAAAGTGAGTGTCGATGTTGAATTTTCGAAGAACGAAAATCTGTTTGTTACATATACAAACCTGGTTTGTATTTATCTCATATACATATATAAAGAAGTTAATAGGGTATGCTTTTTATCCATAGCTATTTTATTTTACTTTGCTTTGTTTATGCTTATGTACATATATGAAGTTGTTATAGTTATTTTTATTGGTTATGTTAATATCATAGCTTCTTGTGTATATGTATTTAGACTTATGTTTAACATGTATAAGATTTATTTTACTTTAAATATTCTTGAAAAACTTTATTTTAAATTTCCAAACCACGGATTTCTTCAAATATATAAATAACAATGTTTATTTTCATTAAAACCCATTTGTAAAGATTTTGCATTATTAATATTGTTTATATAAGCTCATTATTAAATTAAAAATAAATTTTCAAAAGAAACTATCTCTTTAAAATATAAATACTTATTTATCAAGCTATATTTAAAAAAACAAAACAAAACATTTTTTTTATTTAAATTTAAACTCTAGGCTAAAATTTATTTTTAAACAAATTAAATTTATCTTGTGTATTTTTAAAATCATATTATTATTTATTCAATATTAAATTTCCAAATTATCAAAAATAGTAGAATTAGAAAACATAGCTTTATCTATTAAATTTAAAAAACAAAACTTATCTATTTATAATATATACCGATATATACATATATACATTATAAATAGAAACAATTTAAATTAGCTTTTAAAAGATAAACTATCAGTTAAATATCTATTTAAAAGAAGATTATTAAATCAATTCAAGTATTATTAACAAATATTATCAAATCAATTTAATTTTTAATGTAGATTATTAAATTGATATTGCCCCAAATTTCCTGGATGTCACATTTATCTAAGTTGTCTTTTGTATATAAAATAAGATACCTTAGGTCTCTTTCTATGAAGAAGTTCATAAGATGTCTTATCAGTTAAAGGTCTAATTAAAATTCTATCTAAAATATAACAGGCGGTAGCAACTACTTCTGCCCAAAAATACTTTGGTAATTTACTATCTGAAAGCATAGTTCTCGCACACTCTTGAATCGTCCTATTTTTACGTTCTACTACTCCGTTTTGTTGTGGAGTTCTTGGAAAATTATAAATTGTGAGTTATTCCCTTTTTATTACAGAATTCCTCAAACTTTTCATTTTCAAATTCACCACCGTTATCACAACGGATGGTTATAATTCTTAGAGAAAGTTGATTTTGAATCCTTTTTGTAAAGTTCTTAAAACATTCAAAAGTATCACTTTTATGTTTCAAAAATATTATCCATGTAAATCTAGAATAATCATCTACAATTACAAAAACATATTTACTATGATTTATTGAGAGAATTTGAGATGGACCAAATAAATCAAGATGAAGTAGTTTTGAGGTTGAAATCATATCTTTTAATTTAAAGGTACTTTTTCTAAGTTATCCTAATTGACATGCATCACATAAACTATCTACTTTAAAATTCATTTTAGGGAGACCTCTTACTAGATCATGTTTTGACAGTCTAAATAAGAGTTTGAAATTCAAATATCCAAATCTCTTATGCCAAATCCAAGGGTCGCTTGTATTTGCCAAAAGACACAGGTTATCATTTGAAACTTTCATACTAAGAATATAAATATTCTTTTTCCTAATTCCCTCAAATATTATGGTTGAATTATTATCTTCAATGTGACACTTATCTTTTTCAAATTTAATTTTATATCCTTTATCGCAAAATGCTTAGCAGATTATGTTTCAGATTCTTAACTGGCAAAACATTAGTAATAATAGGAGTTACAAAGTTACCGAATTCGCCGATGCCAATCATATATCCTTTTGAATTGTCCCCAAAGTTAACCAGTCCTCCGTCTTTGTATATTATATCATTCAGCGTATCTGGATTGCCAATCATGTGTCTAGAGCATCCACTATCGAGTATCCATTTTTTTCTTTTTGATCTGCATAATTTATCCATTGTGGATTGATTCTCAACACCCATAAAGCATATTTCCTACACATCATACAATTTTCGTAGACAACTTGAATTTGAATGTTGATTATATGCAGACTCAAGAGACAATGATGATCTGAATATTTCTAAACTAGTATTAACAAGTTTTTTAAACATAGCCATTTTAAAAACTTTTTCAAAAATCATATTATGAAACTTTGAAAACCTTGCTTTGATTCCAAATGTAAGAAATGCAGAATACAGATCTTAAGGCTAGGATTAACACTAGAGGGGGGGGTGAAAAGTGTTTTAAGGAATTACTAAATGTTTTTGTGTTTTTGTTAATTTGAACACAAATGTATGCAACATTCAGACACAGATGTGATCACAGAAACAAACACAGATGCAGAAATAAAGTAAAAGCAATAAAGGAAAGAACACACCGGATTTTATACTGGTTTGGAGTTACCCTACATCCAGTCCCGCACACAAGTATGGATTTCCTTTCAAAAGCAATTGTACAACTACACCCTCGATTTCAAGGCCACGAGGTACACCACTTCAGATTCACAATCCTCTGGGTAGAGATACTTGATTTTACAAGCAACAAGTTCACCCAATTGATTTCCAAGGTTACAATCACACCTTTTCTCGCTTGATTGATTTCGCAGGCTACAATCACACATTTTCTCGCTTAGTTTATTACAAAGAAGCCTATAACTTTGAATAGCATTGAGATCTTGTTGAGACAGTGATAGAGAATCAAAATAGAGATGATCTAGTTAGATTCAATGTTGATTTCAGTGGAGTAATGGTAAAAATGTGTATAAAGATGTGTGGAAGAAGAAGATGAGTGAAATCATAGAAAATATGAATACTAATTCGGTCAAACAACCCCTATTTATAGTAGAACAACAACCATGTCCATTCGTGAAAGGATATGACGAATAGACACTTCCTTTGAAATTCAAAATTTTAAAATAAACTGCTACCATGTCGACAAGGGGTACTTGAGGTTGTCGACATGCCTAAGGTATTTTCGGTAATTTGCTTTACTTTGAAAATAACTTCTATCTTGTATTAAAACTATTTTAAACTTTATAAATATACTTTACTATAGTTAAAATACATAATTAAATATAGAGAATGATATTTTGGTATATGCTATAAAATTTTACTATAATTTTATATTTAAATCTAAATTAAAAGTTAAATATATTATTATTATTAAAATATGGTTTAAAACCAAGGATAATTTGATTTTGAAAATAAAGATTATTTTGAGGCTAAAAGTATTAAAACCAAGATAGATGTTTTTGATTCTTTTAAAAGGAAGGTTTTGAAATCAATTTGAAAACAGGATATAATTTTCTAAAACATTTTGAATAAAAGTTAGCGGATACAAAACAATGTTCCACTAGATTTTTCGTAGGTTCCATCCTACTTAGGGTTTCGTCCCTTTAACAGGCTCGAAGTGGATTCCATTCCACGAATAAATTGGATTTTAAGATGCGAGTTCTTTTCTAGGAGCTTTAACAAAATTCCTAATTAAATTACTTATTATTGAAATCTTGAACTCTTGATATTCTTGATACTCATGAGTCTTCAATCTTGATATCTTGAATCTCTATAATGTACGGTCTTCATTCTTGGTACCTGCATGGTTAAATCTTGCATATATATATATATATATATATCTAAACTATAATGTTAGTATTTATGTTTTATAATCTTATTCTAAGGTTGTTGTCATCAAAACCATCATCTCAAGGACTAACATATATCATCGGTGCTATTTACATATTATTCATATGCTTTATCTAATTCGATCCTAAATTCGAATATATCATTTTGCTTCCAAACTATTATTAATACTTCGATTTCTATTGTGGATATTGATTAGGCTCAAAGGCTGTTATTTTCCTTGCTTAGCCCTCAGCTATGACAGAAAATTTAAACAGTCCGACTATAAACCCCTATCAATGATTTCCTTCGAACCTCGAACCACAAATCCTTTTCGGATATCAAAATCTTACATTCAAATCTTAGGTCAAACATTGTTTAACGTAAAATAAACTTATTTAGAAAATCTTGGTTTTAGTTTTAAATATCTCATAAAAATGTAGTTTTATTCTTTTTCAAAGAAAATTCTTATACATAATTTACCAACGGGTTTATTAAATTTTCCTTAAGTGATTCGTACATTTCTATCGAACAAAGTTATAAATGAAGGACATAAAGATTTTATAGATAGTTTCTTCTTACATCACCATACAAACCATCTGAATGTACGCACTTAAATATTCTTAAATTGTTCTAACCCTACAGGGGTTCATACTAAGTACATTAGTACATCACTAAACATTATCGTACCAAGTTGCTAATGCATCTACGGATTACTAATACTAGATACCACTAGATAGACAACCAACTTCCAAACACTACCATTATAAAGCTGATTCATTCTAATGACTAACATCAAATATCTCTCCATCATTTTCTTCACCGTCATCACTATCATTATTCCCCTATTCATCATCTACCTCATATCGTAGCATCCTATCTTCCTCAAATGGAAACCATGGTTGGTTCCACGGAACATGCCCAATTTCTACTAAAACTTCTCGGATTACTTCCATAGCTTCTTGTTCTTGATACCCTGCATATGGATTTCCCATTGATTTCCTTCCTCGATCTCCTCTATTCCCTGCACTTCCTCCTCTTCCAACATTTCAACTTCTACCTCCTCAGGTTCTCCCCTCCTCCCGGGTTGTAGTTAATATATGAGCTTGAAGATTCTTCTTGCCAAACAATATGGTCTCCATCAAAATCCCATATAATATTGATGTTTATGCTGTTGTTGTTTGATTCATAGGGTATCATGGAATTTGGATCTTCGTAGCCTCAGATTTCTCCTCCTCTATCAGTTTCTCGAAGGCTGGAGCAAATTCTTCATTGCTTGAAACAACAATAAGTTCGGGAGTGGATGGAGGTATAAGCATTGTGGTCATAGTATAGCCATCTTCATTTAACCTAGTATACCAATCTAATTCTTCCATTATAATGTGCCGACCATTTCCAGCTAGCTACTGCATGGGTTCATCGTCACTCAATAGGATGACCAAATTGTCTTTCTTCTTCCCCTTTTCTGCTTAAGGACCCCCCCTTTGAATACTTTCCCATGAATGGTTTCTATAAATGCAAATAAAGTCTCCTTAGATATGGATACTAACTTATTATAATGTCGAGTCTTAAATTTAAACATATCCAATCCCTAATTCATATGACAGCTAAGGGTAATAAATTTTCTACGTACTTTGGTATTTTCCTCAAATCATTCTTGATCAAATCTTAGAAAACCAATCAATATCTTTATTTTGTTAAACCCTTGCCAAAATGTTTTCGAAACATTATTATTACTTTCAAAATCCTTTAAAACTTCTTTCTCAAAATACATTTCTGGATGAAAGTTACTATTAGTTTACTTTATAAACTTTCGGTATCATAATTTCAATTGATGGTTGAATAGCTTGCTAAATACGTGGTTTTGTTTCTCCTAAACCAATACAAAAATCCTTTGGAAATTTTCTTTGAAAACCCTTTTAGATATAAGTTCTCATTGTCCAAAATCTTAGGCTTTATATACATCCCCTCATTACTCTTAATTTTCTTAGTATTAAACATCTTATTGTCAAACTCTCAAATTCTAATCACAAGATGTTTACGATCAAATCTTTTTATTAACTTGTTTTTAAACAATCATTCAAGTTACTATATATCTTTTTAAAACACCTTTTATATTCAAAATATAACCTTATGTAAAATGTTTCATTGAAAAACGTTTTAAAACAAAAATCATTTATATATAGCAATAACAAATAGGTGCTCATATATAATATGCTCAAACTAATTCTAGGGTGTCACTTGCCCTATCTCTAATGAGTCACACATCCAAGGGTATTACTAGCCCTATCTCTAATGAGACTGTACCCCTACCTGGCTCTGATGTTCGCTTAATCTAAGCTCTGATACCAAATGAGAGGACTGGCCTCCTCAAACCTCGATAATCGACACTAATACATCCACGGTATTCATGTGTCGCAAATCCAAATGCCGAAGAGGTAGATTGTGAATCTTACATGAATGAAATAACATATATTATTTAAATATATATATATATATATATATATATATATATATACAACGGAGCTTTTAAATACAAATATTAGAGTCTATTTTATTGATAAGCCTGGACAGTTATAAATCTATGTCCTTATAGATGTTAAATACAATCGGTAAAGTAATATAGTGGGAAAGGAAATAGAGAATTATCTACAGGAACCTTTAGCTCTAGACATCAAACTCTAGCATAATGCTCCAAGTTAAACCTGACTACATGGAAAAATAAGGCACCTAGAGTTTAAGGGAAAAGAAAATAAACTCCGGGGCAGTCATGGGATTGGTGTGAAAAACTCAAAATACGGATATTTGAAACCAAAGGAGGTCTCATAAGACCTTGCCTCGCATAAACATGTAATGGGTTTTTACCTTATGATAACCGAAATCTTTACTATGCAAATCTGGTAATATTATTTTAATGACATTCTTTTGAAAACGCCTTTCAAGTAAACTTATATAGTCTTAGCCAAAATTGTTAAATTGATTAAATTCCAGCATACTAGCTACAAAGTAGGTTCTATAATCTAATCCAAAGGTACTTATTGGAGAATGGATTTCCATTCAATGGCAGTCAAGAACTATCTTCCATATAGTATAACTCTAAAAGGATGTATCGAGGATTAACAACTTTTGATACCTTTGTACCTGGCAAAACCGGCCTAACCGCAAACCCATCTTAGTGGTGAATAGAACTGAATATGACATTAGCTGGTCATAAACGACCTATCCGAGAGATCTCCTAGCATACACAACATACTCGACATATATAAAGTAATATAGAAAGGTGATGATCATACCCTAATGGTTGCGAACCACACAGCCTTAAGGGATGCCCTGTTTAAACCATTTCCAGGTGATCAGGCCTGAGGTAATGATTGCCTTTCACATATAACATTCCACTTTGAATGCCACATTGCCAATTCCATCAAACACCATTGATTTCTACAAATGTACAACAACTGACCTCGTACGTCTTAGAGAATGGTGTTAAGTATAGAAGAATTACTTTCTACACCACCAAATAGATGTATTTTTGTAAAAATTAATATACATGTAAGTTGGAAATGCAATGCCTGACATTCGTCCATATAAGTAATCCAAGAATAGGACAAACTAAAGGTATGCTCCTACCGCATCCTGTCGGGAATCATCCCTTGGATTAATGGTGAGCAGCCGTTGCATCGAAGAGCTAATGAAGATATTACTTCCACATATACATGTTATGGGAAATTTCCCCCGAGGGTCAGTGACAAGCGGCCCTTCATTCCATTTATTATCATTCCATGTCTTCACTTCGAATTCGTAAATTGGTTCATAGTGGTCTTCAGATAAGAATCACTCAAATCTGATCCAAGTTCCTTCGAACCAATAATCGATAAAAAGATGTTAGGTAAATTGGTGTTTATCATTTGATTAATTACTTTCCTTTTATCAAAAAAGTATCTAATAGGGATACATATCTTTAAAACAATTCTTTCTAGTATATACGGAATAATTAAACCTTTCTTATCGAATCATTTTGTTGCTTTAAAACCTTCTTAAATCTTAGAGTAATTCCAAATTATTCATCCTTTACTTAGGTATCTTCAAATCATTTATTTAAATCTTAACAAAGATTTTCAAATCATAGCTTTTAAAATGGGTCAAAAGCAATGTTATCTACGACACCGTTTACTGTAAACCCAGAACAATTAAGTTTAAGTAAAAAGATCCATAGGAATTAAAATAATTCCAAATCATTTATTTAAATCTTAACGAAGATTTCCAAATCATAACTTTTAAAACGGGTCAAAAACATTGTTATTTAAGACATCGTTTACTATAAACGCAGAATAATTAATTTTAAGTAAAAGGATCCATAAGAATTAAAATAATTCCAAATCACTAATTTAAATACTAACAAATGATTTATTATTTTCAAATCTTAACTTTTTAATTGTTTGAAACCATTTTATCTGTAACATCCCCTATTTGGAGGCCTGATGTTAAGTGCTACAAATGCTACATTCATCCATATTATCAACTTTCGGTAATTAAATATGGTAATGTTAATAGTATCCTTAATATCAGAAGCATGTGGATATAAAAAAGATCATAGCTTTCACAAATAACATTTCTGATTACATTTCATAAATCATGTTTCATATGCCGATTACATAATCCCACCTTTTCTGAGGTTCAGATCAAATATAATTATTACAAAAAAGGCCAAGAGCGATATATAAAGATGCCCCCTTGGATGACTAGAGTACTAAATAGTCATAATAGACTTAATACAACACAACAACAAAAATCCTATATATAACTAACTTCAGCCTACTGCTCATCTTCGGAAGCTTTATTCGTTCACCTACTGAAACCTGTGAATCCTCAACCCTCGGCCTACTCAAATCAATATTGAGCACACGAGAGTTTAAGGGAAAAACATAAACTTCGAGTCAGACATAAAGCCTAGTGTGAATAATACTATACACCTCAGTTATTTGATATTAAGTGAGACCACGCCGCTTAAAGAAACGGTTTTCCCTTCAATAATATCCTTTTAAAACATATCTTTTGCAAATCTTAATCCTGCAACCAAAAATGGTTAAAACAATAAACCAATATCATGCATGCATGGAAATTAGGTAATAAATGGACTATATTTCCGAACATTGTAGTTTTGTTTTGCTAACTACTAACCTTTGGCTGACTTGAGCCTACCAGACAAAATAAACAAATAATATAACTTTTGTTAGGTACTCTTCTTCTGGATGATCTATCCTTAACTTACTTCTACCAGGGTTAACTGATCCTAATGGTTTTGCAGGCTCATCAATAACCTATCCTCACTTTGTATATTCCTTTCTCTGTATAACATCATTTTAGTCTTGCTTGTGACAAAGCCCTACACACTAAAATTTTGGACTAAATTAGCTTGGGGCTAATAGCTAATGTATAGGGCGAGACCCTACACCAGTCCCATCTGGTATTCTAATATCTGAGTCATTATACTTAGGGTCATCTGCCCATAAATTTTTCCTTGAAAACATTTTCTCTCAAATAGATTTAAACCTTTAAATCATACTTTAAACAAGGAAAATATAATCTATGCTTTACTCAAATCACCTTGCCATGTTATACATACTTTACACAAAACTTTATGGATGAAAACATTTAAACCATTGAAAGTACCCCTTTCAAAACAATTGAAAGTACCCCTTTCGAAGCTAAGTAAAACCTTAGGCCAAAAGGTCAAATCATACCTTTCGAATCCATTCTTAATAATTTTTTTGAAAACATTAAAAACCTTTCTTCTGAAAGCTTCGAAACCTTAGACATCCTCTTATCAAAACACTATAAACATTGCCTTCCGATAACTTTGAAATCTTCCATTTAAAACCTTTTGAAACCTTTGGGGAAACATCCCTTTGAAACCTTTATCTTAAACATTTCAAAAGCACTAGATTCTTCTCATGAAACCAAACATTTCGAAACCATTTAAAACCATTCCTTTCGAAACCAGTTGGATTTTACTTTCAATAGTACAAAGGGTCATACCACAACAAAGTTGAAAGCACTCTTCCAAAAGCTATTTCCTAAGTAAAGAAATGATGGTGTCGAAACCAACCTTTCGAAAGCATTAGAGAAGCGGTTGAGTTTTAAAACAAAATAACCCTTTCGCAACCATTAGTTTCGAAAGGTAAAAAGAGGTAGTAAAGGTTTCGACTTGGTCAAAAACTTCTTTATAAAACTATAGGCGCAACCTCTTTCGGAACCATTCCTTAAAACAAGTTAACCAAATCAAAAGATGACTAGATCGAAAGCATTCCTTTCGAAAGCAAAGTAGGTGCATTTTCTTTTAACGCAAAGAAAGGCTTCGACCCTTTCGAAACCCATTATTTCGACTACATAACTTTTGCCTCAGTCTAATTCATTACATACCAAGTCTTTGATACCATGCGCATTGGTTTCGATGGTGATGGAGGCAGAAGTAAGGTATCGAAGGCTTGGTGCTAAAAGTGGTGAAACATGTAAAATCTGATTTTTAACTTTTTAAAGTAATTCTTTTTCAACTAAACTGCATTGTTTATCAAAATATAATTGGTTGCTAATTTCTTTTCTAAAAGTACTACCGAAATTTCAGAAATAAACAAATTAAATTATTTTACAAAATGCACCTTTTCCTTTTATAAATATATAAAACATTAAAGTCTCATACCTTAAATAATTTTATATATCTATTAAAACACTTGGGAAAATTTTATAAAAATTTCCATAAATCGCTTTTAATATGTTTTCTAACATATATTAATTTCTGACCCAAAACCATCAAAATAGCCGTAATTAATTTAAACCCAAAATAACTATTTTCTTCACTAGAAAATTAATAATAAATTCACATTAATTTGAAAAATTATGAAATTTGAAACCCATTTCCATAATATTATTTCTGAGCTTATCTTAAAATTACAAGGCATTTGGATGTCATTAAATTAGTTTTCAATCTAAAACTCACCATAAAATCTACATGAATTAGCACAAATCTACATGTATCCTCGGTTTAGATGTTGCTAGCTCTTGCTATGCCAGCATTCTATCTCTTGTGGTCGGATGTCGATTGCCTCAGAATTCTACATAAATCTTATTCTTGAAGTCACGGTTGACCCGGTTAAGGTCGCACACAATTTATATAAGTCTATCCATCTTTTCTCTTTTTGTTATTTAATCATCTTATCTTCGTTTCGAGCCTATCTTCTAGTTAGAATTCTTTTGATTAGAGTCCCCTTTGTATTTGAATCGCTATCCTTGCTTTTAAATTTGTTTTTATATCTTCGAGTGAGAGAGTGTATTTGTAATTAATATTAAAATGTTTTATAGTGTGTTGTTTGAGTTGTTAACTTTGAATTTTGGGTTTCAATCAATTTGTCTGATCAACGTTATCGATAGAAAATCCAAAACACTTTAACAAAGCAAACTGACACGATATTGTTTTCAAAATTTGGTAAATGAAAATTAAATTTTCTATGATTGTATTTTACCTATAAAGGTATAGTTTTGAATTTTGATAATTGAAATAATCGGTTGTTAGGAATGATAATACTAGATTTTCATTTATTATTTGTCTATTATTACAGGTTATAAGGTGTCCAAACTTTATTAACATGGTTTATTTGACTTTAAAATGCAATAGATTAAAATTTTGGATTTGAGAATTTAATTTTCGGTATTTTCAAAATTTGGCATTCAAAGTTTTGGAAAATATATTATTGAAAATATTTTCGAATGAAAATTGTTTCGAAAGGATAATTTTAAAGGAATTAATCTATACTCTCCTATTTTGTCGTAGGAAAATAATTCCGATGATGACTGCAGCATCGTCGACATTCATTTTCGAGTTTCAAAGTGGAGAATTGAGTTAGTAGTTTTGCTACACTTTTGTTTTGGAAAGTGGATTTGATTTGAAATTCTTGAATATGATTTGATTTATATAATATATATGTACATAATTATTTTGAAATAGTTTGAAGTAAAACCGAAAATTTGAGTCTTAAGTTTTATATTAAGGGATAGTTTCAAATATAGAAATAAAGTGAAATGTTTGAATAATTGGAATATCTAAAATGATAAATGAAACTTAACCAATTTGAAGTAGTTAAAGTTGAATAAAATTATTTATATGACCCCAAATTACATTCTAATATATATAACTTGCCTAAAATATTCAAAAAGTAAAAATGTTAGGATATAATTAATGGTTATACAAGAAGAAAATATAAGTAATAAATTGTTTAAACCAAAAACCGGCTTAATATGAATGTTGTAAATGAAAGGAAAATTGGGATGATGTTTAATTACACTCTGAAACATTAATGTAACTTATCTAGGAAAGTTTAAATGTATTTAGAATGTAATTGGATAAGATACACTAGGATATAAGTAATAGAAAAAAATGATATTTTGTTAAGGAATTAATAATAAATTGGATAGTAAATTGAATAAATAAAAGAGACCTAATTTGTTAAATAATGTAAATGGTTGTAATAAATGTCTATACACGTAATATATGTTGCAAAATATATATTAAGTGGAATAAATTAAATAAATAAAGGAGAATGCTAGTTAAGCAAATAAATATGAACTTAAGAATAGTAAAATTGAAATTTTGAGGGAAATCGGCTTAACAAGAGTCAAATGGATTTAATAAATGTGTAATGAACGAGTTAAATCAATAAATTTTGTTTTGAAAGGAAATTTTGTAACAAATGCTAATTGATTGAAATCAAATCTATTGATTGAAATACATTAAGTTGTATCAATAAAGTATGGTTAATAAATAGTATTTGATTTAATAAAATGAATTGAACCAAATTGTTGAATATTAATCTATTTGAAATTGAAATTTAATGGTTTAAACAATTAAAATTGAATGCTGAGGTGGAATTAAATTTGGTTGATCAATAGATTTAATAGATGAGTAAAATAAAAAAAATTATTGTGAGTTTTTTTGTAATAAACGTTAATAAATGAGAACAAATCAATTGAATAAAAATATATGGAAATGAAACCAATCAAATATGTACACAATATATTCGATTGATTGAATAAAATGAATTGGAATCAACTAATTGAATATAAACCAATTTTAAAATAAATGTAGTTTATATGGTTTTAAATTCATTGTTGTGTTTGGTTTTCCAAACTATCTTCTCTTTTTGGTTGTTTCTATTCTCCTACCCCTTCCTTTTCGGGGACGAAAAGTTGCGAGTGGGGGAGAGTGTAACGACCCGTAAATTTTAACTGTTTTAATAACGTAATTAACTGAAATTTTGTAAAATTTGAAATAATAAAATTTGAAAATGAAAATTCTATATTTGAAATACGTCTATTTGAACATAGCAAATGGTAAATTTTCATTTGATAATATGGAATTTTAATTTATTATGTAATTTTATTTCAATTTAATTCAGCCAATATTTGATGATAATAAAATATTTATCAAACCTGAATATTTTTATATAGAAAATTTTTAAATCATCTTTTGAGTGAGACATCATCTTCCATTTCGTCAAATTTGGACTTCTCTAGCTCCATTTATCTTATTTTCTGCAATTTTGCAGCATTTCCGGTAGCGGAAATTCGAATTTTTGTAATTCAATCGTACCACTAATATCTGTATAACATTTTGATCACCTCATCATGCTGATCACCGCAGTTTATTTACTTTTATATTTTGAAGTTCGGTACGTGATGAAACCGTGCAATGGTTCACCGTATCGGTACGTTTTTATCCTTTTGAATTCCTCTGCCCATTCAGTTGCCCAACAGTCGAATTTCTAACGGCCATTGCTTTTATTATTCCTTGTATTCATTTAAATTGCAGGTTCGTCCATATTCGTTCGTCGGTTACCTTTTTGGTTCTGTGCATTCATTCATGATATAAATTATAATATTTATGGTTTCATATACACTTAATATTTATATTGCTTAGCCTGCTTATTTTCCAAACCTGTTCATTCTTCGTTCTTCTTTTCCCATTCCCTTCCCTGCCCATGCTTATCGACCATGGAAACTTCAAACCAACCCCTTGCCTATCTGACTTCCGCCTCTTCTCTAATGAGCGCCGAACCCCTTAGTAACTCCCCTCGGATCCTCCTCATCACCGAACGCCGGCGAGCAACCCTACAGTAGCGAACTCTGGCCAGCCGAGCACTTCCATTCCTCTTTAAATATTTTTTTTTGTAAAGTACATATAAGCTTGTGTAAGTTCCAGACATTCTTTTATCTGCTCATTTTTCTTTCATTTCAATCTTGTCTTTAGAAGTATGGTGTGATTTAAGTTTCATATTAGATTAAAATATAAGATTTATATATGTTATATTATTGGTTGTTTATATATGAATTTTTACCTATGGGTTTATACTGTTAGTTTATAAATATAAGCATATATGAGTTGTAATTTTGTTTTATATCTTTTCCTTTTTGTTCTATTTATAGTGTCGGTTATATTTATGTATCCTTGTCCTTATCTAAAAATACTGTTATACACATATGTAACGAGTGAGTTTATTACTTTATAGATTTGGGTTACATTCATGTGCTTCCAGTCTTATTTGATCTGTTAAGTATATATATAAATTTTTATAAAGAAAGCTTACTTAAATTTTTATAACAAGGTTGGGTCAATAGATATAGCAAGTATTTATAAAGGTTATTGCAATTTTACTTATGTATCAAACAGTGCTGTTCGTATATGGTACATTTTCATGCCCTTCAAAGCAAGATTTTATATGATAGTTCAGGCATGGTTTCTTTGCGTTTCACCTGGTTACATATGTAAGGTTTATATATATATATACATATACATACATACATACATATATATATTAACGCACTCATTTTTTTCAATTCATTTTTTTACGAAGTTTGTATATAATCTATACTGAGGTTACATGTTGTGTATAAATAATGTATTGACTGTTTCTAATGTATATATTTCGTATATAGTCATGCAATCTGTTTGTTTATTCTTTTATATGGTTGTGTATACATATAAATTATATAATATATATATATAATCTATTAATATATGTATGCAAGTTAGATTTTTAGTTGCAGTATAATAAAAAGTTAAGCTATGTTTTTATATATTTTTAGTTGGATAAGCATACTTTAATTGAAATATGTGTGTTAGTTATGGATATAAAGTCCATGTTAGTTATATATAAGTTACATAAGTTATATTAAGTTGTATATTATTGATTGTTATAAAATATCGATCCATAAAAATGTACTAAGTTATATAGGCACATATATTTTTATTATATATATAAAGTTTCAGTGTACACGTTATATTAATTTATATATGTTTGGTTGCATATATTGAGTCTGCATGGTAAGGTATGGTTGGTATACATAAGTCGTTCGTATATTTGTTTGGCGAATGGAATGTTCATATATTTAAGTTTATAGTATGCGTATGTATATTTTATTTGAGGTTGATATATAAATATATATAAATAAAATGAAGTTTGGGTTTATCACAAAGAAAATTTGGAATATAGCTTTTATATATGTGTGCGTGTAATATATCTGAAGTATTTTTTTCAATGTCAATTTGGGTTTTAAAGTATTTGTTTTAAGTAGTTATGTATATATATGTTTATAATAACTTTAATTTATTTTGTTTTGTTTAAAAGTTTTAATATTGGGTTTAAGAAAAAAATTACATATTTCGTATTTCAAATATATTTATTTCCATTCTAGATTAGCTCAGCTAATTTGATTGGTTACATCAATTCCTATTTATCAACCTCGATCGTCAAATTCATGCCAACCTTAACTTGCTTTGGAATTCCTGCTTGGATTCGTAACTCATCTCGCTCTCGTTCGTCTCTAGCCTCGAAAGGTGAGCAATCACTCACGATTAAAGTTCTTTTGTTTATTAAATTTGATTTCAATTGAAACGATAATTGAAATATGCTGATGTAGTTATTTAAATTGTTATATATGCCATTATCTGTAACTGTTCACCTATGGGATATGACACCATATCTTGCTGTTTATATTATATTGTTATTTATGATATATGCTTGTTATATTATTATCATATCTGTTATCACTTTGCAAGTACCCTGTTAGTATAGAATTCCCTATGGGTTGAAATGATACATACCCGAACGATCTGTAGAATAAGGAAAAATCGTTAAGGGTTGAAATGATAAACCTAAGTGATTTTCATTGAATTGAGTTTGTGATTGCTGATTGAAATGATATATACTCGTATATATTTAAATTGTGAATTGAAATGATAAATATCCGTATCACTTGACCATAGGATAGAAAATTATATACAGACACCGTTGGTCTATGTAAAATATTTTAAAAATGATTTCTATGGTTTTAAAAAGGAAATATATGGTTTAATAAATATCGATTTTAAGATATATATATATATATATATATATATATATGAAATCATTTTTTATGTTTTAAAATTTAGATTTTTAAAATTTATATATTTTGGAAATTGTATGGTTATAAATAAATTTTGAAATTATATTTCAAATATAAAGTTTATGATAGAAATTGGTTTGAAATTTTATTTATTTGAGAATTATACTTAAATAGGTTGATTTGAGATTTATAAAATTTGAGATTTAAAGATATGATTTTATACGTGAATTTGATTAAAAGTGATTTAGATGAATATTTCAAATTTACATAAATTGAAATGGTATATTTCGTTTTATTTTAAATTTGGAAATTAAGGTTTATTCAATGATATTGGATTTATTGAATGAATATTTCAAAATTAAATATAATGAAGTTAAAATTAAGAGTTGTATGAAATTACCAAACATAATTTTGAATTTGTAGAATATTTAAAGTTTGAAATTTATTGAAAAATAAATGGTTTATTTGGTGGTTCAAATCTGTACTTAAAATCGATTTAATTTGAAATGGTTTATTGAGAGACTGAATTGAATTAAAAATTTATGAATTGAGATAAATTTGAATTATGGAGTTTGAGTTAATTTGAATTGATTTATGAAATTTAAGGAAGCTATTTTATTATATAAAGTATTTTTAAATTATATTTAAAACTATTTATTTATTTAACTTTATAAATTATTTAATATAAACTATTTTATACTAATTATTTTAATGTAAACTATTTTAACTTATAACTATTTTATTTTATAAACTATTATATATACCATTATTAATATCTAAACTGTTTAAACGAAAGTATTATGATTTCAAAGCGTTATAATTCCAAAGTGTTATAAATTCAAGTATTTGGTTTCGAAAATGCTATAATTTTGAAGTGCTATGATTTTGGAAATGAGTATATTTGAAGTGAAAATTTATATCGTATTGATATGGTTTTGAAATGGATGTGATATTCTGGTTTTGAAGTATAAACTATTTTTGAATGACCACGGCGTTATAGTAACGTTTGGTTGTTAAAGAGACCGAGATCGGATATTGTCATACTCTCTGCCAATACCAAAAACCACTTTAACAACTATGTACGTGGTGAAGATTCTAGAATGAAGTAGGATGGTTTGGTGACGATTCTATATGGTGTTTACGTTTCCCTGACCCCCGTGAGTAAACTTGATGCGGCAAAAAACAGGAGCCAGCCGGGCCAAGTGAGGTCATTCCTCCTATCAGACACATTTCTTCGATACCATTCTATTTCTTTTGTGATGTGATTGGGTGTACCCCTCGATTTGATTTGGGAACGTGTCACGAGGTGGGCGGTAGTAGGTGCTATGCGTTACCACCAGTCCAGATAAGCGAACGGTATATCTACCCTGGCGTTGCATCGAGTGCCTTGCTGCATACCCTATCACGCCTTCTACGAGTTTTTTTGTGCCATACCTATGTGATGTCCTCTGGGTAAACCTCCAGTTTACGGAGGAGCGTACGGCATTGTATAGACTACGGGAATATATAAAATGTGATAAGGGGGATATGGGTAACGATTTAATGTTATTTTAATACTTTTGCTTTACTATAGACATATTATAATAGTGTATATTACTACATAGTAGATAGTTTAACAAATCCTTAGGGTATAGTTATCCCAAACATCCTTTGAGTTACTTGTATTTCGGTTGATATTTCACTTAAGTTGGATTTATTGATATAAGAATGTTAATCCTGACTTGAGTGTTTTATGTTTTTGCTTTACGCTCGGGTCAGACTGAGTGATACAGCATTTGAGACTCACCTTTGGATTTTGGAGCTTCGCTTGGAGATCCAACTATCGATTCAGCTTTCAACTTTTCTAGTAGATTTGTTCAGAGATGTCAACATTTTATATTGAGACTTCACTGTATTTGAGATATTCTGTTGTATGTTATTTCAAACTCAGATGTTTTATATAGTAGCTTCATGACTACTATTTATTCTGTTCCACTGCTTATTGTTGCATTACTTTGTGTCTGTGATTCTGGATTGATTTTATTTACTGTATATGCCGAGTTTTTCCAAATATAAATTAACAACCTGATATTTTGAGAAATTCAAGTCCGGCATGTGCAGATGCGAATGGTTGAAAATACCAGGTTGTTACAAAAATATTTGGATCTGAAACTAGAAACCAAAAAGATCAAAAATATAAGATGTAACCTATTTTCACCTTAGCTTTGCTGTTAAAGAGTTGAAATTTGACCTTGGATTAAGTTGATTAAGCTTCCTTCCTTAGATTCTTGTTTATCTTCTTCTTACTCTTCCTTAATGGTTGTCTGCCTCTCCAGCTTAATATTTTGATAGTGAACATATGAAATGAATGTGGCTTAAGGGTTTAGGGTATAAAAATATACTTATTTCTATTTTACCCTCACCTGTTACCCTTTTCTATTATACTTCAATTCATTTTAGTTCATTTGTTATATGTCACGACTACCCTACTATTAATCACATATGTCAATCCCCTAATCGTTTGCATTATTTCACTTAATTTACCTAATTAAATATTCTAAATAATGCTACTAAAAATTAGGGTTGTTACATTATCTAAGGTGGTAAATGCAAATTATTTAGCATTCGAGTAAAACTGATCCATATAAACTACACTAATTTTACTCAACATCAACTTCCATATTCGACCTTTACTATCAGTCGAATAAAAGTTAAAACAACTTTTAAATTCACACAGATAGTACGGGTTCCCTCCTCGGAAATTAATACCAAGTATATGATGATTATTTCTATGCAATCTAAGTTTTTTAAATTTGGAAAATTAAATCTTTTATACTTGTCTCGTTTTCGACATTTCGACCTTATCTATTCCTTTCCCATGAAAAATGCCAGGTGAGCCATGACACTGGTTGCATCAAAACATCTTCTTAGTTTAAGCACCTTACATACGAATCTCACGAATAGAAAAAAATCTAGTTTACTCATCGGCTTTTAAAGCTAAAATTAAATCACTTGATTTTAATAGCTTTTCTTTAAATCATTTATTTAAACTCTTTCTTTAATAATTTATAAAACCTCCAAATCATCTTTAAGACACTTAATTATTCATTTTAAAATATTTATAAAAGATTTGGGAAAGAATTGATAAGTTTAAAGTTATATTTCAAAGGTTATTGAAAACCGCTCCAAATAGTGCTACGGATAGTGTTTTAAAGTTATATTGATCAAACGACACTATCTTTTAGAAATGCAGTTTTATAACTCAAATCTTTTCAAAAAAATTAAAAGATTTATAGACATTTTTCCATATTTTTAAAACACTTAAAAATATTAAATTTTAAGAAATCCCTTTATGCATTCCGAACTGCAAAACCATGATTTTATTTCAAACTCGATTTAGACTTATTTGAAAATCAACAAGGTGAAAAGTAGATTTTCTTTCTTTGTTTGAAAACTATGGATATAATAGTTTAGAAAATTCTTATCATGAAGAATTCCAAGCTATATTCCACTTTATATACTCATTTAACCTTTACAGCACGAAATCGCGAACTACAGTTATGCGACGTGCCTACTTTTTACTCAATTTTCATAACTTGTCAAAACTTCACCAAATTGGATTTTAGTGTTTATAAGACATTATAAACCATTTTAAAAAGGTTTAGCAATCACACATACACTATTTTATGTATTAAATGAAAGTGATTTCCTTTGTGATATTCGACGTGTATTAAACGTGAATCATTTCAATATCAAAATAAACATATAATCAACTTCCAAACTTGATGATCAAAGCATGGTAAATATCCATAGCAATATATTGCATCATCCTATTTATATATATAAACATAGAGTTTCTCACCTTTATTGGATATCGTATTGACTAGATTTCGCTATAGCTTCGCTAACTCAAACTAAAACTCTACGAACTCAAGCCTGGAAGCTCTTGGAGTGCTTGGCCAAGATCTTGTTCTAACAGCCAAGCAAAGAGAGAGGTGGTGGCTTGGCAAGTGGTGGTACTCGGTGGTGGTTGTGGGTCTGAGTTAGGAAAAGAAGTGATTTTGAAGTTTTTTGAGGTGTTTATACTATTATACATATATAACACGAAATTAATTTCTTTTCTCAAATATTTTCTTTATTATTTTATTAAGTGGAGAAACCATTAAAAAGCATTGAAATATGAAAAAGAAAATGAAGAAAAAGTTGTAGGACATTATGAAGAGTGGGTGAGGTATTTATAAGAAAATTTTGGAATCAAAATATCTTAACAAGAAATAACCAAACTACCCTTACCATTGCCTCCAACCCTCCCCCCAGGATGCATGGCAGCCGCCCCCTCCTCCTAGCCATGTGGGAATGGTGGTGATGGTGAGTGGTGGTAGTGTGATGTGGTGTAAGGTTAATTTGATATTTGCTTTTTAATGTAATTATTACTTTAGTATTTTATTCTTTTACCAGTGGTACATAAATGTGTAAAATGGTACGAATCTTCATTTATCATTCTCTTATGTACGTACGTACGTATGTATGTATGTATGTATGTATGTATATGTTAATTTTTGTATGTTCATGTTATGAAAGATGCACAAGTCATTTAAACAACATCGTATGACTTATATACGTTGAACCGTTACGAATTTGGATTTCGGCCTTCGGTCATATTTTCATTAATTAACGTGTGTGTATATATATATATATTTGTAAACAAAGTTTGAAAAATACTTTCTTATTATTATCCATGAATTAAAATGATCATATTTGATTTATAAAACCATACGAATCGGTATTAAACAATTACAAAAAGTGTTCTTATATCAATAAACCGATATCGATTTTTCTTACTTATAAATTTATAAAACTATCACATTTGATTTATTATCACTTTATTACTATTATAAATTAATTATTATCATTCTAAACTATTATTTGAATATTTATAATAATCGTTAAATCATTAAATCTTAATTTTAAATCATTAATTAATTATTAAATATACTGGCATCACTAATAATGCCATTAATTAATTAAATATTTGTTAATATATTTTTAAACAGGTTTACCTCTTTTATTTATGGTTCAAAACATTATTATTGGGGTTATAAAATCCTTATATTAGAATATTTCAAAAATAATCTTAATTTATTAAACTGATGAATTTGCGGGTGGTTACAGAATTGGTGTTTGAGACCACTTCCATTCTTTCCGAAAGTATGTTTTCGACCTTTTTGAGTATAAATATCAATATGTTAGGATATCGGATTTTGAAATAATGGAGGTGAGTTGTTGTTGATTAAACAGGAAGGTGTTGGGCCCAAGGCCCACTTGCTTTCCTTTAAAGAGCGCACCCTCCACTGTCATTTGATTTTTACGTTGCCTCCCTTCTTGCTCTCTTCAAAACCTAAATCTTCAAGCTCAAATCGAATTAAAACCCATGAAATAAATTTTCTAAAATCAAACTAAAATCACATAAATTCTTCTCTTGCCTCCTTCTACAATCTCTTATTAGAACATTTGGAGGTAGTTTGATTTTCACTCATGAAGAGATAGAGGGCTAGAGAATGGGTTTCATGTTTCTTTGGGAATGTTAATGGTTGCTAGGTGAATGAATACTAAAGTTGTAGCTTGTAGTTATATAAACATGCATGTTTTATTATTAAATATTAAATTAAATAAGAATGTTATACTTCATTGAAGTAAGACTTGGTTGGTTCATAATTTTAGTTTGATATGAAGAGTGAAATACCAAATGGTTGATTTATGATGACAATGGTTGACATATGTTAGAGTTAGTAACCATCAAGTATAAATGGTTGCTTACTAATATAAGATATAATTTGTATTATCATAAATAAACATATATATGTGATTTAATGGAATAATAGTGTTAAATAAAATGAGATTTTTAATGTGGTAGTAAGCATATGAAAATTGTAGTAATTGGGAATAAGTGGTAATTGTTAGTAACTTGAGTGCATGATGTTAAGTTGTTATAACGACCATTAGAAAGATTATAAACTTACTTAATTATGGTAAAAGGAAAAAAGTAAAATGTACGAAAGGTAGTAAAATTATAGTAATAATTTATAAATGGAAGAAACTTGTTTCGGTAGCTTCTAAAAAGGGGGAATGAGCTTGAACTCATGTTGATAAAAGTAAGTCATGTAGATTAATGGCTTAAATAGCATCGAAGGTTATCATTTACCAAGACACTAATATGATATAATAAAAGAATATTGTTAAAAGTGATAAAAGTGTGATTTTTAATAAGTTATGTTAGTAAGCTATGATATAAGAGAGCTTGCTAATGAGGTAAATCATGTTGATATAATGGGGAAAAGTGTATACGTATAATGATAACCAAATTATATCGATTGGTAGAAATGTTTAATTGTAATAGTAATAAAGTTGTATTATTAATAGAAATTGTTTGTTAACAATGGTAGTCAAGTTTGAATGATTAATAAAAAATGAGAAACAAGAAGGCTAAATCATTAATTAAAGTAGTGATAGATTAGCTGAAGTTGACAAAAAGAGAAAGTGCCAAAAATTTGATAGTCGAAAGGCTATAAATAACCAGATCCCCTCTAAGGAGACCAAGAGAACTCCCCGCCCCCACCTCTTTATTTTTATTTGGTGCTAAAGGCGCAACCTTTTTATAAGGCTGTGATGTGTGTGCACTTCCTAGAGAAAGATAGTTCTTATGCACTGCCTTGATTCAAGGCATACAACACTGCCTTGATTCAAGGCATACAACACTGCCTTGAAGAAGGCAGTGCTAATGCACTGCCTTTATCAAGGCAATGCCAAGTGTTACAGCACTGCCTTGTATAAGCAGTGTGAGCGGTGCTAAGTAGTATTATTGTGATAGACACGATAACATTTTTGACCCTGGACGGGTCTAGTTTTGGGGTTCGACAAAAGTGATTGGACTCGAATGGCTTTTGTGTTTGTTCGGGAAAGATATGGAAATTGTTTGCACCAAAATTGGTCACAACACTCTTTGGAAGTTTTTGAAGAGATAATAATGAAGAGTATAAATTGAAAATGAGGATTATCTAACAAAAACTCCAATTAACAAGAATGTAAATGCGTAGACAAGCAATTTAAAGTGGTTCGGCGTGTTGCCTACGTCCACTATGAAGTTTTTGCAACTTAATTGATTCTCTTTCAATGATTACAAGCAAGTACAGCAAACAACAGCAAGTTACAACTGGGAATTCAAATTCAATAGTAGTAGAATGATGGAGATCTCGATCCGGCAGAGTCTCGGCGTTTGAGAATCAAAAGATCCTTCTTCTGTAGGCTCTGGGACTCTATTTATAGGCGTAGAAGGCTGAGACTTCGCTCAAACTTCGGGAGATTCGCTCTGGCACGTGAGGAGGCCCACACGACCAATTCCAGAAAGTTTCGAGTCGATCTGTGATCGATACGAATCATTTCGTATCGATCAAGATGATGTCCAATCGAGCTGAAATTTGGTGTGAACGTTCCTTGTCTTGTGTGCAATCTCCTGTGAAAAATTCATTGTATTTGGATTGGTGGATTGGGAGAAATAGCCGATACGAAATGATGTTCTTCGCTAGGCTGCTTTGTTCGAATCGATTTGTTCGAATCGATTGCTTCGAATCGATGGTGGCACGTGCCTTCGTGATGACGTGGAGCACAATCTTCGCCTCGATCTGGTCTTTACTCTAAGTTGAGCGCATCGACTCCATAAATCTCGCCTTGTTCGTATCGAGGGATGACACGTCACCCAGGTTTGTTGACTTAATGGATTCGAATAAGGCTTCACTCATGGGTTCGAACAGCAGTCATCGATGGATACGAATTACTGATGGTCGATGGATACGAACAAGCCTTTCTTTGATGGATACGAGCCACGTAGCTTCTCAATGGATATGAAGCCAATCGATGCGAACCAGAGTCCTTTGATGGATACGAAGTAAGGTAGCTTGATGGGTACGAAGTATACTATCTGCCGATGGACATGAAGTAGGGAGATGCCTATGGATTCGAATGAGGAGGAGATGATGGGTACGAACGAGATCGAGTCGAACGGAGGCTTCCCGATGGATTCGAACTTGATCGACACGAACTGAGGTTCTTTGATGGATTCGACCAAGCGCCTCCTCGATGGATACGAATTTGGCATTGAATGACCGATATGAAGCGTACTATCTGTTGATGGATACGAAACCGATCGATACGAACGAGAGCTTGTGGATGGATACGAAGTAGACCGATTCAAAGTAGGTGCACCGATGGATGTGAAGCGGTGTTGATTGATCGATGCGAACGCCATCGATTCGAACCTGATGGATACGAATCTGATGGATTCAAAATGGTCATCTCCTCAACTATTTGATGGATACGAACAGCGTATTTTAGCTAACTTGCATCGATCATATCTCGTTCATAGGACCGATTAACTTGAAATTTGAAATGCTGGCTCTTTTGATCTTGCTTGTCATGTCCTATCAGTTGTAGCCTGATCCGGGCTCGGACAAAATTCAGCGATATCCATAGTGAAGCAAAGTATAACCAATCTTTGAGACGAACTGTCTTTTGTTTTTGATCGATCTTTTGGTATCACGGCTTTGCCAAAAAGCGGGATAACATTTGCCCCCCAAAGTACGTCTTGTGGAAACATGACGTGCTTTTAAAAGCTGCAATTTCTCTCTGAACAATCATCATATTCTTTGTTGAAAGTTGTACTCCGTATTGCCGTACCTGGCTGCTGTGTGATAGTGATTAGCTGTTTGTCGTCGTAATCGTAATGAGATGAGTATTCGATCCTTGTGAATGTTGAAAATCGAATGTTAGTCCGACATACATGCATATATGTTAACTTTACTTAGTTTGTCGTTTGTTTTTTTATATATCAAATTTCGTGTTGATCCTCTCCTGAATCGATTTGAAATTCGAGTTGAAACAACGCTTGATGGTTGTTTCTGATTATCCTCTTGTATCGATCCTCTCCTGAATCGATGTAAAAGGTTGAACGGTAGTTTTCTACATTAGCGCGGTTTTCATTGATGGATAGAAAATGATCGTTCGTATCGATGGGTTTTTTATGGATACGAAATATTCATTCGTATCGATGGACCTGCACTGTCGTGAGTCGATGGTTGTAAAATAGACACTTCGAATCGATGGAGTTCGATGCCTTTAGTGCAGCCTTCGAATCGAATCAAACCTTTTGAGCATAATCATTAAAATCAGGTAATTAATGGATAGAATCATACTAAGAGTGATGAAACTCGAAATCTCAACCATCCTTCTTGCTTTTGCGACCGGTATTGATGAATTTGAGATCTGGACGAGTGAGAGCAAGATTGTGGATGGAGTGTGGCCATGGAGTTGAGGCCCTTTGGAGAAGGAGAAGGTGTGGAGGAATTACTTTACCTCTGTTTTGTGTCGATATGGAATAGGAGAGTTCGAATCGACCCAGAGTATTTGACTTCGTATCGATGCCCGTATTGATTGAAAAGTTAAGTGGGACGAAGAGGTCTGCATCGATCGAAGATGGTTGGTGCTCGTGTCGATCTGGAATGATCGATGCGAGTACTTGGCTCGTATGATCGATACGAAGTTCTCACTCCCACGATCGATACGAACCATATCGGCTCGAACTTGATCGGTACGAAGTGTATCGAGTCGAAACTGATCGATACGAAACACATCAATACGAGCCTGAGCCTTTGCTATCGATCGATTCGAAATGTATCGAGTCGAATCTGATCGATACGAATGTATCGATTCGAACGTGGTCGATACGAAAAATGATGCATCTCTGACTCGATATGAATTTGAACTGCGGCGACCGATTCCAAGTTGAAATTGGATGAACTTAGAGAACTTTTGCGCATTATAACATTCGACTACAATGAGCTTCTGCTTTGCACGACTGAACTTGATCGCAGAAATGCATATTGGACTACCTTTCGAAGCTCGCCGATGGAACTGTTGGGCGAACCTGCGGATGTAGCCCAGGATATCGAAGAGCAGAGAAAAGGCAGGGCAGCCGTTGACAAACCATCTAAAAAAGGAAGATGGAAATCTGTTGTCACGTCCCGGCCCGCCTCCGGAGTTAGAATTCCGAAGATGTCTCCCCCAAGAACCGAGTATCTCTATGAAGGGCTCGGTGATCTTCCAATTCTGGACGATGTGTCCTTGCAGCAGGATGATTCGCCAAAGGGTAAGGGCTTGAAGCGAAAGACTGTTAGCGGTTCTAGTAGTTCCGCGTCGAATAAAAAGACGAAGAAGAAAAAGTAGACGGTCCCCCTCTGGCGCATTTTTGGCAGTTAGGAAGTTGTTTTTGATTTTCTTTCATAGGCCATGTATAGAGGCAGACTCAGCCCCCTGCTAGTAGGAACTTTTTGAAATAGCCTGTACATAAATCTTCACATACAGTTTGTTGAAATGACATTTATTTTCTTTGCTTCAACTCTCGTTTCTTTTGTGCTTAAGTACTTGCAGTACTTGACTTTCAGTGCAGCATACTTGTGGCGTTTCTACAAGTTGATTCTGTTTTTTTTTGCCAAGTCTGAAAATCTTGATCACACGCTGTGATTGATGAATGAGTTGAATTTTGGACATTGTATTGCTTCGGTTAATGATTAACACTTAAGCTTTTTGCCTCCAGTTCTGAGGAACAGAATTTGTATTTCGGTGGTTGATCGCACCTATTGCACATCTTGAGCAACATGTCCACACTCCGGGGACTTAGGATAATCTGTGATCGATGATCTCGTTCGCACTCTGGGAATTTGAGAGTTATCGATGTTCGTAACACAGTTCGCACTCCAGGAACTTCAACTTGGTATTTGTAATCTAATTCACACTCTAGGAATTTTGAGTCAGCATGTATATTTTGGTTCGCACTCTGGGAACTTGGAATTGATGTTTATACTCCACTTCACGCTCTGAGAATTTGGAGTTGACATTTGTATTTTTCGGTTCGCCCTCCGGGAACCTGGAATTGATGTTAATGCTCCAATTCACGCTTTGGGAACTTGGAATCAGCATGTATGTTTAGGTTCGCACTCCGGGAACCTGGAATTGATGTTTATCCTCCAATTCACGCTCTGGGAACTTAGAGTTTGCATTGACGTTTCGGTTCGCACTCCGGAAACCTGGAATTGATGTTTATACTCCAATTCACGCTCTGGGAATTCGGAGTTAGCATTGATGTGTCGGTTCGCACTCTGGGAAACTGGAATTGATGTTTATACTCCAATTCGCGCTCTGGGAATTAGGAGTTAGCATTGATGTGTCGGTTCGTACTCCGGGACCTTGGAATTGATGTTTATACTCCAATTCGCGCTCCGGTAATTTGGAGTTAGCCGACAGATGGTCAGTCACATCTGTTTGAGCTTTATAGGAATTCATTCACACTCTAGGAAGGATGGATTTATCGGGATCGCGGATGGTCGGATCACATCCACCTCGAGTTAACATGCGAGGTCATTAGACGGATGGGTCCATCCTCCTCAAACTTGGTTAGGATACAGCCGAAGTCGTTAGGCAGACGGGTCCACCCTCTCCTGAACTGCATTTATATGTTTATACTCCAACTCGCGCTTTGGGAGTTTGGAGTTGGTGTTTATGCTCCAGTTCGCCCTCTGGGAACCTAGAGCTGATGTTTATACTCCAATTCGCACTCTAGGAAAGTGGAGTTGGGATTTATACTCCGGTTCGCACTCTGGGAACCTAGAGTTGATGTTTATACTTCAATTCGCACTCTGGGAAAATAGAGTTAGGATTTATAATCCGGTTCGCACTCTGGGAACATAGAGTTGATGTTTATACTCCAATTCGCACTGTGGAAAAATGGAGTTAGGATTTATACTCCAGTTCGCACTCTGGAAACCTAGAGTTGATGATTATACTCCAATTCACACTCTGGGAATTTGGAGTTGGTTGTAGGACTGTCATGTGTCGGTCCAATTCAGCCTTTGATGTGATGGCTTGCCCCCGAGCTGAGGTTTCACTTAGTGAGTGGCCGGCCGTATCACAGTCACTCGCTATTTGAATAAATTCCATCGAGCGATAGAACTTAGCTCTTCGTGCGTCCTGATTGTGGAATGACGCATTCGGTGAATCACAACTCTAGCTTGAAGAGATCGTAATTTATTGCTGGAACGGAAAAACATGGCAATGTCAGTGCCTTATTACAAATTCAAACTTCAGAAGGTAAAGAAAGTTGCAAAGTATTCATAGATTTAATAAAGCCTGTCATGTGTAATAGTGACGAAGATCCTCGTCGTTCCAGGCTCCTGACAAAGTGGGTCCGCCACTGACGGCGTTTATCACCAATCTTCCGCCGAGACGGGTAGAATCCTCATGTCTCGGTCGATTGGGTTCATTATTTTGATTTGATGGACCCGCTCCTCCAGGCTGTGGCGCTCGAACAAACTATTCCAGCTTCCTTTCTCTAATCAATTTTTCTATGAGATCTTGTAAGTGACGACATTCACTCGTATCGTGCCCATAGCTTTCATGGAACCTGCAAAATTTTCCCGTCCGGATTTGCCTCTCTGATGACGGTTTTGGAGCTGGTTTTTGTATTGAATTGTATTACAGGTTTGTAAATACAAGTTCTCCAATGATGTATTCAAAGGAGTGTAACTGTCAAATATAGGATTCTTACGCTATGGGCCACGATTTTGATCTCATTTTCTAGTTTGATTCACGCTCTCTCTCCGCTGAGCTTGTTTATTTTTAATGTTCAACTGAACTTTCCCTGAGCTCTCACCGGATTGTTTGATTGCGACATCGCTTTGGATTCCTTCCGTGCTTAACCCTGCATCAATCTACTTCCTAGACTGTTTCGCATCTTCCCTTCTCAGGAATTGAGCCGCCTTGGCGTGGAAACGGTCCAATAATGCAGGTGGTTTTCCAGCAAACCAGTTGCCAAACTCAGAATCGGGGTCAATCCCCTTAGTCAATGCCATAAGGATGGAGTTATCGTTCAGATTGCTGATTTTCACACATGCAGCATGGAATCTCTCTAAGTAGTGTCTGAGCGTCTCTCCAGGAGCTTGGGTGACGCTAGACAGAGTATTGACGTCTTTCGGTCTTGCGACGTGCATGCGGAATTGCTCAACAAATTTATTGGCCAATTGGTCAAAGGAGGAAATGGATCGAGGTGGCAATCGAGTGAACCACATGGTAGCGATGCCTCCCAAGGAGATGGGGAAACTACGACACTTCACTGCATCGTCAACTCTGGTAGCGCTCATCGACCATTCATATTTCAGGATATGTTGGTTGGGGTCGGAGTTTCCCTCGTACATGGGTAGAGTCGGCATCCTGAATCGCCGAGGGGGTTCAGCAGTAAGTATATCGTCCGTAAGTGGAGTGTGACTTCCGAAAATTCCCCAATCATCATTTGTGAGACCCTGTCTCTCACGGATCATCTGACGTATCATGGTCGGGAGATCTGGCATTCGTACGTTCTGTGCGGCTTGCGCCGGAGTGTGATTGAATCCCACATTCTGGGGTTGGACCAGATGCTGTCGACTGTCCAAATCTTGCCTTCTTGGCTCATAGTCCTCTGGGACGTACGGTTCAGGAGTACGCCCGTGCTGACGGCGGTCCAGGTTCGACTGATTTTGGGCATCAACTCCTGGTTCAACCGCGATGTTAATGGCACGCTATTCTGTGGTGTAGTGAGGAGCGGCACTTCCTCGGGAGGAGGGCATGATTTGGAAACTGGCCGATGGGCCAACTCTCAACTGTCCAACGGTCATTGCCGGTTGATATCCAGCAGTTTGTATGTGACTCCCATATAGCAAGGGTCGTGGAGATCGATGATGATAATCAGAAGATGAAGAACTTTCGCTGGAGGAGTGAGAAGCATGATCTCTCCTGGATCTCCTTCGCTTCTGGCAATTCAGCTGGTTGGACAGTTAGGCGTTAGCGCGTAGCTGTTCTGTTAGTTGCTGCTGACCCTAGGTCAGCTCTTGAAGCGGCAGCTGAAACTCTTGTCGGGTAACCGGACCTGATGGTTCCGAGTGTCCAGTAGCGTCTTGGTTAGAGGGAGGTAGTGGCGTAAGATTCTGTCTATCCTGTTCTTCTTGATTGACAGCATTAGAGGTGGTCCTTGTGCTAACCATCTTGGGGGTTGAACTCCTTTCCTAGACTTTATGCAAATCTGAATAGAATGGAAGGAATCTGGACTTGAAATCTGGATCTCCCTCTTAGATTTATGCAACCCGGTATCGATGACAGATCCAACGAGCAGGAGAAAATCTGGGTTTTCTCAGTGAAAGCACGAAAGTGTTTGCACCAAAATTGGTCACAACACTCTTTGGAAGTTTTTGAAGAGGTAATAATGAAGAGTATAAATTGAAAATGAGGATTATCTAACAAAAACACCAATTAACAAGAATGTAAATGCGTAGACAAGCAATTTAAAGTGGTTCGGAGTGTTGCCTACGTCCACTGTGAAGTTTTTGCAACTTTATTGATTCTCTTTCAATGATTACAAGCAAGTATAGCAAACAACAGCAAGTTACAACCGGGAATTCAAATTCAACAGTAGTAGAATGATGGAGATCTCGATCCAGCAGAGTCTCGGCGCTTGAGAATCAAAAGATCTTTCTTCTGTAGGCCCTGGGGCTCTATTTATAGGCGTAGGAGGTTGACACCTCGCTCAAACTTCGGGAGATTCGCTCTGGCACGTGAGGGGGCCTACACGACCAATTCCAGAAAGTTTCGAGTCGATCTGTGATCGATACAAAATCATTTCGTATTGATCAGGATGATGTCCAATCGAGCTAAAATTTGGTATGAACGTTCCTTGTCTCGTGTGCAATCTCCTGTGAAAATTTCATTGTATTTGGATCGACGGATTGGGAGAAATAGCCGATACAAAATGATGTTCTTCGCTAGGCTGCTTTGTTCGAAACGATTGCTTCGAATCGATGGTGGCACGCGCCTTCGTGATGACGTGGAGCGCAATCTTCGCCTCGATCTGGTCTTTACTCCAAGTTGACCGCATCGACTCCATAAATCTCGCCTTGTTCGTATCGAGGGATGACACGTCACCCAGGTTTATTGACTTGATGGATTCGAATAAGGCTTCACTCATGGGTTCGAACAGCAGTCATCGATGGATACGAACTACTGATGATCGATGGATATAAACAAGCCTTTCTTTGATGGATACGAGCCACGTAGCTTCTCAATGGATATGAAGCCAATCGATGTGAACCGGAGTCCTTTGATGGATACGAAGTAAGGTAGCTTGATGGATACGAAGTGTACTATCTGCCGATGGACACGAAGTAGGGAGATGCCAATGGATTCGAATAAGGAGGAGCTGATGGGTACGAACGAGATCGAGTCGAACCGAGGCTTCCCGATGGATTCGAACTTGATCGACACGAATTGAGGTTCTTCGATGGATTCGACCAAGCGCCTCCTCGATGGATACGAATTTGGCATTGAATGACTGATACGAAGCGTACTATCTGCTGACGGATACGAAACCGATCGATACGAACGAGAGCTTGTGGATGGATACGAAGTAGATCGATTCGAAGTAGGATGCACCGATGGATGCGAAGCGATGTTGATGATCAATGTGAACGCCATCGATTCGAACCCGATGGATACGAATCTGATGGATTCAAAATGGACATCTCCTCAACTATTTGATGGATACGAACAGCATGTTTTAGATAACTTGCATCGATCATATCTCGTTCATACGAACTCCGATTAACTTGAAATTTGAATTGCAAGCTCTTATGATCTTGCTTGTCGTGTCCTATCAGTTGTAGCCTAATCCGGGCTCGGACAAAATTCAGCGATATCCATAGTGAAGCAAAGTATAACCAATCTTTGAGATGAATTGTCTTTTGTTTTCGATCGATCTTTTGGTATCACGGCTTTGCCAAAAAGAGGGATAATAGAAATATTCTATCTAGACAGGGGATTTGCAGTTCTAATGAAGTTCAACAACATGGGGATAGTTGTCTACTTATGGACAATCGGATGATATCGGTTTTGTAAAAGGAATCCATTGTACCACTGGGATGACATGACCTACGAACGTGGCCCTGGAGTAGGGGCTGAGAGTGACTGAAACACCAATCTAGAGTAGGTCATATATTGTTCCATAGTATGATTAGATGCTACGACAGGACCAACAATCCAACTTCTTTTGAGGTGTTGGTTTTCAAAGGGGTCCATAATATAGTTGTGGTTCTCAATAGGTCTCTTTGGTAGTTAAATGGCTATTGGTTCCAGATATTCAAGTGGCTTTGACAAATTTCTCATATATGATTCGTACGGGGTCTTTGGGTATGGGGATGCTTGGTTATATAGCATCATTATGGTTGTATTTATTAGTATTTTGGGTTTGTGGTTTATATGTATACTTGTATATATGTGTACATTGTATATGATATCGTTAAAGATGAATCTAATTTATATTTCAGATTCGACCATGGATTGGGAGATGTGTGGCACAATTATTATGGAGGGTAGTATTACCCCTGCACTTGTCTGTTCATGTTATTGATGCTTAATATATTTAGAACATGTAGTTTTAACTTATGATATGTCATATAGGCCCATTACATCCTAGGATATATACCTGTATTTAATTACAATATTACGAGGCTAGTTCCCCTTACCAAATTTTCGTCTCACCCTCGTTTTCCTCTCTTTTATTTTCTATTTGGAACTTATGATTACTCCTAGTAGAGTAGTCTAAGTGACAGGTTGATTTATGGGATGGGCTAGCTAAAGGGCTGGACTTGTGGGTTATAGAGATATGCTTATATTTATGATCAATCCATGTATGATAAATTTATCTGACGTTCTATTTATATAAGAGACTATGCTTTGTATTGATGTATCTATTCAATGTTCCATTTGTGTAGAGTTTATGTAGAGATTTATTCAGACCGTGGCCTTATCAGTTTAATGTATTCAGTTGTGTCTTTATAGAAATATGCTTATATATATCATCAGTTTAGCGGGTGTGCATTGTTTATGCCTCCGTGCGATTTTATATATACTTGTCAAATTATATATTATTGTTTTTCCACTGCAAATAGCACAAAGGTCATGTCAAAATTTAAAGTTTAATCAAGTTTAAATTTATATGGCCTTTTATCTTTTATGGTATTTCATATATATGTGTCGATCAGCATATATTTGGGGTATCGTAAAAAGGCTGGTTGTTATAGTCTACCCATCACCTTTTTGATCCACTGACTAGGCTGATCTCAGTAAGCATAGCAACAGAGGCGCTTTTAGTCACGTTAGCCTACGATGTAGGATTTGGCCTGTTCCAACACTTTCATGCCATATGGTACAGTTTGCCACAGTTGTAACATAGGAATAATTATCATGTTCCATTCTTTATGGGAGGGTATTTTGCCATTTGTTCTGAGGCTAATTGTTGCAATTTTGATTTAGTTTGTGGCTATTATTTTTTAAATTTTTTGCTTTTGGTTTCGAACCCACGTTTGTGGATTTCTTAGTATTGTTGGTAGATATAATAAGCATCTCTTCTTTTAGGTCCTGTATTCTGGCCTCACCTTCAATACGAAGATAAGTAATCAAACTCTCTAAGGAAAACACCTTAGTCTTATGCCTGAGAATATTCTTAAAATCTTTCCAATTATAGAGTAATTTATTAATTAAAACAACAACTTGAAACTATTCATCTAAAGCCATACCTTCAGAGATGATCTCATGTGCAATTTTTTGAAGCTCGTGCGACTGGACTCCACAGATCTGTCATCCATCATTTGAAACTTCAAATAGAGATTAACGGCATACTTTTTCGCTGCAGCTTCCTCAGTATTGTATTTCTTTTTCGATGCATCCAAAATCTTCTATGCTGATTTATCTAAGTTGTAGTAATCGCATATATCATCTCTCAAGCCATTAAGAACATAATTTTGGTAGAGGTGGTCATGGTCCATCTAGTCCTGCAAAGCCATTTTTTGATCGTATGTTGCTTCTTCGGGCAACGTTGGTTTTTCTGCCATCGGCACATGCGCCACCTTCCGCATAGAAAAGAAAACTCCATCTTTTCGCACCATCATTTAAAATTGAGGCCCTCGAATTTGAACGGTGTAGTGGACACGATCGAAACTTGAAACATTAAAGTTGGGGTAGTAGAGTCGTCGGTGATCGAAGCCATAACGTCTTAAAATTATTGTGATCTAAATCTATAGTGCCTTTGTGGCTGAGTCGCGAGCTAGGTCGCTCTGTTTAAGACGTTTAGCTGTTGTGCCGAAATCGTGCAAGGCAGTCTTTGATGCAGCACCGCCTTTAGGATAAAACAGCCTTAAATCACTATCAACAGTCTCTTGCATGAAGACCGGTGAGCCGATATCATACAAAAAATTATTGCTCGGATATAAGAAAATTTAAGCCGGAAGAAGAGGAGAACTGGTTTTTAAAAGAATTAAAATTCTATCAAATAACTCAGTTTATACCGAGTCTTATTACCAAGTCAAAGTCGATTAAAAAATATACTACCAAAAAATAAGAAGCTTTGCATCACATTAGCATAGCCAAGCCCGGGTCAGTTAATTGGTTAGCGCACATGTGATGGCCAACATGCTCTCCCTCTTTAACATAACAGAAAACATTAGGTGGCTAAAAGAGCCATCCTTTCTCTTATAAATCATATATTTAAATAGGACCACTCTATAGTTTCCCACAATGTGAGACTATTCAATAAGAGTGGTATTTTATTCTCTTTTCAATGTTTTTAATTATTCTTTTCAAAGTCAAAATTTTCAACATTTCAATGAAGGCTGCAAAAGTAATCTCACAATAACTCCTAGATAAAGCCTAGATTCGACCAGCTATCGAGTTCAATGGCCGAAATAAAAAAATTATGCATATACATGAATTTCAAACGAGAACAAGTTGAAAAAAAATAAATCCTATTCAGATCTTCAGATCTTGCAATAACTATCACATTAAAAAATATGAAGAGAAAATTAATTTTTTATTTCACAATAATATAATTACATAAATCAACAAACCTAAAAGACTTGAAACAACAATAAAAACCTTGAAGAAAGGCATCTGACGCATGGGGAGTTGGAGCGGTAGTATTGGAAGTAGGGACAAAGAAAATACATTCGAAGAAGATACACATATTAGAGAATTGAAGATTATCATAATATAGAGATAAAGAAGTGGATATAATAACAGCTTAAAAACTAGGCTTCAATGAATTGGAGATTATCATTGAGAAATAGATTTGTTTAGGAAATTGCAGATAGGAAGAATTCCTATATTAGATGCAAATGAGAGGGGACTAAAGATACAGGAGTTCGTTATACAATAGGTTGCTTAAAAAATAGGCTTTAGAGAAGTCCAATTTTCTTGCTATGTTAAGGCGGTCGGTTTGATTATTTCAGGGATATCAAATTTATTTCAAAAACACTACAACTTATTCAACAAATCACATTACATGAAACCAGTCATGATAGTTCATGCTTACTTACTCGATACAGGAATCTAAACTTACAAAATAACTCAACTGTAATTACATGAAGCTTGACATGTAAAGAATTTTATGCTTGATCCTTACTTTACTTCCATGTATATATTATCCTTTGGCAGTATTATACTATGTCCTTAATTAAATTTGAGAATGTGCATAAATAAAAATAGCAAACAATCTAAGAATATGCCCCACGGGAAAGAATGGTTATTTCGATGGATAATAGTCGATGTCCTTCGAAAACCGACAGAAATAACCATCGAAACAGCATCCGTCGATCAACTGCTCATCGATAGACTTCTCGCTCGTTCCATTGACAACTTTTTGACGGTCTGCATTGGATTGTTTAACTGTTTTCGTCGCCTCGTCGAGTACACATGACAATCATGAAGATCGTCTCGCTTTGTTCAATTAGCCGTCGCAAGCCGTTGAAAATCTACAACTTTTTATTTATATTCCAGCCGCGATTCATACCTCAAACAATACATATATGACAATATATATCGCAGTCTAATTTCATACATATAAATCATGTATATTAAAGCTTAATTCACACATATCACAAATATACTACATTAGTATTAAAAACGCATGAATATATATAATAAAAAAACTTCAAACATTCATCAATATACAATTAATCTCAAAAATCCATCAACATCTCAAAATGTATCATACCTCACATCAAATCAACCTCACACATCCTCAAGCATATATAACTCTCTTGCTACCTCACAACATCAATGTGGATATAATACAATATCACAACATAAATAAATAAATAAATAAATAATCATACACACTCCTCATCGCCTCCAGATTCTTTTGACGAAGGAAATCTATCATGTTGTTACATGTACGTAGTAACGCAGTCATCTAGCATCTAGTACATCTCCATAGTCCGACATCTGTCTCAATCTTCGAGGTCAGCAATCTGAGCCCTCAAGTTTGAAATCTCCTAATCTTCCTAAGCTCTTCTATAGCTGGTTCGCCTTCGTCTAACCTGTAATATTTTTTCCAAATTGTATGAGTTTTGTATAGTGTGAAAAAACAATGTGTTATACGTTATTCATAAATATATTATACATAAACATTACCTCTTGGTTCCTAAAAATATAGCACCTATTTCCCATTGGCGGTTCCATGATAGCGTCGAAAATCATGTCCTCCTCATCAGCGGTCAGCTCGTCTTGACCTGTTCCCGCAAGCAGTTTGTCTCATTCTTTCAATAATTTATTCTATGATTAAAAATAGAATTACAATTAAAATTCATGTTACATTATTTTAATTATTCATAACTTATAATTTAAAGTGGTTATTAATAACTTATAATTTAAAATATGCTTACCGTGAACTCTTGTGATATCCCAGAATTTTTGGCAATATAAATTTAATAACCTGTGTTGAAAATTAAATTAATTTGATAATTTTTGTTAATAAAATTTGAATTGATTTAATAATCTTCTTTTAATAAATATTTAATTGGTAGATTTTATCTTTTAAAGCTAATAGATTAGTTTCTATTTATAATGTAAATATATTTTTTATACTGTAAATAGATAAGCTTTGTTTTAAATTTAACAAATAAAGCTTCTATTCTAATTCTAATATTTTTAATAATTTGGAAACTTGATTTTATTTAATATTAAGCTTTTCAAAAGCTATTCAATAAATAACTATATGGTTTTAAATTGTTAAAGTAAATTGTTTAAATTGATTTTAGCTTAAGTTTAAATTTAAATAAAAAAAAGTTTGTTTCATTTTCTTTTTAAATATAGCTTGATAAATAAGTATTTTTAAAAAAAGAGATAATTTATTTTATAAATTATATTAATTTGATAAATGAATTATTTTTAAACAATAATAATCTTATATATATATATATATGTAAATCTAGATTTTAAGTAGAATATTATTTTCAAATTGAAATGGTGGTTGTTTATATATATATATATATATATATATATATATATCAAATTGATTTTTAAATTGATTTTAAATTGTATTTAAAAATTGAATTAAATCTATATTTGGATTTCAAAAGAGATGATATATATATATCTTAATATAGATTTTGGATTTAAAAGTATGACATAAATGATTTTGTATAAATATAGTTTGTTTTATTCTATTTCTTTAAAAGGATTCTTATTATATAAATTAAAATAAGTATTTAGCTATTAGGAAATTAATCAATAAAAGCTTTATTCACATTTATAAATTTATTTTGCATGTAAAATTACAAATGTAAGTTACTAAATCAATATAAGCACATGTGTTAACAAGTTAATTAAGGGAGATGACAAGTGTCATTAAATTTAGTTTTTTATTTTATTTTTATTTTTTTTAAATCATTTCAGTTTATATAAGAATTGCCCTCTTCCTTCTTCTTTTATTTTTTCTCATTTCATTTCTAAACATAGAAAAGAATTCTCAGCTGAAACATTAATTCTAAAACAAATATGAGAATCAAAACCGAAATCAGTAATCATCTTCAAATCAAAATGCAAATCATTCTTCAAAATTTAAAATCCCTTTAAATCACTTTCCAACTCAAACATGCAAGTTCAACTCTATTCAAAACAACCTGTAGTTTAACCTGAGATGAAGTCATCTCTACATGCAACTGCAGTTTTAAATCAAGCCTGTGCACTTTCTTTTCAATCTGGAAACATGCAACTTATAAATCAAAAACAAAAGCATTCAAGTGCAAAGTTTTTTAAAGTAAATGGATTTCAGTTTACAGAGCTGTTTTCAAATCAAAAAGGAAAGCTCTCTTCTTCTTTTATCTGGTGAGTAACTTCACTTTTAAAAATTTAAGTATGTAAATTTGGTTGCATATTAGTCAATTTGAAACGCATATGTATTGTATGATATCTGCTGTGTATATATTCATGTAGGGTATGCATGTGTTTTCATCAGAATATTCTCTGTTTATACCTTTCAGTTTTCAAGTTTGATTTAAAATTCAAAACCTTTTGATATAAAATCTATTTAAATTTAAGATTCAAATAAAACTTGTTTGATTAATCACAAACTTTAGTTTAGAATTTTACTCAAGTAAAATAACTTTGTATTATTTCTGGAAATCAAAATATCTGAGCAATTCTAAATAAAAGTAAAATTCAAACTACATAATTCAGGGATTCAGGCATATGATCTGAACTCTCATACCAAATCATGATTTTTAAAAGCAAAATCACAATTTCTAGTGTTAGAATTAGGGAGCAGTTATAGATTGTCTGGATTGTGCATTTTGGGTTGTCTCTGATGATCTAAATGGTCGGAGTGGTCGAATTTCTTCTTGGAGGTGGAGGAATGATCGGTGTTGATGGGAAAATTATCTGATGTTGGTGCATTTCATTATGGAGGTAGAGGTGGATGTTTGAAGTCTGGAACCCTAGTTTTCAACTAGGCTTAGTTAATTGATCACCACGGCATTTGGAGTTGATCGAGTTCGACAAGATTTTGGGTGATGATAGCATGGTAGTTGGTGAATGTGTGGCCGGAGTTGCTGTCACTCAGGTGGCCGGAGATATGTGCACGAGGTGTTTCCAGGTAAGGTGGTGTTTCCTGTATGTTGCTTCAGGTTTGGGTTTTTAAACTCAAATTTGATTTCGAGTTTGTAGCATCGATGTGATGATCGGATTCTGGTGAGAGGATGGTCGCCATCTTGCTCGATGGTGTGGTGTCGACCGGAGATGGTCGGAGGCACCGTGCATGTGCACGGTGCACTGTGGATTTCTGGTGAAATTTTGGTTTGGCTAGAATAGTAGTCTCGAGTTTTCTCAAGTAAATTAGGTTTTTGACTCGAAGAAGTTTGATTTTTGGCTCTAAGTCGTCTAGGATATGGCTCGAGTAAAAATTTGCTTACAGGTTTTTAATCTGTTCTGTTTTTAAATTTAAAAATAAAGTTTAAATCTAAAGTAAAGTTTAAAACAAGGTTTAAATCTAAGTTTAAATCTGGATTTAAGTTAGTTTGAATCATACTTTTAAAATGATTTAAGTTTTTTTGAAATCTAAATGGTTTTAAAAACTACTAAGTGTTTAAAGTGATTTGGTTTGAATTTTAAAATGAAGTTTTCAAATGTAAGTAATGTTTTTAATCAAAGCTTAAATCTGGAATCAAATTTAAATCTGTATTCTAGTTTTGAAATAAATGAAAGTTTTTAAATTTAAATTGTTTTAAAAAACTTTGTATGTTTAAAGAGTACTTTAAATTGATTTGAATCTACAATGAATTTGGTTTTTAAATTCTTTTAAGCTTCTTTATAAGATAAATATTTCTTTAACTTATGAAATAAAAAGGTTTTTGAATTGACTTTAACTTTGTTAAGGTTAATTTTTATTCATTTTAAATCTTAAATTTAAAATGAAATTTGAAAGAAAATTGAAGGTAAATTATTTTTAAATGTTTTGTTAATGATAATTTAATCATTAATAAGAATAATGTTTTTCTTAAAGTTAATTAGGATTTAATGATTTTTAATTCATTAAATTATTAAGTTAATTAAAATGGATAATTAATTAATTTATTTGATTAATTAATAATTTGGGTTAATTAAATAAGTAATTAAAGGTTTAAATTAATTAATTAAGGTTTAAAGTTAATTAATTAGGGATAATTAATTTGTAATTAAGAATCATTAATTAGATAAGATTTTTAATTAATGATTAAGATTAATTAATCAAGTAATTAAGGATTAATTAAGTTACAGTTAACACTTAGTTAATGAAATAATTAAAGGTTAATTAATTGGTTATTTAAGATAAATTAATTTTAATTAATATTGATTAATGTAAGCATAATTACTTTAGAAAAGTAATTAAAGAATTGTTAGCAGTTAATGAAGGTCATTAACTTGAAATTATTTAACAATTAATTAATGTGATTAATTATAATAATTAATTAGTAATTTAAAGATAATCAATTTGGAATTGTTTAAGTGTAATTACTTAAGGGAAGTAATTAAGGAATTAATTACCCAATGCAATTAATTGAGTTTAATGTGATTAGTTAAGTTAACTAATTAAGTTTAATTAATTTAAGTTAATCACTGGTTGATTTGTTAGAATAATTACTTAATGTAATTAATATAGTGAAATTACTTAGTAAAGTAATTAATGATAATTATTGGATGTAATTAATTGAAGATGATTTAATAATGGAAGTAATTTGAGTTTAATTACTTTGTGAAATTAATCAAGGGATTAATTGAGATAATTAATTAAGAAGTAATTAATTTATTTAATGAGTAATTAAGGGTAGTTAATTACTGAATGTGATTAATCAAGAGTGATTAATAATTATGGTTTAATTAAAGATTAATTACTTAATGTAATTAATTTAAATAGGTTAATTAATTAAAATGTAATTAGGGATCATTAATTTATATAATTAATGATGTAATTAAGGATTGATTAATTAAGATTAATTAATCAATGATAAGTGATTAAAGAGTAATTAATTAATGTAATTAACTAAGGATTAACGTAATTAATTATAGTTAATTAATTTGTGAAGTAATTAAAGGTTAATCACTGTATTTGGTTAAGTGTAATTAATTTGTAAACTTAATTAAAGATAATTACTTGAATGTAATTAACTGATAATTAATCAAGGATGATTAAAAAAGGTGAATAATTAGACGATAATCAATTAATTAAATTGTAATTAATTAATGGTTAAGTAAGCAGGATTTATTGAATGAAGTAATTAATTTGATTCACTTTAAATTAATTAGAGATGGAAGTAATTAATTTAATTCATTTTAAATTAATTATAGATGATGTGATTAAGTAAATCATTGCTTATATATGGATGGATGATAATTGACTTCCTTGAATAGTTTGAGATCTCAGATATGAGATAAGTAATGCTGTGTGATATGGATGCTTTGGTTGCATTGGGATGATAATATGAATTATCTATTTGTGATGATAATGTGGATTATCTATTTATGATGATAATGTTGATTATCTCTTATGATTTGTGAATTATCTAATTGTGTGAATATAGATAATAGAATTAAATTGCTTTAACTTAAAACAACTTGGACCTAAAAGATGGCGTTTTGGATTTCGATGAGACTGGGATCGTGTTTCCAGATTTGGATATCCGAAAACCACATCGATCCAAATTAACGATAGGTCGTGAATCTCAAGTGAAGATGAAGATTCAGAGTGCAAGGGTTATCGTCGTTAACTCTGTGGGTGATTCTAAAATGAGTGTAACGAGATAATGCCTTCGGTTTTGTTCGAACCCGAAACGAACTTGGATGGATTGAATGCTTTCAGAACATCATCAGGTGGACGATGAACATTCTAAGAGATGTGTTCTCTAAAGGTAATCGTAGCCTCAAGCCTTATCAACCGGGAATGGCTAAAATAGGGGAGGTGCAGCAAGGATAAGTGGGTCGTGCTAAAGCAGGACAAGATTTTCCCTTGTCTAGAAGTCCCTTTTTATTCGGCTGTGTAGGCAGTTGGAACGTATGCCAACTGCGGGATTGTCTTGTTCGGGACTATCCAGTAAGGGATGTTTCTGGCCTTGTGTTGCTGGGGAGTGGGAATAATCCTTGGTACGGGGATCTAGGCCCCGTACTGTGACGGGCGGTACCCCAATAGCCCTGTCATTCTATGGAATCCAATCTCCAATAAGTGCCGTACGTTTTAGTTGTGCCCAACTAGGTTGGAATGTGAGATGTAAACATTCCAGCTATTTCTGTATTTTACTTGAAAACCCTAGACCCTATTATAATATCACTAGATTTCCTATCGAATGTTTTGGTTAGCGTAAGATAAAAACTTACCCATGTTTATTTGTGGGGAGTCTTACGTGATACCTTTGTTTACAAAGGTTTTCAAAGTTAAGCAACTTTAACCTGTTACTCACACCAGACCCATGTTTGACCCAGAGTTTGTCTTCTGTTTTTCTTAAACTCTTGGGTACTCAAATTTTTACGGGTAGCCAAGGGATTCAGGTTAGCTTTGACGAATTATGGAGGAGCAATGGAGCAGGAGCCTTCAGCGTTATAGATATATATAGTGTTCCGCTGTGTTGGTATCTCTGAGTCGTTTCTTTGTGTTGTAATGAGTTGTAGTAACTAGACAAGTGTTTATAATTGTCTAGTATGTGATGTGTAATCTATGTAACTCTGATTGATGTTGTATACTATGTACTATCTTATGTTATTAATATAATTTATTCGTTCCGATGTTGAGAATCTGATGTTGTTTCTTTTTTCTTCTCTATCTTTCTTATTTTCAATCCCTTTCTTTCTTATTAATGATGCGTCATTCTGTGGAATGAACGACGGGTCATTACAGTGGTATCAAAGCACTAGGTTGAGTGAATACCCAGGCTTTGGAGTGATTTCTTTCTTGAGAGAGCGTATTTGTAATTTTAAATATATTTATATATATTTATTTCTACCTATCTGTTGGGTTACATGTTCGGGTTTTCCAATATAAGTTATAAAGGCAGATGAGGTAATGGTGTGTGTATCACGACTACCAATGGAAGCAGCCTGAGTGTTGAGGTTGGAGGTGTATCTGTCGAGACTGTAGACCCAATACCATCTCGAATGAGCTTTGCAGTAGTGTAAGGATTTCATCGATCTCTGATGGAAACCTTTTAAAGGTTCAGAGTCCATCTTTGGGGATGGATCAGTAGAGTTTGGATCTGTCAGTTAGGCAGAAGAGGGTGATGGTATCTTGATAACCTCAGGAAGTAGTAGCTGCATGACGAGATGCGGTGACTATGGATTATCTCCAAAGATGTTTCTTTGGAACAAGTGTAAGGAATTGTGTCTGCTTCGGTGATGAGGCTGGGTTCAGCAGGGTGTTATGTTTAGCTTTGAGGCTCGAGTTTCTCGAGGAGCTTCTGGTTAAGGAAGTCTTTGGCATCTGTGTCAGCAGTGCAGCTCGGAGTGTTCTGTGTGTCGACAAGGAGGTCTTCTGGCTTAGCAGTTTTTTTCTAGAGATGTAGTTCAAAAGCAGCAGTGTGGATCCATTTCTTCGATGGATTGTCTAGATAAGCATAAATTGTTCTGACTGGTAATGAGAGAACAGTTTTCTTTGGATATTGGTCTGGTTGATCGCAAAAGTGACTTGCGATAGTTAAGTGTTCTCTTGAGGTATTGGAGATTTTTTCAGATGTCTTTAAGGAAGTCAGAGGTTTGTCCACATCTGAAGATTGACTTTTCTTATCAACTAGGATTCCAGGATTGGTATCGGTGGTTCAGCTTAGTAAGGATGGTTCCTTGAGATGGAGTTTAGTGAAGCAGCTCAGAATTTGGTGGAATTTCTGAACTTTCTCTTTATGGATCTGTTGAATCATATCTCTGGGATGTGTTGTCCAGTTTGTGCTTGTGTTCTTCATCAGCTTTTTCATTTACTCCAGATCAGAGTTGTGCAGCAGAAGCAGTTTGGGAGTGCATCTGTTTATCTTTTCCGGATAGGAGAAGTAAGTTCAGTCATCTGTTGTTTGAGGAGTAGAGTTTGTATTCTTGGTTTTGGATTGATCTTGAGGACATCATTCTGTTGGGTTGTTTTGGTCCAATTTGTTTCTAGAGGCATCAGCGAAGGTTGAGCTGATCAGGAAGGATGTAGACAGCCCAGGATCGTTCAAAGAGTTTTGTGGATAAGAGACGGAGGAATTTGGATTTTGAAATCAGAAATTTTATTTTGGATAAGTTTTCTCTGGTTCAAAGGAGCTATAAGTTTTGGTAAGACTGGGAAGTTAGCTCCCAGATATTTTGGATCTCTTATGTGTTCTTTTTTGGATAAGTGCTTTGGTCTACTGGGATTGAATTGTCAGTTTGGAAGACAGGGATTCGATGTGTTTCACGTATCTCTAAGGGAGTACGTGTATGATCCATCTCTGGTTGTAGAACCAGCAGTCCAGGAAGGTTTGGTAGTTGAGTCGGACTTGTCTGTAGTCTGATATCCTGTTTAGTTTTATAGATCTAGACGAGTAGGAGCTTTATAGCTTCTTACTATAGATTGTTTGGATTCTGTAGAGCGAGTATACCGGTACTTATACCTAGGAAACTCTAGGAAGTTCTATCCAGAATTTTGTCTAGATAGTTAGATTTGTTTGATTTGGATGAATTGGTTGTTATGGTTTGCATATAGTTGATAATATATGCTTGTGATTTAAAATTTAATCTTAGATAGATTATTAAATTACCTTTGCTTTTAAATTTCGGGGACGAAATTATTTTAAGGGGGAGGATTATTAAATTACCTTTGCTTTTAAATTTCGAGGACGAAATTCTTTTAAGGGGGGAGGAATGTGATATCCCAGAATTTTTGGCAATATAAATTTAATAATCTGTGTTAAAAATTAAATTGATTTGATAATTTTTGTTAATAAAATTTGAATTTATTAAATAATCTTCTTTTAATAAATATTTAATTGGTAGATTTTATCTTTTAAAGCTAATAGATTGGTTTCTATTTATAATGTAAATATATGGTTTATATTGTAAATAGATAAGCTTTGTTTTAGATTTAACAAATAAAGCTTCTTTTCTAATTCTAATATTTTTGGTAATTTGGAAACTCGATTTTATTTAATATTAAGCTTTTCAAAAGCTATTTAATAAATAACTATATGGTTTGAAATTGTTAAAGTAAATTATTTAAATTGATTTTAGCTTAAGTTTAAACTTAAATAAAAAAAGTTTGTTTTATTTTCTTTTTAAATATAGCTTGATAAAATAAGTAATTTTAAAAAAAAAGATAATTTATTTTATAAATTATTTTAATTTGATTAATGAGTTATTTTCAAACAATAATATTAATTTTATATGTGTGTGTGTGTGTGTGTGTGTAAATCTAGATTTTAAGTAGAATATTATTTTCAAATTGAAATGGTAGTTGTTTAAATATATATCAAATTGATTTTTAAATTGATTTTAATTGTATTTAAAAATTGAATTAAATCTATATTTGGATTTCAAAAGAGATGATATATATATATATACATATATACATATATATATCTTAATATAGATTTTGGATTTAAAAGTATGACATAAATGATTTTGTATAAATATAGTTTTTTTTATTCTATTTCTTTAAAAAGGATTCTTATTTATATAAATTAAAATAAGTATTTAGTTATTAGGAAATTAATTAATAAAACTTTATTCACATTTATAAATTTATTTTGCACGTAAAATTACAAATGTAAGTTAATAAATCAATCTAAGCACATGTGTTAACAAGTTAATTAAGGGAGATGACAAGTGTCATTAAATTTAGTTTTTTCTTTTATTTTTAATTTTTTAAATCGTTCCAGTTTATATAAGCATTTGCCCTCTTCCTTCTTCTTTTTCTTTTTCTCATTTCATTTCCAAACAAAGAAAAGAATTCTCAGCTGAAACATTAACTCTAAAACAAATCTGAGAATCAAAACCAAAATCAGAAATCATCTTCAAATCAAAATGCAAATCATTCTTCAATATGTAAAATCCCCGTAAATCACTTTCCAACTCAAACATGAAAGTTCAACTCTATTCAAAACAACATGTAGTTCAACCTGAGATGAAGTCATCTCCGCATGTAACTGCAGTTTTAAATCAAGCCTGTGCACTTTCTTTTCAATCTGGAAACATGCAAGTTATAAATAAAAAACAAAAGCATTCAAGTGCAAAGTTTTTAAAGAAAAGGGATTTCAGTTTTCAAAGCTGTTTTCAAATCAAAAAGGAAAGCTCTGTTCTTCTTTTATCTTGTGAGTAACTTCACTTTTAAAAATTTAAGTATGTAAATTTGGTTGCATGTTAGTCAATTTGAAATGCATATCTATTGTATGATATCTGCTGTGTATATATTCATGTATGGTATGCATGTGTTTTCATCAGAATACTCTCTGTTTATACCTTTCAGTTTTCAAGTTCTGATTTAAAATTCAAAACCTTTTGATCTTGACTCTGTTTAAATTTAAGATTCAAATAAAACTTGTTTGTTTATTCGTAAACTTTAGTTTAGAATTTTACTCAAGTAAAATAACTTTGTATTATTTCTAGAAATCAAAATATCTGAGCAAGTCTAAATAAAAGTAAAAATTTGAACTATATAATTCAGGGATTCAGGCATATGATCTGAACTCTCATACCAAATCATGATTTTTTGAAGAAAGATCACAATTTCTAGTGTTAGAATTAGGGAGCAGCTCTAGATTGTCTGGATTGTGCATTTTGGGTTGTCTCTGATGATCCAAATGATCGGAGGGGTCGGGTTTCTTCCTGGAGGTGGAGGAATGATCGGTGTTGATGGGAAAATTGTCTGATGATGGTGCATTTCATGGTGGAGGTAGAGGTGGATGTTTGAAGTCTGGAACCCTAGTTTTTAACTAGGCTTGGTTAATTGATCACCACAGCATTTGGAGTTGATCGAGTTCAACGAGATTTTGGGTGATGATAGCATGGTAGTTGGCGAATGTGTAGCCGGAGTTGCTGTCACTCTGGCGGCCGGAGATGTGGGAACGAGGCTTTCCAGGTGGGGTGGTGTTTCCTGTATCTTGTTCCAGGCTTGGTTTTTAAACTCGAATTTGATTTCGAGTTTGCAGCATCGATGTGATGATCGAATTCTGGTGAGAGGTTGGTCGCCATCTTGCTCGATGGTGTGGTGTCGACTGGAGATGTTCGGAGGCACCATGCATGTGAATGGTGCACTGTGGATTTCTGGTGAAATTTTAGTTTGGGTAGAATAGTAGTCTCGAGTTTTCTCGAGTAAATTAGGTTTTCGACTCGACGCAGTTTGATTTTTGGCTCGAAGTCATTTAGGATATGGCTCGAGTAAAAATTTGGTTACAGGTTTTTAACCTGTTCTATTTTTAACTTTAAAAATAAAGTTTAAATGTAAAGTAATGTTTAAAACAAGTTTTAAATCTAAGTTTAAATCTGGATTTAAGTTAGTATGAATCATAGTTTTAAAATGATTTAAGTTTTTTTGAAATTTAAATGGTTTTAACAACTACTAAGTGTTTAAAGTGTGTTTGGTTTGAATTTTTAAAATGAATTTTTAAAATGTAAGTAAAGTTTTTAATCAAAGTTTAAATCTGGAATCAAATTTAAACCTGTATTCCAGTTTTGAAATAAATGAAAGTTTTTAAATTTGAATTGTTTTAAACAACTTTGTATGTTTAAAGAGTATTTTAAATTGATTTGAATCTAAAATGAATTTGGTTTTTAAATTCTTTTAATCTTCTTTATAAGATAAATATTTCTCTAACTTATGAAATAAAAAGGTTTTTGAATTGACTTTAGCTTTGTTAAGGTTAATTTTTATTCATTTTAATCTTAAATTTAAAATGAAATTTGAAAGAAAATTTAAAGTAAATTGTTTTTAAATGTTTTGTTAATGATAATTTATCATTAATAAGAATAATGTTTTTCTTAAAGTTAACTAGGATTTAATGATTTGTAATTCATTAAATTATTAAGTTAAATAAAATGGATAATTAATTTATTTGATTAATTAATGATTTGGATTAATTAAATAAGTAATTAAAGGTTTAAATTAATTAATTAATTAAGGTTTAAAGTTAATTAATTAGGGATAATTAATTTGTAATTAAGAATCATTAATTAGATAAGTTTTTTAATTAATGATTAAGATTAATTAATCAAGTAATTAAGGATTAGTTAAGTTACAGTTAACACTTAATTAATGAAATAATTAAAGGTTAATTAATTGGTTATTTACGATTAATTAATTTGTAATTATGTAAGTATAATTACTTAAGAAAAGTAATTAAAGAATTGTTAGTAGTTAATGAAGGTCATTAACTTGAGACTATTTAACAATTAATTAATGTGATTAATTATAATGATTAATTAGATTAGTTAATTTAAAGATAATCAATTTGGAATTGTTTAAGTGTAATTACTTAAGGGAAATAATTAAGGAATTAATTACTCAATGTAATTAATTGAGTTTAATGTGATTAGTTAAGTTAACTAATTAAGTTTAATTAATTTAAGTTAATCACTGATTGATTTGTTAGAATAATTACTTAATGCAATTAATATAGTGAAATTACTTAGTGAAGTAATTAATGATAATTACTGGATGTAATTAGTTGAAGATGACTTATTAATGGAAGTACTTTGAGTTTAATTACTTTGTGAAATTAATCAAGGGTTTAATTGAGATAATTAATTAAGAAGTAATTAATCTATTTAATGAGTAATTAAGGGTGGTTAATTACTAAATGTGATTAATCAAGAGTGATTAATAATTATGGTTTAATTAAAGATTGATTGCTTAATGTAATTAATTTAAATAGGATAATTAATTAAAATGTAATTAGGAATCATTAATTTATATAATTAATGATGTAATTAAGGGTTGATTAATTAAGATTAATTAATCAATGATAAGTGATTAAGGAGTAATTAATTAATGTAATTAACTAAGGATTAATGTAATTAATTATAGTTAATTAATTTATGAAGTAATTAAAGGTTAATTACTGTATTTGGTTAAGTATAATTAATTTGTAAAATTAATTAAAGATAATTACTTGAATGTAATTAAAGTATAATTAATCAAGTATGATTAATAAAGGTGAATAATTAGAGGATAATTAATTAATTAAATTGTAATTAATTAATGGTTAAGTAAGCAGGATGTATTGAATGAAGTAATTAATTTAATTCACTTTAAATTAATTAGATATGGAAGTAATTAATTTAATTCATTTTAAATTAATTATAGATGATGTGATTAAGTAAATCATTGCTTATGTACGGATGGATGATAATTGACTTCCTTGAATAGTTTGAGATCTCAGATATGAGATAAGTAATGTTGTGTGATATGGATGCTTTGGTTGCATTGGGATGATAATATGAATTATCTATTTGTGATGATAATGTGGATTATCTATTTATGATGATATTGTTGATTATCTATTATGATTTGTGTATTATGTATTTGTGTGAATATAGATAATAAAGTTGAATTGTTTTAACTTTAAAACAACTTGGACCTAAAAGATGGCGTTTTGGATTTCGATGAGACCGGGATCGGGATTCCAAATTTGGATATCCAAAACCATATTGATCCAAATTAAAGATAGGTCGTGAATCTCAAGTGAAGATGAAGATTCAGAGTGTAAGGGTTATCGTCGTTAACTCTGAGGGTGATTCCAAAATGAGTGTAACAAGATAATACCTTCAGTTTCGTTCGAACCCGGAACGAACTTGTATGGTTTGAATTCTTTTAGAACATTGTCAGGTGAACGATGAGCATTCTAAGAGATGTGTTCTCTAAAGATAATCGTAGCCTCATGCCTTATCAATCGGGAATGGCTAAAACAGGGAAGGTGCAGCAAGGCTAAGTGGGTCGCGCTCAAGTAGGACAAAATTTTCTCCTGTTTAGAAGTCCCTTTTTATTCGACTGTGTGGGCAGTTGGAACGTACGCCAACTACGGGGTTGTCTTGTTCGGGACTATCCAGTAAGGGATGGTTCCGTCCTTGTGTTGCAGGGGATGGGGAGTAATCCTCGTTACGGTGATTTAGGCCCCGTACTTTGACGTGCGGTACCCTAATAGCCCTGCCATTATATAAAATCCAATCTTCAATAAGTGTTGTACGTTTTAGTTGTGCCCAACTATGTTGGAAGGTGAGATGTAAGCATTTCAGCTATTTCTATATTTTACTTGAAAACCCTAGACCCAATTATAATATCACTGGATTTCCTATCAAATGTTTTGGTTAGCGTAAGGTAAAAACTTACCTATGTTTATTTGTGGGGAGTCTCACGGATACCTTTGTTTTCAAAGGTTTTCAAAAGTTAAGCAACTTTAACCTGTTACTCACACCAGACCCATGTCTGAACCGGAGTTTATCTTCTATTTTTCTTAAACTCTTAGGTACTCAAATTTTTACAAGTAGCCAAGGTATTCAGGTTAGCTTTGAAGAATTGTGGAGGAGCAATGGAGCAGGAGGCTTCAGCGTTGTAGATACATATAGTGTTCCGCTGTGTTGGTATCTTTGAGTCGTTTCTTTGTGTTATAATGAGTTGTAATAACTAGAAAAGTGTTTATAACTGTCTAGTATGTGATGTGTAATCTATGTAACTCTGATTGATGTTGTATATTATGTACTATCTTATGTTATTAATATAATTTATTTGTTCCGCTGTTGAGAATTTGATGTTGTTTCTTCTTTCTTCTCTATCTTTTCTATTTTCTATCCCTTTCCTTCTTTTTAATGATGCGTCATTCTGTGGAATGAACGGCGGGTCATTACAACTCTTGTGATTTTGTGTCATGTCATGTATATGTTTTTGAGTCATCTTCATCGACATGTTCGATAGTGTGAGTACGAGTAAAAACTTCCAAGTAGGAGACGAGACGACCACGCTCTCTTTCTTGAAATAATTATTATGTATTATTATTTTATATATAAGATTATACAATGTTATTAGTATTTATAATCACAATTTATAAATTTACCAGCTCTTGATTGTAATGCTAGAATGACTTTGAACCCCCATGATGTGTAACAGGGTTTGCATTCCTATTTGCAGAATTTCGCTCAGATTCTGCCGATCAATTTAACATAAAAATTGTATTTCACATTTGTAAATATATATAATTATTATACTAATTTCTATTGAATTTTTAATAAATATATGAGAATAGTAAACTCATAATTAGTTTTTGACTTTTCCCACAAGCATTTAAAGCTTTCCATATGGTTACACTCATCTAGTCAGGATTTTTTCTCCCTCTTTTAATGCTTGACATTGAATCATGGTAATTTTTCTATATTTGTTCTTCCAATAATTTCTACGAAGGGACAAGTAGGTTTCCTGTAAATCTATTTCCCCTTGCACACTGAAATTAAAATAAGTCATACGTTTATACTTAGTCAACAAATTTCACAATCGTTATGTATACAATGAAATACACATTTACATCTACGTTAAAATCCTGCCAAATACACTCTACAACGTCGGGTGGGATGTTCTCCCACTTAGGCCAGCACGCAGTTATTCTGCTCTTGTAGACAGCCTTAGAAATAGCAAGCACATTATCTGAGTGCTCTAATTCAAAACCCCTGTATTAATTATGATATGGACATTTAATAAATCATGAATAATATATCAAGCATTAAATATTTATGATGTTGCAATAAATTTTATACTTTCCCACTTGTGTTACTTGCTAATTTAACTATAGGATGATCTATATGTGATGGGCCGCAGCTATCGCCTCCTGCGGCAGTTCCTTTGACTCGAAAAGGGTGAATGTGATGAATGAGAAGATCGCCGACATGGAAACATAATATATATCATAAACATATCATTTTTTTATTGGAGAACATATCTTTTTATTATGGGAAAATATATAGTTTTTTATGAGAAAACATGTAACACTAATATCATATAAATCTTCTATCAAAACATACATTAATATTCAACCTTTGTCATTTTCTGATTCAAGCTCAGTCTTGTAGTCCATATCATTTTCCTTCGTAGTCTCAAATGCTTCTACTTAAACATTTGATTCAAACCTACAATCCATAGGTTAAATCCTAAATTCTACCCTCCCAAAGGATAATAAAGGAAAGAACCTATTCAAATCTAAAGATGGGAAAAGAAATTCGAAAACTTACCATCGAAAAGATGAGGATAGGAAGTACAAATCTTCTCTTCTGCATCCCAAGTGGCGTCTGCAACATCATCTCCCTATTGCACCTTTACCAATGGAACCTCCTTATTCCCTAGTCACTTGATATCTCTTCCAACAATCCTTGTGAGGATATGCTGAATAAAAGCTTCTCTTTCTAGCTCCACCTCCTCAAATTGGCTAGGCTCTACAACCTCCTCCATGTCATGTAAGCACTTTCGCAAGTGTGAAACATGGAAAACATCGTGCACTCCTGTGAGCCTATCTAGTAGCTTCACTTGGTAAGCCATCTTCCCAATTCTCTCTGTAATAGAAAATGGTCCAACAAATTTCGGGGCTAACTTTCCATTTGATCCGAATCTTACCACCTTCCTAAGCGGGGATACATTGATAAAAACAAAGTCTCCAACTCAAACTCTAAGTCTCTACTCCGCCTATCCGTATGCGACTTTCGTCTGTCTTGAGCCGTCTTCATCCTTCGTCGAATCAAATCCAACCTCTCAGATGTCTCCCTAACCATATCGGGTCCAGGTAATAACTTCTTCGTAGACTCTACCCAACATCATGGAGACTTGCAAGGTCTCCCATATAAATCCTCAAATGGTGTCATTCCTATACTTGTTTGTAACTATTATTGTACGCAAACTCAACCAATGGAAGATGTTCCTCCCAAGTTCCTCCAACGTCCAAAATGCACATCCAGAGCAAATCCTCAAGCATCCTATTTACCCTCTCCGTTTGGCCATCCGTCTTGGGGTGATACGTCGTACTCAACCTAAGTTGCATCCCCAGCGCCTCTTGTAAGATTCTCCAAAACTCATTAGTGAAAATGGGATCTCTATCACTAACAACACTAGAAGGAACTCCATGTTGACGAAAAATCTCTAGAATATACAAGGATGCCAAATATGAAGCTGTACGCTTACTCTTAACTGGGATGAAGTGAGCATTCTTAGTCAATCTATCAACAATCACCCAAATGCTAGTGTTCCCTTTCCTAGAACAGGGTAAACCATCAATGTAATCCATAGAAATACGGTCCCACTTCCACTCCGGTACATCTAAGGGCTAAAGTAATCCACCAGGCTTTTGCTGCTCTACATTTACCCTTTGGCATATGAGACACTTAGCTATGAATTCTTCCACGTCCTTCTTCATACCACCCCAATATAACATCCTCTTCATATCCCAATACATTTTGTCACCACCCGGATGAATAGTCATATGGTAATGGTGTGCCTCCTTCAAAACTGATCTCAACAAGCCACCGACGCATGGAACACAAAGCCTTCCATCTCTCCTAAGCCATCCTCTGCTATCAATGGAATAGCATTGGATATGTCTTGAGACCTCTCCTCGGCTAATCCTATCCATAATGTCCATGAGTTCTGAATCCTCCCGCTGCCTCGAGCTAATCTGATCTATAAGGGTAGGCCTTATCTCTAAGGTTGCCAACAATCCGGAAGTAATGTCCGTAGAGGGATTGAAATCAAAAGTTGAAATAAACTCCAAGATCCTCCACCCTATGAACAAAGGACTAAGGGTTGCTTTATTTCTACTCACTGCATCCGCAACCACATTACCCTTGCCAGGGGTATAAACTATCTTAAAATCGTACGAAGCTAAAAACTCCATCCACCTTTGTTGCCTCAAGTTCAAGTCCTTCTGCGAGAATAGGTACTTTAAAGACTTATGCTCGGTAAAAAGCTCAAACCTCTCTCTAAGAAAATAGTTCCTCCAAGTCTTAAGTGCAAAAACTATGGCAGCCAACTCCAAATCTTAGGTAGGATAGTTCTTCTCATGCATCCTCAATTGCCTACTACCGTAATACACTACCCTTCCTTCTTGCATCAACACCGCTCCTAGACCCGTTCCGCACGCGTCAGTGTATATAGTGAAAGGGTTAGCTCCGTCGGGTAAAACTAACACTGGTGCATGAGTAAGGGATCTCTTAAGCTTCGTGAAGGAATCCTCACAATCCACATCCCACATGAAAGATTTATCCTTCTTAGTAAGGCATGTGAGTGGTGTCGAAATCTTGGCAAAGTCTCCAATGAACTTCCTATAGTCCCTGCCAATCCAGAAAGCTTCTAATCTCGGTAATGTTCTTAGGGGCCTTCCAATCTTGTGCTGCAATAACCTTGGTGGGTCAACAGCCAAAGCTTCCTTTGAGACTATGTTCCCCAAGAAACAAGCTTCGTTTCTCCAAAAATGAGACTTTGAAAACTTAGTTCTCAAATGATGGCTATGACATGCGCGAAGAACTTCTTCAAAATAAACAGCATACTCGTCCACATTCTTCGAAAATACCAAGATATCATCCACGAATACCACCATATAAACTTATTTAGGACATCCTTAAAGATGGGGTTAATCAAATCAACGAAATAGGCTGGAGCATTGGTTAGCCCAAAAGGCATAACCAACTACTCGAAGAATCAGTTCAGTGTCCTAAAGGCAGTCTTATCTATGTTGTCATCATCAACTCTAAGATGATGGAATACCGTGGCTAAATCAAGTTGAGAGAAAACCGAAGAACCTACAAACTGCTCAAAATGAACATCAATCCTAGGAAGTGAGTATTGGTTCTTCTTGGTGAGCTTATTCAATTCCCTATAGTCCATGCCATGTCAGAGTGAACCACCTGCCTTAGTGGCGAAGACTTTCCACTTTGATATGCTCCTTCTTATGAATCCCTTCTCCAAGAGCTCATGAATCTGCTTGCTCAATTCTTTCCTCTCCTTAGGTGCCATATGTCTCACACGTAACGCTACTGGCTTGGTATTCTCGATCAAATAAATCCTGAAGTCAATTTCTCTCTTAGAGGGTAGTCCCCTAACCTCCTCAAAGACGTTACAAAATCTTTGACGATAGGAACCGAATGCAACTTTTGATGAGAATAAATCAAGGGAATAGAGAAAACTCAACATAACTAACCCTTGCGGGTTGCAAGATACCTCCAAAGTCCTACCACTGCAAGTCTCAAGTCTAAAGATTCTCCTTTTGTAGTCTAAGATAGCTCCGTATGTGGATAGCCAATCCATCCCTAAGATCATTCCATTCCCCAAGAATCCCAAAACATAGGCATCTCAGTCAAACTCTACGCCTAGGATAAAGATTTTTCAAACCCCTACAAATCATAGATAAGTGTGCTGATCCTCTTATGGGATTTGAAACCATAATACGGTCTACTACTAATGATATGTCCAAGTGTCAAACAATCAACTAGAGAGTTAGAGATAAAAGAGTGTGATGCTCCAGAATCAAATAAAATCAGAAGAGGAAAATTAGATATAGAAATCATACCTTCAACTGTGACTTTCCTACCTCTATCTGGAATGCTACTGGAAGGTGCTGCCTCTAACGTCTGAATCTGCGCAACTGGTGCACTCAGTCCCTAGGGACAACTCCTACTCATATGACCCGGCAGCCCGCAAGTATAACACTCACCCTTCATCTTCTCCTTCCAGCAATCCTTTTCCATATGTCCAACCTTCCCACAAACATGGCATTTTATTCCTTTCTTAATCTGCTTCTAAGGACCATTGCCTTTCTTTTTCTTCTTTTTCGTTTCCCACCACTTCTTCTTTAGACCTTCTGACTTAACCTCCTCTTTAGACTCTCCTTGCTTAACCGTATCTGACATAAGCGTCGTCTTGACCAAAGACTCATAAATAGCTCCCATTGTTACATGAGTCAGAAATAATCCTAAAGGGGTTGATTCAATCCCTTCACAAACTTCATAGCTTTCTTGTGTGCCTTGTTCAACAAGTCCATACCAAACAGCGACAGCTCATTGAATTGGTTGATGTACTCTTTGACCGACAAACTCCCTTGCTTCAAACTGATAAACTTCTCCAGCTGAACACTTTCTTCTTCCTGAGATAGAAACTTCCTATCGAATCGCTCCCTGAATCCATACCCAGTAATATTCCTTCCCTCCAACTCGATCACCTCCCACCAATAAGATGCCTCCTCCTTCTATTGCCAAGCGGCCAGCTGAACTCGCTACTGACCATCCAATCCCAAAAGACCAAAAATCTTCTTTATGTCCCTAAGCCATGCTCTCACCTCCACAAAAGTCTCCTTGCCAGAAAAAGTCTTCTCGCCCAAACTCGCAAAATCTTTATAAAGCTTAGAGAAATTGATGGCGGCAGGTGGGTTGATGGGATTCCCACCCGCTGGTGCAGGATTGGGCGCAGGCCCGTGCACCTATGGAGTAGTGGCTTGTAAGTACCTACGAAATGAAGCTGAGACTAGAATGCCCTCAGGAAGGTTCGGGCATCAGCCATTCTATGAGAAGAAAACGATAGTTTAGGAAAGAGTCAAAGGGGGATTGAACTGGACTTAGGAGGGGGTTTTTTTTATAAAAATTTCTTATACTTAAAATCATTTTCAAAGTTCTTTTCTGAAAAATACTTTTTAAAACAAGTTATTTTGAAAAATACTTTACTTTCAAAATAAATTTTTGGAATCTTGTAACCTTAGGCTCTGATACTAAGGGAAATACCCCTACATCCCTTAATATACCCAAAAGGACACATTAGAAGGCATGGTGCATTGTAGGTATAACTGAAACTAGCAGAGACTAAGATTCACAAGACAAAATTAGGTAAAAACAACGGAAACTAAATGAGTATATTTAATTAAAACAAAGCTCCAGTATTAATTCATAAATAAGTCAAATGCCAAATACAACATTCAAAACCCATTGTATCTTGTGAAATAAAAATTCATTGTCTCAAAATCAGAGTATGTAATATCCCTCATAAATAAACCAGTGCATACAAGAACAATAGCTGGAATTAAAAGAAGTACATAAAAGAAGTCTCTTCAAGAAGAACTCCAAGCTACAGCAGTCTACTAGCTTCTCCCTTGATTGCCTAAGGGGGAAAAAGGGAGGAATAGAGGAGTGGGTCACACTTAAAGTTTGGTGAATGATAGTAATTACTAGAGTCTTTAAGCAAGATAAAAGTAATAGATTGTACAACAGTTCTAACATAAATAAGGATAACAAAGGAAATAGGAAAGAGATAAACTGGAATTAAATACGATTAAATATTGCTCAAGATAGATTAACTTTGATTGCTTGCACTTGTTCGGATTTAATTAGGATGAATTCCTAATCATGTAATTAGGATATGACCCTAATTCTATCCTTTTTGATCGTCCTGCTATTCCATAGACCTTTCTGTGGACTAGCCGTTGTATAACTCCCTACACAACAGAAGATGCACATAGCAACTACTGTGGATTCGAACGACATATATAGCACCCTACACAAAAGACAATGGTGTCTACTAAGACAAGCACTTGGACCTTATAGCTATTACCGAGCACCCGAATGGAAGTCGCACGCGTAACTGCCACCATGCCCATGCTACCTTTTGCTCCACCTATTAGGTCTTCTTATTACCTCCTACGTCCAGCATAGTGTGCCCCTCATTTAACTTCAGGCTAATGTGAGATCACCGTGTGTCCATAGAAAAATAAAGGAAATGCTATTTGTATTGGCCCTTCATCCAAACAATTCTAGTTGCGCCCCTTATCCAAATCCCCATGATTTGGACTTCTATTTGACCACTTACTACCATTCTTAGCATAAGCGTGCCCTAGGGAATGCTATTTGTTATAGGTCTTACTTTCATCATTGCTTATTAACTTAGATAAATTATTTAAATAAGCCTTTATTACCATTTTTACTTTCTACGCTTATTAATTTATCACAAGCCTTAAAATAAGCCCCATTATGTTCTTTTCTTATTATAACCTATTATAATCATGTTTATTACTTAACCCAAGGTCTAATTGTGAAAATAATCTTCTTTCACATATTACTTCATTTATTTATAATTCTAAGCTATAACTATGCCAATGGCGTAATTTTAGTCCAATTCTATTATTTGTTACAGTCTTTATAATTTACATCTTCTTTTCTTCATTTATTATTCTTGCTTATAAAATCCATATTCGCGTTTAATTTATTCATCCATATGCATAGAAAAGGGAATGAAGAGAAAAGGCGCTTGCATAAATTCCAAAACATCGAAAAGATGTAAATAATAAATAAATAGCAGTAAATAAACTTAAATACTATAAATAGACTGTAATTAATAAAAAGTTATGCTTAACAGTAATAAATTATAATTAACATAAATAATACTAAAATTACTGAAAGGAATAGCTGAATAGACCGAAAATAATTAAAAAACTGTAAATAATTAATGATAAATGCTATTCCAGAAATCATAGTAAAACTACAACTATTGGAAACCCTATTATTTTAAATTACTTAAAGAAATCTTAAAATAATTACAATCATTCACCTCCGGTCCAAAGCTTTTCCTTTGGTCTTCCCGAGTCCACTTAGAGTTGTAAAATAATTTAAGTTTATAATGATTTTCTCCTTTGGACATATTATTCCGTTTGAGGTCCTTCCTAGAAAGGTGAACCCAATTGGAGAAAACCTAGAATGAGAAAAAGTTGTAGGTCCAGGGATCTTTTATATGTGTAGAAGTGGATCTCGAAACTTTGGATTTGGAGACTAAATAGGATGCAACCACGTCATAAGCTGAATAGAAGCCATCGGATGCAGAAACGGAGGGACCGGGTTAAACAGAAGGATGTGAATGACGTGTTCCGAGGCCTCTAATTCGTTCGAACGAATTAACGTTCGTTTGCCTGTTGAAATACAAGGCCGGTCAGCGGTCGACCGCCCCCTTGCCTAAGTCGACCAGCCGGTCGACCTAGCCATATATATTTTTTTATCATATTTTTGCTTATTTTGTTTATTTTATAACTTGGTCATATTAGCTCCGTTTCTGACATTCTATATATGGAAATTGATTAGAAAATTACCATGGACACAATGGTGCAACTTTCGTGGCTTAATTATGATAATTTCACGAAGCTATTTTATCATCTAATTAATTAGCAAATTAATTACTATGGGTTAAATTTTCGGTTGTTACATTTTTTGGCCATATGGTCAAAATATGGAAGGAAAATAAACAGGTTTAAGGTATCTATCTTGATTTTCAAATTTATAAACGTTCAATTCAACATTCAAACATAAACTTTTTGTTCGAAGGTCAAAAAATCTTCAAATGAGACGAAATTCAAACCTTATATAATATATTATGTATTTATCCAATATGTATGGTTTGGATTTTAAAAAAATAGACAAAAAAAATCAAGATTTCAAACAGATTATTTTCATAGAGGTTATCCTAGCAACATATATCAAGTGTTGTACAACTCCTTATCATATGATATATTTTTATTCTAATTTTATTTCTTTCATTATTTTTTTGATTTTAGCCATACGGATTGAATAAGTACGTTGTAAAGTATATGTAAAATGAATTATATCTATTTTGAAGATCATTTGGGCTTCTAATGAAAGGTTTTTAGTCTGAATGTAGACGAAAGGCTATAAATTTGAAAATCAAGATCAGCAACCCAAATTTGTTTACATTTTTTATCGTATTTTGGAAGTAGGTTCAAAATATTTGGATCGAATAAGATTCAAAAAAAATATTTTTCTGCCAAATATTTTCTTTTTTATGAATTTATAATGTTAAATACATTTAAAAATTCAAAATTAGTTACACAGTGGCTAAAAAATATTTTTAGTTTACAAAACTGTTGTGCATCATAAATCTCACCAAATTTGTATAATGGACGGAATGAAAGTTCCATTGATTGATTGTTTAAGTTCGATTTTTAATAAAGTTAAATACTGAATTGCACAACAAAAAATTATCGAAAATACTAACTTAATTAATCAAAAACCGTCATAAAATTAAAGAATCGAATAAAAATAACTTTTTAATTTTTAGGAATTAAATTAGTATTTTTAAACAAATTTTTAATTTCTGCAATTAATAAGTTATAATAATGTGATAAATTAATTACTTAAAATAGCCAACCGTCAAAAATATTTTGACAGAGTCGTCGATGGCGGGCGGAATTGTCCGTTGCTGTAATGGATCGCCTTTTTGACCCCCCATTGTCGACACTAATACATCTATGGTATTCATGTGCCGAGCACCTATGTGCCGAAAAGGCAAGTTATTAGGGTTAAGTAAAAAAGAAAAGGAACACAATATCAGAATCTCATAACAGAACGATAATTTACAATAACAAAAGTCAGTACAAATTGTCATTATAAGATGCAAAGCATTTCGGAGTTACCGTGATCAGCCTGGATAGTTATAACAACCTTTCCTCATAAAGGTTAATGATATAATGGTAATGCAGCGAAAATAAGAATACTACGGTAGGTAATCATCTAGCTCTTCCCCATAAGCTCAAGCATCCGTAGCTAAATTTGGAAACATACAGGGACTGAGCCAAGCATTATACGAAAATAACACCTGGATCGGCCTAGTAAACCGGCATGAGAAACTTAAGAAATATGAGTGACATGTAACAGTAACCATTGAGACCATACAGATTCCAATAATGATTTTCCCCTAAAAGAAGCCAACCATTAATTAAGTTTAACATATAATGGCATGATAGATAACGTCTAGTGTGTAGCACATAAATCACATCAAATAGCCGTTGTGTGAACGCCACAACAATAATAGGCATACAATAAATACCGCTATGGCACGTGCGTGTATGGATTATTTTCCATGGAGACGGCCCTATTAAACTGAAGCAAATCTCCATGACAAGGATCAGAAACTTCCTTCCGAGCATCCTATATCTCTAAATAGGATATACTCTAAGGTAAATACAACGGGTCCAACGATGAACTGCGTGGCACCAAGTACCAACAATTCCCATGTGCAACATATCGATAAGCATACTCTAGATATGGAGTTAATATACCCTCATGGTAAGATAAACCCAACATTATGCATCCTTTGTTGATTTTAGTCATTTCCGATGTCAAGGCTATGTTTGGCATCGTTACACGAGTATTTATCACTCGAACAGCACAAGAACCCCCAATTGGATTCCTTCATCTCGAACATTACACGAATCACTACATGAACTCGATCATCTCGAACAGATCTCAAACCTCCAGATAGGTTCCCCACATAAGCCTTCTAACGAATGCTAACGATGTCCTCTCTCTTGGAGTACTCCTCAAGATAGACAGTCCCACACGATAGCATCGTTGTAAATGTTAACGTTGACATCTCCTTTGGACTTAACTTAGGATAGACAGTTCAGCTCTATAACACTCCACTTCTCAACTGCTTCCAGAACATAAATTGCTTATATGGTTTAGAAGTGGTTACGGATTCAAGTCATCTCAAATAAGTACACTTTCCTACTTACCGGATGCTCCAAAACCAATTGATGAATTTTCGATAAACTCCACTCCAGTTCTTTTGGTAATAAATAGACAATACATAAAAGCGGAGATCGCCTCCTAACCGTTTATGCGGATGGATTTCCTTATCGTTTGTCCTAGAAGAACATAATGATTTTATACGTACAGTATAGCATCACTGAAGATAACCATATAATTTTCGTGTTTCTTTTAGACATTCCTGGAGTTATATTTGGTCAATTTTGTTAGTCGACAAATGAACAAATGAACACACAAAACACTATCAAGTCATACAAAACACGATCCAGCCACACAAAGTATAGTTAAGCTACTTAGCCCCTTCTATTTAATTATTCCTTTTATTATTTAAAAACTCCTTTATTAGTAAACTTATTTTATATAAAAAAAACTTCTACTTTTTCTATCTTTTTCCAAAAGATTCCATACTTATAATTTCCTTCAAAATATCCATTTTAAGGATCTAAGTACATTTGCAAATCCATTCAAAAAGGTTTAAGAATAATGTTACTTAAACATTGTCACTACAAACCCAAGGCCATTTTTCTTATGCTTATCTTTAATTCATTCTTCTAAAGATCTATTTACATTCATAACTATAATAAAAGGTTAAATATGAATATGATTAACACATTGTCACAACAAACTCAAAACCATTCTAATACTCGTTTCTATCTTTGAAAGCATTTGTTTTAAAGATCCAAATTCATATTCAGATAAATTTAGTATTTGACTAGTTAACTTTCAAGTACTAAGGAAAATTTCTTATAGAAATCACAATTTGTATGCTTAACTCATTTTCGACATTCCAACTTAACTATTCCTTGTTCAAGAGTAAAGCCATGTAAATTAGACCACTGGTTGCATCAAAGCCTTGCCTAGACACTTCATTTTTGAATCTCACAAATAGATAAGTCTACCACGTCGGCTTTTAATGTTAAATATAATATTAATGGTTTCTATAAAATAATATGAAATCAACACGATGAACACGTTTTTGACATTTTCGACTTAACTATTCCTCGGCCAAGAGGGCAAACGGTAGGTTAGAGCTCTATTACTCCATCCCTACTTGGCATCAATCTTAACTCACACAAACAGATAACCCTACTTAATCGGTTTTTTGTGCTAAGCATAGTTAATTGCTTTTCAAGCATGTAATGAAAAAATTATCTATTTGGCCATTAAGCAGTGACAAACCTGCAACGACCTGTATTTTTAACTATTTTAAATTATGAAATTTGATATAATTATTAAATAAAATTGGTTAAAAATAATTTTTTAATGATTTTGAATGTAAGTTATTGGATATGAACTTAAATAAAATGTTGAAATAAACTAATTTCGAAGATTTGGCGATCACGAGTATTGAAATGAAACTGTATATTAAATGGATTTATATCGAATGATTGAAGTTGAATAATAATTGTGAATTATTTAGATAGAAATAAAATGACGTTGATAACTAAAATTTATTTAAAACTTAATGATTATTTATATTGATTTATAGGATAATTAAATTGTTAAATTTAATATTGAAAATTGTTTAAATAATTGATTCTTGAATTAATGTGAATGAAAACAATATCTGAAATTGGTTTAAGTTTTATTTAAATATGAATGAAGATGGTTAACATTTAAAATTGGGTATAAAAGTGAATAATTAGAAATTGAAAATTTTATATTATAATTGACGAGTAAAAATAGCCTTCCAGGACACAATCTCGGAATTCGACGAAATCAGTTCCATTGGATCCGTAATAGTGTATTATTATCGATTTCAAATTTCGTAGTGTTTGAAGTTATCATTTGGCCATACGGGGTAGAAACGCGCTGAAATTAATATCGAAAATTCAATATAATAATTAGGTCTAAAAAGCTATCTTCTCCATATGATCGAATTGGGACTAGAAATTTTTTCCATTGCATTTGGAATAGGGGTATAACAATATGAACACCTGGTGGCACAACTCGATTTGGATCCAAACATTTTAGCCAGATATTTTTGAATTTTCATTAATATTTATATGTTTATTTGATCTCAACCTCCAACTTGTCCCTCAGCCACCATATCCTACAATTCAAGCCCACCCTATTCTAAAATAAGCCCTCAAAAAAAACTATACCCACTAACGTTTTAAAAACTACTTCTTCCCTCTTCATTTTAAAACATAACAGAATTAAAAAAAGGAAGCTTTTAAAAAAATCTGGTTCTCTAAAAAAATTGAAACGAGTTTCAATAATCTCATTTTTGTATAAACTTCGATCTAGTATAGTATTGGTATGTTGCGACCAAGATTGGGGGAGCTCGACTAAGTGTCGACCTTCTATTCGAACTAGGGTTCCAATTTCCGAGGTCTGGGGCCATCGATTCGAGGTATGTAGGTCGCATTTGAGATCGGGGAGTTGAGTTTCATCCAGAAGTGGAGTTTGGGAGGTTGCGAAGCTTTGTCGTGGCGCACAACGTTTCCAGTTCAAATGAAGGGGAGGTGGGCAAAGTCGCGACTTTCCTGAGATGTTCGAGTTTTGATTTGAGGGCATAGGTGGATCGAGATCGAGAAGAGAAGGGTTTTGGTGGTGGCGGATTTGACGTTCGTCATGGGGGTGGTTGCAGTGGCCGTGCATGCATGCTAGGAGATGGGTTCTTGCTGTATCTCGTGCACGAATTTGGGCATTAGGGAAGAAGATGATGGTAGATCGGTTTTTAGTTTAGGTCGGCCTGTTGTGTGGGGGTAATGAGATGTTGTTATTTATATAATTAATTTTAAAGAATATAATCGTTAAGCTTATAAATATCACATCTCATTCGTTTTAGGTTCAATCGTTACACGACTGGTTGCATTGTGTTTGTATCGACGAATACGGCGCATAGGAATTGGATTGATTAAATTTGAGGATTCTGGAATTTTCAGTTAAATTTGAATGCGTTCGAATTTAATTAAAGCCAAAACGCGAAAGCGACAACAGAAAATAAAAGGTGAGTGTTTTTAACGCTCACGGCGTACTATAATATTTTTATATTCATAAAATTGAATAGTGAAGTTATCTAATTTTATCCACAATTAATTGAAAGTGAAATTGACATATGAAGTGACTGCTGATATTAAAATTGACAGTTAAACTTGAAATTGGAATTTAATTGCTAGTAAATTACCGGATATTAATGACTATGAAATCGTTGTGAATGATTGGCTGATTTGGATGTTGATTGTGATGCATGTTATTGGTTGATGTTTTGGATGTTTATTTATTTTGATATATCCAACTATCATCCAATATATTATTTACAGTATATAAAACTGTAAATCAAATTATTTCGCATAAATTAAGAAATAAGTTAAAATGATATGTACCTATGACATTTATTTGGATTGAAATGATATATCCACCCTAGAAATTAAATCAAAATAACTATTCACTAGGCCATAGGGTAGAAAATTATATATAGATACCAGATTGGGTAATTAAATGATTTTAAATTTTTGATTTGAAATTTATTTAAATGATTTGATTTTAAGAAAATGAAAATCGAATTTATGTAGATCGGACTATTTTTGAACCAGAGCTCGATAAGTCGAAATTTAAGTTTGGTTCACAAAATGGTTTAAATAATTGAAACTGAGATTTTTAAGTTATAATCAAAATATGATTTAAATTTCAGAAATTGATTAGATTTAAAGGATTGGACTTTTATTCGGACTTCGAATATTTCTGAGTAAAAGTGATATAAAATGATATTTCGAAATTGAGCTCGAAATTGAATTATATTTGAAAATTTGGATTTTAAATTGGGTATTGAAGGTAAATTTGATTTAAGTGTTTTGAATGGATATTATGAAAATCGAACTTGGAATTGATATAAATCAAAATGGTTTAAATTTTGGGAATTGGGTTGAAATTAATTTAGAATTGGGATTGAAATTAATTTAGAATTGGAATTGAAATTAATTTGGAATTGGAAGTGAAATTAATTTGAAATCGAAGTAAAATTCGACTTGAAATTGGAATTGAATCTGTTTGACTTTGGAACTATTTTCAAATAAATAGTTAAAAATCTATCTTTTTAAATATTCAAATTAATTTGATTTTCAAAACTATTTTACTATATAAACCATTTTCAATACTCAAATTATTTTTTATTAAACTATTTTAATTATTTAAATATTTTAAAAACTATTCAAACTATTTTTAAAAATTCAAACTTGTCAAAAGGGTGGAATGTTTATACTTAAATCTTGGATTTAAATACGAATTGGGTTAAATTGAAGTTATAACCCAAATGAAAATTCGAAGCAATTTTGAATTGGAACTGAAATCGAGATATTAAGGCAAAAATGATTTTCAACTCAAATAGTATATTTTGAGTAAATATGATGATTATGAAATGGATTTGATTTGAAGTAAATATGATATTTTTGAGATCAAGTAGAACTGTTTTTGAAATGTAAAAGTACCAACCGGTGTGTAAAACGACTTTTGATTGTTAAAGAGGCCGAGGCCGGATATGGGCATACTCTATGTCGATATCTAAACCACTTTAACAACTGTGTATATGGAGCGATGATCCAGAACAAAGTGGTTGGATTTGGCGACATTTGCTAGATTTGAAGAAAGAGAACGATGATGGATTGACTTGACACTTGTGTCAATTTGAAAGGACTAAAATAAGAGTCGTACCGATTAATGAGGCTAGCTACCTCTAGCGGACGCTCTTCTTCATATTACCACCACTTACATTGTATTGATTGGTGCGCACCCTCGGATTTTGAGAGCGTTGGACACGGTGGGCGATCATGACTATGACGCGTTACTACCAGCCGGGAAGGGTAAACAGGTAGTATCCTATCTTACGCATTGTCTCATGTGCCTTGTCATACTTTTATCCCTAAATGAGACCTCTACGATTTTGGTTTAGTGATGTCATATCATGGTGCACCACTGACTACCGACGTACTACTGGTGGCGTCAAATGCAAACTGTACGCCAATGCTTAAAAACGCGTTAAGCGGGATCAACGTAAAGACTCAACGTTAATAAAAATATTTATTTTACTAATTAGACATTATATATGTAACGTATTATACTATATATATATATATATATATATTCTGATGGATCCTTAAGAGACGGAGAATCCCGTAACATCTCTTGAGTTGTTGTACGCATGTTATACACTGGATAGGAGATGTGAAACTCCGTAAATATCTCTGACGTTATTACACTCTTGTTATATGTGAAATTGATTTGACTCACATATGGATATTTTAGTCCTGATTCGAGTGTTTTGTCTTTTCATTACGTTTGGGTCATCCCTGAATTTTCAGCTTGTCAAATATTATTCTCTGGAGGACGAAGACAAAGATTTGGTAAATTATTATTACTAATAGTATTCCCATTATCATGTTGTTCTACTGTATTATATTTTGTTCTCTTGTATATGTATAACTCTGATAATGTTGTATAAATTATAGTCAGGTGTATAGTAACAGTTTCATGAACTGTTTATTTGATTGTTATATTTTATCCTTCCACTGTGAGATTCTGTGTTTATTTCCTTCTTCTTTTCTTATTTTTCTTAATTAACCCCAATGGTTATCTATGTTCCGGATTGTTTAAGTTGGACATGTGTGGATTATTGTCCATTTAAACCTTTTGAAATGTGGGTTGTCTCATAACCCCTTTGTAAACCGTTTTAAATACATTTAAAACCCTTTAAATTGAAATGTGTGTGTGTGTGCATGTGTGAAGTAATTTATTTATAAAACTAGATATTAGATAAACCATTTTTAGAGGATATTATTACATAAGATATAAAATAGTCAACACATTTTCTAAAAGTTATACGTACTTAAGAATTCTTTTAAAGCGCTTTAGAATACTTATAATAGGTTTTATAACATTTACTAAAAATTTTACTTGAAAATTACAAGTTTATAAAATCTTAAAAACTTTAAAACAATATGTTTCTAGATATTTTAACAAACTATCTCTTCTTTAAAAATTTACAACTAATTCTGAAAAATTCATAAAGATCTCAAACTATTTTCAAAATACTATAAAAATAGTTGGTAAACACTTGTAATAGGAATGAAACAAATACTTAATTTTAAATAACTTTTCAAACCTTCAAAGTTCAAAAATCAAGTTTAAACGGGGCAGTTTTGAACAAGTGAAGTTTTGACCACTTTTCGAGGTGTTACTTGACTTTTTACCATTCAAGGTTTTAATAACAACAAACATATATATAAAACATTATAAATATAGTGAGAAACCACTAAGGATCTCCCTACAAAGTTCCATAAAAATAACCTAAAATAAAGCAGATCCAAACTACATATATAGCGATTACCACTAAGTGAATTTTCAAATCTGAGTCAAATCTAAACAAAAGTTTATCTATAACCTATGTGCTTTGTTTTAAGGTCTTGTCACAAATCATAGAAGTCCATTCAAGTCTATTCCAAGTCTATAGATTTAGATTACATATGCCTATTGTTTTCAAAACAAGATTCAAACAATTGTTTTCAAAAATATCAACAACAATTCAAAAAACTTAAGCACAATCAAAACACAACATATATATGTTATGTAACGACCCATAAATTTTAACGGTTAATAATGTAATTAACTGAATTTTTTATGAAATTTTAAATAATTGGATTTGGAAATAAAAATTTGGTATTTGTTAAACATTGCAAATGATAAATTTTTATTGGAAAATATGGAAGTTTATTTTGTTGTCTAATTTAATATAAAATTTAAATCGGTTAATTTGATGAGAATAAAATGTTTTCAAAATCTGGATATTTTCATGTAATAAAAATGTGAACTATTTTCTGACTAAGATGTCATCTTCCATTTCTTCAAAAGTGGACTTATCTAGCTCTATTTATCTTATTTTCGACAAATTAGTTGCATTTCCGGCACCGAATATCGACTTTTGATAGGATGGTCATATCACTAATATCTGTGTACAGAAGTCCGACATGTGGTGAAATCTACGTAAAACAGAAAAGGTAACCATTTCATGCCTTTTGGATGCTTTTGTCCATTCAATTTCCAATGTGTATTAACCAAACAGCCATTTTCCTTTTACTATTCCCAGAAGTAACCTCCGACTTTTATTATTCCATGTATTCAATTATTCTATCGGTTGCCTTCCTCTCTGAATATTTTGGCTTTCCTCTCTCTAGTTCTTTCAGCCAAAAGGGTAGTGTGATATTTTAATATGTAAAGTTTTACTTTACTTTCCTGTAGCGTGTCATCTTCATCAAAATCCTACTCATTCCCTATTCTCCATCGCTACACACCTTCCCTCTAGTACATGCAGCTTCGCCCACCATTGACACCCCAGTAGCTTCCACCCATCACCGACCTAACCTCCTCCCTTCTCCATCATGCATAGCTCAGTCACCAAGCTTCACCGCCCCTCCGCCAAGCTGCTCTCCACTCTAAAACCCAACCTGCTTCTCAAACGCAAACTATGAGCTACCACCACCCGTTGCCTTCCCCTCTGCAAGCTACCTCACCACCCCTACCAAAGCCTACCACTTCCCCATACACCGAAGCCTTCGCTGGCATGCCACAGTCCTTCGCCCACTGCCTATCTAACTTCGACAACCACCCACACAATAGCCGGCCTTAACCCATCCACCACCCACATCGAGCCCTGCACCGACCACTGTCTCGCCTCTTCTCCGCCCCAACTCCACTCTCTTCCACTCCATCCGCCATCATCGATCCACTTCCTTACCGTGTCTTCGTCCGCCTCCTCCTCCACCTCCTTACAGGGCCATGTGATCAGCTTGTTTGTCATATAGGAGGTATATAATATATATTATGTATATATGTACGTAAGTTGTTTATATTTTCGGTCCTCTGGTTTTAAATTTTCTTTATTTACAATGTATACGTATGTAGTTATATTTATTCATATACTAGCCTGTGCATGTATAGGTTTTCATATATGTAGTATATAGGAATATGTCTACATTTATATTCATTTATTTGTTTTTATTTTTATGTTTTGTATTCTAAAAGGAAAAGCTTATATCTACATGTGCTTAAAACATTCATATATATGTTCAGATTCATAATTTTTACATATATAATATTATATGTTATTGTATATAGATGTTACAGTATGTATATTATAAAGGAAGTATATATGTTAGCATCTTTTGTTTTTTGTTTTTGTTGCGTGAGATTGTATATAATATGTTAGGAATGTTATAGTATATGTTGAAAGGGTATTTACAAGTTGCAGTTTATAAAGAAGATATCGTATTAAAATATAGTATATACATTTACTGTATATAGACTGTTAGGGTTAAGCAGAAAAGAGGTAGAACAAAAGAAACAGAAAAACAACATAGAATCTCATAATCATAGCGGATACAATTTATAATATACAAATAGCAGCATTTTATACAAAGAAAGGTGTAACTGACTATATACGTACAAGATATCAGAGTACAACCATCAATAATTACATCTGGACAGTTTTAATTACTTGTCCCTATATACAGACTATATAGTCTAAGATACATAGAGGAATCTAATCAATACGTCTCTGCAATACAGCTCGTCTCCTGAGTTTCGAAATGTCCTAACCTGAAAATCTGTAATACTCGGTCAGACCCGAGCATTACAATAAAGTAACACCCGAGTCACGCTGGAAACCAGCATGAGTAAACCCATCTAATATGAAATACTAAAGTTGTAAAGCTTCTTTGAAGACCCAGGTAACTCGTTCATCACTACGAGTTTTATCTTGCTATAGCGAAACACTTATTTCACAAAATAATATCTAAGTATCGTTACTTAGTTTAAATGGCCATGTTTACTTAATTTATTCCATTCCAGCCTATTTGATTCTATAATCAAATCTATAAAGAATTATAGTAATTATTAATCGAAGAGGTTCCGGATATCGCTGATATCCGACCCCGATCTCTTCGAATCCAATGCCTTCCTTTCAGCCAAGTTGTTTAAGTAAAAACAATTCAATTTAAATTTCAGAATGACATAATCGCAAAGAAATTCCATCACAGATATCTATTTAAATAAACGACTCGCATTTATCAATAGTTCAATCAAAGGTATTTCATATCACAGAATACCCCGAATTAACATACAAGAGATATTTAAGCAATCCAAGCGTTCAATCCAATTTTATCCATTCATAGGCAAGATTAACTAGTCACACAATTTCTAATTAATTTAAATAGAATAAATTATTTACTTATAAATCCTACTTAATTGTCATTAACTAATTACAAGCCATTTATATCTTATTTTATTTACCTTAAATATTTTGAATAGGATAATTATTAAAATATGAAATCACTTAAGACTTTTCATTAATTAAAGGTTTACAACATTTTATTTTCCTTGACCATTTACTTAATTACACTATTTTATTTTATTTAATAGACTTAGGAATTAATTTTAAATAATTGACATATAATATAATCATTCTAAGCTTAATTAATTTAAGTTTAAAATAATTTATTTATTTGGCCTTTAACTAACCTAATATTTAAGTAAATTAAGGTTTTAAATTTCTTTATCCATATTAGGAAGCTTAAGTAAAAACATTATGGGCTAGGAAATTTGCTTTGTAAAAACTTTGTTTATTTTCCTTTTTCCCTTCTAAAACTTTGTTAATACGTTTTATATGTGGGCCCAAGCCCAACCCGATCCAAATCCTCCTTCTCTCTTCTTTCTCTCTTCAAATTTATACACAGCAAACAAAGCCCAACACAACTGATACGTGTGCACTACACACCATGACGATGCTACTCCGACCATCACCGACGACACCACCCAGTCACCCACGTCTCTTACCAAAGATTCGACCACCCAGAACCCAATACGATCCCTCACAATGAAATTAAGCATATCAATCTATAAAAGGAACAAACTTGATCACCAAAAAATCCTCGCACCGCCAACTCCGACCACCAGAAGCCTCGCCGCTTCGCCTGGAAACTCGCCTGACTTTCCCCTTCCTTTCCTCTTGCACCGAATCACCCCGACACCCTCACGACATTGCATTCGCCTTAACAACATCGTCGGCCAAATAGAAGACTAAAACCCTACTTTGCTGCCGCCACGCCACAACGGTGATCTAAAAATTCATCGACCATTTTTCCCATGATCCTTGACTCGTAATCTTACTCCAACTACGATCTGGATACTCCTCCATCTTTCGCTCGCCATGTTCGACCAAAAACCCGATTCCGTTCAACTTGCTTTCTCTCCAATTACCAACTTAAAAATTATGATATTACCATCAAAAATCATAACTTTCAAAAGCGAATCTGATGATATAAGAGTAACTTGATATTATGATGGTTGATTTTCCTGATATGATCTAATTCTAGCTGTAAAAAAAATTCAGATAAATACTGAATAATTTCACTTGAAACCATTTTTAAAAATAGGATTTCATCAATACAAACACATTTCCGTTAGACATCCTAACCTATAATTGCTTTAATGACGAGAATTTGAATTTTGAGTGGTTTTTGAGTCTGTTAAACAAGAATAGAGACCAAAACTTATATACACAAACATGCATATATACACATAGTAACTTCACACTTATATACCAGGCAAAACATCCATTTCATCCATGCAAGACATTTTCTAGTCCATTAACCATTAAATGCATAAGTTAAGAAAGAAGATTTTTCTTTAAAGGTTAATTTTACTCACTGTACAACTTGAAAAGAGAAACAAAGTTTTGAAATCTGCAACTTGATTTGATCTTGATCTACTTTTATTTGATTGAGCTTGAATTCTTCTATTTTTCAGTTGTAAGCTTGGTGAAGTTGTTTAGTTTCCTCTTATTATTTTTTCTGGGTTTTTTTAAAGGAAAGGAGAAGAGATATATGTATAAAAGAGAGAAAACTGCCTGATGCAGTACCTGGTTTCCTCTTTAATCATCTTTTTCTTTTTTATTTATTTTTTATTTTAAAAATGAAGAAATCAATTTAAAGAAGAAATCTTGACACTTGTATGCATGATGAATTAATATGTTCCTTTCTTAGCTTACACATGTCCATATGTATATATTTTATATTTTCTTTATACTTTTATTTTTATTAACTAAGTATAGCTCAAATAGTTTTACTTAATATTATAAAACCTTTTATTTATTCCTATTTTCATTTTTAGGTTTAAGTTATTAATACTTTAGTTAATAACCATACACATATTTTTGAGAGAAATTTACGTTGAATCTAAATCATAGTTTCTTTTCAAATTTATATACGTATATGAACAATAGTAATTAGATAGCATATTTTATTTGTTTAAAATGATTAGTTTTGTAAATTTAAAGAATTATATTAGAAGATTATTAAATTAAATTTTGTCAAAAATCCCAGGTTGTCACATTCCTCTTCTTTAAAACTTTTCGTCCCCGAAAAGAAATGAAGCGAGAATTTTAATTATAATGTTTATTATCAGTTAAATTATTCTTTAGACATTCTTAACTCTTTACTCTTTTTATTCTAAAATCTTAAACACTTTAAAATCTACATAATATTACCAAAAATAGTTTTTTTTTATATATAAAAATATTTTTTGTAACTCGATATTTCAACAAGTCCATCCTTATATTCTCATAGAAATTCGGTCATACGTTGATCAGGCGTAGGACTGAAAATCTATAAGTACTTAGTAGACCCATTTTCAACATCCGGTGAAAATACTTAGAAAACATTTTTGTGAAAATGTAGAAAACATTTTTTTGAGAATGCTTTGGAAATCATCACTCCCTCCATGGTCGTAGGTAGCCCGATGATTACGTCATCATCTCAGCGAAACCACAGAAAACTGTAGGCATCCACACACCTCGATTTCACCATGGAACCGCCACAGATCGTAGCTACACCTAGGGTTACGTTGCCATCACGGTAAAAACCATGTGACTATAGGCATCATCGGCCTGGAATTTCATTGCCAAATGAAACTTCACCACATAGATCGCAGACTACATCAGTCGAGTCCTAATGTAGCCTATAGGCACTTACTGCTACACGACTTTTGCTATGTCCACATAGATCGCAATCTACCGATGTTACGTCGCTCTCCTAGTGAAATCAAACGTAAACTTTAGGCAATCACTTCCTCTCGACTTACGCTATGGAAACGCAGTAGAACACAGTTACAACGAGTTACAATGCCATCATAGCATAACCCCAATGTCTCTGTAGGCATCAGCACCCTCAACTTTCGCTACCCCAACCACAATCCACAAGAACTACAGTTTATTCCAGACATCCTCTGGGATCAAAATTTAGAACCCCCCTTAGGACTCAAGGCAGAACCAACCCGTGGAACTTATACTACAAGTTTCAACTCTAAATGGGAGCGTTCTTTTCCCCATAGCATTCTCAAAACATTTTATACTATACACATATAGTATCTTCCAAACCATACTCATTATATTTATCACATGTAAATCTCATTTACACAAAACCGATATCTCAAAATCGATAATTTCCAAACTTGGCTTTCCAAATTTCCAAAATTTGCTTTTTTCCAAAATCAAAAGACTTTCAAAATCAGTGGGTTTCAAAAACTTTTCCTAGTTTCATCCTCATAAACTTATTCATATATATATATATATATATATATATATATATATATATATTTACATATATATATATAAGTTTATTCATTCAACTTGAAAATTCTTTGGATCACTTCACACTTATATAAACTCCTTTTTATACTTAAATATTCTTCAAAGTTCTTTTTTTCTAGTTATAGATTGAAAAGGGGGAATTTATCATATATAACGAATATATATGTATACTTTTATTTATGCCAAATCAATATAAAAGTTTGATTTCCTTTACAAAGTTATTTGTACATTACTTACTCTTTAAAAAGTGAGTTTCCGGTTATAGTGCTATTCAACTTCTTTTTTAATCATCACATATTTCCCAAAAATATACTCTTCCATTTCAAAATCATTTTTGCATCAATTCCAAATTTTTCTTTTGCTTCCCAATTGCTTCAATTTCCATTTGGGTTATTACTTCAATTTTTTATCTCATTCAGTTTTTAAATATAAACAGTTTGCACTCTGACCAGATTGAATTTAGAAAATAGCTTGAATAGTTTTTTTAAAATAGTTAAGTAGCTGTAAAATAGTAATTAGTTGTAAAATAGTTAAATAGTTATAAAATAGTTATTTGTTGTAAAATAGTTAAATAGTTAGATAGTTGCAAAAAAGTTGTAAAATGGTTGAATAGTAAGTACAAGATAGTTTGAATTTTAAAAAGAATGTTTTGTATAGTAAATAGCTTGTAGAGATCAAATTAATCTAAATATTTTAGGAAATAGATTTTAGACAGTTTATATTAAAATAGTTTATTTGAAAATAGTTCAGAGCCAAACTGTTCAATCTCCCATGTTCCAATCAATTTTCAATTTCCACTTGCTTTTAAATTGATTCAATTCCAGTTCAATTTGAATTAACTTCAATTCCTATTTGAATTTAAATTTATTCAACTTCGATTACAAGTCCAATTAATTCAAATCAAATTTCAATTTGAACTAATTTCAATGCCAATCTCAACTTCAAACTATCTCGAATTATATAAATTCAAATTAAATTTTTAAATGTTGATTTAATCCCTTAAATCAAATTAACCCCTAACCTTTTATTCACAACCCAAGTCTTTAAACAATTTAATTCTGAGTCCAATTTTCAAATATTCATTTTAAATTACCTTTACTCCTACATAAACTTATTTCTAGGTTTAAGTGAGAGTTAAATCTTTTAAAAAAAATCAATTTTCGAAATTTAACTGATTGCCCAATTATACTTCAAATTTTTAAAACTCAATTCTTAAACAATTTCGGTTCACAAGTTTATTTTAACATTTAAATCCTAAGTCCAAAGTGATTTCATTTTCATAAGTTCAATCTTTATCTCTTAAAATCAAAATCATTTGAATAATTCCAAATTAAAGTTTTATTTCCATTTAATTTCAGCAATGGATGTGTATCATTTCGACCCACTTCTTAATTTATTCAATACAATTCATAGTTCATAGATTATTAATGACAACAGGATGATAGCAGGATACGTCAAAGTAAATAAGCATCCAAATTATCTAAGCACCAATCAATAGCATCCATCACACATTTTCAGAATTTGAAACCTGCTTGAGACCATACATACCTTCTTAAGTTAAATCTTCAAATTTCACCTAGAAATTTCCAATTCAGGTTGTTCGTTCTAAACTTATTTAACTTCCCCTAAGTTAAATCTCAATTTTATCTTGAAATCTCCCATTTCAGATTATAAGTCCAAACTTATTAACTTTCCTTAAGTTAAATCTCAATTCATTTAATCTATTTATCCCACTCAACTTGAATTCCCATTCCAAATCCAATTCTTATTAATATCACTTCCCACTTATAAGTTAAAAACTTATTTCTCTTTAGGTTATACTTCTCACTTCAGGGGGAAATTTAGAATTCAACACTTATTGTTTATTTCAAATCAACTTTGATATTATATATATCCCATACGTATACATATTTATTTTATTTGCTCACCAAGTCATACCTTTAATTCTAAACCATTCTTGGTTTTTAATTCAAAACAAAATCCTTTAAAAAAATTAAAACAACTCTTGTTTTACAATAAGATTCCTACATTTAAAATATTCTAAATAATATTATTTGTTATTATTATTTCCTAAACACTTTGAAATAGTTCCAAATCTTTTGGACTTAGATTTAAAATTCAACAATTTAAATCTATTTCAATCTATAACTTATATAAATTTTTACTTCCTTAAAACATTTCATTCTGCTTTATCTTTATTTATTTACAAAAATAAACATCCCTTTATTAAGATACGATACCCATTTTATGATAATTATCATGTCTAGAAATCATATACACCATATATTCCATAATCATTTGCTGAAAAATCAAATAAAGATAACTTATTCGATACTTTGAAAATTATTTTAAACTTTCTAGCATTTTAATTTAGTTTTGAATCCATTTTTAGCTCAACTTATTTATATAGTTAACCCTTACCCAAATTCTACCATGTTGTATATAAATTTCCACTTAATTTTTATGATCTTATTCAGTTTCAATAATCAACAACCAATTACCTTAATATATATAATAATTAGAAGAAAATTTTCTTTATATATATCAAAATATAAGCTTATATTAAAAATCATTTTTAAAACTGTTTTTTAAAATCATTATATAAGAAAATAACAAGTACACTCTCATATAATACGCTCAACTCGTTCTAGGATACTACTGACCCTATCTCTGTTGAGTAACCCCCACCAGAGCCAAGGTTCTTGCTTAACCATCAGCTCTGATACAAAATGTAACGGCCCAAAATTTTCAACCTCGAAAATCGACACTAATACGTTCACTGTATAGAGTGCCGAGCAATCGAGTGCCGAAAATCCCAGACTGTTAGGGTTAAGCAGAAAAGAGGTTGAAAAAAGAAACAGAAAACAATAGCACAAAATCTCACATTCGCAGCAGATACAATTTATAATATACAAATAGCAGCATTTTAACTGACTATATACATACAAGATATCAGAGTACAACCATCAACGATTACATCTAGACAGTTTTAATTACTTGTCCCTATACACAGACTATACAGTCTAAGGTACACAGCGGAATCTAATCAATACATCTCTGCCATCCAGCTCGTCTCCTGAGTTCCAGAACGTCCTAACCTGAAAACCTGTAATACTTGGTCTGACCCGAGCATTACAATAAAGTAACACCCGAGTCAGGCTGGAAACCAACGTGAGTAAACCCATCTAATATGAAATACTTAAGTTGTAAAGCTTCTTTGAAAACCTAGGTAACTCATTCATCACTACGAGTTTTATCTTGCTATAGCCAAACACTTATTTCAAAAAATAATATTTAAGTACCGTTACTTAGTTTAAATGGCCAAGTTTACTTAATTTATTTCATTCCAGCCTATTTGATTATATAATCAAATCTACAGAGAATTATAGTAGTTACTAATTGAAGTTGTTCCGGATATCGCTGATATTCGACCCCGATCTCTTCGAATTCGATGTCATCCTTTTAGCCAAGTTGTTTAAGTAAAAACAATTCAATTTAAATTTCAGGATGACATATTCGCATAGAAATTCCATCATTGATATCTATTTAAATAAATGACTTACATTTACCAACAGTTCAATCCAGGGTATTTCATATCACAGAATATCGTGAATTAACATACAAGAGATATTTAAGCAATCCAAGCATTCAATCCAATTTTATCCATTCATAGGCAAGATTAACTAGTCACACAATTCCTAATTAATTTAGAACATAATAAAACAATAAAATAATTACTTATAAATCCTACTTAATTGTCATTAACTAATTACAAGCCATTTATATCTTATTTTATTTACTTTAAATATTTGAAATTAGATAATTATTAACATATGAAATCACTTAAGACTTTTCATTAATTAAAGGTTTACAACAGTTTATTTTCCTTGACCATTTACTTAATTACACTATTTTATTTTATTTTATTTTATTTAATAGACTTAGTAATTAATTTTAAATAATGGATATATAATATATAATCATTCTAAGCTTAATTAATTTAAGTTTAAAATAATTCATTTATATGGCCTTTAACTAACCTAATATTTAAGTAAATTAAGGTTTTAAATTTCTTTAGGAAGCTTAATTAAAAATATTTAATTTTAAATGTTAACCTGCATTTTTGCAAGGCCGTGGGCAGATTTAACCGTCGACTTCTCACTTGTCGATACTGGAATATGATTGGTTGGAGCCAGCTGGATGGATAGATGGTCAATCAGGGATGGTTTAATATGCATGGCTCGGCATAAGCGGCTCGGCGTTGGCTGCTCGGCATACATGGCTCGGCATTGATGGCCCGGCATGGGCGTCTCGGCATTTGGATGGGTCTTCATATTGAGGTGGCGCAACTAGATGATGTGTATCGGTGTGGAAGCACGGTTCGGCCTGGAAGTCATGGGTCGCTCGGCATGGCGGTTCGATTAGGGTAGCTCGACGTTGGCAGCTCAGCATGGGTTGCTTGGCATGGTGGTTCGGTCAAGATCGTTCGACGTTGGCGGCTCGGCATGGGTCGCTCGACATGGTGATTCGGATAGGGTCGCTTGGCACTATGGCTCGGCATGGGTCGTTCGGCATAGTGGCTCGTCATGGGTCGCTTGGTGTTGTGGTTTGGTCAGGGTAGCTCGGTAATGATGGTTCGACACTAGAGGTCGCTCAGCATCGGATATCTCTCGGTGTTGTGGTTCGGTCTGAGCCACTTGGCATTGTGGCTCGGCCTTGGTTGTCGTTCGGCATATGGAGGTCGGCATGTACAGAACTCATGGTTAGTTGTAATAAAGGATTGAGGTTCGGCAAAAGTCTTGATGGGCCTGTACCACTCCGAAAGCCCAACAACTCAGGATTTGCCTAAATACAGCATGGGAGTCTCCAGTTAAGGGGATCTTCTTCCTGCTCTCTGATTTTCTCTTTTTTAAGGCTAAGGCACTCAACCATTATTAAACTTGGGATTGTAACAGTAATCGATTATTACTGCAACAAAAAGGAAACTTCTGGAGTGGACGTAGGCCGCAGTTAGCCGAACCACTATAAAATCTGTTGTCCTTTACTACTTTCATTTGAATTTTGAATGTTCTTCACATTATTACTCTCTACATATATTCTACCTGTAAGCTGTGACTGTGATATGGTGCTTTCGCATGGATTTGGGTATTAGTGTCCGATTTTGGCGTTAACATTTTGGTGCTTTCACCAACAATGCAAGCACTCGGGAATTTTAGAGCTAGGAACTTGGATTCTAGGAAGTAATTGTAATGATCTATACTTTTAGCTATTTTTAATTATTAAATTTAAGGTGATTATTTAATGAAAATGATTATTAATGTAATTTGTTGAATAATTTAATATTTGAAATTATTTGAATAATTAAATTCTAAATTCAATATGATAGAAAATGATGTCGTAAATTGATTTAAAATTGTATATAAATAATAATTAAGATTATTATTATTTAAAATTGGATTTAAATGTGAATTATTAAAATTGAAAATTTTATATTTTAAATTAACAAGTAAAAATAGCCATTTTGGCTACTGTCTCGGATTTCGACGAAACTAGTTTCATCGGATCTGTAACAGTGAATTATTATACGATTTTAAGTTTCGTAGCGATCGGACTTGTCGTTTGGCTGTAAGCTTGAAATGCGTAGAAATCAATTTAAAGGAATACGATAAAATAGATTGACTTTGAAAAGTTGTCTTCCACATACGATCGAATTAGGGCTCGAAACTAGTTCAATTGTGTCCGAAATGGGGGTAAAACATTATAAACGCCTGGCGGCACGTCTTGATTGGAGTTCGGACGATTTTGGACCTAACTATATAAATACGCACGTAAATCGAGACAGTTTTATTAGTATTTTAATTTCTGAAACCCTAGCCATCACTTTCTTTTAATGACTGAAAATTCACCAGCTTCTCTCCTTAAAATCTCTCAATCTGTTCGACGAAATCGAAAAATTCCAAAAGAAAAGCTGTAGATCTCGGCAAGCTCTTCAAATCCATGTGGTTGATCTATGCTGTTACGCCACGGATTCGCCAGAATCTGACTTGGAAGCATGGACGTATTTTCTAGGATTTTGTGCAAACGGCGGCAAATGACGCGATGAAACTTGGTGCGTATGTGGCTCTCAAGGTGGCGCACACACTGTTAGTCGCTGATTGAACTCCGGTCTCTCCTTATCGCGTGCGTATGAAAGCAAGAACAGTGCTTGATGGGTTGGTTACGTAAGTGATTTTGGGGAAGAAGGTAACGTTCTTTTTATTATTATTATTATTAATTTTTTAATTTTTTAAATGTTTACTTGTTCTAACTTGAATAACTTTTACGTACGAGGACGGATTTACGTCCGGTTTGATCCGCTGCGATCGTGACGAAATTCCAGATGATATGGAACTAGTTTGGACAAATTCTAAGACTGTTCAAATTAGGCCTTCGTTTGGATTTTAAATCGTCGATAAATCAAAGGTGAGTATTTATACGCTAACGATTGACTGAAATAATACTTATGTTAGTTAAATTTTATTGTGAAGTGATTTGAAATTTATTGGTTGTTGTTTGATGAGTTTAAATTAACATTTAAATTGACATCTGAATTAATTGATAGAATTTGAATTGACAGTTAAATTGAATTAGAATTTAATTGCCCGTAAAATAACCGAAATTGATAATTATGAAATTGTTGGGAATTTTAATGATTGTTGGATATTTGGTTGCGATGGATGCTATTGGTTGATATTTGGATGTTATTTATTTTGATATATCATGTTACCATCCTGTGTATTATTTACTGTATGTAAAACTGTAAATTGAATTATTTCGAATAAATTAAGAAATAGGTTGAAATGATACATACGTATGACATCTATTTTGGATTGAAATGTTATATATCTATCCTTAAAATTAAATTGAAATAATTATCCACTTGGCTATAGGTTAGAAAATTATATACGGACAACGGGTTGGTTAAATTAAATGACTTTAAAAGTGTTTGAAATTATTTTAATGAATTGACTTTAAGAATGAAATCCAATTTATGGAAATTGAATTATTTTGAATTGAAGCTCGAAATGTTGGAATTTAAACTAGGTAAACGAAATTGTTTAATTAATCGACGTTTAGATTTTAAGTTAAAATTTGAAATACGACGTTAATTTTTGAAAGTTGATTTGTTTTAAAAGATTGGTCATTTATTCGAACTTTGAATATTTCTATGAAAAATTGATATTAAATATATTTCAAATTTGAGTTTGGAATTGAAAATTTGGATTTAAAATTGGTATTGAAATTAAATTTGATTTAAGTGTTTAAATCGATATTTTGAAATCGAATTTGGAATTGGAACTGAAATTGGAAATTAATTTGAAATTGGAATTTAAATTAATTTGGGATTGGAATTGGAAATTAATTTGAAATTGGAATTTAAATTAATTTGGGATTGGAATTGGAAATTAATTTGAAATTGAGATTTAAATTAATCTGGAAATGGAAATTGAAATTTAAAAGAATTTGAGAATCGAAATCGAAATTTATATGGAATCGAAATTGATTTGAGTTGGAATGGGAATTGAATCGATTAAATCAAAATGGCATTTGGGATTGATTTGGGTAGGAAATTGGGAAGTTGATAGGTTTAACTTTGGAATTTTTATTTTTAAAACTATAAATGATTTAAAATCTATATTCTTTAAATATTTCAATTATTTTGATTTTCCAAACTATTTTACTATATAAACTATTTTTATTCAAATTATTTTCGATTTAACTATTTAAATATTTTCTATTAAACTATTTTTACTATTTTAAAACTATTTAAACTATTTTCTAAAATTCAAACTGGTAAAAGGGTAAATGGTTTATATTTAAATCTTAGATTTAAATACAAACTAGGTTAAAGTGAAGATTATAACCTAAATTGAATTCGAATTAATTTTTGGAAGTGAAATTAACTTATCGGACAAAATTGATAATTTTGAATATCCGATGATTTCGAAATGGATTTGATCTTAAAGCGAATATATGATGATTTCGAAATGTATTTGATTTTGAAACGAATATGATATTTTGATATCAAGTGAAAATTGTTTTCGAAATGTAAAAGAACCAACCGGTGTGTAAAATGACGATTGGTTGTTAAAGAGACCGGGGCCTCTTATTGGCATACTCTCTATCAATACTGGAACCATTTTGACAACCGTGTACGCGGTGGATGTTATCCAGAATGTAGTGGTTGAATTGGCGACGTTTACTGGAATGAAGTAAGAGAACGATGATGGATAGCCATGACATTCATGTCATAATTAAAATGACTAAAACAGGAGCCTATGTCTGGCCATTGAGGTTAGATACCTCTAGAGACAATGATCCCTCGTATTACTATTTTGTTTCGGATTCGATGGGTGCACCTTATTTGTCATTTGGATTGATTGTCGCGGTCGGCCACGGATAGATTACGACCAGCCAGAAAGGGCAAATTGGTAGAATCCTACCTTGGACATTGCCTCACGTGCCTTGTCATATTTGTCCTTATACGAGCCCATTACGATTTTGGTTTAAAACTGTAAAATGTGTTAAGGTGGATCAATGTAAAGCCTTAACGCTATTTTGATATTTATTTTACTGATAGACATTATCTATTATAGCGTAAACTATTATATATAAATAGTTTAACGGATCCTTAGGAGATGGAAAATCCCGTAACATCTCTTAAGTTATTGCACTCATATTCTGTGATATTGATTTGACTTACATAAGAGTATTTTAGTCCTGACTTGAGTGTTTTGTCTTTTCATTACGCTCGGGTCAGTCCTGAGTTTTTTCAGTGTATTGAAGACTATTCTCTGGAGGACAAATACAGAGTTTTAGTATATTACTATTATTATTATCTCATGCATCATGTTATTCTGCTATATTGATTATTTATCCCTGATGTATAGATATAACTATGATAAATGTGTATAGATTACGATCAGATGTACAGTAAACAGCTTTTGAATTTTTATTTGATTATTATATTTTATCGTTTCCGTTGTGAGATTCTATGTTTTGTCTCATTCTTCTCTTTTTATTTTTCTTACTTAACCCCATTGATTATCTACGGTTCGGATTTTTTAAGTCGGACATGTGTGGATTATTGCCGATTTAAACTTTCCAAAATATGGGTCGTCACAGTTGGTATCAAAGCGAAGGTTTAGCGATAACCTTGGCTTTGTGGGGTTTGACTCATTAGAGATAAGGTATTAATACCCAAGAATGAGTCTGTTTGAGTGTATATATATAATAGAGCGTACTTGCTAGTTTTATAAATTGTTTTGTATTGTGTTTACTTATCCGTTGAGTAGTTTATGAATTCTGGTTGATGTGCGGGACACCGTGTCATCGATAGGGGTTTCTAAACTCTTAAACGAGGCAAGTCGACATAATATTATTTTAAAATTTGGTAAATGAAACAAATTTTTCCTAAAATTATAATATTACATATATGTAATGGTTATTGATGAAATTATTGTTAGGAAATGATAATATTTAGTTATCATCGATTATTGGTGGAATTAAAAAATGAATATTTAATGGATTGTATTTTATGAAGCATTAATAATTTGAATTGAAATCATATTAAAATAAAAATTTGCCTGGAATAAAAAATTTGTAAATTAACGAAATGTTTTCATAATGAAGTAATGAAATTTTATGTGTATATTTAAATATAGCATATGAATAGAAGTGATTTTAAAAAAATTGAGAATTTTAGAATTTAAAATCCTTTTGTTTTCAAAACTGTTATTCAAAGCTTTAAAAATTAATAAATAGTATTATTTGAAAGAGTTTTGACTAGAAAGATATTTTGAAAATGTTTTTGAAAGAAATAAAGCACTAAACTTGCTTGGTCGTTAGAAAATAATTCTAGGGATGACTACAACATCGCCAGTGTTCATTTTCGAGTTTCTGGGTGAAAATTTCTACCAAAAGAAATTTATTTTTTTCAATTAAAACAAGTTTTGATTGTGAAAAATATTCTAAGTATGTTTAATAAATATATGAAAATAGTTTTGAACTTATAATTGAAAATAGTATATAAAGAGTAAGTTATAACTTTTAAATTAAAATTAGTATGTAAAAGAAATAAGTTTATAACTTATAAATTTGAATAGGAAAATGAAACCAAATTAAAAATGGTTAAAATTTTGGTTAAACAAATAGAAGAAAGGAGAATTTAAATTTGAGATACAGATAAAATAATTGGCTTAGCATTGTTAAATTAAATGAAGTTAGTGAAATTAAATAAATAAAACGAAGTCTAACTCAATAAGCTTAAATAAAAATTGAATTTCATTTGAAATAAAGTAGATAAAATAGCAAAATGAAATTTTAAATGAATAAATTAAATAATTTATAGATTAGAGAATTTGTAAGCTATAAACGAATTTAAATTTGTTGAATGGAAAGGTTAAGAGAATTTAGCTTCAATAAAATTAAATAAAATGAGTAATGAATTAAAATGAAATGAAGTTTGAATTAATATTAAATAAGTTGAATTGGATATTAAATGAAACTGGATGAATTAGTAAAGTGAAATAATTTCATTTAAACTATAAAATAAATGAGTGTAAGTAAAATTAATATGGTTAATTGAATTTTATTAAAAAATAAAATGCAAGTGGAGTAGTTTAAAAAAAATTGTGTGTTAACTAATATAAAATGGAATAAGTTATTGAAAAAAGTATAAGTTAAAGTGGACTTAAAAGAAGCTGAATGAACTAATTGTGGAAGAAAAAATGGTTATTATTATGAATTGAGTTATAAAATAAAATTTATTTTGGTAAATTAATAATATGAATTTGAATTAAAAAAAATGAATCGATAGATTAATAGTAGCTTAAGATATGAAGTAATAATTATAAAAGTGAATATAATGAATTTGTAATGAATGTTAATAAAATTGAAAGAAATCAATGGAATGTAAACTAATTAAATATGGATGAAATAAATATAAATAATTGAAACAAATCAATGGAATGTAAATATATATTGAATTGTAATAAATAAAATGTGAATGCAATAAATATTGATTGAAAGAAAAGAATGAATTGAAACCAAATTTGTTAAATGTAAACTAGTTAAAAGCAAATGAATTGATTATAAATCCATTGTATGAGTAATTAAATGAATATTAATAAGTGAATGTGCATTAATCTAAAGCATATACAATGTGGCACGGAATTAAATTATTTAAGTGTAATTAGTTGTATGAATTATTGAAATGACAAAAAATGATGTAACTATAAACAAGTGTAAATAAATAGAATGTGAATTTATTGATGTTGATAAGTGCATGCAAATCAATTGGAAGTAACTAAATTGAATGAAAAACCAATGGAATGTGAATCTAATTGAATAAAAGTTGTTGAACGCAAATGAATTTAATCGAGCAAATAAAATGTTAATAAAATTTAAGGTTAATAAAAATGAGAATATATTAATTTAAATATTGACATCTAAATGTAAATTTTGATAATTCTAAATTGAATTGGATGAATATTTATTTGTCGTATGTTTTTTTTTTGTTAAAAATCCTTGTTTAATTGTTTGAATCCATATGATTGTTGTATGGTTGCATATTTGTGCTCTTGCTTGAAATTTGGATTCAAAATGCCTGTTTTATACTTATTTGAACTTATGCATGTTCTACATCTTATTATAATTTGTATTTTTATCTATTTTTAATTATTAAATTTAAGATGATTATGAATGAAAATGATCGTTAAATTTAGCTATTTTTAGCTATTAAATTTAAGGTGATTGTCGTATGGCCAAACGATCCGTATTTTTAGCTATTTTTAATTATTAAATTTAAGGTGATTTTTAAATGAAAATGATTATTAATGTAATTTGTTGAATAATTTAATATTCAAAATTATTTGAATAATTAAATTCTAAATTCAATATGATAGAAAATGATGTCGTAAATTGATTTAAAATTTTATATAAATAATAATTAAGGTTATTAATATTTAAAATTGGATTTAAATGTGAATTATTAAAATTGAAAATTTTATATTTTAAATTAACGAGTAAAAATAGCCGTTTTGGCGACTGTCTCGGATTTCGACAAAACTAGTTTCGTCGGATCCGTAATGGTGAATTATTGTAGGATTTCATGTTTCGTAGCGATCAGACTTGTCATTTGGTCGTAAGCTTGAAATGCGTACAAATCAATTTAAAGGAATACGATAAAATAGATTAACTTTGAAAAGCTATCTTTCACATACGATCGAATTATGCCTCGAAACTAGTTCCATTGTGTCAGGAATGGAGGGTAAAACATTATAAACACCTGGCGGCACGTCTTGATTGGATTTCGGACGATTTTGGACCTAACTATATAAATACGTACGTAAATCGAGATAGTTTTATTATTATTTTAATTTCTGAAACCCTAGTCATCTCTTTCTTTTAATGGCTGAAAATTCACCAACTTCCCTCCTTAATATCTCTCAGTCCGTTCAACGAAATCGAAAAATTCCAAAAGAAAAGTTGTAGATCTTAGTGAGCTCTTCAAACATATGGTTGATCTATGCTATTACGCCACGGATTGACCAGAATCTAACTTGGAAGCATGGACGTATTTTCTAGGATTTTGTGCGAACGGCGGCAAATGATGCGATGAAACTTGGTGCGTACGTGGCTCTCAAGGTGGCACACACACTGGTAGTCGCTGATCGAACTCTGGTCTGTTCTTATCGCGTGCGTATGAAAGTAAAAGCGATGCTTGATGGGTTGGTTACATAAGTGATTTTGGGGAAGAAGGTCATGTTCTTTTTTTATTATTATAAATTATTTAAATTTTTAAATGTCTACTTGTTCTAACTTAAATAACTTTTATGTGTGAGGACGGATTTACACGCGGTTTTGTTCCGCTACGATCGTGACGAAATTCCGGACGATATGGAAATGGTTTGGACAAATTCTGAGACTGTTCAAATTAGGGCTTCATTTGGATTTTAAATCATCGATAAATCAAAGGTGAGTATTTATATGCTCACAAATGACAGAAATAATACTTATGTTAGTTAAATTTTATCGTGAAGTGATTGGAAATTTATTAGTTGTTGTTTGATGAGTTTAAATTGACATCTGAATTAATTGATAGAATTTGAATTGACTGTTAAATTGAATTAGAATTTAATTGTCCATAAAATAATCGAAATTGATAATTATGAAATTGTTGGGAATTTTATTGATTGTTGGATGTTTTGTTGTGATGGATGCTATTGGTTGATATTTGGATGTTATTTATTTTGATATATCATGTTATCATCCTGTGTATTATTTACAGTATGCAAAAACTGTAAATAGATTTATTTCGAATAAATTAAGAAATAGGTTGAAATGATATATACCTATGACATCTATTTTCGATTGAAATGTTATATAGCTATCCTTAAAATTAAATTAAAATAAATATCCACTTGGCCATAGGTTAGAAAATTATATACGGACACCGGGTTGGTAAAATTAAACGATTTTAAAAGTGTTTGAAATTATTTAAGTGAATTGATTTTAAGAATGAAATCCAATTTATGGAAATTGAATTACTTTGAATTGAAGTTCGAAATGTTGGAATTTAAACTTATTAAACGAAATTGTTAAAATAATCGAAGTTTAGATTTTAAGTTAAAATTTGAAATACGACGTTAATTTTTGAAAGTTGATTTGTCTTAAAAGATTGGTCTTTTATTCAAACTTTGAATATTTATAAGAAAAATTGATGTGAAATAAATTTCAAATTTAGGTTTGGAATTGAAAATTTGGATTTCAAATTGGTATTGAAAGTAAAATTGATTTAAGTGTTTAAATCGATATTTTGAAATCGAATTTGAAATTGGAACTGAAATTGGAAACTAATTTGAAATTGGAATTTAAATTAATTTAGGATTAGAATTGGAAATTAATTTGAAATTGAGATTTAAATTAATCTGAAAATGGAAATTGAAATTTAAAAGAATTTGTGAATTGAAATCGAAATTTATGTGGAATCGAAATTCATTCGAGTTGGAATGAGAATTGAATCGATTAAATCGAAATGGTATTGGGATTGATTTGGGTAGGAAATTGGAAAGTTGACCGGTTATCTTTGGAATTTTTTTTTAAAATTAATATTTTAGTATAAATGATTTAAAATCTATATTCTTTAAATATTTCAATTATTTTGATTTTTCAAACTATTTTACTATACAAACTATTTTTATTCAAATTATTTTCGATTTAACTATTTAAATATTTTCTATTAAACTATTTTTAACTATTTTTACTATTTTAAAACTATTTAAACTATTTTATAAAATTCAAACTGGTTAAAGGGTAAATTATTTATATTTAAATCTTGGATTTAAATACGAATTAGGTTAAAGTGAAGATTATAACCTAAATTGAATTCGAATTAATTTTGGAAGTGAAATTAACTTATCGAACAAAATTGATAATTTTGAATATACGATGATTTCGAAATGAATTTGTGTTGGATTCGTTTCCACCACCACCGAACCAAAGAAAAGAAGGCGCCACCGAACCTTTCACTACCGAACCAATTCGCACTCACCCCTCTCCACCGGACCGGGGCACTACCGAACCAACCCACCTCCTAAGCCTAGCCGAACCAAACTCTATCCTTTATCACCGAACTCACCACTCTCCACCGGGCCGGGGCACTACCGAACCAACCCACCGAACCAAGTCCCACCGAACCAAATCCCAACTCATCCACTACCGAACCAATCCACGCCTCCATCCACTACCGAACCAAAGCACTACCGAACCAACATTGCCAGGCCAAGTCACGTCAGCCCAGGCCCACCAGCAGCTATATACATCCAAGACCCCTACCCCCAGCCTCACTCTATAAATAGAGGGGTAGGGGTACATCAATGGCAGACAAGTTTGTGAGCTCAAGCACGGACAGAACTTTCAAACAACTTTCATACACTTGTAATCAAAGCCTTGTACTTGTAATCTGAATAGAAAAGGAGAATAACATATAAAGTGGATGTAGGCACATTCTGGCCGAACCACTATAAATCTGTGTGTCTTTTACAGTTTAGTCCCTCCTTTTTACATATTTGCATAAATCACCCAAATCACTAATAACAACATAAGATCGACTAAATCATACGACTTAGAGGTGTTTGCCCATTTTTGTGCAAACATTTTTGGTGCTTTCATTGAGAGAGGCTCGAGCTAGAAGCTTCAGCTTCCTCCACTTAAACTTCTTCCCGACAGCATCGCTCATTGCTTGGAAGACATGCCTCCCAGGCAGAAGAAAGATGTTAGAAAAGAAAATAACATCGCAACTAGCAGCGTTCCAGATCCAGTGATCACAGATCAAGAGAACCGTCCCATTTCAACAGCAGCACGAAATGGAAATCAGGCAAATCCGACAGCCCCTGCCACGGAACAACCGACAGCAATTACTAGAGCAGATCTAGACAGGGTTGTGGCTGAAGTGACTAACCGCTTCACATCCCTACAAGAAGTCTTGGTGGATCGACTCATGTCACGCTTAAGGGATGCTGAAGAATCCAACCACAACACTGAATCATGGGATGAGTCCCAGTCTGGAGGATCTAGGAGGCGACAAAGATCTTTCTTCTTCGAAGAAACTAACAACAGAAACAACAATGATAGGAGCCGAGCCCGAACTCAGCCCGAACTCCGACCCGAGGAAACATTTGGAACAAAACACGACGGGGGAGGTACCAGGCGAGGGTCAGATGTGGTTGAGCCGGTCATGCTACCTAGCCATGGAAACACCAATGAACGGGGCCGAGCTAGAGTCCAGCCCGAAGTTGGACCCGAGGAAGTGCTCAGAACAGAACCCAGCAGGGGAAGATCAAGGCAAGGGCCAACTGTAGCTGACCCTAGCATGCTCCCAGCACACAACAGAGAACGATACCACCCCTACAGATCATCTGGACGGAATCAATCCTGCAGAGAAGAACCAAACTCATTTCTATCTACTCCAAATTCTGATGAAAGGATGGCGCGATTGTTCAGAGAGTGCGTCCAACGGGATCAAAGAGAACGAGGGATAGACGCTAGGGTGACCAGCCCTTTCACCCGCAATATCGAAATTGCCATCACCCCCCAAGAATGGAAAATGCCAACAATGGAACCTTACAAGGGAATCTCTGACCCCGTTGTGCACTTGCAGAGATACACATAGCATATGCTCATGAGCGGAGCCACAGAAGGAGTATTGTGCAAATGCTTTCCACTATTCTTTGCAAATCTAGCTACCTCCTGGTTCTGCCATCTACCCCAAGGATCCATCAGCTCATGGGAAATGTTGAAAGTAAATTTCATCAGCCAGCTCCGCATCCATGTGGAACAACCCAAGGATGCTTATTCCCTATCTAATTAAAAAATAAGTCTGGAGAGACAGTGCAGCAATATCTAACCCGATTCAATGCTGTAGCGGCCGCAGTCCAAGATGCCGATGAGAAGCTTACCTTAATGGCCCTCTGTAGTGGTGTGCATCCGGATACTAAGTTTGCTAGAAGATTAACGAAAGAAAAACCAGCTACCTTACCTGATTTCTTCCATGAAGCCGGATGATATATGAGACTTGAAGACGCTGCCGCTGAAAGACAGACAGGGCGACAAACCAAGGCAGCTCATGGTGACATGCCCGCTGTAGCAAAGGACGTTCGAAGGAGCGACTCTAGAGACAATGCTGGGGGCAAGAAGGGAGAAAAACGTCTATATCGGCCAGGACCGAGATTTGACACTTATACTCCTTTGAATGAAACAATCGAAAACATCTTCCTGGCCACCCAAGACGAAGTTAAATACAAACGCCCCCCGTACAAGAAGGAATCAGATAACGCAATTAAGTCTGGAAAGTTCTGCCGCTTCCACGAATCTCATGGGCATGATACCAATGTATGCCATCATCTCCGGGACTTAATTGAAGAACACATTAGAAGGAAGAGACTGGAACGCTATGTAAAAGGTCAGAACAGGATCCCAGCTCCTGCCAGTGAGAACCCAAGGCTACCCCTTCCAGAAATAGAAGGGGGAAATTGTAACACTAGCGGCTCCAGTCAAGAGAAGATAGTGGTCCATACCATATCGGGAGGACCACACATCGCCGACAGCAACTGGACAGAGATGGAACGATACGGAAAGTCACTTAGAAACAATGAAGGCTACGTCAATTCTGTTATGGAAGAACGCCACCTGAAGCGAAAAGAGAATGATGACATTACATTCAACAGGCGTGACCTAGAGGGAAGGCAGTACCCTCACATGGATCCTATGGTCATCTTTGCCTGGTTCGGTCCAGCCGAAGTTTTCCGAATTCTTGTAGACACTGGAAGCTCAGTAAATATCCTATTCAAGCACGCTTTCGACAGAATGAAGCTGTCATGAAGGATGTGTCTCCCTGCCACAAACCACTACACGGTTTCACTGGAGATGCGAAGATGCCCCTCGGACGACTGGACCTCTTTGTTGAAATAAGAAGTCACCCCCGCTCCGTTGTACGGAAACAAACATTTGTACTAATAGATAACAACTCGGCCTACAACGCCTTTTTAGGAAGACCAGCCTTGTCTGACTTCCAAATTGTCCTGGCCCCGTGGTGCCTGAAGATGAAATTTCCAACAGACAATGGAATAGGGAAAGTAGAGGGAGATCAAGATGCCGCTCGAGATTGCTATGTAACTGAACTTCGCAATAACCGCAGGAAGGATAAAGGGAAAAATGCAGAGACTACTCTCTGCATGAAAAACTTGGAAGCATAGCAACTAAAGAAAGCCCCTCCTTTTCGGTGTACCAGTGACCCTTTCAATGAATTAGACCCAAAGACAAAGAGGAGGAGGCCACCGCCGAGCCTGTAGAGGCTATGGAGTTTGTATCTGTAGACAAACACGACTCAAGTAGACTATTGAAAATCGGATCTCAGCTAAGAGCAGAATTAAGGGATCAACTCATTGATTTTCTCCGCCACAACTTGGATGTATTTGCATGGACGCACGCTGACATGACTGGAATCTCCCTGTACGTGGCATGACACGTACTGAACATCGATCCTACCAAGGTGCCAGCAAAGGAGAAAAAGAGAAGTATGGGGGCAGAACGATCAGCAGCTCTCGATGAAGAAGTAAAAAACCTACTCGCCAATAACATCATATGAGAAGCCATCTACCCAGAGTGGATCGCTAACTCGGTGCTAGTAAAGAAGGCTAATGGGAAGTGGCGAACATGCATTGACTTCTCTAACTTAAGTGACGCTTTCCCGAAGGATTGCTTCCCACTCCCCCGAATCGATCAGCTTGTGGATAGCACAGCCGGGCACGAACTCCTATCTTTTATGGACGCATACTCATGATATAACCAAAGTCCTATGCACGCCCCCGATCAGGACCACACTAGTTTCATCACTGACCGGGAATTGTACTGCTACAGAGTAATGCCTTTTGGACTTAAAAACGCCGGAGCTACTTATCAACGCCTCGTCAACAAGATGTTTGCGGGACTAATAGGGAGAACTATGGAGGTTTATGTGGATGACATGCTAGTAAAGTCAAGGAAAGCCGACGATCACGTAAGCCGCCTGGACGAGATGTTTCAAGTACTTCGCCGATATGGGATGAAGCTGAATCCTCTAAAGTGCTCCTTCGGAGTGTCATCAGGAAAGTTCTTGGGATTCATCGTCCATGCCAGGGGGATCGAAGAAAACCCCGAACAAGTCCGAGCTCTAAAAGATATCAAGATACCATCCACTCGAAGAGAAATGCAAAGCCTAAATGGGAAGGTGGCCGCCCTAAGCAGATTCGTCTCTAAAGCAACTGACAAATGCATCCCTTTCTTCGAAGCTATGAAGAAAACAAAGGAAAGTTCGAATGGACTGAAGAATGCTTAACATCCTTCCTTAACCTAATCGAACACTTCAGAGGCCACCAGTACTCTCAACTCCGAACGATGGCAAAGAGCTATACCTATACCTTGCTATGTCACCTCATGCTTTAAGCGCTGCTTTGGTAAGAGAAGACAACCGCGCGCAACGGCTAGTATACTTTGTAAGCAAGAGGTTTACGGGGGCGGAAGCCCGATATCCTAAACTCGAGAAGCTAGCATACTGTTTACTAATCACATCACGGAAACTGCGCCACTAATTCCAATCTCATCCCATCAGGGTTCTAACTGATCAACCGCTAAGGCAGGTTCTCCATCGTCCCGACACTTCTGGGCGACTACTCAAATGGTGCATTGAACTGAATCAATATGATATCACCTACCATCCTCGCACCGCCATCAAGGGACAAGCCATGGCCGATTTCATTGCCGAATTCACTACCAACGAAGGTAAGGAGTAATCCGAAATAGCAAAAGACATCAAGTGGAATCTCTTTGTGGATGGAGCATCAAACGAACAAGGCTCCGGGGCAGGTATTGTAATAATCACTCCTAGGGGAAGGAAGCTGCATTATGCTCTAAGGTTGGAATTCGCTGCCACCAACAACGATGCGGAATATGAAGCAGTAATAGCTGGATTAGAACTTGCCTTAGAGATTGGAGTCAGTTCTTTATGTCTTCATAGTGATTCTCAACTTATTGTAAACCAAATACTGGGAGAATTTCAGACTCGAGGAGAACGACTCACAGCATATCTAAAGAAGACCAAGCTGCTACTCGGACAATTGGATCACTATTTAATCAAATACATTCCCCGAGAAGAGAACCAAGAGGCCGACGAATTGGCAAAGCGAGCTAGCATGAAAGGCGGCACCGTTTCCAAAACAGTTGCCATCTCAAGGCAACTAACCCCGAATTTCGAGCAAGTGAATCTGATAGCTGCAATCGAAGAGGAAACTTGGATGACTCCCATCCGAAAATACTTACAAGATGGCACACTGCCCGACGAGCGTAACGAAGTCAAGAAAGTCTTGAGGAAATCTTCCCGCTACACAGTACTAGAAGGCAACCTCTATCGGCGTGGCTTCTCTAACCCCTTATTAAGGTGTGCTGCTGGAAAGGAAGCCAAGGAAATCTTATCCAACATCCATCAAGGAAGCTGCGGAGATCACACTGGAGGGCAGACTCTGGCAAAGAAGATACTCCGATATGGATATTTCTGGCCTATGTTAAACAAAGACGCCTTAGACTTCGTCAAAAGATGTGACAAATGCCAGAAATTTGCTATGGTTCCTCGGCTACCAACAAATGAGATTACTCAAATGACCAGCCCTTGGCCCTTTGTAGTATGGCGAATTGACTTGATTGGCGAACAGCCAATGGACCGGGGCGGAGCCAAATATGCTATAGTGGCAGTCGACTATTTCACCAAATGGGTGGAAGCAGAACCTCTAAATAAAATATCTTCGGCAAAAATTATCAACTTCTTGATCAAAAATGTTCTATGCAGGTACGGAGTCCCACTCAAAATCATATTGGAGAATGGACTTCAGTTTGACAGCGAGGAATTCGCCTACTGGTGCCAAGAGCACGAAATTCATAAAAGCTTCTCATATATAGCTTATTCCCAGGCAAACGGACAAGTCGAAGCTGTCAACAAAATTCTCAAAACTCTAATCAAGAAGAAACTTAGAAGTCGAAAGGCGCTTGGGTGGATGTACTTCCTACGGCACTTTGGGCCTACCGCACATCTTTCAGAACATCAACGGGACATACTCCTTTCTCTTTGACATACGGATCAGAGGCCATGCTCCCAGTCGAAACTATAGTGCCTTCCCACCGTAGGATCCACTATAATCCAGAAGAGAACGAAGAACTCCTTCACATGTATTTGGATCTAATTGAAGAGAGAAGAAACGATGCAGCACTCAAAGCAGCAGCACACAAGCAGAAAGTGGCAGCACAATACAACTCCAAAGTCAAGCATCGTAGCTTACAAGAAGGAGATCTTGTCGTCAAGCGAATTTTCCCACGCCCCGGTGCATTAGATCCAATCTGGGATGGACCATATGTAATTCATAAAGATCTCCACAACGGAGCTTATATTTTGTCAACAGTGGACGGAGAGGTATTCCAGAGGGCATGGAACATCCAACACCTTCGTCGATACTTTTCTTAACTTGTACTACCCATATGAAGTGAATTAACAAAGAGAATCAGTGGACGTAGGCATTTTCGTGCCGAACCACTTTAAAATCTTGTCTCTTTTTTAACTTGTTCCTTTATATCTTGGCTGCTTGTTGAGCTTTATCCTTTTCTGTTGAACAAAATCCTGTGTAAACGACATTTCCCTTCAAGACACATCACAGCGCGACTTCACCTGGACAAGACCTAACAGGTACTATACGAATCTATGCCCTCGCCAATGAGACACTTTTGCTCCAGCATCCCTCTGCTGCGGGTTAACTCATTGCTCACGACGGCCCTTAAAGCCAACTGTAATGAGCCGATTTTAAGCCACCAAGTAGGCCAACCATAGCCTAGGCAGCTCATTACGACATTCGGCTCGCCGGCAACCGTGAACCCACTTTAAGCCCCAACATAAGGTGTGGCCAGCCAGGGGTAGTTCACAGTTGACGATCGGCACCCGCGCTAGCCGGCCACGGTAAATCAAATAATACCCACGATTACGGGCCATAATGGCCCGGTTAGTTACCGTGCACGATCTCGACTCTGAGTGTCTTAAGTACGGCTGTGGTAAAAAAGAAAACTCTCCGCGGAGGCGTAAGATGGGTGACAAATGTCTACAAGACCCACAGCTAGGGAAAGTGACTACAAAACCCATTTGCCACAAACTTAAGCACATCGAAGGCCTTCCGTGATTGGAAGTTTTACTATTTCTTATATTTCTATTTTTTAAAAAAAACTTTCTTTCTATCCTCTATAACGATGCCTAAAGTAGAGGACACAAAATAAGAGACGCTCGCTAATGGAGATAGGAACTCCCAACTAGATGACGCGTCACTCAGCTGCATTCCATACTCAGTCATACAAGACATTCAAAGCTACCATCTACAACTAAAACATGAAGGGCGGTACCTTCTACTTTTGTATATGAATACTAGCTATAATTTATTCGCACGTCACACTAGCATTACAAGATATGAAATTATATTTTAAGCAAGAACTTGACATCAAACACGATTGAATCACAGAAATATGCACAGCTATATTTCAACACACCAAAATAACGATAGCATTCAAATATGACCGAATCAGTTTAGGTTAAAAATTACATGCCAAGAATAAAGTCATTCATTACGAATAACATAATTACAGCCTAAAAGTTACATTAATGTTTTGGGACTACCATAGACAGCAATGTCAAGCAAACCAAAAGATATCCAGATCAAGTCAAGGAGTCGGCTGCATCAAAGCTTCACCCATATCCTGTTGATCCTCCGAGATCTACTTAACCGCAGGATCAGAACTCTCAGCATGTTGACCAGAGGTAGTTGGTGCTTCAGAGGTCCCGCCTGTCCAATTCAGGAGAAGAATCCATTGAATAAACAATAAGCCATCAAGTTACGAAAAGATAAAAGGGAAGACTTACCAGTGTCTTCTCCTTGATCATCATCCTCTAATTGCACACCTACCTCCTCAGCGGTAAGCAGCCGCATACCCTCCTTCGCCGCCACTTTCTCGTCCTTGGTGAATTGAGCAGTAACCACATCCATTCTAAAAGCCACGCCACCCTCCTTATCTGCATCGACCTTAGCCTCCTCCAGGGCCCTAAGATAAATCCTGGCCATAACTCGGGGATAATCATCCATCCAAGATAAGTTACCCTGCTTCCAAGTGAGAAAGTATATATCCTGAAGCATCTCATCCATTATCCCCTCATTCTCCTCAAACTCCCTTATTCGGTCCTCAGAGGCCAGCAGCTTTGCAGTGGTAGCATCCCTCTCCAATCGGTATCGCAAGCAGTCAGGCCGAAAGGATTTCCTCATCGCCTCCATCTCCTCCCTCGGCTTGGTTTAAGCAAGCTCGGCGGCTTCAAGTTTCTCGGATAACTCCTGTACCCGCTCGAGATCCGCTTTGCGAACCTCATCCACCGTTGCAATAGCCATATCAATCTGATCCTTACAGACAGCCTACATTTTTCGTAACTCTGCCCCGCTGGCCTCTTCCATGGTTTTCTTCAATTGCCTAGAAGCGGCCTCGTGTTGAGAGATCTGGATGGCCTAATCAGCGAGCTGTTTGGCCTGGTCGGAAACCATTAACTGCAGTCGAATATTAGCACTCTCGATTTCTTCTCCAGCCTTGACCAGTCGGGCATGATGCCCCATCAGCTTCCTGGTTTCCTCAGCGACCCGCTCAATCTTTTCCTTAGCTTCGTCCCCCAAAGTTATGACCCGAGTAGTAAGCAAATAAAGGTCCAGGGATTTAGCTTCATCCAATACTCTCACCATAGGATTACGGAGAAGAAGGTGCTCACCGGTAGCCTCATCAAAAGTAATATCACAAGAACCCAGATCCAGATCCGGATGACCTGCAAATGGATTACGAGCCAAGCCGGGATGGCCTATCCGGGTAACAGTAGGATTTTCAGATGGGTGCGGAGGAGGTATAGACTCTGTATTCTCCTCCGTGGTATCCTGAAAAGTCTAGGTTAGGGGCTGAGGGCCAGATGGAGATTCGAACAAGGAGCGACTCCTCTTCTTCTTCTGGATATCCTCTTCGATAACTCCAAGAAGAGGACGGTAGCCAACTACGTCTTCAGGGCGGTTAATCGGAGGCTTTGGTTTAGTAGAAGCCCTGAGGAGTTTGTACTGTTCAAGACGGTGCCGAACATATGATGTCTTGACCACTTTACCCACTCCTGGGATGAAAAGCCAAGTGTTACAAGCATACATTAAACTATAATTCAAGAAATATACCAAGTTAAGAGGAGTCAAGGGACGCTTTTATTATACAAACCCTGGGGAGGAGTAGGATACTGCAATAAGTCCTGGATCTCATTCCAGGACGGGAGCTGACCATAAAATATTCCTAAATCCTTATCATAAAATGGAGTCCGCAGAAGTCAAAAATTCACCTTGGATCGTAGGAGTTGCCTCAGCTAAAACACTCTTGGAAGATGAATCGGCACCGGTCTCGGCTTTGTCAGCTTTCTTAGGCTCCTCTACCAGAGTCGGTTCTCCCTCCAACCCTTCGAAAGCTAGACGGAAAGCATCGTCCGTCCACTCCTGGATCACACCTGCTTGCTCAGAAGACAAAACCCCAGCACCACTACCACTCTGTCCATCGCTACCGTTATCACCATGACCATCACCATCACCTTCTCCATCACTTCCGCTTTCCTCCTCACCTCCTTCATCCTCACCTTCCTCCTCCAGGATGTCTGGACATGTGCTAGGGGAGGGACCGTCGGACTTCTTAAGTTTCTTGCCCCCATCAATTGGATGTTTTGAGAAGGGTTTCCTTTTGCTTCTCTTAGCCGTGGCCCCTCCTTTAGCTTTGACGACCCTCTCCTCAGTGGTGTCCCTTTGCTTGACCACAGACTGGCGTGGCAGGATCAAATTATGCTCCAAAAGAGTGGCATTCCTGATCAAGTAAGAAGCTGCCCTCTCCTTTTCCGGGATGGCTTCTATTTCCCCAGCCATCCGAACCAAAAGATCATTCTCTACAACCACAAAGCCACCTGCGCTAGCAGGAAACAAAGCACATAGGAGGAGCATTGCAGTTAGAACGGAAATTATAAATAAGAGTCAACTTACAGCCAGAAGTGAAGCGGTGAAAAGAAACAGAGTCATCTCTAACAAAGAACCACTCCTTCTTGAACATGCTAAATTTTGAATATAAGTCCAGGACCGGCTTGAAAGACACGGCCGATTCTAGGCTAATATATGGGGACCCCTTCTTATAGCGTCTCAAGTTATACAGGTATCAAATTTCCCGGTTGGAAGGGGGACGTCCGTACTTTCTCTGGAAAATAATAAACAGGCTCACCAAGATGGCATAGGAGTTGGGCTGAAGCTGGAAAGGGGCCACCTTCAAGTATGTGATAAAGCTGACGATCCAAGCGTTGATCGGAGGAATGGCCTGCACATGCAGTGATACGTACTATAAGAAAAATATCCTTCAGGGGGGTTATACGGCATCACTCCTTTCCCTGGCAATAGCAGATGCGCTCTGTCAATCCCAAAGGATCTAGATATAACGTCAAGCTGCTTGTCTTTGAGGGAGCTGGGAAAGCAGTCAGGCGGTGAATTCAAAAGCTCCTGAGGACCGTACCCATCTACTAATGATCTCGAGGATGGTCCATGTCGTTCTGGCTCTGACTGAACTGGGGGGACTATGGGGGACTCTCCTTTATCATTGGATTTCTTCTTGTCAGAACGAGTTTCTACTTTATGAGACATTATCTGCAACACGAGAAAATGCATCGTTAGAACAAGAGATATAAACAAGCAAGTACGTGCAGCTTGGAATCTCATTCATGATTCAAAACATAGAGGTTCATTCGGCACTCGGACTCCCCGAGTTCATTCGGTAATTCGAGGCTAAAGGTTCATTCGACACTCGTACTCCCCGGACTCAATCGGTAGTTCAAGCATAAAGCTCATCCGGTAGTTCGAGGCTAAAGGTTCATTCAGCACTCGTACTCCCCGGACTCAATCGGTAGTTCAAGCATAAAGCTCATCCGGTAATTCGAGGCTAAAAGTTCATTCGATGAAAGAAGACTAAATCACCTGGACCGGCAGTCAAATCTGGTTCGGCGATATGGTTGATTCGGCAGATCAAAGTTGGATCGATAGGGAATAGCAGAGGCATAAGGCCCATACTTTTAGGCAAACATAGACGACCGAACCAACCGGTTCGACACTGGAGACCGAGTGAGAATTTTCAAGCTGAACGACCTAAAACAAAGCACGACATATGCTGGCATATGCCCCACTTTGGGGTGCAAATGTTGGGTGTGTTTCCACCACCACCGAACTAAAGAAAAGAAGGCGCCACCGAACCATTCACTGCCGAACCAATTCGCACTCACCCCTCTCCACCGGACCGGGGCACTACCGAACCAACCCACCTCCTAAGCCTAACCGAACCAAACTCTATCCTTTATCACCAAACTCACCACTCTCCACCGGGCCGGGGCACTACCGAACCAACCCACCGGACCAAGTCCCACCGAACCAAATCCCAACTCACCCACTACCGAACCAATCCACGCCTCCATCCACTACCAAACCAAAGCACTACCGAACCAACATTGCCAGGCCAAGTCACATCAGCCCAGGCCCACCAGCAGCTATATACATCCAAGACCCCTACCCCCAGCCTCACTCTATAAATAGAGGGGTAGGGGTACATCAATGGCAGACAATTTTGAGAGCTCAAGCACAAACAGAACTTTCAAACAACTTTCATACACTTGTAATCAAAGCCTTGTACTTGTAATCTGAGTAGAAAAGGAGAATAACATATTAAGTGGATGTAGGCACATTCTGGCCGAACCACCATAAATCTGTGTGTCTTTTACAGTTTAGTCTCTCCTTTTTACATATTTGCATAAATCACCCAAATCACTAAGAACAACATAAGATCGACTAAATCATACGACTTGGATGTGTTTGCCCATTTTTTGTGCAAACAATTTGATCTTAAAGCGAATATATGATGATTTTGAAATGGATTTGATTTCGAAACGAATATGATATTTTGATATCAAGTGCAAATTGTTTTCGAAATGTAAAAGAACCAACCGGTGTGTAAAATGACAATTGGTTGTTAAAGAGACCGGGGCCTCTTATTGGCATACACTCTGTCAATATTGGAACCATTTTGACAACCGTGTACGCGGTGGATGTTATCCAGAATGTAGTGGTTGAATTGGCGACGTTTACTGGAATGAAGTAAGAGAACGATAATGGATAGCCTTGACATTCATGTCATAATTAAAATGACTAAAACAGGAGCCTATGTCTGGCCATTGAGGTTAGATACCTCTATCGACGCTGATACCTTGTATTACTATTGTGTTTCGGATTCGATGGGTGCACCTTATTTTTCGTTTGGATTAATTGTCGCGGTTGGCCACAGATGGGTTACGACCAGCCAGAAAGGGTAAACTGGTAGAATCCTACCTTGGACATTGCCTCACGTGCCTTATCATATTTATCCCTATTCGAGCTCATTAAGATTTTGGTTTAAAACTGTATAATGTGTTAAGGCGGATCAATGTAATGCCTTAACGCTATTTTGATATTTATTTTACTGATAGACATTATCTATTATAGCATAAACTATTATATATAAATAGTTTAACAGATCCTTGGGAGATGGAAAATCCCGTAACATCTCTTAAGTTATTGCACTCATATTCTGTGATATTGATTTGACTTACATAAGAGTATTTTAGTCCTGACTCGAGTGTTTTGTCTTTTCATTACGCTCGGGTCAGTCCTGAGTTTTTTTAGCGTATTGAAGACTATTCTCTGGAGGTCGAATATAGAGTTTTAGTATATTACTATTATTATTATCTCTTGCATCATGCTATTCTGCTGTATTGATTATTTATCCCTGATGTATAGATATAACTATGATAAATGTGTATAGATTACGATCAGATGTACAGTAAATAGCTTTTGATTTTCATTTGATTATTATATTTTATCGTTTCCGTTGTGAGATTATGTGCTTTGTCTCCTTCTTCTCTTCTTATTTTTCTTACTTAACCCTATTGATTATCTACGTTCCGGATTGTTTAAGTCGGACATGTGTGGATTATTGCCGATTTAAACCTTTCGAAATGTGGGTCGTTACAATTGGTATCAAAGCGAAGGTTTAGCGATAAACTTGGCTTTGTGGGGTTTGACTCATTAGAGATAAGGTATTAATACCCAAGAATGAGTCTGTTTGAGTGTATATATATGGGAGAGCGTACTTGTTAGTGTTATAAATTATTTTATATTGCGTTTACTTATCCGTTGAGTTGTTTATGAATTCTGGTCGATGTGCGGGATGCCGTGTCATCGATAGGAGTTTCTAAACACTTAAACAAGGCAAGTCGACATAATATTATTTTAAAATCTGGTAAATGAAACAAATTTTTCCTAAAATTATAATATTATATATATAATGGTTATTAATGAAATTATTGTTAGAAAATGATAATATTTAGTTATCATCGATTATTGGTGGAATTAAAAAAATGAATATTTAATGGATTTTATTTTATGAAGCATTAATAATTTGAATTGAAATCAAATTAAAATTAAAATTTGTTTGGAATAACAAATTTGTAATTAACGAAATATTTTCATAATGAAGTAATGAAATTTTATGTGTATATTTAAAATAGCATATGAATAGAAGTGATTTTAAAAAATTGAGAATTTTAGAATTTAAAATCGTTTTGTTTTCAAAACTGATATTCAAAGCTTCAAAATTAATAAATAGTATTATTTGAAAGAGTTTTGACTAGGAAGATATTTTGAAAATTTTTTTGAAAGAAATAAAGCACTAAACTTGCTTGGTCGTTAGAAAATAATTCTAGGGATGACTACAACATCGTCAGTGTTCATTTTCGAGTTTCTGGGTGAAAATTTCTACCAAAAGAAATTTATTTTTTAACTAAAATAAGTTTTGATTGAGAAAAATATTCTAAGTATGATTTAAGAAATATATGAAAATAGTTTTGAACTTATAACTGAAAATAGTATATAAAGAGTAAGTTATAACTTTTAAATTAAAATTAGTATGTAAAAGAAATAAGTTTATAACTTATAAATTTGAATAGGAAAATGAAACCAAATTAAAAATGGTTAAATTTTTGATTAAACAAATAGAAGAAAGGAAAATTTAAATTTGAGATATAAATAAAATAATTGGCTTAGCATTGTTAAATTAAATGAAGTTAGTGAAATTAAATAAGAAAATGAAGTCTAACTCAAGAAGTTAAATAAAAATTGAATTTCATTTGAAATGAAGTAGATAAAATACAAAATGAAATTTTAAATGAATAAATTAAATAATTTATAGATTAGAGAATTAGTAAGCTATAAACGAATTTAAATTTATTGAATGGAAAGGATAAGAGAATTTAGCTTTAAAAAAATTAAATAAAATGAGCAATGAATTAAAATGAAATGAAGTTTGAATTAATATTAAATAAGTTGAATTGGATATTAAATGAAACTGGATAAATTAGTAAAGCGAATTAATTTCATTTATGCTATAAAATAAATGAGTGTAAGTAAAATCAATATAGTTTATTGAATTTTACTAAAAATAAAATGCAAGTGGAGTAGTTTAAAAAAATTGTGTTTTAACTAATATAAAATGGAATAAGTTATTTAAAAAAAGTATAAGTTAAAGTGGATTTAAAAGAAGCTGAATGAATTAATTGTGGAAGAAAAAAATGGTTATTAATATGAATTGAGTTATAAAATAAAATTTATTTTGGTAAATTAATAATATGAATTTGAATTAAAAAAAATGGATCGATAGATTAATAATAGCTTAAGATATGAAGTAATAATAATAAAATCGAATATAATGAATTTGTAATGAATGTTAATAAAATTGAAAGAAAGCAATGGAATGTAAACTAATTAAATATGGATGAAATAAATATAAATAATTGAAACAAATCGATGGAATGTAAATATATTTTGAATTGTAATAAATCAAATGTGAATGCAATAAATATTGATTGAAAGAAAAGAATGAATTGAAACCAAATTTGTTAAATGTAAACTAATTAAAAGCAAATGAATTGATTATAAATCCATTGTATGATTAATGAAATGAATATTAATAAGTGAATGTGAATTTATCTAAAATATATATAACGTGGTATGGAATTAAATTACTTAAGTGTAATTAGTTGTATGAATTATTGAAATTACAAAAAATGATGTAACTACAAACAAGTGTAAATAAATAGAATGTGAATTTATTGATGTTGATAAGTGCATGTAAATCAATTGGAAGTAAATAAATTGAATGAAAAACCAATGGAACGTGAATCTAATTGAATAAAATTTGTTGAACGCAAATAAATTTAATCGAGCAAATAAATTGTTAATAAAATTTAAGGTTAATAAAAATGAGAATGTATTAATTTAAATATTGACTTTTAAATGTAAATTTTGATAATTCTGAATTGAATTGGGTGAATATTGATTTGTCGTATGTTTTTTTGTTAAAAATCCTTGTTTAATTGTTTGAATGCATACGATTGTTGTATGGTTGCATATTTGTGCTCTTGCTTGAAATTTGGATTCAAAGTGCCTGTTTTATACTTATTTGAACTTATGCATGTTCTACATCTTATTATAAGTAACCAACATTCCAAATCGAGTTGAGATAGGTACATTCGAAGACCGTTTGGGGCGTTTACGTGGATTATTATATGCTTTTGCTTGCTTAATACGAGCGAACTCGCTCGTATTATAAATAAAAAGGTACGTATCTTGGATTACATACCACGATTTTATATTTTTGACCTTAGGATGCCTCATCATTGAGATGAGATGTATATTTGATATATATTGGTTATATTTGTGTGATATACTGAATTGTAAAAAATTTCCGATCAAGCCGCGTAAAGGAGACTCCGCCGAAATTTTCCGTAAATCCGGGAGTTGGAAATTTTTTGGAGTTTTAAAAGAAGTTTTATAAAATTGTTGTTCTATATAAACTATATTTTCCACAAACCAATAGTGGAATGGCGTAGTAGAAGCGTAGTAATAGTTTGCAAATAAGATGCTTATGTTTTATAAGTTAATTATTTGTGAAAATATATTGTATGTTAAATTTCGTACTTAACGCCTTTTCGAGGACGAAAAGTTCCGAGTGGGGGAGTATGTATTGATATGTATTTTTATCTATTTTTAATTATTAAATTTAAGGTGATTATTAAATGAAAATGATTATTAATGTAATTTGTTAAATAATTTAATATTTGAAATTATTTGAATAATTAAATTCTAAATTTAATATGACAGAAAATGATGTCGTAATTGATTTAAAATTTATATAAATAATAATCAAGATTATTAATATTTAAAATTGGATTTAAATGTGAATTAGTAAAATTCAAAATTTTATATTTTAAATTAACGAGTAAAAATAGCCATTTTGACGACTATCTCGGATTTTGACGATACCAGTTTTATCGGATCTGTAACGGTGAATTATTGTAGGATTTCAAGTTTCGTAGCGATTGGACTTGCCGTGTGGCCATACGAGCTTGAAATGCGTAGAAATCAATTTAAAGGAATACGATAAAATTGATTGACTTTGACAAGCTATCTTCCATATACGATCGAATTAGGCCTCGAAACTAGTTCCATTGTGTCCGGAACGGAGGTAAAACATTGTACACGCTTGGCGTCACGTCTTGATTGGAGTACGGACGATTTTGGACCTAACTATATAAATACGCACGCAAATCGAGACAATTTTATTATTATTTTAATATCTGAAACCCTAGCCGTCACTGTCTTTTAATGGCTGAAAATTCACCAACTTCCCTCCTTAATATCTCTCAATCCGTTCAATGAAATCGAAAAATTCCAAATGCAAAGTTGTAGATCTCGACGAGCTCTTCAAATCCATATGGTTGGTCCATGCTATTATGTCACAGATTCACCAGAATCAAACTTTGAAGCGTGGACGTATTTTCTAGGATTTTGTGAAAACAGCGGCGAATGACGCGATGAAACTTGGTGCGTTGGTGGCTCACAAGGTGGCACGCACACTGGTAGTCACCAATCGAACTCCGGTCTCTCCTTGTTGCGTGCATATGAAAGCAAGAGCGGTGCTTGATGGGTTGGTTACATACATGATTTTGGGGAAGAAGGTCACGTTCTTTTTCTATTAATTATTTAAATTTTTAAATGTTTACTTGTTCTAACTTGAATAACTTTTACGTACGAGGTCGGATTTACGCGCGGTTTGTTCCACTGCGATCGGGACGGAATTCCGGACAATATGGAACTGGTTTAGACAAATTCTAAGACTATTCAAAATTAGACATTCATTTGGATTTTAAATCATCGATAAATCAAAGGTGAGTATTTATACGCTCACAATTGACTGAAATAATTCTTATGTTAGTCAAATTTTATCGTAAAGTGATTTGAAATTTATTGGTTATTGTTTGATGAGTTTAAATTGACATTTAAATTGACATCTGAATTAATTGATAGAATTTGAATTTACAGTTAAATTGAATTAGAATTTAAATCCCCGTAAAATAACCAAAATTGATAATTATGAAATTGTTGGGAATTTTTTGGTTGTTGGATGTTTGGTTGTGATGGATGCTATTAGTTGATATTTGGATGTTATTTATTTTGATATATCATGTTATCATCCTGTGTATTATTTACAGCTTGTAAAAACTGTAAATTGAATTATTTTGAATAAATTAAGAAATAGGTCGAAATGATATATACCTATGACATCTATTTTGGATTAAAATGTTATATATCTATCCTTGAAATTAAATTGAAATAATTATCCACTTGGCTATAAGTTAGAAAATTATATACGAATACCGGGTAAATGATTTTAAAAGTTTTTGAAATTATTTAAATGAATTGAGTTTAAGAATGAAATCCAATTTATGGAAATTGAATTATTTTGAATTGAAGCTCGAAATGTTGGAATTTAAACTTGATAAACGAAATTGTTTAATTAATCGAAGTTTAGATTTTAAGTTAAAATATGAAATACGGCGTTAATTTTTGAAAGTTGATTTGTTTAAAAGATTGGTCTTCTATTTGAACTTTGAATATTTCAAGAAAAATTGATATGAAATATATTTCAAATTGGAGTTTGGAATTGAAAATTTGGATTTAAAATTGGTATTGAAGTAAATTTGATTTAAGTGTTTAAATCGAAATTTTGAAATCGAATTTGGAATTGGAACTGAAATTGGAAATTAATTTGAAATTGGTATTTAAATTAATGTGGGATAGGAATTGGAAATTAATTTGAAATTGAGATTTAAATTAATATGGAAATGGAAACTGAAATTTAAAAGAATTTGTGAATTGAAATCGAAATTTATGTGGAATCGAAATTCATTCGAGTTGGAATGAATTGAATCGATTAAATCGAAATGGTATTTGGGATTGATTTGGGTAGGAAATTGGAAAGTTGACCGTTTTGACTTTGGAATTATTTTTTTAAAATAAATATTTTAGTATAAATGATTTAAAATCTATATTCTTTAAATATTTCAATTATTTTTTATTTTCCAAACAATTTTACTATATAAACTGTTTTTATATTCAAGTTATTTTCGATTTAACTATTTAAATATTTTCTATTAAACTATTTTTAAAATTTTAAAACTAATTAAACTATTTTCTAAAATTCAAACTGGTTAAAGGGTAAATTGTTTATATTTAAATCTTGGATTTAAATACGAACTAGGTTAAAGTGATGTTTATAGCATAAACTGAATTCAAATTAAACTTTGGAAGTGAAATTAATTTATCGGACAAAATTAATAATTTTGAATATACGATGATTTCGAAATGGATTTGATCCTAAAGTGAATATATGATGATTTCGAAATGGATTTATTTTGAAACGAATACGATATTTTGATATCGAGTGCAAATTGTTTTCGAAATGTAAAAGAACCAACCGGTGTGTAAAATAACAATTGTTTGTTAAAGAAACCGAGGTCTCTTATTGGCATATTCTCTGTCAATATTGGAACCACTTTGACAACCGTGTATGCGGTGGATGTTATCTAGAATGTAGTGATTGAATTGGCGACGTTTACTGGAATGAAGTAAGAGAATGATGATGGATAGCCTTGACATTCGTGTGATAATTAAAATGACTAAAACAGGAGCCTGTGCCTGGCCATGGAGGTTAGCTACCTCTAACGACGTTGATCCCTCGTATTACTATTGTGTTTCGGATTCGATGGGTGCACCTTATTTGTCGTTTGGATTGATTGTCGTAGTCGGCCAAGGATGGGTTATGACCAGCCAGAAAGGGTAAACTGGTAGAATCCTACCTTAGGCATTGCCTCAACGCCTTGTCATATTTATCCCTATACGAGCCCATTACGATTTTGGTTTAAAACTATAAAATGTGTTAAGGTGCATCAATGTAAAGCGTTAACGCTATTTTGATATTTATTTTACCGATAGAAATTATCTATTATAGCGTAAACTATTACATATAAATAGTTTAACGGATCCTTAGGAGATGGAAAATCCCGTAACATCTCTTAAGTTATTGCACTCATATTCCGTGGTATTGATTTGACTTACATAAGAGTATTTTAGTCCTGACTCGAGTGTTTTGTCTTTTCATTACGCTCGGGTCAGTCCTGAGTTTTTTCAGCGTATTGAAGACTATTCTCTGGAGGACGAAGACGGAGTTTTGGTATATACTATTATTATTTCTCATACATCATGTTATTCTGCTGTATTGATTATTTATCCCTGATGTGTAGATATAACTATGACAAATGTGTATAGATTATGATCAGATGTATAGTAAACAGCTTTTGAATTTTTATTTGATTATTATATTTTATCGTTTCCGTTGTGAGATTCTGTGTTTTATCACCTTCCTCTCTTCTTATTTTTCTTACTTAACCCCATTGATTATCTACGTTCCAGATTGTTAAAGTCGGACATGTGTAGATTATTGCCGATTTAAACCTTCCAAAATGTGAGTCGTCACAGTAATGGCTAGGCCATTGGTTAGGAAGCTAGTGACAGAAAGAAGTCAACATGAAGGAAGTCAAGAGGCTTCCTCTGGAGCTAATCAGGCCTCAATCTATATCACGAGAGAAGTGATGGAGCGATGTTGAAAAGGAAGGAGGACATGATACAGAACCTACTTTGACAGGTTGGACAAGTTAGAACACAAAGTCAAGGGAATGGACCAATCGCAGCTGCTAGTTATGTTGAACCAGGAACCGAAGCTGTAGAAGTTTCTGGAGGTCAAAACTAGAACAAGACTGAGAGGCTGGAGGAAATCAACCAAGGCCTGGGGGCAGACTTCCAAGATTGGATACTAGGAGGGCGGTGAATGAAGCTCGGCAAGTACGGACCAACGTGAGCGTAAATAGCCAACATGAAGAGTACTGCCTGGAGTAACCCTAGGACACGGGGGGGGGCAAGGTAGAGATGCAAACAGGGGACTGCCCCCAGTTAGAGACGAGCAGATGGCTGGATTAATAAGAAGGATTATGAGAGGAGGAGTACCAAGCAGAGGCTTGGAGGAGGTCAGTCGAAGTCCGTTCACTCTGGAAATCAGGAACGCAAGGAACCCTCCTGAATTCAAACTGCCAACATTGGAGGCCTATTATGGAAAATCAGATCCAACTATGCATGTTACCGGATACATCAGACATATGGAATTGCTGGAGGCATCTGAGGAAGTGATGGAAAGATGTTTCCCTTTATACTTGATGGATTTGGCTATGCTTTGGTCAGGCAGCTGGAGAACGGATTGATCAGGACATGGGGCGAGATAGTGGAATGCTTCATGAGATAGTTCAGGGTCCATGTGATGCGACCCAAGAGTGTAATGACACTGGCATCAATGAAGCAGAGGACTGGAGAGTCCGTGAGAGGTTTTCTTATGCGATTTAATGCAGCCGTGGCCTCAGTAGATCGCCCGGATCCATCAACGATTTTGATGGCGACGGTAGCAGGGATTGCGAAAGGCACAGAACTAAAATATTCATTAACACGAGATCCACCATAGGATCGTGGAGAATTCTATCATGAGGCTGAGTGATTCATTCAGCTGGAAGATTCACGCGCCGAGAGGCAAGAAATAAATGCCATGTAAGATGAAGGAACCTCCAAGTAACGGTATGGGATAGACAAAGGAAAGCGGAAGTGGGATAACAGATACGATGGTCCTGACAAATGGAAGAAATTATGAGAACCTAGATTCAAACAATACGCTGACTTGACAGCAAACCTGGAATGGATTTACACAGAGACTCGAGGGCAGCACCCCTATCGAAAACCACATAGGAGGGATCCCACTGAACGGGAGCACATGAGCAGGAAGTACTGCCTATTCCATGAGCTGGAAGGACACTCCACAGATGAATGCCGCCATCTGAAGGATGTGGTGGAGGAACATGTTAGAAGCGGCAAGTTGCCACGGTATGTGTGGAATCCGACAAGAGCAGTGGAACACGAGCAACTACCACTTGGATCAACCAGGAACGATCCTGGGAGGGGTCACAACTCGTCATCAATTGATCATGATGACATGGGCCAAGTTCAGGACTTAAACTTTGGTCGATTACATAAAATTCTTATATTTTTATTTCAAAATAAAACGGCTATTCCACTTATGCTTGTAAGGGAACCGGAGAGATTCTCAGGCATGCTCTAAGATAGTAATAAACCGCTCTGCCCAGAGTGGCAGTATCTAGATTTTTTCTTTGTTTATGATTGAACGTTTGGAATTTTAATTTAATAAATGAACTTGAATTTCATAAAATAAACCTTTGACCGGAGAGTTAAAGGATGAATATTGGAAGTCAATTTGAAACTAATCGCTTTATGACCCTACCCGGAGAGATGGGGTCCGGAGTGCAAGAAGTGAGTTGCTTCGTCGGAGAGCGACAGGAACAACTCGCTTAATGTCTTCTCCATTCACCGAAGAGTGATTTTATCGGGGTTCGATAAGAGCCCAGGGTGGCTGCAATCGGCCTAGGATTCAGGCCATGACACCGCTTAATATTCAGGGACGATGAACCGGAGTGCAAGGGGTGTTGTCGCTTCGCCGGAGAGCGACAGGATCGGCTTACTCGACGTTGTTTTTCCTTCGCCGGAGAGTATAGGATGGGATCCAACAAGAGCCCGGAGAGGCTATGATCGGTCTTGGATGACCAAGATATCACTGAATTCCCTAGCTGGGGCCAGGGTGCAAGGGATAGAAAGCAGCATCGGAGCACGACCGGATCTTTCTATTCGATTGTTAAGTTTAAAATGGACATAGCAAGTGTCCAAAGTGGCCGTCAATGGTCCAAAGAGGCCATAGGATTGGATTACTGATTTCCACAAGATGAAATGGATATTGATTCGGCTTCGAACAGCCACGAACGTGATTGAGAATACTATAGCTATGGATAAAACATGGATTTTGGACATTGGGTTTGAGACTATTCAGAACACACCTTCCAATAACAAGGCATGTTTTGGGGGAAAATGTTAACCCGCCTTTTTGCAAGGCCATGGATAGGCGGACTTAACCAAGTCAGTTGCTCACTTGTCGATACTGGAATATGATTGGTTGGAGCCAGCTGGATGGATAGACGGTCAGTCAGGGATCGTTCAATATGCATGGCTCGACATAAGAGGGTCAGCATAGGAGGCTCGGCATACGTGGCTCAGTATTGTTGGCCCGGCATGGGCAGCTTGGCATTTGGATGGGTGGCACATTGAGGTGGCGCAACTGGATGATGTGGATAGGTGTGGAAGCACGGTTCGGCCTGGAAGTCATAGGTCGCTCGACATGGTGGTTCGGTCAGGGTCACTCGACATTGGTGGCTCGGCATGGGCCGCTCAGCATGGTGGTTCGGTCAGGGTCGCTCGGCGTTGGCGGCTCGGCATGGGTTGCTCGGCATGGTGATTCGGACAGGGTCGGTCGGCACTATGGTTCGGCATAGGTCGTTCGGCATGGTCGCTCGGCATGGTGGCTCGGCATGGGTCGCTTGGTGTTATGGTTTGGTCAGGGTGGCTCGGTAATGATGGTTCGACATTGGAGGTCGCTCATCATCGGATATCCCTCGGTGTTGTGGTTCGATCTGAGCCATTCGGCGTTGTGTATCGGCCTTGGTTTTCATTCGGCATATGGAGGTCGGCATGTACAGAACTCAAGTCAGTTGCAATAAACGATGGAGGTTCGGCAAAAGTCTTGATGGCCCTGTACTACTCTGAAAGCCCAACAACTCAGGATTTGCCTATAAATACAGCATGGGGGTCTCCAGTTGAAGGGATCTTCTTTCATCTCTTTGACTTTCTCTTCTTTAAGGCTAAGGCAATCAGCCATTGTTAAACTTGGGATTGTAACTGTAATCGATTATTACTGCAATAAAAAGGAAACTTCTGGAATGGACGTAGGCTAGAGTTAGCCGAACCACTATAAAATCTGTTGTTCTTTACTGTTTTAATTTGAATTTTGGTTGTTCTTCACATTATTACTCTCTACATATATTCTATCTGTAAGCTGTGACTGTGATTTGGTGCTTTTGCTTGGATTTGGGTGTTAGTGTCCGATTTTGGTGCTAACAATAAAGAAATGGGTTAGGAAATTTACTTTGTAAAAACTTTGTTTATTTTCCTTTTTCCCTCGTAAAACTTTGTTAATACATTTTATATGCAGGCCCGAGCCCAAACCGATCCAAGTCCTCCTCTCTTCTTTCTCTATTCTAATCTATACACAGCAAATAAAGCCCGACACAGCTGATACGTGTGTACGTGCACAACACGACGATGCTGCTTTGACCATCACCGATGACACCACCCAGTTACCCATGTCTCTCACCAACGATTCGACCACCCAGAACCCAATACGATCCCTCACAACGAAATCGAGCATATCGAGCTACAACAGGAACAAAGCCGATCACCAAAAACTCCTCGCACCGCCACCTCCGACCACCAGAAGCCTCGCCGCTTCGCCTGGAAGCTCGCCTGAATTTTCCTTTCCCCTTGCACGGAATGACCCCAACGCCCTCACGACGTTGCATTCGCCTCGACAACATCGTCCACCAAACCGAAGACTAAAACCCTACTATGCCGCCACCACGCCATAACAATGATCTAAAAATTCAGCGACCATTTTTCCCATGATCCCTGATTCATAATCTTTCTCCAGCTACGATCCCGACACTTCTTCATCCTCTGATCGTCGTGATTCGACCAAAAACCCAATTACGTTCAACTTGCAATTTCTCTCCAATTACCAACTTAAAAATTATGATAGTACCATCAAAAATCATAACTTTCATAAATGAATCTGATTATACAAGAGAAACTTAATGTTATGATGGTTGATTTTCCTGATATGATCCAATTCTCACTGTAAATTCTTTTTTCCAGATAAATATTGAATAATTTCACTTGAAATGATTTTTAAAAATAGGATTTCATCAATACAAACACACTTCCTTTAGACATCATAACCTATAATTGCTTTAATGAAGAGAATTTGAGTTTTGAGTGATTTTTGGGTCTATTAAACAAGAATAGAGACCAGAACTTATATACACAGACACGCATATATACACACGGTAACTTCATACTTATATACCAGATAAAACAACCATTTCATCCATGCAAGACATTTTCAAGTCAATACTGCCATTAATCATTACATGCATAAGTTAAGAAAGAAGATTTATCTTTAAAGGTTGAGGTTTACTTACTGTAAAACTTGAACAGAGAAATAGAGTTTTGAAATCTGCAACTTGATTTAATCATGATCTACTTTGATTTAGTTGAGCTTGAATTCTGCTATGTTTCAGTTACAAGCTTGGTGAAGTTGTTTAGTTTCCTCTTATTATTTTTCTCTGGTTTTTTTTTTAAAAAGGAAAGAAGAAGAGATATGTGTATAAAAGAGAGAAAACTGCCTGATATAGTACCTGGTTTCCTCTTTAATCATTTTTATTTTTTATTTATTTTGAAAATGACAAAATCAATTTAAAGAAGAAATCTTGACACGTGTATGCTTGATGAATTAGTATGTTCCTTTCTTAGCTTAAACATGTCCATGTGTATATATTTTATATTTTCTTTATACTTTTATTTTTATTAACTAAGTATAGCTCAAATAGTTTTACTTAACATTATAAAACCTTTTATTCATTCCTATTTTCATTTTTAGGTTTAAGTTATTAATACTTTAATTAATAACCATATATGTATATATATATATATATATATTAGTGTTTAGAATGTAGAGTTTAAATTTAATTATTTTTTAGTGAAATTTACATTGAATCCAAATCATAGTTTCTTTTCGAATCTATATACGTATATGAACAATAGTAATCAGATAGCATATTTTATTTGTTAAAATGATAAGTTTTGTAAATTTAAATAATTATATTTGAAGATTATTAAATTAAATTTTGCCAAAAATCCCGGGTTGTCACAACATTGATGTTAAATTTTATGTGTGAGTTTTATATTATATGTTCATTTCAGTATATACTTATTACAGTACATTATATTATCAAAGGATTATTATATATATATATATATTGCATACATAATTGTCTTTCTCTGTCCAGAATGAGTTCCTTATATGTTTACCCATACATTACTTATATATAATTTATATGTAATATTTTAAATATGATTGATTACCTATATTTTACATATATATATATATATATATATATTATACTTGATATTGGGTACTTGTTGAAGGGTGTATATGAATATAATATGTTAAAGTGTATGTGTGTGTGTGTATATATATTTGAATTTATGAAAATATTTGGATATAGTTTGTAATTGCTTTAATATATTATATATACTTGATTTAGAATATATGCATTTTAAAACATATATCATATGAAGATTTTTTTTGGTGTTTTAAATTAAACAATGATTTTTGAAATATATAAAGACTTTATTCTAGTAGGTAATTTAAATTTATATAATATATATATATATATATATATACATTTTAAATATATAGATTCACTTATATAATTGATCTTGTCAAATCCAGTTATCGTGCTTTGCTTTTGTTTCGCCGCTGTCCAGGATTGGTCGCAGCAGCTTTTGCTTTCCTTTGTGTGCCTGTCTGTGTTCGTTTGCTTATTTATGTTGTTCTCTAGCCTCGAAAGGTGAGCAATCACACACGATTAATATTCTTATATTTAATAAATTTTATTTCACTTGAAACGACAATTGAAATATGCTGTTAAATTTGAATTGGTGGTTATTTAATTGTTGAATATGATATGCCATTATCTACAGTTGTTCACTTGTGAGATATGACAACATATCCTATTGTGTATATTTTACTTAAATTTATGATTGATGATATATGCATGTTGTTGATTTATTATCATATTTGTTCTCACTCTGCCAGTTCTTTGATAGTTCCCTATGGGTTGAAATGATACATACCCACGATATTATAAATTAAAGGAAAATCGTTATGGGTTGAATGATAAACCCAAGCGACTTTCATTTATTTTAAATTTTGGGATTGTGGGTTTAAATGATATATGCCCATAGATATTTAAATTGTGGATTGAAATGATAAATATCTGTATCACTTGACCATAGGATAGAGAATTATGTACGGACATCGTTGGTTTATATTTTGAAAATGATTTCCAAGGTTTTGAAAGGAAATATATGTTTTTAATTAAATATTGATTTTTAGAATATAATATATAAATGTTATTTTTGTATATGTCTAAATTTTTTATTTAAAAATTTATATTTTTTTGGAAATTTTAAATTTATAAGTTGTTTTGAAAATATAATTTTTAAGATTTTACTATTTTAAAATATATAAAAATAGATTTAATATAAAATAAATTTAATAATAAGATTTAATTTAATAAATTTTAATTTAATTAGTATATGATATGTTTAAGTATTTATTTAAATTTATGTAAATATTTTTAAAATAGATTTTATTATTTTAATAATAAAGGCTGGGAAGATAAATTAATGTTGACTTGGAATTTAAGTGGGTTAGTAATTGAATTTAAATAAGAATTTAATTGAACTTATTGTTTGATATTTTGAAATATGACTTATAACTTGATTTGATAAAAAGTGATTGAATGAATATTCTCAACTGTAACTAAAATTGAGACTGAATATTTAATATTGACTTAAAGTTAAATTGAGATATTATTTCTACTAAAATGATTAAGTGAATATTTTCCAATTTGAACAAAATAAAGTTAAATGATGAAATATAAATGAAATGTATTATTGTATATGTTTGGATATCTAAACTTGAATCTTATTGGAATTGAAGTGATAGTTCAAAATTGGATTTAAAATTAATATAAATTGAAATGGTTATTGAGAATTTGAATTGAGTCTTTGACCTTTAAATTGAAATAGTTAAACTAGAATTGATTTAAATTGAATTTTGGGATTTAAGATGATTTGAATTGACCTGCAAAATTGGAGGAAACTGATTTTATTATATAAAGTATTTTTAATATGTAAACTATTTTAATATATAAATTATTTTAATATATAACTATTTCAATTTATAACTATTTTAATATATACTATTTTCAACATCTAAACCGTTTAAGCCAAAAGTGTTATGATTTCAAAACTGTTATGATTTCAAAGGTGTTATGATTTCAAAAGTGTTATGATTTCAAAAGTGTTATGGTTTGTTATGATTTTTAGAAGTTTTATGAGTTCGAAAGAGTTATAATTTTGAAAGTGTTACGATTCTGGAAATGAATATTATTTAAAGTGGATAATGATATAAAATTGATATAGTTTCGAAATGAATATGATATTTTGATATAAAGTATGAACTATCTAAAATGAAATGAGCACGGTATGAAATAAACATTTGGTTGTTAAAGAGACCGGGATCGGATATTGTCATACTCTTTGTCAATACCGAAAACCACTTTAACAACTGTGTACGTGATGGAGATTCCAAAATGAAGTAGAATGGTTTGGCGATGACTTTATATGGTATTTACGTGGCCCTGACTCCCGTGAGTCTGCTTGATGTGGCTAAAACAGAAGCTATACCGCGCAAAGTGAGGCCATTCCCCCTATCGGACACATTTCTTCTATACCATTCTATTGCTTTCGTGATTTGATTGGGTGCACCTTTGATTTGGGAGTGTATCACGAGGTGGGCGGTAGTAGCTGTTATGCGTTACCACCAGTCCAGGAGTGCAAATGGTATATCTACCCTGGCATTGCCTTGAGTGTCTTGTCGCATGCCTTATCGCACCTTCTACGAGTTTTTTTTATACCGTACCTTTGTGGTGTCCTCTGTGAAAACCTCTAGTTTATGGAGGAGCGTATAAAATTGTATAGACTAAGGGAATATATAAAATGTGTTAAGGGTGATATAGGTAACGCCTTAATGCTATTTTAATAGTTTTACTTTACGGTAGACATATTATAATAGCATATATTACTACATAGTAGATAGTTCCACGGATCCTTAGAGGATGGAAATCCCAAACATCCTTTGAGTTACTTGTATTTTAGTTGACATGTCACTTGAATTGAATTTATTAATATAAGAATATTAATCCTGACTCGAGTATTTTGTGTTTTGCTTTACACTCAGGTCATACTAAGTGTCACGGCATTAGAGACTCACCTTTAGAGATTGAAGCTTTGCTTGAAGATCTATCTATCTAGGTCTCAATTATTTCAGTTTATTCCAGTCATTTATGTTCAGACTCGTATGTTGCTTATGTATTAGAGATTTATTTGTATTAGAGATTTACTTGTATTTGAGATTCTGTTGTATTTTTTTAGAATCTGATGATTATAGTAGCTTCATGAAGTACTATTTATCTATTCCGCTTCTTATTTTTGTAATACTCTGTGTCTGTGATTCTATGATTGATTTATTAACTGTATATGCTGAGTTTTGCCAAATATAAATTAACAATCTATTGTTTTGAGAAGTCTGACATGTGCCGATGCGAATGGTTCGAAATACCAGGTCGTTACAGTTGGTATCAGAGCTCTGGTTTAGGAAAAACTTAGCATATGAAGTAAAATTAATTGCAGAATCATCTTCGTTTGGGCTTTAAATTCTTCATTAGGATCCTCCTGAGTTAAGGTTTCTTTGGAATTGTGGAACCTTCCCTTTCGTTCTGAAATTCATTTGTGTCTTTTCTATATGTGTTCTTCTTGATACTGGAGCATCCCATAACCCATCTCTGTTTCGACAACCTTAGTATGATTCATAAAGGGGTGAACTCCTTTATAACAAGCATCGATTCACCAGTGATTTCTATATCCTCGGTTTACGATGTTGTGTTTTCTTGCAAAGCCCGAACCGCTGGGTAATTTATTTGTAATCCAATATGGACTGTCTCAGAATTTTCACAGGTAGTTTATCCCTCGTTTGATACCCAGCCTAGTGATCTTGACTCCACTCTGATAATCAGAGATTATCCTGATATTGCATGAATTCACTTCTCTTCCCTTCAAGCGGGAAATTGAATTTCCACATTGATCTTATTTATGGAATCTCGATTGACCCGGTTAAGGTGCGTTCAATATTAGCCTATCCATTCTATCCTCTTTGTAATTTAATTATCTTATCTTCCTTTCAAGCCTATCTTCTTAGTTAGAATTCTCTTAGATATGGTCTCTCTAAATTGAACCTCTATACTTGTTCTAGATCTAATTTTGAATCATCTTGTGAGGGAGTGTATTTGTAATTAATATAAAAAAGTTTTATATTGTGTTATTTGAGTTGTTAAGATTGATTTGGGGTTTCGATCGATTCATCTAGCCAACGCTATCGATGGAAATTCTAAACAATTGAACAGAGCGAACTAACATAATATTTTCTTCAAAATTTGCAAATGAAATAATTTTGTGTATGATTATATTATATATATAAGTATAATTTTTCTGGAATCTGATAGTTAAATGAATTGGTTGTTAGAAGTGATAATACTAGATTATCACTTATTATTTTGTCAACATTTCTAAACCATTAACAATTGTTGTATGTTATAAGAAGTGAAATTTTAAAATATAGTTTATAAATTTGGTTTGAAATGAAATAAATTTAATTCAAGAATCTGAGAATTTAAATTTCTGATGCTCTTCAAATTTGTTTTTTAAGCCTTGAATTCTATATTATTTGAAACTATGTTCAAATAGAAATTGTTTCCTAAGAATTTTGAAGAACTGAGCCTGTACTTTCTTCGTTTGTAGCTTGAAAATAATTTCGGTGATGACTGCAGCATCATCGACATTCATTTTAGAGTTTCAAAGTGGAGAGACCATTTAGTAGCTTGGCGACACTTTTGTTTTGGAAAAAGGAAATTGATTTGAATTTCTTGAGTTTGATTTGAGTTATAAAGTGTACATAGTATATATAGTTATTTCAAAATGGTTTGAAGTGAAACCCGAAATTTAACTCATAAAACTCTAAGTTAAATGATGATTATAAATTTTTGAACAAAAAAATTGTGAATAATTGGATTGTTTAAAATGGAGAAATAGAGTTGAAATAACTTTAAACAGTTGAAATAGGAAAATTAATTTGTACAATAATCAATTGCATTCTAATATAGATAACTTACGTAAAATATTCAAAAAGTTAAAAATATTAGGGGAATGTTAAATTAAAGGTTATATAAGAGAAATTTTAAGTAATAAATTATTTAAATTAAAATGTTCAAACTAAAATCTGGCTTAATATAAATGTTGTAAATAAAAGGAAAATTTGTATAGTATTTAATTACACTCAGAACCTTAATATAACTTACCTAGTAATAGTTAAATGTTAATGATAATATGTAATTAAATAATATACAATATAAATGTAAGCAATAAGATGTAATGATATTTTGTTAAGGGGTTTTATAGACAATAAATTGAAAAATAAAAGAGAATCTATTTGTTGAATAATGTATGGTTATAATATGTTTCTTAAACTTAATATATGTTGAAAAATATGTTAAGTGAAATAAATTTAGTAAATAAAGGAGAATGATAGTTAAGCAAATAAATATGCACCGAAGAATAGATATAATTGAATTTTAGGTCGAATCAACTTAATTGAAGGTAAATAGAGTAAATAATTAAGTTGAATCTAATGAATTTTGTTTTGGAAGAAAATTTTGTAACAAATGTTAATAAATTCGATATTTAATCAATTGAGTGAATATTATTGATATAATAAAATGGGTTGAACCCAAATTGGTTGAATAACAATCAAATTTAAATTGAATTAAATTTAAATTGGTCTAAATTAATTATTTTATTTTGTATTTCAATCTAATTTTCTTATTGGTTGTTTCTATTCTCCTACCTTGTTTCTTTTAGGAGATGAAAAATTTTGAGTGGGGAGAGTGTAACGACCCGTAAATTTTAACGGTTTAATAACGTAATTAACTGAATTTTTTATGAATTTTAAATAATTGAATTTGGAAATAAAAAATTGATATTTGTTATGCGTCTATTTAAACATAGCAAACGGTAAATTTTTATTGGAAAATATGCAAGTTTATTTTGTTGTGTAATTTTATATAAAATTTAAATCAGCTAATTTGATGAGAATAAAATGTTTTCAAAAACTGGTTATTTTCATATAATAAAAATGTAAACTATTTTTTGAGTGAGACGTCGTCTTCCTTTTCATCAAATCTGAACATCTCTAGCTCCGTTTATCTTATTTTTGACAAATTAGCGGAATTTCCGGCACCAAATATCGACTTTAGATATGATGGTCATATCACCGATATCTGTATACCATTCTGCTCGTCTCTTCGTGCTGATCTCCGCAGTATACTCATTCATGTGTTTCAGAGTCCAACACACAGTGAAATCTACGGAAAATAAGAACCGTATCTGTGACGCCCCACCCCGAGACCCACATTAACAAAGAGAATTACTGATAATTCTGTCTGCTAATGTGGAGAATAGGGATGGTAAGGAGCGACCATCTATAATCTTGTCTTAAACATCTACTACATACGTCGATAAATGCTCTATATTTTTTTCTACTCAAGTGGATCGACATATCCAATAAATGCTTTATACAAAACTATAGGTGGCTAATGGATCTATCAGAACAAAATACAATAACAGAATGCATATCACATCACAGAACAATAATCATCATATGTATATATACATATACACAGATACATCCCAGTATGATACAAACTTATACACAAAAGTGGTACAGAGACCACACTATATACATCTAATCAAATAAATATTAGAGTCAAGCGGAAAGAAATATGAACTACACAAAAGTGCTAGGCTGTTATCTAAGCAGATGCATCAAAGCTAAGTCCTGTAACTGATAGCTAACCTGAAACGACCCGGTCTGACCCGAGTACAAAATACACGGGTCAGTCTAGCTAAAACAATCAGTTAATAAGGATAGACGATAATATGAAGCATAGGACACAAGGTGATAATTCTTTTCGAATGAGAAAAGGCAATAGAAAGAATACAACCCATGGCTTAAGTGAACTAATGTCACTTAAGTATACAAAGACCTCAAAAGAGGTAAATTCAATAATAATACTCAAATAATATAAACATTCGCCTCATATCATCAGCGACATCCCAAAATGTCTACTTGGTTTCCATGAACGATATCTCCTCAAAAGAAGAAACATCAATACATACTCTCGCCAAAATGGAAAAAATAAAACATTCTCAAATAGAATGATCCAAAAATAAAATATAGAAGAATCTCTAAATTTAATTATACCTTATCTCATTGGTATAATGTATATAAATCTCAATCTTAACTCGCCAAAATGGCAAAACCCAGAATATCCTATAAAATCATGAAATCATCCGAACTCATGACTCAAGGAATTCAATAAGAGTTCAAGACATCATAAACGAAATCACTACATATATAGCATCTTATATAGAACTAGGCTATTTATGTAATAAAATATCTTAAAATGGTGAAATCACAATAAAGCAGAAAACTCGGATTGGCCAAATCCCCGATTGCAATGCCGAATCAATGTTGCACGTTCTAAACTCAGATGGCGAAGCCTCAGACAAGGTCGCTAACACCTTCCAAAGCAGTTCGTCCTCATGACAAGGTCGATGACACCTCTCCAAGCCATTTTGTCTGCCCTAACAAGGTCTCTAACACCTTCCAAAGCAGTTCTTCTTCATGACAAGGTCGCTAACGCCTCTCAAAGCAGTTCTGTTAGGTAAACATCGTGAATGTGTCACAAACTCACGGATAGTAACCCAAAAAGCGTTAACGTGTTTCTCATACCATACGTTCGCACTTAACGGTTTGCTAACTGCTAGTCGATGCCACACTAGAAACATCATAAAACTCAAAAAATAATATCTCGCCTCATCTCATTGGTGAGTGATAAAGAGACACTATACTTGTCTCATCTCATCGACAAGTATTAAATGGCATCGTAACTCGTCTCATCTCATCGAAAAGTGAAAACATCATGATAGTTCCTCATAAACCATAAATCTCAAAGTAGAAATCTCAAAACAAAAACTCGCCAAATATTGGCCTTCCCAAATAATTCCTAAATATGGGAATTATAATCACAAAAACTCACCATAAATTGGCTAAGTAACTTAGAAATCATAACCCGGATAGTTTCGATCGTACAAGTCCGGAATTAACCGAAATAGTAAACGCACATGTCTCATACCACGTGTTTTATTAAATCGTTTAATTCTCTTTCTCATACGTTCGAATAGTGCAAAAGTGTGCATTTTATATTTAAAATAGTTTACTAGAGAAAACAAGCTTTTAAAACTTTTTCCCGAAAAGATTAATAAATCCAGTATTTGAAATTCCTTTATTATGAAAGCAAATAAACTTTATATTAGAAAAATAATTTTAAAATACTACATAATAATAATTTTGAAATTTCTATTTATTTCAAAAAAATCATTTCAAAATTGTTTAGTGAAAAGCGTGCTCGAAAACAATGAAAAACAAGAAAGATAACTCAAGACCGATAACTTGAATTCAATATAAATTCAATTCAAATTTAACCCAAAATCAATTCAAATTCTATTTAAATTTGAATTTCATATTCTCTAAATATAACTAGCTTATTGATAGACATCGTAGCTCTCAAAACATCTTAAAAACAACATCGAAATCGAACAAGAATGAGAGCAAAATAAGCTAATAAAATTCTCAGGTTAATGATTGTTATTATTGTCGTTTTGCTCTCAGGACAGCAACAAACAAACATAGTTTTGACCAAGCTAACTTCGAAATTTCAAAAAACTCAAAACATGAAACTTTAAACATGTTATCCCGCTTTTTGGCAAAGCTGTGATACCAAAAGATCGGTCAAAAACAAAAGACAGTTCGTCTCAGAAATTAGTCGTGCTTCACTCTGCTATGGATATCGATGAATTTTGTCCAAGTCTGGATCAGGCCACATTTGATAGGACATGGCAAGTGAGATCATAGAAGTCCGTATTTCAAATTTCAAGACAATCCGAGGTCGTATGCTCAAGTTATGATGGATCCAAGTTAAGAGAGATGGACATTGCTCAGTTCGAACCCATCACCTTTCGTACGTTCGAACCCATCTAGTTCGAACCCATCATGTTCGAATCCATACGGAGAGGTGACGTTCGAATCCATCAGCTAACATCTTCCTTCGACTCCATCCAACTGAAACCACTCCATGTCCCTGCTTCGACTCCATCGGCCTCGACACCATCACAGGGACTCACCTTCGAATCCATGAACTAAACCTTTGCTTCGACTCCATCAAGCAAGCCCCCAGATAACCTTGCTTCGAATCCACCCTCACACAACCACAAACCCATCATACAGCTTCATGCTGTCTTCGAATCCAACATGTTAGAGACGACTTCGAATCGATCCGAAGTAGCGCAGTTGGATCGATTCGAATGAATACCATTCCATCGATTCGAAGGCGGCCTTCGAATCCAACACTCGAACCACTTGGTCAACACGGCAAAGAACTCGGAGTCGACCCAATCAACTCGGCGAAAAATATGGATCGACTCGAAGAAGGCGCGCCACGTCAACCCACTTACACACCCTTAGATCGATTCGAAGTGCTCGATTCGAATGGATCGATTCGAAGACGACAGCGTACCGAGAAACATCATTTCGAACCGATGATAACTCTCAATCCACTGATCCAAATCCCATGAAATTTTTACAGGAGTTCGTCTAAACGTCGGAGAATGTCCACGCCAAGTTTCATCACGATTGGGCGATTTCTTGATCGATTCGAACCAAGGGTCGAATCGATCCCAATGTGGGCCCGGATCTTCAGGTTTCGGCCATGTGGGCCCCCTCACGTGCCAGAAGCGGTCCACCTGACTTTTAGGAGAAATATCAGCCTCCAACGCCTATAAATAGAGCCCCAGGTCATTCAGAAAAGGGATCGGAGATTCAGGAGAGAGAAAGCAAGCCCAGACTCTGCCAGATTCAATTCTAAGTCTTTCCAACATCATTGTAATCAAGTATCAAAGCTACAACTTGCAATAATCTGTTGTAACCAATTGAAAATCATCAAGGGAATCAATAAAGATAAAACCTTCAAAGTGGACGTAGGCACGAGCGCCGAACCACTATAAATCTGGTGTTTGTGATTGTTATCCGCGAGTTATTGTGATTGTTGTTGCTTAGATCTGAATTCTATATTGATTGCTACTGATCTGTGTTGTTAAACGGGTGCTTTCACGGCTATTGGGTGTTGGTGACCAATTTTGGCGCTAACATTTTGGTGCTTTCACTGAGAAGGCTGATTCAGGAGAATTTGAATTTGGAGACTTAGGAATTTAGATCTAAGAACCATGACGAGACAAACGAGTAAGAAACAAAGGCCAGAGAGAAGTGAACATCAAGGAAGTCAAGAGGCTTCCTCAGGAGCGAATCAACCATCGATCTTCATCACTAGGGACGAGTTGGAGACTATGATGAAGAAGCAAGAGGAGTTGATTCAGAGTTTATTTCAACAGATAGGACAGCTTGGGGCACAGAATAGAGGAGCCAATGGAGTCCAGAACGAAGCAGGACCATCCGGCGTCGCACCCGGGTTAGGGGGCACACCCATGGAGAACGTTGATCCAGTTTCGGAGAGAGAAAGAGGAGTATCTGCGCAACCTGGAGACAACAGAGGAATGAACGATCAGTCAAGGGGGCAGATTTCAGAGTTCCCTCGTAAACTCGGGGGGCAGGTTGAGAGGAATGAACGAGGATTGCATCTTGGAGACGAAGATAAATTGGCCCAAATGGTTAGGCGAGCCATGAGAGGCGGATTAACGAACAAAGATCTTGAAGACGTAAACAGGAGTCCCTTTTCTCCTGCAATTAGGATGGCTAGGAACCCACCAGAGTTTAAGTTGCCATCAATAGAGATGTATGATGGGAGGACGGATCCCGCAGTCCATTTGACGAGGTACATGAGGCATATGGAGGTACTGGGGGTATCACAAGAGGTTATGGCCCGATGCTTTCCATTATATCTAACGGATATCGCAGCATTATGGTTTAGGCAACTAGAGAGCGGCTCCATAGGAACATGGGCAGACTTGACGGAAAGATTCATGAGACAATTTAGGGTTCACATTGCAAGACCGAAAAACGTAATGAGTTTGGCAATTTTGAAGCAGAAGGCTGGAGAGACTTTGAGAAGTTTTCTGACGCGATTCAATGCGGCAGCGACATCGGTGGATCGGCCAGATCCATCCATGGTTATGATGGCAGCCGTTTCCGGGATAGCTGATGGCACGGATTTCCAAAATTCATTGACAAAAGATCCACCTATGGATCTAGGAGAATTCTATCATGAGGCGGAAAAGTTCTTATGATTGGAAGATGCGAGTGCGGAAAGAGAAGAAGGAGATGAGCTCAATGTTTACACGGTCAAAGATGGAAATCCTCCTGAGAAGGGTACGGAAGCTAGCAAAGGAAAGCGAAAGGCTGAGAGTGGCTATAAAAGGTCGATGCGACCACGAAAGGAACCAAGATTCACCACATACACTGAGCTGAATGAAAGCTTGGAACGAATTTATCAGGATACCAAAGAGCAGGTTCCATATCGTAGGCCAATGCGAAGGGACCCAACTTCTGACGAAAGGAAATCAGATAAGTATTGCATATTTCATGAATTGAACGGTCATAACACTAATGATTGCAGGCATCTGAAGGACGAGGTGGAAGGACATATCAGGAACGGTATGCTCCTTCAGTATGTGAGGAAACGGACTCCAGCAGTGGAGCCAGAGCGCCCGCCGTCTACCTCAACTAGAGGTGGCCATGAGTCGGGACAACGTATGATTATCCATTGATTGATTAAAATCACGATGAACAAGTTGTAAACCTCTCACTAATGCGGTTAAATCATTTACACATGTGAGCGATCGCGTACGATCCATAGGCATGCTCTGAATGACTACCAGCGCATCATAGTGAGAGTTTACACTTTGACATCCCTGCTTTACTTTCTGCTTTGATTCTGATTTGAACATCTAGACTCTGTTTGTATGTACATTTCTGTTTTGAGATTCGTATAATCATTGCTTTTATATTTGCAATTCCATGAAAGAATTTATCTTCATGCCCGTTGGATCGCGAACAGTCCACGAGCACCTTCTGTATGGCGATGAACCGCCAGAGTTTTGATTCAGAAACTCCCCCGAACATGAACTCCGGCATTGACAATACTAAGTCCCCCCCGGGCGCACATAATTTGCCTCGAACGGCATACGATCGCGAACGATCACAATTAGCCTCGAACAGCACACGATCGCGAACGATCACAAATCGCCTCGAACGGCATCCGACCGTGAACGGTCATGATTCACTTATATGACAGTTGATCGCGAACGATCACTTTCTGCCTCAAACGACACCGACCGCGAACGGTCATGATTCACTTATTATGAAATCTGACCCCGAACGGTCACCATTCGCCTTGAACGGCACTTGATCGCGAACGATCACCATTTTCCGCGAACGGCATCGACCGCGAACGGTCCTATTCCCTCCTTTGCCGCGAACGGCGCAGACCGCGAACGGTCCCGATCCACCTCAAGTGGCATACGATCCCGAATGATCGACGCATGGATTTATACACTCGACCGCGCACGGTCGCACTTCATCTCGAATGACTCGATCATGAACGATCGTCATTTGAAGTTAAGCGCTTGACCACGAACGGCCGCGCTTCATCTCAAATAGCTCGATCCCGAACGATCGTCATTTGAGGCCATATGAAACTATCAAGTTCTTTGCAGGTCGATAATAGGATACGAACATCCAACTCAAGGCATTACAAAACACACCTTCCTACCGCAAGGCATGTTTTGGGGGGCAAGATGTTATCCCTCTTTTTGGCAAAGCTGTGATACCAAAAGATCGGTCAAAAACAAAAGACAGTTCGTCTCAGAAATTAGTCGTGCTTCACTCCGCTATGGATATTGATGAATTTTGTCCAAGTCCGGATCAGGCCACAGTTGATAGGACATGGCAAGTGAGATCATAGAAGTCCGCATTTCAAATTTTAAGACAATCCGAGGTCGTATGCTCAAGTTATGATGGGTCCAAGTTAAGAGAGATGGACATTGCTCAGTTCGAACCCATCACCTTTCGTACGTTCGAACCCATCTAGTTCGAACCCATCATGTTCGAATCCATACGGAGAGGTGACGTTCGAATCCATCAGCTAACATCTTCCTTCGACTCCATCCAACTGAAACCACTCCATGTCCCTGCTTCGACTCCATCGGCCTCGACACCATCACAGGGACTCACCTTCGAATCCATGAACTAAACCTTTGCTTCGACTCCATCAAGCAAGCCCCCAGATAACCTTGCTTCGAATCCACCCTCACACAACCACAAACCCATCATGCGGCTTCATGCTGTCTTCGAATCCAACATGTTAGAGACGACTTCAAATCGATCCGAAGCAGCGCAGTTGGATCGATTCGAATGAATACCATTCCATCGATTCGAAGGCGGCCTTCGAATCCAACACTCGAACCACTTGGTCAACACGGCAAAGAACTCGGAGTCGACCCAATCAACTCGGTGAAAAATATGGATCGACTCGAAGAAGGCGCGCCACGTCTGTTGAGTCACAAGTTTTATGAAAGTTTTGATTTCTGACAAATAAGGCGATCGACAAAACAAGGTCATTAGAGCTACATATGTTACTATAGATTATAGGTTGATTATTTGATATTGTAATAGTGATAAACTTGTTAAAATCTATCCTCAAATAATCATGCACCTCAATATAATCGATATATATACGTTTTAAAAGCATTGAACATTCATTGTACAAATTAACAGGAACCGGTCGACCGGTTAATAATCGTACGGTCGACCGTTTCTGTGTAAAATGCACAATGAACGTGCACACATGCACATAACGTATATATATTTTAAATTCCTGTCTACTGGTCACTTTTTAACCTGTCGACCGTTTTTGAACAGAAAGCAATTTTTCCAAAAGACACTTCTCTTCTCCAAAGGTTGCATCTCTTAACCTTTCACCAAAGATCATATCTCTTAATAGCAAAGAGTTACAACCATTCTTATCTATATAAACTCATCCAATTCGTTGATTAAACAATAACGATTTTCATATATTATTTTAATCTAATCTCTGATCTTAATTCTGCATTATAAAAGCTCTAAATTATTTATTGAATCTTTGAAACTATTTCATATCCTTTGATTCAATAATATACTTTCCTTAATCTTTTCAAAACATCATATTGCATACTTTGAGGATAAGATTATAGGAAGGGTGTACTGCTAGTGACAAATCCGTGTTTTCAAGAGCACAAATTGTCAACAACAATTATATTTGTTCTTTTGTTGAAGTCCTCTGTGTTGTAAGAGGCAAGTGTTGAAGTCCTCAGTGTATTAGAGGCGTGAAATCCCGTTCGGCTGTTCGGGTGTTGTAAACCTGTTCCTCTGGGTGAAGCGAGGAAGTTAATAGTGAAAATCCAGATAGAAGTCTGGGACTGGACGTAGGACGGTGCTCCGAACCAGTATAAAAATCTCTGGTGTGATTTTTTCTATTTTTTATTTACTATGCTATTATCATCTATTTCCGCATTTGTATTGTAATCCATATTACACGATCCGTGTATACTATATTAGCACATATAATTATATACACACCGCACTTTCATTTGGTATCAGAGCACGATCATCATATAACCGTAACACAGTTATTTGATATATTATAGTAATATGGCAAATAACGTAAGTACTAGCACTTAAAACACCACTTACACGGAGGGTCAATCGACACAAAGACCTCCATTTTTCAATGGTCTTAACTATAGTTATTGGGCAACACGTATGTCATTCTTTATGCAATCAAATAAATATGATGCTTGGAATGCCACTCAAAGAGAAATAGTGAATCCAACAACTGATTATTCAGAATGGACTGCAGCTGAGAAAACGGCAGCAGCTGTAAATGCAAGAGCAATAAATATGTTGTTCTGTGCATTAGACCAAAATGAATATAACCGTGTTAGTATCTGCACTACTGCATATCAAATTTGGCAAACACTAAAAATCACTCATGAAGGTACTAACAAAGTTAAACAAGCCAAAATAGCCATGCTGAAAAGTCAATTTCAAAATTTCAAAATGAAACCAAATGAGACAATCAATGACATGTATTCACGGTTTCAAACTATTCACCATGCACTTATTGGCTTAGGACAAAAGTATTCTGATTTCGATGTTGTTTCAACAGTCCTACATTCTCTGACTAGTGAATGGGAAGGAAAAGTATTAGCAATCGAAGAAGCTAATGACCTTTCCGTCATGAAGCCAGATGAATTGATAGGAAATTTAATGTCCTATGAAGCAAATTTGCAGGCTAGAAAAGAACAGAAGGAAGAAAAGAAAAATGTAGCATTTCATGTTGAGAAAGATGAAAATGAATCAGATTCTGAAGACGAAGATTTGGCATTCATTGCGAAAGGATTCAAAAAATTCTTAAAATATCGAAAAGCCAGTCGTTACAATAAAAGGAAACCTGGATCAAATAAACCATCTTCATCTGCTATAGAATGTTTCAACTGCCACAAAAAGGGACACATGCAGAAAGATTGTCCAGAACAAAAGAAGAAGTCAGAAAATGACAAATTCAAATATAAAAAGGACAAATCTAAGAAACGAGCTTTCTCGGTAACATGGGATGATTCAGAGTCATCTTCATCAGAAAGTGAAAGTGATTCAGAGAATGAATAAGCTAATGTTTGTTTTATGGCAACAGAAGATGAGGTCCCACTTAAGAAAAGAGGAAAGTGGATATTGGACAGTGGTTGCTCAAAGCACATGACAGGAGACAAGAGTTTATTAACAAATATTACATATTCAGATGGTGGCTCCGTCACTTTTGGAGACAATTCAAAAGGCTATATCATCGGCAAAGGCGATGGGGAGAAAAGGCTAACAATTGCTTGCAGGAACATACATTTATAAGAATTCAACGAGAAAGAGATCACGTACTCAGGGGGAGATTCAGATTTACAGATATATATTGTCATCAATCAAAAAGGGGGAGAATGTTGAGTCACAAGTTTTATGAAAGTTTTGATTTCTGACAAATAAGGCGATCGACAAAACAAGGTCATTAGAGCTACATATGTTACTATAGATTATAGGTTGATTATTTGATATTGTAATAGTGATAAACTTGTTAAAATCTATCCTCAAATAATCATGCACCTCAATATAATCGATATATATACGTTTTAAAAGCATTGAACATTCATTGTACAAATTAACAGGAACCGGTCGACCGGTTAATAATCGTACGGTCGACCGTTTCTGTGTAAAATGCACAATGAACGTGCACACATGCACATAACGTATATATATATTTTAAATTCCTGTCTACTGGTCACTTTTTAACCTGTCGACCGTTTTTGAACAGAAAGCAATTTTTCCAAAAGACACTTCTCTTCTCCAAAGGTTGCATCTCTTAACCTTTCACCAAAGATCATATCTCTTAATAGCAAAGAGTTACAACCATTCTTATCTATATAAACTCATCAAATTCGTTGATTAAACAATAACGATTTTCATATATTATTTTAATCTAATCTCTGATCTTAATTCTGCATTATAAAAGCTCTAAATTATTTATTGAATCTTTGAAACTATTTCATATCCTTTGATTCAATAATATACTTTCCTTAATCTTTTCAAAACATCATATTGCATACTTTGAGGATAAGATTATAGGAAGGGTGTACTGCTAGTGACAAATCCATGTTTTCAAGAGCACAAATTGTCAACAACAATTATATTTGTTCTTTTGTTGAAGTCCTCTGTGTTGTAAGAGGCAAGTGTTGAAGTCCTCAGTGTATTAGAGGCGTGAAATCCCGTTCGGCTATTCGGGTGTTGTAAACCTGTTCCTCCGGGTGAAGCGAGGAAGTTAATAGTGAAAATCCAGATAGAAGTCTGGGACTGGACGTAGGACGGTGCTCCGAACCAGTATAAAAATCTCTGGTGTGATTTTTTCTATTTTTTATTTACTATGCTATTATCATCTATTTCCGCATTTGTATTGTAATCCATATTACACGATCCGTGTATACTATATTAGCACATATAATTGTATACACACCGCACTTTCAACGTCAACCCACTTACACGCCCTTAGATCGATTCGAAGTGCTCGATTCGAATGGATCGATTCGAAGACGACAGCGTACCGAGAAACATCATTTCGAACCGATGATAACTCTCAATCCACTGATCCAAATCCCATGAAATTTTTACAGAAGTTCGTCTAAACGTCGGAGAATGTCCACGCCAAGTTTCATCACGATTGGGCGATTTCTTGATCGATTCGAACCAAGGGTCGAATCGATCCCAATGTGGGCCCGGATCTTCAGGTTTCGGCCATGTGGGCCCCCTCACGTGCCAGAAGCGGTCCACCTGACTTTTAGGAGAAATATCAGCCTCCAACGCCTATAAATAGAGCCCCAGGTCATTCAGAAAAGGGGTCGGAGATTCAGGAGAGAGAAAGCAAGCCCAGACTCTGCCAGATTCAATTCTAAGTCTTTCCAACATCATTGTAATCAAGTATCAAAGCTACAACTTGCAATAATCTGTTGTAACCAATTGAAAATCATCAAGGGAATCAATAAAGATAAAACCTTCAAAGTGGACGTAGGCACGAGCGTCGAACCACTATAAATCTGGTGTTTGTGATTGTTATCTGCGAGTTATTGTGATTGTTGTTGCTTAGATCTGAATTCTATATTGATTGCTACTGATCTGTGTTGTTAAACGGGTGCTTTCACGGCTATTGGGTGTTAGTGACCAATTTTGGCGCTAACAAAACACAAAGTCTATACTTTTCGAAACATCTAAAATTATTGAATTTGGATTAGAAACGTGAAATATATGGTCAATTTAATTCTCATATTTTAAATTCACTGTCGCTGTCGTTTATTCACATGGTAGTAACAAAGAAATAATGTTTCGACTATCTTAACTTCAAAATTTTGCAAAACTCAAAACAAAAAAGTTGTACAAAATAGTCTAAGCTTTCCAGATCATCAAGAATTATTTTAATCCGACTAGAAATCCGAAAGATACGCCTAATTTACTCACTGTATTTAGTTTAGATGGTGTAATTATCAAAGTAACGGAGCTGGGAGTTTATGATAGAATTTCAATCAACTTGTGCTCAAAATTTGTAAATATGTTCAACAATAAAGTTGTCATATTTAAAATAAGATTTCCCGAACATTAAAATTTATTGAATTCCGATAAACGATGAAAATGTTGCAACTAAAACAATTTTCAGATTTGAAGTTCACCTCTGCTGTCGTTTTAGTCTCAGGACAACGTCAGTAGAAGTAATTTTCGACCAATCTAATCTCAAAATTTAATAATTCCCAAAACATGAAAGTTATGGCAGACAACTTAAGCTTTCTGGAACATTAAGAATTGTTAAATTTGGACATCAAATGAGAAATATATGCTCAAATTATCAACGACGTTAAGCACAGAAATTGACAGTTTTACAATGACAGGACAGCGAGTTTGTATCGAGTTTTTCGACCATCTATGTTCAATGTTTGTGAAAGTGTTTAATATAAAAGTTACCACAACTCTTTAAGCTTTCCAGAACTTCAAACAAAATCAAATTCCGACTTAAAACGAAAAAGTTATTCCCAATTTACTGATAGCGGTTTACCAATGAACATGCAATAAAAATCAAATTGAGATTTCTAACCTTGAAATCTCAATCCATGCTAGAAAATGTGAGTTTTCAACTCATCTTTGATTTAGATAGCAAATACCCGAATTTTTGAAGAAAGATTGAAGCTTGAATGTGAAATTGGTCTTCAAGAGCCTGTACAGTAAATAAGAATTGTATGCAAGAAAAAGTTTACTGTAAATTAGGAAATCTCATCCTTCGTGTGGTAATTGATGAAATTAATAAGTTTGGAGTTTGATTACCTTTCAATTTACTATCATTTAAAGAAGTTTCATCTTGAACTGAAGAAAATTAGCTTAAGATTTAAATTTGAAGAAGAAGGGGGTTTTCTTTTTACTGTTTTTTTGTCTCGGGAAAGAAAGAAGAAGAGGAGCTGAGTTATGAACGTACAGTAACTAAGTTTCTTCTTTTCTCACTTGGTTAAGACTACAATGGGTCTTGGACCCAAAATGAATAAAAGAAACAATAAGTCTAAGTTTTAATTCATGCTTAAACTAAAATGCATATATTTATATTTAACCATTGCAGTTAACAAATGCCGTTATCTTTCAAATTTTTACACAAATAAAATTCTAAACTTACACACTTATAAGCTAAATCATTTTCCACCATATAAAAAGATAAATTTATATTTATAAAATATTTTTATTATCAAAATCTTTTATTTCACAAAAATGCACTATTGCCACAATTAAATGCAAAAGCATACATTTTTTACTTTTAAAATTCCATAAAAATTATTTTCTCACTTAGAAAAATATTACAAACAGTATCCAAACTTTATTTATAACCAACATTCAATTTTAAACCAATTTCCATCTTTTTACTTAATTAAACACCCTTCAAAAATCAAATACTTCATTTAAAAATTATTAAAAGAAGTAATTGGCAATAATTTATTAAAATTATTTCATTTTCTCTAAATAAAGATCATTCTCCATCACTATTAATCCAAATAAATAAATAGAGTTCCAAACTTTATTTTTCTCGTTTTATTTTCAAAATTCATTGGTTATTCCAAATAAACAATATAAAATTTCAATTTTATTAAATTTTAAAAGGTAATCCAAAAGCAGGATTGTAAGAGTATTCATGCATTTTGGATGCTTTTGTCCAATCAATTTCCAACGTGCATTAACTGAACGGCCATTTGCCTTTTACTACTCCCGGAAGTAACCTCTGACTTCCATTATTCCCTGTATTCAATTATGCTGTCGGTTGCCTTCCTCTCTGACAATTTTAGCTTTCCTCTCTCTAGTTCTTTCAAACAAAAGGGTAGTATAATATTTTGATATGTAAAGTTTTACATTACTTTCCTGTAGCGTGTCATCTTCATCAAATTCCTGCTCATTCCCTATTCTCCATATCTACGCACGTCCCCTCTGCCACATGCAGCTTCGCCCACCACCGACACCCCAGTAGCTTCCACCCATCACCTACCTAACCTCCTCCCTTCTCCATCACGCATAGCTCAGCCACCAAGCTTCACCGCCCCTCCACCTAGCTGCTTTCCACTCCACAACCCGACCTACTTCTCCCAAACGCAAATAGCAAGCTGCCGCCACCCGTCACCTGCTCTGTTGCCTTTCCCCCCACGCAAGCCATCTCACTACCCTCTACCAAAGCATACCACATCCCCATACACCGAAGCCTTCGCCAGCATGCCACAGTCCTTTGCCCATTGCCCACCTAACTTCGGCAACCTCCCACACAACAGCCGGCCATAACCCATCCACCACCCGCATCGAGCCCCGCACCAGCCACTACCTCACCTCTTCTCCACCCCTACTCCACTCTATCTGCCATCACCGATCCACTTCCCTACCGTGTCTTCGTCTGCCTCCTCCTCCTTGCAGGGCCATGTGATCAACTTGTTTTCGTATAGGAGGTATATAATATATGTTTGTAAGTTATTTATATTTTGGGTCCTCTGGTTTTATATTTTTCCTCATTTACAATATATATAGTTATATTTATTCATATACTAGCCTATGCATGTATAGGTTTGCTTATATGTAGTATATGTGAATATGTTTACAAATATATTCATTTATTTGATTTGCTTATTCTGTTTTGTATTCTGAAAGAAAAAGCTTATATCAACGTGTGTTTAATATATGTGTGTGTGTGTTCAGATTTTAGAAATTTTACAGTAAGGCATATATATTATTATATGTTAAGGTATATAGATGTTACATTGCGCATATTATAAAGGAATTATATATGTTAGCATCTTTTGTTTTTTTTTTGTTGCATGAGACTGTATATTATATGTTAGGAATGTTATACTATATGTTGAAACGGTATTTACAAGTAGCAGTTTATAAAGAAGATATTGTATTAAAATATAGTATATATGTTTACTGTATATAGACTTACAGTATATTATATTATGAAAGTATTATATATATTTATGATATTGTAAAAAGAAATATATTTGTTTTATTAAACATTGATATTAAATTTTATGCGTGAGTTATATATAATATGTTCATTTCAGTATATACTTGTTAAATACATTATATTATCAAAGAGTTATTATATATATGTATTGTATACATAGTTGTCATTCTCTGTCCAAACTTATTCGAGTTTCTTATATGTTTACCCATACATTGCTTATATATTATAATTTATACGTAACATTTTAAATATGTTTGATTACTTATATTTTACCAATATATATATTATAGTTGATATTGGGTACTTATTGAAGGGTATATATGAATATAATATGTTAAAGTGTGTGTATATATTTGAATTTATGGAAATATTGGAAATAGTTTTGTAATTGCTTTACTATATTATATATACTTGATTTTGAATATATGCATTTAAAACATATGAAGATTTTTTTTGGTGTTTTAAATTAAACAATGATTTTTGAAATATATATATATATATGTATGTATGTATGTATGTATGTATGTATGTATGTATGTATGTATGTATGTATGTATGTATATTATTCTAGTAGGTGGTTTTAATATATATATATATATATATATATATATATATATATATATATATATATATATATATACACATTTAAATATATAGATTCACTTCTATAATAGATCTTCGTCAATCCGGTCATCGAGCTTTGCTTTTGTTTCGCCGCTGTTCAGGATTGGTCGCAGCAGCTTTTGCTTTCCTTCGTATGCTTGTCCGTGTCTGTTTGCTTATTTCTGTTGTTTTCCAGCTGAAAGGTGAGCAATCACTCACGATTAACATTCTTATATTTAGTAAATTTGATTTCATTTGAAATAACAATTAAAATATGCTGTTAAATTTGAATTGTTAGTTATTTAATTGTTAAATATGATATGCCATTATCTTGAGTTGTTCACTTGTAAGATATGTCACCGTATCCTGTTGTGTATATTTTATTTAAATTTGTGATTGATGATATATTCCTATTGTTGATTTATTATCATATTTGTTCTCACTTTTCCAGTTCCCTGATAGTTCCCTATGGTTGAAATGATGCATACCCGAACGATATTATAGATTAAAGGAAAATCGTTATTGGTTAAAATGATAAACCAAGCGATTTTCATTTATTTTTAATTTTTGGATTATGGATTGAAATGATATATACCCGTAGATATTTAAATTGTGGATTGAAATGATAAATATCTGTATCACTTGACCATAGGATAGAAAATTATATACGGACACCGTCGGTCTATATTTTGAAAATGATTTCCAAAGTTTTGAAAGGAAATATATGGTTTTTATTAAATATTGATTTTTAGAATATAATATATTAATGTTATTTTTATATATGTTTAAATTTTTGATTATATGTTTTGGAAATTTTAAATTTACAAGTTAGTTTTGAAAATATAATTTTTTAGATTTTACTTATAATTTTACTATTTTAAAATATATATAAATAAATTTAATATAAAATTAATTTAATAATAAAATTTAATTTAATAAAATTTAATTTAATTAGTATATGATATGTTTAAGTATTTATTTAAATTTATATTAATATTTTAAAAATAAATTTATAACTTTAATAATAAGGTTAGGAAGATAAATTAATGTTGACTTTGAATTTAAATGGGTTAATAATTAAATTTAAATAAGAATTTAATTGAACTTATTGATTTTTGAGATTTTGAAATGTATGACCTATAACTTGATTTGATAAAAAGTGATTGAATGAATATTCTCAACTGTAACTAAAATTGAGACTGAATATTTAATATTGACTTAAAGTATAAATAGTGATTTTATTTCGATAAAATGATCAAATGCATATTTTCCAATTTGAATAAAATAAAGTTAAATGATGAAATATAAATGAAATTTATATTGTATATGTTTGAATATTTAAACTTGAATCTTATTGGAATTGAAGTGATAGTTCAAACTTGGATTTAAAATCGATATAAATTGAAATGGTTATTGAGAATCTGAATTGAGTCTTTGACCTTTAAATTGAAATGGTTAAGGTGGAATTGATTTAAATTGAATTTTAGAATTTACGATGATTTGAATTGACTTAAGAAATTGGAGGAAACTGATTTTATTATATAAAGTATTTTTAATATGTAAACTATTTTAATATATAAATTATTTTAATATATAACTAATTCAATTATAACTATTTTAATATATATACTATTTTCAACATCTAAACCGTTTAAGCCAAAAGTATTATGATTTCAAAAGTGTTATGATTTCAAAGGTGTTATGATTTCAAAAGTGTTATGATTTCAAAAGATTTCAAAAGTGTTATGGTTTTCCAAGTATTATGATTTTTAAAAGTGTTATGATTTCGAAAGAGTTATAATTTTGAAAGTTTTACGATTCTGGAAATGAATTTTATTTAAAGTGGATAATGATATCAAATTGATATAGTTTCGATATAAATATGATATTTTGATATGAAGTATGAAATATTTGAAATGAAACGAGCACGGTGTGAAATAAACGTTTGGTTGTTAAAGAGACCGAGATTGGATATTGTCATACTCTCTGCCAATACCGAAAACCACTTTAACAACTGTGTACATGGTGGAGATTCCAAAATGAAGTAGAATGGTTTGGCAACCATTCTATATGGTATTTACGTGGCCTTGATTTTCATGAGTCAGCTTGATGTGGCTAAAACAGGAGCTATACCGGATCAAGTGGGGTCATTCCTCCTATCGGAAACATTTCTTCGATACCATTCTATTGCTTTTGTGACTTGATTGGGCGCACTTTTGATTTGGGAGTGTGTCACGAGCTGGGCGATAGTAGCTGTTACGCGTTACCACCAGTCCGAGAGTGCAAATGGTATATCTATCTTGGCTTTGCCTCGAGTGCCTTGTCGCATGTCTTATTGCGCCTTCTACGAGTTTGTTTTTTACCGTACCTATGTGGTGTCCTCTTCATAAACCTCCAGTTTACGGAGGAGCGTACGACATTGTATAGATTACGAGAATATATAAAATGTGTTAAGTGGGATATGGGTAACGCCTCAAAGCTATTTTAATAGTTTTACTTTACTATAGACATATTATAATAGCATATATTACTACATAGTATATAGTGTAGAGGATGGAAATCCCAAACATCCTTGAAGTTACTTATATTTCAGTTGACATTTCACTTGAGTTGAATTTATTAATATGAGAATCTTAATCCTAACTCGAGCGTTTTGTTTTTTGCTTTACGCTCGGGTCAGACTGAGTGTCGCAGCATTTGGGACTCTACTTTGGAGATTGGAGCTTTATTTGAAGATCAATCTATCCAGCTCTTGGTTATTTTAGTTTATTCCAGTCATTTTAGTTCAGACTCGTCTGTTGCTTATATATTAAAGATTTATTTGTGTTTGAGATTCTGTTATATTTTTTTTCAAACTCCGATGTTTATAGTAGCTTCATGAACTACTATTTATTTATTCCACTTCTTATTGTTGTAATACTCTGTGTTTGTGATTCTGTGATCGATTTATTTACTGTATATGCTGGGTTTTTTCAAATATAAATTAACAATATATTGTTTTAAGCAATTCAAGTCTGACACGTGCGGATGTGAATGGTTCGAAATATCGGGTCATTACGTACTATGTTTTCCATTCAAAGTGATGTGTTAACTCACCTTTAATCTAAAAAAAAACCAAGATCCAAGCACCAAAATCAAACCCCACCCTTGCAACACCTTTCTTTCCCTTCCTCCTTCTAGCTGCCACCTTCTTTTGCCTCCATCTCACCCACAGTGCTCACGACCTATGCCTAGAGGGAGAGCATGACTTTGCTTCTTTAACTTTTGGCACGTGGAAAGTGTTCTAATATTCTACTAAGGCTTGTGAAAAATTCGAAGTGATTTGGAGTTGATTTGCAACTATTTTATTTAGAACGTCTAGAGAAAAGGATGAATTCATTAAAAAAGCTTGGTTTTAGTTTGTGAATTTGTGATTAATTCCTAAGGGCGTGCCCCTCCTTTTATAGGATGAAAATGGCACTCTTTAAACTTGCATTCACTTCCCCTCCATGCCATGGAAGCCTCACTTCCTATCACTTCTTCGTCATGCTAATTACTCTTATACCCTTATCATGATAATATCACTTGTCCATTAGAACATTCTAGAACCTTCCAAGATTTATGAAGAGGTGTGTGTGTTAATTAGTTGCTAATGTATTCATTTGATCATTAGACAACTGCACAAGAGTTTGAACAAATTATATCGATCAAAAAGTTGTTTATCGATAAACTGATTTTCGGTCACATTACTGATTTCTCTTCAGAGAATATATTTTTATAAAAAAAATTCCAAAATAAGTTTACCATCAATATATGATTTAAAAGGGGGTTACCAAGTTTATTAAATCATTTTAATAACGTTTAATGCAAGATTCACATATTTAAATAATTAATATATTTAAATACGAAGTGTTTGAAATTCCGGGTCACTATAGTTACAATTTACGTCATTTCTAGTAGTAGTCCAAATGGCTTGTGTTTCACAGAAAATTACGACTAAAACGGAAAATTTTTATAACCGAGCAAATACTTATTTAATTCACAAATTCCCTTGTGAAAAAGCTTGATAAGCATAAGCGCTTAGTACTTCTAACAAGTAAGCATAAGTGCATAATACTTCGTTTCGCACCAGTTAATTTGGTTGATATCAAATCCAGGGATCAATAACGATGTCATTCTTTTGATGTTTTATTATTTTCATACTATAATTTACCATGTCATTTGAACCCAAGTCAACAATTAAAAATGATAGAATAGATGAAGAGCAAATACTTTTTAGGAAAAAGGTTTAGAAAAATGCTCATATATGCCTCATTTGCATAACTAAATGGAAAAAGGTTAAAAGGAAAAGGTCTAAGAGAAAAACTCTTTCAAAAAAAGACTAAAATCTTCTAAGCAGAAAAATTTTTGTTAGTAACTGATAGGAGTGGTAATTACAACTCAAAGTTTGAGCACCAATGCCTTTACAAGATTAAAAATAAAATAGTTTGATAATAAAAATAAAAACAGATCTGAATTTTACAAATCAATGGACTATGTGAAAATGTTAAGTCCCACATCGTCTAGTATAAGATAAGTGATGCATATATAACGTATTAGGCATTCTCCCATTACAATTTAGTTTTTAAGGGTGTGTTCTACATAATTCGATTAGTTACATAAAGTTTCAACTACCACCTCTTCCACAAACTATTTCCATTGCTGAGCTTTTCCAAAGCCTATTATATTTCATAAAGAAAATAAAAAAATATCATAAAAATCATAAAACACTTTGCTCCGCTCATTTCTCCAATTGAAAACTCTAAAGTAAGAATAGTATAACAAAGTTAAATATTTAATTCAAAAATGGTAAAAATGAACACTCCAACACTTGTTTCTTTTAATCTCCAGCTATTTTACTCAAGCACACTGTTCGCTGACTATATGCACAAAATTGTGATGATTAATTTTCTTTAGGTATATTAACTAATCAAATTATAATGACTTATTTGTCTACCTATAAGTTGGCTTTTAAAATAATAAAAAACAACCAAGATATTTTAAATGTCTTGTGGGTTCATAATCTCGAATTAACTAGGAAAATACTAGCAATTTTTGTGCATTTCTATTATTCCAAATGACAACAAATACGAAGAGAATAGGCGATGAGCCAATTTTATTTGTATGAAAGGTAGACCTGTTATAAACACAAATCGTTATGACACTTTAAATTTCACTTAGTTACAATTATTATATTAGCCACTTATGATCATTTGTAAAGCTAAAATTCTCTTAAGTTAATGAATTATTGTGAAATATATATCAAAATTCAAATAAATGCAATTACTTAAATTATTGCATGTTTAGAAACAACACAAATGATTATCAAACCGACTGTTGGAACAGTTAACTGCAAGGAGCAAACGTTAGATTCGTCTGAAGCAAAAAACATTCGCAAGTCTGTCTAAAATCCGGGAAATCCACAAAGTGATTGTGCGTTGCTATCTCTTGCACGATATTTTAACATTCCTTCCAATAACTATTATCGTTTTCTACAAAACAAAATTTTTAAGCTTAGATTCGTTGATTTGAATTTTGGGTTTGTCTCTAGATCAAAAAAAAAATTCAAAATCGCATCCACAACAACAATCCTCACCTATGTTCAACAGTGCAACATACTCTTTTGAATGGTAAATTGTTTCTAACTTAATTAGAGCATTTCACAGTCTTAATTTTTTTTGGGTTTACTCTGACCTAAAAAATTGACCCGAAATCCCATCTTTGTTCCCCAAACTAATTAAATGGTGTTCAATTTGATAATCGATCTCAAAATCCATGTTGCATTTGCCAGTAGGCATTCTGGTAATTGTTTGTCATTTGTGTATTGCAATTTTGGTTTAGGATTATGAAATTCATTATTTGGGTTATGTGCAGAATCTGCTTTTTAATTGAAATTGTTAAGCATTATGGTTTACAATTTTGTGCTCTTTTTAAATTCTGGTTTTAGTGAATTTGTTCTCCGGATCTGGTATGTTTCAAATCATATCATAAGTTCATTCGTCTCATTTAGAAAATCTCACTTCTCCATAATATACATAGATAAATTTTGTATGAATAAACTGCTATATGATTTATTTTGTTTATCAAATTTAGTAGTATTACCATTTGATTAATTTTGACTCTGATCCTGGACTAGAAGATATTCTGGAGTAAGTTTTTTATATTCTTAGTTTGATCATTTTTTCACAAAAACATAGAACCTGAGTTCTTATATTGAAACTTTTGCCTAATTATTTTCACAGCCATATATCTTCGTTCGAGGATACTTAGAGATGCAATTTGATATATCTATATTAAATTGTTTTAATGACAAAAAGAATAATATAAATGGTTTATTTTTCCCAATCTTAACAAGATATATGCGATGGTGGTTAGCTGACTGTAAATGTATCCAAATTTAAAATGCGTAACTGTGAGGTACATTTAAGTTATGCTTGCAAATTAGATTTATGGTTATAATCAATAAGCGTTGGTTAGCTGAATGTAAATGTATCCAAATAACGCTCAACCGCGAAGGTACATGTAAGTTATACATGTACATGACAGTTATAGTTATAATCAATAAGAGAATTGTGTAAACAATGTTTTGTGAATGAATAAGTTATACATGAATCATAATCTATATGTATATAATTAATTCAATATTATTCATTCTATGACCAAGCATGTTGATCCAGGTGTTTTGAGTTATATACCCATAACCATCAGTTAGAAATTTTTAAATAAATAAATAATGAATAGTTTCATTTGCTCAAAATGATCATCAATTGGCAGTAGACATTACCATTGAATGAGATAACTGATTGATGTATTTATGTAAACTTGGAGATAGATAAGCACAACTTATATATTATTATCAAATTAATTTGTTTCACTTGCTAAAATTATTCAATAGTTAACAGACAGTATTATTTAATGAGAAAATTTAATTATGTCAGGGTTATGAAAAATGGTCATATGTTTATGTGAAATATATGAAATATATTATTGTTCGAGATATCTTACGAGATAATTGTGAAGAGAATTTTTTTCTCGTGGAAAACTTTTTAAAATGAGAACTAGATTTCAAAGATTTAAATCCTTAATATTTAAATCTTTCATTCAATTCATACGTTGTTTATATTGTAAAATATTGTGTAGATATATCACTCCAAGGCGAGGTATCGCACTCTTTTAAGAATGTTTTTGCCTATCTCAGATCATAGAGGTTTTTCTAGAAAACATTTTTTTAAGATACAATGGAGTTAGTTTGTGCAATTTGTGATCACTTGCACAAATCAGAATAATACTCTAAATGGTCATATGATGTATATTTATTAATTCAGAAAGTGATGCCATGTATATACAGGGAGAATGCTTCGGTTGGTGGTGACTATTTGAAACAAACAGATACATTTTGGTCCCAATAGTCATATCTGTTTGTTATTTGAATTATTCAAACTGTAAACCAAAAATACTGTTTTCAAATGGGATGTTGTCCCGCACCCGTGCGACCTGACCGATTAGTCGACTGCCGTTAGTGAGAGTGTTACTCCGTGCCCCTACCTAGGGGGTTGCCAAACCCCTGAGACCCTTTTTCCATAGTGACAATTATTTTAGGTAATTTTATGAAAATCTTCCAACAGTTTATGCTTAATTTTATGCATTTTGTTTCGAAACTTCTGTGATAATTATGGATGGCACTAGATTGAAACCATGCAAGAAGTATTTCAACCATTCTTATTTTTTTCTCACATTTACAAGTTCTACATGATGCCTTTTTTGAATACCAAACTAAACCGAAGCTTACTCCACATGGTAATTTGTGTCATTATGGAAACATGTGAGGTATTATACATATATATCTAATATCTTTTGACTGTTATGATCTGTTTTGTTGTAATTATATACTTGTGTGCATTAGTTTGATTGAATTTTAGCTTCTCGCGAAATGATTTGCGATCATGTTGTCCTCAAGTGATGGTGTTTTGAAATTTTTACTGTAATGTATCGATTTCTATAGTATTTGATGTTAATATCCTAAGTATTGATTTTGATGACAATAACCATATAAATATTACTACTAACGTACCTCTGAGTTGTGCAGTTATTTCATATATATTATGGAGACATTTACAGAGATAAATAAGAATTACGTAGAAGTAAATGAATTAAAATGGAAGAACAAAACTAATTGGAGAAGAAACGCAAATGCTGAAACGACAGAGGTATTTGAAGTGATGTTTAGTTGGTTGAATCTTAGAATCTCTTGTTAAAGATCTCATGGCAATTATACTTGAAGATCGTTAATCATTGAACTCAACTGTATCACAAAAATCCACAAATATGAGGTACTTTTAAATTTTGAAATCTGCACTTCTTAGTGTTGCTGTTATTTTTGCAACACACATATGTCGACATACTGCAGAAGATATGTAGACATACTACCCATTTTTTTATAAATTCAAATTTTAAACGAAGAGACATTTCCCTCCACCTCCTCACCAAAAGACACGTCTCTTCAACCACTATATAAAGGCCTTGGGAAACGAATTTTCAAATCAATATTTCTCATTTTCTCTTACTCTTTATTCTGCAAATGTTTGTGAGAGAAATCCATCGAACACTCTTCCATTCTCTTTGCAAATCCACTCTTTCACTCTAATTCTTCATTGGTTGCAAGCCACATAATATTTGAGAGTTTGTACTTGAATTCATCGATCTCTCTCCGATTTCATCCTATTCCTCAAAGAATTCAAAGAATTATTGCTATTGGAGGTCTATATGATCATTGTACTGAATCTGCAAGAATCTATATTAAAGATACGACTACTTGTCATATTTTGTTGTTGTTTGTGAAAAAGGAGAAGGTGTTTTTGTAGCCTATAAAATCAAGAGGGTGTATCTTATAGCCCATGAAATCAAGATTGTAAATGTGTTCTTGCGACCCATGAAAAGAAATCAATTATAGTGAAATTTTGCATGGTGCATTGCACGACTGGATATATGATTGGTTAATCCAGACCAGTATAAAAATCTAGGTTTTATTTACTTTACTTACTTATTTCTGTTTGCAATTTGAAAAGATATAGTGTTAAATTCGTAAGTTAGTTTTATAGATTTGAAATACACACTTAACCACTCTAGTGTTTAAATAGCCTTAAGATCTATTCCACATTGTTTTATAGAAAGCCAAGTTTCTAACATTTGGATTAGGAAGTTTTCATTGAGCTACATTTCTTATAAATTCACAATTATTATTAGATGTCTTGAATTGCACAAAAGAAACATGTTAAAGTTTTTTCAAAAGAATTATGCCTCTGAGACTACATTAACATCAATCTAGCCATACACTTACTAACTACTGATTTTTTTGACTTTAATCATTTACATGTGCATAAGCTATTGCACTAGAGATGAAAGTTATTAGTTTTGTGTTTTTGCATGCTTATGTGTGTATACCCCTAGTTTGTAAGAGTTTGTTAGTCAAACAATATTCTTTATTGCAATGTGTATATATATATCATATTACCTCTAACTTTCACTTATACCACTAAAAGATATGGTAGATGATTATTGTCATTCAGTAATGTTACAAAGTGTTACAAAACTGTTACGATTATGTTGCAGAATTGCAACAACAACAAAACTATCATAACTATATCGCAAAAGCTATTATGAGTAGAATTGTGCAGCAAACAGATTATGCAGGAGATATAATGCTAATTAAATTGTCCGAGTCCACTGAAAAACTCTTTCCTTGAAATAATATTGCTCCCTCTACGGTGCTTAAAGATATCGAGCAATTGTTTCTCATGATGAAACAAACCTATCTCTGTGATGTTGTGCAACAATCACAGAGCAAAGGTGAACTCAAGAGAATGTAATTAAGAACAGAGTTTTGTGGGAGAGGAAGAAGTGAAAAAAAAAACCCGAGTGAATTTTTCAATTTCCCTTCAGCCAATATATAAGCGCATGAGGTGCTTGTTCGAACGGTTGCGATAGTTAGAAAGGTTGCAAACATTTACCAAGCGGTGCGACCATTTGATTTTGAATGGACAAAATAAAAACTGTTCGGTCTGAACAGCCAAGCCAACGACAAAGTGCTAAGTGTCTCTAATACACCTTAAACTCTCATTCGCCCGCTATGCTGATAAAGGTGCGGGTTTGGGCCTAGGCCCAGGCACAGGCATGGGCGTGGGCGCTAGCGCGCGTATGGGAGTGGCACGTTGCACCACCCGTCATGTCTATGCTTTGTCTCATAGTAATTATAATAGTGTCCACATCTTAGTATATATATATATAATGTATATTTTATTCTAATATATGGGACTATTCATTTCCCAAGGCACTCAATCTTTCACATTTAAAATGCTCATGCATTTTTAACAATCCCCCACATGAATGAGAATTGCTCAATTTGTTCTTAAATTTTGTGAAACATTCATCGTATCGGTTAAAGTAGCACATTGAGCTTGAAATTTACTAGTGTTTATCCTTTTGACTTACCAGCGAATCAGTGGACTAAGGTTGTCTTTTGAACTGTAAGCCTTTTGTGTAAATATAAAATAGATAACACACAATAATTGTTTCTTATCTTTCTTAGTTCTTTTTTTGTGTTCGTTTTTGCCATGAACACCAGCTTGGTCTCATGAGTTCTTGGAGAATTTGGCCTTATAATTCTCTTTGAAACGGCGTCTTCGCACTTACATAGGTGATTCTGTAAAGGGTATTTCACAATACTCCACAATATTACAAAGTATAAACATCATTAAAAGTATCAAAACCGATCATTTCTCCGATGAGTAGTGCACTGGCTTATCATAAGAATGGTTTGAATATTTACAGTGCTATCAAGTTTATCTAAACTCAGCTGTCCCTTTGAACCAAAACCTTGGGATCTCCCGTCATCTAGGTGGGGTTTCCATTTAAAGAAACTTTTTAGTTTATGGTTCTTAACCCCATTCCCATCGATAAGATATTAACCTTCTCTCTAAATAAATCTTTTGTTAGTGGATCGGCAACGTTATCGTTTAATCTTACATAGTCAATTGTGATAAGCCCATTGGAGAGAAGTTGTCTAATAGTTTTATGTCTATGACAAATATGTCTAGACTTGCCATTGTAAACTTTACTATTGACCCTTCCAATAGCCGATTGGCTGTTGCAATGTATACTTATTGAAGGTATAGGTTTTTCCCAATTCAGAATACCTTTTAAAAAACATCGAAGCCAGTCCGCTTCTTCTTCCTCTTTTTCTAAGGCAATAAATTTTGATTCCATGGTAGATCTTGCTATACAAGTTTGTTTAAAGGATCTCCAAGATATATCTTCACTAGCCAAGGTAAACACATATCCATTAGTGGATTTTGCATCTAATGAACCAGTTATCCAATTTGCATTATAATACCCTTCTACTACAGATGGGTACCTATCATAATGTAGTCCATGAATTTATGTATACCTTAGGTATCCTAGTACACCAATTATAGCTTTCCAGTGATTCTTTCCTGGATTGCTAGTATATCTACTGGGTTTACTTACAACATATGCTATATCAGGTCTAGTGCAGTTCATTATGTACATAGTGATTCCTAGTATACGAGAGTACTTAAGTTGGTAAATACTATCACCGCTATTTTTAGCCCAGTTTTGGTTTAAATCTACGGGTAATTTTGTTGATATTATATTGTGTTGTTCAAACTTTTCAAGTATTTTTCCAATGTAATGTGACTGAGACAACACATATCCTTGGTTGGTTTTATATATTTTTACACCAAGTATCACATCAGCGATTCCCAGATCTTTCATGTCAAATCTGGCGAAGAACGTATCTTTAATAGATTTTATTATCTCCTTGTTGCTTTCAAATATTAGTAAACCATCTACATATAGACATACAATAACATATTCCATATTTGTATGTTTAGAATAGACACATTTGTCATATTCATTTATATGAAATCCATTTAGTATCTTATTTTCATCAAAATTTTCATGTCGTTGTTTAAGTGCTTATTTAAGCCCATATAGTGATTTTCTTAATCCCATTTCCAGTTTTTAGGAAACCTTCAGGTTGTTTCACTTCTTCTTCTAGTTTACCATTTAGAAATGCTGTCTTTACATCCATTTGATGTATTTCAAAATCAAGTGTGGATGTGATTGCTATTAGCATTCTTATTGATGTTATTCTAGTTACTACAGAGTATGTATTAAAATAGTCCAGGTCTTCTTTTTGTTTGAAACTTTGAACCACAAGTCGAGCTTTATACTTGTCTATTGAACCATCGTTTCAATTTCTTCTTCAATATCCATTTATTACCTAAGGTCTTGCATCCTTGAGGTAGATCAACAAACTCCCATGTATGGTTCGCCATAATGGATTCGATCTCATCGTTAATGTCCTCCTTCCAGTAAGGGGCATTGCAGAAGACATAGCTTGTTTGTATGTTAATGGATCGTCGTCTAACATAAATGTATAGAAGGCTGGTCCAAAGGTTTTTGAGGTTCTTGATCTTTTACTTCTCCTTGGTTCCTCTACTAGTTAATCAGCACTGTTTTGCTGATCATTATCAATACTTTGTTTCATATCTCTAAGAGAATTGGAGATTTTAGTTTCTCATTGTCTCTTTTGAGTATAATTTCAGTACCTTATTTTAAAGGGTATACGTGTTTGAAAAATCTATCATTTCTCAACTCAATGATGTTATTTTTGTGAATATCATCAATTTCGGATTTGTATACCAAAACCGATAAACGACACTGTTTTGTGCATGTCCAATGCATAAACAATCAATTATTTTTGGCCTAATTTTGACATTCTTTGGTGTAGGTACCTCTGTTCGCAAAACACCTCCACACTTTTAAGTATTTGTAGGATGGTGCTCTATTTTTCCAAAGTTCGTGAGGAGATTTAGATGTTTTATTTCATGGTATCTTATTCAAAATACGATTTGCTAAAGTAATAGCTTCTCCCCAGAAGTTACCTGGCAAGCCAGAACTATTTAGTAAGGCATTCATCATTTCTTTAAGAGTTTTATTTTTCTGTTCGGCTATACCATTAGATTGAGGTGAATACAGGGCTGTAATTTGGTGTATAATACCATGCATAGTGTAGAATTCCTCAAAGGGAAATTCATATTCTCCTCCTCTATCACTTTTTAAAGCTTTTATTTTCTTGTTGAGTTGATTTTCAACTTCTACTTTATACTGCTTAAACATGTCGAATGTCTCGTTCTTGTTTCTGAGGAGATGCACATAATAGTACCTTGTACAATCATCAATGAAGGCAATGAAATATCTTTTCCCACTTCTAGTTTGACACATTTTAAAATCACATACATATATGTGTATTAGGTCTAGAGGTTCATTTTCTTATTCAACATGGCAAAATGAGGTTCTTGTCAATTTTGCTTCAGCACAAACTTGACATTTATAGCTGGAATCTATTTTGCATTTTGGTATAAAGTCTAGATTAACTAATTTTCAAAATTTACATGGCCTAACTTAGAATGTCATATGTTAGAAGAGTCAACAATATAAGCAGAAGATTCCGTTTTATTCATATCATTGTTTGGTACAATGGTGGTTATATTTGCTTTAAATAAACTGTTACACATATATCCTCTTCTTACGTACACTCCATTCTTTGACAACACAAACTTATCAGATTGAAAGGTGAGTTTGATGCCATGCTTGCTAAGCAATGATCCAAAAATTAGGTTCTTGTAGATCTTTGGAATATGAAGAACATCTGCCAAAGTCAGTTCTTTTCCAGAAGTCATTTTCAGTACAATCTTTCCCTTGCCCTTGACTTTTAATGCAAATGATTACCTATAAAAAGTTGTTCGTCCTCAGTGGCAGTTTTGTAGGTTGTAAACATCCACTTATTTACACATATGTGTTGTGCGGCTCCTATGTCTACAACCATTCCTTTGAGTTACCAACAAAGTTACATTTAGACAATATTGCACATAAGTCCACATCAGACAAGCCTTCCGAGATGCCAACCATGTTTGCTTTTGATTTCTTATCCTTGGGTGCAAGACATTTTGCGAATTTGTGTCTTTTCTTTCCATAATTATGGCATGAATCTTGAAATTTCTTTGATTTCTTAGGAGCATGCTCACGTTTCCTTTTGTTTAGTTTCTCTGACTCAACTACATTTGTCTCGGCAGTCATAGTCTACGAAGTCTTCTTTTAAAATTTTTTGTAGTCTTCTTCAATTCTCAATCGAACTACAAGTTCCCCCATTGTCATTTCCTTATGCTTGTGCATAAGGTAGTTTTTGAAATCTTTCCATGATGGAGAAAGCTTTTCAATTGCAGCGGCAACCAGAAAGGATTCTCTTAGGGTCATTCCTTCATCGTGAATGTGGTGAATGGTGACTTGTAACACTTGAATCTAGTTGATAATAGCTTTGCATCAATCATTTTGAAGTCAAGGAATTTCCCTGCTATGACTTTCTTCATGTCCGCATCTTTGGTTTTGTACTTTTTCCCTAATGCCGTCCAGCTTTGGCAGTTCGAGCGGTATAGTATACACTGTATAGGCTGTTGTCGAGTCCATTTAATATGTAGTTCTTGCATATGAAATCAGAACTCTTCCAAACATTCAAGGCTTCAACTTTTTTTGCATCGAGTTCCAATTCTCCGACTATGGGAGCATCTTCTGTAAGAAACATCGCAAGACATCCCTATAAACATTTTCGGTCTTTTTCCATGAGATATTGCCATCGTTGGAACCATAGTTGCAGATTGAATAGTAATCACAGTCTATGTTGGTGTAGAATGTTGCTTTCATGAGTCATTATCGTCTACAAAAACAGCCAACAATAAATCGATATTGTTTCAAGATTGTTACTTAGTAATGTTATAAAGAACTACGAAACTGTTACGAATATGTTGCAAAAATTGTTAACAGTAATGTTACAAAGGTGTTACGAAACTGTTACGATTATGTTCCAAAATTGCAAAAAAAACAAAATTTTCACAACTAGATCGCAAAAACTGTTACGAATAGAACTATGCAGTAAACAGTTTATGCAGTAGATATAATATCGATTAGATTGTCTGAGTCTAGTGAAAAACTATTTTCTTGAAACAATATTTCACCCTCTATGGCGCTTAAGGATATCGAGCAATTGTTTCCCAAGATGAAACATACATGTCTTTGTGATGCTGCGCAACAATCACAGCCCAACAATAAGCTCAAGAGAATGTAATTAAGAACAGAGTTTTGTAGGAGAGGAAGAAGTGTAGAAAAAACTGAGTGAATTATCCTGTTTTCCTTCAGCCTATATATAGGCGCGGGGAGGTGCCTATTCGGTAATAGATGCCTGTTCAAATTGTTGCGATAGTTGGAAATGTTGTCACCCTTTACCAAGCGGTGCGACCATTGGAGTTTGAATGGAAAAAGTAAAAACCATTCGGTTTGAACAGTCAAGTCAAGCCAATCGCCAACTACAAACCAATTGCTAACTGCAGGGTGCTAAGTGCCTCTAATATGCCCATTCGCACGCGCCGTGGGTGTGGACGTGCGTGATGGTGCGCTGCACCATCCATCATGGATATGCTTTATCTAAACTATAATAGTGTTCACGTCTTAGGATATAAACACAAAATGTATATTTTATTCTAAGACGTGGAACTATTCATTTCTCAAGGCATTCAATGCGTTCACATTTCCAATAAAATGATCATTCATTTCTAACAATTGTTATGTTTAATTTATAGCAATAAGTTTTGCATAGCAAAGCTCGCAGCAATATTTCATTGATCTCATCAGCCTTTGTCTTGCATAAAGGATGTATTTATATGTCCAAGCTAAGAAAGATCTACTGTTTATTATAATTGCTTCCTCAATATAAACATGAACCTGATTACTTAGATCCACCGAATATCACATCTGTGGCAGGTGGTTCTGCTTTGTCTCTGTGTCCACCAAATTCATTACTCGCATTGTTATATTACTAATTTTCAGCATATTGTTACATTTGTGTAGTTCCATACAAACAGAACTCCGGACCTGAAAGATATTATGCGGAGTAATGAATTGGAGGCTGGCGGCTGCATTTATAGTTTGTTTCATTGTTATTCCTATGTTGAAGGCTGTAGTTTGACTAAATACTAGGTTGATTTACATACCTTTTGGTTTGTGGTTGTAATATTACAAAATTACAGTTTTGGGTTTGTGCTTTTTTACTATTTTATGTTGTGCAAGATCCATGTAATTTATCTCGTCTTACCATCACAAATATTGACTGTGTTATGCTTCTTAGTATATAGTAGTAAACTGGAAAAAAATAAGAAGCGTACATGATTTGATGCTTTAGCTTGTTCAATGTTAGCTTAAAAGTAAATTAAAAGTTATTAAGCATGATTTACTGTGAAAAATAGAGAGCATGTTCTTTATTTTGCTAATTATACGTACTTAGTAGGAATATTTAGATTGAAATTCATTTTTTAAGGCAATAAATGCGAAATAAATGAAGAGTCCGCTAATGGGCATTGCCTACACATATGTGTGTGTCTATAATCGTTCTTTACTTTATATTTTATATTTGTTTCTAATAATGTAAATAATATGTTGTTGAACAGATTATTTTTATTTTTAATTGACTTTAATCAAATAACATTTTTTCTATATTATACAACCGAACGGTCGGTTTTCCACCATTGCACGGTTGTACTAGTAATTAAAAAATTAATAAAATTGAGGAAAAATGTACTAACCATCTTCATGCCATGGATCAAAGTGGGCTACAAAGTTCAAAATACAGATGCTTGGATGAAAACTTGATATCATTGACCGTTCTATTAAGAATCCCCTGATAATCAGATGGAAGAAATTTCTCTCAAACAGTCTCGAAATTGGCTGTTGATTTAAATGTTGTTGAAATAGTAGCAAATACACTCGAGTCTCGAGGTGAATTGAAAGACAACATGTGTGAAAGGCATGATTTAGGTATTTTTCTGAAACTAACTCTTTTATAATTCGCACATTTTGTTTAGATGTAAAACTGAAAGGGTAAAATTATAAGGTAAATAAAGTGTAGAGCTAAGGCTAAAGTAGTAGGCTTCCACCTTACTAGTACAAGTGTACAACTGCACAACGTTGGAAAAACCTACCGTTTGAATATATAATTAGAAAAACATTTATTGTAATATTTTATTTATTTCAATCAAGAAAATGAAGATACATTTGACAAGAAATTGCAAGAGTTATTGGAAACAAATAATAAAAAGTATTAATAGGAATGTACAATTAAGAACAATTAACAATCGATTGCAAGAAATATGTGTAATCTATCTATCTTTCCATATACATATACATGAGCTAGGATCAATAGCCTTTTCTATTTAGCACCATTTCTAGCCCTCGGATATCAGCTACAGGTTTATATTTAAATATTTTGATCCATGTGATTGGTGAGGGAAAGAACAAATATTTAAATAGAAACTTCTGATTGATATCAAAGGGCTACAAAACTGTGCTAAATAGATGAGGCTATTGATCCTATATATATACACAATCCCTTGATTTTAATGGAAAAGACAAAGAAAGGTTGATATTTACTCAAACAAAAGATATCAGATGACTAGAACTGGTCCACTCATCAAAAAAACAGTTAGAGTTAACCGTGTTATACTTCGTTCATTCACTCAAAACTACTCTCATGATTATTTTCCACTCTTAAATTCTCTCTCACGGTTGTTTTTCAGTCTCCTCCTAATTTCTTTTTTCCACACCACATTAAACACAAAATCAAAAAGAAACAAAGTATATTACTGTTAACCCAAAAAATGAATCAACACCCTAGATTGAATATGAAAGCACCAACCATGTTTATCAGAGAAAATAAAATAGAAAAGAAATATGAAAAGAGCAAGAATAGTAAAGAGACAAGAGAATTTTATAGTGATTTAGCTGTTAACGAAGCCAACGTCCACTATATAACTTTTCTTATTAACTGACTACTGTTACAAGTTGAATTGGATTACAATATCATGAAATACCCTAAGTTAGATCAAGTCACAAGTATAAGAGATCGCTGGAGCATCGCAGCGAACTCTAGATGGCTATTGTGTGAAGAAGAAAAAGAAGAGTGAAGAATAATAGTAAAGAATGACATCTGCAAAGTTCCAGCAGCCAATCCAGAAGATTTCGTTTATGTTGCAAGTAGGATATATTTATAGGGGTTGGAGAGCTATTGGGCTAGGCTGCTTTTCCAGAAGCCCGTACATTGGGCCACGAAGGAGTTCAGAGAGTTTCACGATGACCCGAGCAATTCTGATGGATCGCTAGCGATCCAATTACCTAGAGTATTTTTGCTTCCTCCTTTTTGTATTGTAGGTAGGGTTGTATCTATAGGAACAGGAGAGCAATTAGGCTAAGCCGCTTTGCCAGAAGGCTACACTCGATGATACAAAGGTGCTTTGAAAATTTCATAACGATCCAACATAACCCTATTGATCACTAGCGATCCATAGGTCATGGATAGCTAGCGATCCATGTACTTAGGAGATTTTTGGACTTCTTCCTTTGAATTGCACTCCTTGTCTTATGTAGGTACTCTCCATGTGATTTCATAGTTTGTTGCCTTATTTTGGTGATAGTTCATACACTTGTTAGATTATTCTACAACTTGAATAAGATGAATATTCATTTCTCGAACTAGGTTACTCGGAATGCTATGAAACTTGGTAAACATCCATACAAAAGATATTAATTCATGATGCAAGAGGTTTGAGCAACCCATGAAGCCTCCTTATGGATCGCTAGCGATCCATCTTCTTATCTTATTTTTGGTTGAATTTTCTTGAGTGCTATTGGCTTGTTCCTTTGGATTCCTTGTTCACTTTTCGAGTCATTTTGGCATAGTCTGTATGTTCTACCTCCTATCGAATTATGCTGGGTTAAAAACCGATTAACATTTACCCCCAAAGTATGCCTTTGTTCAAAACAAGGCATGCTCTAGAACTGGTCATCTTTAAATTCCTATTCCGTGAAATCCAGTCGATCATGTTAGGCTTACTATGAAGTATTGTTTCTAAGTTTTCAATTTTTTGTTGGGTTTAGGATGTGAATCATCAGTATCCATCGAAACATATCAATTTTGACTCTATAATTTCTAAAGTGTTTACGAACGCAAGGAGGTTGAGTTCGAAAAGTTTGAGCGAAAATTAACATGAAATGATGGATTGATGGTGATCCATATGAGATGGATTGCTAGTGATCCAATCGCTTACTTTGTTTTTCGCTGACGTCTTTCCTAATTAATACTATTTTCAAGCCGACCCTTCTTATTTTCTTTTTCCTCACCTTCTTTCCTTATGACCCGAACCATCAACGACCAAAAACCCTAACTGGTGGGGGATTGGGTTTACTTAAAGCTTCAGCCCTATAGGCAAATTACTGCAAGAAATCATAAAACACATAAGTTGTCCCCTAAATATTACGGTCCCTACCAAGTGGAGGCAAGAATTGGAGCAGTTGCCTATAGATTACAACTACCAGATCATGTCAAGATACATCCTGTTTTTCATGTATCTCAGTTAAAAAAGAAAGTAGGGGATAATGTTGTGATACAAAATGATATCCCTAGCTATGAGACTGAAGTGGTGGAACAACCAGACAAGATCTTGGACAGGAGAATGGTACCCAGAAATGGCAAGGCTGTGATTCAGATTTTGATTAAATGGAAAGGCAAGAGTGAAAATGAAGCTACATGGGAAGATTATTGGCCAACAATTAGAAGATTTCCGACTCTAGACCTTGGGACATGGTCTATTCTTGAAGAGGAGGGGAAATGTAACAATAACAACATGTTAAAATTGATAGAAGGTGGAGGCTGCAGGGGCATATACAAGGCAGGATCCATGGAGATTGAAGAATAAGCTTGGGATTGAAATTGGTTGATCAGCTTTGGGTGCATGTGTGTGCAGGCAGAAATACAGTGTTTGTATAAAATTCGAGTGATAGTTAATTGAGTCAAATTGTTAATTCTTGTACTAGCTAATTAGGAGCTGTGTTGGCTAATATAGCCGTTACAAAATAACTATATATATATGAGCAGCCTTGTAAACAGTAGCATGCAGAAATAAAGAAATAAATTTCATTACTTTTTGCTTTACATTCTATTCCTCAGCCCTTACAATCTCACTCCCGACCTCTCAATCTCACTCTACATTTCTTTTCTTGTTTCTAACCTATCTCGTGATCATCTGCTGCTTCTTCTTTCCCTTGCTGATCTAATCTTTCTTCTTTCACCTGCTGTTTCTTCATTTCTTGTTCCTTATCTTCCTCTTTAGTCACCTCTTCTTCATTTCTTACAAACTGCCTCATCACTCACTTCTCACACTACCTTAAACTCATCTTTTCACTTTTATTTGCCATGTCGGAATCACCATCTCAACTTGGTCATAACAATCGATGAGAATGGTGAATGAAGCGGGTTGATTGCGATTTATTGGTGGCAGTTGGTGGATTCGTGTCTTGCACATGACGCATTCTACTATCTTCGTCTAATAAATCAAAATCGATTAGCGCAGGGCCTCGATGGTTTCGATGAGCTGATTTGCTATGCACTTGATCATTCTGGATCAGTCAAAATGATATTTCTTTTAACAGTGTATCTTCATAGTTTGAGGACGGCGAGTGGAGGTCTTATTCGGCATAAGTGGAGTGGTATTGGGAATGCAGTGTTCTTTTCCAGATTGTCCAACTATGTTAAGAAAATGAACATTAGCAACTATTATCAAACTGCTTGAACTTAATTTTACTTACTTAAAAGAAACACATGATTCATAAGCTAAAATAACTAAGCATATAAATGAACCATGAACCATATACACATTTCATAAATATCTAAAGTTTGATATTCCAAGTAATAAACATGAAGTATACAAAGTCAAATGTGAAACCTTTATATAAAGGAATGAACATAGCACTGAACTAATTTTCAGTATAAATGGCTTGTACACTAATTTATTGCTTTAATTTTTAGTATGTAAGAAAGCAGAGCTCATCTAAAACACATATGGGAAATTACAACTTTGAAAGTAGGAAAATTTTATATGTATGTAAGAAAAGATTATATAGAAGAGGTTGAAGTGAACAAACATTGGAAACCTGTTCCAAAGGTAAAATGAAGAGTACAACTATTTTCTGAATCTGAAGCTACTGATTGGAACCGAATCTAGGAAATATATATTGTGCTAATCTTGAATAAATTAATTCTTCTTCTTCTTCTGTTTTCCATAGCTGCTATATCTATTTAGCAAAAAAAAATTTTAGGAAAGCTTAAGGAGATGCATTTAAAAATGATGATCAACGACAATCATCATATTTAACAAGTATAAGAACAGTAAAATGACATGTAAGACGTTTAGTATATTATCTTCCCATTTTCTCAGACTACCATTAATTCATGTAACCGAAACTACAGTTATTGGATATTGACCCAAGTTACTTACTATATATTAGTCCCATTTTATACGATTCTCTTCCAAAATTACATCATGTTTCATCTACCAATTTTATATTCTGAAATAGATCAAATATCCCAACAATGGATTATTAATTGGATGACTATATATTTATGGCATTTGAGATCAAAACCAAAACCCAAATTATTATCACCTCATGTCATTGGCATTGGGTCACGTAGTTTGTTTATTGTTTCGAATGCAAAAGGGTTTGGCTGATCTAGAAGTGCCATTATTTTTCCAGATGCTGGATTAAACAAAGTAACGCTTTTGCTGTCTAACAAATTAATTGATCTCGTATATTCTCAAATTATTATATGGAACAAGAGAACACGGGTCAAATAGATAAAGTATAATAGAATTAGGAATGAATAAAATCACATTCTATCAAATTCATAAGATCGTGCTCAATAAAAAAACGTGTGTAAGTCATATCATTTGTTTAATGAATGAATCTTATGTAAATGAAAATATACATGCTCAAAAGATTTGAAAAACTAATGTTTTAGTTAGTACAACAAAATGGTTATTTTCAAATAAACTTATTTGGTGTTACTAAGAAAACAATAGGAATGTTAATCATCCACTTTACATCAAGCTAAAACTCACCGCTCCTACACAAAGTCATGACAAGCCTAACTTTTAATATTTACACTATAATCAGTTATCAATAGTAAAATACATGGGATAGAACAATTTTTTAATGTTTTCCAAATCTTTCTAGTTTGTAAAGTTGCTGATAATAACCATTCTTACCAAATATAATATTACTCTTTTATGAAAATATGAGTGTGTGAGAAAATGAGTCAAAACTAATTATTAATACATGGTGTTCCCAAAATAAAATATGCTATGATTAAATCAACCTTAGACATATCTTTATAACGCAAAATAAAAAAATCCCATCTGATTTAGCAAAAATAAACAGAAGCAAATAAAATTAATTCATAAATGAGCATATGGACAAAACTTATTATCACTACTGGACATTTAACGGCATTTAGAAAATGCAACAAAAAGGCTTTAACAGCGTTTTTAACTACGTTGTGCAACAACATGCCATTGTAGGTCAGCAACATACCACGACAATAGAGTAAAGGTTTTAAAAAGTTTATTTTTAATAGTGTTTGGGTGATGTTATTAATACATTTATAACGTTCATTTTGATGAGCTTAAAAATTTTCTTAGCGTTCAAATTCTTATCAAATGTATTTCACAACAATTATCTCTTGTTGTGATATTATTCATAGCGTTTCATATGTTGCTATGAGTGTTCCTTTTATTGTCGTTTTTCATTGCTAAAATCCTTTTGTGACAATCCTAGAACGCTATAAAAGTGTACCATAGCGTTTTAGAACATTTGTTTAAAGTTTACACAACATTTTACAAATGCTATCGTTTACTATTTATCATTTTCCCCTTTATTTGTTACTTCTCTATACACATCGGTCACAATTTATATACCAACACGGTTAAATCAATACGCGAATTTCATAATCAACATATTATATTAATCGCACATCTCATAATCAACTTGTAATATTACATAATCAAAATATGTAATATTCTTACATTAAAACATATACAATACGTCCATAATATTTCATTAACAATGGAGAACAAACGGCAGCTAATAACCAAAAGTAGTGATACATATAAACCCAAATGTAGTTCTGGCAAAAAATAACTTCAAATCCATAACTTATTGCGGCACTTTATCTATCTACCTGTAAGTAAAAGTTCACAAATTAGCAAAATAAAAAAAACAATAAATATAGTCTGGAACATAGTTGATGCGAGCAGCAACAACATGAAAAGCAGTTTGGAACATATGAAAAGTGATATTATTGTTAATATGATATATATATATATATATATATATATATATATATATAATTCATATATAATTATGTATTATTTTCGTAGGTATATTTCTATGGTACATATTTATATTCTCTAGTTTAATAAGTTTATCAAGGCATTACTATTATAACCACTATTTCTAGTTTCTCAATTTCTGTCACTATTTGTATATAAGACGTTATATATGTATGTGTATGTATATGCAATTTACGTATATAATTTATATGATTTGCATGTATATGTAGAGATATACGATATGATATATATGCATGTATATGTAGAGATATATGATATGATACATACGTATCGTTGATATAATATTTATTTGTTATACATATAATTTGTGTTAATTCATATGCTTATCATATGCATTATGTTATTTGTTATATATTAATTAGTATGTAATTTATATTAATTAATATTATATATTAATTCACATGTAATTTATATTAATTAATACACGTAATTCTATAATACGTTTTCAAGCTTTGGTTAAGTTCATCAAGATATTATTATTACTCCTACTACTATTACTATTTACAATACACACACATACATACACGCTATTTACAATATATGTGTGTATGTGTATGATTTAAATGTATAATTTATATGATTTACATATAAATATATAATTTATATTTATTCAAATATATAATTTATATAATATATACATGTATAATTTACAAAGATATACTCTATGTAATATAATTTATAATAGTATATATTTTCACACGTAAACTTAATTATTTTTCATATACTTATTTAATATATGTGTGTGTACGCAATTCACGTATATAATTTATATGATTTGCATGTATATGTACATATATATGATATAACATATATGTATCGTTTATATTGTATTTATTATATATATAATTTGTATTAGTTCATATACTTATTATATACATTTATTATATTATTTGTTATAAGTTAGTTCATATGTTATTTATATTAATTAATATACATAATTTTATAATACGTTTTCGAGGTTTGGTTAAGTTTATCAAGAAACTATTACTATTTACAATATGTGTGTGGATTCATGTTTGCGAAACTAAAATTAAAACGTCACAAATGCATTATCTTGTTAGCCAAGCCTAACTTATGCCTCGTTAGATTTAAAACTAAGTTTCTAAAAAAATTAGTCCAACAGCTACTTAAATTTTCACCCCGAGCAAATGATTTTACTCCCATAATCTCCCCACCCTAGTGATGGGTTCTAACATGTATAATATTGCCTTATAACAATACATTTTAACCATTCTGTTTGCACCAAAATTGGGCAACACCATTCGGGAGTTTTTTGAAGAGATGATAAATGAAAAACTTAAACTGAAAATGAGGATTATCTAACAAAAACTCCAAGTCACAGAAAAGTAAATTGCACAGAAGACAAGAATTTAGAGTGGTTCGGCGATGCGCCTACGTCCACTATGAAGTTTTATCACTTTATTGCTTAATACTTGAGGGCTACAAGTGTTTTGAAGCAAATTACAACAGACAACAGACTTAAATTCGAAATCAGTAGCCAAGGTGGTGGTATGGAGTGATTCTGGCAGCGTTTAGGCGTACTATATCTCTCCAAATTCTCCCACCTCCCTTTCTGAATGACCAGGGACTCTATTTATAGGCGTGGAAGGCCAAAATCCCGCCTAAAACTCAGGGAGGCTGCTTGGCACGTGAGGGGGGCCCATAAGCCCGCGTTCTCGGGATCCGTGCCCAATTTGGGATCGATAAGAAGTAAGGTTCGAATCGATCAAAAACGCATCCAATCGAGGCGAAATTTGGTGTGGACATTCTTCAGTGTATAATCAAGCTTCTGTGAAAATTTCATAGCGTTTGGATCAAGGGATTGAGATATATGATCGATTCAAGATTGCGTCTTCGTGTACCCTGTTTGCTTCGACTCGATCCTATGGACTCGTTCGAATCCATATGGTTCGAATCCATATGGTTCGAATCCATATGGTTCGAATCCATATGGTTCGAACCCATAGGTTCGAATCGATCCTTTTGTATGTGGAGGCGGCGACGTGGTGCTTTGATGGATTCGAGGCTATCGATTCGAAGAAGTGCTCCCTTCGAGTCGATTAACTACACGTTCCTTCGTATCGATCGTGGAAGGCCGTGGTTGATCGATACGAAGTTTCCTTTGCTCACTGGATTCGAAGAATGCTACAGCCTGGAGTCGAAGCCATTATGGGGTCGAACGTGGGCGTGTGACGATGGGTTCGAAGCAAGGTGACTGGGATGAATTTGAATCAATGTGTGGTCGATCGATTCGAACTAAGGTATGCGCGTATGGCTTCGAAGCATGGCTGTTGAGGTCTTGTTCGATGGAGTCGAAATTGATGGGTGCGAGGTAAGCACTGGCTGATGGATTCGAACTAGATGGGTTCGAATTATATGGGTTCGAACCAAATGAAGGGGTGATGGATTCGAACCGAGCAAGGTCCATCTCTCTCAACTTGAATCCATCATAACTTGAGCATACGACCTTGGATTGACTTGAAATTTGAGATGCGGACTTCTATGATCATTCTTGTCATGTCCTATCAATTGTAGCTCAATCTGGACTCGGACAAAATTCATCGACATTCATAGCGAAGCTAAGTATGATCAATTTCTGAGACGAACTGTCCTTCGTTTTCGATCGATCTTTTGGTATCACGGCTTTGCCAAGAAGCGGGATAACACTTTGCCCCCCAAAGTACGTCTTGTGAGAACATGACGTGCTTTGAATAGTTGCCATTTCTTCTGAAAAATTATTGCTCTCTTTTTGTTGAGACTCGTATGCTGTATTGCTGTAACCTTGCGTTGATATGATTGATTGTTGTATAATAGCGCTTAGCCGTTGGCTGTTGTATTTGTAATAGGATGAGTGTTTGATCCCTGTAAATGTTTAAAATCAAATGTTAGTTCGATATGTATGCACATATATTAGTTTGACCCTTGTTAACGTCGTGCGTCCATGAGTCATGATGGTTTTATTTGCTATTGAATTTCGTATCGATTTTCTCCTGAATCGGTATACAAGGTGGACAAGTAATTTTTCATATTCGAAACGATTTTGTCCATCTTCATCGGTGGTTCTTGATGGATTCGAAGCTATGTTTGCACGAATCGATGGCTTTCGAATCGATGGCCCGATGGACATCGTGCTTCGAATCGATGAGGCCCTCAACCCAGCCTCTGTTCGCATCGACACTGCATGGATGGATTCTGAGTGTTGATGGGCTCGAACGCGATGGGTTCGAATGTGATGGATTCGAACGTGATGGGTTCGAACGTGGCTTGTTCGAATCGATGGAGTATGGCGAGTGACCGGCGGTAGGAAGTCAACATAACCGGGAGCCGAAGTGCCACGCGTTTTCTGTGGATCCCATATAAATACTTAAGGCCAACTTCACTTTTACTTTTTACTTTTTACTGTTGCTATTTCTTCATCTCGACCCTTCAAAGCAAGAAACTACCGTGTCTTTGCATTCGAATCGATAAAATTCCATCAAGTCTTTGTTTGCAAACGAATCCAATCAGGTAATTTAAGGGACCGATTGATTGTAGAACTACGAAACTGGAAATTTATCATCGATTTCGATCTTTCCTTTCGAACACCTTGAGGAGTAGTGATATCTGAGATGGGTTGACTCGCTGGATCTGGGGAACGAATCCATATGATTCGAATCGATCCTGTGTGTTGTCGGGGAGAGGTGTAAGCAACGATGGATGTTGTCATTCTTCCTTGCTTCGCATCGACCCGTGAATGATCATTTCGAATCGATATCCAGGAGAAAGCTTCGAATCGATGGTTGCAGGAGGAGGCATCGAATCGATCGATTCGAAGTAGTGTCACTTCGATCGATTCGAAGGTGCACGACATTCGATCGATTCGAAGCACGCAGGTCCTATGGGTTCGAACGTCTTCGATTCGACTCGTATCGATTCGAGTCGATCGATTCGAGCATCCTAACATCTGAAACTTCTGATTTTCTGATTTGCTCCAACTTTTTGACTACGACCAATTTTAAGTTGAACTTTAACGAACTTACTGAACTTTGGCATACTTGACCCCGACGAGCTTCGGCCTTGCATAATCGAAGTTGACTTGACCTATCTTTTGGAGCTCGTCGATGACACCGTGACTTAAACAAACATAACGAATTTATACTTGAATTGGTCAGTAGCATCTGGGTGGCGTGAGAGTGACGGTCAGCAATGACGGTCATTTTCATTTTCCAACTCCAAAGTTTCATCGTTCGGACATCTTGTTTCATCTTGTAAAATCGGCTTAAGTTTTGCATAGCACTTGCACTGCACGACATATTCATCTATTTACACCGGGGAGTATACGGGCTTCCTTTGTACTTAACGCTGCTTTCTGGTGAGTTAGTTAATTATGGAGTCTTCGAGCTCTCAACAACAAGAGGTACAAAGTTCGCCCCCTCCAGTGCTAGAAATCCCAGAAATTCCTCCTGAAGTAATAGATCCGGCTCCGGACGAATTGCCGGAGGCTCTATTTATCGAGGATCCTGTAGACTCCGTCCAATCCAATATCTCCGAGGCATTATTGGGTGGGATATGTTTGAAACATAACTTATCCCCAGCTGACGTTTTGTTACCGGGTGCTGATGATAGACCCCACAATCCACCCGAGGGGTATACTGCTTTTTACCGCCATGCCTGTGCGGCTGGAACTCTCCCCCCATTTAACCAATATATCAGGGAGATGCTATCGTTTATTGGAATCGCTCCCGCACAACTTCATCCCAATGGACACGCATTGCTGAGCAGTGTCTTCGTCTTATTTATGGACCATCTTTTTCGTCCGCCAAGGCCAACTGAGATTAGACATATATTCAACTTCAAGAGCAGGGGCGATAGTCCATCTTTCACCTTTTTGGGAGCAGTTAGAAACTGTCAGATTGTGACGGGAGCCTGGACCAGACTCAGTTACTTTAAGAATGAGTGGTTTTTCGTCCGATGCCCCCCAGGATTCGCTAGGCGATGGCTGTCCAGACGTGAGTGTCGTAAATCGTGCAAGCCTTCTTTAATTGTCGTTGTTAACACTTGAACTAACATCAGGCGTTTTTCTTGCAGCTATCATATCAAGGCCTGACGGTGGTCGCTACAGAGGCGTTGTCCGAAGTTTACAAGAGATCCCGAGTGATTTGCGGCACATCGACTCGGTCTTAACTGATGATCACTTAAGGATGCTGGGTTTAATTGAGACGAACCAGAGTATTGTCATTGAGGGGTTAGCGAAATCGGCTTCGAAGGCAAAGCTGAAGATGGTGAAAAGAAAACCCGGTATAGTGATAAGAGAAATGAGCGATGATGAGAGGACACCCACTGACACCGAGCTAGCGGCTGATCTTTCCCGAGCAGGAAAAAAGCGGAAAGGCAAGGCTGTTGTTCCTAAATTTAAGAGACGGAAGTCTGTAGTCGTATCTCGTTTGATCCCTGGAATTACTTCCTCTGACGCTGCTCTTTGTCAATCAGGAAACATTTTCATAGGACTGGATGACATTCCCATCCCGGAATGCGTATCTTTCCATCACGAGTCCGGGTTGGATGTGCTCCGGGAAGCGTTAGACATAAACGTGCCTTTACCTGTTAGCGCAGTCGACACTTCTGGTTGGTCGGGGGTTTTGCACATTTGCATACACTTTCATAACACTACACGACTTCCGCACAAGTCATATTGCTTTCGCCTGGTACTTAACTGAATCGCTTCCCTTTTCCAGGTGATATGTCTGGCCGTCAGTCTACACTAGACAAACTCCGAAGAGTGCATCACCCTTCATCTCGTTACGAATCTCGACGCGGAGACTCCGATCGCGATCGCGACCGGAGGCATCACGGCCAGGAGTACCATGCAAAGGATCATCATCGTAGTTACTCTAGCCAGGAACGATCAGACAGAGACCGTAGACATCGTTCCCCTTCTCGATCTCCTCCGCCATCCCGAAGTCATGTCCAGGTATCTGAGCCTCTGCGACATCAAACATCTTCGCAGGTTTCGAGGCTTGAGCCACATCATCCTAGAATTGAGGTCGCAACGTCCATGTCCGCGGAGGAGGCCCTTATTGAGCCCTCCGGTGAAGGGGCCATCAAACTTGCTCAATTGAAGAGGGATTTTCCAGAGATTTGCTTTGACGCTTGTATTTTTCCTCCCAATCTTAAAAGAATCCCCGAAGACGCTGTGACCACGGCACTCAGCTACACCTGTGACTTCTATGCCCAGTACAAGGAATGGTATAAAGCGGCTGTTAGAGCTTCAAAAGCTGCCTTCGATCGGGCCAAAATTATCGAGAAGCTGGAGGCTGACTTGGCTCAAAAGAAACGCATTGTCGCCATTCTCCAATCTGAGGCGGAATCTTCCCGTAAGACCGAGGTCGAGTCGTTAAAAAAGGTTGATGAGACATTAGTTGAGATGGCGAAGATGCAACAGGCACATTGCACTTTAGTTGAAGACTTAGGCCACCGATTCAAGAATGTTGAAGCTGAGCGGGACGCGGCGGTCAAGGAACTAGAGGAGCTAAAGGCTAAGTTCGCTGACATGAATAAGGAAAAGGACAAAGCGAATGTGGCCGCGCAAGAAGCGTGTGAGCAGGCTGTATCTCTTCGAGCTGAGCGTGATGCGGCAGTTGCAAGGGTTAAGGCGGTTGAATCGGAGGTGGAAGAGAGAATCCAGGCAGAGAGGTTCAAGATGGAGGCTGAATTCGACGATCTCTTGGACACATATAATGCCAATGTATTAGAGCATAGAAATCTGTAACATCCCGCCTTTTCGCACATTTTAAACCGACGCACGTGCCAATTAAAAGCATACGCAAGGGCGGATTGTTATGGGGTAAATAAGAAAAACAGAGAAGAAATAAAACAAAATAGAATCTCACAGCGGAAGGATAAAATATAATAATAAATATACAGTTCATAAACGGTTAGAAAACAGTTAATTCTTCTTTATACAATAAATATCAGAGTTACACATACCAATACAAACAATGCAGCGGAATAGAAAGAGTGTGGTGCATACTATAAATAATAATACGGATTCTTCGTCTTCGTCCTCCAAAGCTAAAATCTTCGATCCTGAAACGCTCGGACTGACCCGAGCGAATTTGGAAAGACAAAAACACTCGAGTCAGAACTAAAAGATCTTATGTGAGTTAAATTAACAAAATAAATATGAGTACAGTAACTCAAGAGATGTTCGGGATTTACATCTCCTAAGGATCCGTTAAACTATTTACTATGTAGTATATTGCGCTATTATAATAGTGTCTATTTATAAAATAAACTTACTTTTAAATAGCGTTAAGGCTTTACATTTTCCACCTTAACACGTATAATGCCAATAGTCTATACAGTACCGTAATACCTCCTGATCGGGAAGCTACCAGAGGATACTCCATAGGTACGACACAAATAGAAACTCGTAGTAAAGGCTCGGTATGGTAGGTGACACGGCACAACTAGGCAATGCCAGGGTAGATATACCAATTGCTATCCAGGCTGGTGGAAACGCGTAGCCGCAGTTACCGCCCACCTCGGACTAACTCCCCAAAATCAAAATATAGAAGTGGCCACTGAATCAATCCAAGTCAAAGTATAATATCGAAGAGGAGGGTCCGATCAGAGAAATGACCTCATTGGCCTGAGAATCGCTCCTGTTTTAGCCACCTTATGCCAACTCACGGGAGTCGGGTCCACGTATTTACCTTACAGGAAACGTCGCCACCACCTACCTACTTTATTCTGGAATCTCCACCGCGTACACGGTTAGTCAAAGTGGTTTTCGGTATCGACAAAGAGTATGTCCATATCCGATCCCGGTCTCTTTGCCAACCCATCGTTATTATAGCACCGCGGTCATTTAAAAATAGGTTATACTTTAAAAATCAAAATAAACATTCCATTTCATAACCATGAATACGATATCATTTCAAAACCCAAAACCATATTTTATCACTTATCCCAAATATAATTCTTTTCCAAAATCATAATGCTTTAACTTCATAACGTCTGAAAATCAAATATTTCAAAGCATAATATTTTGAAAATCATAATTTAAAACCATAACTTCTAAAAAAACTTGAATGGTTTGGACATTCAACGGTATATGAATTAAATGGTTTAACTTAAATGTTACTTTGTAAAGAAAATAGTTCTCATGGCTTTACAAATACATTTCTTTATTAAAGTCTAAACCAAAATTTATATTATCTCTCTCAAGTTCCAAAACCACTTCAATTTATTCATATATACGTATATCCATTTTGAGTAACAATACTTCAAACTAAAATTGGATTTTATTCTTTCAACAGATCAATTGTTCTATTAATTAGTCTTGAATATTCACATAAAATCCATAAATAATAAGACTTCAATTTCTAGTAATAATATATATATATTTTTCCCAATTCAAATTATACTAGAATATTCATTTCAATTTATTTCGGGAAAAATCCAATTATAAATATCATATCTTAAAATTTCCAAACTTAACATTTAAACATATGATATAAATTATTAAACTCCATTTTCTTAATTTTCTTCCATTTTTAATAAAGATTTTTATACACCTTTTAATTTCAAAATTTTCAACTTCATATGTGTATATATATATGGAAGAAAAATATTTATACAATATAAAATTTAAGATTATTATAAACCGTGTTCCATCCAAACCATAGAAATCACATTAAAATAGTTATATATAGACCGCGGTGCCTGTATATAATTTTCTATCCTATAGTCAAGTGATACGGATATTTATCATTTCAATCCGCAATTTAAAAGATATAAAATTTTGCGGTTGTATATCATTTCAAACCGCAATCCCGAATGAAAGGAAATATGCATGAAAATTTGCAATTTAATGATATACAATAAAACATCCATCAACATCACCCATCATCCAATCACAATCATCAAGCAATATCAATCAATAACAATTTATATTTGATAATATATAACAGGTAATAACTGGCAATTTTATTCAGATTAAATTTAACAACTATTAATCTACAGTCTATATTCAGTAATAAATTATATAACTGTTAACTAGCAGTTCATATACAAACAAATAAATTTTAACTGTAAATTTATACGCAATAAATTAATTAAATTAACAGTTAAATTAAATAAATGCAATTCAACAGATATGAATAAAATAAACATGCCAAATACTCATAAATAAATTTCTATTCATTTCTAAAATTAATTTAAACAAACATAAAAGCTTCTAGTAGTTGTGAGTGGGTTAAAACACTCACCTTTTGAATTTAAATCGAATTTAAATTCGATTTAAACCCAAAAATTCGCCCTTCTCGGAATTCGTCCAAACCAGCGTCAAAACGTCAGAAATTCCGATACGATCCCAGCAAAACAAACCGCGCGTGAATCCGAGCTCGTATGCAAAAGTTATGAAAATTTGAAAAATGAAAAATTCTGGTCCTGGGTCGACTTCGGGTTCGACTTCGGTGCGCCGCCTCAATTCCCCGGTGCCTGCTTGGAGTTTTCGGCAAAACGACCCGGAGCGACCCGAGTCATTTTCTTCCTGACCCGAAGTTGCTCTAGGGTTTTCTCCCCTGAAACCCGAAGCGCGACCAGAAGCTGCTGCATATCCGCAATTTTTTTTTTTTTTTTTTAATTTGATTTTTTTTTTTTTGGAATTTGGGAATTAGGTTTTTTTTCTGCCATTAGAATGAGGAGGTGAGAAGGAGATGTATGTATAGAAAATGAAAATAAGGAGTGGCTAGGGTTTATAACCGTTCTTATATAGGTAGACTAGAGATAGCGTAGATGGATCGGATAAGTGAACGTACGAAACAAACTATGGCCCAAAAAGCCCGCTATGCCTCCGGAACCGAATTTATTAAATCTATATATCCAAATAGGTATTTTAAGATATTCTGAACGCGATGGAAAAAGTTTCACGTCCAGATTTGATCGTATGAAGAAGTTATGCTGAAAACAAAATTTCCAAATTGATTTCAAATTGATTTTATTAAAATTGATTTCAAATTGATTTTATTAAAATTGATTTCAAGGCGTTTCACGCCCGTACGATCAAACGACAAGTCCGATCGATACGAAACTTGAAACCCTATAATAATTCACCGATACGGATCCGATGAAACTGGTTTCGTCGAAATCCGAGTCCGTGGCCAAAATGGCTATTTTTAATATTCATTAAATAAATTAAAATTTATTCAATTAAATCCAATTTCCCATTTCTCTTTGATAATTGATGATTCTTATTATTATAAAATTTTCAATCACCTATACTAATTTAAACAAAATTTAACTTGTCGAATTAAATTTAGAAATCCTCAAATTTCATTAATTTCACCAATATATATATATATATATATATATATATTAAATTTCCAAAATTTAATTAAATTTACTTTCCATTATTTATTGTCAATTAGATTGATTTATCATTGGATTCATATTTCAATATGTAAATATCCCCAATTTCATCTACACTTATATTTACATAGTTTCTAAATATTAAATTTCAAATATTACTTCATTTAACATTACGTATTTATTATTTATTACGTGCTGCAGTTGATTATCAATTATACTTAATATACTAAATAGATGGTAAATTTTGAATACTTGTTGTCATTAACGTTTTATTTCCACTTACAAAATAAATGAAATTATTACATAAACTCCCTTAATTAAGTCAACCATTATCTTATATAACTTAACTGGTAATATATATACCTGATTGCCCTAATTGGTTTATAGTTATCAGCTAAATACATACTAACTTGTAAATAAATTCGTTTAATTGCAAATGGATCTGATCAAATTTAATAGACTGAATAGATGGGTAAGCAAATAATAAATTTTCCTTTTTGTCAAATTCAAACCCATTCCTACTTAATTATCAATTACAATTTATTACGAAACATTGATTTTATGCAGTTACCTTTTATTTGCGTAGTATTACATCAATTCCTATAACCTTGGATTCATTCCCAATTCACCAAATTCAATTAATTACACTTTACAAATGTGTTTCCAATATATAGGTATTGCCCAAATTAAATTTTATTAGCTAACTCATATAAATAAACAAATGACTTATATGAATGATTAAAATTTTCAATTATCTCACTTTACTCCTAAACTTCTGTTATTGTAAACCTTAAATAATTCCATCAAAATTTAATAAAAATCCCAAACTAAATCACCCATCGCAACATGCCACTGAAATAGGAATTTTATACTAATTGTTATCATACCCATAATTACACGCTTATCACTAAGTCCCACATTTGCATAAATTTATTAAATTGGAATGTTTATTAAGGTTTATGCATTTCCAACTTGTACTGATTTTACACAATCGTCATTTACCTTACATTTCATTTCTATTCAATATATATTCATTTTATTCCATTCATTTGGGTACTGCATTGAAATATATTTATTAACTAATACTAACGTTATTATCATTAATTATAATTGGATTTCCAATTTTTATTCAATACCTTGAACAATAACTTACATATTAATCAAATCCTTCTTCTACTTAATTCAAATTGGATTATATTCCAATTCCTATAACTAGGTCTTAAGTCACCATTTACATAATTAAATTTAGCGTTTATTTCAATCTTCGTTTATAATTTAAAGTTTCTACTAAATTAAATTACAAAACTTATGAACTTTAACAAATTTAACCCACCAAATAAATTTTTCTAATGTTTATATATTTGCAATTCAATTCAGTTATTATTTCATTAATACCATTTTAATCAACTAATTATGACTTATAACCACAAACACAAATTTTCGTTATTTCAATCTATGTCATATAAACATTTTAAATTATTTACCTTTAATTACAGTTACTAGCTAACCCCTACATTTACTCCATTAAAAATCCTAAGACTTCTATTTCAATTTAAATTAGATTGGAAAACATATCAAATTGACTCATTTAATATCATTGAATTCCATTCTACTTAATCTTTTTATTGATATTCACTAATTCAACCCTTATATCAGTTTCTTATATTTAACTCTAAATCAAATTGTGACAATCTACATTATCCAAATCTATTGTCATAAAATTTTATTGTTACACTAAATTACAACTACTATACCAAATTTCTACATTTATTCTAAATTAGATTAGAAATTATATTAATTCAATTCATTTAATATTATTAATTTAACGGGTCGTTACAACCTCCCCCATTCAAAACTTTTCGTCCCCGAAAAGGAAAAAGAAGGGAGAAGGAAGAATAAACAGTACATCTTATTTCAAATATTAACTTATAAACAATAATTTACTGGATTAATTTCCTTTAATGAAATATACCCGTTTATAATCATTACAACCTTTTATACTTAAATCATTAAAGTTTGGAAAATATTCAACAAAATTCTATGTCCAAAATTTACGAAATTTTTTGGCAGAGTCTCCTTTGTACGGTGAGGCTCGGGAGAAAATATAGTATCAAAATATACAAATATATTACATATATTATCAAAATATTATATCCCAACACGGGAAAAAAATAGCGCTTTAAACGTAATCCGAAAACGTACCTATTTGTCGGGCAATATACGCTTATTATTTTGGAACCAAAAGCAGTAGCAGTTACTTCCGTCACCTGTATTCACTTATATAATCTAAAAGGTTAAATATTTATTTTAAAGTGAACTATTCAAGTGGATTCAATCATTAATCAACCAAACAATTCAACAACCATCAACCTTACAAACAACATACATACACAAACAAAGCAACCATTTAATCCATCAAACAAATAGTTGTTTGGGTTCAAACTTGAAATTTGTATGAAATGAAATTAACTATCAAGTGCATCCTTTACTCAACAGTCTTAGATGGAACAAAGATAGATACTTATTCATCCAACAACTTCAAATTTCTTACCCAACAACATAAATCAAAAGTAACAATTCAAACCATCAACCAAATTACTTATTATACATTTATTTCATGCTTCAGTGGTTTGATTTTCTTTCTTTCATTTATGGAGGGAATTTCTTTATTTCTTACAATTTTCATTTTCCATTTATTACAAAATTCATTATATTTGTATTCCAATTTATTTACTAAAGTTTCTATCATCTATTTATACTACTTAACTTTACTTATAGTAAAATTTCCAATTTAACTTAAGTCTATACAATTAATTCTCATTAATAATAGCAAACTAATAGAATACCTTTATTACCTTCTCTTCACTTTTAAGATTTCCCCTTACATTTTCCTACTAACATTGCAACTTTTTATTATATGGTAAGTTATGTATGTTTTAAGAATGTAAGTGAAAATTTACAAGTTTCTTCTCCATTCCTTTAATTAATATATATTTGTTTTATAAATTACAATTTCGACTTACCTTTAATCTCATTCATTTATTTAATGTTGAAGTTTCCATTATATTTAATTACAGTAACCCTCTACTTACACTTAATTTATTAACCTTATAACTTGCATTCCTATAAGTAAAAGATTTTACTCATTCATTAACTATGGATTGCAGTCATTTATTTTTTTCCTACTTTCCATTATATTAGAATAGGGGAAATTAAGGCGTACTTAAGTTAATAACCCTACAATCAAACTTTATAAATTAAGGAATTTCATTTTTTTACTTTCTTAAGGTTAAAATCACCTATTAATAATACAACTTTTAATTTTAGTAAAATTCCAATCATCACTTAAGTTAATACCATTAAATTCTTATTTATAACAGTAATTTATTGAATACTTCATTTTTTTCAAAATTCTACTTGCATAATATTCTATTCCACTCTTAATTTACATTTCAACTTTTTATACTTGGTAAGTTATTTATGTTAAAGAAAAAGCAAAAGAACTTATGCAAGTTTAATCTCAACTCTTTTAATTCATTGATTACTTCTTTTATTTCACTAACCTAAATTTTTACAACTAATTAATGGAAATTCAAGAATTAATACCGGGTCAAATTCCAAAATTTCTTTAAAATAATAGATAATTAATTTCTTACAACTTTTATATCTCTAATTACCTTTAAACAATTAAAATTTTAAATAATTTCAAAACAAATCTGCAGTAGAATTTACTACAGTGGCCTTTCCCTTCGAAACTCGAAAATGAAAGTCGATGATGCGGCCGTCATCACCGAAATTATTTTCCAGCGACAGAGAGGAAAGTACAAACTTATTTTCTTCAAAATCCTCTTAAACCAATTCTTTCGAATTATACTAAATATTTATATAAGAAAATATTTATAAACCAAATCATTATATTTCATAAATCCTTTGAAAGAAGATTTCAAAAATCCCGGACTTAAGTTCTAAAATCTCCAATTTGATTTATTATAATTTCTACTTAGCTTCAATTATTATAAATATTTTTATTACCTAACACCCAATCTATAGCAACCAAATATATATATATATATATATATATATATATATCTTTATAAAAATATTTTTATATATAGAAAATATAATAGGCAAAATTATTTCATTCACCTATATTAAAAACAAATATTATGTCTGTCTGTCCTATTAAGTGTTTAGAAATCCCTATTGATGGCATAGAGTCTCATGCATCAACCAGAATTTATAAATACAAAGCGGAACAGATTAACACAATATCAAAATCTTTTATTAACACTAACAAGTACGCTCTCTCATGTATATACACTCAGCGACTCCCATAGGGTATTACTACCCTATTAACAAAGAGTCAAACCCCACAAAGCGAAGGTTTATCGCTAAACCAAAGCTCTGATACCAACTGTAACATCCCGCCTTTTCGCACACTTTAAACCGACACACGTGCCAATTAAAAGCATACGCAAGGGCGGATTATTATGGGGTAAATAAGAAAAACAGAGAAGAAATAAAACAAAATAGAATCTCACAGCGGAAGGATAAAATATAATAATAAATATACAGTTTATAAACGGTTACAAAATAGTTAATTCTTCTTTATACAATAAATATCAGAGTTACACATACCAATACAAACAATGCAGCGGAATAGAAAGAGTGTGGTGCATACTATAAATAATAATACGGATTCTTCGTCTTCGTCCTCCAAAGCTAAAATCTTCGATCCTGAAACGCTCGGACTGACCCGAGCGAATTTGGAAAGACAAAAACACTCGAGTCAGAACTAAAAGATCTTATGTGAGTTAAATTAACAAAATAAATATGAGTACAGTAACTCAAGAGATGTTCGGGATTTACATCTCCTAAGGATCCGTTAAACTATTTACTATGTAGTATATTGCGCTATTATAATAGTGTCTATTTATAAAATAAACTTACTTTTAAATAGCGTTAAGGCTTTACATTTTCCACCTTAACACGTATAATGCCAATAGTCTATACAGTACCGTAATACCTCCTGATCGGGAAGCTACCAGAGGATACTCCATAGGTACGACACAAATAGAAACTCGTAGTAAAGGCTCGGTATGGTAGGTGACACGGCACAACTAGGCAATGCCAGGGTAGATATACCAATTGCTATCCAGGCTGGTGGAAACGCGTAGCCGCAGTTACCGCCCACCTCGGACTAACTCCCCAAAATCAAAATATAGAAGTGGCCACTGAATCAATCCAAGTCAAAGTATAATATCGAAGAGGAGGGTCCGATCAGAGGAATGACCTCATTGGCCTGAGAATCGCTCCTGTTTTAGCCACCTTATGCCAACTCACGGGAGTCGGGTCCACGTATTTACCTTACAGGAAACGTCGCCACCACCTACCTACTTTATTCTGGAATCTCCACCGCGTACACGGTTAGTCAAAGTGGTTTTCGGTATCGACAGAGAGTATGTCCATATCCGATCCCGGTCTCTTTGCCAACCCATCGTTATTATAGCACCGCGGTCATTTAAAAATAGGTTATACTTTAAAAATCAGAATAAACATTCCATTTCATAACCATGAATACGATATCATTTCAAAACCCAAAACCATATTTTATCACTTATCCCAAATATAATTCTTTTCCAAACTCATAATGCTTTAACTTCATAACGTCTGAAAATCAAATATTTCAAAGCATAATATTTTGAAAATCATAATTTAAAACCATAACTTCTAAAAAAACTTGAATGGTTTGGACATTCAACGGTATATGAATTAAATGGTTTAACTTAAATGTTACTTTGTAAAGAAAATAGTTCTCATGGCTTTACAAATACATTTCTTTATTAAAGTCTAAACCAAAATTTATATTATCTCTCTCAAGTTCCAAAACCACTTCAATTTATTCATATATACGTATATCCATTTTGAGTAACAATACTTCAAACTAAAATTGGATTTTATTCTTTCAACAGATCAATTGTTCTATTAATTAGTCTTGAATATTCACATAAAATCCATAAATAATAAGACTTCAATTTCTAGTAATAAAATATATATATTTTTCCCAATTCAAATTATACTACAATATTCATTTCAATTTATTTCGGGAAAAATCCAATTATAAATATCATATCTTAAAATTTCCAAACTTAACATTTAAACATATGATATAAATTATTAAACTCCATTTTCTTAATTTTCTTCCATTTTTAATAAAGATTTTTATACACCTTTTAATTTCAAAATTTTCAACTTCATATGTGTATATATATATGGAAGAAAAATATTTATACAATATAAAATTTAAGATTATTATAAACTGTATTCCATCCAAACCATAGAAATCACATTAAAATAGTTATATATAGACCGCGGTGCCTGTATATAATTTTCTATCCTATGGTCAAGTGATACGGATATTTATCATTTCAATCCGCAATTTAAAAGATATAAAATTTTGCGGTTGTATATCATTTCAAACCGCAATCCCGAATGAAAGGAAATATGCATGAAAATTTGCAATTTAATGATATACAATAAAACATCCATCAACATCACCCATCATCCAATCACAATCATCAAGCAATATCAATCAATAACAATTTATATTTGATAATATATAACAGGTAATAACTGGCAATTTTATTCAGATTAAATTTAACAACTATTAATCTACAGTCTATATTCAGTAATAAATTATATAACTGTTAACTAGCAGTTCATATACAAACAAATAAATTTTAACTGTAAATTTATACGCAATAAATTAATTAAATTAACAGTTAAATTAAATAAATGCAATTCAACAGATATGAATAAAATAAACATGCCAAATACTCATAAATAAATTTCTATTCATTTCTAAAATTAATTTAAACAAACATAAAAGCTTCTAGTAGTTGTGAGTGGGTTAAAACACTCACCTTTTGAATTTAAATCGAAATTAAATTCGATTTAAACCCAAAAATTCGCCCTTCTCGGAATTCGTCCAAACCAGCGTCAAAACGTCAGAAATTCCGATACGATCCCAGCAAAACAAACCGCGCGTGAGTCCGAGCTCGTATACAAAAGTTATGAAAATTTGAAAAATGGAAAATTCTGGTCCTGGGTCGACTTCGGGTTCGACTTCGGTGCGCCGCCTCAATTCCCCGGTGCCTGCTTGGAGTTTTCGGCAAAACGACCCGAAGCGACCCGAGTCATTTTCTTCCTGACCCGAAGTTGCTCTAGGGTTTTCTCCCCTGAAACCCGAAGCGCGACAAGCTGCTGCAGATCCGCAATTATTATTATTTTTTTTAATTTGATTTTTTTTTTTTTGGAATTTGGGAATTAGGTTTTTTTTTCTTCCATTAGAATGAGGAGGTGAGAAGGAGATGTATGTATAGAAAATGAAAATAAGGAGTGGCTAGGGTTTATAACCGTGCTTATATAGGTAGACTAGAGATAGCGTAGATGGATCGGATAAGTGAACGTACGAAACAAACTATGGCCCAAAAAGCCCGCTATGCCTCCGGAACCGAATTTATTAAATCTATATATCCAAATAGGTATTTTAAGATATTCTGAACGCGATGGAAAAAGTTTCACGTCCAGATTTGATCGTATGAAGAAGTTATGCTGAAAACAAAATTTCCAAATTGATTTCAAATTGATTTTATTAAAATTGATTTGAAGGCGTTTCACGCCCGTACGATCAAACGACAAGTCCGATCGATACGAAACTTGAAACCCTATAATAATTCACCGATACGGATCCGATGAAACTGGTTTCGTCGAAATCCGAGTCCGTGGCCAAAATGGCTATTTTTAATATTCATTAAATAAATTAAAATTTACTCAATTAAATCCAATTTCCCATTTCTCTTTGATAATTGATGATTCTTATTATTATAAAATTTTCAATCACCTATACTAATTTAAACAAAATTTAACTTGTCGAATTAAATTTAGAAATCCTCAAATTTCATTAATTTCACCAAAATATATATATATATATATATATATATATTAAATTTCCAAAATTTAATTAAATTTACTTTCCATTATTTATTGTCAATTAGATTGATTTATCATTGGATTCATATTTCAATATGTAAATATCCCCAATTTCATCTGCACTTATATTTACATAGTTTCTAAATATTAAATTTCAAATATTACTTCATTTAACGTTACGTATTTATTATTTATTACTTGCTGCAGTTGATTATCAATTATACTTAATATACTAAATAGATGGTAAATTTTGAATACTTGTTATCATTAACGTTTTATTTCCACTTACAAAATAAATGAAATTATTACATAAACTCCCTTAATTAAGTCAACCATTATCTTATATAACTTAACTGGTAATATATATACCCGATTGCTCTAATTGGTTTATAGTTATCAGCTAAATACATACTAACTTGTAAATAAATTCGTTTAATTGCAAATGGATCTGATCAAATTTAATAGATTGAATAGATGGGTAAGCAAATAATAAATTTTCCTTTTTGTCAAATTCAAACACATTCCTACTTAATTATCAATTACAATTTATTACGAAACATTGATTTTATGCAGTTACCTTTTATTTGCGTAGTATTACATCAATTCCTATAACCTTGGATTCATTCCCAATTCACCAAATTCAATTAATTACACTTTACAAATGTGTTTCCAATATATAGGTATTGCCCAAATTAAATTTTATTAGCTAACTCATATAAATAAACAAATGACTTATATGAATGATTAAAATTTTCAATTATCTCACTTTACTCCTAAACTTATGTTATTGTAAACCTTAAATAATTCCATCAAAATTTAATAAAAATCCCAAACTAAATCACCCATTGCAACATGCCACTGAAATAGGAATTTTATACTAATTGTTATCATACCCATAATTACACGCTTATCACTAAGTCCCACATTTGCATAAATTTATTAAATTGGAATGTTTATTAAGGTTTATGCATTTCCAACTTGTACTGATTTTACACAATCGTCATTTACCTTACATTTCATTTCTATTCAATATATATTCATTTTATTCCATTCATTTGGGTACTGCATTGAAATATATTTATTAACTAATACTAATGTTATTATCATTAATTATAATTGGATTTCCAATTTTTATTCAATACCTTGAACAATAACTTACATATTAATCAAATCCTTCTTCTACTTAATTCAAATTGGATTATATTCCAATTCCTATAACTAGGTCTTAAGTCATCATTTACATAATTAAATTTAGCGTTTATTTCAATCTTCGTTTATAATTTAAAGTTTCTACTAAATTAAATTACAAAACTTATGAACTTTAACAAATTTAACCCACCAAATAAATTTTTCTAATGTTTATATATTTGCAATTCAATTCAGTTATTATTTCATTAATACCATTTTAATCAACTAATTATGACTTATAACCACAAACACAAATTTTCGTTATTTCAATCTATGTCATATAAACATTTTAAATTATTTACCTTAAATTACAGTTACTAGCTAACCCCTACATTTACTCCATTAAAAATCCTAAGACTTCTATTTCAATTTAAATTAGATTAGAAAACATATCAAATTGACTCATTTAATATCATTGAATTCCATTCTACTTAATCTTTTTATTGATATTCACTAATTCAACCCTTATATCAGTTTCTTATATTTAACTCTAAATCAAATTGTGACAATCTACATTATCCAAATCTATTGTCATAAAATTTTATTGTTACACTAAATTACAACTACTATACCAAATTTCTACATTTATTATAAATTAGATTAGAAATTATATTAATTCAATTCATTTAATATTATTAATTTAACGGGTCGTTACAAAATCTTTCCTGGCTAGGAGATTACTCGATGCCTCTCTATAATGCCTGGAAGAAATTAGTGGAAAACAAGAGGGTGTTTTGCCCGGATGGGGTAGTAGACGAGTTTGAGCTTGAGTCTCGTCTTCTCAGCGAGGATGAGAGGAGAACTCTTCATGAAGCGATAATTTCTGTTGAGAAAGAAAGGCTTGGCATCCATCAAACGGAGATCGGCGAAGGTTCGGGTATTGTGCATCATAGCGAGAATATTGAAGTCCCTGTCTCGACTTCATCCGAAGCTGTCGCCGTGGTTGATCCACAAGCTATTCCAGCCTACAATCCGGACCAACCGGAGTTGTCTTCGGGCAAGACTGTCGTCCCCGAGCTTGTTCAGGCTCCAAGGCAAGGTAAAGTGGGTATTTTGATTATTTTCCTTACGCCTTAAAGCATCGATTTTCGAGGGAATTTTCTGGTCTGATTGCTCCCATTCTTTTTGTTCAGTGACCGAGAGTGTCGCACTTGTGCCCCCGGTTCCTTCGGTTTTATATCCTACGTGTGGAGTTATTGTCACCGAGGCGATCTCAACTGCTGCCATGGTTGGTGATATGGGAGAGGGGAGCTCGATGTCATTCGATGTTCAAATGATTGAAGAGCTATTTGGTCACCCTCTCGACCCTATTCCTGATCTTTCATTTGCGACGAGTGGAGCTGCTCCGGTTTTTAGTTCGGTCGTGATGACCACTAGCGTACCTAGCGCAGCCCAGTTGTCTCGAGAGGAAGAGATTTTAGCCGAGATAAGTGCTGAGATGGCTACGACGGTGACAGTTGGTCCCGGTAGTGATGCTGCTCCTTCAAGCTTATCTTCTTTAATGATGATTTCCCCCGGTGGCACGGTAACCGTCTCGAGTGTTGCTAAACAAACACCTGTCACTGCTCCCATGCCTTCGGTTCGTCCTCACAAAAGGATCTCTATCCCCTCCAGCTCTGAGAAAGACGTCGATATTATGCCAGATCCGGAGGATGTTCCCAAGAAAGGTAAAAAATCTCGTAAGAAGCCGGGTAGTGGGTCCAGCGGCTCGACTCCGAAGAAGAAGCACCGGAGGAAGAAAGAGTGAGCTTCTCGCCTCATCGTGTGATTGTGAATAGCAATTCTTTTATCTCTTCTTTTGTTCTTTCAGGGCCGTGTATGTGTGTGGATTCGGCCTCCACTTATTTGAAACATCTTTACCCGTCATGTAATCAAAAAAATTTTTGTTGGCTGATGAAATGGGAAATTTCTCTTTTCTTTTACCTAAATGCTTTGCAGTGTTTGTTTTTTATATGCCCAGTGTTTAAATATAGCTTTGTGTCATGATTTAATGAGTCGGATTCTGGACATAATATCACTTAAGTTAGTGATTAACACTCAGCCTTTTTTTTTTAGTCGCGGGGAATAATATTCATATTCTGGTGGCTGATCGCATTTATTGCAAATCTTGGGCACACGGCCACATTCTGGGGGATTCAGGATAATTTTACATCGATAATTCGGCTCAAACTTCGGGAGTTCGAGAGTTATCGATACCTGTAACATGGTTCGCGTTCTGCGAACCTGGAATTGGTATTTGCACTCTGCTTCATGCTCCGGGAGCTTGGAGTTAGTGGTAATATTTTGGTTCACACTTCGGGAACTTCGACGTGGCACTTGTGCTCCACCTCGCACTCTGGTAATTCGGAGGTAGCTCGTGTGCTCTGGTTTGCATTTTGGGTATGAATTGTCGAATGTTTATGCTCCCATTCGCACTCTGGGAATTTGGAGTCCGTTCGCACTCCGGGAATGAATTGATGAATGTTTATACTCCAATTCACACTCTGGGAATTTGGAGTTCGTTCGCGCTCTGGGAACGAATTGGTGGATGTTTATACTCCAATTCGCACTCTGGGAATTTGGAGTCCGTTCGCACTCCGGGAACGAATTGGTGGATGTTTATACTCCAATTCGCACTCTGGGAATTTGGAGTCCGTTCGCACTCCGGGAACGAATTGGTGATGTTTATACTCCAATTCGTACTCTGGGAATTTGGAGTCCGTTCGCACTCCGGGAACGAATTGGTGGATGTTTATACTCCAATTCGCACTCTGGGAATTTGAAGTCCGTTCGCACTCTGGGAACGAATTGGTGGATGTTTATACTCCAATTCGCACTCTGGGAATTTGGAGTCCGTTCGCACTCCGGGAACGAATTGGTGGATGTTTATACTCCAATTCGCACTCTGGGAATTTGGAGTCCGTTCGCACTCCGGGAACGAATTGGTGAATGTTTATACTCCAATTCGCACTCTGGGAATTTGGAGTCGGTAAGAGGATTGCTGTGTACCAACCCTAGTAATTGCTGGTGTAGTGTTCTGCCCCCGAGCTTGGGTTTCACTTAGCGAGTGATCGGTCGTATCACAGTCACTCCCTATTTGAATAAATTCCATCGCGTGATGGAACTTAGCTCTCTGTGCATCGTGCTATCAAGCGTTATATTTAGTAAATTACAACTTTGGCTCGAAGAAACGGCATTTTATTGCTGAAATGAAAGAAACATGGCAAAATCAGTTGCCTTATTACAAGTTCCATCTTTGAAATGCAAAAAATAAAACGCAAAGGAAGAAATTGATTAAAAATAGATAAATAAAGCCTGTCATATGTAGTTGTTATCCCATTTTTGGTCAAAGCTGGAATATCAATGTTGTGTGCATTTCCACCACGACCGAACCAAGAAGAAGCAGCCAACAAGCGTATATAAGTTTGGGGTTTCACTCACGATTCGAGTATAAAAGCCCATTCGGCATCTACAACATAAAGTTCATTCGGTGAAACAATGTGAGAGTCCATTCGGCACTCCAACACTCAAGCCCATTCGGCAGTATGAAACGAGATCTCATTCGGCATTCGAAATACCATGGCTCATCCGGCATTCCCAATGCCGAGATTCATCCGGCATTCCCAATGCCGAAGTCCATTCGGCATTCCCAACTCCACTGCCGAACCAAGCCTCACCTCCAACAACTACCGGTCCAGGCCACCTCCTACCGAACCAAGCCTCACCTCCAACCCACACCGAACCAGATCCTCTCTCCTCCATCACCGGACCAAACTCCACTTAGCCACTGCCAGACCAACGTCCCACCGAACCAACTCTCCACCCAAGCCATGCCGAACCAACTCACTCCAACCACTACCGGACCAAGTGCATACCGAACCAACATCGCCAGACCAGATTGCTTCGGCCCAGGTCCACCAGCAGCAATATACATTCAGGACCCCTGCCCCCAGCCTCACTCTATAAATAGAGGGGCAGGGGTACAACAATGGGAGAAAAGTTTGAGAGCTCAAGCACGGAAGGAACTTTCAAACAACTTTAGATACTTGTAATCAAAGCTTTGTACTTGTAATCTGAAGAACAAAGGAGAATAACATATAAAGTGGACGTAGGCACGTTCTGGCCGAACCACTATAAATCTGTGTGTCTTTTACAGTTTAGTCCCTGCTTTTTATATATTTGCATAAATCACCCAAATCACTGAAAACAACATATAATCGACTAGTTCATACGACTTTGGGTGTTTGTGGCCATTTTTGACGCAAACATTTTGGTGCTTTCACTGAGAATTGAACTCAGGGACCTACCGCTTCGAAGTTGAATTTGAGAGTTTAGAGATTCAGATTGGAAGAGTCATGGCGAGACAATCAAGCAGAAGGCCAAGGCCAGAGCAGAGTCAACGGGAAGGGAGTCAGGAGGCTTCCTCAGGAGCAAACCAAGCTTCAGCCTTCATCACCAGGGATGAGATGGAGGCTATGATGAGAAGACAAGAAGAGATGATCCAGAACTTGCTTCAGCAAATTGGGCAACTTGGAGCACAAAACCAAGGAGCAACTGGAGTTCAGAACGGAGCAGGACCATCTGGCGTAGCGCCAGAGCTAGGGGGCACTCACGCAGAGCATGTTGATCCGACCCCAGGAAGAGAGATGGGGGCATCCGAGCCACCTGGTAGCAATAGAGGAACGAACGTTCAGCCAGGGAGGCATACACATGAAAACTCCCGTGGACTCGGGGGGCAGGTCGAAGGCAGTGAACGAGGACTACAGCTTGGAGACAATGACAGATTAGCAGAGATGGTTAGAAGAGCTATGAGAGGCGGTTTAGTAAACAGAGACTTGAAAGATGTAAACAGGAGTCCTTTTTCTTCTGCGATTAGGATGGCTAGGAACCCCCCAGAATTCAAGCTACCATCAGTAGAGATGTACGATGGGAGGACAGACCCTGCGGTCCATCTTACTAAGTATATGAGGCACATGGAAGTGCTGGGGGCATCACAGGAGATCATGGCCCGGTGCTTTCCACTGTATTTGACGGACATTGCAGCGTTATGGTTTAGGCAACTGGAGAGCGGCTCCATAGGAACGTGGGCAGATTTAACTGAGAGATTCATGAGGCAATTCAGGGTTCATATTGCGAGACCCAAGAATGTGATGACTTTGGCAACCTTGAAGTAGAAAACTAGAGAGACTTTGAGGAGCTTTCTAACGCGATTTAATGCGGCGGCAGTATCAGTGGATCGACCAGATCCATCTATGGTCATGATGGCGGCTGTATCTGGAATAGCTGATAGCACAGAGTTCAAGAATTCATTAACCAAGGACCCGCCTATGAATCTGGGAGAGTTCTATCATGAGGCTGAAAAGTTTCTGCGTTTGGAAGATGCTAGTGCAGAAAGAGAGGAAGAAGATGACGTTTACGCAATCAAGAGCGGAAACCCACCTAGAAAGGGTGCGGAGACTAGCAAAGGAAAGAGAAAGGCTGAGGATAATGATGACAGGTCAAAGCGGCAAAGGAGGGAGCCGGGATTCATCACTCACACTGAGCTGAATGAGAGTCTGGAACGGATTTATCAGGATACCAAGGGGCAGGTTCTGTATCGTAGACCAATGCGAAGGGATCCAACCTCTGACGAAAGAAAATCAGATAAGTTTTTGTGTATTCCATGAATTATACGGTCATAACACTAATGATTGTAGGCATTTGAAGAACGAGGTGGAAGGGCATATCAGGAACGGTATGCTCCTTCAGTATGTGAGGAGGCGAACTCCAGCAGTGGAGCCAGAGCGACCACCGTCTACATCGGCAAGAGGTGACCCTGGATCGGGGCACCGTCTGATTATCCACTGATTGCTTGATTAAAATAACGATGAACAAGTTGTAAACCTCTCGCTAACACGGTTAAATCATTTACACATGTGAGCGATCGCGCACGATCCATAGGCATGCTCTGAATGACTACCAACCGCGTTATAGTAAGAGTTTACGCTTTGACATCTTCATTCTGCTTTTTGCTTTGATTTTGATTTGAACATTTAAATTCTTCCTGTTTGGACATTTCTGCTGTAAGATTCATATGATTATTGCTTTAACATTTACAATTCTATGGAAAAATTTACTTGTATGCCCGTGGATCGCGAACGGTCCACGAGCACCTCTTGCATGGCAGCGAACTGCCGAAGTCTTTGATTCGGAAACTCCCCCAAACAATAACTCCGGCACTGATATTATTAAGTCCCCCCCCCCCGGTCACACTAATTCGCCTCGAACGGCACCCGATCGCGAACGGTCACAACTCGCCTCGAACGGCACCCGACCTCGAACGGTCACAATTCGCCTCAAACGGCACCCGACTTCGAACAGTCACAATTCGCCTCGAACGGCACCCGATCGCGAACTGTCACAATTCGTCTCAAATGGCACCCGACTTCGAACAGTCACAATTCGCCTCGAACGGCACCCGATCGCGAACGGTCACAATTCACCTCGAACGGCACCCGACTTCGAACAGTCACAAACTCGCCTCGAACGGCACAACTCATCTCGCCACAAATGGCTCGATCGCGAAAGGTCGCCATTTGAGGTCCACCCCCTGACCGCCAACAGTCGTACCTTACCACGAATGGCTCGATCTCGAACGATCGTCATCCGAAGTAAGGCGCTTGACCGCGAACGGTCACATTTCACCCCAAGTGGCTTGATCGCGAATGGTCGCCATTTGAGGTCCGCCCTCTGACCGGGCTCGGTCGCACTTTATCTCGAATGGCTCGATCCCGAACGGTCGTCATTTGAAGTAAAGCGCTTGACCGTGAACGATCACATTCCACCGCAAATGACTCGATCTCGAACGATCGTCGCATGGATTTAGACGCTTGACCGCGAACGGTCGCATTTCACCTCAAATGACTCGATCGCGAACGGTCGTCATTTGAAGTTAGGCGCTTGACCATGAACGGCCGCGCTTCATCCCAAATAGCTCGATCCCGAACAGTCGTCATTTGGGGCCATATAAAATATCAAGCTCTTTACAGGTTGTCAACAGGATATGAACATCCAATTCATGGCATTACAAAACACGCCTTCCTACCGCAAGGACATCAACAGGATATGAACATCCAGCTCATGGCATTACAAAAAACGCCTTCCTATCGCAAGGCATGTTTTGGGGGGCAAAGTGTTATCCCATTTTTGGTCAAAGCTGGAATATCAATGTTGTGTGCATTTCCACCACGACCGAACCAAGAAGAAGCAGCCAGCAAGCGTATATAAGTCTGGGGTTTCACTCACGATTCGAGTATAAAAGCCCATTCGGCATCTACAACATAAAGTTCATTCGGTGAAACAATGCGAGAGTCCATTCGGCACTCCAACACTCAAGCTCATTCCGCAGTATGAAACGAGATCTCATTCGGCATTCGAAATACCATGGCTCATCCGGCATTCCCAATGCCGAGATTCATCCAGCATTCCCAATGCCGAAGTCCATTCGGCATTCCCAACTCCACTGCCGAACCAAGCCTCACCTCCAACAACTACCGGTCCAGGCCACCTCCTACCGAACCAAGCCTCACCTCCAACCCACACCGAACCAGATCCTCTCTCCTCCATCACCGGACCAAACTCCACTTAGCCACTGCCAGACCAACGTCCCACCGAACCAACTCTCCACCCAAGCCATGCCGAACCAACTCACTCCAACCACTACCGGACCAAGTGCATACCGAACCAACATCGCCAGACCAGATTGCTTCGGCCCAGGTCCACCAGCAGCAATATACATCCAGGACCCCTGCCCCCAGTCTCACTCTATAAATAGAGAGGCAGGGGTACAACAATGGGAGAAAAGTTTGAGAGCTCAAGCACGGAAGGAACTTTCAAACTACTTTAGATACTTGTAATCAAAACTTTGTACTTGTAATCTGAAGAAGAAAGGAGAATAACATATAAAGTGGACGTAGGCACGTTCTGGCCGAACCACTATAAATCTGTGTGTCTTTTACAGTTTAGTCCCTGCTTTTTATATATTTGCATAAATCACCCAAATCACTGAAAACAACATATAATCGACTAGTTCATACGACTTTGGGTGTTTGTGGCCATTTTTGGCGCAAACAGTAGTAGCGACGGAGGCTTCCGCTATTCCAAGCTCTCGGTAAAGTGAGACCATCAATGGTTGACAACTTGAACGTGCCATCTCCGAGCTTTTGTGAAATCACATACGGCCCTTCCCAATTTGGGTTTATGTGCGAAGGGACCGGATAAATTCTCTTGAGTACCAGATTGTCGGGTTCAAAGGTTCGTGGGCGGACCTTGGCGTTGTATATTCAAGCGACTCGACCCCGATATGCGGCTGCTCTCAAATCGGCTTCTTCACGCTTCTCATCAAGTAGATCCAGAGATTCAGCAAGTAATATAGCGTTCGTTTTCGGGTCGTAATATGTCACACGATGAGAGTGAACTTCCATTTAGACTGGAATAACGGCTTCAGAGCCATAGGATCGAGAAAATGGAGTGTGTCCGGTCGCAGTTTTGTGAGTCATTCGGTATGCCCACAGAGCCATAGGTAGTTCATCAACCCACTTGCCCCCGGCTTTCTCCAGTCGTTTCTTCAATATAGACTTGATAACCTTATTGACGGCCTCAACTTGACCATTCGCTTGAGGGTGTGCTACTGCAGAGAACCTCTTACGGATGTGAAATCGTCGACAGAAGTCCCTGAATTCAGCACTGTCGAATTGGGCTCCATTGTCGGTGATAATAGTATGCGGGAGACCAAACCGGCAGATGATGTTGCGTACCACGAAGTTGATTACTTTTTTTGTCGTAATTGTTGCAAGAGGTTCAACTTCAGCCCATTTGGTGAAGTAATCAACTGCGACTATGGCGTACTTTGCACCCCCTTTAGCTAAGGGCAATGCACCAATTATATCAATCCCCGCATTGCAAATAGCCACAGACTGACCATTTGGGTTATCTCGGACGGTGGGGCTCTAGGGATCCGAGCGTGTCTTTGGTATTTATCACATTTTTTGGCATAGTCCATAGCATCGCGGTTAACAGTGGGCCAGTAATATCCATATCGAAGTATTTTCTTGGCAAGTGCTTGCCCCCCAGTGTGATCGCCACATTCTCCTTCATGCACATCGCGTAACACTCGTTTGACTTCGTCGTGTGCGATACACCGGAGAAGAGGAACAGAATATCCCCTCCGATACATAACTCCATTTTGAATGACAAACCGTGAAGCCTTTCGAAGAATCTGTCTTCTTTCACTTCGTCGTTCGGGCAGTATGCCATGCTCAATGTAGTCTTGGTAGGGTGTCATCCAAGATTCCCTATTGGAAGTAGCTTCAAATGTGAATTCATTCTCTGCTCGATCAATGCTTGGAGAGGATAAAGTTTCGACAGGAACGAGTCCCAAGTGTTGAGCTTCGCCTGTGCTTGCCAACTTTGCCAACGAATCGGCTTTCTGATTGTGCTCTCGGGGTATGTAGAGAATGGTATAATAATCAAACTGACCAAGTATTTCTCGGACCCGGGCTAGATAAGTGGCTAATCTTCGATCTCTGGCCTGATATTCACCCCGAACTTGGCATACCACCAACTGGGAATCATAGTAGATTTCCACAGCGATAATTCTCAGGTCCCGGACCAACTTCAACCCGGTGAGCAAAGCTTCATATTCGGCTTCGTTGTTGGTTGCCCGGAAATCAAACTTTAAGGCGTAGCATATGGATCGGCCCTCCGGAGTCTCAAGCACTATCCCTGCGCCCGAGCACCGATCGTTGGATGCACCATCAGTATATAGCTTCCATACATATTCGGGGGAGTTACTAGTTTCAGGTAAGTCTTCAGGAACAGTGAATTCGGCAATGAAATCCGCTAGGACTTGACCGTGTATGGCTCTTCTCGGAGCGTATGTGATGTCGAATTGACTCAGTTCAATGTTCCATTTTAGTAACCTGCCAGACGTCTCAGGTCGTGTGAGGACCTGTCGTAACGGCTGGTCGGTGTATACAACGATAGGGTGAGCCTGAAAATATGGACGGAGCTTCCTCGAGGCGATGATTAGGCAGTATGCCAATTTTTCTAACCTTGGATAGTTTCTCTCGGCTCCGGTTAACCGTTTACTGACATAGTAGACTAGTTTTTGCACTCGGTCTTCCTCTCGAACTAATGCAGCACTGATTGCGTTTTCAGATACAGCCAGATAAAGGTATAATTGTTCGTGATCAACAGGTTTTGAAAGAATCGATGGTGTGGAAAGGTGCTGAACTAGCGATTGAAATGCACCCTCACATTCCGTAGTCCATTCGAAGTTTCGTTTCCCCTTTCGGATCAGATCGAAGAAGGGTATGCATTTATCAGTTGATTTCGAGATGAACCTGCTCAGCGCTGCAACCTTCCCATTGAGACTCTGAACCTGCTTCATGGTCCTTGGGGTTTGAAGATTCCTGATCGCCCAGATCTTCTCGGGGTTGGCCTCTATTCCCCGGGCGTTGACGATGAACCCAAGGAACTTTCCGGAAGCGACTCCAAAATGACATTTTAGTGGATTAAGCTTCATCCCATATCTTCGAAGGACGTTGAACATTAAATCTAGGTATTTGACATGATCAGTGGAGTATCGTGATTTTACCAACAAGTCATCCACATAGACCTCCATGGTTTTTCCGATCTGGTCGGCAAACATTCGGTTGACTAAGCGTTGGTAAGTTGCTCCGGCATTCTTTAATCCAAAAGGCATGACCTTGTAGCAGTATAGTCGCAGGTCAGTTACGAAGCTCGTATGTTCTTGATCGGGCACATGCATGGGTATCTGATTGTACCCAGAGTAGGCGTCCATGAAAGATAATAATTCATGCCCGGCCGTTGAATCCACAAGTTGATCGATTCGAGGAAGTGGAAAATTGTCTTTCGGACAAGCCTTATTTAAGTCAGAGTAGTCGATGCACGTTCTCCATTTTCCATTTGGTTTTCGGACAAGTACGGGATTGGATACCCATTCCGGGTACAAAGCATCTCGGATAAACCCATTCGTCTTTAGCTTATCGACTTCTTCTTTGAGGGCGACAGATCTCTCTGGATCCATACCGCGTCTCTTTTGCTTGACCGGGATGTATCGCGGGTCAACATTTAAGGTGTGGCTCGCGATGTCCGACGAGATTCCACACATATCAGAGTGCGCCCAGGCGAATATGTCTAGATTCGCCTGGAGAAATTCGACCAATTCCTGTAGTGCTTGCAGGCTTAGCTGAGACCCAATTTTTAACATTTTCAGATCATTATTGTCATCAATTGGAACATCGATCGTCAGCTCGGCTGGGGAGGCTTGACTTTCTTTGGATTCGTTATCATCTTCAGTGTCTCTAGGGTCAAGATCCTTCTGGAATTGGTCGTGGTTCCTGGGCCGAGGCCCAGGCGCTAATTGTCAATCATCGGCAAAACGGACGCAGAGAGATTCCTCCACGCCCTTACCTTTCTCCTTTCTCTGTGCTTCTCGTAGTTCAGCAACATAACAGGCTCTCCCAACAACTTGGTCTCCTTGAATGACCCCAATCCCGTGGTCAGTAGGGAATTTTAGAGTTAAACACCACGGGGCAATTGCTGCCCTAAACTCAGCAAGAGCCGGTCGGCCCAAAAAGGCATTATAGGGTGAATGAATATCTAAGACAACAAATTGTATCATTCGGACTCTGCGGCGTTCTCCGTTTCCCAACTCCACTGGTAGTTCCACCATTCCGGTGGGTATATTAGCACTTCCATCGAAGCCATGGATTCTATATAGGCAGGGCTTTAAATCTTTGGCTTCCATCTTCATTTGATCATACGCCCTTTTAAACAAGATATTTACCGAGCTTCCACTGTCCACCAGGATCCTCTTCATCTAAGAAGGACCAACCTGGGCGGATATGACTAGTGGGTCTATAGTCGGGGCTTCGATTTTATCAGCATCTCGGTTCCTAAATACAATATCATCTGCCATCGTCCTCTGTTGTTTGGCCGGAGCCCCTTCATCAAGTGTACTGCAGCTTTCAAAACTCACATGCCTGATCAAATTGGCGTATGATTCCATTTCCTTCCAGCTTCGATCCGCTGGATGAGGACCACCACTGACTGTATTTATGACCAACATTCCGCTTGTACGAGCGGGCTCCTCCTGCCTCTCTTGGTTTTGTGCACGATTTTTGTTTGACGGGCCCACACCACCAGCTTGCGGTGCCCGAACGAATTGATCCAACTTCCTTTCTCTGATCAATTTTTCGATAAGGTCTTGCAAATGCCTGCAATCATTGGTATTGTGTCCATAGCTTTCGTGAAATCTACAGAACTTCCCTGTTTGAATTTGTTTCTCCAATGATGGCTTCGGAGTTGGCTTCTTATACTGCATCGCATTACAAGTTTGTAAATACACGTTTTCTAGTGTCGTATTCAGTGGTGCATAGCTTTCAAACATTTGCGCCCTAGGTCGCGGGCCACGATTCCGATCCTGCTTCTTATTTCTACTATCGCCGTTCCTTGGCTGGGTTTGCTTGTTTTGAATATTCAACTGTACTCTTCCTGAGCTCTCCCCTGACTGTTTAACCGCCACATTGTTTTGAACCCCTTCATTGCTGGGCCTTGCATCGTCCTGCTTCCTAGATTGTTTCGCATCCTCACGCCTTAAGAATTGGGCGGCTTTGGAATAGAAACGATCCAACGATGCGGGAGGTTTCCCAGCTAGCCAGTTTTCAAATTCAGAGTCGGGGTCAATTCCCTTAGTCAAAGCCATCAAGATTGAATTATCATTGGGGTTAGTGATCTCTGCACAAGCGGCGTTGAATCTTTCCAGATATCGCCTGAGCGTCTCCCCTAGGACTTGAGTGACACTAGACAAAGTATTTACGTCTTTAGGCCTGGCAATGTGCATACGGAATTGTTCAATAAATTTAGTGGCCAATTGGTCAAACGAGGAGATAGATCACGGTGGTAATCGTGTAAACCACATTGTCGCAATTCCACCTAAGGAAATGGGAAAACTACGGCACTTTACTGCATCATCAGCTCTTGCGGCAGTCATTGACCATTCGTATTTCAGAATATGTTGGTTAGGGTCAGAATTCCCTTCATACATGGGCAGAGTTGGCATCCTGAATCGCCGGGGAGGCTCGGCATATAATATGTCATCAGTGAACGGGGTATGGCTTCGAGAGATCCCCCAATCGTCATTTGTTAAGCCCTGACTTTCATGAATCATTTGGCGCACCATAGCTGGGAGATCAGGCGTTTCCATACTCGAAGGGTGGCGAGCCAAAGTGTGGTCGGGTTCCACAGTGCGAGGTGGGATCGGGCGCTGTCGACGATCCGTATCTCGCCTCGTTGGCTCGATGTCTTCTGGGTCATACGATCCTGGAACACGTTCCTGCTGGTGATAGTTCTGACTGGAGTGGTTTCGGGTGTCAACTCCTGTGTCAACTGCGGCGGTGGTGGCTTGGTTATCCGCAGTACGTTGTGGAGCAGTGCCTCCTCGGGATGAAGACCGCGTATGAAAACTGGCAGATGGGCCAACCCTTATCTGCCCAACAGTCAACGTTTGCCGGAGGCCAGCAGCATGTGCATGAGTCCCGTCTAGCCGGGGGCGGGTAGATCTGTTGCCATAGTCAGATGAGGCAGAGCTTTCCGTGGAAGAATGCGGGGCGTGGCCCCTCTTGAATCTTCTTTGCTTTTGGTGGTTTAGTTGATTAGCCAACTCAGCGTTGACGCGTAACCGCTCAGTTAACTGTTGTCGGCCTTGAGTTAACTCCTGGAGTAAGGTTTGGAACTCTTGTCGAGTGACCGGGCCTGACGGATCTGATTGCCCGGTTTCAGCTTGATTTGGTGGAGGTGGTTGTGCGGGATTTTGTCTCTCCCGACCTCCTTGGCCAGCGGTGGCAGAAGTGGTTCTTGTGCTAACCATCTCGAAGGTTGAATTCCTGTCCTTAGACTTTTGCAAATCTGAATAGAATGGAAGGAATTTGAATTCAAAGATCTGGATCTCTCTCTTAGATCTATTCAATCCGGTATCGATGACAGATCCAAAGAGCAGGAGAAAAGCTGGGTTTTCTCGGTGAAAGCACCAAAGTGTTTGCACCAAAATTGGGCAACACCCTTCGGGAGTTTTTTGAAGGGATAATAAATGAAGAACTTAAACTGAAAACGAGGATTATCTAACAAAAACTCCAAGTCACAGAAAAGTAAATTGCACAGAAGACAAGAATTTAGAGTGGTTCGGCGATGCGCCTACGTCCACTATGAAGTTTTATCACTTTATTGCTTAATACTTGAGGGTTACAAGTGTTTTGAAGCAAATTACAACAGATAACAGACTTAAATTCGAAATCAGTAGCCAAGGTGGGAGAATTTGGAGAGATAGAGTACGCCTAAACGCTGCCAGAATCACTCCATACCACCACCTTGGCTACTGATTTCGAATTTAAGTCTGTTGTCTGTTGTAATTTGCTTCAAAACACTTGTAACCCTCAAGGATTAAGCAATAAAGTGATAAAACTTCATAGTGGACGTAGGCGCATCGCCGAACCACTCTAAATTCTTGTCTTCTGTGCAATTTACTTTTCTGTGACTTGGAGTTTTTGTTAGATAATCCTCGTTTTCAGTTTAAGTTCTTCATTTATTATCTCTTCAAAAAACTCCCAAAGGGTGTTGCCCAATTTTGGTGCAAACACATTCAGATTATAACAAAGTACATAATACATTGGTTAGAACAGTTGAAACCGAGAGTATTTATCATAAATGAGGATTGGTCTATGAACAAAAGTGATGGAGACTTAAAAAAAAAAACACGTTCTTTTGCATGGTTAGTTTTATGCTCATTTTGCATGCTCAACAGCATGCTCAGTTGCAAACTGAGCTTAGTTTGAATTCTCAGTTGCAAGCTGAGCTTGCACAGTTGCAAATTAACAACTTTAATGTATTTATATTTTCATAAAGGCAGCTGGAACTGATGAAAAAGTACCTTATATCAATCTACTATAGTATAATCTAATAGACTATAGAAAGGATCATGTAAATAGTTCCATTTAAACCTTGAAATAAGATTAAGTAGAATACTTTGTAAAAGTTCAAACATAGTATTACCAAAGCAGCATCCTGAAGTTGCTTCGTCATCAACACGACTTCAGCGATCGAACGAGGATGTTCATGCAACCCAAGCACCTTTATTGAGAAGGCAATGGTAATAAAGCAAGAACTTGAAGACCAAGCACCCATGAGTTAAGCCTTAAAACCTCAGCATCTGACAAATTACTGACCCTCCTCTTAAGAAAAAAAATAAACCCACATCATACAACAAATAATCATTCAATCTTGAAACCAAAATAAAAGACCTGTAATTGCAGGGTAAGAATTTATCAATAAGAAGGAAATGGGCTCGTTGTAGGTTGTTTATCAACATAATTGCTTGATTGACAAATTTTAACTGATTAGTAAACTGCTATATCATTTAAGAAAAAGTAGTTGACAAGCTGGATAAAAGTTTCCATCCAAGAGATTGCAGTCTCGTTTCTTCAATGCAAGGAATATGGGTACTTACACTAACAAGCCAGATACCTATGATTGAATATATCTATACATTGAATATATTTATACATTTATCTTACTTCAAAGTTCAACGCGTATATACATCAAAAAAATAGAAAAAATGCAATCAAACATAAAATCCAAAGGTAAACGATACTAATTAAGTTATAGTAATGATGCAAAAAATATGTTGTATGATAATAACTTAATTTTGATGTGAAAATTTCTAATACAATGTGTAACCAAACAGTATTATGTGGACAATGTAATTAGTTAATAATGTAAAAAAGATGGACTAAATGCCAAAATATGGAATTATGGATGTATTAGTTGCTAGATTTTGCAATGAATGCCTACCTGCATGACCCGATCACCTTTACGACAAAAGCAAGGTAATGTAAATTTCTTTAATACGAACAGAGAGTTATTCCACATACAATGTCATACACTCCATAGCCCTTGTTCTAATTTCTATCTATAGACAACAGCTTGAAAATAAGAATAGATAGGAACTAATTTGTTCGAGGAAGATGTCGTAATTTATTGTTAAATATTTATTGATATAAGTATAGTCTATAAAACATCTTTAAGAAGATGATACGGTAGGAATAAAAATATTTGAGGATGTCGTAAATTAATTATTAAATGTTTACTAACATAAATACATTTTATTAAACATTAAATGTAATAATAAGCTTTTGCAAAATCATATGGCACATTAATTTTTTGGAAGTTGTAATTAATGATATATGTAACGCCCCACCCCGAGACCCACCTTAGCAAAGATAATTAACAAGTAATTCTATCTACTAAAGCGAAGAATATGGCTGGTTAAGGGCGACCATCTATAATTTTGTCTTAAGCATCTATTGAATACGTCTATAAATGCAATTTAATCTTTTTCAACTCAAGTGGATCGACATACCCAATAAATGTTTAATCCAAAACTATAAGTGCCTAACGGATCTATCAGAACAAAATACAATAACTGAATGTAAATCACATCACAGAATAGTAATCAACATCATATATATACATATACACCGATACTCATTCAGTACAATACAATATGAATACAATAAAGGTGATACATGACCACACCATATACATCAAATCAAATGTAAAAAACATCAAAATATGCGGAAGAAATAAACTACTTAAGCGAAAGAAGAGCTGATATCCAACAACAACTTTATGCTAAGTCCAATAGATGATACCTGAAACAACTCGGTCTAACCCGAGTGAAAACACACGGGTCCGGCTAGCTAAAATCATCAGTTAAACAGAATAATCGATAAGGATAAGTAGGTGAAAGCTATGGTATCCTTTTTCTTAAAGGATATCGTGCCCTAAATAGGGTTTCAACATCATAAGAAAGGACAACATCTCTTCTTGGCAAGTAGAAGAGATAATGATGATAAAGTCATACTGAAGTGGCATAACTGACTCTTAAGCAAATGGAACACAGACGAGCAAAGTTTTATAGATAAGATTCAATAAACATCGCTTTCTCCGTATATCATCGGCGGTATAAAGGAATATGGATAATGGCTTCAAATGATTCAACTATCTTCTTAGAAGTAGTTGTCAATACAAAAATACATCAAAGGTACATATCCTTCATATATAGAATAAAACGCATATGGATATGCCTCATCTCATTGGCACATCCCAAGGATCATTCAAGAAGATATAAAACCCAATCATAAAAGAAGCATTATACTTATTCATACCTCATCTCATCGGTATGAATATAGATACATCTCAAATCCATTACTAAAACTCATCATAAAATATTCTTCATAATTATTTATACCTCATCTCATTGGTATAAATTTATAAATACATCTCAACTCCATCTTAACATCAAGTAGTCTATAAAATCATCGATCCATAATGCAAATAACTCAATCAAAGAGTAACATCACAAATGATTTCACCATATATGTATACATCTCATCTAGCACAAGGATATCAATATAATAATCATCTAAAGACGGTGAAGTCTAAAACATCAAAAATCAAAGAAATCCCAGATTGGCCAAATCCTTGATTGCACGGCGAAGCAATGCTACGCGCGCTTCATCGTGACTAGTACTACTATTTGGTACCATAAACATCATGATGACTGGAGTCAAATAACATCTTAACATCGTGAACATCATGAATGACTATAGTCTATAACATCATAATGACTCCTGGTCACAAAGACCCGAGTTATCGGAGTAGCAACTGCATCGTGATGACTCCAATCGAGTACTCGTGGTCTGTAGTACTAGTAAACATCGTGAATGTGTCTCAACTTCTCGGATAGGAACCCAATAGGTGTTAACGTACGTCTCATACCATATGTTCACCCCTAATGGTTTACTAGCCGTTAGTTGGTACCACATTAGTAAAACATCAAAAACAACAAGAAAATATACTCGACCTCGTCTCATTGGCGAGTAAATACAATACTATGCTCGTCTCATCTCATTGACGAGTACTAGGGGTGTCGTGACTTGTCTCTTCTCACAACAAGTAAAAACTATCATAATACATCTCAACATCGTAAAATCATCATAAAGAAGCTTACCTTATCTCATTGGCAAGTAAAAATAACATCTAGATCGTTATTTATAACCATAATTCCAAATAGGAAATTCTAGCTCTTAATTCATCTGATTCCATCGACGATTAAGAAACACATCTTAAAATGGTTCTTCATCGAATATACTCCTAAATTGGAGTTCTCGAACCATATAATCTACCCAAAATTTAATAACATCTTAAATCATCTCAAATAGTTCGTCGAAAGGGTTTCGATCGTGTAAGTCCGATATTAAGCGATAAAGCAAATCCATGTGTCTCATACCACATGTTATACTTTACGGTTTAATTATCCTTCTTATACATCCGAAATTCATAAAAATAAGTAATTTTATTTATAAAATAATTTTATTAGAGAAATAGAAATTTAAACCGATTTTCCGAAAACGATTATTAAAACCAATAGTTGAAATTCCTTTATGGTAGAAAATAAATCAATCTTTATTTAGAAAAATAATTAAAAAATAATATTTAATAATAATTTGAAATGTCCATGTATTTCAAAAATGTTTTAGTGAAAACCGTTCTCGAAAACAATGAAAACTAAGAGGGATGTCTCAAAACCGATAACTTGAATTCAATACGAATTCAATTCAAATTTAACGCAAAATCAATTCAAATTCCATTTAAGTTTGAATTTCAAATTCTCCCACTATAGCTAGCCTACTGGTAGGCATCATAGCTCTTAAAAATCTTAAAAACATCATCAAAACCGAAGAGAATGAGAGCAAAAACGAGCTAATACAATGTAAGGTCAACGATTGTTGTTGCTGTCATTTTGCTCACAGGACAGTAAGATACAACAATAACTATGACCAAGCAAACTTCAAAATTATAGAAAATACAATGAATAAAACATGCAGCATATGACCTAAGCTTTCCGAAATATCCAAAATTATTAAATTTGGTTAAGAAACGAAGAAGTTATGGTCAAATTCGTTTCGGTTTCAAATACAGAGCAAAAATTGATTTTGCTCTCGGGTTAGCAGTAGAAAAATTAGGTTTTGACATAGCTAATCTAAAAATTACAGAAAAATCAAAACAATAAAGTTGTAACATATGATTTAATCTTTCCGAAACATCTAAAATTATCAAAATCGGTTAAGAAATGAAAAAGTTATGGCCAATTTCGTTTCAGCTTCAAGGGCAGAGCAAATATTGGTTTTGCTCTCGGGTTAGCAATAAAAAAAATTAGATTTTGACATATCTAACTTCAAAATTACAGAAAACTCAAAACACGAAAGTTATAGCCTAAATCATATGGTTTCCAGAACTTTAAAAATTTCTAAATTCCGATAGGTAACAAGAAAGCTATGATCAAATTACTTTCCAGATGAATATATAAACGCTCTCTTTCAATGACAGGACGGTTACAAAGATATGGACTTTTCACCATGTAATCTTCAAAAATACTCAAAACTCAAAACATCAAAGTTATAGCCTAAATCATAAGGTTTTCAGAACTTTAAAATTTTCAAAATTCCGATAGGTAGCAAGAAAGTTATTGCCAAAACAATGTGACGACAGAAAATAACAAAGACGAAACATAACCTTATTAATACAAAAATTCAACTCAAAACATTGATTTTGGCTAGCACTTGTAAGCTTTTACACTTACTTTTTGATTTGCAGTGAGTAAGCGAGGATTTGCAAGCAAGATTGAACCTTTAACACAAAATTGAGGCCCTAAATATCTAAAAATAGAAAAATACAGTACATGCAAAGAAGCAATTGTCAAAACAAAATTTATAGAAAACCATTCTAGGGTTTACATAGATTCTAAGATAGATTAGATTGGAGATTATCTTTTTCTTATCTCTCTATTTGATTGATTTAATTCCTTAATTTGCAGAGATTTTGAGTGAAATTGACTTACAAGAAGGAAGCCATTGATTTTCTCTTTTTATGGAGGCCGTTGATTAGAATATTGAAGTTTTTAGAAGAGAAGTGTTCAAATGAAAAAATAGTCAGAGAGAAATGAATGTATATCTCTTTGAACATTCTAGAAATTGGGTTTGTGGACACAAAATAATCCTATAAGCCCAGTTCTCACGCTTAGAAAATATTTAGAGTAAATATGCATATGTGTTTTAGTAATTTACACATAACTTTTGCATAAAATTTCCAAATCACGTGAAATAAGTTGCATTGTTCATGTTTTAATAAAGGGAACATGTGAGTGACATCAAAATTTTAATTTTCCAATTAAAATATTATATTTTCCATATAATTTTTTAACAATATTTATCAATATTTCCATTTTAGTGAAAAATCACTGTTTTCATCCATTTCAACCAAATACAATTATTTTTAAGTCTAATGAAGTGTATTAAAATGTTTTAACATTTTTATAACATTAATACATCATTCCAAACCTAATTGAACTTCTAAATTTTATTTTCTTCATATTATTCCTTTTATTTCACAACAGAAGGCTGACATTGGAATAAATTTCCAATATTACTAATTAACTAAAACTAAACCATCACAATTATTTATTTTCAATCCAAATCCACAAATAAAGTTTTTCAAACTTTATTTCATTCATTTACACTTTTTTTTCAATAATCAAACGTTGAAACAGTCTTTAAATAAAATAATATGACTTATTTAAATTTCAAATCCCAAATTATATTCATCAAGATATTGTTTATATAAAATAAATAATATAATCCCTCATTTTACTACCCAATTCATTTTTAAACACAATATTAAATTATAATTTGTACTACAATTTAATTTTAGCAGTAATCTCCAAAATCCCTGGTTGTTACAATATATACTTGAGAGCAAGTCTTGCTGCCAATTGTTTATCTTTTAGCCATAGAAAATACTACCAGTTTTGTTTGTTCTATTTTTTTCTTCATGTCGTTGGTTACTTTCCTCAACCCTGTTAACCAAAAGATCACAGAGTAACACACTTAACTTAAATAACAACAAGCCTATATCGATTTTAGGAGCTTCATGAATCTTTTTTAACTTCACATCACTCTTTTGAGGATGTTGTCTCACATAATACAGTTCATAACATGAAATTTAACATTGTAAGACATAAAGAGACTTAGTAATTAACCATTCAAAATATGTCAGCATCCTTTAGCCCAGAACTTACAGAACATAGGTTGGGTAGGTGGATATATTAGACTATGATCTTACAGGTATCCATGGAGAGAATTATACAGGTTGAATTACACTATGCTGGTTTTGAAAAAATTTCTTTAATACAAAATTACAAATAGTAAAAGTCATGCTTGGATGTAAATTTAAATCCATACTGCCTACTAAACTCATGACGGTACTATATAAACTATTTGAAAATACTGGTATTAATCTAATTACTCAAATGTATAAGGATGTCTATATAGGGACAGTGGTAAGTCTCTAGATTGCACTACAGACTTGAAAAGTACCTTACATCAATCTATTGTACCTTGCATTGAATGGTCTTCAACTGATGTTGATTGTCTTTTCTTTGACTGTTATTGCCTTCAATATTCTTGGTCCGTTGACGACTCCTTAAGTAAAATCTTGGTTTCTTTGTCTTTTTCTGTTTTACTATGATCCTCTTCATTTCCTATTAATAAACCACAAGGAAGAGAGCATGATTACACATGAATTGGAAGCTAGAATTGAGATTTATAAATCAGTATTTACTCATTCACAAAACCACAAGGAAGAAGAACATGGTTACTCATTGAATGTGAAAAATTAATACATGAAAAAAAAACATGGTACTGGACAGTGAATAGGCTTACTTAGTGTGTATGAAGAATTAATTTGACTTTTGTCGAGCCTCAGTAAATAATTAACAGTATATTAACTAAGCTCGTAATGCAATTAAGTAATGATAAACAAAAATAAGAATTTCTGCACAAAATGAATACATTTGATACTTTAAAATAGAAATAATTTTATATTATGGTAATAATAATAACCAAAAGGATAGATGTAGCAGCCACATTGCTTTGCTTTTGAAATATCAATCTTAGAAATAAATCCTGGAAGAAAAGAAGAATAAGGAAAATCGCTGAAACATTAAAATTTTGATTATTCATGTACTCATTATTCACATATACATATGATTCACAATGCATATATAATTGCCTAGAGTGTCAACACATGAGCAGATATAGCAAGACACTTTATCATGGAAATCTTGGTGTAAGGGTGTTGAATGCACTAATAAAATATTATCAATAATCCAGGAAACCAGCAAAACTTATCAAGCATCTAAGACAAGCAAAAGCATTCTCCTTTTCTTTAGTTTTCAACAATTTAACACGCTGTACAGCCTATATATGTTATAGCTTTGTAATTTCTAATTGCAACTTGCATTATTAAGAGTGCTAGCACTAGATAAACTTTAGCCATATTTGTTTTTTCAATTCACGTGATATTATCAAAATTAAAAGTAGAAAAAAATAGGTACATAACATTCAGCACCCATACTGCAAATAAGCAAAAGAAATCAACATTTGGTCCATATTACCAATTTTCTAGAACTAGCATGAGCTATTCCAATTTCAAAAAATGTAAAACCTAAAAGTTAAATGCTATGTTCATACAACTAATTTATATAATTTAAAAGGATAAAATACCAACATTACAGTACTGTATGCAAATTTAAGTAACTAAGTAAGAGCAAAATGAACATGTAACATTATGAGTTTAACAATTTTGTACCTTTAACCATGTCCATCAAGCGACTGGCTCCATCTCCTATCATTCTCCCCTATCAGGTCATTGAACCTCATCCTCTCCTTTAATGGCTTAGGAAACTACTCCATCCTCATCACCACCTTCTTAGGCAAATGCCCTGGAACTTCAAACTCCTCCTCCTTCTCATGCGGCCTGGACTTCTTAATACAATCCATCATGCTCACTAAGAACGAACTCATACCATGAAACATTATCCAAGTATATCCAACTATATAGCCTCTTCAGCAGCGAATGGTAAAAACATGTTAGATATAATGTACTGTGGCTTTTTAGAGTGTAGTGACTAGTACAAAGATGCTTTGAGAAGTGATAAAGTGAACTGGATTGATTGAAAATAAACAAAAGTCTTTGAATGAGGTTGAGTCCTAGTTTGGAGGATGTAGCCCTTCACATTTAATCTGCCTAATAGTCCCCTATACATACTATGCCCCATACAACCACCATATCGAAGGGAATATCTTAGACACTGTAGGAGGCTCCCTCTCCTTCTTTGTGGTTGATATGACCCCACCGACCACTATCTTCTTCTTATTCGCCACCATTGAAATAGTGGATAACCACTGTGGACTGTGGCTTCGAGGCAATGTACTGTATGTGTTGTTCAGGAACAACTCTGTCTACCATGATATTCATCATCAGTTGTATGGAAACAAATATAATTACTTGCAGCCTTTCTTTGTGACTTGGGATAAGGTTTATGGAACGCATATGGAATACTTCTTTGAGTACAGAGATGAAGGTGGGTTCAAGGCAAGACCTGTTAAGAAGATCAATTAGGTTGAGAGTGTTTGTATGTATGTATAGGCATTGATGAGTTTGTTGTTATAACCGAGGAATATTATGTGAATTGATGCGTCAGTCAAGATACTGATTGAAATATATTAATGCTATGTTTATGGATACAAACCTTTTGGTTTGAACGTGGCGTGATTTTAGTTAAATCCATTTAGCATCAAAGCATGTGGTTTGATTTGTTATTATATGTACTTCTGAGAGTTGGTAAATAAATGATGGTGGTTGTGATTTCAACAATAATAATGGAGGCTAGCAGTTTATAAATTTATTTTACATAGAATTTTAGAGTTTAGCTTGTTTTTATAAAACTAGTTTTACAGCATATACTGAATGCCAGTTTTGACCTTTTCTTTTCTCTCTTTCTATAAAATGAGCTTTTTTAAGAAGTTATTTTACTTGTAACATATGACTAATATTAAATCCACAATAACATTTTTAGCATTCAACCGAGAGTTGTGAATGTCAAAGGATTAAGCTTGAGCATAGTTTGGGAAAGAAAACAAAATGAGTATTATGTGTGAGTACTTTGTGGATAAAACAGATACTAATAACAGTTGATCAAAGCATGAAATTATAACAACCATTCTCTTTTTTGGGTTCACATGCTACTCACCATGTTGAAATCCTTATTCCTAACCTCGATTACTAGCTTCAACAGCTTGTCTTGCTGTGCAAGACATTAATTAGTCCACTAATATTGCAAGGGACATAAATGTTATTCATTAACTTAAAATTGCAATAAACTAAATAGATTACTTCTATCGTAATCTCTCAGAATCTGTATAAACAACTTAAACTAATAAAATATATGGCTACTTTGTTTCTATCATATTGGAACTCCTAAAGAAAGATAATGTCCACATTAAATTTTCAGATAATTATCAAACTTCTCATTTTGTCCATCATATTTCTATTCACACTTCCTCAACTAATATCATCTCTATTCTACAAGAAGGATAAAACAACCCTTTTAACATAAAAATTGCTTTGGTTACTCCAATTCTTTATAATCATGGGATAACAGTACTAACTGCTAACTACTTTTGGGAAGGCATACATTGTAATCCTTTCAGCAGTATAGTCTTATACTTATATATCATAAACTCTAATGTATCCGATCACATTCCATCATTCATAGCAGACCTTACTGATGATTTAGCTCGCCATTATATTCTAAGACATCCGGATCTTACTGGCCATAACCTTGAATCTTTTACAAGGCCGTGCTTTCTTGAAAACTGGCTGTAAGTGATACTACAGTATTTGCTAATATACCAAATTTACTATGCAATACAAGTCGACTCTACTCACTTGATCTATCATCCAACGAACTTTTTAGAAAACTCCCTAGTTTATTTTCATTCAAGGTCCATATCATCAATTTAAGAAAAAAAAGACTTATAGATCACCTTTTGAAAACTCTATTGAAGGGTTAAGGTGGTAATGATGTAGTTTTAAACTTGTACAATAATCAGCCATCTAGTAGAATATGAATCATTTCACCAAATCAATAACGTGAATCAACAAGTAAGAAGGATCTAAATCGATGGGTAAGTGAATATGAACCATCACTAGGCACTGAATTGAAAATTGTATTAAAAAGGAGATAAAAAAACACAAGTTACAAGTGGCGATCCCCTTTGGTGACATTGTTTGAGCTGAATCAATAATCTATCTAGCGGTAACCCAATGAGTTCAAGAGAGGACGAAGGCAAATGATGGCGAGGTCAATAGGTGACCTAATTTTAGTAACAAGGAATGAAAATTTTGTAAATAGGTTTTAGTGGGATAAAATTTGATGAAAAGGTTTTTGGGTGGAAACTTTTAGTTTTGGGGGAAGAAAATTTTTGGATGCTTAGAATGGAGGAAATGTGAAACCTTAGCGCCTTGGGTTTTCATAGTATGTTTTCTTTAATTAGGGGTTTTAAAATGGAGGGAACGTGAAATCTTAGTGCATCCGATTTTCACACAGCTTTTTCTAAATTATCTTTCACAATAAAATAATTTGTAACAGCAATTCGAGTCAAAACGCTGCATTAATGCGCTGTTGGATCTGAATTTTCTTGTAGTGTATTGAGAAACAATCTATTAAACATGTGTGCATATTAATTCTGACAATGAAAATTTGTATAACATTCACAAGTTTCATATGTTTTCAGTGCGAAAAAATGGAAGTTATTAGAGGTTTATTGTTTTTTAATGTGAAAGAAAGGGAGAGCTTGATAAATAATCTGAATTACTAAAGAAGAAGCAATCTTTTGAACGAGTTATGGATAGTTGAGTATTCCCTTCCTAGATATACATTTATGATTTTGCTACATAACTAAATGCAAAAGCATTTATGAAAATTTTAATTGGCCTATGAAACTTAAGCTGCTACTTATCAACAACAGTTATGACCTAGATGGTCATTAAATAATGATTTGCTGAATAGAATATATTTTTAACAATATCGTTTCCTAATAAATAAAAACTTGATCAAGCGTGTACAATTCACTAATATATAAACTAAGATGTATTTAGTATTATAAAAAATCAGCACAAACATTACCTATCTTAATGAATATGACTGATAAAAATGTTAAAATGATTGATTACTATAATATGATGAAAATAAGAGATAATATTATACTCATGTTGATGAGGAAATGATGTGGGATGCGATGAAGAAGACGGTTTAAAAAAAACAGTTTATATGTGAAAGTTATAAGCAAATTAGTGTTTTGAAATAAATAAAGAAATATATTTATTTCAAAGTTGTTGCTGCAAAAAAAATCAAAGCTAATATTGGAAAATATCAAAAGCTTATGATGTGGAGATATATTAGATGTTGTAACGACTCGTAATTTTCAATAATTAAAAATAGTTAATTTAATAAGGTTGAGGATTTAATGTTGGAAGAAGAAAAATTTGTGATTTAATATTAATAATATAACTAGAATAAAATGTAATAGTATTAATCTAAGGTAATTAATAACTGCTTTAAATGTAATTCCATTTAATTGAAATGATTAGAAAGTTATAATTGGTTATAGATTGTAATGATGTGTGTTTTAACTGATAAATTGGATAAAAAGTGTAATTGATAATTTAGATATGTATAAATTAATGAAATGGTATGTAATTAATTGCAATTGATAAAAGTAGTGTTGTGGTAGTTTTTATGGCATTTTGTGTAGATAACAAACTTACAAATGTCATTAAATTAAGAAAAGGCAACGATTGTCATTTGTTACCAATTTATTTAATCTGTTGAATTAAATTTCAAATCAATTGCAAATTAAATGTAATTAAATATCACATTAATATGAGTTAAGATGATAACTGTAACTTATAAATATGTAATAAAAGGTATAGAAATGTTAATTATATTCACAAGGCAATAATTGATTTAATAAAAAGAGTGAACCAAAGATAAATTAATTTATTGAGATTTTAAATTATAATAAAATTGACAAAAATTCAATGTAATTGAAATACTTCGGCTAATATGGTAAAAGATGATAATTGTAGAATATTAGTGTAATAAGGTATAAACAAATGTTAACTATGTCTATAGACTAATAATTGATTGAATAAAATGATTGAAATCAAATTAAATCGATTTATTGGAATTAAATTATATTTAATTGGATTTAATTTCAGTTGAAATTGAACATTTTAATTAGTGTAATATTTAACACTGGATTAATATCTATTTTTTTCTTAAATTAACGTAAATGTCTAAGTAATCAAAAACGATGAAAATTGCTAGTTTATAAACATTGAATTAAAAAGTGGTTTATTTAATTTAATAATAATTTATTTAATCAATGTGAAAATAGCCATTTGGCAACTCTGTCGGATTTCGACGAATCCGGTTTCATCGGATCCGTAACGGTGAATTATTGTAAGGTTTCAAATTTCATAGTGATCATACTTGTTAGAAATCAATTTAATTGAAGCCAATTTGAAATAAGCTGATTTTAAAGCTAACTTCTTCATACGATGGAATTTGGACTTGAAACTTGTTCTGTTGAGTTTAAAGTTTTTGAAAATATCTATTTTGATATATGGGATGACCTATTTTCGTTTCGGGGTCAGAACGTACTTTTTGGGTCGTTATTGCGTTCAGATCAATTCGATATGTGTTCATTTTATTATCGGGCCTTGTCCATATATATATATACACATTTCTGAACCCTAGCAGCCTTTTTATTTCTCTTTTCTGTACATATCTGTCTATTCCATCTATCAGTTCCTTCTTCTTTCCAATGGCTGCAGATCCAAATCCAAATTTAATTTCAAAACCAAGTCCAAAATCAAACTCCTTCAAACCATATCAAATTATACACTGTTTCGAAGATCTGAAGAGCGTAACCCAGATCTATAATTCGTTTTTGCCATCGAATCATCGTTTGGCCAGAAATCGATGATGAACCTCAGCCATCAAATTTGGGTTTTTCACGATCCAACGGTGGATATTCGCCTGATCGACGATCGGGAAACGACGTTGGGAAGACGACGATGAGCAGGTCATGGGGATTATATTCACTCATCTCAAAGTGATCGGAATTGGTCGATTTTGGCGACTGTATGCTGGCGATGGTGGAGGAGTTCGGGGGTGCGTGGGCACACGCATGGGGGCCACTGGGGCGGCCAGAGATGGGGAAGTTGGTGGTGGGTCTCGATCGAAGCGGCTTCATAAGCGGCGCTATTTTTGGTCAAAGGTGCTTGTCATATCGGTTGTTGGAACGAGAAGGGGTCACGATTTGGGTCGCACGTGAAGCTCGTGAACATGAGGGTAGGTGGCGTGACCATCTCGTTTGTTTCCTTTCATTTATTTTATTTATTTATAATTTAATTCATATAACTTCCAATGTGCATAACTTTTGCATAGGATGTCGAATTTACGCGAGTTTGTTTTGCTGGAATCATATCGTAATTTCGGACATTTTGAAACTTGTTTGGATGAATTCTAAGATTGTTGAAATTTGGGCCTTATTTTGGATTTCAAATCGATTTGACATCAAAGGTGAGTGTTTTAACCCACTCACAACTACTAAATTTTCTTATGTTAGTTAAATTAAATTTATGATGTGATTATAAATTAATTGATTGATGTTGGTATGTTTAAATTGGCATTCAAGTTAAATTTGACTTTATTACATTTAATCATCGTTTAATTTAATATTGAATTTTATTGTCAATTTAATACCTGTTAATGATAACCAGTAATCTATTGATGTTTATTGGTTGATTTGGATGATGATTCTGATGGATGTTTGATTGTTGATATTGGATGACTGTATGTTATATTTTATATTGTTATAACACTGCAAGTTCCTTATGGGTTGAAATGATACATACCCGAACGATCATATAGAATAGGGAAATTAGTTATGTGTTGAAATGATAAACCCAAGCGATTTTCATTGAAATAAGTTTTGGATTGCGTGCTGAAATGATATATACCAGTATATTTAATTATTGCGGATTGAAATGATAAATATCTATATCACTTGACAATAGGGCAGAGAATTATATACGGACACCGGATTGGTAAAATTTAATAATTTTAAATCTTTAAACTTTGAATCCGGTTAAATGATATTTGAAATAGAATTAGACTAATATAAATTGAATGGTTTTAAGCAATTATTTAATGGATTTAAATTGAGATTCTAAAGTTGAATTTGAAGTATAAATGAAATTATCGAAATTTAGTTATTGCAATGTTGGAACTGTTATTTTGAAAATCTATTAAAATTGAAATAATTAAATTTGATGTTAATTTCAAATTTACTATCTTGATATAAACTGGAAATGTTCTTTTAAAATCTTATTTTTAGATTTACAACTACTTAAATAAGTTAATCTATTTTAAATCAACTTAATCAATTTAAATTATTTAATTTATTTTAATCTAATTTAACCTATTTTAAACTAATTAGCCTATTTACTCTATCTTAATCTATTGTAATTTATTTTAAACTATTTTGATCTGTTTTAATCTATTTTAAATCATTTAACCTTTATTAAACTATATTAATCTATTTAATTTAGTTTAAACTATTTAATCTATTTTAATTCTATTTAATTTATTTTAAATTCATTTAATCTATTTTAAATCTAATTAATCTATAATAAACCTATTTAATCTATTTTAAACCATTTAACCTATTTTAAACCTATTTAACCCAATTTATATCTATTTAAACTATGTTAAACTAATTAAACTATTTATAAATATCTAAATTTTTTCTAAATCTCAGATGGTGTGAAGTGTAAATGTTTTTTATTCAAAGCCTTGATTTTAAAGCGAATAAGGTTAAGTAATGTTATAACATAAGTTGGGATTTGAAATAATATTTGCTGGTGAAACGACATATTTGAGTTAATATGATGATTTTGAAATGAGAATTTATCCTAATTTAATATGATTTCAAAAATAATACGGTTTGAACTGAATATGATATTTTGATATCAATATGAAATGGTTTTGGAAATGTAAAAGAACCATCCGTTGTGTAATAAGCGTTTAGTTGTTAAAGAGACCAGGATCGAATATTGTCAAACTCTCTGCCAATAATGAAAACCACTTTAACAACTGCGTACATGGTGGACATTACAGAAACGAAGTTGGATGGTTTGGCAAATGACTCTGTATGAGGTATTTACATGACCTTGACTCCCATGAGTCAGCTTAGATGTGAGTAAAACATGAGCTATACTGGGCCAAGTGAGGTCATTCCTCTTATCGAGCACATTTCTTCGATACTATATTGACTTTGTGATTGATTTGATAGCCACCCCTCGATTTTGATTCTAGGATTGTGTCCGAGGTGGGTGGTAGTAGCTGCTATGTGTTACCACCAGTCCAGGAGTGCAATTGGTATGTCTACCGAGGCATTGCCTCGAGAGCCATGTTCACATGCCCTAGCATGCCTTCTACGAGTTTGGTTTGTACCATATCTATAGAGTGCCCTCTAATAGCCCTCCAGTTTACGAAGGAAATATGGTACTGTATAGACTATGCGAATATATAAAATGTGTTAAGGGGGATATGAGTAACACCTTAATGCTATTTTAATACTTTACTTTACTGTAGACACTATTATGATAGCATATTGTACTATGTATGTAGATAGTTTAACGGATCCTTAGAAGATATAAACCCCGGACATCTCTTAAGTTATTGCACTCACGTTAGACACTGGATAGAAGATGTCAAACTCCATAAACATCTATGACACTGTCACACTCATATTTACTTACTGTTGATTTAACTTACATAAGATCTTTTAGTTTTGACTCGAATTTTTTGTCTTTGCAATTCGTTCGGGTCAGTCTAAGCCTTTCAGTGTATCGAAGACTGCTTTTTAAAGGACGAAGACGAAGATTTGTACTATTACTATTTATATTTGTACCACTACATCATGTTATTCCATTGCATTTTTTATTTATTTAGTTGAATGTAACTCTAGTTCTGTATTGTAAAAGTGTAATTAAATGTTATTTGTAAAACAGTTTCATGAACCGTTTATTTGATTATTATATATCGTCATTCCACTGTGAGATTCTGTGTTTGTTTTTCTTTCTTTCTTTCTTTCTTTACTTTTCTTATTCATCCCATAACAATTTGCCATTTTGAATGGTTTGAGTCGGCATGTGTGTCGATTTAAACTGCACAAAAATGTAGGTCGTTACATATATGGTAATCCAATCAAAATCAAAAGATGCCACATATTTTGCTTTGGAAGAATTTTGAATATCCTAAATATATGCTCCATCAGCACCTATATAAAAATAGTGGAATCTCAACATTTTATCATAATCAAAAATTATATCTTCTATTTTTTTTTACAAAAATTGTAGCTTTGTTTGATCCACTTTGGTAGCTATAATCATGTGATAATAAAATCTCTTCTGTTCTCTTCAAATTATAGTGAGTTGTCGGGTCCGTGGATGCAAGTCAATTATACCAAACCATCTTAAGTTTTATCTTCTTCCTTATTTTTTGGTTTTTTATTTATTGTTGAGTAGTAAATAATTGTTATTGGATTGAGAGGTGTTCAATCGGCAAATCTAGATCTTGGCATTAGATTATTCCGCATTAGTGGAAAAAATGAATTTTTTTCCCTATAGATTGTATCAGAGCTAGTCGATTTGTTTTAGATTTGAGCATCTATAGCTTCGGGGAAGATAGGTAGATCTGTTAGTAATTACACTATTACTCATTTTGATGGAAAAGGAGATTTTGGCATATAGAAAATGAAGATAGAGGCCGTACTAAAAATGAAGAAGACTTTTAAGAATATTTCTAAGTCGGATAAACTAAAAGGTCTAGAAAGGAATGTTTTGGAAGAGATGTAAGAAGAAGCTCTTACAACCATCCAGTTGAGTCTTTTAGATGAAGTTCTAAGAGAATTCTCTCAAAGAATACGGTGAAGGAATTATGGGATGCATTATCTAATGCATATCAAGACGAGTCTCTTACTAATCTGATTGTTCTTTAGTAACAACTCTATTTGTTTAAGATGATGCCTAAAGCTGATCTTATGGAGCATGTAGATGCTTTGGCCACTTTGATTATGTGCCCGAAGGCAGTGGAAGTTGATATTACCGATGGGGCTGAAGCAGTGATCCTCTTATGTTCCTTGCCTAAGGAGTATATTGTTTTTGTTAGTTCCATGATATATGATCGCAGTAAGAATAGCCTATGTGACGTAAAAGTTGGTCTTCATAATGAAGTGTTGAGAGGTGGATTGGAAAGCAACAGTTTGGATAGTAATGAAGATGGCTTATCTATATAGAGAGGTACAACTCAAAGCAAGTCAAAGAATGTTGGAGGCCGAAGTAATTTAAGGTCTCAGTCAAGGGGGCCTAAGCGATTGACTTGATATTATTGTAAGAATTCGGAGCACTTTATAGCTCATTGTCCTAAGCTTGAAGGAAGAAGAAAAGACCCAAAGCAAGCTTCAGCATTTACTATAAAGAAATTAGATACAGAGAGTGATGCTTATCTATTTATAGTTTCTGGCTCTTTAAAGAAGAGCAACTTATAGTTACTTGCTTTTGACGCATCCTATCATATGACACCTGATAGAAATTAGTTGTCCACTTACTGTAAGATTGATGGAGGAGAAGTTCTATGGGCTATGATGCTTTTTGCCGTATGGTTGGTGTTGGTAGCGTGGAGGTCAGGATATTTGACGGTGTTGTTTTGTTCATACTATTACTGACGTTAGGCATGTACCTGATTGGAAAAGGAGTTTGATTTCTGGTGGGCTTTGAGTAGGCTTGATTTGAAGACTATAGAGAGAATGAAGATATCGAAGGGTTTCATGATTGTTATGAAAGGAGTGAGGACAAAAAATCTTTATCTATTGAAGGACACTACTATAGTTGGTGAATCAACTTCAGTTACTTCTGTTGATTCAGGTTCTTTTAGATTGTGGCACTTACGGCTGGGTCACATCAATGAACACAGTTTGGATGAGTTGAGAAAGCGAGGTTTGACTGATGGAGTATAGCATTCAAAGCTTGACTTTTGTGAAGAGTGTGTTCTTGGAAAGCAGACAAAGATTTTTTTGGTACAGGACAGCATAAACCAAAGGCTGCCTTAAAGTATGTTTATATAGATGTGTGTTGTCCCTCCGCTTGTTAATCCTTAGGTGGAGCCAAATATTTCATTTCATTTATAGATGATTTCTCTCGTATAGTATGGGTATACTACCCACGGTCTAAGAGTGAAACCTTTACTAGGTTTTGAATGTCGAATTCTATGGTTGAGAAGCAGTCAGAGAAGAAGTTGAAAGTTCTCCATTCGTATAATGGCGATGAATTTGTATCGTAAGAATCCATCTATTATTATGAGTCCGAAGGCATTAAGAGGCATTACACCACACCTAGCGACCCTCAGTCTAATGAAGTTGCTAGAAGGACGAATTGGACATTGTTGGAGAGAACTCGTTGCCTCAATTAACTTCTAAGTTGAAGTAGGGATTTTAGGCTGAAGCTTTATCTATGGCGGCTTTCTTTATCAACCACACACCTTCTACTACCATAGATATAAATATTCCTGAAGAAGTATAGATAGGAGAGCCTATTATCTATTCATTTGTCAAAGTGTCTAAATGTCTAGCTTATCTACGTAAGAGCAGAGGAAAGCTGGAACCTAGAGCTTGCAAGTGTATCTTTCAAGGTTATAGTAGAGGAATGAAAGGATATAGGTTGTGGTGTCCTATCAGCAAGAAGATTATTGTCAGTAGGTATGTGACTTTTGATGAGAAGGCTATATTGAAGGTGGAACCTTCCTCATCCGATGACAATGTGATGACAAATTCAGAATGACAAACACAAGACAAATCATCTTCAGATTCTTTCAATAGAGGGTCAGATTGTATTTCTGATGGATAAGGATAGTATCGATGTTAGTATAGAGGATCAGACTCATGTTGGAGCTTGCTCAAAGACTAGGCATGTTAGGTAGAGAAGGAATCCAAAGTGGCTTGACGAGCTGTTGGACTGAGCATCAAAGGCATTGACTTCGATGATATGGCAACATACGCATTGAAGCCTGTCCATGTTGGGTCCGGTGATTATAGAAAAGCTACTGCATCGGTTAACAGTTCCAGTTGGTTAGTTGCTATGGAGGAGGAGATGAATCTTTGCTGAAAAATCATACTTGAGATTTGGTTCCTCTTCCACCGACAAGAGAACTACTGCATTTAGGTGGATCTACAGGGTGAAAGACGGTAGCAGTGGAGATTTTAGATATAAAGCAAGGTTAGTAGCAAATGGGTATGTTCAAAAGAAAGGGGTAGAGTATCATGATATTTTTTCTCCATTTGTTAGGCATACTTTCATTCATATTCTCTTAGAATTATTTGCTCATTATGATATGGAACTTCAGCAAATAGATGTCAAAATTGCATTCTTGCATGGTGATCTGCATGAGGAAATTTATTTAAAGCTTCCAAAGGGGTTCATTGATAGTAATAGGCCAGATTATGTTTGTAAACTTAACAAATCTCTATATAGACTAAAATAGTCTCCTAAACTATGGTATAAGAGATTTGATAAGTTTATGCTTTCAAAGAGATTCTAGAAGCTTGAAAGACCAGTGTGTTTATTTCATAAGGTGTGATGGAAACATGATATATCTTTTGTTATATGTTGATTGCATCTTAGAGTATGGTCAAAATTAAGAAGTTGAAAGCGGAGCTTAACAAGGAGATTGATATCAAGGATTTTGGAAAAGCACAAAGAATTTTGGAAATGGAGATGTTCAGAAAAAGGAAGTGGAGAGAGTTGAGACTCACTCAGGCGTAGTACATCGAAAATGTCCTCGCTTGATTTGGCATAGTGAAAGCTAAGTCGGTTGGCACTCTATTAAGCTCTTATTTTAAGTTGTCGAAAGATTTATCTCCTTCATCGGATGAAGACAAGAGGTATATGGTAACATACCTTATTCTAGTGTTGTTGGAGTCTCATGTATGCTAGGTATTCTCGAGACCAAATTTGGCACATGCAGTGGGTATTGTGAGTTGATATATGTCTAACCTAGGCAAAGAGCATTGGCAAGCAGTGAAGTGGATTCTTAGACATCTTCGTGGCACTTCTTCAGTTAGCTTGTTGTGTGGTAGAGTAGATGGTGATGTCTCTCTTAGAGGCTATTGTGATTCAGATTATGCTGGAGATAGAGTCAGACGGAAGATAGTGTCTAACTATGTTTTTACACTTGGCATGGGCTTGATTTCAATAAGATCAAAGCTACAATCTATAGTAGCTTTGTCGGTTACCGAGGCCAAACTGGTATCAATTGTGGAAGCGACTAAGGAGGGATTGTTCTTACTTCAGTTGTTGGATGACCTTTGGGTGGTGCAGCGGACAGTAGAGTTATTTTCAGATAGTCAGAGCGCGATTCATCTTGTAGAAAATCAAGCCTATATAATTCTCAAATCAAGCACATTGATGTCAGAGGATTCTTTCTTATGTTGGAGGAAGAACGAAGCAATATCAAGTTGGTGAAGGTGAATACTATGGATAATCCTTCAGATATAAGGATGAAGTCACGTCCTAAAGAAAAGTTTGAGCATTTCTCAAACTTAATTAGTTTGTATATAGCTACATAGGGCCATGGGGCGCCGACCCAACAACTAGTAGTCACTACTTGATTCGTGATAAAAGGAGATGCAATAATATTGTGTCGAGGTGGAGTGTTGAAAGTAAACGATATAATATTATACTTATTATGATGAGGAGATGACGTGGGATGCGATGAAGAAGATGGTTTGCAAAAAATAGTTCATATGTGAAAGTTACAGAATAAATATATTTATTTCAAAAGTTGTTGTTGCATACAAAGTCAATGCCAATATTGGAAAATATCAAAAGCTTGTGACGTAGAGATATATTAGATATGGTAATCCAATCAAAATCAAAAGCAGCCACATATTATGCTGTGGAAGAAGTTTGAATATTATAAATATATGCCCCATCAACATCTATATATAAGTAGTGGAATCTCACTCATTTTATCATCATCAAAAATTATATCCTCTAGTTTTTTTGTAGAGATCGTTTTTTTGCTCTGCTTTAGTAGCTATAATCATGTAATAAGAAAATCTCTTGTACTTGTAACAATTCGCACCTCAGTAGGCTTAAATTTTGGATAGACCGAAAATCCTAGTCCAACAAAGCACTAATTGCTGGTTTGGTATCCTGCAAATAACAAAGGCAAGTCAGAGTAATGTTTATAAAATCTCATAGCGGAATAATGATAAAGTATTCGATATACAGTTACTAACCAGGATTAGGCTACTTTCCTTAACAATGTTGAACCTAGGAGCGAAACTTGCCTTTTTACTAAATCCCAATAGTCGCTAAACCGCCTTCATGTGATTTAGGGAAAATAGGAAAATAGGAATGTGTTAGACATAAAATCTGGTGAATGAAAATTAAAATGAAGTAGAAAGAATAAAACAGTTTAATTTCAGGTATTCCCCGGATATCGCAGAGGGTGAATAATATAATGCAGTGAATCAATCTTAGATACAGTGCCTAAGAAACCAAAGTCCATGGTCACTCTAGGGAATTCAACCATGCAGTAGTACTAAACGTCAATCGGCATGTCGGACCTGCTGTCCTTACCTATCTACATGCTACATCATGAAAATCATGCTCTTCACTCGAGCAATGTGACTGTCTATCCATATTCTACAACGTGAAAGTCATGCTCTTCACTCATGCACTGTGATTAAATGCCTTTTACATCTGACTGGCGCCGACTCAAACAACCTCACAAGACCACGAAGTTGCACTCAAGCTTCGCCAAACTGGACTCCTATCCTCCTGTGTCCTCGGTCATCAACATGGACTTGCCCCTGTCCAAAGTGCCAGTCCTCCGAAAGAGCACCCACAGCAGGGTAGGCTGCGTAAAATCCTCCAATGATCTGCCTAAAGTAGCCTACGTCGGAGCACACTTGTCATGTCCATCCACGTTGATCTGCTTGAAGAAGCCTACGATTGCGGACGCTATTTATCCTACATACTAGCAACCTATGAAAGGTAACAAACATCCTTGCAAGCCCACTTGCCCACTCCTAGTACGTACAACCAAATCTATATTTTTGTCTTAACTGCATGAAACGCCTATCTAGACCTTTACAAGGTATGCCTACCAAATCGCTTCCGGATTAATTAATTTTACCGTTATAGCTTACATACTGTTTATTTCCATCAATCTACTTTAGACCATTTTTACATCCGATTTGGTTATTTCACAATTTCCCTTTTTCTTACATGAATGGTGTTTCAATTTTACGTCTATTCAGTTTGTATGGTTTATCTATAATTTTTATGCTATTTTATTACAGATTTACGCCAGCCATTAGGGTCCATTTAATTTATAATTTTTTCCACCCAAATTTATGTTCTCCTTTCAGAGATTTAATCTATACAAAGTTTTTATCCAATAGCTATAAACCATTTGTTACACAAAATTTGACTTTTTACGTTAAAGGCCGCATATGGAATAAACACATATAGCAATTGAAATTCCCAATTTTGTTCCATAATCATATTCAGAATTATGTAATTATACCAACCAAATTTCCAATTTTATTCAAAGAACATATTCTGAATTTACCGAACTAACCAGTTATGCCATTAAAAATTTAATAACAATTCTAATTCAATTTAATTAAACCAATCTAATTTACGCCATAAAATGTGAATAAGAAATTTATACGTTCCATATTTTAAACCAAACATGAATTAGAATTGAGAAGTGGTACAAGGAGAAGTTACAATAATTTGCAACAAACCTCAATTATTAACCGAAATTAGTTCATATTGTCATGCCCGAAAAGAACTAAAATTAAACTACTTTGTTTTTCTATTTCATATTAATTCCCACTTGCCTGGCACTTGAGCTTGTATAAATTTGAAAAGCTTTTCTTCTTCTTATCTTCCTCTTTTTAATTTCTTCAGAATTCTTCAAATAACTCATATATATCTATTTAACTTGATTTGGAAGAGAATTATTTATTTAGTGGAGAAAAGGAGGAAGAAGAATACGCACAATTTTTTTTATAGACTTATGGCGACAGCTGAATAAAAGATTAGGTTTTAGGTTAAATGGTTTATTTATAGATAGTGTGAGTGCATATAATCCATTAGATTTTCCTAGGTTAAATCATGTTCATCCGAACACCTAATGGTTATCCACTCTGGCTCGTACACGTCACTGGACTAATAGAATGCTACGAAATCAAAAGCCACGTCACTCAGTCCAATAGAAAACCGCCACGTCGAAAAATAAATCAGCGTTCATTAATTGATTGCATTGCAAAATTTCCATTTTTGTTGTTTATGCGTATACATTACAGTTTTTGAGAGATATACTCTCCCTCTTAATTGACTTTACAAATTGTTTCCCATTTTATAAATCTCATTAGATCTTTATTTTAAAAAAATTCATTTGTTAGCAATCAATTCATCTTAATTTTTCAAATTTACATCCATAATAATTTCCTTTGTTATACATTCTCATTAATGTCAATTATGTCATTAATTGAGCCAATCAATTTATTCTCAATCCTTATCTATTCATCAATTGGGAATGTTACACATTATTTACACTTTTGAATGTGTACGATTAATTAGGATATACTTATATAGACATATACAATTTAAACTAATCAATCCCTTGGTTAATTTTATTCATTCATAGTTAATTTTCTTAATTTATTGCTTACTAATTTTAACCATTCCCCATTGATTCTTTTCTGTCACAACGTTTATTTGTTAACGTTTTATCCTCCTTTCTAAATCTTCTGTTTATAAATATATATCTAATAAACAAATTTAGTTTCCTCATCTTACTTGTTTACAATCTATGGAATTTCCAATCAACGTACATTAGTAAATGTTGTAACACATGTTAATTACAATTGTAACGTTCATAATGAATAATAATGTGCATTTATTGTCAATAAATAATTTTACCATTTCTATCCTTATACATATGTGTGTGTGTTTGTGTGTGTGTATTAATACAATACTCTTGTTTCCAATTAATTTCATTAATCAAATTCAGCCGTTCAAATGTGCGCATAGAAGCGTAAGCTGTTGAAATAATTCCAAACTCTGTGTATATAATATGTTTTCCTTTTTAATAAATTCTACCGACTCATTGTTGATTGTGTACATATATAATTTAACAATCATCGGGAATCAATCAATCAATTATAATTAATGTAAGTTACCAATTTCATACGTGTAATTGTTTTTGATGCCAAAAATTCAAACGGTCATAACTTTTTCGTTTGAACTCCGCTTGGAAAACATTATACATGAAAATTAATCAGAAAATTTCCATAAACACAATGGTATAAGTTTCATGGCCAAATTCCTATATTTGCAAAATGTGCTTTTTTCACAATTGTCTAAGTTTATTAATTATATTTTCATTAATTAATTAGTGTAAAAAAACGTGAGCTGTACTTTAATTTACACATTTCCTTTAAAAAAAATTGATAATAACTTCTTCTCTTTTAATTTCTTTTTAATTATTTTTCCTCTGAAATACGGGGTGCAACATTCTCTCCCATTAAAGGATTTCGTCCCGGATGGATCCAAAGATGGAAGAATGTAAATAGCAACCATCATCCAAAAACTACATCCATCTACTCATCCATCATCCATTTCTACCATTGTCCTTATTTTTAACTAATGCAATTTATGATTTATTGAAAGTGAAATGCATATGAACTTACCTAATGTGAAAAGGCAATCGGTCTACTAATTCAGTTGATCTCCTGTATATCCAATTACCCTTATATAATTGATAATTCTATATGTATATTTCAATCATTCATCTAAATGCACCATCCATATGCAACATACATTTAGACGCACACACACGCACACACACACATATATACACACACACACAAACACAACCATGTGCAAATGCAATAGATAACAGGCATGCATATGTAGGTGTGTGTATCTAGTTGGCTGATTATCCTAATAATTATCTCTCTAGTGCATGCAATGCATCCATTTGCAAACATTGGCATCCACTTGCAACCACGAGCAACCATCAAATATAACATATCCTAGTGGCATGTTTAAAAACAACCCTACCAACACAAAGTGTCACAAAAAAAGATCTATTGAAGGATCCTAATTAGGAAAAGATCAAAGATAGGATGTTCAAAAGAAAACTTACTAACAAAAGATGTGGATGTGAAATCCTAGTCCGCTCCTTCGAAGCCATATCCTGAACCGGTAGAGTAACCGACCGAGCATTATCAACAAGATATATCCTGAAATCAACCTCCCTCCACGGAGGAAGGCAATGACCTCCTCAAAAACATCATGGTACAAAGAAACAGTTGGAACATAACTAAGATCATCGGGTGATACGCCTAAAGAACAAAAGGTAGCTAAGCATAACAGACCCACGGGGATCACATGAAACCTCTAAGGCACACCTACTGCACGTACCTAACAAGACTACCCTCCTGTCATAATCTAAGACTGCTCCATACATCGACAACTAGTCCATACTTAAAATAAGACCAAAACTGAAGAAACCAAGAACGAATACCTCACAGTCAAACTCGACTCCAAGAATCAAAATTTTCAGACCTTGGCAAAGCATCGACAAGTAAGCCGATCCTCCAATTGGCTTTGAGACTACTACCGGATCATAAATGATGGAAACATCTAAATGAAGTCCCTCAACAAGAGAACTAGAGACAAAGGAATGAGATGATCCTGAATCAAAAAATGTGTGTACTTGAAATATTAGAAATGGAACACAAACCTTCGACCATAACTTTCTCATACCCTTCCATTTGTTTTCCTATCCTACAGTCAACCTTATCCTAGTGGGCTACTTAATCCTATTTATCTAACTCCAAATTTATTTCTTCCCTTTCTAAGTGAGTATCAAAACATTTCTACTTCGTCTTTTCAACAAAGATTATAAATTTCAAAGTCTTTAAAACTATAAAGTCTATTTTTCGTTTCTTTTACAGTTTAGTTCAACTTCTAATTTTTACCATTTCCATACAACTAGTAAGTCACCTAAGATTTTAAAATCTTCCTATTTTCAGATTTCACAAAGCTAGAAAGTTTTAAAACTACCAATTTCTCTTTTAAATTTTTAACTTACTAGCATTTACCCGTATATTTCCAAATATTATTTATTTCAAAAACAAAAAGTACAAAAGTAGTGCTTTATAGACTTTTTAAATTTTCTTTTTTTCAAAATTTCTATTTTAAAAGTAAAATACACATTGGAGATAAGTGCAACAATGTGTAAAATAAATGCTAAACAATTATTAAAAAATAGTTTTCCTCTTATTTTTGCCAAATTCTTTCAATTTTTCTTTTTAATGAAATTTAAGTGGTTTGTCTGATTATTTTTTTGAACTAAAATATCAAACACCCACTGCTTCCACTAAAAGCAAAATACACATTGAGGGTGAATATAACAATGTGCTTAAAAAGTTCTACGATGGCTACTGAAAAATTACCTATAACAATTTTTTTTACGCAATTTGCATAAAATTTATTTGACAATTTCATTTCATTTTCCTTTCTCTTTTAAACATAAGATTTCCACTATTTTTATTTTGAGAAAACACTTTCACTTGTTTACCAGTTAAATCGGAGTAGATATTTGAAAACCTAATAGCTTAAGCCCACTTTTATGCATCAATACTAAAAATGCACAAATTTCCTTATGGTCGCAAGGCCTTTTGCTCATATTTATTTCCAATTATCCATCTCCTAAAGGTCACACTCGGATAATCTCCTTGATTTACTTTCATGCCCAAAATTCCTCTCCTGCTACTAGCTTATATAAGAAACAAACATTAGTGTTTCTACAAGAATAACTAGGAAAGGTCCATCCTATCTCCTAAAACTTGTTCTAATTCACTTTCCCATAGATAGGGTAGGCACGAATAAAAGGAATTCTGACATATATAGATAAAACCTTTAAAAACTACTCTTAACAAAGCTTTTATTTATATACATACATATAAATATATACTTTCGAAACTCGAATTTGAAAACTTTTTGAAAGCCTCCTTGAAAAACCATTTTTTTCATGTACGTTCTCTCAATACGTGTCTTAACCCTAGGGAATCCTTAACCCTAGGTTCCATTCCTATCTACTCCATACTTTAAAAATTGGTTTGGCATTTATTTCTTCCTTTCAAAAATTAAAGCTTCAAAAAAAATTTGGAATCCCAAAATTCTTACCTTTAAAAGTGTTACCTAAAACTTCTTATTAAATCGACAAATACTTAATGGCTTTACCTTACGCTCTTACCGTGTTTCAATTTAAATTATCCCCTAAACCTAGATGGAAAACCAACAATTCTATGTTTAGAATTTAACCTGCTTTTCCTTTTAAAGAGCTTTATAAATTTCTAAAAATTGGAATCTTTGAAATAACTTTTTCATTAAGTTTTTCTTTTTCAAAGACTTATTATCACCAAACCACTTATTCCAAAGACAAACCTTATTTTTTTTCAAAATATTCTTTCATAATTTTCATATTACAAAATCTGGAGTATATAAGAACAACGAATTTCCCAAGAGTTCCTTGACTTTTTCCTACTACACTTACTAATATTTATTCCAATTACTACACTTTTAATTATACTCAAAGATTTTATACTTTAATTTATTGGAACAACTACAGAAACCATTAAAAATCGTATATGAATCCTTTAAAGGAGGATTTATGTTTATGTGAAATTACAAGGATTTTTTTTCCGCATATTCCTTATAATTTCAACAAAACATGTTTATTTATAGCTTGGTTGATTCATAGAAAATTATATCATTACTCATTTCATTCCAATAAATTAAAGTATGTCAAATTCCTACCTATCTACAATACTAATGTAGTTACTTAACTAAATTTCAAGTTCTTCGCCTCCCTTCTTAAAACATGTACTCTATTCTCAATTTCTACCATTTATTTTATTCACTCAAAAAAATAATTTTTCATAAAAAATTATTTCCAAGTTATATTCCTCTTTTTATCCCTTTGATAAGAATAGAGTTTTACAAAATTTCCTTTACTAAAATTTCTTGCTTCCAGTTAACTTAAATCTAAATTCCTTTTGTTTTATAAAGAAACTGACAAGCAACTTATGCTGTATAATCTTACAAAAAGAATTTTTCTTCAAATAAAAATCTTTATCATACAAAACCAAACCACTTTTCCAAAACCCATTATTTACCTTTTCAAATATATTTCAACTTTTCGATTTCAAAAAGTTTCCTCTTTAATCGGTTAAACTTAAAGTGGACCTATACTTACTTCCTTAGGAATGTCCTATTCCTAATCTTGGAAAACCTTTTTCCCCCCACCTAAATCTCTTTTTCTCTAAGAAATTTTCCTACTTCATAACATACAGATTCTAATTATTTCTAATAAATGTACCTATTGTAAATTTTGTAGGATCGTTTTCACCCTAGAGAAAGGGTGAATATTGTGATGCTAACATTAATGAAGAAACAAAAATTATAATAGAAAGTAATGTAGTAATAATCATAGACTGATTTACCCAGCTTCGGCAAAAACCTACCTACATGTTGCCTCTAATATTTCTACAAGAAATTAAGTAGTCAGACGCTTACAAACACATGTAAACTTGCGATACCCGCGAACTTGAATAACCTAACTCTAAGCTCAAACCCTGCCACAACTCAGCCACCGAGTTGTGAATTCTCAAACTACAAAACCGTAGTTCGTATCTAGTTACACAACTAGAAGTTCACCAACAATTAAAAATAAATTACAAATAAAATAAAACTTAAAAAAAACCTATTATTATATAACTAAAGCCCAATAAAAAGGAAGGTTGGCCCAAATATAACAAAAGAGAATTGTCTCCCTTTTCTTTTCAGTTTGTCACTCTAGCCGTTCCTTCTCCTTTTGTTGCTCTTATCAAATTTTGGGTTTTGATGATTCCCTTGAAGCCACCGCTTGGAGTTCAATTTGATTGTCTTTCATTCCACAATTCGATTCGCTTGCTTCTTCAATTTGCTTATGAGTGCTTCAAGGTCGAGTTCGAATTGGTATAGAATCGGTATGTGATTTTTCCCCCTTTTGATTTGATTGTGCTCGACTTTATGCTCTGTTTATTTACTTGGCTCGAACTCAATTGAATAGCCGATGATGATAATGGGTTGAATTTATAGGGTTCGAAACCCTATAATCTCGTTCGTATAATTTTGGTTTGAATTCATCGTGATTTTATCACCTACGTTGATTTGTCCTTGAATGATGGTGATGATACTGACTTGTTCAATAGTTGATGAATTTGAATCTACTCGAAGTAGTTGAGTTGGTTCCGTTCCTTCTGCTTCTATGACTTTGGTATTTTGGGTTTGTGATAATATTTTGACTTGTTCATCATGTTTCCTCTGATTGACTTAACTACAATATTTTTCTATTCATTGACTAATTCAAACTGCTGCATGATCATTTCTTTTGTAAACTGCTGCATATTTCGAATTTTGTCCAAGTTTCTATGTTGATGCTTAAACTATTTTGCACTTGATTGATAACATTAATTTTGAACTTTGAAAAGACGAATTCGAATTTTTCACTTGAGTTACCTACTGTTGCATATTTAAATCTTATTTGTTACTACTTATATGTATGTATGTATTTATGTATGTATACATGTGTGCATAAATGTATATATGTATACTGGTCTTTGAAGTCTGGTTCATGTGATCTGACCTCATTGAGGTCTGCATTGAGACAAGTTTTATTTGAATGCTTGTGTACTTCATGCACTTGTGTTATGATGGTCTGGTTTCAGCCCTAGTTGTGTTTGCACCCTGCTTTGATCTTGTTTTCATGTTCATGTAGTCATGCCGACCCATTTGAACTAAGCATGTTTAAATTGTTTTCTCCTGACCATGTCATGTTGAGTTGCTTGAACATTTTATTTTGATTTTGGAGACTGATGCAATTTTCTTGTCTGGTTTTTATTGTCTACACTTTATACATGTGAGCACATTGAACTATAGATGTACGTTGCTTTCCATTTGTACATGTTAAAGCTTGTTGTTTCCTCGTTTCATGTGCACTTGTTATTCACCTAAGTCTGGTCATTTTGGTGGTGAGGCTGTTTTATGGGCTGTCTAGCGATTTATAGTCTCCATGAGTATATACATATATACATACATGTATGTATATATATGTGTGCGCTTCATTTTGCCTTTGCACATTTGGAGTTTTGGTCTCTTATCTTTGTGTTGGTTGAACCAAAGCATGTTTGAAATGTCGTGACTTAGTTCTGGTCTTGTTCATGTCTTTGTTCTTTTCCCTTATACAATACGCAATGTCATGTTCATGTTAACTAAGCCTGAACTTGTATTTGAACTGGTCTATGTTGTTTTTGATCCCTGAAGCTTGTTGCCTTTGTTGCTCCTGACCATTTCGTTATTGAGTCTCGATTAAATAGCTTTATCCTTCCCTGTGCACAAGCATACTTGCAGTTTGGCTCTGAGTTTTTGCAGTCTTTTCTGTTGCATTGTGTGGTGATTCTCTAGCATCATCCTTTGTACATTTTGACATGCTTGATGATGGTCTGGGTTCATTTTGAAGTTTTGTTGTATGAGCATTTTGACCAGTTGCTTCGATTTTATCCATGTTGAACCGGTTCCATTGTTCATATTGTAACTGGTTGGAGTCTGGTTCCTTTTCCATTTCTTGTTGAATGTTTTCAATTTGTATTACACCTGAGTTGAATCCAACTTTTGTTTGGGTTTGACCTTGTGCTCACCCATCCCTATGATTTCAACAAGCAAGTGTATATCGGTGTGCACGACCTTGTGACATGTATAGTGATACACTGTGTATGTCACAAGTTGTTCGTGTAAGATGGATTAAAATTAGATAATGATGAACAACCCAAATAACTGAGGCAAATAATTTTTCAAAACACACACTTTATTATGCACTGCAAAATATTTTCTTTTTTAATTTTACTGCGTCGGTGTTTATTTTGCAGATGGTTCAAATGTTGGATACAGGCTGGAACAAAGTTGAAGCTCAAATACGAATGAGAGTGAATATGCAGTGAGGTAAAAATTGTAAATTGAAAATTGTGTTGTAATTGAAAATCTATAAATATAGTGAGAGATTAATTTTTTTACTATTTGAACTTATAATAAAATATTTGTTTGAATAAAATATTTGTGTAAATATGAATTCTGAGTTATTTATTTTGTTTAACAAATATTTATTTACTTATGTGGAAAAATAAAATAGTAGAATAACACATACATTTAAACGAATATATATATATATATGTATGTATGTTTATTATCATCAAACAAAAATCATATACTAGCATATTCTATAATCTCCCCCTTTTGATGATAACAGACATATATTAAGATTTTGACTTTATTAAATGTATTTGGTCTTGATGAATTCTATTAGCTCCCCCTATTTGAATACTCCCCCTTCAACAAAGCTCCCCCTTCACATATGTATGAAAATAAAAAATATGCAAATAAAAAAAAATAAACAATGCAACGAATCTAGATGAGAATATGCAAATAAAAAATATGAACTTATTTGCCAAAATCTTAACTTCTCTATCCCCCTTTTGTTATCAGCAAAAGATTAATAGTGTTAGAAAATAGAGATAAAGTGATAGACATCAATAAAACATTAATACTTAATCGAATTTAAATATTAAATTTCAATAAAAAATCAAACAGAAATCATAAATACTCTATTAGGCACGTATTCCATTTTAGAGTGATAGGGGTGATGTCGATATAGAAAACCTTATAGTTGTGTCTATTTATGGTATATTTATGATAGAAAATTGTTAAATACTTACTAACCGCGCATAATCGTTAGGTCCTTTAAATGAGATTAGTAGTATTCTAAAAATTTTAAAAAATGAATTTCGAGCATTTACTAACCACGCAAAACTGTAAGTACTTTTAAATGTGGTTAGAATCAACTCACCTATTTTATTCAATTTTGATATGTGTTCCATACATGCAAAACTGTGAGGACTTTTAAATGAGCATGAAAGCACATAATTAAAGATTCCAAGTACTTCACCCATGCATAACCGTGAGGACTTTTAAATGAGAGTTAGTATTTTGGATGATTTTATTGTTAATTAATTTAAAAAAAGAATAATTTCCTGTTTAAATACCATAATTTGACATACTATATTGAATTTTGATGAGTGATGGTCGTTAGAAATATGATAGAAATAGAGATGGTCATGGAATTTTTACCAACAACAGTAATTACAAATTTTGTTTAAATTTTTAAAGAACTATATATACCATCTCAAGTCATAATGTATGATCAATATCAACACTCATAGTTTTTTTAGTCACTATTTATCTTTTTGATAATCAATATGGAGTCAGATTTGATAACATAGGCATTTAAGATCAAATAAAAAATAGAAAATCAAATTTCTAAAATGCTTGAAGTCGATAATTTTTTTAAAAGGGGTTTTGTAAAAATGTCTTTCAATTGAAAAACAGTTGAAATGAAATTAATGCAGATATTTTTCTTGGAAATGTGATGCGAATAAAACACGTTCCACTAGTGCTTTTTCTATCAACTAGACTACCAACATAATCTGCATCTGAATACCCTTTTAACTCAAAATTATCATTAAGTGGATACCATAGACCAAACTGTGGAATGTGCAACAGATACCTAATAACCTTTTTTAAAGCTTTGAAATGAGTTTATTTTGGATTTGATTAAAACCATGCACATAAGCGAACAAAGAAAATAGTGTTTGGTCTAGAAGCAGTAAGATAAAGAAGTATACCCATGTGTATCTAGACAACCAATACAAAACAATACTCTTACCATCTAAGCTTGCAATATCGTTAGGTCCAAATAGATCCATATGAATGGACTGTAGAATTACTTAAACTGGTTGATTGAAATAAGATTATGGTGTAGATTTTCGACATATAATACGTCTTTGTTTCCCATTGTGACTCTGCCACCTTTGTATTTCTCTAGGCTAAGGAACTTTGATTTATCGCTCATCATGTGCCTGGAACAACCAGAATTCAGGTACCACTCTTGTTGTTCCTTAGCCTGCAAGCACACCTACACGAGGAAAGATTTTTGTGACCTATTTGTTTTTATAGGTCCATGATTGTTAGTGACAAAAGATTTTGAAAAATAAGTTTGCGTAGAACCCAAACAATCCATGTTTGTTCCTTTTGGCACCCAGATTTGTTTGATTCCAAGGGATTTTATATTCGTGCCTTTAGGAACCCAAATTGGTATGGTTTTTACGTGTTTGGGTCTATACCAGCAATTGTTATGATTATATCCAATTTTTCAACAAATCTTGCAGTTGGAGTTTACATGATTAGTTTCACTTCTAAAATTTTCAAATTGATTATACCCAAGTTCTTATTTAACGGTATTAACAATTTATTTCCCTAATAGCATATTTAGTGATCTTTCTCCTTTGGAGAATTTTCCTAAAGTTGTAGGCAATTGTTGGACTTATGTTTTAAGAGATTCATTTTCATTCAATAACAAAGTGCACTTTTTAATAAAATTTTCTCTCCTAGTGTTTTCGCTTTCTTTCAAAATCAGAATTTCATTTTCAAGTGATTTAATTTTAATTTTTAATTTTTTTTATTTCCTCTTCAAATGGTGGACACATATCACACTTAAGGCACTTATTTCTATAGTTTTGAACCATTTGATCAAGCTGCATATTCAGTTCTATCAAACTATCCTTTTGTGATTCAATTTCAGCGTACTTCTCGTTAAGTCTTTCAAAACAATCATTTACTTCATGAAAATATATAAGTAATTGCGAGTGAGTAAGGTTTGATACCTCGTTGGCTTGTTATCATCGGTGTCACTTATTTCTCCTCGAAGACACATATTTGCTCTATCACTCTCACTGCCAGTCCTTTTATCTTTTTCATCACTTTCATCCCAAGTTGCTGCAAAGCTTTTCCTTTTCGGTTTCTATCCTTTGCTGAATTAATTTTGAGGACAATTTGGCTTGATATGACCAGGTTTATTGCACTTGTGACAAATGATCTTCTGCTCTTCTGAGTTGTCTAGAACTTCGATGATTATGTTCTTTAGTTGTTGATTTAGGGCATGATTTCCATATTTGCGGTTCCATCTTTTGAATCTCCTTATTATTAGTGTCAGTTTAGATGCTCCATCATCATCATCATCACATCATCATCATCATCACTTCCTTGTTCCTTTGAGAGCTATTGATTTCTTTCGCGTATCTACTCCTTCACGTTCTTCCTTGAATTAGATTTTTAGCTCATAAGTGGTGAGATTTTCGATGAGTTCTTCAACTTTAACTTGTTTCAGACCCTTTGATTCTTGGATGACAATCACCTTTGCTTCAAAATTTTGTGGAAGAATTCTGAGGATTTTTCGGACTATTTCCAGTTCTGTATATGGTCTTCCTAGGGATTTTTATTTGTATACAAGATTAGAAAGTCTCCTATACATTTCTTTAACGCTTTCATCCTTTGCCATTGTGAAGTTCTCGTACACACTACTAGGAATGGCAAGCGAGATTCTTTGACTTAAGAGGTTCCTTCATGAGTCATTTCAAGCATGTGCCAGATTTCCTCGCAATTAGACAATGTGAGACATAATTAAATTCAATTTGATCTAATGAACAAATAATAGAATTCATAGCTTTAGCATTAGCATTTTGCAGTTTATTTTTAAGGTTTGTCCACTGATCCATAGGTTTTTCTACTTCTTGATTATCTACCATTATTATTGGTGTGCTATATCATGTTTCAACAATAATCCATGCATCTATGGTTTATAAAAAAATTCATTCTATTTTTCCAATAAGCATATTCACCATTGAACGTGGGTGGTCTAACTATGAGCTGGCCTTCAACAAATGCATTATTAAAAGAAGCCATTAAAAAAAATTAAACTTCTAAAATAAAAAATAGTTTTTGTTCCTAGCTCTGATACCACTTGTAGGATCGTTTTTACCCTATAGAGGGGTTGAATAGGGTGATACTAAAATTAATGAGGAAATAAAAATAATAATAATAAAAAGTAATGCTGTAATAATCACACATAGATTTACCCAGCTTCGGTAAAAAATATGCCTACGTGCTGCTCCTTAAGGGTTTTACTAGAAATTAAGTAGTCTGATGCTTACAAACACAAGTAAACTTGTGACACCCGCTAACTTGACTAACCTAACTCTAAGCTCAAAACCCGCCACAACTTAGCCATTGAGTTGCCAATTCTCGAACTACAAAACCGTAGTTCGTACCTAATTACACAACTAGAAATTCACCAAATTTTAAAAAGAAATTACAAATAAAATAAAACTTAAAATAAAACCCTGTTATTATATAACTAAAGCCCAATAAAAAAGAAGGCCGTCCCAAATATAACAAAAGAGCATTGTCTCCCTTTTCTTTAAGTTCGTAACTCTAGCTGTTCCTTTTCCTTTTGTTGTTGTTCACAAATATAGGGTTTTGATGATTCCCTTGAAGCCGCCGCTTGGAGTTCAAATCGATTCGCTTGCTTCTTCAATTTGCTTATGACTGCTTCAAGGTAGAGTTCGAACTGGTATAAAATCGGTATGTGATTTTTACCCTATCTGATTTTGAATGTGCTCGACTTTATGCTCTGCTTATTTACTTAGGCTCAAACTCAATTGAATTGCCAATGATGGTAATTGGTTGAATTTATAGAGTTCAAAACCCTATAATCTCGTTTGTATAATTTTGGTTTGAATTTGTCGTGATTTTATCATCTGCGTTGATTAGTTCTTGAACAATGGTGATGATACTAAATTGTTCAATAATTGATGAATTTGAATCTGCTCGAACTGGTTCCATTCTTTTTGCTTCTATGACTTCGGTATTTTGAATTGTTGATAATATTTTGATTTGTTCATCATGTTTCCTCTGATTGACTTCACTTCAATATTTTCCTATTTTCGATATGTTTGAACTGCTACTGTGTGATCATTTCTTTTGTAAACTGCTGCATATTTCGAATTTTGTCCAAATTTTCTATGTTGATGCTTGAACTATTCTGCACTTGACCGATCATATTAATTTCGAACTCTGAAAAGATGAATTCGATTTTTTTGCTCGAGTTACCTACTGTTGGATATTAAATCCGGTTTTTTACCACACACACATATATATAAGTATGTATGTATATGTATGTATACATGTGTGCATACATGTATATATGTATGCTGGTCTTTGAAGTCTGGTTTGTGTGATCTGATCTCATTGAGGTCTGCATTGTGACTAGTTTCATTTGATTGCTTGTGTATTTCACATACTTGTGTTATGATGGTCTGGTTTCAGCCCTTATTGTGTTTGCACTCTGCTTTGATCTTGTTTTCATGTTCAAGTAGTCATGCTGACACATTTGAACTAAGCATGTTTGAATTGATTTTCCCGACCATGTCGTGTTGAGTTGCTTGAACATTTTGTTTTGATTTTGGAGACTGGTGCACTTTTCTTGTCTGATTGTTATTGTCTGCACTTTGTACATGTGAGCATGTTGAACTATACACGTCTGTTGCTTTCCACACCAAAATGACTGGAGTTAAGAGAATAATAAGTGCACATGAAACAGAGGAAATAACAAGCTTTAACATGTACAAAATATCAAATAAACAAATAATCAACATAGATTTACTTTCATATAGAATCCACTAAGTCCCTTAGATAAATCTTCATTCATTTGAATCACTCTTGTTATTTACCCAAAAGATATTCATATACTTATCTCACTGGTATAAGTTTATTCTCAAACCATTATACTTTCTATATTTGGAAAACTTTACCATATACTTACAAAATGGTATAAGAATATTCATAAAGCATTTAAGAAAAAGTTTTATTTCAAAATCATATTATATGGATCAAAAACATTATCATTCAAAACATTGTTCACTATAAACCTAAACCACTTATCCTTCGGTGTAAAGTATGGAAAAAGGCTTCCATGCCACAATAGTTAAGAAGGATTATTTATTAATTTCATAAACTTGATTTTTTATAATTGATCCAATTTGTATATGGAAATAATACTTTATACATCGAACATCAATCTTCGATTTCAAACTTAGACTATCCTTCGAATAACAACGAAGTCTCAAGTTATGATATTATGACATCCCACCTTCACTCAACAACATTCATTCCTTTGGGATAGGTAGATGTTTCCCTACCTTAAAATTTAATGTCAAGTATATGTTTTACCAAAATCTCTGTATATTATTCATTTAAAACCAAAGTTTATAACCAAAACTCTTTTCCAATTTCCGAGATCTCTATCCAATTTACAAACTCTAACAAATTCTCCATCAAAAAAATCTTGTTATAAAACAATTTATTATTTTAGAACACTTTAATAAACAATATTATTATTTAGAACACAATATTAAATTAATTAAATTAACTTGAACACCATTATTAAATAAATAAATTAACATAAAACTCTATTAGTAAAATGAATAATTATATTAGACCTCATCATTAAATAATTAATTAACCTAAATATCATTAAAAAATAACCAATTAACCTAAATATCATTAAAAATAATAATAGATCAACTTTAAATATCATTAATAAAATAACTAATTAACTTCAAATATCATTATAAAATAACTAACTTTAAATAACTTTCATAAAATAATTAACTAATAAATTAACTTTAAAACATCATTATTAAATAATTAACTTTAAAATATTATAATTTGAATAATAATAACTTAACCGTTTAAATGTTGGAAACAATTTACTTTAAAATTTATAAAGTTAAAGTAAATTTAAATCCATTTCCTTTCAAATTTGGAAAGAAGCTTACAACCACAATGACACTTGAGAAGCTACCACTTATTTCTTATTCAATAATCCAAGTCATACCACTGATATTTACATAACCAACATATATGTAAATAAAATCCATAATTATCAATCAACTGATAACACATCATTTATCCAAGTCATAGCATAAAAATAAATGTTCAAATTAATAAAAAAGCAGAACAGAGATTTATTCTGCTAACGGAATGTCAATGACAAAATATAATAAACCAATTACCTAATTATTTTCTGTCACTATTAATTTATCGATATTTTACATTTCAATAGTTCTGACAAATAATTGTACAACGGTGTTCTATTAGATTATACGAATCAACTGTTGAAATCCGTAGTTTAAACAGACCTATATTAAGTGTGTTAATGCATTTTAAAGTTTTAAACTATTTAATATAAATAAATTTAATTAACTAAATTAAACTTAAACTCCACAAACCTGATCCGGCCCTTAACCCAAACCGAACTCAAACCCAAGTTTCTTCCCTTCTTCGCTCCCAAATAAATTTTGCTCCAAACTCAAAAAATTGCCTGGACAAAATAGAGTGCACGAATATGCACGTGTGCATATGCACATCGCCTCCTTCCTCTAACCGCCATGTCGTACACCTGCACAAACTCTCCTGGACTCATGCAACTCGCTTGCACCATCGTCGTCCCCTCAAATGCCCTCGTTCAAAATCCGACTCTCCATCAACCCACATCGCGTTCCAATTTTTGAAAATGCCTAGCCACCATCGCCTTGGTCAATGATAGCCTACGCTCCCACCTTCGATGGGTTGCCACCTTCGTGCTCCATCTCTAACCCAAGCGGCATTGAAATCGACGCCTCCATGCCATACCTAGACCTATTTTTCAAACTTAGAACAAAATAAACCCTAATCGACCACTTCCATCGCCTTCGCCATCACCCATGGCAGCCTCCAGCACCGTCTTTCCATCTTCAGCTAACCACATCACAGGAATTTTCTAAATGATCAAAATCTGATCATCTAACCACCACGACACCACCTGAACCCTAAAATCATGAGATTAGCATCAAAACTCATGATTTTCGGCTACTAACATGACTATATAATCCATTTGACAAATCAAGCTCGTCGAAAACTGACATCGCTCAACTCCTTACTGTAATCGATCCATCAAAGCCACCATACACGACGAAAATGACTACGAGTATTTTTAAAAATAACTAGACACTAAACCCTACAACTTTGTAATTGAATCCTTTGGCTAATTTTGAACAGATTAAGATGTGTTGAATTTTTAATATGAAAGGGAGGTTTTTATTTCGTTTTTACCAAAAAATAGGGAAAGTACAAAGAAGGGAAAAAAGGAGAGATGGTGCCTATATCCTATACACATGTGTATGACTAATTTACAACAAGCAATTTTTTTCCATTTTCATACAAAGTATGGTTTTTAAAAAATTACTAGAACATGAGAATTATATAAAAATCATAACCAAGCTAAAAATAAATTTTCACAACATTTATTTTTCATACTAATGGTAACAAGGAATAGAGATCTCAGCTAGCACAATTATTACAAAATCCAAGATAAAATTGTTTAAGCTAAAAGATGTGATATCTTTTCAAAATTATAAAAGATAAGGAAGATGGGAAAAAGAAATCAAGAGGTATGAAGATGAAGTTAAATAGTAGGTGAATATATATAAGATGAAGTAAAACTAAAAATAAAACAAAGTTAAAATTCCAAAATGCCCTTAAATTGCAATTTTAACCCTCTCATTATTCTTAAACCACCAATATACCGTTTAAATGAAAACATATCCGATCTTAAATAGTCTTCATGTACCTTTTCCATTACCACATATAAGGAATCTTACCAATTCAAATCCATCTTTTCATATTTTAAGTTTAAAATATATTTTAAATACTTATTTATTCTCATCTTGTTTTATTCATTCTTTATTTAATAATAAAATGTTTAGACATTTAAATGTTGTTTAAGGTATATGTAAGGGTATTACAACTTTCTATAACTTATCGTTCGATAAGAATATAAAATTCAAAAAGCATGTTTCGGTCACATTTTCAGTTTTTCATCGAACTATCCATTTATGTAAACAGAGTTAAAAAATGAATTTTTTATCATTAACTATAAATTAAAAGAGAGTTATTTAATTATTGAAACCATTAATTAAATATTTGAAATAAATTAAACATTCATAAATCAAAGTGAAAAAATTCTGGGTTATTAAAGGCAATCTCCTTTATTGATGCAGAGCGGCATTGATGACATCCTCAATTACACTGATGACTTGCGATATGCTTTCTTTCGATATCATCACTTCCCTAATGATATACGAAATTAATGCGTTTAAGACATCATTGTAGGCTTTCGGTATTCCTTCAGTTACTAGTCTTTGGCATTAACTTTCATACCAATGAAGTGCGGCATCCTGCCTTATGGTTAACCCAACAGTATTAATCTTCATTTTCCTTTCTTACTTCGTTGATAGATTTGACAAACTGTATCGCTCTTGAGTTTGACATCACGTTCCCTTATGAGTAGCACGTGAAGTGTAGAATTGGTGGTGTGCAAGATGCTTTATAATAAGCGAGATACCTTAGCCTTAGAGTTTGACGTCCTCAATGTTGGCATGCCTTCATACTTTTAGAATCACGAACGGTAGTAACACTAACTTCTAAATTTAAAAATTTTATTTTAATTTTCAAAACAATTTGAAAATCTGTAATATAAAATCTATAATATTTTTCATAGTTCAAATTTAACTTTTAAATCCATTTTTTTTAATTTCAAAACAATTTTGAAATTAGCCTAGGGCTAATTCAAATCGGGCTTTTTCTATTAAGGGCAACCTTTGGGCTCACAATACTATTTGGGTCAAGCAGTTAGTCAGGTAGGACAAGGTACTTGATTACCCAACAATCCAACATAGAAACTACCTTTCTTAGACACCCTACTAATTAGGTTGTAAACTTAATTAGTTAGCCCTGATATGACTAATTTATACCGCATAGACTATTGGGCTCTAATACCATTGTTGGAATTGGGCCAGCTTGTAGTGGAAGGGTGGGCTAATTTCAAATTTTTTACAATTTGGATCTTTATTGGGCCTATGAAGTCTAATTAATTTAGAACTTTTCTAAATTTCTTTTAAGTAAAATCACTACTTTTTAATTTTATAAATAAAGTTTTACTATGTATTGTTTTGTATTCTGTTTGAATATGTGTATCATATACACATATGTGTGTACGTGCATGTGCAACATAATAAAATGCGCAGGTTTAACATGCCCATGTATATGTGCTGGGATATACACTACAACAGACATGTTAGCCCATCCAGTATTCTACGTGCTGTCTAAATATACATACATACATACATACATACATATATATATATATGCATCAAATGTTATATATATATATATATATTTATGTATGTATATTTACATTTATATAAAATTATACATATGTAAAATACAATCATATATATATATATATATTTGTATGTGTGTATATCTATACGTGTGTGTGTGGAAATAATAATTATAATAATTTATATAAAATATTTAAGATGTATTTATTCAAATGTTCATTTATATTAAAATGAAAAACATTAAATATCAATGTAAAATAATTTTTTTAACTGCTGCTACAAACCCAAAAACAGAATTAATCTTTTTATATATTTAATTATAAATATATAAATACATGTGCTCATACAATATATATATATACACACATATAGTAAAATTTCTGTAAAATCGGTGCAAACTGACTAGATGCTCATGCTAGAATTTTTTTTATGATTTATAAAACAATTTTTAAATAAGTAATTATTAAATAATTTAGAAACGGTCAAAAATAATTATTGAAAATTGAAAAATATGTAATATTATATAAAATTTTATATTAAATTTCAAATTATATTAAACATGTATATATATATATATGATTTTATTTATTTATATAATCAATTTCTAGTTGAATAAATAATTATACTAATATTTAAATATTTAATAAATGTATATTAAAATAAAGTAAAATTTCCTATTGAATTATTGTTGTGCAAAAACAAGATTTTAAATTGATTATTATATGATTTTAATCTTTAGGATATCATTTATTATAAATAAAATTGTATATAATAATATTTAATAAAAAAATTGTTTTTTATTTTTAGTCAGCGAGTTTAGTACCAGCAAACATACACTTTTTAATATATAAATGCATTAATATATTCAACCGTCTAATATGCAATTAAACATCGATATACTAGATTCATAATATAATCTAACAACCTACAATGTATTGCAATAACAAATAATAATAATAATAATAAATGAATCAGTAAACGAGTTGAAACCCTTTCACCAAGGCCTAGAGATCTAACTTTGAAATAGTGAAATGACTCCTTGAATCGAATTTTGCACTCTAGAGTTGCTAGCTCCCGAACTGCTTTACCACTGATGATTCAATCGATGAGTTTTGACGTGATTTATGCTTGGATATTTTAGGGTTAGAAATGCAGTATTTCTGGCTGAAATTTTTAGAGGGAGAGGATAAAAAGATTATAAAAATAATGGCGTAGAGAGTGGTACATATATAGAAAGTGAAATGGAGAGAAAATTGTATCTTAGCATTGTCTCTCTTTTACATTTTCCACTTTTTAAACCATTCAAGAGCCTCCCTCTTTTAACAGCATTTGGCTAGCCTTTCCAAGCTATTTTGGTCAAAATTTGCATACTCCATATAGGCCTCAATTGTAATTCTAACCTGAATAATTTCTGATGCATTTAAATTTGAACGCGTATCGATATCGTATATCAATTAATATATCTATAACTATTATAATGCATTATTTAACATGGTTTAACACATCAAATGCAAAATTTTGTAATTAATATTATTAATGAATTTCTTTGTTGACCCAAAAAGTGTAGGAAAGGTTATTTTGGTTAAGGGATGGTTAAGGCAATGCTAGGCTAAGTACTTAGGATAAAGCATGTTCAATGTCAAGTCCATAATAATTCAATTGTGTATTAGATAGCAAGGTTGTGATCATGTCAGAAGTTACATAAGAACCAAGTTGATATGCAAGCCCCAATTCATAAAGCCATTCTATAAAATATGCTATGAATTTTTTTGTTATTCGATTCCTTATATGCACAATGTTACAATCGACAAAAGTCCCCAGATCAATTTTGGTTTTACAAAGTTTAAAATGTAAGAAGAGAGGTAAGAATGATTCACCCCTTCCAAAGTGCCCTTAGGTCCATATTTACATGGGTAGATGAGTGGCACACAACCTCGACATCGACATTCCTGGGCTTTAGCATCGTCAATTATGTACAGTGACTTTCAACATTTTTAAGTGCGGGGGAAGCTTTGGCTTTGCTTTATTGATGAAGATACGCGACACTATGGATTTACGACAGTGATGGATTATGTGAACATTGACGGCATTCACCATCAACATCGCTTGTGTAGCCTCTGTGGGCATTGTTGGCATTCACTATCAACATTATAGAATGGCAGCTTTGATCGTTGGTGCCCTCAATTATGTGTGGTTCTATTTGGAGGACGACTCTAAAAAGTTGCAATGTTGGAATTGAAGCAATATCATAGAGACATGACATCATTATTTAACATTAGAATAGCGGTATGGAATAGTGGCGACATCAGGGACGTCGTTATTAACTTCGAGCAGCATTATTTGAGCAGCATCGGCCATAATCTTCTTTCGACGACAATGGTGCACGACATCACTTATAAAGTTAATGGCAGTATTGGTTAGGCATGACATCAATGAGATGAGGTGTAGGTTATGTTGACATTCACTGATGTCTTACTGTATTGATCACATTCGACACCATTACTCCCTTGAAGAGATGCAACATTGGTTCATGTAGTATTGATGATATGCGATTCCATTGCATTACATGCGAATAGTGGCATAGATGGGATATGACACCAATGAAGTGTGACGTCGATTGATCATGGTATATAATTGGTTGACATTGTTCACATCCTTTTATCAATGAAGCGTGACATCGAATTCCTTCACTGCTAATCCATTTTCATATCCCCGATGTTGATTACTGGTATCACAAGCATATTGCTGGTCACATGTCCTCGAGAATAATATCAGTTGTAACATTTTCCTCCCTAGTATAGAGCAGTCATTGACTATCAATTCAATAGTTTCAGCATCATATTTTGACACATATTGGTCATCTTAAGCTGATCTAACTGTTCATTTAAAATTAATCCAACGGTTTCTATGCACCTATTTCTTTCTATAAATATACAGATCTCTTCTCCTTTCTTCTTTTACCTTAATCGAGAGCTCATGCAAGAAACCAGAAGTTCCAAGGAAATCATAAATTTTCTACTTCTCAAGCAACCGATTTTTCATTTAGGTATAATTTTATATTGATCTATTTAACAAGTTGATTGAAATGATTTGGTATCTAGGTTGCTACTAGTGCTTAATTTTGGTTTTTCTTGATTTAAGGTTGGCATTAGGTTTTGATCATAAAGTTTTGATAATTATTAATGAAGATGGTAACCAATTTGGATTAAATTAGCAACAAATCTTTACTCCATATGTACGGATTTCGATGTCAATCGACGTTGGTATAAAATGTGACATATTCTAGGTTTATTGATAATGAAGTCAATCCATTACACTAGAAGATCGATACGGATTCATTGTTTTGACATGAATCATTTAGGACATTATCAATATGAGTAGTGCTAATAGTTTTTGGTATTGTTATGATACTCTCCGTTAAAAAAGCTCTAATCTTGTTATCCTAATAGTTTTTCATTTACGCCATTTGGCTCTCATATTGTTAACTGTTAAGATAAGGTGCAACAACCCTATTTGATTATAAGGGAGTCTACATTGGTGATGTTGTTTTCGTTCAAAACTAATTCATGAAGTTATAGTTAATGCCAACATTCTTATTGTTTTCTAATATCCTCCCGCATCTACCTTTGGTATTATAAATTAAATTTTCATGACATCGTCACTTCCTACATTGCCATTTTAACGTATTACAAGTTGTTTGAACGATCAATATGTTATCGAACCATGTCATTACCATTCATTACTATCGACAACTGCGTCACTTTAACATTGGTTATAGTTGTAGTATTTACTAGTGCTTTATCATATAAGCTTCATGACATTCGACATCAATATAGCTGTTGATGTAGACTTACTAACGTCTTCGTATCTATTCTTATATAATTTTCATATAGTTTTTCGATGAAATCCTTTTGCTAAAGTTTAAGTTTAAGTTAATTTTTTTTAATAAACTCGACATATTCCATTTTAGGGTTGTTAACTTGTGACTAACGTATACTTTGTCACTTAGACGGTAAAATGATCACTTAAATAATAATTTTCAACTTAGCATGCAATAAATCTTTTATATAATATGAGAACTATTACTTCTTAAATTTTGGAATAATATCACCTGACAGGCAAATGGAAGCTCAATAACCTAGTAAGAAGTCCGTCAAGAAGCTAGTAAAGGGCTAATACCTTCACCCTCAGGTAGTAAGAAATTAGGTAATCTTTCGAATCCATCGTATATCATGACCCAAGAAGAAGTGAATTCCATCCTTAGTAGTTTGGAATTATTGGGATTGAAGCCATTCCTGTCGACGCTGCAGACATCATTTATAAACGCACCAAAGGGGTATTTCGTTTTTACTTCCATACATATCTACCACACAGGCTACCTTCCTTTTCATGGCTTTCTCCTAAGATATCTGGAACATCAGGACATTCCACCAATTCAATTTTTTGCCAAACTCTTATACATATCTAACTTGCTTGGAAGTCATAACTCGGGAGGCCGTACTCCCTTACCTTAGTATCGAAATTCTACATTCAATAGCTAATCTTGCTTAGGTTGGTAAACAACCAGATCATCAATTATACCAAATCGATCCCTACCCAATGTTTGGTTTCTGAGTGTGTCAACAAGATTAGATGATGGGAAACTCAATTCTTATTCGTCAAGTGCTTCTCTAACATTTGAGGGACATTTTATGTTGCTATTAAGTTTTTTTTCATGGTTATCCATGTTAGTTTATTATCCTTTATTAATATATGTTTTTCTTTCAGATTCTGCACCTAAGAATCTAAGCCTCGATAACCAAAAATTTGAGCAACCTCCAATTCACATAGCAGAGAATATGGGGAACAGACTTAGACTGTTAACTCCATCAAAGCTTCTTCAACATTCCATTATTTTAGATCACCACAAAAACTTGGGAGAGCCTCCAATGGTTAAATACAATGCTCAAGGAAAATGATCGCTGGTGTTAGAAAATCACAATCCTCTACTTCTAATTCTCCGGTTTAGCCTGAGATGATTGGTAAGATGTCTTTGCATTTTATATGAAATCTCTTGTAATATTATCTCATAAAGTTATTTCCTTGTTTCAGGCATGTCTTCCTTAGTAGTTTTTCCTACAAAGAAGGAGGCCACAAATGATGTCCTCAAAGATAAAATGAGTAAAGGTGATAACTCTACCCTTGCCTAGGCTCCCGAATCCCAATTTCTCATGGATGTTATTGCTAGTTTGTTCTAACCTATGAAATGGAAACTACACGATGGTTCCACAGCTGCTACCACTCCTAGCAAGAAGCCTAAGGTTGGGGGACTGCATACTCCCATTATTATAGAAGAGGATCCATTTTTGGATATTGATCCGAGCCCTGAAGCTTTAAACCTTAACATTTCTAGGGAAAAAGCCTAACGGCTGACTAAAGTAGAGCGCTTTCAAGACCCACTTCGTCGCATTAACTTTCCAGGTTCTCCTAGAACTTTAAATCATTTATGGAAAGATCTTGGTTTTTATATCTCACTTTGGAAGACCTGCTTCCTTCCGAAATTTCAATCCCCAACTCTTAATAGTAAGTTTGATGACCTTTTTCGGTTGGTCATTCAATCCCAATCTTTCACTGCTCTTAAGCCACCACAACCTTCCTCTTATACTCAAGACAATCGATTTTCTATTCTTAAACACTTTCTACTAGTATGTACTTTTCTGGCTTAACCATTTTTGGTTGCTTAATCTTTCATGCATAACATCCTCCTTCATGTTTGCTAGTCATTTCAGCTGCAAAACATATGTTCATGCTTCAGAAGGATGCTTCGAAATCTTCTAATGAATTGTCCAAGCTTAAATAATAGGTTTCTTCGCTTAATGATCACATAATTAACATCTCCACAGCGAGGGATGAGGCTATAAAAGAAAAGGAAAGCTTGCCACCTCACTTAAGGAAACATAAACTTTACTTCATAAAGAAAGAAATGCCAAATAGATTTCAGATAGCTCGGCAAAAGCTTTTGAAATTGCACTTGAGGAGGCAGGCATAAGGAAGTCCAAACTTGTGGAGGAGTATGCATCTCCCAAGAGAAAGTTGCGAAAGAAAAAAATCCTTTTAAACAAATCAACTAGCATGAATATAGATGTAAAGTAGAAGGCATCCCATTTCCTTGACTTGGCTCTCAATACCATTGTTGAAAGATCTATGAAAAGGCTCTTTTTATGGCATACGTTGACAATGCTCATAAATATCTAGATTTTGACTTTCCTTCTCTTCCACCCATTTGAAATAAGAAGTTTATAAAGAAATTCGAAGCAATGCTAAATAATACTGAAGCATATAGAGAGGGACCCTCTAAGGAAGAGGAGGAGATTGATGCTAAGAAGCTACTGACTTTTGATGATCCTCCAACCGACGAGGAGATAGAGTCAGATGAGGAAGAGGATAATGATGATAAGAGCTAAGGCAATGATAGCCATGATGACGATGATGGCGATAATATTGATAATAATGATGGCAATAGTGGGGTGTTGGAAAAGGTCTCTTTGGACTGCCTGATAATATGGATGGATCGAGAGATGCTAACCCGAGATTTGGCGGCCTAGGGTATGGAAACTACTGAAATTCCTAATCCCATAATTAGAAATTGTTTCCAAAAATAGGTGCTTCTCAAAGCTACTATTTTAAAGGGAAAGAGCAAATTTCTTTCTTTCCAATCCCACTCTCTTGGGTATGATTTTCACTATTTAAATGTTTTGAATTACCCAGTAGTTCCTAGTTAATACATTAATTATTTTGTCAAGGAGAAAACCAAAATACCATTATGAAGTTTTGCTTGAAAAGAAGCAAATGAAGATAGACCGATTGAACAGAGAGTTGGGTAAACAATTGTAAGAGTATAATGAGTTGTCTGAGAGATAAAAGAACCTTGTTGTAAGTGCATCAAAATCAACATTTTTCAAAGAAAGGGAAATTGATCCATGAATTAAGAGAGCATGCCTCTATCTGGATAAAATTTCAATAGGGAACGTAGAGCTAACGATCCTTTTTTGGATGCTGATCGATGATAAAAATAACTTGGAAGAGTTTTTATATAAAGCTTACTCTAGAGGTAAGTTTGTTGACTTTTCCTATTTAGGCGATAACTAAGAGGTTTTCTCAGGCACTTTCATCGCAAATACTTGGATAAGCATGGGTCTGATCCTTATCCTGGAGTGTGTCAGGATCTCTTAGGAGCTACCTCTATTCATCTTTCTTCTCATTCTCTTCCCCCTGTAAAACTCAATATGATAAGAAAAGATTTATTTTCAAATTGTACAAGAAATTAATTTTGTGTGAACCCGAGTGAGTGCATAATTTTATTCTAGTAGCTTATGAACATTGCCGCTTTTTATTCTTCTTCCATTAGTCTAATTTTCTCATATTGTACAGGCCAAAGACATCTCAAACAGTCCGGTTCTAATGGAATTCTTAAGTAAATTTATCAAGTTAAAGAAAGATTTTAAAGAATAATCTTCAGTTCTCAAGATATCAAAATTAGCTAGACCCTCTTAGAATTCTACAAGAAGTTTACATGCGAGTTCCTCGTTTTCGTTTTGATTTCTTGGGTAATGAAAAGGATAGTTGCTTAGTATATTTCGAACCTATCATGCCAAACAAGTATGCAATCATGATAGTTCTGCAGTTGGGAATAGGATTATCATCAATTCCCTCCGGTTAACACACCACAAAGGATTAAAACTTCTTTCAATTCTGCTCTCCCCTTATCTTCTAGGCCATTTAAAAAATCCAAAACTGCAGTTTTGAAACTCTAAAAGTTAGTTGAATGTTTAGGAAATGGATTTGTAACGTAATTTGACTTTCTTTATTGTCTCTAAACTTTGTTTTATTAATGAAAGAGTTTGTTTTATTAATGAAAGAGTTTGTTTTTCATATATTAATTCCTGTTTTAGTTATTTTGAATGCAAAACCATATTAGTGGTGCATATGATCCACTAAATGTTTTCTCGCAAGTGATTGAGATTAAAGATAGAATAATAACAACATTAAAAAGTGGAAGTCCTCTTAAGATGCTTCAGCTTTACGATTTCCAAATATTTCGGAGGTACACAAATGACATAAGAGATAATTTTGACTAAAATTGACCATCAATGCTCTGAAGGAATGAATTTTTAGCTTAGAGGAAGAGATCAAGTAGAAGGATAAAGGAATTCCAGAGTTGAAAGAATGGATAAAATCAGCCCCTGGAATCTAGGGCTTTAGTTGAGATCAATGCCGAAATAGCTAAATTACATCAAAGAATAAACGATATTGAAGTGGAGCAAATGAAAAGTCAAGTCTACTGTTAGTCAATAGAGCTTATTATGAGTGAAGGCGAATTTGGCTTTCCTACCATACTTTCGGTGGAATAACAAGATCTCAATCTTTGGATAGTCAAGGATTTCCTACCTTACTAAATCCACCTTTTGGCTTAAGTGATGAGACGATCTCAAAGTAGAGTAGATAATTTAAACTTGAATGCATGTAACATTTCAGTAATAAGCGGAATGAAAAAGTATCTCGACATCGTAATGAACACGATAGAAAAGTTCAAAAGCTTGAGCATGAAAAATAAATTCTTACATAAGAGATTGAAGATTTAAAGAGCATGGTTCAAACTCTATAAGGAGCCAACAAGTTTCTCCAACATGTTTTAAAAACTCAAATTGATTCAGTTGATGAGGCAGATGTTATTAGAAGGAAGGAGAAGAAGTTTAAAGTGCTTTCTCTTTGCCACATTACCGACCCTTTAGTTGCCAAGGATTTGGACAAGCTAGCATGGAGCCTTGAGCTTTAGCAAAGATTCGCTTTAAAAAGATTTTTTTCCTTTTGTCTGATTCCTATACCGATAGCTTTGTACATAATGTTATTATAAAAAAATTTGTAAACGAATGTCACCTTTGATGTAAGGTATGTAGCTTTGAATCGGATACCAGTTCCTATTCGATATAACTCGACAATTGATATCTTGTTTTTTTTCATTTTGAAATTTTGGTGTATAAATTGATAGTCTACTTGTTAAAAAAATTTCTAATTGATCCCTTTAGAACTCAATGTAAGAATTTTCTTATCCATTTATAAATATACAGTAATTTGATTAGTAACGGAGATTCCCATTAAATGTGTTCTAGTATGAATTGAGAATTGATTTAATGATGTTCCGGCGTCAGAAAAATCGTTTTGATAACAATTTAAATAGAAGTCCAGAGAACCATACTAGGTATAATGTGAACAAAAGACCAAAAAAATCATTCGATAATTAATAAAGAAGTCTAGAAACTCATCTAATATTTTATAATGATGACTAGAAAACCCATATAGTACTAATAATAGAAGCTCAGAAACTTTTGTCCGACAGAAGACCAAAAATCCTTATATGGTGGCAGAAGACTAGAAAACCTCTTTGGTAATGGAAGAATAAGAAATATGTAATTGACAATAACAGAAAAACAAAAATCGTTATTTAGTAATAATAATAGAAGGCCAAAAATGGGTATCTGACAATAATAGAAGACCAAAAATCTGTATTTGGCAATAATAGAAGACCAAAAATCCTTATCTGGCAATAATAAAAGAAGACCAGAAATCGGTATGTGGAAATAGTAGAAACCATAAATCTTTATCTGGAAAGAATAATAGAAGACCACAAATCTTTATTTGGCAGGAATAATAAAAGATCAGATATGTAGCAATTATAATAGAAGACCATAAATATTTAGTTGGCAAAAATAATAGAAGTCGGAAATCCTTAATTGGTAATAATAATCAAAGACCAGAAATCCTTAGCTGGGAATAATAATAGAAGACCAAAAGTATTTACCTAGCAATTGCGTTTGTTGAGGAGCACAATTGGCTTACATTCGATGGACCTTCCTTTAGAAGATTGTTTGACATGGAGCACTAACCGGCTTTAATTTTGATAGATCTTCCTCTAGAAGAATGATCATTTTGGAGCACTGCTTGGCTCTGATTTTGACTGATTTGTTACAATCTCTACTTATATTGGACCCCTTATCACCATCTAAGGTGATGATTAAGGTTTGTTGTCTGAAGCGTTTGGTTAGTTTCATTAAGCAGGACCATAGACTTACATGACCTCCCTCTTAGAGGCATTTTATTGAGGCCTTTGATGTCGGCACTAAAGGATTAGTCAGGTGTGTTTGTTAGCTATATCAAGCAGAACCATAGGCTTACTCGACCTACCTCTAGGTGGTGTTTTGGTGAGGCCTTTGATGATGGCACTAGAGGCTGGCGCGACTCTCTAGGTAGCTATCTTAAGAAAAACCATTGTCTTACCCGATTTCCCTTTAGGAGACGCTTCAGTGAGGCCTTTGATGATGGTACCGAAGGCTTAGTCCAACGCTCTGGGTAGCTATCTTAAGCAGAACCAGAGGCTTATCTGACTCCCTCTACGAGAAACTTTAGTGAGGCCTTTGATGACAAAACTAAAGACTTTTTAGGATAGTTCTACTCCTCACCATGCACTTATTTTGTTCAAAAGATCTTATTCCATTAATGAATGATTTAATATCCTCGTACATATTCATTCAGCTTTCCTTGCCTTAGGAAATTATTGATCAAGCCTTCCAAGCTTTAATATTTTTTTTCATCATGTCCATTGGATCAATGATAGTAACAATATAGCCCTCTTGGATTCCTTTCATTCTTTGGATGTTTCTTTTGTGAAGGCCAGTAGTTGAGTTTGTCCTTAGTCAAAAAGTAGATATTCTCATAAGAGTTATCAAGGAAGCAATTTTTCGGAAGACGTGGTCTTTTGGACGTTGATCCTTGAGAATTCCTTTTGGCTCTATTATGCATGATAAGCTCCTTGGCTTTCGTAACAAGCTTTTGTTTTAAACAGTCTTGAGTTCCACTTAGTTCTTGAGAGTGGTTAAGGACATTTGCCCAACTTCTAGTAAATCGATCAAAATAGTTGTTATTTCTTTTTTGAAAATGGTCCCCTTTTCTTTGAGTTGAATTTCCTTCCTTAATATCAAGAAGACACTTTCCTTTTGCACTGCTTTCCTAGGGTGAAGATCAATGTTGGCCCTCTGTGAAATGGATTCATAGTCCACCTATCTGGGTTGTAATAAGTTACTTGTCTTCTCTTATTTTCCATGATTTGTGATGTCTTGATTCTCAATACTTGTTCTTCATGAAGCCAAGGACCGTTATTCTCTTATATTGGCCTAGTTGTTTGAGGCTCGAAGGATCCGTGTTTGGAGATCTTAACACAATTAATTAGCATGACCAAGCATAACTTAGTTGATGCAATTAATTGGTGTTGAAGATCAAAGGTAAGTTAGATTAGAATAGGATATGCTTGGTTGGGCAAGTCCTTTAGGCCCTAAATATGAAAGCTAGGGTAGTTCCACTTAGTGTTTTGAGGAAGTTGGAGGTTCGTTCCCTCCTCCTAGTGCTAAAAGGTTAACGAATTTCTTCATTAACCTCAAAAGTATAGGGAAGGTTTTCTTAGTTAAGCGATGGCTAAGCCAACGTTAGGCTAAGTAACTAAGATGAAGTATATTCAATTTCAAGTCCATAAAAATTCAATTGTGCATTAGATAACAAGGTTGTGATCGTGTTAAAAGTTAAGTAAGAATCAAGTTGATATGCAAGCTAAAATTCATAAAGTCATTCCATGAAATATGCTATGAAATTGTTTATTATTCAATTCCTTATATTCATACAGTTTAAATGTTATAATCAGCAAAAATCACCAAATAAATTTAGTGTTTACAAAGTTTAAATGTAAGAAGAGAAGTATGAATGAGTCGTCCCTTCCAAAGTGCACATGTCCATAATTATAGGGGTGGAGGAGGGATACACCAGCTCGACATTGGCATTCCTAGGCTTCAATGTCATCAATGATGTATAGTGACTTTCGACATCTTTAGTTGTAGAGGGAAGCTTTAGCTTTGCTCCATTGATGAAGATACGTGGCACTAAGGATTTACGATATTGATGGCTTCTATGAACAATGACGGCATTCACCATCAACATCGCATGTGTAGCTTCCGTGGACATTGATAACATTCGCCATTAACATTATAGAGAATAGAGGCTTTGATTGTTGGCAACCTTAATGGTGGGTGGTTTTATCTTGAGGACGAATCTAAGGACTAGCGTTGTTGGAATTTAAGAAAAATATAAAGACATTGCATCATTATTTAACATCATAGATGAATAGCAGTATGGAATAGCGGTGACATCGGTGAGGACTTTATTGACCTCATGCAGCATTATTAGAGCAGCATCAGCCATAAACTTCTTTCGGCATCAATGGTACAAGAAATCACTTATTAAGTGGATGGCGGTATTGATTAGGAAAGCATCACTGAGACACGACGTAGGTTATGTTGACATTCATTGATGGCTTATTGTATTGATCAATTTTGATACCTTTACTTCCATGAAGAGATGCAGCCTTGGTTCAAGCAGTATTGGTGACATGTGATATCCGTTGCTTTACAAGCGAATAGAGGCATAGATATGATATGACACTAGTGAAGTGCGAAGTCGATTTCTCATAGTATTGACTTGGTTGACGTTGTTCATGTCTTTTTATCGATGAAGCGCGCGAATTCCTACAGTACTTACCCATGTTCATATCCCCAATGTTGATTATTGGCGTCGCAAGCATATCGCTTGTCATATATCCCCGGGAATAATATAAGTAGTAGCAAATATTTCAAAAATATTAATTAATTTATTACAATTACAATTAATTAAATTAGGTGATAAATGGAGTATCGATGGTTTTGGATGTGTGACACTTAGGTGTGAATTTGGTTAGCGATTAATATTGAACAATTTGAATTTTAACGTTCACACGCCACTTAGAAGGTGGTGTGACATTATGGCTAAATTTATCGCTTACTTGGCAACGATAAAATCCAATTTACTTTATTAAGCATTACCCATAGTGACAATTATTTACACCAATTCTCTTCGTCAAAACTGTATCACTTTGGACTTATGAAATTTTATAATGGTCAAAGTTCCAACATTGTCCATGTTCAACTTTGTAGTCTAAACACAAAGTCGTTAGTTAACCAATAATGACTATTATTAACCAAACTGCTCTGGCCAGAAACTTTGACTTTGAGTTGACTTTAGTTGACCATGTACTAACTTCATATAATCAAGGAGAAGAATCCTCTCTGGAATAGTGTTTCACTTCCATTGCTTCAACTAGACCCAATTATAGTTATTCGATGGACGTCATACCATGATTTAACTATGATCAAAGTGGATCTTCCACATTGAAGATCAACATTATTCTTATATCAAGAGAACTATGTAATTTTGTCACATATTTTTTTTTTATTTGACCTTTTTTATAATAACCAACAGAAAAACTATCGAATGAGTCATTCCATAGTTATCCAATAACTATCAGTACATAACCTCTTCATGCCCTCCAAAGCTCATGAGTAATATATTGTCCAACATTTCGATAGCGTTACATACTCTAATCTCAATAGATGCATCAATATCCAGTCTCATTACTTCTTAGCTAGGAATATTTAAAATGGTATGTTTAATTTCATTATGATAAATCACTCATGATTACAACGCTTTGTAACTATTATCATAAAACATACCATTTGTGGATTTTTCTATTAACTATACTTTTAATTAAATTAATTAATATAATACATTATATCAAGTATATAATAGAAAGAAAACACCTTTTATTTCTAATAAGATTGGTTACAAAGTTAGATATCTATGTAACAATTACATAATTGCCCATTGGGCATACCACTAACTCTATCATGTTTCGATTATAATCAAATTGCAATGCGTGTCCCCAATCAAGAACGTATGAGAGGATTTAGGACTATATTACTACAAAGGGATGTAATTCATTTGAAGAATGTTGGGGCTACTTACCAGGGTTTGGTTAACAAGATGTTAGCAGATTAATGGACGTACGACGGAAGTCTACATGGATGAAATGCTAATAAAATCATGAAAACCTATGGAACACATAAAAGACCTCTCAAAAATGTTTGATGTAATCCAAAAGTATTGAATGAAGACAAATCCGCTAAAGTGTACTTCTAGAGTCACATCAAGCAAATTTTTAGTGTTCAATTTGAACTCAAGGGGAATTAAAGTTATCCCAGATCAGATTAAAGCTTTAAATAAAATTATGACACCACAAACCATGAGGGAAACATAGAGCGTTAATAATAAAGTTGCTACTTTGAGTAGGTTTGTATCAAAGTGGATCGATAAATGTGAAGTTTTTTTTCAGTATCTTCAAGAAAATCTCTAGAAACCACCAATCTTATTGAAGCCATTGGAAGGAGAAGATTGGTATGCTACTTCCTAAAATTTTCAAAAATGTAGTTGAAACACAATGCCATAAGAAGTAGCTAAGTCATCAAAAGCCAATAATAAGAAGCCACCGCAAGTCGGTAAAAGTGCTATCGAAAGTTGAAGCTAAGGAAAATATTGAGTATATAGATCCATCACGTACTGAACCATCGCATGGTGAGGGTAGAAGCTATCGTGAATTGATGATTTCGAAGTCATTACAAGATAAAGAAAAATGAGACAATGTATATTAATCTCATATAAAACAATATAATTTAAACTTGTGGAGCTATCAAGTGACGAAGAAAAGGAATTACATCTGAAGATAACAGATTATTACATACTAAGATTACAAAGCTATCCAATATTAAGAAAATAAACTATCGAGGGTAAGGATTACAAGCTATTGAGTTTTAAGAAAAATTAGTTGTGGAGGGTCGAGATTACAAAGCTATCGATTATTGAGCAAATAAGCCGTCAAGGGTTGAGAGTCTAAAGCTATTGAATGACGGTTGATTAAGCAGTCTAGGGTTAAAGGCATAAAGGCTATCGAGTGCCGAGAAAATAAGCTATCAAGGGTCGAGGTCCTAAAGTTATCGAATGATTACTGATTAAGTTATCAAGGGGTGAAGGCCCAAAGGCTATCGAGTATTGAGTGAACAAGCTTTCGAGGGTCGAAGTTATAAAGCCATCGAATGACGACTGGTTAAGTTGTCAAAGGTTGATGGCATAAAGCTATCAAGTATTGAGTAAATAAGCCATCTAAGATCGAAATTCCAAGGCTATTGAATGATGAGTGGACTGAACCATCGAGGCTTGATAATCAAAAGCCTTTATACATTGGTTAATTAAGCTATCAAGGATTGAACCATCGAGGGTTGATAATCAGAAGCCTTTATACATTAGCTTATTGAGCTATTGAGGATTGCATTGTTAGGACCTATCACATATCGGTTGATTGAATTATCGAGGATTGAACTATCATAGTTGATATTACAAGGCTGACACAAGCTCATTGTACTATAAGGGATGATAATTTGGGGATATTGCACTTTGAAGAATGCATCCAAAATTTGTGCCATATGGAACCATCTAATCAAATTCATCATGCCTGCCATATTAGCAAATCATGGCCGTTTGTTTTCTCCAATGGACACGTATCACGAATTTGGGGTTCAAAGTTCACTTTAAATAGACATGTATCCTTACTAGAAAGGGGTGAATTCCAAGTTGATCTTCTTTTGGTTTTTATTATCTTTTGCATAATAAAGAGAGATTGATTTGAGGCATTAACAGTCGAATTGACTTTAAGAATTTTGTAGCTTTTCAATTTATGACTTTAACAAAGAACTAATTGCAAAACGATTTCGCATATTAACATGCTTGAATAAGAATGTTATCGTACTTAAGTACTCTCCACTCCTCAAAATCAAGGAGCATCAAGTTGGCCTAAATTTTGACCTAAAATTTAGTGGTGCTTTCACTAGGAACTAAGCTCAAGGAACTCTTATAACAACCACTCTAACAAGATGGGAAGATTTACTAAGGAAGTGAATGTAGTCCAAGATGAAGTAGCCTGTCATACTAATCTTAAACAGAATGTGACTACTCAATTTAACATGGAGAATGCTGAGGTTGGACAAGATTTACTGCAAAGGGAAGTTTCAAAGGAAGAGAATGATATCCAAGTCTTGAAGATACAACTACAAACAACGCACGAATTAATCAAAATGCGCGTCTCTTATAAATGTTTGAAAATGTCACGAAGAATGAAAGGACTAGAAATAAAAGAACCTGAATCCCCATGTAGGAAAGTTGGGGAATCCTACTTAAGAAGCAAAGACGTCGAGAAAAGTGCTTTAAACCACATAGAAAGAAAGAGAATTAACTAACACAAAGGCCAAATATGAATTCCAAATCACCACTTGTATAATTTGCTAGTTTTGATTCGCAAAAGGAATATAAGTTGAAACGTAAGAATTATGAGAATGATGTGGCATATTTAAGAGACATAGCTAATAAAATGGAAAGAGACATAACAGAACTAAAGGGGAAGAGGATGATGGATCCCAAAGTCAACAACAACTTGAAGGGAGCATCATCCATAAAGGAAATCACGGTAGTACATCTACTGTCTTATGTTAAGATTCCATCGATCAGGTATGATGGCACGACTGATCCAGACATCATTTGATGGCATTTTAAAGTCAGATGGACTTATATGATGCCTCAGAGGCGGTAAGATGCAGACTATTTCCAATTAAGTTCTTTTTTGGAGCAGTCGCAAAATGGTACTGATGCTATAGAAAAAAGACATTTTGCTTGTGAGAATAATTTTCTTATGAGTTTTCAGCCAAATTCTGCATATCAAAAGTGCCGACAATCGATGCAAGTGTGTAGGCAATACAAAACAAAAAATACGAGAATTATTGTGGGATTATCTGAAATGATTCAATGCTAAAGCGAATATGTCAGAAAGAATAAGTGACTGGGAAATGTTAATGGCAGTAAAATATAGCTTAATTGGGAACGCTCCATTTTTGAAAGAGCTATACATTCATGGACACAAGGATTTGTAAGACATTCATTTCCAAGTAGATAAATTCGTTCGAATGGACGAGATTTTCCACAAAAGAAGAAATCAAGAGGAAGGGAACTTGGCAACGCCAAACAAAAAAGGAAGATGGGACGAATTAAATAATGCCAATTTCTTGAGCTAAACCAACCCATTCTTACATATATGATGTTACTAAAGATGGGATGAATTAAATAATACCAATTTCTTGAGCTAAATCAACCCAAGGACTCACTCTGATAAGTGCAGGATTTTTCTTAAAGTTTTGTGTTAGGTATTAAATGTTAGCCCAATATTTATTCCTGCAAAACAAAAAAGATGTAGTATGGAATAGGAGAGATCCACTACATTGCAAGAGAAAATGGATATGTTGTTGGCTAAGTACTTTATCTGAGAAGCACTATACCAGAATGAGTAACAAATCCTATGATGCTTTGTAAGGCCATCAGAAAATTGCGGATATGCATTGATTATTTAGACTTGAATAAATCATGCCAAAAGGACTGCTTTCTACTTCCGTAGATAGACCAACTTGTTGATGAAACTGTTAGACATGAATTATTATCTTTTATGGATGCATATTCCAACTATAATCAGATTATAATGTGCATTTAGGCAATTTCTTTCATTCGGACACTCTTTATTTTGTATTCGATGGAAAAAAGCGACATTTATTATTGGATTTGAAATAAAGTGGTATTTTTGAAATAATAAACTGTATTCAATAAGTTTAACTTCGTGTTGTAGGATCAGTAGCACAAACAGGCATCATGTGTTTTGATATTTGGATGTCCAAGTAGATGGAGTTCATGAACACGCGAAGATAGGCAACGTCGAGGAATAATGCCTGGAGATAGGCTTCAAAGACACTAATGCTTGGAGATAACATAACTTATGGGGGAATAACCCCCAAAAATTACATTGATGCTCATGCGGACATGAGAGGGAGACAATGTAAATGCAATCAAGATGTCACAGTTTTATTTATGGTTAAAGAAGATAAGTTTAACCAATAATAAATAAAGCTAAGTAAAAAGAACATACTATTTTATGATTAAAATTTATTTTTACGTATAAAGTTACAGTAGTTAAATGTAATACATAGACGAAATTTAAGGTATGATATATAAGTAAATCATTACTGGTAGCAATACATATACATGCACATTTGCAGGAATAATGCAAACATGTAGGAAAATAAAAGAGTGATAAAAGTAAGTGACTCATATTTTACAAAAGAATCTATTATATTACTTCACCTTTTTGGTATTTGAAATTTGAAGGCCAAAGCCGTATAACTCCATGGCTTATGTACACGACAATAAGGAAAAACAAAAGCTCCAAAGATCGAGAACCTGAAATCTACTTCTTGGGTGGCTTGCACTTAATGATTAGCTTCTTCGTTGCCTTCTTTCATAGGGTGTCGCCTTTAGAAGGGGTGCCATCTTCAGTGAGTGGTGCCTCATTAGTTGATGTGATATGCTTGCACTTGGAGAATTGGGACGCCCCAACAGAGGGTAGGATCAAAAAACTGGCAAAGGTGGAAACATAGTCCAGAATTAAGAGCTCCGAAAAAGGAAGGAAAATCCAAACCCTTTTTAATCTTCACTTGAAGTAGAGTAGTCATATTATCTTTAATTGAAATGGCCATTGAAGGATTTGGGTGAGAATTACCGATTATGAAGACCACCTCCTCATTATCCAAGAATGTACTAGTATCATCACCTTCAAATAAAGCTCCTATTTTTTAGCATTTGGGTCGGGGCCATGCCTAGCTCAGGTGGTGAAGACCATAGAATTATTGGTGATGGCTTCAACTGATGGGCCCGGTGCGTAAATTATGGCATGAAGAAAGGTGATCATGGATTGACCTGAAACACGTAAAACCTGATGATATAAGTCAACAATGGCTTCAGTAGTCATATGGAGCTTTTCAAAGATTAGGGAATTCAATGAAATACCTTAAGTTTAGAGACTGGAAGATGGAGAGCTTGAAGTATTCTGGCACTCTTCAAAGATAGGAGATAATGCAGGATAAAAAGGGGCAGAAATGAAAATTGGTACATATTCCTTAATACTGGAGAAGGGTGCGATAAAATGAGCGATGCAGACATAGAAGCATCAATGGCTTTAAAGGTTTCCGCCGTGGCAAGTGGAATCACCAACAAGGCTTCCTGGGATGATAAAATAGGTGGAACATCAAGCGCTTCTTGGGGTGATGAAACATGAGGATGGTCTGCTGCTTCCTAGATTGGAAGATCAGTGGGAACCTTGGCGAGAGTCTGTAGAACCTCCTCAGTAATACAAAGTAACTTGCCCTCCTCCAAGGTAGTAAGATCATCGTCATCAAATAAATCGATTAAGATGTTGGCCAAATTGAATGTGGTGCCTTCATTATTGGCATTTTCCCTCTTTTCTTTCATTACATGGTCATGAATATAAGCCAAAACCCCACTGTAACACCCCATATTTGAAGTACCATAATGCAGGAAACTAATTAAATAAATAATTAATCAAATTAATCTACAAAATGAAAGTAAAGATGAGTAAATTAAAAATGGAATGAATTTAAGATCAAGAGTTAAGGGGATTAATTAGAATATGCTAGAATGGAGTTTTAGACTAAAGCATAAATTACTAACCCTCTAAGCTCCCACCATTCATTCATTCTCCACCTACTCGAAGAATAAAGCAAAAAAATAAAAATAAAGGTCGGCCATGCTTTCAAGGAAGAAGAAGGAAAACTAAAGAAGAGAAAGGAGTATACATCCATAAGAGAAAGTAAAGCCTTTTAATCAATCTCTAATTGAACAAGTTGAGTAATTCTTTCTCTAAAGCCTCCTGACCCAGATGGGTAAGGTTTGTAAGTGTTTGTGATGTTTTGAAGGAAAACGAGCTAAAGCGGACAAGTTAAATAATATTTATTCATGTTTGGGAATTTAAAAATGACGATTTCAGATGTTTTAAGGAAAAATCATAAATCAAACCTTCTCTAAATCACTTGCAATTTTTATATAATGTGTATAATGATAATATGCATTTTTAATTTCATAGTTTTTTTGAAATTATTTGGAACTATATAGAATTTTCTAAGTTAAAAGAAGGCTTAATTTCGGGAAATTAATTATTTTGACTTGAAAATTTTACATAGGGTAAAGTAAGATAATTCATACTTCTAACATTTTTTAGGATTTTTCCCATAAATTTTCAAATTATTTAGCAAAGGAAAGATTTAATTACTAATGGGTAATTAGTTAATTAGTTAAGAAAGTAATCAATAGTTCTAAAAAGAAAATCGTTAAGGCTTTGCTAAACCAATGATATTTCAACATGTATAAAGGTTAGGTGAAAAGTAATTCCTTTATTTGAAAATAAAAGATTTTTCAACTTAATACTAAAATGCCACCTAACATGTGATGGCTATTGTCAACTTGCGATAGTTATTGCCAACTTGTGGTAGCTAATGAAAGCTCAACCTATGATAGCTAATAAAGATGTCAACTGGCGATAGCTAAGTTGAGGTCAACATATGATAGGTCTTATAACCGTCCACCTACGATAGCTAGGGTGTATCAACTTGCGATAGCTTTAGGAGGTCAACATGTGATGGTTAATCAATGATCAACTTACAGTAGCTCTAGGAGGTCTATATGCGATAGTTAATTAAATGACTAACTTGTAATAGCTCTAGGAGGTAAACATGCAAGAGCTAATCAAAGATCAATATGCAATGGCCCTAGAGTATATCAACTGGCGATAGCCTAAAAGTGTATCAACGTGCGATAGATAGGGTGTATATACCCAACGATAGCTAGAGTAAACTCAACACATGATGGCTAAGGTGATGGCTAGGGTAATGTCAACAAGCGATGGCATGTAATGTAAATACGAGAAGCTAATAATGCTAAGAAATTCTAAATGAAGTAATGTAGCATTTTTTGGAAGCCACCTTTCAAAGTAATGGTCGAGAATTATTTTAAGATGAAATAGCCATTGAGAATAATAAATTTAAAAAATTATTTAAAGAATGAAAATTTGAGACTAACCATAAGAAAGCTATGTGATGATAAGTTGAATCATTAGAAATAATGGAAATGTAAGTATAAGGCCTTAGTGGTTGCCGAAATGTCTAAACACGATATTATATTTGGTGAGTGGATGTAAGAGCTTGGTGGCTACCAAATATGTAAATGTGACATTGTATTTGGTAACATTAATGGAAGGCTTTAGTGGCTATCAAACGTTTAAACGTGATATTATATTTGGTAACTTGACGGAAGGCCATTATGGAAAACCCATGTCTGTTCATGACAATATATGGGAATGGTGATATAAGTCATGCATAGCATCCAAATGTCTGTTCATGACAATGTACGAGAACAATGGTATAAGGCTTTCATAGCATCTAAGTGTCTATTCATGACATTATATGAGAATTAGGTGATAAGACTTTTGTAGCATCCTGATGTCTATTCACGACAATATACAAGAACAAGAGCGCGAGGACTTTGTAGCAACCTAATTATCTATCCATGTTAGAATTAGGAGAAATGGATAAACATCTAAGTGTTAATCTAATGGTAAATTTACCGTTACAAACTGGTAGAGTGAGGCCTGTGTGGAAATTTATAATAAACTAACTATAAGAACTAATCGTATGTTGTGTGAATGAAATTTCACAACTTATGATGAATTGATGAACCTTGTTTGATTACGATGTTATTACATATTATGATGTAACTGGTGACGATTGGAATAGGAAGGGTAAAGTATTACTCATAGCAGACTTTATGTCTGATCCGTATTTTACTATTATATATTAATTCATGGGTGCTTACTTAAGTAGGCTGAATTTATGGATTAGATAGGTAGCATTTGGAAAAGAAAAATAAAGACTCCAATGACGAATTAGGTAGGTAATTTTGCAAATAAAAGTAATTTGAAATTCCGCTATGTAAAACCATGATTTAAGATGAGCATGCCAAAATCCTCATATGTTGGGCATGTCACTATACTTACGTTTTATTTATATTTACCCCTGCTTGTGAAAGAAATCGGTTAATGATTATGTAATGACTTATGTAAAACAATTTGATGTAATGAAATTATTTAGCTGCTCTCTCTACTTAATGTCGTGGAAAAAATACCAATCTTACTTTATTGATTGAAAATAATTTTGGTGATGAATGTAGTATCATTGGTGTTAATTTTTGGGTCTCGAAGTGGGAGATGCTACAACTTGGTATTAGAGCTTAGGTTAGGGTACAACTAAGTAAACAAAGCAAATAGAAGCTAATAGTAGAAAAGGAACACCTCGGGGAAGGCTATGTATATATAACATACTTGAATTCTAGTATAGATGTATAAGAAGACATATCTACCCCTTTACTATTGCTCTCACACTTTTTACTTTCATTTCTTACCAATACTTGCACATGTTCAAAGCAAGAATGGACCTATGAAACATGTATTTAACTTTAGGAAGCACAAGAGCGAGTGCTAGTAGAAGAGCTGATAGTATGAAAACTAACGACCAAGGAGAGGAGGCGGCTCTGGAAGTTCATGCTAAAACTGGTAATGAAATGCCTGCACCAACTATAGGAAATACAGATATGAATGCGGTTTTTAGTAGTTCCAAGGAAATTCAATGCAGCAACAAGTATCACCGCAGGCCTAGAACGTACTTAGAGGCTCGGTGCATATAGTTAAGGAATACTTTGCTAACATGGATTTTAAATGTCTAGGAGCAGAAATATTTGATGGCATAAAACCGACATTAGAGGCCAGTGATTTGCTATTAATTCATGAAAGGATTTGTGAGGACTAGGAACTAGCAAATGCCCAAAAGCTAAAGTTGGTGTCTTAGTGTAACGACCCAGATTTTCTGTCATTTGAAATTCGTATATTTAATTGATTTTAAATATTAACAAGTGAAATTTGTTAGTCGAATAAATTTTATTTCGAATATCTAGATTTAATTGGATAATTAAATCGACAATTTAATATTTGAAATTTACAGAAATAATTGGAAATTGGGTTTAATGTGATTAAAATTGATTTATAAAGTTGTATTAAATCATATTGGAGTTAGAATGATGTTATAGAACTTTTAAAATTGAATTAAAAGTTAAATTGTAGAAATTGAATATTTTAATATTTAATTAACGAGTGAAAATAGTCATATTTCAAACAGTCTCGGATTTCGACGAAACTAGTTTCATTGGATCTGTAATGTTAAACTATTGTAAGATTTCAAATTTCGTGCCAATCGGATTAACGGTTTGTCCGGGGCAAGCTAAAACGCATAGAAAATCGTTTAAGTGAATTTTAAATTTAAATTAGTCGATTTGAAAACCTATCTTTCAAACACTTTCGAATTGGCCTCCGATATATATTCCATTGCGTTCGGAATAGGGATAAAACATTATAAAGGCAAGGCGGCACGCTTCGTTTGGAGTTCGGAAAAATTTCGGGTGAATAGTGCACGAATATTTTCTATACAAGGACCTCAACATTCATTTGCAAACTAATCAACCCTAGGGTTTCACAGCCGCCACCTTCAGATTTAATGGCCGAATATGTTTCTCCTTCTCCCTCAATTTTCTTCAAATCCGTAAATCGATTCGGAAAGCACTCAACTACAAAAATGAAGAGCATATCGAGCTCTATAATCTCAACGGCGGAGATCGTTTAAAACGCAGCCAATCAGCGGCAATTCAAGCTCAAACTCACCACGGTCGTGCATGTTTTCCGAGGCACAGGGATGACCGAGTTGCATAAGATTCACGGTGAAGGTGGAGCTCGGCTTTGGCTTCGAAATGGTGGTGGTTGATCGACCTAAAATCGATCGTATATGGCGCGAGCATTAGGGTTTTGCGGCGGCTTGATGGGTTGTTCGAATGTAAGTTGCCTGGGGGGAAGAAGAAGGAATGAGCGGCCGAGATCTGCATTCAAGTAACGTGCGGCCCAGATTCATTGAGGTTTAATAAAAAAAATGTTAAATTATATTTATTTAAATTTGTATAATGTTTAAAAGGCTATAACTTTTTCATACGAGGTCCGTTTCGCACGAAACGAATTGCGTTGGGTTATTAACGAACACTACGCGATGGAGCAGGATTGGGATTGATTAGAGCTAGTGTAAATTTTGGGTAAAATTAAACGAGTGTTTAATTTTACTCGGAATAAAACGCTGAAACCGCTATTGGAAGCAAGGTGAGAACTTCTCACTCAATCGAATTTGTTTCGATTTAAAATTTTAAATAGTTAGATTTAAAATTGCTTGATTGTGTGATTGAATGATAAATTGCTAATTGTTGTATTGAAATAGACCCTATACGCCACATATTAAGCGGAGGTTATTATATTAAACACATATACCGCGATATTCCACCTTGAAGTGGAATTGGTATTACATATGTATATGGAGTTGATTTTTCGCATTATATAACGGATGAGACCCTATTGCGCCGCATAATAGCGGATGATATTTTATATGAACCCATGTACCGCGATATCCCGTCTTGAAACGGGATTGGTATTGTGCTAGCATCTGTGGATGCGGGAAAATAGGTTGGAGGGATCCAACTGGATTCCTCAAATAATTGAATTTGTTTCAATGCTGTGTGTTGATTATTTATAATCTCTGTGTGATTATCTTTGTGATTGAAATCGTTGAAGGCTAAAATTTAGCCGAATATAATTTTGGTATCGCTGAATACGGAAATAAATAAAAATTTGATTTTTGAAAATTCAGATTGAAAGTTTATATTAAAATTTATTTTTGAGAAATGGGATAAATTTAAAAGAACGAATTCTAAAATAATAAAGTTTTATTTTTAATCTTATTGAACTAAATTTAAAAATATGGAAAAAGCTTAAATAAATAGATGTCAGGTAATATTATTTAAAAGTTGAAGAATTTATTCAGAATACGGATTTTAAAGAGTTTGAAAAATAAAAGAATTTGTTTTCTTTAAAAGGAATTTATTTTTAAAAGGAAATAAATTTAGAAATCCATTTGGGAATTTATTTTAGTGACTAAAAATAAATCTTTTGAAAATCCATCTGGAAATTTAATTTTTGTTTTGAAATAAATTTGGAATCAATTTGAAAACTAATTTGGGTTTAGTAGAAATTGATTTCAATTTAAGATTTGAATGAAATTCACTTGGTGTTTAATTTCTTGGGAAATCAATATGGAATTTGATTTGGTTGTTTTCAATTGAAAAATTGAATTGTTGTTGAAAGTGAATATTTTTAATCGATTTGAAAATCGTACATCAGTGGATGTTTGGAAATCTAAATTCACCATGGAATTTATAAAGGAAAGGAAAATTTGTTTAAAAATAAAACATTGATTTATTTTTGAAGCGTCGAAATAAATTTACGGATTTGGAACATAAATTTAAAGTAAATCAGTAAGGATTTATTTTATTGATTTAAATGAACCATTTTGAAATGAAAGTGTATTCTCCCTGGAAAGCCGAATAAAATTTCTGAATAGCTTTGAAATATATATATATATATATATATATATATGTATATATATATATAATTTGTTTTGAAAAGGATACTTTGGAGAAATTAACTTCTTAAATTGTTTTTAAATCCATTAAGTAAAGATTTATTAAGTTGATATAGAAATGATTGTTTCTAAAATTTAATCAATAATTGTTTTAGAAAATAGTTATTTAAATAGTTATACTCTATCTACTAATTTTATTTTGAAAATTAGTTTGGACTTAAGTTATATGTAATATTGGTATAATATTTTTATAACTAATATTTTAAGTAAAGTGTTTAAAGAAAAATAGTTTATTTCAAAGTGTTTTCCCGATATATTTTGGATAAGTGTTATAAATTATTTTAAAGTATTTGAACTCGGCAGATTTCCAGTGAAAATGAATAAATATTTGGAAGTGCTTCCGCGTAAGGAAAATGATTTGAAATTTGTTTTCAAAAGTTGTAAAGGTGAAAAGTGATTTGAAACTTTTTTCAAATGGTTGAAGTGTGGGAAAGTATACCTTGTAAAGATATTTTTGGAAAATAAATAATTTGGGAAATGATTTGGAATCTGGTGATGTTGTGCATATCTATTGATAGTTAAATAACCGACTATCAATATTTACCTTTAAATGGGTATTTGTTGTGATTTGCTTGAATTTGAATGATACACTTATTTTAAAAATAAGCGCTAGTTATTCGGTTTAGCCAGGAGAGGACGTTTGGGTCATGAATCCCATTCCGAATAGTGATACATCGTAATGGATAACATTTGAAGACCGGTGTTGAAGACCGGATATTTTCGAAAACGGAAGGATTACCGTCGAATGTCTCTGCATCAGCTGATCTCCGATATAGAGATTCTATCACCCTTTGTGATGGAAGGCCGGACGTGATTAGTGAAAATTCGGATTGCAAGGGCTTCTTTGGAGGTGCCTTCGGTTCCGTTCGATTCCGGAACAGACTTGTATGGATGTGTGTCTGACGTTACAATTTGAGATGTAAAGCTGGCTTCTATCAAATACATTTCTGTTGGTGGTGGAGACTTTATTATCTTAGCTTAACACCCTTCTCTGAGACGTATGAGCTCAGAGGTTATGTAGTTGATGGTTACTAGTGATACATTCCCAATTTGGTAATGTGGCATACGAAGTGCTGCTAATCATTTGTTGATCAAAGTGTTTGCACAAAAAATGGGCAAACACCTCCAAGTCGTATGAATTAGTCGGTTTTATGTAGTTCTTAGTGATCTAGGTGATTTGCACAAATATATGAAAAACAAGGACTAAACTGTAAATGACACACAGATTTATAGTGGTTCGGCCAGAACGTGCCTACGTCCACTTTATATGTTATTCTCCTTTTTCTTTCAGTTTTACATGTACAAAGCTTTGTATACGAGTATATGAAAGTTGTTTGAAAGTTCCTTCCGTACTTGAGCTCTCAAACTTGTCCCCCATTGTTGTACCCCTGCCCCTCTATTTATAGAGTCAGGTTGGGGGCAGGGGTCTTGAATGTATATAGCTGCTGATAGGCCCAGGCTGAAACAATGTGGCCCGGCAGTGTTGGTTCGGCAAGGCTTGGTTCGGAGGTAAGGGCGTGGTTTGGTCCGGTGGTAGGTTGGGTGGAGTTTGATTCGGTTGTGAGTGAAGTGGCATTGGTTCGGCAGGAGTTGGCTCGGCGAGGCCTTGGTTCGGTGAGCATGGAGTGGAGCCGGTCCGGTGGGGGTTTAGTTGGTTCGGTGGTGCATTGGTTCGGTCATGAGGTGGTTCGGTAGTAGAGGAGAAACACTTGGTTCGGCCCGTAGGGAGAGGAGCTAGGTCCGGTGTGGCTGGTTCGGTGGGTTGATGGTCCGGATGGGAGATGGGGTTGGACCGGTGGTACCCTGGTTCGGCTAGGGATGGATTTGGATCGGTGGTGAAAATTCGTCCTACACTTGCACCCCAAAGTAGGGCATATGCCTGCGTATGGCGTGCTTTGTTTTTCTATCATCCGGTATCTAATGCCGAACCATCTGGTCCGGTTATTGTTTTTGCTTATAAATAGGGGCCACGTGCCTTCGTTCCACTCCCACCATTTGAAACAGCCGGATCCCCTTAGTGCCGAATCACCTAGTGCCGAATCATCTAGCGCTGAATCAACTTGTGCCGAATCATCTAGTGCCGAATCATCTTGAAGCCGAATCAGGCGCGTTCTTTTCGCCGAATGGGGTTTCTTTGTTTTACCAAATGGGATCGTGGTCCTTGAGTACCGAATGAGCTTGAAAACCGAATGAGTGTGAAAACCGAATGCATGTGAAAATCGAATGAGCTTGAAAACTTTCATTTTGGCGAATGAGTTTTGAATTTGTGAGCGAGTCTTCAGGCTGCATGTACCTATTTGCACATGTTTCCATACTCCTTGTTCTAATTTATTCTTCCGGTGTTTGCAGATAATGTCTCGCAAAGCAGAAACTCGATTAGATGCACGGAAGTCTAGGGGCGAAGGAGAGTCCTCCTCCGTGCCTCCAGCCCAGCCAAGACCGGAACGTCATGGACCTGCCCCGAGGTCGCTAGTAGATGGGTATGGCCCCCAGGAGCTTCTGAATTCTCCGCCCGATTGTTTTCCTAGCTCCCTCGGGGAGGAGCAGCTTGATGTCATTTCTCGTTCCTTTGGGATTGACAGGGCTCGCATGCTGTTGCCGGGAGATGGAGTGATACCGTATAATCCCCCCGAAGGATATTTTGCATACAGTAGGTACCATTGCATGTGTGGGGCCATTCCTCCGATCAATGCATGGATAGTCAGCTTCATTACCTATCTGAAGGTGGCCCCTCTCCAGCTTCAGCCCAATTCCTACGCTATTCTGGTGTGTTATTCGTTATCTTCCAGAGGAGGTATGGGAGCCCCCTTCTAACCGGGAAATCCAATACTTGTATAATCTGAGAGGCTACAAGAAGGGGTCTCCGTATGTTAGTTTAGAAGCGGCCGTGCCCTTCAAACCGGTCTTGGACTTATACTCCAAGTTCACCATGTTTAAGAAAGAATGGTTTTTTATCAAGGACGATTCTGTCTCCTTCCGCCTCTTCACTTCTGGCTGTAAGTTGAACTTTATTTACAATTTTCTTATTCCGACCGCAGTGCTTCTTCTGATATGCTTTTATTTCTTGCTAGCGACAGGTGGTTTTGCAGTTGTAGAGAGCGATTCCCTGGTCCAGACGGCTACGGAAATAAAGGCCATTTCGGGAAGGGACATGTCGGCTTCTTTCCTGATCAGGAATGCTACTCTCCTGAAGCACAACTTGATCCTGCCACACCAGTCCGTGGTTAAGCAGAGAGACACGGCTGAGGAGAAGGCTGCCAAAGCCAAGGAAGGGGCCACGGTGAAGAGTGGCAAGAGGGAACCTTTTACAAAGCCTCTCGTTGTTGGAGGTAAGAAACTTAAGAAGTCTGATGGTCCCTCTCCTAGCACTTGCCCAATTGCTCTGGGAGAGGAAGATGTGGAGGAAGATAGAGGTGAGGGTGAAGGAGGAGATGGACAGAGCGGTAGTGGCGTTGGTGCCTTAACCTCCGGGCAAGCGGGAGAGATTCATGAGTGGACGGATGATGCTTTCCGTCAAGCTTTTGGGGAGTCGGAGGAAGGATCGGTTTTGGTTGAGAAGGCAAAGGAGGTTGACAAGGCTGGGGCTGGCGCTGATCCATTCTCTAAGAGTTCTTCAGCTAGGGCGACTCCAGCGATTCAAGGTGATCTTTTGACTTCTGCAGACTCCATTTATGATAGGGACTTAGGAATATTTTATGGTTCGCTTCCGTCCTGGAATGAGATTCAGGACTTATTGCAGTATCCTACTCCTCCGCAGGGCTTGTATAATAGATGTGCCTTCTCACTCTTTTTATCTTAACATATTTCTTGAATTGTGAATCATTGTATGTTCGTAATACTTGGTTCTTATTCCAGGAGCAGGTAAGGCGGCCAAGTCATCAGATATCCGGCACCGCCTTGAACAGTATAAGCTACTCAAAGCTTCTGCCAAACCAAAGCCTCCAATTGGCCGTCCTGGGGATGTAGTTAGATATCGCCCCCTTCTTGGAGTTATTGAGGAAGATATGCAAAAGTGGAAGAGGGGCCGATCTTCGTTTGAACCTTCACCTGGCCCTCAGCCTCCAGTCCATCCCATCCATGATATTACTGAGGAGGACACTGAGTTTATACCTTCCCCCCATCCGTCCGAAAATCCAACCGTCACTCCGATAAACCGTCCTGGTTTGGATCGCAACCCATTTGCCGGTCACCCTGATCTGGATCCGAGTTTCCAGGATATTTCATTTGATGACGCCACGGGTGAGCACCTTCTTCCCCGCAACCCCATGGTACGAGTGCTTGATGAGGCCAAGTTCCTAGACCTTGATTTGCTTACTACTCGGGTAGTTACCATGTGGGACGAAGCCAAGGCTAACATTGACCGGGTTGCGGAGGAAACCAGGAAGTTGATGGGGCATCATGCCCGTCTGGTCAAGGCTGGAGAGGAGATTGGGAGTGCTAATATTCGGTTGCGGCTAAAGGTTGCTGATCAGGCCAAACAGATTGCCGATCAAGCCATTCAGATTTCTCAGCACGAGGAAGCCTTCAGGCGACTGAAGGAGACTATGGAAAAGGCTAGTAGGGCAGAACTACGAAAGATGGAGGCCGCCTGCAAGGAGCGGATTGACATAGCCATTGCTACGGTGGATGAGGTCCGGAGGGCGGATCTCGAGCAGGTAGAGGAGTTATCTGGGAGGCTTGAGGCTGCAGAGCTTGTTTAGGCCAGGCTAAAGGAAGAGATGGAAGAAATGAGGAGGTCTCTCCAGGCTGACCGCTTGAGATACCGATCGGAGAGGGATGTTGCTATCGCTAAGTTGCCGTCCTCCGAGGCCCGGGTGAGGGAGTTTGAGGAGAATGAGGGGATGATGGATGAGATGTTGCAGGACATGTACTTCCGTACCTGGAAGCAGGGTAATCTATCCTGGATGGATGACTATCCCCGGATCATGGCTAGGATATATCTCCGGGCTTTGGAGGAGGCCAAGGCCAATGCGGATAAGGAAGGTGGAGCGGCATTCAGGATGGATATGGTTACCGCCTAGTTCTCAAAGGAGGAGAAGGTAGCGGTGAAGGAGGGGATGCGGCTACTCGCTGCGGAGGAAGCCGGTGTGCAGTTGGGGGATGAGGACCAAGAAGCAGGTGTTGGTGAGTTTTCCCTTTTTAGCTTTTCATAACTTGATCGTTTGCTGTTTATCTGATGGATTCTTCTCCTGAAATGGACAGGTGGGACCTCTGGTCAACATGCTGGGAGTTCCGATCCAACAACCAAGTAGATTCGGGGAGCTGGTTCTGAGGTGTAGTGGTTAGCACTAATGCAGCTAGTTATTTTATTTGGTCTGCTTGACATTCCTGTATATGCTAGTTCAGAACATTAATGCACTTTCAAGCTGTAATTATGTCATTGAACGACTTTATGTAAGTTTATAACACGAGCTGATTCTGTTATATTTTGAATGTTGTTATTATTTTGATGTGCTGCATAAGAAGTATAACTATGCATATGCCTGTGATTTAGCTGTGTTTGATGCTAAGCTCTTGCTTGAAATATAATTTTATGTTTTGCAATGTTACGAATAAGTTATAGCTACATGCTTATGTACAAGAGAAGAGAGTACCGCCCTTCATGTTTTAGTTGCAGGGGGTAGCTTTGAACGTCTTGTGTAACTGACCACGGGTGCGGCTGAGTGCCTTGTCACCCAGTTTGTGGGCTCGGATTCTCATGAGCGAATGCCTCCTATTTGGCGTCCTGTACTTTGGGGACCGTTATATAGGATAGGAGAAAAGTATTTAAATGAAATGAAAATAAAGGAAAAGTAAAACTTCCAATCACGGAAGGCCGTCGATGTGCTTAAGTTCGTGGCAAACGGGTTTTGTAGTCACTTTCCCTAGCTGTGGGTCTTGGAGACATTTGTCACCCATCTTACGCCTCCGCGGGGAGTTTTCCTTTTTACCACAGCCGCACTTAAGACACATCGAAGCCAAGATCGCGCACAGTAACTACCCGGGCCATTATGGCCCGTAATCGTGGGTATTATTCGATTTACTGTGGCCGGTTCGCGTAGGTGCCGTCAACCATGAACTACCCCTGGCTGGCCACACCTTATGTTGGGGCTTAAAGTAGGTTCACAGTTGCCGGCGAGCCGAACGCCGTAATGAGCTGCCATCGGCTATAGTCGGCCTTCGTGATGGCTTATAATCGTCTCATTACAGTTGGCTTTAAGGGCAGTCGCGAGCAATGAGTTAACCCGCAGCAGAGGGATGCTGGAGTAAAAGTGTCTCATTGGCGAGTGCATAGAATCGCATAGTACCTGTTAGGCCTTGTCCAGATGAGGCCGTGCCCTGATGTGGCTTGGATGGAGATGCCATTACACAGAATTTTGTTCAACAGAAAAGGATACAGTTAACAAGTAGCCAAGATATAAAGGAACAAGTTAAAAAGAGACAAGATTTTTAAAGTGGTTCGGCACGAAAATGCCTACGTCCACCGATCCTCTTTGTTAATTCACTTCATATGGGCAGTACAAGTTAAGAAAAGTATCGACGGAGGTGTTGGATGTTCCATGCCCTTTGGAACACCTCTCCGTCCACTGTTGACAAAATATAGGCTCCGTTGCGGAGATCTTTATGAATTACGTAGGGTCCGTCCCAGATTGGGTCTAGTGCTCCGGGGCGTGGGAAAATCCGCTTGAGGACAAGATCTCCTTCTTGTAAGCTGCGATGCTTGACTTTGGAGTTGTATTGTGCTGCGACTTTCTGCTTATGAGCTGCTGCTTTGAGTGCTGCATCGTTTCTTCTCTCCTCAATTAGATCCAAAGACATGCAGGAGGAGTTCTTCGTTCTCTTCCGGGTTGTAGTGGATCCTACGGTGCGAGGGCACTATAGTTTCAACTGGGAGCATGGCCTCCGATCCGTATGCCAAAGAGAAGGGAGTATGCATTGTTGAAGTTCTGTAAGATGTGCGATAGGCCCAAAGTGCCGTAGGAAGTTCGTCCACCCAAGCGCCTTTCGACTTTTCAAGTTTCTTCTTGATTAAGGTTTTGAGGATCTTGTTGACAGCTTCGACTTGTCCGTTTGCTTGAGGATAAGCTATAGATGAGAAACTTTTGTGAATTTCGTGCTCTTGGCACCAATCGGCGAATTCTTCGCTGTCAAATTGAAGTCCGTTGTCTGATATGATCTTGAGTGGGACTCCGTACCTGCACAGAATATTTTTGATCAAGAAGTTGATAACTTTTGCCGAGGATATTTTATTTAGAGGTTCCGCCTCCACCCATTTGGTGAAATAGTCAACTGCCGCTATAACATATTTGGCTCCGCCTCGGCCCGTTGGCAGTTCGCCAATTAAGTCAATCCCCCATACTGCAAATGGCCAAGGGCTGGTCATTTGAGTAATCTCATTTGTGGGTAGTCGAGGAATCTTGGCAAATTTATGACATCTGTCGCATTTCTTGACAAAGTCCAAGGCATCTTTGTTTAAAGTGGGCCAGTAATATCCATACCGGAGTATCTTCTTTGCCAGAGTCTGCCCTCCAGTGTGATCTCCGCAACTTCCTTGATGGATGTTGGATAAGACTTCCCTGGCTTCCCTTCCAGCGATACACCTTAATAAGGGATTGGAGAAGCCGCGCCGATAGAGGATGCCTTCTTGTAATGTATAGCATGAAGCTTTCCTTAAGAGTTTCTTGATTTCGTTATGTCTGTCGGGCAGTGTGCCATCTTGTAAATATTTCCGGATAGGAGTCATCCAAGTTTCTTCGTTGATTGCAACTATCAGATTCACTTGCTCGAAACTTGGTGCCAGCTGTTTTGAGATGGTTAATGCTCCTAAAATAGTGATGTTCTCCATACTAGCTTGCTTTGCTAGTTCGTCGGCCTCTTGGTTCTCTTCTCGAGGAATGTGTTTGATTAGATAGTGATCCAATTGATTGAGCAGCAGCTTGATCTTTTTCAGATATGCTGTAAGTCGTCCTCCTCGAGTCTGGAAGTCTCCAAGTATTTGATTTACAATGAGTTGAGAATCACTATGGAGACATAAAGAGCCGACTCCAATCTCCAAGGCCAGTTCTAATCCGGCTATCACCGCTTCGTATTCTGCGTCATTGTTGGTGGCAGCGAATTCCAACCTTAGGGCGTAGTGCAGCTTCCTTCCCCTGGGGGTGATTATCACAACACCTGCCCCCGAGCCTTGTTCGTTTGACGCTCCATCTACGAAGAGATTCCACTTGATATCTTCTGTTATTTTAGATCGGTCCTTACCTTCGTTAGTAGTGAATTCGGCAATGAAATCAGCTATGGCCTGCCCCTTGATAGCGGTGCGAGGATGGTAAGTGATATCATATTGACTTAGTTCGATGCACCACTTAAGTAATCGTTCAGAAGTGTCGGGGCGATGGAGCACTTGCCTTAGCGGTTGATCGGTTGAAACTCTGATGGAATGAGACTGGAAATAGTGTCGCAGTTTCCGTGACGTGATGAGCAAACAGTATGCTAGCTTTTCAAGTTTAGGGTATCTGGCTTCTGCCCCTGTGAATCTCTTGCTTACAAAGTATAGGGGTCGCTGCGCGCGGTTGTCTTCTCTCACCAAAGCGGCGCTCAAGGCGTGGGACGATACAGCAAGGTATAGGTATAGTTCCTCGCCTTCATTTGGAGTTGAGAGCACTGGTGGTCTCTGGAGGTGTCCGATTAAGTTAAGGAAGGCCGTCGAGCATTCGTCAGTCCATTCGAACTTTCCTTTGTCTTTCTTTAGAGCTTCGAAGAATGGGATGCATTTGTCGGTTGCTTTAGAGATGAACCTACTTAGGGCGGCCACTTTCCCGTTTAGGCTTTGCATCTCTCTTCGAGTGGATGGTATCTTGATATCTTGCAAAGCTCGAACTTGTTCGGGGTTTGCTTCAATCCCCCTGGCATGAACGATGAATCTCAAGAACTTTCCCGATGATACTCCGAAGGAGCACTTTAGAGGGTTCAATTTCATTCCATATTGGCGAAGTACTTGAAACATCTCGTCCAAGTGGTTTATATGATCGTTGGCTTTTCTCGATTTTACCAGCATGTCATCCACATAAACTTCCATAGTTTGTCCTATTAGTTCCGCAAACATTTTGTTGACAAGGCGCTGATAAGTAGCTCCGGCATTTTTAAGTCCAAAAGGCATTACTTTGTAGCAGTATAATCCCCGGTCAGTGATGAAACTAGTGTGATCTTGATCGGGGGCGTGCATAGGGATCTGGTTATATCCCGAGTATGCGTCCATAAAGGATAGGAGTTCGTGCCCGGCAGTGCTGTCCACGAGTTGGTCGATTCGGGGGAGCGGGAAGCAGTCTTTCGGGCAAGCGTCATTTAAGTTGGAGAAATCGATGCATGTTCGCCACTTCCCATTAGCCTTCTTTACCAGTACCGGGTTGGCGATCCATTCCGGGTAGATGGCTTCACGTATGAAATCATTGGCAAGTAAGTTCTTTACTTCTTCCTCTAGGGCTGCTGATCGTTCTGCCCCCATGCTTCTCTTTTTCTGCTTTACTGGAACCTTCGTGGGATCGATGTTCAGTACGTGGCATTCTATATCTGGGGAGATTCCTATCATATCAGCGTGCGTCCATGCAAATACATCCATGTTGTGGCGAAGAAAATCAATGAGTTGATCCTTTAACTCTTCTTTTAGTTGAGATCCGATCTTCAATAGTCTACTCGAGTCATGTTTGTCTACAGCTATGAATTCCATAGCCTCTGCAGGCTCGGCGGTGGCCTCCTCCTCTTTGTCCCTGGGGTCTAATTCGTTGAAAGGATTACTGGTATATCGAAGAGGAGGGGCTTTCTTTAGTTGCTATGCTTCCAAGCTTTTCATGCAGAGAGTAGTCTCTGCATTTTTCCCTTTATCTTTTCTGCGATTATTGCGAAGTTCAGTCACATAGCAGTCTCGAGCAGCTTCTTGATCTCCCTCCACTTCTCCTATTCCGTTATCTGTTGGAAATTTCATCTTCAGGCACCATGTGGCTAGGACAATTTGGAAGTCGGACAAGGTCGGTCTTCCCAAGAAGGCGTTGTAGGCCGAATGGTTCTCTATCAGTACGAACGTTTGTTTTCGCACAGCGGAGCGGGGATGACTGCCTATTTCGACAAAGAGGTCCGGTTGCCCGAGGGGTAACTTTGCATCTCCAGTGAAACCATGTAGTGGTTTGTTGCAGGGAGATACATCCTTCATTGACAGCTTCATTTTGTCGAAAGCATGCTTGAATAGGATATTTACTGAACTTCCAGTGTCTATTAAAATTCGAAAAACTTTGGCTGGACCGAACCAGGCAGAGATGACCATAGGGTCCATGTGTGGGTACTGTCTTCCCTCTAGATCACGCCTACTGAATGTGATGTCGTCACTCTCTTTCCGTTTTGGGTGGCGTTCTTTTGTAACAGAGTTAACGTAGCCTTCATTGTCTCTAAGTGACTTGCCGTATCTTTCCATCTCTGCCCAGCTTCTGTCGGCGATGTGTGGTCCTCCCGAGATGGTATGGACCACTATCTTCTCTTGACTAGAGCCGCTGGTGTTGCGATTTCCTCCACTTACTTCTGGGAGGGGTAGCCTAAGATTCTCACTGGCAGGAGTCGAAATCCTGTTCTGTCTCTTCACATAGCGTTCCAGCCTCTTCCTTCTGATGTGTTCTTCAATTAAATCCCGGAGATGGTGGCATTCATTGGTGTCATGTCCATGGGATTCGTGGAAGCGGCAGAACTTTCCTGACTTGAGTGCGTTATCTGACTCCTTCTTGTGCGGGGGACGCTTGTATCTAACTTCGTCTTGAGTGGCCAGGAAGATGTTTTCGATCGTTTCATTCAAAGGAGTGTAAGAGTCAAATCTTGGTCCTGGTCGATATAAGCGCTTTTCTCTCTTTTTGCCCCCAGCATTGTCTCTAGAGTCAATTCTTCGAACATCCTTTGCTGCAGCGAGGAACCTGTCTGGAGCCGTCTTGGCCTGTTGCCATGATTGCCTCTCAGTGGCGGCGTCTTCAAGTCTTACATACTTTCCAGCTTCATGAAAGAAATCCGGTAACGTAGCTGGTTTTTCTTTGGTTAGTCTTCTAGCAAATTTAGTATCTGGACGTACACCACTGCAGAGGGCCATTAGGATGAGTTTCTCGTCGGCGTCTTGGACTGCGGCTGCCGCGGCGTTGAATCGGGTTAGATATTGTTGCAATGTCTCTTCGGGTTTCTTTTTGATATTGGATAAGGAATAAGCGTCCTTGGGTTGCTCCACATGAATGCGGAACTGACTGATGAACTTTTCTTTCAACATTTCCCATGAGCTGATGGATCCTTGGGGTAGGTGGCAGAACCAGGAGGTAGCTAGATCTGCCAAGAATAGTGGGAAGCATTTACATAACACTCCCTCTGTTGCTCCGCTCATGAGCATATGCTGGGTGTATCTCTGTAAGTGTACGATGGGGTCAGAGGTTCCCTTTTAAGGTTCCATCGTTGGCATTTTCCATTCCCGGGGGGTGATGGCAGTTTCGATATTGCGGGTGAAGGGGCTGGTTACCCTAGCGCCTATTCCCCGATCCCTTTGCTCCCGTTGGACGCACTCTCTGAACAATCGCGCCATCCTTTCATCAGAACTTGGAGCGGACAAAAATGAGCTTGGTTCTTCCCTGCGGGATTGATTCCGTCCAGATGACTTGTAGGGATGGTATCGTCTGTCACTCCTAACATTCTCCAAAGGCTATCTCTGCTCTCTTGGGGGCATGCTGGGGTCAGCCATAGTTGGCCCTTGCCTTGATCTTCCCCTGCTGGGTTCAGTTCTCAGCGCTTCCTCGGGTCCAACTTCGGGCTGGACTCCAGCTCGGCCCCGTCTACTGGTGTTTTCATAGTTAGGTAGCATGACAGGCTCAGCTACATCCGACCTTGCCTGGCACCTCCCCCATTGGGTTCGGTTCCAAGTGTTTCCTCGGGTCGGACTTCGGGCTGAGACTGGGCTCGGCTCCTACCATGGTTGTTTCTGTTGTTAACCTCTTCGAAGAAGAAAGGTCTTTGTCGCCTTCCAGATCCTCCAGATTGGGGATTCGGTGTTGCGGTTGGATTCTCCAGCATCCCTTATGCGTGACATGAGTTGGTCCACCAATGCTTCTTGTTGAGATGCGAAGCGGTTAGTTACTTCAGCCACAACCCTGTCTAGATCTGCCCTAGTAATTGGTTGTTCCATGGCGGGGGCTGTTGGATTTGCCTGATTTTCATATGGTATTGCTGTTAAAACGGGATGATTCTCTTGATTTGGGGCCACTGGATCTGGGATACTGCTAGTTGCGACGTTCTTTCCTTTGTTAACATCTCTCCTCTGCCTGGAAGTCATGTTGTCGGAGCAAGGAACGATGCCGTGAGGAAGAAAGTTGAGTAGGAGAATCTGTAGCTTCTAGCTCGGCTCTCAATGAAAGCACCAAAAATGTTTGCACAAAAAATGGGCAAACACCTCCAAGTCGTATGAATTAGTCGGTTTTATGTAGTTCTTAGTGATCTGGGTGATTTGCACAAATATATGAAAAACAAGGACTAAACTGTAAATGACACACAGATTTATAGTGGTTCGGCCAGAACGTGCCTACGTCCACTTTATATGTTATTCTCCTTTTTCTTTCAGTTTTACAAGTACAAAGCTTTGTATACGAGTATATGAAAGTTGTTTGAAAGTTCCTTCCGTACTTGAGCTCTCAAACTTGTCCCCCATTGTTGTACCCCTGCCCCTCTATTTATAGAGTCAGGTTGGGGGCAGGGGTCTTGGATGTATATAGCTGCTGATGGGCCCGGGCTGAAACAATGTGGCCCCGCAGTGTTGGTTCGGCAAGGCTTGGTTCGGAGGTAAGGGCGTGGTTTGGTCCGGTGGTAGGTTGGGTGGAGTTTGATTCGGTTGTGAGTGAAGTGGCATTGGTTCGGCAGGGGTTGGCTCGGCGAGGCCTTGGTTCGGTGAGCATGGAGTGGAGCCGGTCCGGTGGGGGTTTAATTGGTTCGGTGGTGCATTGGTTCGATCATAAGGTGGTTCGGTAGTAGAGGAGAAACACTTGGTTCGGCCCGTAGGGAGAGGATCTTGGTCCGGTGTGGCTGGTTCGGTGGGTTGATGGTCCGAATGGGAGATGGGGTTGGACCGGTGGTACCCTGGTTCGGCTAGGGATGGATTTGGATCGGTGGTGAAAATTCGTCCAACACAAAGCATAGCTTTTGTGAAAAACGTAGCTTTATGGACGAGACTTCGTCGTACCTCACACCTCGGTAATGGTCAAAACAGGAAAGATGCAGCAAGGTTATAGGGAGTAGCGCCCCTTAGGGTATGTGCATTTCCTTCTGTATAGAAGTGGTATCATGGTATGGAGCCCACATACTTAACTTATGTGGATGTCACAAATATATATGACTTTGTGATTGTTGTTGGTTGAGGATCCTCGGATAAAGGTTGTTTACGACCGGAGGATGGCATACTCATGTCAGTAGTTACCTACTTTTGCAGAGGTAACCCGACCTTGTGTTGGCAGAGATCCGGTTAGGTTCTCGGGGCGTCTCTCCAGAGGCGTACCCATGTGGCAATGGGAAGTTCCTTGGCCTGACCATTTGTTGAAAATCCAAACTCCAATACGCACCTTGTAGGGTTTTAGTTGTATAACCTTCCATTTACTTATGGTGGCGCCCCACTGTTTAGATGGTAGCTATAGTAGGCATACGATAATGGTCGTATGTTGGCTAAGATTTATATTATACTTTCGAAATGTTTTCCTGCACTTTACACTTATAGTAATAATATCAAAGAAATTTGCGTATCAAACATGTTTGACTATCATAAGGAGAAATCTCCTCCAATTCTGCGTTTGCATTGTGTGTGTGGCGGGAGGCCTTATGATAGTTACATTTTCTAAAAGCATTGCGGATCTATTTTAAAAATATTTCTTGTTTGTTTTAAAGATATAACTGTTTTAAGTTCTCACACCAGTCCCATGACTGACCTGGAGTTTATTGTTCCCTAAACTCTAGGTGCCCATCATTTTCCACACGGGTAGCCTAGAGTCAGGTATCAGGTAATTCTGTAATTCAGGAGATGCTGTGGAGATCAGGAGCAAGCTGGATGGCGAAGCGTATCAACTTGTATATGATATTATCTTTTCCGCTGTGTATCCACTTGTAAGGACAAGTTCATATAATTGTCCAGTTGTGTTGTGTTGTATATTGACATTGATTCTGATGATGCAATGTATAAAATGTACAGTTCTTTTGGCTTAAAAGATTATTCATTATCTATTATATGTTGTTCCGCTGCGATTGTGAGATTCTATTATTGTTTCTGTTGCTTCTTCTTTCTTTCTTCTTCTATCTTCTACCTCTTCTTTAACCCTAACGGTTCGGTTTTCCGGCATTCGATTGTTCGGCAGTTGATACAGTGGATGTATTAATGTCGATTTTCGGAAGTCGAAAATCACAAATTTTACACTTAGCGGTTCAAGGGATTGACAAAAGTCTAGTGGAGGACAGTGAGAGAAGAGATTCCTAAGAAATAAATTACTTGGGATTGGTTTAAGGAGATGTTTAAAGAATAGTATATCCATGGATCGGAGTTGTCAATAATATTTAGGGAGTTTGTGGGGTTATAACGAGGAAGTTTGACTATGTTGTAGTATGTTTAGAAGTTCAATGTATTGTTAGAGTATGGAGCTAATTTGATTAGGACTCCGAGAAAGAAAGGAGAAATCTATCCTGGAATTAAGGTCGGGATTGAATGACAAATCAATGGTTGGTCTAGCACTTCAATTCAACAAAGTGGTAGATATGGTGAGGAGGTTTGAATTAACGTATGCTGAAAGGTGGTATGGGGGCAGAAGGCTCATATTGAGAAGAAAAGGAAGTTTGATACATATCAGAAAGGAAAGAAAGGCCAGTAGTCAAAAGGAAAGGCTTATGGTAGTAGGGAGTGGAAAGATGCTGCTAACGTGACATGTTACAATTGTTAACTGTGGATGCACAACGCAAATAAGTGTCCAGAGCCGATAAGAGCGGTAAAGCTTAAGTGTTTTGTCTGTAATAAACCTAAGAATAAGAAGAAGATTGTCCCAAGTTAAAGCAGTCAAAGGTTTTTGCTTTTGAAGGACAATTAGTCAGGTCAACGGCTGAAGAGAAGGTGAAGAAGGTCATGCTAGGAGGTATGGTCTTGATCTCTAGTATGTCGGTTAGAGTTCTTTTAGATATGTTTGCTACCCATTCCTTTATTTCAAAAGCTGTAGTAGATAGATTGAATGTAGGAACTACCTATTTAGTTATGTCTCTATGTGTGGTTTACATGATTGGTGGGTAAGCTACTTTCAAATTAAGATGCACTGACTTTGTGTTCGCTTTGTCTTGTTATATGTTCGTCTACAACTCTTATGTATTCGACTTCATACGGTATGGGGTAATCTTGGGTATGGACTGGTTGATATGTAATGATGCTAGGATCTTTTAGGCTGACTGAGCTATCACTTTACGGAATTTGATTGATCGACAAAGGATCAGGTGGCGTTAGATTTAGGAGATGAAAAGCCAAGATTAACATTGCATGCATTGAAGGAACGAGAATGAAATAAGTAGAGTTCTGGTAGTTTGGGAATTCGTGGATGTTTTCAAACCAATAATGATATTGCCGAGAAGGGCGATTGAATTCCAAATAGACTCGATGTCTAAGGAACAATACAACTAAAATGAAGTTTTGTAGTGTTTTAAAAATGCTGCCATAAACATTAGAAGTGTTTCGAAGAACGCTGCCCAATGCTGTGCTGTAATAGAGTCGAAAAATATCGCAGCATTTTAAAATTTGCTAAAAAGAAGGCTACCGAAGCTTTTGTAAGATGCTGCAAAAAATTAATTTCACAACGTTTATTAAAAAATGCAAACTCATTTAGCAACGCTTTGGAGAACGTAGTCTGACAGCTTGTTTCGATAGAAAGGCAATTTAGCAACAGTTTTGAAAGCTGCAAAAAATAATTTATGCAGCGTTTTTTCAATTGTTTTTATGGCAGTGTTTTTTTGCCATTATGTTTTAATTCTTGCAGCGTTTTCATTTTTCTTTAGTTTGGTTTTCTATAGCGTTTGGTACTTTTTAGTATTGGAGCCCTTTTGGAATGCAGTATAGAACCTTTTTGCAACATGTTACACCTATTGCAGCTTTTGAAACGCTGCGGTATATCAACTTTTTTGCAACAATACACCTATGGTGGCAGTTTTATAAAAATTATACAAATAATATGTTCAAAAAGGAAACTACTATATCTATAAAACGCTAATAAATATAATCTGATATTATAAGAAATTTTGAAGTATAACATAATCAAAGCTACATTAATTTCATACACCGTAAAATTTAGTCATATACAATGTTTCACGAACAATGTTTTAAACAAACACGTTAGCGACATAAACCTTAAAAAGAGCTTGCTAAAAAAGAAAATATAAATGGTAGAAAGTCCAAACCCATCTTCTTCGAAAGTCCAATATATGCCTATAAGGAAAAACGACAGTTAGAGATTAACAGTAGAAGAGAACAAATATGAATTTATTTAGCATCAAATATGACAAGTTCAAGTTAATTTGACTAGCTCAAATAGCAGAAAATCCCATTTCTAATTGCCGGCCAATAGCCCAAGTGAAATGCAGCCTAAATTTAATATGATTCTGTCAATTAACGCTGCACTGCCATCCAATGAGAGACATCATTTTCTATAGAATAACAACACTTTCATGTACATAAATAGAGAGGTATGCACAAACTTACCACGTTACTTGCAAAAGTTCACTACTCCTTATTCAACGTTGAACCTAAAATTGAATATACAATTAGTAAGATGCAACTCTATAGAATCACTCGCATAAATAATAAAATTTACAGCATATAAAGTTATGCATACATGAATGGATATGTCTCATCAATTATATCCATGGGACTAACATCATCATCAATTGCATATAAATTTAAACATCCATGTTCATGGGCCAAGAAAAACCTGCAAGCCTAAATTTTAAATTTACCCATTAGAATTGGCGATTGATAGTACATTATTAATACTTCATATCCTGCAAATTAAGATGCACCTTTACTTGTCAGTTGTAGTTTAAAGTGAGTGTTTTATTTAATTAGTGTTACTGGCTTGTCAATTTACAAACCAACACCTATTTTTGGTAAGATGATGACAAAAGAATTGCAAACAAATGATCAAGTGATATGGGAAGGTGCAGTTTTTCTCTTATTTATTTTTCTTTGTAAAAGGTGCATAATGTGGATTTTTCCTTATTAGTACAAAACATTTATAATCACATTTTCACATTGGAAGAAAATCGATACTACCCTTCAAAGGTTTATGTGGAATGCCAATGCTTTCAATCTTTGGCGCCACTATAGCTATACACTCTTTGCCAACTTATATCGACTTTGCAATTTTAGATACTCCGTATATTATTTCAGACCTTAGTGGCACACGCTTGACTTTCTAGAGTTAACTAATATAATGTTAACTAAGTTCGTTTTAGTCCAAAGTTGCTCCAATGGCCAGTGTGTTGCATCCAGTCCTCATTCCATTTCAATCTGAAAATAATAGTATAACCTCTTCACGTTATCATATTTTGTTAAATTTTTCATGGTTATACCTTTTAAGCGAAAGAGTGGTTCTCAAATTGATAAGAACATGAGAAATAATTTATCACTATTCAAAAACATAAGATTGCTATCAAGTCTAATAGTTAGTAATTCTAATGTGTGTTACATATCTAATTTGTTTAGATGTCGTGCTATTGTTAAAGATCATTAGACTGATGATCGAACCAAATCGAAATCTCTACAAATAAACTAAAATACAAACTGAAAATGCCAACATATTATTACAAATTGAAATAATAGTACTATCTTGAACTGTCCATTGAATGCAATGGGATATGAGTTAAAGGATGAATTCATTGAAAGAGAAATGAGTGGGTTCTTCATTAAACAATGATTCAACATCTTGTTGGGGTTGAAGCATTGCCATAGAAGTGAAATTAAAAATATAGTATGAGACTAGTAACTTGAGAAATATAGCATGAGACCATTGCCATAAATAAGTGAACCAATCATAGTAAATGAACTGTCATCTTTAAATGTAAATATATTTTTCCTGAAGTTGCAAAAATTACATGTACAAATAGTAAATTTCAGTACCTCTCTCATAACCAACATATCTTAGCAACTTAAATGGGCCAAGCAAAGATCATTAGATTTCAATACTTCTCTCATAACTGTGTATTTTTTTAAAATATAATCTAATTTTTCTATGACAGTAAATCATTTCAAACTTTTTGTTTTTCAATCAAAAGTTCAATATTATTGCTAAAACAGAGATTGGAGAGAATGCATGAATATGTTCAAAGAGATGCTAGATAAAGGCCTCTCTCAAGATTTACCATGCTTAGGATACTGAAATAAGGTAGCTCCTTAAAGTATTGTGAAAAAAATATGTTAGTGATATGTATTTTTCCTAAATAATTTAAGATCAGTTATGTGTGATAGGATCTTAAAAGTCAATAGAAAATGCACATACATACCTTCTTAAGTATTATTTTGGAAATTATTTTGATGCTAAAAATCTCATGTGAAGTGGGCATGGATTTGGCTTCCCTTCTTATGATACCTTTTAGTAAGTGAACAAGACCAGCCATCCCTCCATTTGAACTATATATGTAAATATTAGAAGGAAAAAGTTATAAAAACTTGTTAAATTACGCAAATCCAAGAATTATTGAAGCTTGCTTCTTTAATAGTAGTAGGAAAATGAGAAACAGCTCTAGCATAAGTGCAGATCCATTCCTCGATGCCATCTTCGATAATTATTCCCTTTTTAGAAGCTACAGCACTTGCTAATTCTATAACGAGACTTGCAGCCTGAAGAAATATCCTTAAGGCCAGATGTTTAAGCCTACAGAATTCAAGGTCAAAAATTATTTCTGTTTTATTTTCTGTGCAATTATATCTATTTTTAGTCTAAAATGTTCATCATTAATAAAAATTTCTAAAATCCATCAACCAGGAAGGAGTGCCATGCACAAATCATTATCATATGAGCATGTATATATGGTGGGATAAATAAATGTGAACGAAAATCAACTTTTCATCCATATAAATTTGCAGCAGATAAGAAAAAGTAGAAATTGTATTAAATATAATCATGGAAAAAAGATTGAACATACACCTTGGACCGATACTCTTTTTTATACTGCCAACAGTAGCTCTTGGATGGCAAGCTCTAAGAAGCATGAATGCTGAAATCCATATCAGTTTCTCAAAAAAATCTCTCAATAGCATCCTTCTCAAGAACCTAAATATTTTCACAAGAATTATAGTCATGTCACCAAGAATTACATAATAAACTTAAGAAGAATGAAATGTTAAAATTCCTGGACGTTGATTGATATCTACTCAAACGTAGGGTACTTGACACTTACATGCATCTACCTAGTGATGAACTGTCTAGTAAGAATAACGAAAATCACATTTATGCAATTTACTCTACTATAAAATGAAAGAAATTTTGTACCTTGCAAGAGAGGCCTCATCTGTGTAACTGAGATGCCACAGTGGATGCCTATTGCCCAATGCAGCTGTCATGCCTTTGGGAATTGTATCTGTTACCCCATCAGTAGGAGGCTCTCCGAGTTTTGATATGGCAAAGTAAGCTAAAAATTGATTGGCATCCTTTAGACCTTTACTTTGAAACTTAGTGTAACGACGTGTATTTTTCGATGATTAAAATATTAATTTAATAAGATTTTGAAATATTAATATTGTAAGCAATTAAAATTTATGATTTGTAATGATAAAATAATTAGAATGTAATATAGTAATGTTGATTTAATGTAATTGATAACCATTTTAATCAAATTTCAATCAACGGATATAATTGTAAGGTTATTTGGTTGTAATTGTAAATAATGAAATAAATTAAATGATGCATTTAATGATAAGACTATATGTAATTGATTGGAATAGGTTAATATAAAATATAAAATCATTTTTTAATAACCTTTGGTTGTAAATGATACGATAACGGATATGAACTATTATTACAAACAATGGTTGTTATCTTCTCATTAATTTGTCTGTTTGAATATTAAATGGGTACTTAATTGGATTAAGGCAATGGATGAGAATTGGATGCGTAGTTAATGGCATTTAACCTTTCAAATATGATAAGGGAAAACCAATTAATATTGCATTAATTGGTATTACATCTTTTAATCAAGATAAAGTGTAACGATCTGTAATTTTTAACAACTTTAAAATGGCAGTATTTTGAATTTAAATAAAAATTAAATTAAAATAAATTGTATTTATGATGTTGAGTATTTTATTTGAACATATTTAATAGAATAAATTTTTTGTGAAATATCAAATTTTGGTCAAACTTAGTCAAAGATTGGCTTTTGGTTGAAAATTTTAAATTTGAATTTTAAAATTTTATTCTTTTTATATGATACTAGACTGAATTCTGATCTTCCCTCCACTTTTCGTTTCATCAAAATCAAATTCCTATTGCTCTAAAAAATTGAATTACTATGAAAAATTAACATGAATTGATAGTGTTTGGTTGTGTTTTATTTGGCTAAGGCATATTGGGTTTGTTTGGTCTAATGGGCGTTGGTTAATTAAGAGACCCTAGTCAATCATGTGACCATTCCCTTACCTATGACTTTATGTTTCTTATCTAATAACATCTACGTACATAATTTTTCTCCTGAGAAACTTTTTCTACACACTTCTTCTTTCTCCTCAAAATCTACAGAGAACTCTAGATCTAATACTCCAAAAACCTCACAAATCAAAACTCCTTTCCTCCTTTCCTTCAACCTTTCCTCCTCCCCTATAGTTTCCTACTCCACCTTCTCCACCTTCTCCAAGGCCATCTCCTTCCACCTTCCCTCTTCTCTTGTTTCTACTTTTTCTCCTCTTTTCCCCTTCCCTATTTTCCCTCTTTCTTCTCCTTATTTCCATGGCTTCAATATTCCACTATACTACTCCAAATCAAATAATTTTTTTTTGAAACCGTGTATAATCTAAATGGAAACAACTTTGTTGTTGAACCCTTCTTCCTATTCCGAATATTTCTATATCAAAAACTCCATTTTTCAAGTCCTTTCTCGGGTCCAGTTTTGGCCAAAAATACCCCATATTGTATCAATATATCTCCTTTAGGAATGAAATAAATTATGTGATTTTTTTAAAACTATTTATTTTTCCAATAGATCAAACTTTCTTTTATATTAGTTCTTATAATTCCCTGATTTCCTATGCCAAAAAGTCAAATCTTTTCGAAGTATTTTTGAACTCAGATTTTCAACTCAGAAAACATCACTGTTTGTTTTTGACTATAACTTCCTCAAGACAGAAGCTTTTTGAGTGGTTCATTTTTTGAAAGTGGAAAGAAAATAGTTTGTACAACTTTCTAGTTAAACACTTTTACAGATTCGGTAATATTCTAGTTCAAATATTTTTTTAAAGATGGCATAGTTTTAGGTTTGTCCATAGTTTGGATCTTGGGTTGTTTGCAAGTTGGAACTAGTTGAAACTTGTTTATTTATTCGTGTTCATGTATGAGCTTTGTTGGATTTGCTTTGAATTTGGATCTTTGCTAGGAATCTTCATATTGCTGCATTTTTATCATCACCTTTGTAGCCATGAAAGATGAGCAAATACTCAAACTACTAGATTTTCTTATGTTAGTTAAATTGAATTTATGATGTGATTAGAAAATGATAGGTTACTGCTTAGTATATTTTAAATTCTCATTCCTGTTAAATCTGAATTTTATTGATTTTAATTATCATTTAATTTAATATTGAAATTTAAATTGCCAGTTAAATACCAATTAATGATAACCAGTAAATTACTGGTAGTTATTTGTTGATTTCAACGATGATTGTGCTATATGTTCAATTGTTGATATTTGGGTGATTGGATGGATGTTATTGGTTGACATTTTGGTTGATTGGATGTTATTTATGTCGATATCTCTATTATACCTATGGGTTGAAATGATACATACCCGAACGATCTTATATACTGGGGGAAAATGTAATGAGTTGAAATGATAAACCAGAGCGGTATTCTTTGATTTGGAAATGTTGATTTTTAATACCAGTTGAAATGACATATACCCGTTTAATTTCTTGAATTTGAATTTTATTTGGGATTGAATTATTTGAAGGACTTTAGTTAATTCAAACTTCGATTTGTTTTAATTAGATGATTAAGATTGATATCTCGAATTATTTAAAACCCTTTAAATAATTATATTCACGTTGTGCACTTGATAGGAGATGAAAATCATGTAACATGTAAGAACCTGGAATTTTGGTCGTTTAGTTTTGAACATTTAATTTATTTTAAATGTTGAATGTGAATTATTAGTTGATTTTGAATATGGAAGAATCGGTGAAATGGTTTATAATTTCAAATATAGCGATTAATAGATTCAGTACATGATAATTTAATATATGAAAATTAAATAAATATGTGAATCTGGTGTGATTGTGGATGGAAATGATTTCTAAAATTGGTTTAAGTTCTATTTGGATTTAAATTATAATATTGAACTTTTGAATGGAATTAAAAGTCGATAAATTTTAAGTTTGAATTTATATATTAATTCAACAGTGGAATTGATATATATATATATAGTAGTGTAAATAATGGAATTTTTATTTAACATAAATCGGAATGATTTCTAATATGGATATAATTCTATTTGAGTTATGATGTAGTTAGTAAGTTTTAAGAATTGAAATTTTAAACAATTTCGACGATTTTGAAAATCGCCCGATTTAAGCGACGCATTAAAATAGCCTTCCTAGGAACAATGTTGGAATTTGAAGAAACCAAATCCATTTGATCCATAATAGTGTATTATTGTTGGATTTTGAATTTCATAGCGTTTGGAGTCACCGTTTGGTCGTACGGGAGAGAAACGCGATAAAAATAAATATAAAAAATTTAGTATTTTAATTCGATTCAAAAGGCTATCTTCCACATACGATCAAATTAGGCCCCAAAACATGTTCCATTGTGTTCGGAATAGGTGTAAAACATTACTAATGCAAGGCGGCACATTTCTTTTGGAGTTTGTTTGAAAATGCACGTTAAATTTTGGTAATAATATTAAAATTGTATTCATATACGTATATATACTGTTTCAAACAGTAAATCCTAGCAAAATTTCATACAGCCGTCGTTACTTTCAGTGGCCAAAAGCTCCTATCCTTCTCCTTGATTTACCTCCCCATTTATCAACTTTTAGAAGAAATCTTCAACTAGAAAGTTGTAGAGCACGGCGAGCTCGTCAAATCCAACGGTGGATTTTTGTTTTTTCATCGATTGGAGGGCAAAATCGGCCGCATTCATCCACCGGTCATGCATGAAATTTGAGCAGTAGAGGCGATCGAGATTGACCATATTTCAGTTGTAGGTGGAGTGGAGTGAGGGCTTTCGATCGGCGGTAATGGATCATTGTCAAGTTGGTCGAGGTGGTTGCGAAGATGGATGGTTAGAGGGTGGCTATGGGTTGCTCAAACGGGAAGAACGTAGAAGATGGAAATAGAAGACGTGCGGCCCTGATTCTATTATCTAGATTGTACGGTCGGATTTTGATCTAGTATTTAAAAAAAATATGCAAAATTATATTCAAAACTTTGAGATAGCATAACTTTGTCATACGAAGTCGGAATTGGACGAAACAAGCGACGAGGGAATCGCAACGACGAGTACTACGCATTGGAGTAGATCTGGAGATGTTTGGAATGAGTGAAAATTTAGATTAAATCGAACATGTTTGATTTAATTTGAAATTGGAACGTTTGGCGAATTAAACTCAAGGTGAGTTAATCTCACTCAATTTTGGACTGTCGGTATTTATTCTAAATAGTTAAAATTAATTAATGATTGATTGGTTGAATTGATAAAGTTGAATGTGATATTATAAATAGTAGTGTATATATATTGGAGCGATTGATATTCCCGCATATATATAGAGGATGAGACGCTATGCACCCCGTATAATAGCGTACGACCCTATATACCGCGATATTCCACCTCGAAGCGGAATTTGTATTTTTTTATTGTGCTAACATCTATGGATGCAGGAAAACAGGTTGGAGGGATCCAACTGGATTCCTCAAAAATATTACATTTAATTTCATATATAGTGATATATGCTTTATTGGAATAATCTATGATAGATTACCGTGGGATTTATATTGATTGGACGCTATGGTTTTTTTGGCCTTGATTTTGGTATCTTAAAATACCAATAATTATGGTTTTAATTTGGAAGAATTTTAAAAAGGATTTTGAAGTAAAATGTTTATAAAGAATTTTGGTCAATCAATTGGATAAAATAAATGGTTTGAAATTTGTACTTAACAAATACGAGATATTGTAGACATAGATTTTGGAATAAAGTATATAAAAGAAAATTTAAAATAAAATTCTTAAGTGGCACTTGTTTTTAAAAAATAAAGGAAGTTTTTAAATGGGATTTTTAATAAGTCGAAAGGATAGAAGTTAATTTGGAAATAAGTATAAAATTGGTTATACTGGAGTTCAGTAAGATTTCCAAATTTACGAGATGAAACTAGAATCGAGAAGTTGGGCTTGTTTTAAAAAGGATTTTAAATTATTAATTAAGTAATTTTAAAAGTGTTAAAAATATTCTAGAAATTAGTTATTTAATTATTATAAATCGTTTAAAGCTATTAATTAGTTACTTACAATGATTGTTAAAGATTTATTATTTATTTAAGATCTAATTAGCAATTTTGTTTTTAAAAGATAATTAATAAATATTAACATGACTTTGTATAACAACTTTTATTTAAGTATATTTGACTGCATTTAACTTGAAATTTGTTTAAGAAATTGTAAGAATTATTTTGAGATAATTTTAAAATAAAGTTTCCAAGAAGTAATGGATACCCGCGTTGCGTAAATCGGAAGCAGTGAGTGGCTGCAGTTAAGTTTTGGATTTCTCTGAGATGGAGACATAACCATTGAGCTGTGATCCATGATTTGATACTGCAGAGGTACTTTCCACATTATTTTAAAAGAGGTTTTCAAGTATTTTTGAAAAGGATAATCTGTGAATATACTAAATTCGATAAGATAAGCACATACTTTTGGATAAAGAGATTTAATTTATTTAAAATTTAAATTAAATAGGACTTGGGGTTTTTCAGGAAAATGAAGAATTTGGTTGAATTGATTGTTTATTTGATAGTTAGATAACCGACCATCGAATCTGCCTCCAAATATGACTTTGGAAATCTCTTGAAGAAGTACGAGAATTATACGGTACAGCTACCGTTCGAGGTGCTATACGGTATGTATATCTCGTTTTTTCTTCTAGTATGATGATAAGGAAATCCGTCCACGAACGGTTAGGAGGTGATCTCCGATCTTACTTTGTCTATTTATTTCCTAGAGAACCGGAGTTAAGTTTACCAAGAAATAGCGAACTTTGTTTCGAAGAGACCTAGATCGGATTTGTTATCCGAAAACCACTTCGATCCAACGAGTACGTTTTAAAGATGAAGACAAGAGCATGGAGTCGAAGATGGAGCAGTGAAGTGCAAGGGCTAATCGCTACTAATCATGTAGGTGCTTCCAAAATGGATGTAGTAGAAATAGTGCATTCGGCTCTGTTCGTACCCGGTATAGACTTGTATGGATGAATGCTATCAGTACATTATCGTTGGAAGACAATAAGCATTCTAAGTGAAATCTTTCTAAAAAGGTAATCGTGCCTCTAGCCTCATCAACCGGGAATGACTGAAAATCAGGGGGGATGCAGCAAGGCTAAGTGGGTCCAACCTAAGTACGGTATGTTATCACCTTTCTAGATACCCTCGGATATTATTACTACGATTTATGGAAGGAGCCCGGAGAAGGGTGGGAACACCCACGGTGATAGCATATTTGGTCTATCCAGGACAGGGATAGTCCGGTCTTGTGTTGTAGGGGATCCCGACATGGTCCTCGGTAAGCTGTTCTAGACGTGTACTGTGAGAGGAGGTACTACAGTGCCTAGTCATTCGTATGGAATCCATTCTCTAATACGTGCCTTTACGGTTTTGATTGTAGAGCCTAGTATACTGGAATTTAATTACCGCAACAATTTTAGCTATTTAAATAAGTATTTGTGCTTAAACGTAATTATAATATCAGAGGATTTTGATATGAAATGTTTTGGTTATCGTAAGGTAAAAACCTGTCGTGTTTATGTGTGGCGTGGCCTTACAAGATACTTTGATTTTCAAAGGATTTTTGGAAACTTTAATAATTCAAATTGAGTGTGTTTTCTCATGCTGGTTTTTCAAACTGACTCGGCTATTATTTTATTATAATGCTCGGGTCAGACCTGGTATTTTAGGTTCAGGTTAGGATGCTATAGAGCTCAGGAGACGAGGTGGAGAACGAGACGTATTCTCGTACTTGTTTATTTCCACTGCAGTGTTTGGTTGATGTTACCAGCAATTGTGAGGGCGGGTTGTTAGAACTATCTAGGCTGGTAATTACTGATTTGTGTACTCTGATGTGAGATATGTATATTACAGTTTTGATTTATGTAAAGAGCTATTGATATTATATATTATTCAGTCTACTATGAGATTCTATTTTGTTTAGTTTCTTCTTTCTTCTACCTACTTTCTTTTCCCTCAACAATCTATCTTTCCGGCATTCAATCGTTCGGCATGTTATATGATGAGCATATTTATGTCGATTTTCGAGGATCGAAAAGGTGGGTCGTCACATAACGTCTATGAAACCATTGCAATAATATTTCTATTTTACTTATTTTGATCTTACTTACATAAGATCTTTTAGTTCTGACTCGAGTCTTTGGTCTTTTCATTACGCTTTGGTCAGTCTGAACATTTTCAGTGTATTAAAGACTATTTTCTAGAGGATGAAGGTGAAGATTCAGTATATTATTGCTATTTATTATTCCACTGCATTCTGTGTTCCGCTGCATTATTTGTTTATTTCTGATGTGTGTATAACTCTGATTTGAATTGTAAAAGTGTAATCAAACGTTATTTGTAAAACAGCTTGAACTGTTTATTTGATTATTATATTTTGTCGTTCCGCTGTGAGATTTTGTGTTTTATTTTCCTTTTTTATTAACAATCCTCCCTTTTGAATGGTTTGATTCTGACATGTGTGGTTTATTTCGATTTAAACTGTCTAGAAAGATGGGTCGTTACAGTTGGTATCAGAGCCAGGTTTAGACATACCTTAGCCTGTTGGGGTTAACTCATTAGAGATAGGGTAGTAATATCCTAGAATGAGTTGTCTAAGTGTATAAACGAGTGCGCGTTTGTTAGTGTTATAAAATGTTTATATAAGTTTTGAAATGAAATAATTTTTCCTAATATTATATGTTATGTATAAAGGAATAATTTTTTTATAACTATTGTAATTATTTGTAATGTGTTTAGTTTGTGAAATGGTGATATTTAATTATTATCATTTATTGTTGATTTGTTGTATTTAGTCAGTTTATAAGCATTGGCTAATTATTGTTGATTTAATTTATGGACTAAACACCAGTTTAGTAATAGTGTATTAGAGAGAATAAAATGAATAATTAGGATATTTGGTTATGAAATTGAAATGTTTGGTTGTGAATACTATTGTTTTTTGATTGGTAGTTTCAACTATTGAAATAAAATGGAATATATGGATATTTCGGATAGTCGAAACTTCTGATTAATATATGAGTTGAAACGTAGAAATTTTGTTGAATTATGCAGTTGAATTTGGTAGCCTTAAATTGAAAGAAAGTGAAACAAGGTTAAATTTGTTATACCTATGTTAATAAATGAATATAACTATTGTGTACATTATTGGCATTAATTTAATAATATACAAGTGTGAACTTTAAGCCTTGGCTTATTTAAATCGAAAATGTGATTAAGAAAGTGCTGTAAATGAGACTAAAAGAAAAAAGTGTTATGAAATTAATTAAATTTATGAAATGTGGCATAAATAAATTTGAAAAGTAAGTGAAAACTAATTGGATAAACGAATATGAACTAAAAGTGAAATGATTTTAAACAAACTCACGACTTGTAAATTTTTATGAAATAAATGGATGTTGCAATAAATGTAGTATTAAATGATAAATATTACATGTGAAATTGAATTTAATTTAAAAATGACGAGAAATACAAGCAATGTTATGAGAATGAATATATTATTAGTTTATATTAAATGGAGAAATTCTGTGAAACAATTACTAAAGGAAGTGATATTTGTATTAATCAATGAGAATAATAATGAATTAAATCTTAATGCAATGGTGATGAAACAAACTGGAATAAGTACATAAGTTGTAAGTATATTGTTTTATTCGCATAATTAATTTGATCCGGATTTGGGTACACAAGTTCGAGGTGAATTACACCATTTCGTATTAGGATTTTTCATTCGCTTCTTGATGGAAAATATTTGATATGGATTTTTGACTTGATTCTAATTTCTATCATAGTGTATGGTCATGTAAGGAGAATGATGGTTTCTAGTCAAGAAACCTTATCAAAATCCGCATTAGAGAAGTCGAATGAACAATACTACTTTGAAAGCGAACTTGTGTGATCGAGTGAGTAGTCGAATGTGATTTTGCGAAATGATGACAAATGTACATCTTATGTTCTAATATTACTGATATGCTTTTACATTGAAATTGGAAGTTATTGTGTTGGATATTCTTTGTAATTTAAATTGGAAATTTTCTTTTATGCAAAACTACTATTTATTTAAAACCATTTTACAAAACTATTTTCTTTTATTTTCCTTATACAAACTACTTTATTCTATTTTATTTACAAAAATATTTTATTTACAAGCTATTTTACAAACTATTTTATAGACTATTTTATTTACAAACTATTTTACAGACTATTTTATTTACAAAATATTTTACAAACTGTTCTATATATACAAAACTATTCTAAATTAAAAACCTTTCATAAAGCAAAGATGTTCAATCCTATATGGCTCTTCATACAGCGAAATTGATTTTGGGAAATTTTGATTCTTATATAAGATGGACTTTATATAAGTATATGGTGATTTGGAAGACTATTGATTTTGGAGGGTATTCAATTAAAGAGATAAACCTTATATACAATTGAATTTATGTAAGAATGATTTGATGTATTTGAAACTATGGACTTTGGAAAGTACTCTATCTGAAAATAAAATCTTATATATAATGGAATTTGTATAAGTGTGATACTTGAAGATATGATTTTGAAAGAGTATTACATATGTTATGTTTTTATTTTGAAGTAAAAGGAATAAGGAAGTACCCTCTACGAAGAAGTATAGTATGATATGCTTCGACCTAAATGGACTTAGGGAATCCAGGAATGGATTCGACCGATAAACCCTTATATACTTGGGTGAATTCAGAAATGGATTCGAACAGAAATGGTTGTTCGGACTTAAACTCATGACTTCCTCAATATTTTTTTCTAGGGTAGATGGTTCTTTAGTTTACCCAATGGAAGCACTTTCGATCCTGGGATCTGTTGTTTATGGATCTTCCACGAAGGAAGTGCATCCATTGCAAAAATCATTGAATCAGCAGTTACCACTACAGCAGGGGTCGATGGTCCTTGTTTACGAAATGGCTACCATATTTTTTTGGAATCTAGAAGGTGGAAGGATCCTCTAGAAAGTTTTATGTCCATTGCGTAAACACTAGATCAACAGCGAGCTACTGCAATCGCAACGTCATCATTTGACATCAGATTTTGAGTGGTACACCTCATACCTATTTTTAAGTATTTTAACTGGGTGTTGAAATAGGTCTACTGCGTACTTGGATATTTTTATTCTTACGCCTAATCAACGTACGACCAGAGTGTTCAAGAACGAGGATAAACCTGTTAAAACATCGAGTTATAAAAGTATTTTGATAAAGCATTATATAAAAGATATTTTGGTCATTTTTTCCATTTCTAAATACTCTAAACTATTTAAATATTGTTTATTTAAGTATAATGTAACAACCCGTATATTTTAAAGGTTATAATAACGTAATTAACTGGAATTTTGTTGAAAAGGCCTAAAAATTTGGACCTCGAAAATTCGACACTAATATGTCCACTGTAGTAGTGCCGAGCAATCGAACGTCGGACCGGATTGTTAGGTTAAAGAAGAAAGAAGTAGAAGAAGAAACAGAAAACAAAACACAGAATCTCACATTTCGCAACGGATCAAAATATAATATCACATAATAGCATTTATAGAAGGAAATCTTTAATTGTCAATTTATAACAATATATCATCGTACAAACATTTTACAAATAGATTAGACAGTTATATCAACCTGTCCAGACTACTATCAATACAACTCTATACACAGTGGTATACTCCGTACGTTCCTGCCATCATGCTCGCCTTCGAAGCTACAGAACGTCCTAACCTGAAAAGCTGTAATACTCGATCTGATCTGAGCATTACATCAAAGTAACACCCGGATCGGGCTGGAAACCAACATGAGTAAACCCATAAAATTTGAAATACTAAGTCATAAAATTTAATTGGAAACCGGGGTAACTCGTACTCCACTACGAGTTCTTAACTTGTTATAGTCAACACTTATTTCACACATCAATATCTAAGTACAAAAACTTAGTTTCAATGGTCCAGTTTTCTTAAATTATTCCATTCCAGCCTATTGATTGCACATATCAAATCTATAAAGAATCATTGTAGGTTACAAATCGAAGTGGTTTCGAGTATTTACTGATGCCCGACCCCGGTCTCTTCGAATCCAATGTTATTATTAATCCAAGTTGTTTAAATGAAAACAATTCAATTCATATTCAGAGTAACATATTCACATAATGATTCCATTACATATAGATAATCCATATTATCACAGTTCAACCCAAACATATCATCTCACATAGCATCACAAATGACATATCAGAGATATCAAATAATCCAAGGCATTTAAAAATCATTCAATCGTCCATAAGCAAGATTAATTAGTCACACCATTTCTAATTAATTTAAATAAATTAAATTAATTACTTCAATCACTTTGAATCCTGCTTACTTAGCATTAATTAATTACAAACCATTTACCATCACTTAATTAATTAATGAAATTAACCAATCAACTTTTAATTAATTAATTATACTACAATTAATTAACCTTTAATTACTCTCATTACTTAATTATACCATAATTAATCACAGTAAGTAATTTCCTTTTTTAGTTAATTACATCAATTTAATTATCCTTTAATTGGTCACTCTAATTAATTTACCTTAATTATCAAGTAATTAACCTTTAATTACTTAATTAACCTTTAATTACTTATATTAAGTAATTATCCTTTAATAAATCACATTTAGTAACTATCCATTAATTACCCACCTTAATTAATGACATTAAGTAATTATTCTTTAATTACTTTCATTAAGTAATTATCGCTAATTAGTTACAATAAGTAATTAACCTTTAATAAATCAATCGTCTTTTAATTAATTACCTTAATTAATTTTTCACTTTAATAAATCAATCCTTTAAATTGATTACACAAATTAATTAATCTTTAATTCATCATCTTAATAAATAAATAAATTAATTACTCCCTTGACTGATTACATTAATTAATCATTCTTCAATACATTAAATAATTAATCCTTTATTTAATTACATCATTTAAATCACCTTTGAAAATATTAGGAATTAACCTATTATATAATTACCTCTAAACAAACAATTTTAAAACAATTTAAAACTTTGAAAACTTGTTTAAACTTGCTAATACTTTGTTTTAAAACGTGGTTTATTTTTTTTTGAAACTTATTTATTTTTATAAACTATTAAAACTTGATTAAACATTTTCTATAACCTGCATTATTTTAAAACCTTCCAAATCTGGTCACACAATTTGTTTATAAACCTTAAACATGATCATACTTCAATTTAAAACCGGTTATCAAAACACAAACCAAAAACCCGAGACAAACCCTATATTTCCTCGAGCTAACCCCGTGAATTTCTCGCGTCATCTCAACTTTAAGGCAATCTTCGTCCTACTTCGGGTCTAACCAAGAAAGCTACCTTCTTCCTCCAAAATCAACAGCAACCCCAAAACGCTGATACACCAACGATACCGTGCACATGTACCAACGTTCGGAGCAACTTCGACCAACATCATCACCAACGAGTCGACCCTGAACTCCCTACTCGATTACAACCATCAATGCATCAATTCGAACATGAAAACAATAACGAGCCTGAGCGAAACCAAACTGGAACGAACCATCACCCAAAAAACCATCCCGCGACGCCACCACCAATCACCAGAAACCCCGACACCCCATCCAGAGCTTCCCCATCGACCTATGCTCCTATTCAACCCACCCCATCCAAGTCCGATGCACTCTAGTCACCGCGATGAAACCGAGAATCTTTTCGTCCCATCCAAGTCCTTAAACCCTACAATCACCTTGTCGCGCCACCACGGCGAAGGATAACCCTTTTGACCATTTTTCCTACCACCCTCGACTCACGAACTACCTCCAGCATGAACCTCGACCTCACCGAGCTTCGCGATCGCCTGATTTTGACGAACTCACAATTTTCGTTCAACTCGAGAAATCTATCTCGAATCAAAGCTAAAAAGCTTGATTTCTATTTTAAAAATCAAAGTTTTTAAACCCGAATCTAATGATATAACCCAAACTTGAAATTGAAAACATCAAATTTCCAGATTAGGAAAGATCTCATTGCAATTTCTTATTTCCTGAATATTAACAAACTATTTTTACTTAAATTGTATTTTTAAGGATGATGTTACCCCATACAAACATATTTTATTCAAAGATCAAAGCCTAAAAATCATTTAGTTGGATTATTTGAATTTTTGAATCAGGTTTAGAACCTATAATGTTTGAACAGAGGCATGTTTTTGCCTATTCCCAACCATGAACACAGATACTAACACACATATATGTACATAAAACAACGTGCACAACATAATTCATATCATACTTTAAGGATTCATCACATGCCAATTCAAGATATATCAGATTCTAAGAGTTTACTCACCTGTTAAGATGTTTTGAACAGATCTTTTGAAATAGTTTTGTATTTTGAAAAAAACTAAATTAATGATGATCCTTGATTTGATCTGCTTTGTTTCTTTACTTAATGAATTAGCTTTGAGACTGAGTTGAACTTGAATTTTATTGAGCTTCAGGTTTGAAACAATTTGAAATAATTTGTTTTCTTTTTTTCTTTGATTTTGTTTACTGGTTTATTACAGGCTTTGGTTTCTCTTTGGTTTTGAAATTGAAGATAAAAAGAGAAAATGAAAGAGAGGGATAGAGAGATGTTTATATAACTTTGCTTAATTAAATAAATAAATAAATAAATGACACTTGTCCAATTAGCACACACTTGTAATTGCATGTAACAGTAGGTTTACATTTGTAATTTGCATGAACCAAATTGTTTTTATATGTTTATATATATATATTTATATTATAATTTCAATTTATTTTTATTTTTGTAAATGCCCTTATATATTTATATTTAAAATTTCTCTCTTATTTATCTATATATAATTTAAAAGTAAATGATATAAAATTCCAATTATACACTTATAAATAGTTATACCAATATGCTAGTTTTATATATATTCTTTATTTATATTTTATGAATTTTTTTAAAGAGAATGATATACAACTAATTATATTCAAATAAAAATGATATATACATATTATTTTAAATCCAGTTTATTTCCAATATGTTTAGAATTGAATTTCAAATCCAAATTCTATTTATGAATCTACTTTTATAAATATACATAACAAATACTTGTTTTATTTGCTTGAAAAGGAATAATTTTAGATCATTTTAAATAATTTATAAAAGAAGATTACCACATTATTATTGCCCAAAAATCCGGGTTATCACATTTGTGAAATTTTAAATAATTAAATTTGGAGATGAAAATTTAGTATTTAGAGTATGTCTATTTAGACAAAGCAAATGGAAAATTTTCATCGGAAAATATGGAAGTTTATTTTATTGTGCAATTTTATTTAAATTTAAATCAATTAATACTTGATGATAATAAAATATTTTTCAAACCTGAATATTTTTATATAATAAAAATGTTTATCATCTTCTTATTGAGACATCATATTTCGTTTTGCCAAATTTGGACTACTATTGCTCTGGTTATCTTATTTTCGTTGTTTTAGCAGCATTTTCGGTACCGAATATCGATTTTTGATACTGTTTCCTGGAGATTTGACCAGGCAACTTAGTACTCGGCATTAGCACATTGCTCGGCAATTTATGGATCGCTCGGCATCTAGAACCGTTCGGCATCAGAAGGACGCTCGGCATGAAGGAGCGCTCGGCATCAAGAAGTGTTCGGCATCAGAAGAACGCTCGGCATAAAAGAATGCTCGACATCTAGAAGCGTTCGGCATCTAAAGGACGTTCGGAATACCAAGAGCGTTTGGCATGCAAGAGTATTCAGCATTAAGGGACGTTTGGCATGGCAGAATCATCCGACATCCCTTATTGCTCGGCATTCGGACCTTGTTCGGCACATCACTCTGTTTGCCAAAATCTCGTTCGGCATTCTCTTACCGTTCGGCTTCCAGGGAGCATTCGGCACAAATGGTTTGTTCGGCATCTCAAGGTCGTTCGGCATGAAGGTGGTGGTTCAGCATTTGGTCATTCGGCGTATTAGGGTCGGCACACAGAGCCTACTCCATTTAGGCCGAGGTATTTAGCAGCTAGGCCCACCAGGGAAGTCCAACCCACCTTCGTCTATAAACAGAGAGGCAGGGGCACAGTGAAAGGGATCGGTTTTTTCGAGAACACTGGGGAAACTCTGCCGCATTCAACACTCACTCAAGACTTAATCTTTTACTTTGCAATTGTATTCAAGTAATTGAAAACGGTTTGTATCTGTAATCAACTATCAAGGAAAGCAATAAAAATCAACTTCAAAGAGGACATAGGCAATTACGCCGAACCACTATAAATCTGATGTTCTTGTTTTCTGCATTGAAATTTACAGACTTTTCTCTGTTTTAATTTACTTTCTTCATTAATCCCTCTACGCAATCTTTCTAAGGGTGTTAGTGACCAATTTTGGTGCTTTCACTGAGAGTTGAATTCTCAGGCTGTTAGGATCTACTTTGTAGCTACTGGATTGCATAAATCCCCCAGAGAGATCCAAGATCATTCACAAGGCATTTGTTGATTCTATTCAGAGTTACAACCAACAACTCTACCATGGAGAGACCACGAACCAGATCGGCCTCCCACAACGCAAATGTCCACAAGACTGCTAGCGTACAACAAGTTGGACCTAGAAATCAGCAAGCAACTCGAGGTGCATGGCCCTCCGCCCAAAACCAAGTGGAAGTTGTTTCCCGAACAGAGTTCAACGACTTGATAAGAGTGCTCAAGGAAAGTAGAAGGCAACTTGCTGAAAAAATTCAAGCCAACACTAACCTTATGACTCAGCTCACTCAGCAGCAGCGTTAGAATGCTTGAGGTAACCCTGCCCCTTATTCTAAATCTGATAGTTCAACCTCAGCTGATGAACCTCCTAGGCATTGATGCCGTAAGGATAAAGGTGCACAAGTGGTGCCACGGATCGATTGACTAAGGATCAAGCCCGTGAAGAGACTGGACACTCAAATCTCGAAGACCCAAATCAGGCGGGACACTAACCCGCACGGACCCATGGGATGGAGCCCAACCTTACATCCTCCATACAAACTCCGGACTTAACAGCTATGGTTAGGTAGTTGATGAGAGAGAACCAAGGCTTAACCAATGAAGATTGGACAGTGTCCAAAAGCCATACTCCCTTTACGGATGGTATCCTGCAGGCTGAGTACCCCCAAGAAGTTCAATATGCCGACTGTCCCAGCCTATGAAGGGAAGACTGATCCAAGGCAACATGTGATGAGGTACAGATGGATGATGGATTTTGCAAGAGCTAATGATGCAACCAAGTGTAGGTGCTTCCCAATCACTCTGTCCGGAATTGCCACCATGTGGTTTACTCGACTCCCCCTACAATCTATATCCAGCTTTGACGAATTGGCAATGAAATTCATAGAACAGTTCAGGATACAAACCACTCATCCAAAGGATGTGATGTCCTTATCAAGCATAATCCAAGCTCCGGGAGAGTCGTTGAAAGCATACTTACAGAGATTTCATGTTGCTTCTACCGAAGTGAGCAATCCAAACGACCACGTAATTTTGATGGCGGTAATGCGTAGAGTGGATCCAGACTTTGAATTTGGAGTTGGTTGGCGGGAAAGCCCCCAGCCACGCTGGAGCGTTATTACTCGAAAGCTCATCAGTTCATAAGAAAGGAAGAAGCTCGATGGACAAGACGAGACAAGGCGTCAGGGCCTACTCAGGGGACTGTGAAAAGTACCGTCGTCATGAAGCAAACCAGTAATAATTCGAGAAAAGCTCAAGTCAACGTCCAAAACGAGCCTGGGCAGTCTAAAGGATCCGGAGGTGGAAATCCTGGAAAGAAAAGAGAGACGGGGAAATGGAAGTCAAGGATCCCGACCTACAATGAATACACCCCGCTGAACGCATCTCTTGAGAACATCTATTTGTCAACTTGCAACACTTTTCAATATAGAAAACCACGTCTAAAGGAATCAACAGAGGAATAGAAGCGGACTAGGAAGTATTTCCGCTTTCATGAGTCTTACGGGCACAACACAGAGGAGTGCCGACACCTCCATGACGCTATAGAAAAGTTAATTAGACAGATGAAGCTGTAGGAGTTTGTCAAAGACCCACAAGATGAAAGACAGGAGACATTGGACCCCGGACGCGGGCCAGCTCTACGCCAACCAGAACAACCTGCTCGGACTGTGGGTAGATTGGTTATCAACACGATTGTTGGCGGACCTCACCCTGTGGATAAGAATTGGCAGGAGATTGGGCGATATTCTAACTCTTTAAGACATGCGGAGTATGAGTGTTGTTCGAATATGGAGGATGGGACTCCTGCAAATCAGCAGCGCACGATGAATGATGATATTGTATTCAGGAGCAGAGATGCGAATAATGTGGAGGCTCCTACCGTCGACCCGATGGTCATATCTACAACAATCGGGCTGGCGTTTGTGAAGAGAATTCTAATTGATTGTGGAAGTTCCGTTAACATCATCTTCAAGAAGGCATATGACCAAATGAAGCTGGAGACTAAGGATTTGAAACCATTTAAAGCCAGAATCCATGGCTTTAATGGCGCAGCAACGGATGCAGTGTGATATGTGGAGTTACCAGTTGAACTGGGGCAAGGCGAGCGTAGGAGGGTGCGAATCCTACCATTCATAGTGTTGGATGTTGACTCTCCATATAACGTAGCATTAGCCCCTTGGTGTCTAACGTTAAAATTTTCGACAGACAGAGGTGTTGGAGTGGTACACGGCGATCAGGCGACCGGACATGCATGCTATGTGGCTGAGCTGAGAGAGGCTCGACGTAAAGAGAAAGGAAAGGTTGCGGAAAAGTTCGTCCGCATCCAAAATTCTGATGATTGACAAGTAACGCCCGAGCACTGGCTCGGGCAACATTCCCAGATCTGTATAGACATAGATCCGAGAGATGATGATGGGGGACCCAGGGAAACAAACGAAGCACCAGCTGAACTAACAATCGACATCCCATTCATCCGGTGGGACCCATCATGAATTCTCAAAATTGGGTCACAACTCGACCCCATGGTGGCCGAGAACCTCACTGACTTCCTCCGAGCGAATCTTGATGTTTTCGCTTGGGCACATTCTTACATGTGTGGGATTTCTCCTGCAATCGCGAGTCATATGTTGAACATAGACCCAAGACATGTTCCCGTGAAACAGAAAAGGAGAGGCATGGACCCAGAGAGGTCCACGGCTCTCAAAGAGGAGGTGGACAAACTCAAAGCCAATGGGTTCGTTCGCGACGCCCTCTACCCTAAATGGGTATCTAACCCGGTGCTAGTGAATAAAGCGAATGGAAAATGGAGAACGTGTGTTGATTATTCTGATTTAAACAAAGCATGCCCGAAGGATAGTTTCCCATTGCCTAGGATTGACCAGCTGGTCGATTCAATTGCCGGACATGAGTTACTATCATTTATGGATGCGTACTCTGGATATAATCAAATCTCGATGCACCTCCCAGACCAAGAACACACCAGTTTTGTCATAAACGTTGGGTTGTATTGCTATGTAGTGATGCCCTTTGGATTGATAAATGCGGGAGCAACTTATCAACGTCTGGTGAATCGGATGTCCAAAGACCAAATTGGTAAAACGATGGAAGTTTATATGGACGACATGCTCGTGAAGTCACGACAATCAAACGACCACATCCGAGACTGAGAAGAGATGTTTGACATACTCAGGCATTATGGAATGAAGATCAATCCTTTGAAGTGTTCATTTGGCATAGCGTCAGGTAAGTTTTTAGGTTTCATTGTGAATGCGCAGGGAATCGAGGCTAACCCGAAGAAGATTCAGGCTATCCGAGGTATACAAGTGCCTAGAACCATAAAACAAGTGCAAAGCTTGAATGGAAAGGTGGCCGCGCTGAGCCGATTCATATCCAGGGCCACAGACAAGTGTATTCCTTTCTTTGATGTTATAAAGAAAGGAAAAAGGAATTTCAAATAAACATCCGACTGTGAGGAAGCATTCTGAGCCCTTGTAAGGCACTTAGAAAGTCCTCCGGTATTGTCGAAATCAATAGACCACGAAATGTTGTACGTATATTTGGCTATATCCCATCACGTTATCAGTACAGCCTTGGTTCGTGGGGAAGACCGGGTTCAAAAGCCAGTTTACTATGTTAGTAAAAGCATAGTAAACTTCGTCCGTATATTTGGCTATATCCCATACGCAAGCTTCGTCCGTATTTTCAAGCGCACTCAATCAGTGTCTATACTGATGAACCTTTGCGGCAGATACTCCAACGATCGGAAACTTCTGGAAGGATGTTAAAATGGAATATTGAGTTAAGTCAGTTTGACATTACCTACCTACCGCGAAGGGCCATACAAGGACAAGCACTAGCTGACTTCATTGCTGAATTTACTATGACAGACGAATCAAGCGACCACAATGTCGTACCTCCCGTTCGATGGAAGATGTACAACGATGGGGCATCTAACGACCGTTGTTCAGGGGTTGGCATAGTTCTTGTAACTCCTGAAAACCGATCAGTTTTCTACACTTTGAAGCTCGAATTCACAGCAACTAATAACGAAGCCGAATATGAAGCGTTGATTGCCGGCTTAAGACTTATCAAAGAACTGGGAATAAGATCGGTTTAAATCTTTTGTGACTCGCAACTGGTGGTGTATCAAGTGCGTGGAGACTACCAAGCAAGGAGGCAGAGACTTGCCTCATATTTGGTTCGAGTTTAGGAGCTGCTAGCGAATCTCGAGTATTATGATATCTCACATGTCCCGCGTGAGCAAAACAGAATAACCGATTCATTGGCAAAATTCACAAGCACTGGTGATGCGTAACAGATGGGATTGTTTCCTATCGAAACCTTACATGTTCTGAGTATAAATATGATGGAGGTAGATTTCGTGTTAGAAACAGAAATCGAGAAGGAATCATGGATGACCCCAATCAAGCAGTACTTGCTATTCGAAATCTTACCCGAAGAAAGAAGCGAAAGACGACAAGTCCTTCATAAGGCTTCACGATATATAATACAGGATGGGGTGTTGTATCGAAGGGGATTCTCAACCCCCTTACTTCGGTGCGTGGTCCACGACGAGATAAAACGAATATTAAAGGAAGTCCATGAGGGAGAGTGCAGTGACCATACTGGAGGGCAGACAGTAGCAAAGAAAGTCCTCCATTATGGATACTACTGGCCAACCGTGAATCGGGATGCTGCAGACTATGTGAGAAAATGTGACAAATGCCAGATATATGCAAAAATCCCGAGAGCTATGCCGACGGAACTCGCGCAAATGGTTAGTCCCTGACCATTTGCAATGTGGGGGATCGACCTAGTTGGTTCTTTACCCATAGCCAAAGGTGGAGCGAAATATGCAATAGTTGCCGTCGACTACTTTACCAAATGGGCAGAAGTAGAGCCTCTGGCCACAATAACCACCAAGAAGATTATTAATTCATTGTGCGAAATATCATATGCCGTTTTGGCCTTCCACGGACCATCATTACAGACAATGGAACTCAATTCGAAAGCAAGGAGTTCAAAGAATTTTGTCAGCAATATGGCATTAAGAAGAAGTTTGCAGCGGTTGCTCACCCGAAAGCCAACGGACAAGTGGAAGCCGTAAACAAGATAGTCAAGTCCATATTGAAAAAACGTCTGGAAAGGCTAGAGGCAAGTGGGTGGATGAACTTCCAATGGCGCTTTGGGCTTACAGGACCACCCACAAGACCGCGACTGGTCACACTCCATTCGCATTGCCATATGGCACGGAAGCTGTCATACCCGTGGAACTTGAAGTTCCATCACATCGGGTAACTTATTACGACCCCGCATCGAACCAGAATCTTTTATTGGAATCGTTGGACTTCATTGACGAAACACGCGAAGAAGCCAATTTGAGAGCAGCCGCATACAGACATAGAGTCGCTAAGTATTATAAAGAAAAGGTACAGCCGAGAATCTTTGGTGTGGGAGACCTCGTTTTGAAACGAGTTTTTCCGATCCCATCTCATATGAATCCCGCATGGGAAGGTCCATAAGTCATCGAATGGAAGCTTGGAGAAGGAACTTTCAACCTAGCGACCGTCGATGGTGCGACACTCCCCCGAGCATGGAATAGTGAGCACTTGCGGCATTATTATACTTAGTTCCTTTCTTTCATGTATTAGTTGTATTTATTTCCAGTACGCTTTTATTTCTAGTTCTTGGCATGCAGTAAGACAATTTAGCTTGTTTCATTAATAAAGGCTTGAAGCCATCTTTTCCATGAACTAATAATGTTTCTGCGTGTGATGATCCTGAGACAGGCGAGTATAAATGATTCAAATCTCCAAGTCCCCGGAGTGCGGACTGGAGTACTCTAAGTCCACAGAGTGCTGGCTCGAGTATAAACGACTCCAAATCTCCAAGTCCCCGAAGTGCGGACTGGAGTACTCTAAGTCCCCGGAGTGCGGACTCGAGTATAAGCGATTCAAATCTCCGAGTCCCCGGAGTGCGGACTGGAGTACTCTATGTCCCCAGAGTGTGGACTCGAGTATAAACGATTCAAAATCACCAAGTCCCCAGAGTGTGGACTGGAGTACTCTAAGTCCTTGGAGTGCGGACTCGAGTATAAACGATTCAAATCTCCAAGTCCCCAGAGTGCGGACTGGAGAACTCTAAGCCCCCGAAGGGCGGACTCGAGTATAAACAATTCAAATCTCTAAGTCCTCGGAGTGTGGACTGGAGTACTCTAAGTCTCCGGAGCACGGACTCGAGTATAAACGACTCCAAATCTCCATGTCTCCGGAGTGCGGACTGGAGTACTCTAAGTCCCCGGAGTGCGGACTCGAGTATAAACAATTCAAATCTCCGAGTCCCCGGAGTGCGGACTGGAGTACTCTAAGTCCCTGGAGTGCGGACTCGAGTATAAACGATTCAAAATCTCCAAGTCCCCAGAGTGCAGACTGGAGTACTCTAAGTCCCCGGAGCGCGGACTCGAGTATAAACGACTCTAAATCTCCAAGTCCCCGGAGTGTAGACTAGAGTACTCTAAGTCCCTGGAGTGCGGACTCGAGTATAAACGATTCAAATCTCCGAGTCCCCGGAGTGCGGACTGGAGTACTCTAAGTCCCCAGAGTGCAGACTCGAGTATAAAAGATTCAAAATCTATAAGTCCCCAGAGTGCGGACTGGAGTACTCTAAGTCCCTGGAGTGCGGACTCGAATATAAACGATTTAAATCTCTGAGTCCCGGAGTGCGGACTGGAGTACTCTAAGTCCCCAGAGTGCAGACTCGAGTATAAACGATTCAAAATCTCCAAGTTCCAAGAGTGCGGACTGGAGTACTCCAAGTCCCTGGAGTGCGGACTCGAGTATAAACGACTCAAATCTTCGAGTCCCCAGAGTGCGGACTGGAATACTCTAAGTCCCCAGAGTGCGGACTCAAGTATAAACGACTCAAATCTCCAAGTCCCCAGAGTGCACACTGGAATACTCTAAATCCTCAGAGTGCGGACTCGAGTACGAACGACTTGAAATCTCCAAGTCTCCGAAGTGCGAACTGGAATACTCTAAATCCGCAGAATGCTGACTCAAGTATAAACGATTTAAATGACCAGGTCCCTTGAAGGCCGGCTGGATATAAATGACTTGAAGTCATCGAGCCTTCGGCGCACGTATTAGAAAATATTCTAAGCAATTGAAGCGCGGAAGGAAAAATGAACAAATCTCAAAGAATCTCCTAGCTATAGGAAGGTGAGCCGAGAAGTCCATGTTATTCACAACAATTTGGATTTAAATCACAATCACAAAGAAAATTGAACGATAAGAGTCTTTTGTAAGATAGAAAAAGGAACTAAACTTTATTCAGAAATAAGTTTCTACTACAACCCCTCCAAAGTTCGGAGTCGACAATCTATTTACAAGAACTACGGAAGTAGATGAAAATAATTACATAACTTAAACTAACTCTCGTTGAACAAGAGTGATGATTACTTCTAGTGCTTCTTCGACTTCTTCACCTTCGTTGTCTTCTCAGACGGATCCTCTCTTCCGCATTTACCCTTAGTACCCTTCTTTGACAGGTGAGTGACAGCCGAAGAGGTATGAGGAACATCCGTGGGTTTGGACCTGCCAGGGAGAATGATCTTCAACGGCTTGTTCAAAGGACCGTCTGGGTCTATAGCTTGAGGTTCGACCTTGAGCTTGATCATCTATTCCTTCTCTTTCTCAAGCTGCTCCTTCATGCTCAGCTCGGATGTGTGCTCGGAGACACCTGTAATCTCAACATCATGACTCCCATCAATTGGAGAGGAAGTCTTAGATTTATCTTCATCAAGCGCTCTGATCACTTGGGCATCTGGACCGGGAGCCTCTCCTGCATGAGTGGCTTCACTAGCTTTTTCCCTCACCTCCTTGGCGACATCGCTCCTAGGAGTAGGCTCAAGATCAAAACGTCCTTCACAAAATCACGAAAAACAAGTATTAGAATACGATAACTGCTGGTGGAAAACGAAAGCTCCTGGAATGCTAAAGAAATAGAGTTGTCTACCAGGTTCCGGTAGGCCCTCAGCCATCAAGGGGGTCTCACCCTCCGGAATGGGAGACAGAATATGGACATCAACGCTAGGGTCCTCCGGATTATAACCACTATACTGCTCAAATGGATCGGCCGATCGGCCGATTGAGTAGGCACATGAGCTGGAGGCATAACCCCGGATGGGCCGGTAATAACTTCTTTCCCTTTCTTTGAGGGGGAGCCTTTGCAATAAATAACTTTAGCCGTTGAAAAATCCGTAGGCTCATTTCCCTTGAGGTACTCTTTTATCAAGGCCCCCTCATCAATCTCTTCGGCACCGTACTCGGCCTTCCTGATTTCAATTAAAGTCTCCCACGCCTCAGCCAGAGATTCAAGATAACCCTCGCCCAAGAAATTCAAGTCTCGATGCATGAGAACGCGGGCATTGAATTCAACAATTAGCGGGTCAAACTTGCTCTTGACCTCCTCCCTACCTTCTTCTCTGGCCGCCTCAAGACGCGATTCGATATCCATGGACGCTATCTTTTTTCCCTCTTTATGGGATTCATGCTTTAGCGTCTCGACTTTGGAAAGTTTGTCCTTAAGTTTCTCCTTTAAGAGTCGAGTAGCAACGATCTCGTCACAGTATCGTTGTGACTCTTCTTGGGTAGCCGTTTTCTCTTCCTTCTCTCTGTGGAGCTTCTCCTCAAGTTCCTTGACTCGGAGGCTGAATGCATCCCTTTCTTTTTGGACTGAGTCCTTCTCTAGAGCCAAAGCCCCACAGCGTTGAATCGCCTCGTCGAGTTCTTTCTTGTGAGTTGATTCCAGACAAGCTACGGCTTCGGCGGTGTCCTTGGCGCTCTGATGGGCGACTTTAAGTTCAGACTTGTAGGTTGCAATCTCTTCGTCCTAAGCTTTAATGATATCTTTGTCGTGGATAGCCTCAAGCTTCAGGCAATCGATCTCATGTTCGCGCTCCATGGAGACTTCAGAAAGTATTTCAGCCAAATGAACAAACGCATCATGTTGAACATAGACGTCGATGGTATAGGCGATGGCGCGCTGCTTGACATGTCCGGGAATAGGATGAATCGCCGAGAGGAATTTCAGGCCATCAAAGCATATTTTTGGAAATTTATCTTTAAGCTCCGCCAGCCTCTCTGATACTGTTGGATCTGTTGCAAGAGTAGGAGGAGACGGATTTGAAAGGCCAACTCTCCTCTGAGGATCTTGGGACTGTCGAGTGGAAGAGGAATCAGAGTGTTGGTGCCGGAGGACATCAGATTGCGACCCCTTATGGACGCGCTTATCTTTGCTTTGCTACGGGTGAGAAGAGGTATCCCGGTGGTATTTTGACCGATAGTAAGTTTTCTTCCGAGATGATGAGTCCTGGAAATGATCACCATCTCTGTCTCGACGTCTTCCGGAATCCGAGTCCCATCCAAGTTGATAAAAGATAGACGAACCACGAAGGCGATCGAATCCGTGTGAGCGCCCCATGTCACCTGCATAGAATTCAAATAACAATGAATTAGCAAAGAGTAGCGTGACGACGAAAATCTAAGTGCAAATTGAAGTGCAAGTGCTCGTGTGTGTCCTAGTGTTTCCCCCCGACGGACCAGTCGCTTTGCTAATGGTAGTTTTTTCTCTCTGACTTTAGGTTAGAGCGCCTGCATCGCCTCTGATGGGCTAATGAAGCTTAAATGCCTCCGGATCGTCAAAGTCGTAATTGAGCATATCATCGGGAATGGAGAGGTTCGATAGGCCCTTTAAAGAACTTTCTATGTGCTGTGAAGAATCCTCATTCTTCGTTAGAATGAGCGTAACTTTTGAAGTTCCGCCAACCTTCTCCTTCCTAATCTTGGACGTTAATCCCTTTTTCCTTTTTGAAGGGGAAGATGATGTTTCGATGTCGTGCACTTCGACTATCGGATCTTGAGTGGGACCCAAGTTCTCACCTTGTGCTTCAGGTGTTTTGTTCCTTGAGTTTCCCCCTCTTTTGGTGCATCAGGAGTATGATGTGCTGATGACTCGGTTAATTTTCCCCCTTACCGGATGCGGGCCTGGGTATGGAGACGCCCTCAGGAAGGCATATCCGACGACATTCTGCTAACAGTCCGAACCTCGATAGTGACTCATTTGAAATGAAAGTTCGGATGTCCCGTTCCTCGATAGGAAGAGCTCTAATGGCTTCGGCAGCTTCAGAATACCCACGACCGTCAGGGCATGGATTGATACCTGAGAAGATGAAAAAAGAATTAGAAAAGGCATGGCTTTGACCAAGTATGAATATCAATCCGGAGAAAAGACTTACTTCCTTCCACCTATCCCCTCGCGAAACCGGGAGGGCAACGCACATAGAACCATTCCTGTTTGTGCGGGGCAAATTTGCTCCACGCCCCAGTTAAGATTTGGCATTTGCGATATGGCTCGAGAAACATGTAAGAGGGGCTATTTCCCCGCTTCTTGATCATATATATATATATATATATATCTGATGTCGTTCGGAGTTGGAGGCCTAGAGAGGACGATCATGAAAAGGATGTAGGTCCCGTAGATGAACACGTGGCCGTTCGGTGCCGTTGCGACGGGGCAATGTTGATGAATTGCAGCACGTCCCGAAGAAATAAGTTAAACGGTGGCACACTTCCGACCCAGCACATAAACTTATTACAGGCAGTATATCCAACTGGGGGCAGGTGTGGACGATCGTGCCCCGATGGAACCAACACGTCGTCGAAAGGGATTCCATGGATAGAGCATATTCACCGGAGCGCAACTTCATTGACCTTCGAAGCTTGTGAATCGACCGGGTTGTCCAAGAAAATTGATGCCTCCAGGGCATCCGGGGATAAGTTATGAGCGGGGGAAGTCGACGGGATAGAAGTATCTACGACCCCTAGTTTAGAAGACGGCTCGGGTCTATCTGAGATTGTGGCAGAGCTAGATTTCTTAGACATCTTTGATGGAAATTGAATCCTGCAGAGTACCTAATTGAACTATACTTGAAAAACAATCGATGTCAGAATTAACAACATAAGAATTCCCCCCTGTGGTGTGTGAACTAGTGCGATCATTCGTGTGTAAGTGCTGAAAAATTGAAAGTCACGGAGATAATGATATAAAATTGAGCTTCGAATCATCGCCTTCGAAGATCGTCATCGCTGATTGACCATCTCCATAAGCCTGCCTTATGGTGTTTACAATTTCGGACTCAGAAAATGTTAGAATAAATTATCCGATTATGTCGATTTAAGTTCAGGCTTATGATTACTGAAACTAGGAAGTTATCAGTCCGGATCAGTTCGATATGCTAGTATGCTGGAGTCCTTGTCCTTGTTTGGTTATATGATTAGGCAAGGTAAATAAGTGTTCGACCTAAGTATTGTTCGGATAAGATATGGTTCGGCACTTATGAGTGTTCGCCCGAAGTACTGTTCAGCTAAAAAGTGGTTCGGCATTCGTGATTGTTCGGCCTAAGCTAAAGCACGGCTCGACGTCGCGATTGTTCGGCCTAAGCTAAAGTATGGTTCGACATTCATGATTATTCGGCCTAAGTATTGTTCGGCCAAGATATGGTTCGGCATTCATGATTGTTCGGCCTAAAAATTGTTCGGCCTAAGTATCGCTCGGCCAAAGTATCGTCCGGCCTAAGTACTGCTTGGCCAAAATAACTTTCGGCATCCTATCTAATTCAAACTTCCTCCTTAACCTTCCATCCCACTACTCGGCAGGTGGCGAGTCATGCCTAACCAAAGTTACGCCAAGCCCCAACGCTCGGCACTTCGTTCTTAACAATAGTTTCATTCCTTCTTCTCTTCCTCCATCCACGTCGAACAACAAGGACGGATCGTTCGGCGAGTCATACCAGACCATGCTGTTCGGCATCCTCGCCACTTCCTACTCCTCCTCTATTCTTTTTTCCTCCCATCTCGTTTGGTACAAGGGAAACGTGCCGAACCACGATACATCTCTCAACGATTCCACGTGTGCTCATCTTCGAACATTTCTCTTTTCTTCCACATCGTCTAGACCTAAATAACATCCAAATCACAGTTCGATTCCTTCACTTGTAGGAGGAGGGTGAATAAGGTGACACTATTAATTATAAAAATTAATTGCGGAAGCTTAAAAAATAATTCAACATAGATCACAGAAGAATAGCAGTACAGATAATAGCAGAATAATAAATGTAGAAATAGAACGACATAGAATTTACTCAGCTTCGGCAAAACCCTGCCTATGTGCTGCCCCAAATGTTTCTACTAGAAATTAAGTTGTCACACGCTTACACACGTAAACTCACGACACCCGCTACTGACTAACCTAACTCTATGCTCAAAACTCTGCCACAACTCAGCCACTAAGTTGCGAATTCTCAAACTACGCCACGTAGTTTGTGCCCTAGTCACACGACTAGAAATTTCAACGGTTTAAAAAGAAATTACAAATTAAAAACAATTCAAAAACAAAACTAAACCCTAATTTAACCAAATCCTTGATTAATAATTAAGCCGGCCCAAAACACTCTCTCTTTTATTTTTATTAGTTCGGCCCGTTCCCTTTTGAGATAATGGCGGCTTTCTTCGTTCGTTCCTCCTGATTAAAAATTAGGGCTTTGTTGCCGATAGTAGATGATCGATCGAATGACGATTAAGGTCCTTGCTTTATTGATCGACTATCACTTTGAGTTGCTCACGGCAGCTTCTATTTGATCGAATTCGATGTTTTGTTTCGGTATGTAATTTATCCTTTTTGTGCTTTTATGATTTTTGTACTTGAACTCGATGATCAATTGCCGATGATGATTGTGAGTTTTATATGAGTTCGATCTCCTTTATTTGTGTTCGTATATTTTTTTTTTGAATTTGTCAATTGATTTGCTCAGCCGCTCGATTTCATTTGGATGTTGATTTCGACTTGTTCATCATATTCATTGACCACGATTTCGACTTGTTCATCATATTCTTTGATCACGGCTTTGACTTTGCAGTGACGATCTTGATTTCGTTCTCTGATTTCATGAATATCATGACTTTGAGCTTTTTTTTTGCATTTGAACTCGACCTGGTTCTATTCTTTCTGCTTTTTAACTTCGGCTTCTCTGTCTTTGGTTGTGAATTGAGTTGATTCGTCTTGATATTACTACTGCTTTGCTTACATGATAGTGTTTGATGATGGTTAACATTTTAATCTCTGTCATTGTCGATTTCGACCACTTTAATTGGTTGCTTGATCATGTATACACTATGTTGTATTATTGACATGAGCCTGGTCTATATTGCTCTCTTTGTAGTTGAACTCTGGATCATTGTATATTGTCACTCCCTTTGTATTTGCATTTTGTATTTTGGGCTTGCCTTGTCTCTAATTAGTGTTGTGTATATTGCATTGCATCATGTTACAACAATTTTGGTTGTTGTAGTTTGTACCATTCGAGTCAGTTGGCGTTTTAGTTTCATGTATTCATTGAGAAGTTTAAGTTACATGTATGCTTGCTGCCTGGTCTGGTTCATCTTGTAGTCTTGTTCATTGATGGTTGCAGTGCACTGGGTAGATGCCTTATCTTTGTTTTCTTTCACCTTCATTCTGCCGTGTCTTCGTGTTTGTACCACTGCCTTTGTGCACTTTTATTTTGCTGTGTTTAGTCTTCTTCACGTTGACATAGTTTGTTCATTTGGTTTTGTACTGTCTGCACTTGATTCTTCTCGTCTTCAACGATGATGTTTTGAGTCATGTTCGTTTGAGTATATTGCAGTCTTTATGTTTTTATTGTGTCAACTCTGTATATATGTATGGTCTGCACTTGATTCATTCGAGCTAGTTCACATTGTACTGGTTTATGCTACTTTCTTTGCATATTTTCTTCAATGTGCAGCCTGTATGTTGTCACTGCATAGATTTTCATCATGTAGTACACTGTATTGGTTCGAGTATATGTGTAACGACCCCGGATTTTTATGAATTTAAATTTATAATTTAAATGAATTTTTGAATTAAAATTTGTAAAATTAATTATAAAAGGCAGCGAGTTTCCCCGATTCATATAGAAAATATATTAAGTCATATGAATTTGGAAATTTGTATATATGTGAATATATATGTATATATTGGATTTGAGATAAAATCTTAAATAAATGGTTTTTAAAATAAATAGAAATTGTTACAAATGGTTTGAAATAATAATAAGTATTAACATAAGTATGAACACTAACACAAGTAAAAAAAGGCAACATGGAAAAAAAATGAACAAAACAAAGTAAAAATATAAATATCTTTTGTATAACTAAGATAAGTATGTAAGTTAAAGATAAATATTTAAGTAAGAAATACATTCACATATAAACATAACCAAAACAAAGTAAATACAAACAAATATAAAAGTTTTAGTATGCAAGCAAAAGTACTGAAGTAAGGCAAGCATGGGAACAAATGTCATGCATTTAATGAAAGCATCATCAGCCACCACAAAGAAGCTTTGTCAAAGATAAAGTGTGAACAAACAAATTAAAATATACATATGCATAAATAAGTACAACCAAAGCATAACTAAAACAATAAAGCACAATAACTTATCAGTACAACATCACTGCAGCCATGCCTAGCATTATAAAACAAACATCACCTTGTACCAGTAAAGATATACAAGCTTGCATGTTTTTTTTTATATATACATATCTCCTCTCCATTTCGACCATTTGATCTGAGAAAAGAAGAAGAAAATAAAACTGAGATAGTATCACTTTGTAAACAAACAAACTTCAATCTAAAACAAAACAAACCAGATCAAAGTTAGCAGTAGCTTCCCAGATTTTCAAAAGACTTCAGCTCAACTCAGTTTAAAAGCAAAACAAACATCAACAACTAAGCTTCAGTTTCAACTCAATTATATCAAGTAGCAGATCAAAATTCAGATCAAAAGTAAAGCTTCAGATAAACCAAACTCCAACTTGTAAACTCCTGGATTCAAACAATGATTTGGAAGGTGAGTAACCTCACTCTTAAATTCATCTTAAGTAAGTATGAAATGTGCAAATATAAATCCAATTCTATTTAGCACATATGAATGTATGATATGTAATGCAGGTGAATTGACAGAGTACTCTCTGTATTTAGCTTCCAGATTTTTGTTTTGCAAAAGAAAATTAAAAATCTTTTTATTCACTCTCTGTTTAAACTCAAGAATCAAATAAAATTGTTTGTTTAACTACAAAATTTAGTCTGGAGACTTATTCAAGACAAAATAATACAAATATGTCTCTGGAAATCAAAATTCATCAGTAAAGTTGAAATTCTAGAAAATTCGAATGTCATAAAATATTGATTCAAGTATATAATTGGAATCTACACTCAAAAATAAGATTTTTAAAACAAATATGAGGATTTTTAGTTGAGTGTGCAGCGTGTAGTTTCAAATTGAACCGAATGTGCTTTTTAATTAATTTCTGGAAATTTAGCAAATCTGAGATGTTGAATTTTCGTTTGGAGATAGTTGGTTGATCGATGATTTCAGGAAAAATGCTAAATATTTTTTTCAATGCAAGAATGTTTGGGACGAAAACGATTTAGGGTTTAATACTGGATTTTGAAACATTGAACTGTCGAGGTCGTGGCGTCAACTATATGGCATCGAAGTTGATCGCGATTGTGGGAATGGTCGCGGGATTGTATGGAGAAGCCTCGGTGATGATGGCGGGTGATCTCGAGGTCGTGGGCGATCGGGAAGGTGGAGTTTTCGGACCATGGTGGTTTCCTGATTGGTCGAGAATGCTTCAATTTTGACTCGTTGGGTATTCATGCGATCTGGGTTCGCCTTCATGCTCACGTAGGTTCGTGTGGTTGTTGGGGATGGTCGCGACCGTCGCCAGAGGCCGGAGCCGTTGGTGCAAGTGCACCGCGTGCACGTTTGGTCTTTGGGTTTTTGGCATTGAGTTGCGTCTTTGGGGAAGGAGAAGGAACACGGGATTTTACTCGAGTTTTGCGTGAGTTATTCGTGCCTGATGATGTTGAAGTTTGGGGGAAGACAAAGATGGGAACTCGGGAAATTCTCGTGTGTTTCAAATTTTTGGTCGAAGCAAATAGAAGAGGGGCTCGGGTATTAAAGTTGTTACAGGTTTCTTTGGAAAACTGTTTGTTCCCAATTCAAAATCAAGTTTTAAAATCTGGTTCAAAAGCAAATGTTTTGAATTTCTTTAAGCCTGAGATTAAGAAGTTTAAGTGGTTTTTGGAAAACTTTGTTAAAATTGGGATTTACTCATTTTAACCCTTAAGTTTAAAATGAAATATGAAAAAAATAAATTTGAAACAAATTGTTTAAATTTGTTTTGTGAGGATAATTAAAACATTAGATAGAAAATGTTTTAAATTTGAATTAGTGAAGATAAAATGATATGCACTCATTAAATTAGTTCAAGTGAATAATTGATTTAATAAAATAATCAAGTAATCAAGATATAATAATTAATTAAGAAACGATTTTAAGGATTAATCACTTATTAAAATTGAAGTTGGATATTTTGATTTATTAAAGATAATTAATTATGAAATTGGTTTAAAAGGTTGATTTAATTGATATGATTAATCAACAATAATTTAATTAATTAAGGTGATTGATTAATTTAATAATATCAAATGATTTGTAATTAATAAATCAGGATGGGATAATTAATTCATAAGTAATAAATTTACTTGGAGATAAATTGAATTGATTTCGATTAAAAACGATTTAATTAATCCTGCTTATAAATGACTATTGAATACTTGACTTACTCATGAATGATTGTATTGTATGAGATGCCTTGAATTGATTTTCCTATCTGATCTGTGATATTTTGTTCTGTGAATTGAGCTGTGTATTTATTCCTATATTGATGATACATTTGTATATTATCTGTGAATCTGTGAATGAGCGATAAGCGTTATGTTTATATCGCTTATCAACTATATTTCTGTATTTCAATCTGTGATGATTGAATGATGTTGCACTATTGTGTTAAACCCCTGGACCACACCATACACACACAATGATGGATTTCACGAGGAAATCGATTAAGTCACAGATTTTGAAATAGTTTAAAATTTGAATTTTTAAATTCAAATGTTTTGGAAATGGAATCGGAATAAATGTGAAAAGCTTTTGGAATGGAATTTCAAAATAAAAATTTATTTTTAAATTACTTGATTAAGTTTTAGAATTTAAATACTTTGATTTAAATTTGAATTCAATATTGAAATTGAATTCTGTAATTTGAAACTAGGGATTAACGATGTTATACTAGTCATTATGAGTTAAACCATTTTCAAAGTATTATTTTTGAAAATTTGAATTAACCCAAAGATTGTAACTTGTATAAATGAAATCGGGTTTTTCGAAATAAGACTGTTGTTTCTAAATGATAAAAAGGCTTTCATAGGAGAAACGAATTTCAAATTATATAAAAAGGGATTTCAAGTTTAAACTGAAATAGTTTACCAAGTTATTGATGAAAATTTGGAAATGGATTTTGAAAGTGAATATTTGGGAACGGTTTGAAAGCTATAAGATAAATCTTTAATTTAAAGATTTTAAACGAGTTAATCCAAAGGAAATAGAAATTGTTTTGAAATCCGTAAATGGAATTTTGTGAAATAAATCTTTTTGTTAAAGATTTGAAATGGTAATTGGTTTAAACCATTTGAAAAGAAAGTTTTGAATTATTAAGTTGTGACTTAATTGAAATTCCATATCCATATGTTTTAAATGTTTTCGCTCACTATTCGGTTTAGCCGGGAAAGGACCTTTGTGTCGTATAACCCATTCCGAATATGTGATTTGACGTTATGGACAGCATTTGAAGACCGGTGATGAAGACCGGGTATTTGCGAAAGCGATAGGATGACCTATCGATTGTTTCTGCACCGAGTCACGCCAGTATAGAGACTCCCTAAGTGATGAGAAATCCGATCGGGATTGTGAATATCCGGATTGCATGGACTTCTTTGGAAGTGCCTTCGGTTCTGTTCAAACCCAGAATAGACTTGTATGGATTGTTATGCCTGACATTACAATTTGAGATATAAAGCTGATTTCTTTCAAATATATTTCTGTTGGTGGCGGAGAATTTATTCTCTTAGCTTAACACCCTTCTCTGAGACGTACGAGCTCAGAGGTTATGTAGTTGATGGTTATCAGCGATATATTCCCAATTTGGTAATGTGACATGCTGAGTGTTGCTGTGAAATGATCATTGTTTGATCATTTGTGATATGATCATTTGTTTGATCATTTATCTTTGTGATCATTTCTATGATCATTTGTTGACCCAAAGCACAGCTTTTGTATAAAGCGTGGTTTTGTGGACGAGACTTCGTCGGACCTCACACCCTGGAATGTTCGAAACAGGAAAGATGCAGCAAGGTTATTGGGGGTAGCAACCCTTAGGGTATGTGCATTTCCTTCTGGATAGAAGTGGTATCATGGTATGGAGCCCAGATACTTAACTTATGTTGATATCGCATATATATATATATATATATATATATATATATATATATATATATATATATATATATATATTACTTTGTGATTTGTTGCTGGGGCCCCGGTAAAAGGTTGTTTACAACCGGGAGATGGCATACTCGTGTCAGTAGTTACCCAGTTAGGGGTAACCCGGCCTTGTGTTGGCAGAGATCCGGTTAGGTTCTCGGGGACGTCCTTCCAGAGGCGTTCTCATGTGGCAATGGGAAGTTCCTTGCCCTGACCATTTGTTGGAAATCCAAAGAAACAATACGATCTTGTACGGTGTTAGTTGTATATCCTGCCATGGAATGTGGCGGTAACCTGTTATTGAACATGGTAGCTATAGTAGGCATAAGTGCGGAATGCCTATGCTGGCTAAGATTTATATCTTTACTTTCGAAATGAATTTTGCCTACACTATGCACTAGTAATAATATCAAATGTTTCTTTTTAATGCGTATCAAGCATCTTTGACTATCATAAGGAGAAATCTCCTCTGATTCTGCGTTTGCATTGTGTGTGTATGCGGGAGGCCTTATGGTAGTCTCATTTCTAAAATGCATTGCGAATTGATTTTTAAATGTTTCGTTGTTTGTTTTTAAAGATAAACTATTTTTGTTGCTCACACCAGTCCTATGACTGATCCGGAGTTTATTGTTTTTTTCCTAAACTCTGGGTGCTCAAAATATTTTCTACACGAGCAGTCTAGAGTTTGGGTTTTTCAGATAGTCAGGTTTAGTTGATTATCTAGAGTTAGTTCAGTCTTTGGACCACACCAGTCTTGCTTAGCTTCGTGCATCGTTATTGGGAGTTTGAACTATTGTTGGATTGGTTCTTGGAAATGGAGTTGCAGTTTTTGGAGTCCTTCCTTGAAGACTATCTCAGAGTTATATTGTTTCGCTGCTAGATGTTATCTATTTTTCTTTTCCGCTGCTATTTTATTGTATCATATCTCTGATGTACATTGATATCTATTGGATCATCTGTTGTATCAGATATTGTATCAAAGCTGTATATCAATGTATTATTCTTTTATTCCATTGTGTTATTTACTTAATGTTGTTATAAGCTCCGGCGAATCGGGTTTGAACGGTCGAATCTACGGCATTCGAATACGATATGAAGTATGGATGTCGATTTTTGAGCGGGCAAAATCGTTGTTCGTCACAATATGTGCAGTTTCACTACTTTGGTTTCATGATACATTTGGGCAGTGATGTGAACTTATTGGTCATTCATTGTTGCCCAGGCCTGACTTTATTTGATTTCTTGGTATTACTGTTAGCTTTGGTTTGATCTTGCAGTTGATTTGAGTCATGATAGCAGTGACTTGACCTTTGCATTTTGTTTGTAGTTTGATGCCTTCTTGGATTGTGCAGTCTTTTGTGAGCATGTTGACTTTTAGTTGGACTATGCATTACACTTGAATTGAATCCGGTATTTTGGGTTTGACCTGCGCTCACCTGTCCCTGTAAATTTATCAAGTGTATATATCAGCGTGCACGGCCTTGTGGCATATGCAGAGATACACTGTGTATGTCATAAGTTGTTCGTGTATGATGGATTGAAAATTAAATGATGACGAACAACCCAAATAACTGAGGCAGATATTATTTTCAAAATCAACATTTTGTTTAATGCTGCAAAATATTTCCTTTTAAATTTTACTGCGTCAATATTTATTTTGCAGATTGCTTAGATGCTAGATTCAATTTGGAATAAAGTTGAAGATAAATACGAGTGTGAGTAATATGTAGTGAGGTCAACTGTAAATGTGAAATTGTGATGTAATTGAATTTGTATTGTAATCAAAGATGTATATGTATAGTGAGAGCTTGAATTTGTATTATTCAAAATTGTAATAAATATTTGTTTGAATAAAATTTCTGTTTGAATTCAAATTCTGTGTTATTTATTTTTATTTAGCAAATATTTATGTAGTCTATGAAAAATAAAATAGTACATTAACAAATACGTTTACACGAATATATATATATATATGTTTATTATCATCAAACAAAAATCATATAATCGCATATTCAACAATCTCCCCCTTTTGACGATAACAAACATATATTTAAGATTTTGAATATGTTAAATGTATTTGATCATTGATATACTCTAATTGCTCCCCCTATTTAAATGCTTCCTCTCTACACAACGCTCCCCTTACATATAAGCATACAAATATGCAAATGAGCCTAGATGCAAATGGAAAATATTTGACCTTTGCATGATCTTATTTGACAAAATCTTAACTTTTCTCTCCCCCTTTTGTTATCAGTAAAAGAGTAATAGTTTAGAGAAAATAGAGATAAAGTGATCGATATTAATCTAACATTAAAACTCAACTGAATATAAATATTAAATTTCAATAAAAAAATCAAACAAAAATCATAAATATTTTGTTTGGCTCATATTCCCCTTTTAGAATGATGGGAATGATGTCATCATATAAAACCATACATTTGTGTCGATTTGTGGTATTATATATCAGGAATTTGAATATCTACTAACCATGCATAACCGTTAGGACTTTTAAATGAGATTAGTAGTATTCCAATTTTGTTTTATTTTAAAAAATTGAATTCGAGTTTCTTCTAACCACGCATAACCGTGAGGACTTTTAAATGGGATTAGAATCAACTTGCTTATTTTTAAAAATCAATTTTTGATATGCTTTCCATACATGCATAACCGTGAGGACTTTTAAATGAGCATGGAAGCACATAACAAATTCCAAGCAATTCACCCATCCATAACCGTGAGGACTTTTAAATGAGAGTGAATACTTTGGTATTTATTTATTATTATTATTTACTATATAAATTTTTTCTATTATTTTTAAAAAAAATGTAAAATGAAAAACGAATGGATCCTGTTTAAAGTACCACATATGGACAAACTATATAGAATTTTAATGAGTGATGGTCGTTAGAAATATGATAGAAATAGAGATGGTCATGGAAGTTTTACCAACAAAAATTTTTATAACTCTTGTTTAAATTTCTAAAGAAATTTACTAATTATACCGTCTCGAGTCATAATATATGATAAATATCAACTCATCACTTTTTCAATCACTATTCATCTTTTCGATAATCATTAGGGAGTCAGATTAGTCAATGTAATCATTTAAAATCAAATTCAAAAATAATTATAAATCAATTTTTCTAAAAATGACCAATCTAAAAACAAGGTCAAAAATGATTTTCTAGAAGGGGTTTTATAAGAAAAATTTCTGCTTTTTGAAAATTATTTGAAATGAAAAATATGCGGATATTTTCTTTGAAAAACGATGCGGTTACTAAATGTCTCAGTAAATCACGTTTCACTAGTAACTTTTCTATCAACTAGGTTACCAGTGTAATCTGCATCTGAATTTCTTTTTCACTCAAAATTATCACTAATTGAATTTGGTAAACCAGATCATGAAGTATGCACCAAAAATTTCAAACTCAACAGCATTTTAAATGACATTCTCTTGAATTCGAATTGAAGCCGTGTTCATAATAAAAAATCGTGAATATAGAATTAGCCGTATTGTAACCAAATGTATTATCATCCAACAAAACTCTATTATTAATCCAAACTAATATATATGAAGTAATTCAAATGCTTTAGATATTTTTATAGTGTTTTTGACATAAGAATATAATTGGTCAACTATTTTGAATAAGTCAGAATCAAAATCATCATTATTTCATCATCACATTATTGGCTGATTTAATTCAAAATACGGTGCAGATTATCACATTTAATATATCGTTCAAATAAATATATCATTTCCTGTTTTACCTTTACGATATTTTTCGTTGTTGTCCATTTTGATTCTGTCACCTTTATACTAGGCTAAGGAACTTTTCTTTGTCGCCCGTTGTGTTTCTGGAACAGCCAAAAACCAGAGAACACTGTTGTTGTTCCTTAGCCTGCCACCACACCTACACGGGAAAAGATTTATGTGACCTATTTGTTTTTATAGGTCCATGGTTGTTAGTGGCAGAATATTTAGAAATATAATTTTGTGGAGATCCAAAACTATTTATAATTGTTCCCTTCGGCACCCAAATTTGTTTAACTTTGAGAGTTTTTATATTTGTGCCTTTTGGAACCCAAATCGGTATAGTTTTCACATGTTTGGGTCTATACCAACAATTATTGTAATTGTGTCCATATTTTCTACAAATTGTGCACATAGAATTAACTTGATTAATATTGCTTTCAACATTTTCAGATTGATTATATCCAAGTCCTTATCTAACCATATTAACAGTTTGCTTTCCTAATAGCATATTCAACGATTTTTCACTTTTTGAAAATTTATCTAAAGTCGTTGACAATTGTTGGACTTGTGTTTTGAGAGCTTCATTTTCGTTTAACAATTGTGTGCAATTTTTAACAGAATTCTCTCTCCTTGTATTTTCACTTTCTTTCAAAATCAGAATTCATTTTCAAGTGATTTTATATTGATTTCTGATTTTCTAATTTCTTCTTCGAATGTTGGACACTTATCACACTTAGAGATCCTACTTTGATAGTTTCTAAATAATTGGTCAAGTTGTTCATTTAATTCTATCAAAGTATCTTTTTGCGATTCAACTTTGGCATACTTCTCCCTAAGTCGTTCAAAACAGCCATTTACTTCGTGAAAATATATAAGTAATTTTGACTGAGTGAGTTTTGATACCTCGCTTGGCTCGTCATCGTCGCTATCAGTTATATTTCCATGAAGGCACATATCTTCTTTCTCATTCTCACTGCTAGAACTTTGAATATCTTCGTCACTTGTATTCCACGTGCCTGCAAAACTTTTCTTTTTTGATTTCTTTTTAAAGTCGCGTTGATTTTGAGGACAATTGGGCTTGATGTGTCCAGGTTGGTTGCACTTATGACAGATGATTTTCTGTTCTTCTGAGTAGTCTAGTGCTTTGGCTATTCTGCTTTTCACTTTTTGAATTCGAGCCGGATTTCCGTATTTATAATTCCACCTTTTTACTTTCTTTATTAATAGCTCCAATTCTGTTGCTGCATCATCATCATCGTTATCATCATCACTTTCTGTTATTCCTTTGAGCGCTATTGATTTCTTTCGAGAGTCGCCTCCTTCACGCTCTTCCTTGTATTTCATTTCTAGCTCATAAGTGGTGAGATATCCGATGAGTTCTTCAACTTTCATCTGTTTTAAATCTTTTGATTCTTGAATGGCAGTCACTTTTGATTCAAATCTTCATGGAAGGACTTTGAGGATTTTCGGACTATTTCCAATTCCATGTATGATTTTCCGAGAGCTTTTGATTTGTATATGATATTGGAAAGTCGTCCATACGTCTCTTTGACATTTTCTTCCTTCGCCATTGTGAAGTTCTCGTATTCGCTGCTTAGCATGGAAAGGTGAGATTCTTTGACTTGAGATGTTCCCTCGTGAGTCACTTCTAGTGTGTGCCATATTTCCTACGCAGTTAGACAGTGTGAGACACGATTAAATTCAAATTGATCCAATGAACAGATAATAGAATTCATAGCTCTAGCATTAGCAATTTGTAATTTATTTTCTAGTTTTGTCCATTGATTCTTTGGTTTCTCCATTTCATGATTACCTACAGTTATAGTTGGTGTTCTATAACCTGTCTCAACAATATTCCAAGCGTCAATGGTTTTCAAAAAAAATTCCATCCTATTTTTCCAGTAAGCATATTCACGAACATTAGTGGTCTAACTATGGACTGACCCTCAGCAAAAGCATTATTAAAAGAAGCCATTTTAAAAATTCAAATTTTTAGAACAAAAAAACTGATTTATTGAAAAATGAATTTTTAAAACAAATGTTGACTTCTATTCCTAGCTCCGATACCACTTGGAGGATCGATTTCACCCTAGAGGGGGGTGAATAGGGTGATGCTATTAATTATAAAAATTAATTGCGGAAGCTTAAAAAATAATTCAACACAGATTACAGAATAATAGTAGCAAAAATAATAGTAGAATAATAAATGCAGAAATAGAACGACACAGAATTTATCCAACTTCGGCAAAACCCTGCCTATGTGCTGCCTCCAAGGTTTCTACTAGAAATTAAGTAGTCACACGCTTACACACGTAAACTCACGACACCCGCTGCTGACTAACCTAACTCTACGCTCAAAACCCTGCCACAACTCAGCCACTAAGTTGCGAATTCTCAAACTATGCCACGTAGTTTGTGCCCTAGTCACACGACTAGAAATTTCAACGGTTTAAAAAGAAATTACAAATTAAAAACAATTTAAAAACAAAACTAAACCCTAATTTAACCAAATCCTTGATTAATAATTAAGCCGGCCCAAAACACTCTCTCTTTTATTTTTATTAGTTCGGCCCGTTCCCTTTTGAGATAATGGCGGCTTTCTTCGTTCGTTCCTCCTGATTAAAAATTAGGGCTTTGTTGCCGATAGTAGATGATCGATCGAATGACGATTAAGGTTCTTGCTTTATTGATCGACTATCACTTTGAGTTGCTCACGGCAGCTTCTATTTGATCGAATTCGATGTTTTGTTTCGGTATGTAATTTATCCTTTTTGTGCTTTTATGATTTTCGTACTTGAACTCGATGATCAATTGCCGATGATGATTGTGGGTTTTATATGAGTTCGATCTCCTTTATTTGCGTTCATATATATTTTTTTGAATTTATAAATTGATTTGCTCGGCCGTTCGATTTCGTTTGGATGTTGATGATTTCTCTGACTTTATCAAATTCGTATAATTTGATACTTGACACTCATGGTTTTGATTTATAACTCGTTCAATTTTCTTGGCCACCACGATTTCGACTTGTTCATCATATTCTTTGATCACGGCTTTGAATTTGCAGTGACGATCTTGATTTCGTTCTCTGATTTCATGAATATCATGACTTTGAGCTTTTTTTTGCATTTGAACTCGACCTGGTTCTACTCTTTCTGCTTGTTGACTTCGGCTTCTCTGTCTTTGGTTGTGAATTGAGTTGATTCGTCTTGATATTGCTACTGCTTTGCTTACATGATAGTGTTTGATGATGGTTAACAGTTTAATCTCTGTCATTGTCGATTTTGACCACTTTAATTGGTTGCTTGATCATGTATACACTATGTTGTATTATTGACATGAGCCTGGTCTATATTGCCCTCTTTGTAGTTGAACTCTGGTTCATTGTATATTGTCACTCCCCATGTATTTGCATTTTGTATTTTGGGTTTGCCTTGTCTCTAATTAGTGTTGTGTATATTGCATATCATCATATTACAACAATTTTGGTTGTTGTAGTTTGTACCATTCGAGTCAGTTGGCGTTTTTGTTTCATGTATTCATTGAGAAGTTTAAGTTACATGTATGCTTGCTGCCTGGTCTGGTTCATCTTGTAGTCTTGTTCATTGATGGTTGCAATGCACTGGGTAGATGCCTTATCTTTGTTTGCTTTCACCTTCATTCTGCAGTGTCTTCATGTTTGTACCACTGCCTTTGTGCACTTTTATTTTGCTGTGTTTGAGTCTTCTTCATGTTGACATAGTTTGTTCATTTGGTTTTGTACTGTCTGCACTTGATTCTTCTCGTCTTCAACGATGATGTTTTGAGTCATGTTCGTTTGAGTATATTGCAGTCTTTATGTTTTTATTGTGTCAACTCTGTATATATGTATGGTCTGCACTTGATTCATTCGAGCTAGTTCACATTGTACTGGTTTATGCTACTTTCTTTGCATATTTTCTTCAATGTGCAGCCTGTATATTGTCACTGCATAGATGTTCATCATGTAGTTCACTGTATTTGTTTGAGTATATGTGCAGTTTCACTACTTTGGTTTCATGATACATTCGGGCAGTGATGTGAACTTATTGGTCATTCATTGTTGCCCAGACCTGACTTTGTTTGATTGCTTGGTATTGCTGTTAGCTTTGGTTTGATCTTGCATTTTGTTGGTGGTTTGATGCCTTCTTGAATTATGCAGTATTTTGTAAGCATGTTGACTTTTAGTTGGACTATGCATTACACTTGAGTTGAATCCGATATTTTGGGTTTGACCTGTGCTCACCTGTCCCTGTAAATTTATCAAGTGTGTATCGATGTGCACAGCCTCGTGGCATATACAATGATACACTGTGTATGCCACAAGCTGTTCGTGTATGATGGATTGAAAATTAAATGATGATGAACAACCCAAATAACTGAGGCAAATATTATTTTCATAATCCACATTTTGTTTAATACTGCAAAAATATATCCTTTTCAATTTAACTGCGTCAATATTTATTTTTGCAGATTGCTCATATGTTGGATTCAATTTGGAATAAAGTTGCAGATAAATACGAGTGTGAGTGATATGTAGCGAGGTCAACTGTAAATGTGAAATTGTGATGTAATTGAATTTGTATTGTTATCAAAGTTGTATATGTATAGTGAGAGCTTGAATTTGTACTATTCAAAATTGTAATAAATATTCGTTTGAATAAAATTTCTGTTTGAATTCAAATTCTGTGTTATTTATTTTTATTCAGCAAATATTTATTTAGTCTATGAAAAATAAAATAGTACTTTAACAAATACGTTTACATGAATATATATATGCTTATTATCATCAAACAAAAATCATATAATCGCATATTCAAAATCACCCACGCAACACCTATCGGCTTCGGTTCTAATATTTTAATTTACAAACTTGAGCCTCTCATTAAAGTTTTTTAATTAGGAAAGGAATTAACTAGAGGGATAGATACCTAGTTAGTAGATCAAGACGTGGGGGGATGCCGAATGGATTGGGAATGATCGTTAGATCTTTGGAGGCTATTAACAGGCGAGGTTTGCAAGTACAAGGTAGCTTAGGTAAAGAGTGAAAAGAGAAGAAGGTGGAGAAGGCCGGCCTTTATAGGGAAGAAGGAGGAGTTGAAGAGGCAATGACCGGTAGAACCGGTCAAAAAGATACCGCTTGGCACACATAAAGTGCTCGGCTTCGGCTATATCGTTCGGCACTTACATATCGTTTGGCACTTACATATCGTTTGGCACACACCACCTCAACCAGTGATCAAGAGAAGTCACCATCGAGGAAACTAAGCCACGTCTCGAAGCAAAGGCAGTGGACTCATGATTCAAAACGCATCACGTTCGGTCACGTGATACACTTTGGGGGGCAAGTGCTTCCTGGAGATTTGACCAGGCAACTTTGTACTCGGCATTAGCACACTGCTCGGCAATTTATGGATCGCTCGGCATCTAGAAGCGTTCGGCATCAGAATGACACTCGGCATGAAGGAAGGCTCAGCATGAAGGAGCGCTCGGCATCTAGAAGTGTTCGGCATCAGAAGAACGCTCGGCATAAAGGAGTGCTCGGCATCTAGAAGTGTTCGGAATCTAAAGGACGTTCGGCATACCAAGAGCGTTCGGCATGCAATAGTATTCAGCATTAAGGGACGTTCGGCATGGAAGAATCGTCTGGCATCCCTTATTGCTCGGCATCCAGACCTTGTTTGGCACATCACTCTGTTCAGCCAAAATCTCATTCGTCGTTCGCTTACTGTTCGGCATCCAGGGAGCTTTCAGCACAAATGGTTTGTTCGGCATCCCGAGGTCGTTCGGCACCTCACTTCATTTGGCATGAAGGTGGTGGTTCAGCATTCGGTTATTCGGCGTACTAGGGTCGACACACAGAGCCTACTCCATTTGGGCCGAGGTATTCAGCTGCCAGGCCCACCAGGGAAGTCCAACCCACCTTCGTCTATAAATAGAGAGGCAAGGGCACAGTGAAAGGGATCGGTTTTTTCGAGAACACTGGGGAAACTCTATCGCATTCAACACTCACTCAAGACTTAATCTTTTACTTTGCAATTGTATTCAAGTAATTGGAAACAGATTGTATCTGTAATCAACTATCAAGGAAAGCAATAGAAATCAACTTCAAAGTGGATGTAGGCAATTACGCCGAACCACTATAAATCTAGTGTTCTTGTTTTCTGCATTGAAATTAACATACTTTTCTCTGTTTTAATTTACTTTCTTCATTAATCCCTCTACGCAATTTTTCTAAGGTTGTTAGTGACCAATTTTGGTGCTAACAGATACGATGGTCATATCGCTGATATCTTTGTATCGTTTGATCATCTCGTCGTGTTGATCTCTACTGTAAATTCATTTCTGTGTTTCGAAGTTTCGGTGCATGGCAGAAACAACAAAATGATTTTTTATCGGTTCAACATTTGACCTTTTAACTTCCCTTACCTTTCATATTCCACCGTATGAAACTAGTAGCATGTTAGCTTTTGATATTTCCATAATTTAACTATCCACCTTTGGTTATCCCACTAGTTTATTTTATATGTTGATTCACTTTGTATCTTTTCTTGGCTTCGTCTATCCACTTCCATTTGCTCTGCCATTCTCTCATCATTTTGTTCTACTATTCTCAAAAAGAAAAATAAATATGAAGCTATAAGCATAGCTACCTATAGCCCACAATTCTTCTTCCTCCTTCATATTTTTCTCTGCCGTTCATATTCCTATTTTTCCAATTCTACCCAGCCCTCACCGAAGCCACAACTGCGAAGCACCTCCACCCCTCATCTGGCCGTGACCACCTTCCCACCATCTACCGTCAGACCAAGCCGCCCCCTCCTTTCCAAGCATGCAACCCACGAACAGCTTTACAACCGAGAAACCATCACTGAGCTTGCCTCATCCCCAATAGTCGCTTCCACCATCTCCGCCATGACAACCACTAACCCACGCGACCCGACCGCCTCTCAAACCCACTTGCCTCTTCCTCCGCCTCCACGTCATCACTGACGAAGCTGACCCTCTCTCCCCCGTGCCGCCATCCAAACCACCATGGCCTCACAGCGCCTCAAGAACCACATAAACCTCCTCCTCACCTTGCTCCGACCTTCCTCCCCTCTCTCATGCACCCAACCTCCATGTGTAGAGAAAAGCCTTGACCCCACCAACAGCCTAGCCTACCTTTAGCCACCTTGCAACAGCCAACCGACCCTATTTGCCTCCTTAGCCGTCCAACTTTCCCGCCTTGTCGCGGTGAGCTTTGCCCTCTCTCTTCTCTGGTTTATTCCCTTCTTATACATTATGTATATATATTAAACTTATATATATCTTTCGATTCTTGGTTTATAAGTACATTAGTATCAGATATGTATGCAAGCTTATATTAGTATTATATAATTGATCACACACACGCATACACACACACACACACACACACACACACACACACACACACACACATATATATATATCCATATATAGCCTGCATTTGTTTAATTGAAGAAACCTTCCTTTTGTTTATACATGAGTATGTTTAAATAAAATATATTGTTTTGAGTATGATATGCTATGTCATTATATGTATATATTGATTATATATGTTGTAACAACCCGCATATTTAACGATTTTATATTTAAATGTTTTATTTAAATATAGTGTCGTTGGTCGGATTTTTAGATCCGAAATGTTACTTTTTGCAAATGGCCGAATTAGGACTCGAAACCACCTCCATTGAGTCCAAAATGGCGTTTGCGATCTTTTTGAGTATAAGCTTTGGTATGTTTGGAGTAAGTTGAATTTTGCTACTTTTTCTAGCTGGGTTTTGGGTTTGGGTTTAGCCCACTAGCTAACTAAATATCCTTGCTCAACCCATCTCTTTCCATTCACTCATTTTCACCACCAAACTTAAGCTAAAACTGAAAATGGGGGAAAGGAAGAGGAATTAGAAATTCCAAGCCCTAATTTCTTCTTGCAACTTGAATTCTTGCTCCAAAATCAAAGAGAAGCTATTGGTAAGCCTCCTCTTCATCTTCTCCAACTCTTCTCCTCTTCAATTTCTGAAGTTCCTAAACCTAGTTTGGGAAATATGTGTTTTATTCTTAGATTGAAGCTTGTAGAGTGAAGTGAAGAGTGGTTAATCTCCTTCTTGTGTTTGTGCTTCTCATCTTTGTTGTGTGTAAAAAGGTGAGTTTTGAACTCACATCTTTATCTCTTGATATCATGGGTGATAGGTATGAATTCCTATTACTTATTCATATGCATTTGGTTTTTGTTTGGATTGGTTTCATGAATATTCCAATTCTTGAGTTTCAAAGTCCAATTTTTATGAATGTTCTCTTATGAATGTTTTGATCTTGTTTTGGTGATGAATCGTAGTGCTTATAGGGCCGGGTAGCCGCTAGGCGTGGACCCCTAGCGTCCGTGCTCGTCCGATTGAAAGTTGGGAAGTTTGCTCATCATTTGGGATAGGCTAGAAACAGCCCAGGTTGCAGGGTCGGCCAACCGAAGACCATGTCCGGTCGACCGAACCTGTATCCCGAAAGTTTCCAGGATCAGGTCCGGTCGACCGAGCCCTGTAGCCGGCCGACCGACCTGCTGCTGTTTTGCCTATTTTGCCTTTTTGTGTGTTTTCCAAATTTTATCGATTCAAGTTGGTTCTTATTGGTTGTTATTGCATCTTTGGCTTTGATAACCTATTTTTGACTTCATTCGCGGGTTTTTATAAAATAATCTTTTAAATTGTATTAAAGGCTTGCTTCTCTAATTTATAAACTCTATTTAAAACGCACATACACAATTTCGCACTTCGAGCGGAGTGGAAGGGAGATTAAATGGTTAGGTAAAACACGGACCATGAATCCATGCGTTTGTCTTTCCGATTAATCCCCGACCTATTCGATTGATTGTTTTGACCTTTTGGTCTAGTTTACCAATGAGATGAGGTAGACTTTGTACTGTTTTGAGTGTGAAATTAACTAACGGATAGTAAACCGTTTAGTGCGAACGAGTGGTTATGGGACTCACGTTACCACTTTTCGGATTCCTTTTTGAGAGTTATGAAACATTCTGCCAGTTAGTGGTGTCCAGTACTGGGCCTCCGGACCTTCACCACTACGGTTTGTTGCCTTTGGGATAGTGTCTTCGGACTGTCTCCTTCAGGTCTGTTGCCTTCGGGTATGTTGCCTTCGGGTATGTTGCCTTCGGGTTTGTACCTTCGGGTTTGTGCCGTCGGGTTTGTTGCCCTATTGTATCGCTTTCGGAGTTAGGTCTTTATGAGCCGCTCGAGTGATATTTGGGTTTGGAGTCTTCGGGCTCATGGATCCTTGTTTATACAGTACTGAGCACGTGCAAATTTTATGACGTTTCATTGATATGTATATTCCCTAGGTATCGCCCTTCGGTGTTGGTCTTTTTGAGCAGCACGATATGTAGCGATTACCTTGTGGAACTTGTGTTACCTTCATTGGTATTTGTTATTTGCCTTTATGGTTTGTTTTGGGATATTCCTATCCTTTGTTTCTATGAGTTGCCGAAGATACGAGGCTTGTTAAGATATGATTCATCTTTTTGTTAGATGATTGTGTTATCTCCCTTAAAGATATTTGTTATACCTTGTAACCTTGCAGGTTTATTGTTGTTCAGTTTATCTAACTGATTTGTTTAGCTAGACTGACCCGTGTATTTTATACTCGGGTCAGACCAAGATGTTTCAGGTTAGGTGCATTTGGACTTAGCCTATTTTGCTTCCGCATAGACTATCTAGCTTGTTCCTTTTTGTTATAGCTTAGTGTAGTCCTTTTTGTTGTAACTCTGATATATGTATTATTTTGAATTCGTCTGTATATTGTGGGTTGCTATACCACATGACATGTTTCAGTTTGGATACTCTGTTATGTATCAATATATGTGTATATGATGATCTACTGTTCTGTGATGTATATTACATTTGAATTGTTATATTCTGTTCTGATAGATCCTCCAACCACCTATGGTTTTGTTTTAAGTATTCATTGGGTATGTCGACCTGCTTGGTATGTCTATTGTCGATGTATTCAATAGATAGTTAAAGCAAGGCTATAGATGGTCGCACCTAACCAGCCTTATTCTCCGTGTTAGTTGACGGCATTCCCTGTAGTGTCCTTGGCTAGCGTGGGTATAGAGGTGGGGCGTCACATATGTAGTTATTTAGATGGTATAAGATCTGAGTACATAAATTTTATATAAGTAGTATAATCCGTTGTTATATATATATATATATATGCATGAGTTCACAAAAGTTGTATGAAATTTTGCTGTTTACAGTATAATACTATATGTTAGTTATATAAAATGTTAACACCAGTATATGTATCAATTTTTCTAATATATGTTAGTTTATATACCTCAGTTTAAATATATATAGTTGTAATATATATAGATGTTTATATATACATACATATATATATATATATCATAGGTTGTTAGTTTGCTGTGATAGTAATATATATGTAGATTTTAAATTATAAGCTTTGATAGATTATGTTAGATCTGTTGGTTTATGAATAAAAATTTATCTTGGTTATATACAATATGTAGTTATAAGTGGAGAATATATATATATATGTATGTATGTATGTATGTATGTATGAGTTCATGTAAGTTGGATGTGACTTGTTGTCCGCATATATAAGTGTATATATAATTGGTCGGAGTTTATTTATATTCTATAATAAAGTAAATTTGTATTGTTTATAATAAATACAGTTAAATATATATAATAGGTATATGGGTTTATATATATGTTAAATATACGTTCATATGCATCAATTATATATGTATCTGGTTTTATATGGAGAGTTTATTTTATATTTATTTAAATTAAATATTAATTTGAAATTATATGTTTTAAATTGATTTTAGAAAATTTATATATTATGTAATATATACTTTGTTTCGTCGATCTCTTGTGCATCTTAACTTACCATCTCAATATCGATTTATCGCAGCAATTGCTAGCTTGTCGTGTCTCGTGTCATACCCATGTCTATGTGCATATCCATATTAGTTGCTTCTCATTCCGTGTTCTCTAGCCTCGTAAGGTGAGAAATCACTTACGATTAACATTCTTATATTTAGTAAATTTGATTTCACTTGAAATGACAAGTGAAATATGTTGTTATTAATTATCCAATTGTTAAATATGATATGCTATTATCTACGATTGTTCACTTGTGATATATGACACCATATCTTGTTGTGTATATTTTATTTAATTTAGCTTTGATGATATATGCATGTTATTGATATGTTATATTTTATCATATCCATTCTCGCTCTGTAAGTTCGCTGTTAATTTAGAATTACCTATGGGTTAAAATGATATATACAAAAACGATCATGTAGAATAAGAGAAAACCGTTATGGGTTGAAATGATAAACCCAAGCGATTTTCATTTATTTTAATTTTTTACGATTGCGGGTTGAAATGATATATACCCGTAAGTATTTCTATTGCGGATTGAAATGATAAATATCCATATCACTTGACCAAAGAATAGAAAATTATATACGTTGGTCTATATTTTAAAAAAAATGATTTCCAAAGTTTGAAAGGAAATATGTGGGTTTTAATAAATATTGTTTTATATAATATTTATAAATGTAATTTCTACATATGTATAAAAATTTAGATTTTAAATTTATATGTTTTGGAAATTTTAATTTATAAGTTAGTTTTCAAAAATATAAATTTTAAGATTTTCTTATAGTTTATTTTTTAAAAATATATAAAATAATATTTAATACAAAATACAATTAGTAATAAAATTTAACTTAATTAGTATGTAATGTGTTAAAATATTTATTTAAAATTTTATATTAATATTTTAAAATGGATTTGTATCTTTAATAATAAAGGTTGGAAAGTTAAATTAATGTTGACTTGGAATTTAAATTGGTTAATAATTGAATCTAAGAAAGAATTGATTTAAACTTATTAGTTTTGAGATTTTGAAAAGATATAATTATAACTTGGTTTAAAACTTGATTTGATAACAAGTGATTAAATGAATATTCTCAAAAATAAAATTTAAAAAAAATTGAGATTGAATATTTAATAGTGATTTAAATATATATAAATTGGAATTTAAATAAATTGTTATAAAAATGGTTAAGGGAATAATTTTCAATTTGGATAAATTTAAAGTTAAATGTTGAAACATAAATGAAATTTATATTGTAAACGTTCGAATATTTAAACTTGAATCTTTGAGCTTTAAATTGAAATGGTTAAAACTAGAATTGATTTAAACTGAATTTGGAATTTAAGATGACTTAAATTGATTTGCGAAATTGGAGGAAACTAATTTATTATATAAAATATTTTATTATATATAAAAACTATTTTAATTTATAAAGTATTTTAATATATATTGTTTTCAACTCTAAACTTTTTAGGTGGAAAGTGTTATGATTTCAAAGTGTTATGTTTCCAAAGTGTTATGATTTCAAAGTGTAATGGTTCCAAAGTGTTGTGATTTCAAAGTGTTATGATTTCAAAATGTTATGTTTCCAAAGTGTTATGGTTTCAAAGTGTTATGGTCTCGAATGTGTTATAATTTAGAAAAGTGTCACAATTCTAAAAATGAATAATGATATCGAATTGATATGGTTTTGTAATGAATATGATATTTTGATGTGAGGTATAACTATTTGAAATGAAATGACCACGGTGTGAAATAAACGTCTAGTTGTTAAAGTGACCGGGAATGGATATTGTCATACTCTCTACCAATACCGAAAACCACTTTAACAATTGTGTACGTGGTGGAGATTTCAGAATAAAGTAGGATGGTTTGGTGACGATTCTATATGGTATTTTCATAGCCTTGACTCTCGTGAGTCAGCTTGATGCGGCTAAAACAGGAGCCATGTCGGGCCAAGTGAGGTCATTCCTCCTATCGGACAAATTTCTTTGATACCATTCTAATGCTTTTGTGATTTGATTGGGTGCACCTTTGATTTGGGAGTGTGTCACGAGGTGGGCGGTAGTAGCTGCTATGCGTTACCACCAGTCCGGATACACAAACGGTATATCTACCCTGGCATTGCCTTGAGTGCCTTGTCGCATGCCCTATCGCGCCTTCGACGAATTTATTTCGTGTCGTACCTATGGAGTGCTCCCTGATAGCCCACTTGCAAGTGGAATTTACAGTATCCGTATAGACTACGGCATTATACAAAATGTGTTAAGGGGGATATGGGTAACACCTTAACGCTATTTTAATAGTTTACTTTACTATAGACATATTATAATAGCGTATATTACTACATAGATAGTTCTACGGATCCTTAGAGGATGGAAATCCCAAACATCCTTTAAGTTACTTGTATTTCAGTTGACATTTCAGTTGAGTTGAATTTACTATATAAAAATGTTAATCTTGACTCAAGTGTTTTGTGTCTTGCTTTATGCTCGGGTCAGACCGAGTGTCACAGCATTTGAGACTCACATTTGGAGTTTCGCTTGGAGATCCATCTATATCTATTCATCTTTCAGCTATCCAGTTGTTTTGTTCAGACTTGTCATCTGTTTGTATTCGAGACTATATGTATTTGAGATATTATGTTGTATTTTATTTCAAACTCAGATGTTTATATAGTAGCTTCATGAACTACTATTTATTCTATTCTGCTGCTTGTTGTTATATCACTCTGTGTCTTTGATTCGTTGACTGATTGTTCACTATATATGTTGTGTTTTTGCCAAATAATAAATTAACAACCTGTTGTTTTGAGCAGTTCAAGTCTGACATGTGTGGATGCGAATGATTCAAAATAGCAGGTCGTTACAGTTGGTATCAGAGCTAATGGTTTAGGCAAAGCTTTGCATATAGAGTGAATTTCATTACCGAATCACCTTCGTTCGATCTTGAGTTTCTTCCTCTTTGACTCGAGTTCCCTTTGAATTTCGAAACTTTCCCTTTTGTTCTGAAATCCACTATTTTCATTCCATATTCGTGTTCTCCTTGATACTGGAGCATCCCATAGCTCCAACCTGAACTGTCAACTTCATCCTTTGTGTTATGACTAGTTCCATCGGCGGTCCCGCAACAAAATATGATTGTAAAAGGGGTGAATTCCTTTACAACCGGTGTCGATGCACCGAAGATTTCCATTTCTCGGTTTTGATGCTGTTATTTCTTTCAAAACTCGAACTGATCCCTAGTAGACGAATCGGGTAATTCTTTTGTGATTGAATGTCGTTTGCCTCAGAATTTCACAGGCGGTCTTATCCTTTTGCTTGATTTAAATCCTGGTGATCTCGACTCCACCCTATTGTCCAACTATTTCTGGATATCTTTGGTGAAGTCACTTCTCTTCCTCCCATGCAGTAAATTGAATTTCCACATTAATCTTATTCTCGAAATCTCCATTGACCCGGTTAAGGTCACCCGCGATTAATATAAGGCTATCCATCTCCATCTTTTTTAATTTAGTTATCTTATTTTCCTACCGAGTCTATTTTTTTATTATTAGAATTCTCTTTGATGAGGACTCCTCTAATTTTGAATCTCTATCCTTGTTCAGTCATCCATTCTTGAATCATCGTGTGAGGAAGTGCATTGGTTTTAATATAAAATGGTTTACAATGCGTTGTTTGAATTGTTAACTTGATTTGGAGTTTCGATCGATTCATCTGGCCAACCCTATCGTAGGAATTCCAACACAGTTAAACAAGGCAAACTGACACAGTACTATTTTCGAAATTTATAATTGTAGTAAATTTATGTATGATTATATTTATATATAAGAGTATAATTTTTGAAATTAAATAGTTAAATGAATTGGTTGTTAGGAATGATAATACTAGATTATCATTATTTGTTTTGGCAACACTCTTAAACTGTTAACTTTTGCTGTAAGTTATAATTAAATGAAATTATAAAACATGGTTTATATGTTGATTTGGAATCGAAATCAAACTAAATTAAGAATTTGTTAATTCAATTTTCGGTATTTTCAAGAAAAAATTTGTCTTTAGAGTTTTAGAATATATTATTAGAAAGTATTTTCGATTGGAAATTGTTTTCAAAAGAATAATTTTAAAAGAATTAAGTCTATACTCTCTTCGTTTGTCGTAGGAAAATAATTTCGGTGATGACTGCAGCATCATCGACATTCATTTTTGAGTCTCAAAGTGGAGAGGCCCCTTGGTAGCTTTGCTACACTTTTGTTTTAGAAGATGGATTTGATTTGAATTTCTTAAGTATGACTTGATGTACAACATATATTGGTATATGATTTTAGATTTGATTTGATATAAAATATTTATATGTATGTATGTATGTATGTATACATTTATCTTTAAATGATTTGAAGTGAATCGAATATTTAAATCTTAAATTTTATGTTAAGGGGTGATTTCAATTATAAAATGAAGTCGAAGCTTTTGAATAAATATTTAAAACTTGAAATAATTGAATTAGGAAAATTTTACCTGTAAAATACTCAGTTGCATTCCAATATATATAACTCACCTAAATTATTTAGAACTGAATATGCAATTGAATAGTATACAATATAAAATTGTGTTAAAGGATTTTTCAAATAAATTCGAATGGTTATAATAAGTGTCAATATACTTAATCTATGTGATAAGATACATTAAGTGGAATAAATTGAATAATAAATTTGGAAAAAGAAAGAATTAATTTGTTGAATAAAATATGATAATAATAAATGTTTATACACTTAATTTATAATTATAGATAATGTTAATTGGGATAAATAGAATACTAAGATAATGAATAAATAAATATGAATTTAGGAATAGTTAAGATTGAATTATAAGTGAAATTAGCTTAAGTGAAATCAAATGGATTAAATAAATGAGATAAATAAAATAAATTTTGTTTGGAAGGAAATTTTATAAAAAGATTAATATAAATTTAAATTAAATCAACTGAATGAGAATACCTTGAATTGAAATCAATTAGTTGAATATAAACGAATAAAATAAAGTAAATTTATGTGGTTTTAAATTAATTGTTGCATTTTGTATTTCAATCTATTTTTCTTTCTGGTTGTTTCTATTCTCCTACCTCATTCATGTTCGGAGACGAAAAGTTTTGAGTGGGGGAGAGTGTAATGACCCGTAAATTTTAACTGCTTTAATAACATAATTAATTGAAATTTTAGGAAATTTTAAATAATTAAATTTCGAGATGAAAAATTGATATTTGGAATAGTCTATTTAGACATAGAAAATGGAAAACTTTCATCGAAAAATATGGAAGTTCATTTTATTGTGTAATTTTATTTAAATTTAAATCAGTTAATACTTGATGATAACAAAATATTTTTCAAACGATGAATATTTTTATACAGTAAAAATATTTATCATTTTGAGTGAGGCGTAATATTTCGTTTCGCCAAATTTTGACTGCTATATTGGTCCGTTTATCTTATTTTCGGCATTTTAGCAGCATTTTCGGTACCCAATATCGATTTTGATAGGTGGTCGTATCGCTGATATCTATGTATCATTTTGATCGTCTCGTCGTGCTGATCTTCATTTCTGTGTTTCGGAGTTTCAACACGTGGTGGAAACTACAAAATGATTTCATATCGATTCCACATTCGACGTTTTAACTTCCCTAACCTTTTATATTCCACCGTATGAAACCAGTAGCCTGTTGCCTTTCGATATTTCCAGAATTTAACTATTCACCTTTGGTTATCCCACTAGTTTATTTTGTATTTTGATTCACTTTATATCTTTTCTTGGCTTCGTCCTTTCACTTCCATTTGCTCTGCCATTCTCTCATCATTTTATTCTACTATTCTCAAAAAGAAAAACAAATATAAAGTTACAAGCGTAGTTACCTGTAGCCCATAATTCTTCTTCCTCCTCCATTTTTTTTCTCGGCTTTCCATTTTCCCATTTCTCCAATTCCACCCAGCCCTCACCGAAGCCACAACTGCGAAGCACCTCCACCCCTCACCTGGCCGTTACCACATTCCCACCATCTACCGTCAGACCAAGCCGCCTCCTCCTTTCCAAGTGTGCAACCCACGCATAGCACCACAACCGAGAAACCATCAACCGAGCTCGCATCATCCCCAATAGCCACTTCCACCATCTCCGCCGTGATAACCACTAACCCACGCGACCCGATCTGCCTCTCAAACCCACTTGCCTCTGCCTCCACGTCATCACCAACGCGGCCGACTCTCTCTCCCGTGCGGCCATCCAAACCACCATGGCCTCACAACGCCTCAAGCGCCGCATAATCCTCCTCCTCAATTTGCTTTGGCCTTCCTCCCCTCTCTCACGCACCCAGCCTCCACGTGTAGAGCACAACTGAGACCCAACCAGTAGCCTAGCATACCCTGATCCACCATCCAACTGCAGAACGACCATGTTTACCTCCTTAGCCGCCCGCCTTACCTGCATTGTCGCAGTGAGCTTTGCTCTTTCTCTTCTCTAATTTCTTCCCTTGTTATACATTATGTATATACATTAAACTTATATATATCTTTCGATTCTTGGTTTATAAGTACATTAGTATACAGATATGTATGCAAGCTTATATTAGTATTATATAATTGAACATATATATATATATATATATATATATCCATATATAGCCTGCATTTGTTTAATTTAAAAAACCTGCTTTTTGTTTATACATGAGTATGTTTAAATAAAATATATTGTTTTGAGTATGATATTATATATATATATATTGATTATATATGTAGTTATTTAGATGGTATAAGATCTAAGTACATAAGTTTTATGTTATATATATATATATATGTACATATATACATATATATGTTTATATGTGTATATATATGTATATGTGTGTATATATATGTATATATGTATATGTATATGTATATAAATGTGTATATGTATATGTATATATGTATACCTATATATGGATGAGTTCACAAAAGTTGTATGAAATTTTGTAGTTTACAGTATAATACTATATGTTAGTTATATAAAAAGTTTACACCAGTATATTTATCAATTTTTCTAATATATGTAAGTTTATATACATCAGTTTAAATATATATAGTTTTAATTTATATAGACGTTTACATATATATATATATATATATATATATATATATATATAAAACATAGGTTGTTAGTTTGTTGTGAAAGACTTAGTAATATATATGTAGATTTTAAATAAAAAGCTTGGATAGATAATGTTAGATCTGTTGGTTTATGAATAAAAATTTATCATAAACAATACGTAGTTATAAGTGGAGAATATATATGTGTGTGTGTGTGTGTGTGTGTGTGTGTGTGTGTGTGTGTATGTATGTATGTATGTATGAGTTTATGTAAGTTGTATGTGATTCGTTGTTTACATATATAAGTGTATATATGATTGCTCCGAGTTTATCTATATTCTATAATAAAGTAAGTTTGTATTGTTTATAATAAATATGGTTAAATATATGTAATAGGCATATAAGTTTATATATATGTTATATATCCGTTCATATGCATCAATTGTATATGCGTTTGGTTTTATATGGATAATTTATTTTATATTTGTTTAAATTAAATATTAATTTGAAATTATATATTTTAAATTGATTTTAGAAAATTTATATATATATATATATATATATATATATATATATATATAACATATACTTTGTTTCATCGATCTCTTGTCCATCTTAACTTACCATCTTAGTATCGATTTATCACAGCAATTGTTAGCTTGTCGTGTCCCATGTCGTACCCATGTCCATGTGTGTATCCATATTAGTTGCTTCTCATTCCGTATTCTCTAGCCTCGAAAGGTGAGCAATCACACACGATTAACATTCTTATATTTATTAAATTTGATTTCACTTGAAATAACAAGTGAAATATGCCGTTGCTAGTTATTTAAATGTTAAATATGATATGCTATTATCTGCAATTGTTCATCTGTGATATATGACACCATATCCTGTCGTGTATATTTTACTTAATTTAGCACTGATGATACATGCTTGTTATTGATATGTTATATTTTATCATATATGTTCTCACTCTACAAGTTCCCTATTAATTTAGAATTCCCTATGGGTTGAAATGATATATACCCGAACCATCTTGAAAAGAGAAAATCGTTATGGCTTGAAATAATAAACCCAAGCGATTTTTATTTATTTTAAATTTTTGGGATTGCGGGTTGAAATGATATATACCCGTCAATATTTCTATTACGGATTGAAATGATAAATATCCGTATCACTTGACCATATGATAGAAAAATATATACGGACACCGTTGGTCCATATTTTGACAAAAAAATGATTTCCAAAGTTTGAAAGGAAATATATGGGTTTTAATAAATATTATTTTATATAATATTTATAAATTTAATTTCTATATATGTATAAAAATTAAGATTTTAAATTTATATGTTTTGGAAATTTTAATTTATAAGTTAGTCTTGAAAAATATAAATTTAAGATTTTCTTATAGTTTATTATTTAAAAAATATATAAAATAAGATTTAATACAAAATACAATTAATAATAAAATTTAATTTAATAGAATTTAACTCAGTTAGTATATAATATGTTTAAAATATTTATTTAAAATTTTATATTAAAATATTAAAATTGATTTATAACTTTAATAATAAACGTTGGAAAGGTAAATTAATGTTGACTTGGAATTTAAATTGGTTAATGATTGAATTTAAGAAAGAATTGATTTAAACTTATTAGTTTTGAGATTTTGAAAAGATATGATTATAACTTGGGTTACAACTTGATCTGATAAGTGATTAAGTGAAAATTCTCAATCTAAAAGAAATTGAGACTGAATATTTAATATTGATTTAAATATATATAAATTGGGATTTAAATAAATTGTTCTAAAAATGGTCAATGGAATAATTTCCAATTAGAATAAATTTAAAGTTAGATGTTGAAATATAAATGAAATTTATATTGTAAATGTTTGAATATTTAAACTTGAATCTTTGAACTTTAAATTGAAATGGTTAAATTAGAATTGATTTAAATTGAATTTTGGAATTTAAGTTGATTTAAATCGATTTGCATAATTGGAGAAAACTAATTTTATTATATAAAGTATTTTGTTATACATACAAACAATTTTAATTTATAAAGTATTTTAATATATATACTATTTTCAACATCTATACCATTCAGGTGGAAAGTGTTATGATTCTAGTGTTATGATTTAAAAGTGTTATGTTTCCAAAGTGTTATGATTTCAGAGTGTTATGTTTCCAAAGTGTTATGGTTTCAGAGTGTTATGGTTTCAAAAATGTTATAATTTTGAAAAGTGTTACGATTCTAAAAATGACCAATGATATCGAATTGATATGATTTTGTAATGAATATGATATTTTAATATGAGGTATAAACTATTTGAAATGAAATGACCATGGTGTGAAATAATCTGGTTGTTAAAGAGGCCGAGATCGAATATTGTCATACTCTCTGTCAATACCGAAAACCACTTTAACAACTGTGTACGTGGTGGAGGTTCCAGAATAAAGTAGGATGGTTTGGTGATGATTCTATATGGTATTTTCATAGCCTTAACTCCCGTGAGTCAGCTTGATGCGGCTAAAACAGGAGCCACGTAGGGCCAAGTGAGGTCATTCCTCCTATCAGACACATTTCTTCGATACCATTCTATTGCTTTTGTGATTTGATTGGGTGCAATATGATTTGGGAGTGTGTCACGCGAGCGGTATTAGCTGTTATGCGTTACCACGCCAGTCCGGATATGCAAACAGTATATCTACTCTGGCATTGCCTAGAGTGCCCTATTGCATGCCCTATCGCACCTTCTACGAGTTTGTTTCATACATATGGAGTGCTCCCTGATAGCCCTCTTGCTAGTGGAATTTATGGTATCTGTATAGACTACGACATTATATAAAATGTGTTAAGGGGGATATGGGTAACATCTTAACGCTACTTTAATAGTTTACTTTACTATAGACATATTATAATAGCGTATATTACTACATAGTATATAGTTCCACGGATTCTTAGAGGATGGAAATCCCAAACATCCTTTTAAGTTATTTGTATTTTAGTTGACATTTCATTTGAGTTGAATCTACTATATAAGAATGTTAATCCTGTCTCGAGTGTTTTGTGTTTACTTTATGCTCGGGTCAGACTGAGTGTCACAGCATTTGAGACTCACCTTTGGAGTTTGGAGCTTCGCTTGGAGATCCATCTATATCTATTCGGCTTTCCGCTATCCAGTTGTTTTGTTCAGACTTCTCATCTGTTTGTATTCGAGACTATATTGTATTTGAGATATTCTGTTGTATTTTGTTTCAAACTCTTATGTTTATATAGTAGCTTCAAGAACTACTATTTATTCTATTCCGCTGCTTATTGTTATATTACTCTGTGTCTGTGATTCTGTGATTGATCGATTTATTGTATATGCTGAGTTTTTGCCGAATAATAAATTAACAATCTGTTGTTTTAAGCAATCAAGTCTGACATGTGTGGATACGAATGGTACAAAATAGCGGGTCGTAACATATGACATGGTTTAGTAGTAATGGATTAAAGTTTTCAATAAATTCTTTTTAAATGCAAGTAATGATGTAATAATTGTTTTCAAATAGTTTACATGTATTTATAAAGATGTTACTTTAAAAAAATTATTGTATTTATAATTGAAGCAAGAAATTTTGCAGATAAATTTTTTCCGTAAAATATTAAAGTATTAAAGATAATTGATTTGCAAATGAAGTTTTCAAATGAATATTTCAATAAAATTTATATAAGTTTCTTTGAATGTATAATTTAAAGACATTATATAAATGAAAAAATGATTTGCGAAGTATTATTTATAGTAATATACTTGACCAACAAATTTGAATCTCTATTTTAGAACTATGGTTTGAAATATTTATTTGATTTCGAAGCACTAACCGTAAATTTATAGGTTTATTCACTATTTGAGTTTTTGTATTAAACCATAATAAATGTTTTTCCATGATTTTAATATTCATTTTAAACAAGTATGTAAAACTAATTGTGAAGATATGAAATTTTATACTTTGATTTGGATATTTAATGTAAGATTTGAGTATACTATTAATTTCAGTTTAATAATCTAGGGTTATACTTATTTTTAAATAACGAGTCTAATAAATTACCAGATTTAAGGAACTTTATTAAAAAAGGGCTTATCCTAATGTTTTGATATAAATTTCTAACATTGTTAAAACTTTTTGGAAAATTCTAGCATAATGCTATGAAGATGTATTAAATATATTCTTACTAAGTGAATGAGGTTAAATGTTTTAATTGATTTTTAGATATATTGAAATATTTCTTTACTCTTCGGGGGCGAATACCAAAAACTTGTGTAACATTCAATTACATTCCTAATGTGTGTATGTGTGTGTATAATTTACCACAAATGTTTAACTAGTTGAAATGTTAATAGAATATGTAATGGAATATTATACAAGTAAAACTTAAGTGATGGAAGTGTTCAATGAAATTATTTCTAAATAAAAATTTTGATGTACAAGAAATGTTAATTTAATATCGTGAAATAATTTATGCAAGTACATGAAAGAAAGAAAAAGACATTGTATGAATGAAAAGAAAAAGGAAAAAAGGTAATAATGATGTGAAAAGAAACCAGTTAAATAAACTTAAACAGCGTGTGGAAATTCTTTGCTGTTTTGGCTTATGAGAAGTTTGGAAAGGATACTTCTAATTGTTTAAGGTTGTATGGATAGTCTATTGAGTAATTACCAAAGGCTATTGAGCGTAGGATACACTTGATAGTTTATTCGTCACCCATGTACGATTAAAAGAATTTGAACTAAACAAACCATTGATTTTGGTTGCTATGAATGTACGATGGATTCTGTGGTTGCATATAATGGTTGTTTGTTTGTTTGTATATGTTTTATAGTGATTTGCTTTTGTTGCAAATTGAACAACTTAAATATTTCTATTTTTACATAATTATTAACCTATTTTGGATTAAATAAGTGAAATACAGACTTATGGAAGCAATAACTACTGCTTTTGGTTTCATATTATATTGTTTTTTCGTGATTGAGATATTTTATTTTCAAATATGATATATATACATATACGGTTGTTAATGGTATTTTTATTATTTTCCGAACCTCTCCGTACAAATGAGACTCTGTCGAAATTTTTCATGAATTGTAGACATAGAAATTTTTTGTGGAAGTTAAAATATTTTTCAAACTTCAGTAAACTTGAATATGAAGATTAGATTGTTTATTAATTAGCATATTTTATTTAAAATACTTAATTATGTTAATTGTTTATAAATTGAATATTTTAAATAAAATATATTAATCCCTTAATTCCTTCTTTTTCCTTTTCGAGGATGAAAAGTTTTTAGTGGGGAAGAGTGTAATGACCCATATTTTTCGGTAAATAAAATATTAAATTTAATAAGATTTTGAAATATAAATATTGTAAGAAAATAAAATTAATGATTTGTAATGATAAAACAATTAGAATGTAATATAGTAATGTTGATTTAATGTAACTGATAACCATTTTAATCCAATTTCAATCAATGGATATAATTGTAAGGTTATTTGGTTATAATTGTAAATAATGAAATAAATTAAATGATGCATTTAACTGCGAGATTATATGTAATTGATTGGAATAGATTAATATATAATATTAAATCATTTTGTTATAACCCTTGTTGTATATGATAGGATAATGGATATGAACTATTATTACAAACAATGGTTGTAATTATCTTTTCATTAATTTGTCCGTTTGAATATTAAATAGGTAATTAATGGAATTAAGGCAATTGAATATTGGAATTATATGTTGCCAATTGAAATTGAATATAATCGGTGATGTGTAAGTAGTTATAACATTTTTTGTAGAAAACTTATAAGTATGATTAAATTACTTAAAGGTAACCACTGTTCATTTATTCTGTATCTCTTGTTCTTTAGCTAAAATGATGCTTTTGGCTTAATGATCAACACATGAATTTTCTTACTACTACTGACATTAATTCTTTCATTACCTACTTTGATATCTTCATTAATTTAGTGCTCTGATATGAGGCGATGGCTTTACATTATGTTGGCTAATTTTTTCGCCTATAACAAGGCTTTTCTGATCTTTTACACATGTTTCTTAGGCATTATTTTCTTAATGGGATTTTTTATTCTATCATGCATTACTTATCACGCTGCACATTACAATGTATGAGTATTAGTTATAGGGCTGTAAGTGGATACCTGATAAATCCGACATCTGTCCGCATCCGCATCCGAAAAGCGGATAAATACTCGATATCTGGAAAAACGATGCGGATGCAGATATGAAGACATCCACATCTGAAAATTATCCTTCCTCTATTTTCAAGAATATCGTTTAAATTATGTGTATTTTAGTACAGTGAAGGATATTCATTTATGGTTTTATTAAGTCAGAAGTTTGTATTATAAGCATTAAATGTTCATTAATTGCTCAAAATTATTTATTATCTTTATATTTGTTTATTTTTAACACTTTTATAATAAATGGGATTGAAAAAAGTTTACGTTAAACTAAAAATTTTCATTTACATTTTTTGACTTATCGGTCGTTAGCGGATAGGATAATTATCTGATATCCGTCCGTATCCGCAAATGCGGATATCTGATATTCGAAAATAATTTCGGATGCGGATGCGGATGCGGATATAACACTATCCGCATTCGAAAGTATCAGTTGACATGCCTAATTAGTTATGGCACTGCATGTTATAGTCCATAAGTTGAATTTTTAACACTTGAGGTAACTCCTAAAGCATAGAACCATATAGTGAATGTCATTGTGTTGCCTTGCCATCCCTACTTCAGCATAGAACCATACGGTGAACTGAATAGGTCAGGATATATCATTTGTACAAACAAAGTAGATATTTATCAGATATTTATAATACTTAGCTAATTGTTATAAACTTATTTACATTTAATATTTATAAATCTTAATTAACTTATTATTATTATTATAAATCTTAGTTAATTTACTAGTATTATTATTATTTATATATCTGAGTTAATTTTTGTAAAACTATTTATTATTATTAATATTATTATACTTAGTTAATTTTTTATATTATTGTCATTATTGTTGTTGTTGTTGTTATTATACTTAGTTACTATAAAATTTATTGTTATTATTATTGTTATTATTAAGTAGTTATTATTTAGTTATGTTTTCATAATACTTAGTTAATTTTTAAAAATTTATCGTTTGATATAACATAGTTAATTTATTATTATTATTATAATACACTCGTTTAATAATTATTATTATTATAAATCTTAGTTAATTTTATAAAATCATTTATTGTTATTATTATTTTTATTATACTTAGTTAATTTTTCACAAAATTTATTATTATTATACTTAGTTAATTTTTCATAAAATTTATTATTAGTACTACTATTATTATTTAGTTATATTTTTATAATACTTAGTTAATTTTATAAACTTATTTAATTTTATAAAACTTAGATAATTTTTATAAACTTAGTTAATTTATTATTATGGACTCGTTTAAGTATTGTTATTATTATTATACATCTTAGTTAACTTATTGTTGTTGTTATAAATCTTAGATATTTTTTATAAAATGGTTGTTTATTATTTCTATTATACTTAGTTAATTTTTCGTAAAATTTATTATTATTTAGTTATATTTTTATAATACTTGGTTAATTTTTACAAGCTTACTAAATTTTTATAAAGCTTACTAAATTTTTATAAACTTGGTTAGTTTGTTATTATTGTTGTTATAGACTCATTTAATTTTTATAAAATATAATTAACTAGATATATATAAACTTGTTATATTGGGATGCTCTTACAACCAAGCTGTGATGCCCTATCCTGAGATCCATATTAACAAAGAGTATTACCGGTAATGATGTCTGCTAATATAGAGAATATGGCTAGATAGGAGCGACCATCTATAGCCTTGTCTTAAATATCTATTGAATACGTCGACAAATGACATTTTTTTCCAAGTGGATTGACATATCCAATAAATACTTAATACAAAACCATAGGTGGCTATAGGATCTATCAGAACAAAATACAATAACTCGAATGCAAAACACACCACAAAACAGTAGATCATCACATACATATACATATACATATACATATACATCACAGAGTATACAAAATGATACATGTCAATCGGTATAACAACCACAATATACAAGCGAGTCAAAAGAATATACATATCAGAGCAGCAATCAAAACGACTACACAAAATGCTATAACTAAAAGAGCTAGCATAATAGTCCGTGCGGAAGTAGAATAGGCTAAGTCCCTATGTACCTAACCTGTACAAACTTGTTAGCTTATATAAAATTAAACTTGCTAGTATAAACAAGTTATTTTAAACTTGTTATATTGGGATGCGCCAAAAGAATAATAACATCCAGAAAAGAACCGCAAAAAATATCCTCACTTTGTTCATGAATCTTAACAGCGCCAATCGCATGCCTGTAATATAATTATGACTCACTTAGTTAAATTCTGCATAATTAAAGATTATATAACACATTTTTTCTCAAATACATGACGACTTGGTATTTTAGTTCATATTGCATTTGTTTGATATTATTTTAATGTCCAAACTGGCAGACCTCTGTTATTGACATGCAAGTAAATATCCGATTCTATTTTTGTCAAGGACTGGAAACCAGTCTACAACGCAAGTTTGATTAGAAAGACTAATTGATTTCAAGCAAAAACTTACCATAAGTACAAAAGAAAACATCTATAACCTATATCAAATTTTATAAATGGATTTAGCTATGCATAAATTTGCAGAAGTGATTACCACTAGCATAAGCGGTAGCCTTCCAGACTACACTAGTAAGCTATTATTATATGCAGTAACTACCTCATGCAGTTTATGGGGTAAAGTAGAATGATTCATTAATTTTAACAAAGAGGTCTGCTATAGCAAAGTAAGCCCATCACATGCTAGTTTTAAGCTCTAGTTTCAACGAAAAAACTGACCAGAATTATGATTTTTAGTAAATTAATTTTAAATAATTTACGCACAGTTCCCATCCTTTCTTAAAAAAAGACACATGTGACACAACTACAACCGGACTACAATTAAACTGGCATAATGATTTACCTATGTAGAAAATTTAAAGCAATATCTTGAATTTGAAGTTTATGTCAACAAACATCTTCTATAGATCCAGCTTGTTATTGCTAAATACATGATAATGTAATAACTTATTTCGCTAAATCAAGTAGTTATTGGAAGCTGGAGCATTCTAATGAAAAAGTGCCATCAATATCGAGTGTAACTTTTCAACAAAGTATTAATCTTTAGACCGTATTAACGAAAAATTAGGAAAGAGTTTATTTTATTTTCATTTAGAAAAAAAGAATTGTTGTGCCAAACTAAAACAGCTACGCAGACAACATAACTATAAATCAGTACAGTAGAAAAATATATTTAAGGAGATCATGTAGAAAATATATAATTTTACCACTTTTTTAACAATTGGAGCCTATACCATGGAGGTGTCAGCTAATCTCTATCGAATATAATTTGAAACCTTGTCAAAAGAATATTTTATGTTAATCATTGGTACCAGCATTACATATCATAGTTTATAACATGGACTCTATAACAAGTATCAAAATTTACAGAACTAAAATATAAATTTAATGCTAGTATACATATACATATATACGTACAAATATGGATATATAGTATACATACAAATATGGATATATAGTTTACATACAAATACATACATTTTTAAAATCGTACTTTTTTTGTAGTAGCTTAAGCCTAAGATATATTTTAGCTAATCTAAATCATTGTTAAACTCTTCTTATGTTCTGTTTGACTCGAAAAGTATACAAGGTTATGAGCTATAATTTTCCTGACGACCAAATTACTACCAAAAAGGCACTCTAAACAAATAATATGGATAAAGATTTAAAATAAAAAAATTTATCACTCAAATTGCAATGAAACAATGACCATAAAGAAACATAGAATAAAGTGAATTGGTACAATGTTTTGACAATATGTACAAAATTTGAATGTTAAGGTAAGTAATAATTTAACATAGCCAAAACCTAACCGCAACTAATCTTGCTTGTAGATTAGATGTTATTTAAATATAATAGGCTAACCTGAAATATCAGGTTTAGTTTATCATACATGCAAATGTTGATCCAGAATTTTACTACTTAACGCATGATTCAATTCTACTTCATTAACCATAATATGGTAGTAAAAATTCTATTACAATTTGCAAAATTTAGAAACTTTATTAACTTAGTTAAATTTTTATAAAACATGCTAATTTTTCATGAACTTATTTTTTTTATAAAACATTAAATTGTTTAATTTTTATAAAACTTAATGAAAATTTAAAAACTTGGTTGAATTCATAAAATTTAGCCGACTTTTTAAAAATTAGACAAAACTTTAAAACTTTGTTAAAGGCTTATTAATGATTTTTGTTGTCTTAGCTGATTAGAAATTATAACCGTAAAAGATATGGTTTTTTATGATCGATAATGATAATGAATAGTGTAATCATTCAACGCATCATAACAAAAATTCAGCCAATGTTGTATATAACGAAAATTTAGCCAATATTACGTTGTTGAGTCATTAAAAACTGATTACCTGAAGTTGAAGACATTTTGAAGAATGAAATCATGTTGATGCCAGGCTAGTTGTTATAGAATACAGTCAGCAATTACATCAAGTATTTGATAGTATGAGAGGCCAAATGACTGTTTCTTCTATGCAGAATAAATGCAGCAAGTCTATATTGATCTTCTCTCAAATGTAACAAGCTTTAGATATTATTTTTGAACAACATATACTGATTGAGCTGCTAATAACAAGATAGGTAAAGCTGCATATTATTCTGATGGACAATAAAATATGGTTCTGTATTGATTTGCACTTCCCCAGATAACCAAAGAGTGGACTTACTGCTGTAAGAGACACCATCGAGCATTTGGGCTGGAGCATGCTAGTGCAAATGGAGTTGGATCATATGCAAAGAGGATGTCATTGAAAGTTCATCATGTGCATTGTAATGGTTTAACTAATTACTCAATTTTGAAACTCTACATATTACAAGCAATAAACACCAATTATATAGCAATGATAAATTACTATCAATCTTAGATAGTATTACAAGTATTTTCTATTGATTCAAGGAGTAGCAATCTCAGTTGACTAAACCTCAAGTACCGACGAACACATTAATTAAGTTAGGAAGAGTCAAGAATCAACAGCTGTGGATAAATCTTCAGAGAATTACTATATTATTTTCTAACTTATACAAGTTACATGAAGCGGTTAAATACCTTTTTAAATTTGTAGGTTCAACTTGTACCAAATTTGCATATGTCATTCAAGTGCCTAACCATTAACTATGATGTGAATTATCTAGGAAGGAAAGAATCCCACTAAAGGAAACGGCTACTTGAATTATGGCTAACATTATGCTAGAAAGAAATGATTATTATCTGGCACACTTCTGTAAATAAATCCTAAAAGCTAAATCTTTATATTTTAGTGGATATTATTTGCATTGTTTGACAAAAGTGCAAAACTACCTATAACCACCAAATTCACAGGCCCGTGATTTTATACTAAAAAGCGGCATGTGTGAAATTGTCGAATTATGGCATTGATTACATCAGTAAATGTAAATATGAAAGATCAACACATAGGTTACTGTCGTTAGAAAAACAAAGTATGATATATATGTAGCCTTATCTATTTTCTTAACTTTCAGTGGGGTCTCGACACACAAACAATAAAACACAATTTCATGTCTTTTTGATCCAGTCAGGTTATCACACTTGCCAAACAAAAATATGGAGAGAAAAAATCAAAACAAAGTTCAGCACTGTAAGAAAGCCCATCTAATAGCTTGGGTGGTATTACTAATTTCTTTCTTCGATGCAATTTAAGTGTATAAAAAGTAAAAGCGATAAATTTCAAAAGGTCATTGACAGACAGTAATTCATTCAAATATCTAAAAGTATACATTTTTTCGTAAAAAATTCGGTTAATATTAAACATGTTAAAATACAATGATTGATAGACGATTACACTGTTTGTATCTACAGTATAGCTACAGCTTAATTAGTAAACTTTCGTTGTGTTGTGTTTTTCAACTAAAGCAAGTTACTGTGCTTAGAATGATAAACTACATGCTTATAAGGAGCCGGTAAGAACTGTTATTATCACATTGATGACCATATCCCCAGCCCTTACCCACAAAATCTGATAAGAATAACTATACCAATTCCTAATCCATAAACTGGACCTTCGACAACGCTTGACCCTTCAGGTTTCTGTAAAAACTTATTTGTACATTTCTATGGATCTTTCTTCTCCTATGAAAGAAGCAACCTGCAAAATAGAAATAAGAAAATAGTGCTTACAGTTGAGTATTCTGCATTTAGAGAATAAGCTGTACTATAGTTCTTATTGAACCGATAGTTTGTTCAACTACAATTGTTGCTTCTGCATATGCAATTTGTCCTGCTAATGCCAACTTTGTTATTGCACCTCCCATAGCTGCACCTGCTAAAGCTAGAACTGGATCTTTGCACGCATTACATGTGTCAAAAGCCAGCCTGGAATAAATGCTACTAACTACCTCCTAAGAATGTTGATAGTTGATACCAACTGAATGAACATCCCAGCCTGCATTTATACATCGTTCACATCAGCCAAAAATGACAATATTCCTTTGTTGGAAATTTTTCTAAAGAAAAAAAGAAAAGAAAAGAAAATTAGTATAAAAAATGTAGCTTTTCGCCCATTGCATCTTCAATAAGAACAATATCACTGGACGTTCTCCCTATAACTTTTCTGGTTTTTGTTTCTTTGTCAAAAAAGGTAATTTCTTGTTGTAAAATTGTCTTCAAGTACAAATTTTTATTCTTACAGCTTGTCTTCTACCTGTGGCCATCCAACATGAAACCTCTGAAACATATGCTACTACAAATTTCGGTATTGGTTTTAAGCACGGGCATCTTCCGGATTCGAAATTAGGGTTTAGATCATTGGCACTTCAGGATTCGACGGTTAGGTTGTGGCTATATATTTTAGCAGTTTGGATCCAATTTAGGGTGAAAATAATCCTTTTTTGGTTGAACGGATAGTAAAAATTAATCTAAATCGATAATGAAGAAAAGACATGGATACACTGAAAAATAAAAATTTGGCGAGTCAACAACTGCATTTCAATTTTGACCAGTGCATTTTAAGCTTCTTTTAATGCTGCAAATGACCGTTTTTCTTGTAGTGGCACAACATGTAGGTAGACCACCTAGCAGAATGCTGCCCAAGGAGATGGCAAAATTAAAGAAGTAGCTAGTGGAAATTAAGCGTAAAAGTTTCATTAGTCCAAGTAGTTCACCATGAGGAGTGTTTACGGTATTCATAAAGAAGTTAGATGGAAATTTGTGGATGTATATTTATTATCGAAAGTTGAAAGAGCATACTGTGAACGACCATTATCCATTGCCTAGAATAGACGACTTATTTAATCAGTTGAGTGGAGCTAGAAATTTTCATAGTAAACTTGGTAACATGATTCCATCAATTAAGGGTAGCAGAAGATAATACCATTGATCACGTTTAGATTATAAGATAAGGTTCATATGAATGATTAGTGAGGTCATTTGAACTGACCAATGCCCCTATGTTCTTCGTTGATCGTATTAACCGAATCTTTAACGGTTAGTGGGATAGATTTGTGTCGATCTTTATTAATGACATTTTGGTTTATTCTAAGAGCGATAGAGAGCATGATGTCCTTCTTAGAATAGTTTGGAGACATTGAGACAACACAAATTGAAGGCAAAGTTTTCAAAGTGCAATTTCTGAAAACAAGAAGTTAAATTCTCGGGCATGTTATTTCAGAGAATGGATTGGTAGTGGGTCCATCCATTATAAAACTCATTAAGGGTGGAAAATGCCAGGGATAGTCACGGAGATGAGAAGTTTCTTGGGTTTGGCTGGCTATTACTATAGATTCATTAAGGATATCTCGCATATAGCAACACCCTTGACTAAGTTGACTAGAAGATCAAGAAGTTCGTGTAGACTGATAAGTGTGAAAGGTCATTTTGGAAGTTAAAAGTGCTATTGACAAATGCTCCTATCTTTATTATGCCAAAAGGAAATCAGGATCTAGTAGTGTATATAGATGCTTGTCGAACAGGATTAGGAGCGGTGTTGACATAAAGAGGGCGAATAATAGTTTACACATCAAGGTAGTTGAGACCGCATGGAGTTAGCTACCCAACTCATGACTTGGAATTGGCAGCAGTAGTGTTTCTGTTGAAAATTTGGACACATTATCTTTTGGAAGAGCGATTCGAGTTGTACATGGGTCTTGAGTCCCTTAAGTACTTATTCTATTAAAAGGAGTTGAATATGAGGCAACAAAGATGCTTAATATTCTTCACGACATATGACTTTCGCATAGAATACACGTCAGGAAAGAGGAATAAGGTTGCCAATATTGAGTAGAAAGAAGCATAATGGTCTATTGACCATGATAAAAAAAATGGAAGATGTTAGCCTCCTGTCAAGTGCATCATGAACTGAATATTTGTTAAGTAAAGATTTGGACGTGTTAGCAAGCTTGAAAGCACGACAAACACTTGTGGATAGAATTGCTGCAAGGCAAAGAGAGTACCCATTGGTAGCCAAAAGGATTATGCGATTAAAGATATGAGTGAATGTAGAGGACTTGAAAGGACCTGAGATAGACTCAAATTGAAGGCTTAGGAAGAAAGGAAGATCGTATGTCCCAAATGTGGGAAACCTTCGGGAGGAGGTTTTGGAAGAAAGTCATCGGTCTAAGTTTAATATTCATCCGGAGGGGCATGAAGATGTACCGTGAGCTGAAGAGTATTCTTTTCGGAAAGGAAGAAGACAAACGTAGGAGAATGTGTGAGTAAGTGCTTCACATGTCAACAAGTAAAAGATGAGCATCAAAAGCCGAGAGGATTACGTCAGCCTTTGAAAGTACCAACTTGGATGTAGGAGTCATTGTCCTTGGATTTTGTTAATGGTTGGCTGGATAGAGGATGGAAAATGATAGTTGTTGACCTAATTTTTTTCATGATTACGGAAAACCCAACCGAACCTCGAAATGCGATCGCATCAGCGAGGATACCGCGATGCCGACGCCATGCTTACTTTTTGAACGAGTCGACTGTAGAAGGAAGGCTCGCCATTGGTAAAGGGCACGAACCCGTTTGAGGCACAAGGTTAGTTAAGGGCCGACTACCCTCAGGCCGAGGGCGGCATGATGGGCCCTTTACTACTGGGCTATTGCATGAGGGGAATAGGGATTGAGATGGACAGAAGCGGATGGAGGCGCTTACCTATGGTAGGGAATATGGCATGCTAGAGCGGGCATGGAGCCTAGCCTTTGGCAGGAGACTATAATGGATGTTTCTAGGGAGAACTAAGTACAGAAAGTAAATACACGACGATATATAATGGTTTGGCCCAGTGCAGCCTACGCCCACTATGATATCCTTTACTATATTGACCTCTTATAATTTATAAATTGTTACAAGAGTACAATATCCTAGTCTAAGTGTCTGGAAGGGAGGAGACCTAATGGAAGACCAACCGGGACTCGGGAGGGTCATCCCTTGAGGAGGAGTCCTAAAAATGGAAGAACTCTTGAAGGAGGGGTTGCTGGCATTGGTCGGAAGGTAGACGCTAGAAGGAGGTGCCACGAACTAGAGTGATAGGCTTACGGTTGGAGGCGATGATGGTGGTGGAGCTTGGTGGGTAGAACAAGGTGGGATGAGTGGTAGGGTTTGATGGAGGCTCTCTATAATGGAAGTTGAGCGAAGCCGCCATTAGAGAGGTTTTAGAGGAGGAGAGAATTAGCGAGGGAGATGGGATGGAGAAATCATCCTTTCTATCTATTTTTTCCTCTATTTCTCTATTTTCTGTTGTTTTTCTCATTGTCCCCCGGCCATATGATATGGCATCGGGTATATATAGTGGGTGCAGGGCGTGAATGGATGGTGGATATTGTAGAACAATAGTGTAGGAGAGACTTTAGGCTGTGGACTGGAGGGGACGTAGGATGGGAGCCATTTGGAAAGCTACTTCGAGCCTACAGCTCGAATAACTTACCAGTTGGAAAGAAGGCTCTATGGCAAACCTAGGAAAGGCGACATGCTTTAGTAAGTACGGGTGCTGGCATTCTACGCGTGGAGTATTATTGGTAGAGGAAGAGTACTTTTCTCTAATGGCGTGTACTTCGGAGCAGTTGGACTGGAATGATTAGGGTACTTCGCGATAAGCTATTTCGGGTTAGGCGGGCGATCCTAGCTGGTAAGTTTAGGATTTCCAAGGATGTAAGGTGGTTGGTCCACCATGGTCGGACGGATCCCTATGTAGGAGTAGTTGCGCCACACGAGATAGACAGTTCGGTGTCGACTCTAAACGACCTAGGCATCCTGCAAGGGCGGACATGAAGGGCCTAGTTGTAGCCATGTGGAGAGCGAAGTTGACGGATGACCATGTAAGAGTGGAGCTACTTTTGATACTAGGATCGTGCCGAGGGCGGACCCAAGCCTTAAAAGGGGAGGAAGGCCGCTAAGGATGGTGTTGCATGGAAGGTGTGATACTTAACGCATGGTTTGGGATGAAGGACCGGATCAGGCGACTGTCGAAGAGGCCTAGGTCGGCTCTGGCTGCTATGTGAAAGGATGCCAAGGAAGGCCGGGGCTGCAACCTTGGGCTTATGCTTCCTAGAGAGATTCGCCAATCGACCTCAGATGGTGCAGGAGTGGTGACAGCATATACTCCTGATGGTGTGCCTTTCTTTCTCAATGGGCAGTCTCTCTTGAAGTGACCTGGCTGGAGGCAAACATGACATAAATCATTCCTCATCTGAAGAGGTGGTGGAATAGCAGCTCCGGTGGATGGACAACTATTAGCATAATGGCCCTTCTTATCGCATTTGAAGCAAGTGATCTTAGCAAGGTCGATTGGGCTTTTCTGGGCATATCCTAATCCTGTAGTCTTTTGCCAAGCTTTCTTTTGTTGATCAAAGTTCATCTTCCTCTTTCCGAGCTGGTTGGAAGAGGGCTGAGTAGGAGGGGCCTTGGCAGTGGGTCCCCTTGGCTTTGCCTCATATCGAAGAGCATAATCAACAAGCTCTGTGAAGGTGCAGTGAGTGTGGCCAGTAAGCAAGTCATAATACTCTGGTCTAGCTCCCATAATGAACTTCTCGTTCTTTAGAAGTGGTGTATCGATCAATCCTGGGCCAAACTTGGAGAGTTCATTGAATTTCCTCTCGTACTCAGAAAAAGTCATACTGCCTTGCTTAAGATCCATAAAAGCTCTATAAAGTTGGGTTTTCCCAGCAGCGGGCATCCATTGCGCCGAGAAAGTATCCCTAATTAAAAGATAGACTAAATAAATAATATTCCAAAGATTGAAAGAAGAATTTAGACTACGAAGTCCAAATAAATTTATACCTAAACTGGGCCCAAGTGATGGTGTTCTCCTCGATACGGGAAGTAACTGATTCCCACCAATCTTGCGCGGCATCCTGAAGTTGCCACGCAGCAAGATGACGCTTCTGAGCATCAGTGATCTCCAATCCAGAAAATATCTTCTCTAAGCCTTTGAGCCATTGCTGAGCCTCGATAATACCCTCGGATCCAGAAAACTTAGTACCACCTAGCTGTGTATACTCCTTGCTAAGAGTGGTGAATTTGACTGGAGCTGGGATGGCAGGTGCAGCCTGGGCAGGACCATGACCTCTTCCTCCCCTATTGTTTCTTCCGGTGCTCATCCTGAAATATCGAAAGAGATTTAGAACCAAGGATAGAAAAATCATACAGCTTGAAGAAAATATAATGAACGAATCAAGAAGTTTGAATTTTAAAGGATCAGGATATTGAATCGATTCTCCTCATTCTAGGGTATTGCTACCCTATCTCTAATGAGTTTATATAATCCCAAACTAAGGTTTTTAGGGAAACCAAAGCTCTGATACCAACTGTAACAACCCGTATATTTGGACCATTTAAATTGACAATAATCCTCACATGTCAACTTAAATAATACAAAACATGAATCATTATGGGATTATAAATATATAAATGTAAATGTGAATCAATACAACATCACAGTCACAGAACAGTCACAGAATAATGCAGCGGAAAATACATCGTCACAATAGCAGTTCATGAAGCTACTACATAAAGTACAACAATGTATAAACAAAAGGTGACTGAAAGGAAACACATAAATGTCCAACAGACACGGACATCAAAATAGACTGATAAAGATAAATGCTAAGTCTTCAGCATCTTCAACCAACCTTGATCAGCAAACTGGATAGCTTCAGACTGACCCGAGCATATACAAAAAGAAACACTCGAGTCAGGACTCAAAATCTTATACAGGATAATCAAGTGCAGGGAATAAAGTTCATAACTCAAAGATGAGTGACAACATCTCTAAGGATCCGATAAACTATCTATATATACAATAGAATACGGTATGTAGGTAATGTCTAATCAGTATAATAGAATATTAAAATAGCGTTAAAGCGTTACCATAATTACCCTTAACACATTTTATATTCCCAAAAGCATATACAAGACCGTAGTTTCCCCAAAACCGGAAGTCACCAAAGGGCAATCCATATACTCAAGGTACAAATCAAAACGTAGTGGTCGCGAATAGGATATTCAGTATGACAAGGTACATGAGGCAATACCAACTAGGATACTAGTAGTTGCGTGATCCGGACTGATGTTGAGCATAGTAGCTACTATCTCAACACCGCGAAACAACACTCCCAAATCGAGGGGTGCACCCAAATCGAATCACAAAAGTAATAGATATGGTATCGAAGAAGCGTGTCCGCTAGAGGTGGCGATCCTCAATGGCCCGGCGCGGCTCCTGTTTTAGTCATGTCAGGGGTCATCCAGTATCGTTCTCTTTCTTCAGTCAACGCATTCACCAAACCATCTACTTCATTCTGGATCAACACTTTGCGCATAATAGTTATTAAAGTGGTTTTCGGTATCGACAGAGAGTATGTCCATGCCCGATTCCGGTCTCTTTAATAACTACATATTTATTACCCGATGGTCGGTTAAATTAACGTTAAAACAAATCAAAGTCCAAAAGTCAAGGTGCAAATTTGACTTCCAAAAATTTGACATTTCACGATTCAATTTTTTTTAGATATTTTTTTTTAACATATTTTCGAATGCAATTTTTAGTTCAAACATTTGAGTTACAATTTAAAATTAAGTATTCAAGTTCGATTTAATAAGGTCTAAAAGTCGCTTATTAAATTTAGTTCAAAATCAACGAATTCAATTTAACGCTAAACTTTGTTTAAATTATTAAATCAAATTCTATTCATTTCACTTCATGTTTACATCCACTGTTATCATAAATTTGATTCAATCAATTTTGTTAACTAAATTCCTTTTATCCAACTTCATTCGATTTATTTACCAATTCAATTAAATTTCTAAACAAAGAAGTCCATTTCCATTCATGATGTCTTGATTTGGTTAATACGTTAAATTTAAAATCATTTAAATTTAAATTATCCCAAATTTAAATTCAGTAAATTAGTAAGTCATAGTTTCCTAAATCTCAATATAACTTATAACAAGTTCAAATCTATTTAATTAAAGCCTGAGTTTAAATTTAAAGCTAACAAATCTTTAAATCTTTAACTTATTAAATTCTAAAACTTACTTGCTCCTAGATCTTATTTCAATTAAATTTTCAATTCATTTTATCCAATTTGGTAAGTTATTAATCCGTTTCAATTTAAATCCGTTAATTTATTTCAACTTAAATCCCTAAGTTCATTATTAAATTTCCAAACAAATTGTTAAGTTCATTCCTTAATTTAAAATATATTTCAATTTCGAAAGTGGTTTGTTGACCAATCGGGTTTCTTATTTTATTTTCTATCCTAGGCCAAGTTGTTTAAATGGGGTATTTATCATTTCAACCCAATATCATTCAATATTAAACAAAGCATAGCAAAGGGAACTTGCAGTGTGATAACTGGGATGGTATCAAAGTAAATCAACAAGCAATAACAACCATACATAACAATTCAACAATTTATTAAATAATCCCGAAATAATCGTATTAACTTACATTTGTTATTTATGCAAATTAATATAATTACTCCTAGAATCCACACTATCATTTCATGCAGATTAAAGATTATTACATTATGGTTTTCACTTGGTGTCTATTATCAAATTAATACATCAATCATACATTCAATGGTTCAAAGTGTAGTTAACGCTATTTCTACGCGACGATTTATTTAACATTTAAAGGGGTCAAGTTCAACATATATAATCAATTTTAGATTGTTGACTATCCTAAATCAATATTAATTTCATATTAAATTTCACTTAGGTTAACAACCAAAATCAACATCACATAACAATTTTTAGCGTCTCTACTATTTGTCGTAAACTAACAATATTCAAATTTAACTTGCATAGCGATTTACAAATTTTTATTTCAACAATTCTAACAATCAACAATTTAACATCCAAATTAATATAAACAACAATTTATCACTTGATTATCATAGCATAATAGATTGAGTCGTGAATAAAATATTCACCTTGCGTGGTTGAAGAAGATGATGGCGAAGCACGAAGACGAATAGATAAAATAGACCCTAACAAGCACGATGCAAAATGAACACAATTGCAATCAACAAATAATTAATCAAATTTTTTTTTATTGCAATATATCGATTGAATATGCATATATAACCATACCGATCAACGGAGCAAAATAGATTCGACAAGCGGGGTGGAAATAGCCTATGTTTCCGGATCAATAGCGGGAGCTGGAATAAAACGCAGCAAAACGTTGTTTGAGAGCATATATAACTGATTCTGTAAAACTTTGTACTGTATATAACAACTCAAACATGGACACTTATATCTTAATATAAACATGTTTCAACATTACTGCTTTTATATTTTTTCAAAACCTGTAGCTTTATGTATAAATCTTTCAAAACCTGTAGCTTTATCAACTACCTAGGCACCAATATATATCCATATACGACTGTACTGTTTCCTCTAAACCCATGCTTCTTTGTACTTTAACTCATACATAATACAACCCATATATAAAGTTTATAAAGTTTATACTATACCCGCAAACCAACTAACCAACAGCCGAGCCAAGCTAACATACATACTATATATATATATATATATCTTTCAACAGAACTCTGATATGTGTATAAATATAACTACATAACCCATACTTATACCACTAATTTATATTATAACAAATATTCATACTTTAACTTATAACTGCCATGCATGCATGCTTCACACTAATATATATATAATTCCTATATAGAGTGAACACATTATCACCTAACAACTAATTTTGAAACTAAAACATATATACTCGTTTATAATATGCAAACCACTCCAAAGATAAGGGGAAGAAGTTCGGCAGAGGGGGAAAAGTGGTGGAGGCGGTTGCATGGGTGGAGGCCGAGCAATTGGGGGGAGGGGGGAAACAGGGGCGGCCGGTGCTGTGGGTCGGTGTTCATGCGGCATGGGGCGGAGCCGTGTGGTGTGGGAGGACGTGGCCGAGTGGACTGGGGGAAAGGACATGGGTGTGGAACTGGGGAAGGACGTGGGTGATGTGCGGAGGCGATGGAGGAAGTGGGACGTGACGGGTAGGGGCCGGTGCAGGGGAGCCGATGGGGGAAAGTGGGGTGGTGGCTGCAAAGGAGGTGCGTGGCCGGTAGGGCGGTGAACTGCATGGAGTGGAGGGCGGGGTCGGTAAGGGTGCGTGCGGCATGAGGTTTGCAGTGGAGCATGGGCCTTGTGGAGGGGGGGGGGGGGAACGTGCGAACTGGGGGACCGGTAGTGGGTTTTCTGGTGGTGGCAAGGGAGGGAGGCGGTAGGGGCAGCTGGTTTCAGTGGAGAGCATACGAACTGGAGGGGGTTTGGAAATAATAAAAAAAAAGAAACGCAGAGAGGAGAGGGAGGAGAGAATAAGAGGCAGAGGTGTTGGGTTTGTAGTTTTCTCAGAAAAAAAATGGAAAGAAAGAAAAAAAGTTATGAACGAAGAAGACAGAGAGGAGGGCAGAGCAACGTACCAATTTCTTTCTTCTGAGGCGAAGTGAAAAGTGATGCAGCAATAAATGTGATGAGCTGTGTACAGTGTCATAATGGAGAGGGATATATACACGAGATTCAAAGTGCATACGTCAGTGCAATGATGATTTCAAAATGGTGGCTATTTGGGTTTCCAAGGCAGCTGAATGGCTCCAAAATTTTGAATGCTGAGAAGTTTGGTACTGGTTTCTGCTGCGTAACGGACCGGTTCTCGCTCCGTTAAAATTTATAATTCGCAACGCCGAACTCCGATTGACACAAATAAAAATACCGTTTTGATCAGCGCGTCGAGGCGAACACAACGGTATGAAGATATTGATGGTTTGACATTGTTTGAGAAGTGGTTACTCTTATTTAACCATTTGCACGAATGAATATTTTACTAGCAATTAAAAGCGAAATTTGACGAAACGAAATGCGCCGTCAAGTTCAGAATATTTTTCTTATGCAACATCGAAAAAATATTTGAGTTCGGACGATAGGAAATTTCCACCTAAGATTTAAACTAAAATGTAAATGCGACGGGCGTAATTTACTTCAATTTTTTTCAACGAAATTTGACGCACGCCTATGTCTATCTAGACGCATTCCAAATGTGAAGTTTGGATGGCAACGGAAGTTGTTTGTGAAAATTCGAATTTTTACATGAAATAAGCGGTTTTAAAAAATTTTAAACTGGGTCCGAATTTTCAGGGTCTTTACATTCTCCCTCACTCAAAACTTTTCGTCCTCGAAAAGGAACAAAGGAAAGAGTGGAAGAACAATAAAAGAGGTACAATAGATATAGAATAGATTATCGAATAAAGTAAAGAATATAGAATGGAATTTACCTTCAACAAACATTCTGGATTAGAATCTCGGATACTCTCCTCGGTTTCCCAAGTACAATCACGATCATAGGGACTCCATTGGACTTTGACTAGGCTAACAGACTTCCTTCTAAGCTGCTTCGTATCCCTATCAACGATACGAAGCGGTCTCCTCTCTATAGTCAAATCCGGCTCAATATCAACCTCATCTAACTGAGCAATATGAATGGTCATGGATGGATCGTGTACAACCTTCCGAAGATGTGAAACATGGAATACGTTGTGCACGCCCTCAAATTTCTCCGGCAGTGCAACTCTGTAGGCTAGTGTACCAATCCACTCAGTGATAGTGAATGGTCCCACAAATCTAGGAGCGAGCTTCCCTCTACGACCAAATCGAATAACATTCTTCAAAGGTGATACTTTAAGAAAAACCTCATCTCCAACCTGAAATTTTAACTCTCTTCTACACCTATCAGCATAGCTCTTCTGCCTATCCTGTGCGGTCTTCATCTTCCTTTTGATCTCATTGACCTTCTCGGATGCTTCCATAATCATATCCGAGCCAAGAACTAATCGATCACCAGGCTCAATCCAACAAGCTGGCGATTTGCATGGCCGTCCATATAAAGCTTCGAACGGTGCCATATCGATACTCGCCTAATTATAAAGATAGTTATATTTCAATTCAAATTTTACTTATTCAAATTGAAAATTTGGATTACCTGATAGCTGTTATTAAAAGTGAATTCAACTAAATGAAGGTGTCTTCCCAAGATCCACCAAAATCAATAATGCAAGCTCGAAGCAGATCTTCCAAAATCTGATTTACCCTCTCAGTTTGGCCATCTGTTTGAGGATGATAAGCCGTGCTCAGATTCAGTTTAGTGCCCAAGACGTCCTTAAATGCCTTCCAGAATTTACTAGTGAATAAAGGATCTCTATCGCATACAATACTAGATGGAACTCCATGAAGTCTGACGATCTCTCTCATATAAATCTCGGCCAAACTCGAAGCAGTACGAGTGGTCTTAATAGGAATAAAGTGAGCAGATTTTGTCAACCTATCAACGATCACCCATATACTCTCGTTACCTTTTCTGGTCCTCGGTAATCCGTCAACAAAGTCCATAGAAATCTGATCCCATTTCCAACACGGAATCTCTAGGGGTTGAAGTAATCCTGCCGTCTTCCGGTGATCGGCCTTGACTTGCTGGCAAGTGGTGCATCTACCGACATATATGGAAATATCTCTCTTCATCCCACTCCACCAATATAAACGCTTCATATTTTGATACATCTTGGTGACACCAGGATGAAATGAAAGTGATGACTGATGATTCTCTCTAAGCACTTCTTGTCTCAATCCGTCAACATTTGGAACACAAATACGGTTGTCAATCTTCAGAACTCCATTACTATCTATCTCTGCTCCCACTTTACTGTCAGCATTTCCAACTCTACCAAGAACTAACTCCTTCATGCGATAGATCAAGGTGTCCTCATATTGCTTAGCTTTGATGCGCTCCAAAAGAGATGGGGAGATAACAAGCTGAAATAGCATGCCTTCTACAATATTACAACAAGACAATGCTTTGCTACGGCTCAAAGCATCAGCTACAACATTTGCTTTTCCAGGAGTATAATTGATGTCGAGATCATATACAGCTAGGAATTCGAGCCATCGGACTTGTCTCTGATTCAAGTCCTTCTGGGAGAAAATATACCGCAAGGACTTATGATCTGTGAATAATTCAAATTTTGTTCCCAAAAGATTATGCCTCCATAGTTTCAAAGCAAATACGACTGCAAGAAGCTCCAAATCATGAGTTGCATAGTTTACTTCATGAGTCTTCAACTGACGACCAGCATAAGCAATAACCTTTCCATTTTGCATAAGGACAGCGCCTAAACCTTCTCGACAAGCATCGGTATAGACAGTTAATCCTTCACTTCCGTCAATTACCGCAAGAACTGGGGCTGAAGTTAACTTACGTTTCATCTCATTAAAAGCTGATTCGCACTTCTCACTCCAAATAAACTTGACATCTTTTCGAGTTAAAGCAGTAAGTGGGGCAGAAATTCGGGCAAAGCGCTCAATGAATCTGCGATAATAACCAGCTAGGCCCAAGAAACTACGGATATCACTAGGAGTTTTGGGAGTCTCCCAGTCCTGTAGATAAAATTTCAAATTAGAAGGGAGTAAGATGGATCGAATAGAAATAACAAATAGGATAGAACTTACATTGATTACGGCGATCTTGGCTGGATCGACCGAAATCCCATTTTCAGAAACAATATGGCCAAGGAATCGTACTTCGTCTCGCCAAAAGTGGCATTTCGAGAACTTGGCTTTAAGCTGATGATTTCGGAGAGTTCCCAGAACATAAGCAAGATGTGTCTCATGCTCTTTCTCATCTTTGGAGAAGACGAGAATATCATCAATGAAGACAAGAATAAACTTGTTAAGGACATCATGGAAGACTCGATTCATTAAGTCGACGAAATAAGCAGGTGCGTTGGTCAAACCGAATAGCATAACCAACCATTCATAGAATCCGTTCTCGGTATGGAAAGATGTCTTATGAATACTATCTTCTGCTACTCTGAGTTGGTGGAACCCAATGGCTAGATCAAGCCGTGAGAAAACTTTAGCCCCATGGTGCTGATCGAATAAATCATTGATGCGAGGCATCGGGTAGCGGTTCTTGAGAGTGCGCTTGTTTAATTCTCGGTAATCAACACACATGCAAAGAGATCCATCTGATTTGGTGACAAATACGACTGCGGCGCCCCATTCAGAACAACTTCTTCTGATCAAACCCTTAGCAAATAGATCATCAATTTGGGTTTTAAGTTCAGCTTTTCCTTTAGGAGCCATCCTTCTGTGAGGGAGAACTACGGGAGTAGCTCCGGGAATAAGGTCAATGCGGAAATCGATCTCTCGTTTTGGCGGTAGAGAGTCGACCTCTCCAAATACATCAGGAAATTTCTAAACAATAGGAGTGGTACTAAGATCATCCGGGTGAGCATCAAGAGAGAATATGAAGCTTCCGACATATTTCTGAGGTGATTTGCATTCAATGACAAGCGGTAGACCCTTGTCGTTGACTAGAGAAACAGATCGAGCTTTGCAAGAAATAATAGCATCGAATTTCCTTAACCAATCAGCACCCAACAAAATGTCAAATGCTACGAAGCCAAGCACATAAAAATCCCAAGTGAATCGATATCTTCCATATAGAAGCACAACCTCTTTACAAATTCTACTGAGGTTGGCAAGTGATGGTGTTCTCCTCGATACGGGAATATAGAATATAGACTACGAAGTCCAAATAAATTTATACCTAAACTGGGCCCAAGTGATGGTGTTCTCCTCGATACGGGAAGTAACCGATTCCCACCAATCTTGCGTGGCATCCTGAAGTTGCCACGCAGCAAGATGACGCTTCTGAGCATCAGTGATCTCCAATCCAGAAAATATCTTCTCTAAGCCTTTGAGCCATTGCTGAGCCTCGATAATACCCTCGGATCCAGAAAACTTAGTACCACCTAGCTGTATACACTCCTTGCTAAGAGTGGTGAATTTGACTGGAGCTGGGATGGCAGGTGCAGCCTGGGCAGGACCATAACCTCTTCCTCCCCTATTGTTTCTTCCGGTGCTCATCCTGAAATATTGAAAGAGATTTAGAACCAAGGATAGAAAAATCATACAGCTTGAAGAAAATCTAATGAACGAATCAAGAAGTTTGAATTTTAAAGGATCGGGATATTGAATCGATTCTCCTCATTCTAGGGTATTGCTACCCTATCTCTAATGAGTTTACATAATCCCAAACTAAGGTATTTAGGAAAACCAAAGCTCTGATACCAACTGTAACAACCCGTATATTTGGACCATTTAAATTGACAATCTTCCTCACATGTCAACTTAAATAATACAAAACACGAATCATTATGGGATTATAAATATATAAATGTAAATGAGAATCAATACAACATCACAGTCACAGAACAGTCACAGAATAATGCAGCGGAAAATACATTGTCACAATAGCAGTTCATGAAGCTACTACATAAAGTACGACAATGTATAAACAAAAGGTGACTGAAAGGAAACACATAAATGTCCAACAGACACGGACATCAAAATAGACTGATAAAGATAAATGCTAAATCTTCAGCATCTTCAACCAACCTTGATCAGCAAACTGGATAGCTTCAGACTGACCCGAGCATATACAAAAAGAAACACTCGAGTCAGGACTCAAAATCTTATACAGGATAATCAAGTACAGGGAATAAAGTTCATAACTCAAAGATGAGTAACAACATCTCTAAGGATCCGATAAACTATCTATATATACAATAGAATACGGTATGTAGGTAATGTCTAATCAGCAAAATAGGATATTAAAATAGCATTAAGGCGTTACCATAATTCCCCTTAGCACATTTTATATTCCCAAAAGCATATACAAGACCGTAGTTTCCCCAAAACCGGAAGTCACCAGAGGGCAATTCATATACTCAAGGTACAAATCAAAACGTAGTGTGTTCACGAATAGGATATTCAGTATGACAAGGTACATGAGGCAATACCAACTAGGATACTAGTAGTTGCGTGATCCGGACTGATGTTGAGCATAGTAGCTACTATCTCAACACCATGAAACAACACTCGCAAATCGAGGGGTGCACCCAAATCGAATCACAAAAGTAATAGATATGGTATCGAAGAAGCGTGTCCGCTAGAGGTGGCGATCCTCAATGGCCCGGCGCGGCTCCTGTTTTAGTCATGTCAGGGGTCATCCAGTATCGTTCTCTTTCTTCAGTCAACGCATTCACCAAACCATCCACTTCATTCTGGATCAACACTTTGCGCATAATAGTTATTAAAGTGGTTTTCGGTATCGACAAAGAGTATGTCCATGCCCGACCCGGTCTCTTTAATAACTACCTATTTATTACCCGATGGTCAGTTAAATTAACGTTAAAACAAATCAAAGTCCAAAAGTCAAGGTGCAAATTTGACTTCCAAAAATTTGACATTTCACGATTCAATTTATTTTAGATATTTTTTTAACATATTTTCGAATGCAATTTTTAGTTCAAACATTTGAGTTACAATTTAAAATTAAGTATTCAAGTTCGATTTAATAAGGTCTAAAAGTCGCTTACTAAATTTAGTTCAAAATCAACGAATTCAATTTAATGCTAAACTTTGTTTAAATTATTAAATCAAATTCTATTCATTTCACTTCATGTTTACATCCACTGTTATCATAAATTCGATTCAATCAATTTTGTTAACTAAATTCCTTTTATCCAACTTCATTCGATTTATTTACCAATTCAATTAAATTTCTAAACAAAGAAGTCCATTTCCATTCATGATGTCTTGATTTGGTTAATACGTTAAATTTAAAATCATTTAAATTTAAATTATCCCAAATTTAAATTCATTAAATTAGTAAGTCATAATTTCCTAAATCTCAATATAACTTATAACAAGTTCAAATCTATTTAATTAAAGCCTGAGTTTAAATTTAAAGCTAACAAATCTTTAAATCTTTAACTTATTAAATTCTAAAACTTACTTGCTCCTAGATCTTATTTCAATTAAATTTTCAATTCATTTTATCCAATTTGGTAAGTTATTAATCCGTTTCAATTTAAATCCGTTAATTTATTTCAACTTAAATCCCTAAGTTCGTTATTAAATTTCCAAACAAATTGTTAAGTTCATTCCTCAATTTAAAATATATTTCAATTTCGAAAGTGGATTGTTGACCAATCGGGTTTCTTATTTTATTTTCTATCCTAGGCCAAGTTTTTTAAATGGGGTATTTATCATTTCAACCCAATATCATTCAATATAAAACAAAGCATAACAAAGGGAACTTGCAGTGTGATAACTGGGATGGTGTCAAAGTAAATCAACAAGCAATAACAACCATACATAACAATTCAACAATTTATTAAATAATCCCGAAATAATCGTATTAACTTACATTTGTTATTTATGCAAATTAATATAATTACTCCTAGAATCCACACTATCATTTCATGCAGATTAAAGATTATTACATTATGGTTTTCAATTGGTGTCTATTATCAAATTACTACATCAATCATACATTCAATGGTTCAAAGTGTAGTTAACGCTATTTCTACGCGACGATTTATTTAACATTTAAAGGGGTCAAGTTCAACATATATAATCAATTTTAGATTGTTGACTATCCTAAATCAATATTAATTTCATATTAAATTTCATTTAGGTTAACAACCAAAATCAACATCACATAACAATTTTTAGCATCTCTACTATTTGTCGTAAACTAACAATATTCAAATTTAACTTGCATAGAGATTTACAAATTTTTATTTCAACAATTCTAACAATCAACAATTTAACATCCAAATTAATATAAACAACAATTTATCATTTGATTATCATAGCATAATAGATTGAGTCGTGAATAAAATATTCACCTTGCGTGGTTGAAGAAGATGATGGCGAAGCACGAAGACGAATAGATAAAATAGACCCTAACAAGCACGACGCAAAATGAACACAACTGCAATCAACAAATAATTAATCAAATTTTTTTTTATTGCAATATATCGATTGAATATGCATATATACCATACCGATCAATGGAGCAAAATAGATTCGACAAGCGGGGTGGAAATAGCCTATGTTTCCGGATCAATAGCGGGAGCTGGAATAAAACGCAGCAAAACGTTGTTTGAGAGCATATATAACTGATTCTGTAAAACTTTGTACTGTATATAACAACTCAAACATGGACACTTATATCTTAATATAAACATGTTTCAACATAACTGCTTTTATATTTTTTCAAAATCTGTAGCTTTATGTATAAATCTTTCAAAACCTGTAGCTTTATCAACTGCCTAGGCACCAATATATATCCATATACGACTGTACTGTTTCCTCTAAACCCATGCTTCTTTGTACTTTAACTCATACATAATACAACTCATATATAAAGTTTATACTGTACCCGCAAACCAACTAACCAACAGCCGAGCCAAGCTAACATACACACTATATATATATCTTTCAACAGAACTTTGATATGTGTCTAAATATAACTACATAACCCATACTTATACCACTAATTTATATTATAACAACTATTCATACTTTAACTTATAACTGCCATGCATGCATGCTTCACACTAATATATATAATTCCTATATAGAGCGAACACATTATCACCTAACAACTAATTTTGAAACTAAAACATATATACTCGTTTATAATATGCAAACCACTCCAAAGATAAGGGGAAGAAGTTCGGCAGAGGGGGAAAAGTGGTGGAGGCGGTTGCATGGGTGGAGGCCGAGCAACTGGGGGGGGGGGGAAACAGGGGCGGCCGGTGCTGTGGGTCGGTGATCATGCGGCATGGGGCGGAGCCGTGTGGTGTGGGAGGACGTGGCCGAGTGGACTGGGGGAAAGGACGTGGGTGTGGAACTGGGGAAGGACGTGGGTGATGTGCGGAGGCGATGGAGGAAGTGGGACGTGACGGGTAGGGGTCGGTGCAGGGGAGCCGATGGGGGAAAGTGGGGTGGTGGCTGCAAAGGAGGTGCGTGGCCGGTAGGGCGGTGAACTGCATGGAGTGGAGGGCGGGGTCGGTAAGGGTGCGTGCGGCATGGGGTTTGCAGTGGAGCATGGGCCGTGTGGGGGGGGGGGGGGGGAACGTGCGAACTGGGGGACCGGTAGTGGGTTTTCTGGCGATGGCAAGGGAGGGAGGCGGTAGGGGCAGCTGGTTTCAGTGGAGAGCATACGAACTGGAGGGGGTTTGGAAATAAAAAAAAAAAGAAACGCAGAGAGGAGAGGGAGGAGAGAATAAGAGGCAGAGGTGTTGGGTTTGTAGTTTTCTCAGAAAAAAAATGGAAAGAAAGAAAAAAAGTTATGAACGAAGAAGACAGAGAGGAGGGCAGAGCAACGTACCAATTTCTTTCTTCTGAGGCGAAGTGAAAAGTGATGAGCAATAAATGTGATGAGCTGTGTACAGTGTCATAATGGAGAGGGAAATATACACGAGATTCAAAGTGCATACGTCAGTGCAATGATGATTTCAAAATGGTGGCTATTTGGATTCCCAAAGCAGCTGAATGGCTCCAAAATTTTGAATGCTGAGAAGTTTGGTACTGGTTTGTGCTGCGTAACGGACCGGTTCTCGCTCCGTTAAAATTTATAATTCACAACGCCGAACTCCGATTGACACAAATAAATATACCGTTTTGATCAGCGCGTCGAGGCGAACACAACGGTATGAAGATATTGATGATTTGACATTGTTTGAGAAGTGGTTACTCTTATTTAACCATTTGCACGAATGAATATTTTACTAGCAATTAAAAGCGAAATTTGACGAAACGAAATGCGCCGTCAAGTTCAGAATATTTTTCTTATGCAACATCGAGAAAATATTTGAGTTCGGACGATAGGAAATTCCCACCTAAGATTTAAACTAAAATGTAAATGCGACGAGCGTAATTTACTTCAATATTTTTCAACGAAATTTGACGCACGCCTATGTCTATCTAGACGCATTCCAAATGTGAAGTTTGGATGACAACGGAAGTTGTTTGTGAAAATTCAAATTTTTACATGAAATAAGCGGTTTTTAAAATTTTTAAACTGGGTCCGAATTTTCAGGGTCGTTACAGCTGAAGACGATGGACTGGCCACCGGTTGATGGGGTAACCATCTGGCTGAGCGAGGACCCGACAAATGGACCAACTTTTGGGAGCTTCTCCAGGAAGTGTTTGTTTTCCTAAAATTTGGGGTAACAGTAGCACTTTGATGATAGTCGATAGATTTACTAAGAGGGCCCTCTTTATCCCGGTGAAAACGAGAAGGATGACAACTAGTTTGGCAAGTTATACATGAATGTAGTGAGACTGCATGGGATTTCAAGCAGTATTGTTAGTGATAGAAACCAACATCTCTCAGTAAGTTCTAGAGAAGTTAGAAGAGTGCATTGGGTACAAAGTTGAATGTGAGTCAGCAAAATAGGGGTCTTGAGGCTAAATTAACACTAGAGGAGGGTGAATAGTGTTTAATTGATTATGTGAATATTTTTCAAATTCTTTAAGATTCTACTGGAATGATGTAATTAATAATCATAGAAACAATCATAGAATCAAAGTGCATATAAAAGTAAATATAGTAAAAGTAATAAAGGAAATAACAAACTAGGATTTTATACCGGCTCGGAGTTACCCTACATCCAGTCCCGTACAATTCCTTGCACATATTTTTTTTCAACTAGTAAATGCAAATACAATCTCGATTTCAAGGCTATGAGACACACCCTCCAGAATTTCGACTTCTTGATAGAGTCGCTTGGTTTCCGAGCTACAATCACACCCACTAGATTTACGGGTTACTAAGCACATCCAATTGATTTTATGGGCTACAATCACACTCATAAGTATAACAATATGATTTGATAAAGTTTTACAGACTCAAATGTTCGATCTTGATTACAATTGATCCTATACCACTTGAATAGCGTTTGATCTAGGTTTGAGAAAGAGAGACTAAAGAAAACAAAGAGTAAATGAAAATGAATTTGATTCTGGTTGAATTTTGGTAGAGTTTTGGTATGTTTTGATTCACAAATCAAGAGAGTGAAAGGAGAAGAGCAGAATAAGAAAGTTACGTTTAAAAATTTATTTGGAAGTCTGGTATATGTAGGATAACAATGGTCATGTCCATTCGCGAAAAAATACGATGAAAAGACACTTCTATTCAAAATTTAAATTTCCAAATTTACGGCTAGTATGTCGACATATAAGAATTGGATATGTCGACATATCCTTCATAAAATTGACAAACACTTTATAAAGATTATTTTGAAAATTCGTTGCTTTGTAAAAAATAATTTAATACTTTATAGAATCATTTAAATATAGTTTTACACATTTTGACCAAAATAAAACCTCGTAAAAATTTATAAAATAATTTTTGAAAGATTTAATAAGAATATTCAATATAATGTAAATAATATATATAAAATCAATATAGTTATAAATTATTGAAGTATAAACAAAAATTCAATATATATAAATTTCAAATCACTAAAATATTATCTTTATAGGTATAAGATATTGAAAATCATTTGGTGAAATATTCTGAAAAGATTACTTTAAAACCAGGATATTTGAAAAACAATTTAAAACTTATCTGAAATAAAGAGAGAGGGAGATCAAGAAAGTTCTATCAAGGTTTTAATAAAAAAATTACGATTCTATAACTTATCTGGAATATCTTAAAATCTTAAACTCTTCAATACTCATGAGTCAACATTCTTCAACTCTTGAAACTTTATATCAGCATCTTGAATCTACTCTTGATATTGTATGGTCTTCTTAATCAACACATGTCTAATATCCTACACTATATACTATATAACTTGATAAAACATTGGTATCTATATTTTATATAATGTTTTATAGTTGTTATCATCAAAACCAAAATTAAGGAACTATCATAACATGAGTATGGCTTACCACTCATAGAATGATGGTCAAATGGAAAGGATGAATAGAGTGCTCGAGGATTTGATGAAGGCATGAGATTTGGGTTTCGAAGGATCTTGGTAAAATCATTTGCATCTGATAGAGTTTTCTACAATAACAGTTACCATTTGAGTATTGGGATGGCCCCGTTTGTGATTCTTTATGGTAGACCGTTTAAGTCACCTGTTTGTTGGTAAGATACCGGAGATAGACTCGTGTTAGGACCCAATGTGGTAGGAGATGCTATTGTGAAGGCATAACTGATTTGTGCTAGAATGAATGCAGCACAATCAAAGTAGAAGAATTAAGCCGACAAAAGGAGAAAAGATCTTGAGTTCGCGGTAAGTAACTATATGTTTGTAAAGATTTCTCCGATGTGAGAAGTTAAGCACTTTGGAAAAGCGGGAAATTAGCATTGCATATGTAGGAGTATTCCAATGATCGAGAGGACAGATAAACTTGCTTATCGAGTCGCCAAGTAGTTTGGCGGGGGTGCATAATGTTTTTTACATATCACATTTGATGAAATGTGTGAACAACCCGAATTCAGTGATGGAACTGAGGCGGTCAAAGATTATCTGTAGAACCGATTCTGACCTATGTTAGACAACCGAAGAGAGTAGTAAGTCATAATACCAAAAGGATAGGATTAATGTTATAAAATTGTCTGTGTCCGCTAAAGTGACGATGTTGATGATTGTACCCTGAAGGAAGAGGATATGTTTTGAAGTATCTGTCCCAAATTCTTTTGACATGTATGATTAGACATGTATGTTTTTATATACACACTAGTAGTGACACTATTATAATTTTGTATATGATATGATTATGTGTTAGTAGTGAGACTAATATACTATGATTGATGATTAAAACTTTACAATAGTGGAGATCTAGAGCAATCATAATACAATGTGTACATTGCTTCGATTACTGTGGTATTTAACCTTCCTTATCAAAATTTCAAGGACGAAATCCATATAATGAGGGGAGAATGTAACAAATCTTATTTTGGAGCACTATAATATGGAGAATTTATTAAATAATTAATTAATCAAATTAATCTATGAGACAAAAGTAAAACAAGTTAATTAAAAGGGAATGAATTTAAGATCAAGAGTTAGGGAAATTAATAAGAATAGGCTAGAATGAGGTTTTATCCTAAAGCCCAATTACTACCTCCTAACCCTCACGCCTTTCGTTCATTCTCTACTTACTAAAAGAATAAATCAGAAAGAATTTTTTTTTAAGGTCGATCATACTTTCAAGAAGGAAGAAGAAGGAAAACTAAAGAAGAGAAAGGAGCATACATCCATAAGAGAAAAGTAAAGCTTTTAATTAACCTCTAATTAAAAAAGTGAGTAATTTTTTCTCTAAAACCTTCCAAGCCAAGATAGGTAAGGATTATAGGTGTTTGTGATGTTTTGAAGGATAATGAACTAACATAAAAAAGTTAAATCATATTTGTTCATGTTTGGGAATTTAAAAAAGGACGATTTTTGATGAGTTAATACAAAAACATAAATCAAACCTTCCCTAAATCACATGAAATTTTTATATGATGTGTAAAATCATAATATGGAGATGGATTTTTAATTTCATAGTTTTCTAAAATTATCTAAAATTATATTGAATTTTCTAAATTAAGAATTTCTTAATTTTAGGAAATCATTTATTAAAAATATTAGAAAAATTATTTTGATCTGAAAATTTTATTTAGTGTAAAATTAGTTAATTCGGACTTTTAGGGAATTTTTTGGATTTTATCTATGAATTTTCAAAACTATTGTGAATTAGTTAGCAAAGAAAAGGGTTAATTACAAATGGACAATAGTTAATTAATTAAATAAGTAATCAATAAATTCTAAAAATAAAACAGTTAAAGCTTTGCCGAACCAATGATAATTCAATATGTATATGGGTTAGGTGAAAAGTAATTGCTTTATTTGGAAGTAAAACAGTTTTCAAGTTAGTAACTGAAATGCGACCTTAATATGTGATAGCTATTGTCAACTTGCGATAACCATTGAAAGCTCAACCTACATTGCTAATAGAGAAGTCAATTTGCAATAGCTAAGTCAAGGTCAACATGTGATAGGTCTTATAACCATCAACTTTTGATGGCTATGGTGTATATCCTTGCGATAGCTCTAGGTGGTCAACATGCGATAGTTAATTAATGATCAACTTGCAGTAGATCTACAAGGTCAACATATGATAGCGAATCAACGATCATTTTGTGATAGCTCTTGGAGGTCAACATGCGATAGCTAATCAAAGGTCAACTTGCAATATCCATAGAGTATATCAACTTATGATAGCCCTAGAACATATTAACTTGCGATAGGTATGGTGTATAAATCAGCGCTAGCTAGAATAAACTCAACTTGCGAGTTACGATACCTAGGGTAATGTAAACATGCACTAGCATGTAATGTAAATATGAGATGGCTAATAATGCTAAAAAATTGTAGTTGAAGTATTGTAGCACTTTGGAAGCCACCTTTTAAAGTGATGATTGAGAATTATTTAGAGCTAAAATGGCCATAGAGAATAATAAGTTAAAATAAAATAACTTATTTAAAGAACGAAAATCTGAGACTAATCTTAAGTAAGCTATGTGATGATAAGTTGAATCATTAGAAATAATGGAAATGTAAGTATAAGGCCTTAATAGCTACCAAATGTCTAAACATGACATTATATTTTGTGATGTTAATGGAAGGCCTAAGTGGCTACAAAATGTCAAAACATGACATTATATTTGGTAACGTTGATGGAAGGCTTAGTGGCCAAACCTCTAAACGAGAGATTAGGTTGGTAACATTGATGGAAGGTCTTAGTGGTTACCAAATATCTAAACATGTTGTTGTATTTGGTAATGTTGATGGAAGGCGATAGTGGCAAACCCATCTGTTCATTACAATATATACGAATAATGGTATAAGTCTTTCACAACATCAAAATGTTTGTTTATGAAAATATACAAGAACGATGGTATAAGGTTTTCGTAGCATCCGAGTGTCTATTCACAACATTATACAAGAATGAGGGCATAAGGCTTTTGTAGTATCCTGGTGTATATTCACGACAATATACGAGGACAAGAGTAAAAGGCCTCTGTGGCAACCTAACTATATATTCATGATTATATTGGAAGAAATGGATAAAACACATAAATGTTAATCTAAGGGTATTATACCATTACAAACCGATAGGAGTGAGGCCTGTGTGGAAATTTAAAATAAATTGACTATAAGAACCAGTCATATATAGTATGAAGGAAATCTCACACTTCTGATGAATTAATGACCCGTGATGGATTATGATATGATGTTATTACATAGCATGATGTAATTGATGACGATTGGAATAGGGAAGGGAAAACTCGTTTCATGCTTTAGCAGCATGGTCTCACTATGTGTTTGTTTTATTAGGTAAAGTATTATGCACACTGGACTTTTCGTATGACCTATGTTTTTATTATTTCCCACAAATTCATGAGTACTCATTCAAGAAGACTTGGTTTATGGATTAGACATGCAACTTTTGGATTCTTTGACGAGGTATGAGGACTATTTTGCAAATAAAAGTAATCTGAAATTCCACCGCATAAAACTAGGATTTGTAGCTTGTTAAATGAGCATGTTGGCATCATTATTTGTTAGGCATATCACTATATTTAAGTTTTATTTACATTTATCCCTACATGGAAATAAAATGGGTTAATGATTGTATATTGATTTATGTAAAAAAAATGATGTAATGAAATTATTTAGCTGTTCTATTTACTTAATATTGTGGAAAAAAATACTGATCTCAGTTTTTCGCTTGAAAATAATTCTTGTGATGAACCTATGACCATTGTAAAAAAGGAGAAAGTGGCGAAGCCGCGTATCAGTTATTAGGTGGGTTATATTATGCTCTTCTTCAAGGACATCCTAAAGTGTAGCTACCATTCGCATTAAATTGTCATTATTAACTCTTGGAGGAATAACTATAATGAAGTAGAAAAGGAATTAGAAATCTAGAAGGATCAAATGCAAATGAGGAGGTAATAAGATTAGGAGATGTAGGACTTATAGATGGAGTTCCATTTTTTAGGGAAGCCAATAACGCAACGTACAAAGAAAATCTCATCTCTAAAATAGCTTTTTTGTTGTGGAGACCAATTACGAATTTGCATTCTCTAATGCTTTGAAGAATGCAAGCGAAGGATTTGAAGAGAAATGCTTGAAGTTATAGAGATAATGGATGTCAATAACCCCGGTTTCCTGCTTCAGTGTCATAAAAATTTCATTTATAGGCTCAAACGAACTTCATAGGCACTCGAATGCAGTTGCGATGGAGGAAGACTGATCGACTAAAGAATATAGCAAAGAGATATATTGAAAGGGGGCACCGCTCCTGACGCAGCGGATAATTCGAAAACAAACTTCAATCGGTGAATGTAGCAATCGGTGAGTTGAGAATACTGCAATGCCCAAATCCGTTGATCCAAAGATACCGGATTCTAGCTATCTTCGTCTCGTTGATCGCGCACGATACCTAGAAACAAAGATCTACGATTCTTCGACGTTGATCAAGCGCACTTGATTCCGCGAATCGGCTTCAACAAACGTTGATTCGAGCGCACTCGAATGACGTAAGTGGAGATAGGAGATTTTCACTCGACTACCAATTTAGAGAAAGCACAAAGCAATCAAATAGAAATTTTTATTCCATTTTCAACAACCTTTACAATGACACCACATGCCTATTTATAGGCGTACAACTCAATATATGACTCACAAAATGGTACAACAAACATACACACAATCAACAATATACAGTACATGACTCGGCCACGACTCAACGTATAACTCGGTAACGACTTAACTGAGGAAATTCGTTCGCGACTTATAAAAGAGGAAGACAACTTGCGGTTTAGGGCTTTGAATTAGGTCGTGCACGATCTTGAATCGCGACATAGGAATTGTATCTCGGTAGAGGATGGTTGCGGTAGGGGTTTTGGGTCGGAAACGAGTTAATTGGGGCAAGCTTGAGTCGCGCGCGATATATGACAAGGGAATCGCGACTTAGGGTTTTGGAAGAAGGCCGAGGGGTGTGTCGTGGGGATTATTGGGATGAGGCGTGAGTCGCGTGAGGTTTGGGGATGAGTCGCGTGAAGGGATGAGTCGGTGGTCGCGACTTAGGGTGGAGGGCATGAGTCGGCAGAGGGAATGGCGATGAGTCGCGTGAGGCTGATGAGTCGCGTGAGGCTGATGAGTCGCGTGAGGGCTTGGGGAATGAGTCGCGTGATATGGTGAGTACTGCATCATCCTCCCCTTGTTGGAAAGAATTCGTCCCCGAATTCGCATTCTCGTCACCTTCGATGAAATCTTCCCCACAATACGGGATTAAATGTTTGATATTAAAAACATCAGAAGTATGAACATTTTCTGGCAACTTTAACCGATATGCATTATCATTGATTCTCTTCAAGATTTCTACTGGACCAATCTTTCGTGCTTTCAACTTATTGTAAGTTCCAACTGGAAAACGATCTTTCGTTAAAACCGCGTAAACAAAATCTCCTTCTTTGAAAACTACACCTCTTCGTTTTTTATCTGCCATTTGTTTATACCTCTCATTTGATTTCTCCAATCGTTCCTGAACGATTCTATGGCATTCTGTCAACCCATCGACAAAATCAACAGCCCGTTTAATAACTCCTTTCTGACATGGTACTACTACCAAGTCCAACGGTCCTTTTGGTAAACTTGAATATACAATCTGGAATGGACTGAACCCTGTACTTCGGTTATTTGCATGGTTGTGAGCAAATTCAGCTTGGCTCAACTTCATATCCCAACTCTTCAGATTATCTTTCACAAGACATCTCAGTAAGTTTCCCAATGATCGGTTAACCACTTCCGTCTGTCCATCTGACTGCGGGTGGTACGCGCTACTAAAATTCAGCTTCGTTCCGACCATTTTCCACAGACTCAGCCAAAAGTGACTCAGAAATCGAGTATCTCTGTCCGACACAATAGACTCTGGTAACCCATGAAGTCGATAGATTTCTTTGAAAAATAACTGAGCAACTCGAACTGCATCCGATGTCTTCTTACAGGCTATAAAGTGTGCCATTTTTGAAAATCGATCAACCACTACATAAATGGAATCGTTTCCCCTTTGAGTTCTAGGTAACCCCAAAACAAAATCCATACTCAAATCAACCCAAGGCTTAGTCGGTACAGGTAATGGCATATACAACCCCGCATTGGTCGCTGTTCCTTTCGAAACTTGACAAGTATGACATCTCTCCACAAATCTCTCGACCTCTTTCCTCATTGACGGCCAAAAGTAAGAATGTGAAATCAACTGCAAAGTACGATCACGGCCCACATGACCTTCCTCGTGCAACTCTTTAATAATCTTCAACCTCAGACTACAATCTGGAATACATAAACGATTTCCCTTAAACAGAAAACCATCTATCAACATGAATTCATCAGCACTCCCTTCCTTAACTTGTTCAACAAATTTCTTAAAGTAAGGATCTTCCTCAATCAGTTCTGGTAATAATTCAAACCCTGTCACTTCAACCTTCATAGTCGTCAATAAGTGACTCCTCCTACTCAAAGCATCAGCTACCCGATTCGTCACCCCTGACTTATGTTTGACAACAAAAGTAAACTGCTGTAAATAAGCAATCCAAGATGCATGTCTCGCTGAAATCTTGTCTTGTCCTTGTAAATGCTTCAACGCCTCATGATCAGTGTATAGAACAAATTCTTTCTGAAATAGATAGTGTCTCCAATGTTTAACAGCTTGTACAACAGCATAGAATTCAACGTCATATGTACTGTATCTCAACTTTGCTCCTGATAACTTCTCACTGAAATAAGCGACTGGTCTCCCACTCTGGCTCAATACTCCACCAATTCCCACTTTCGAAGCATCAGTATGCAATTCAAATAACAACTGAAAATTCGGCAGTACTAGAATCGGTGCTGTCGTCAAGAGTGTCTTAATCTTCTCAAAAGCAACTCCTGCTTCCTCTGACCATATAAACTTCTTTCCTTTCATACAATCGGTTACTGGTGCCATAACACTGCTAAAATGTGGAATGAATCTTCGATAAAACGAAACCAATCCATGAAAACTTCGAACTTCAGTAATTGTCTTCGGTTGTGGCCAACTTCTGACAGCTTCTATTTTATTCTCATCCACTTGAATACCTTCCTTTGACAGAACATACCCCAAGAACAAAACACTGCTCGTCATAAACACACACTTCTTTGTTGCTGCATAAAACTGCTCTCGTCGTAGAATTATCAACACTTCTCGCAAATGCTGGATGTGCTCTTCCATATTCCCACTATAAATCAGAATATCATCAAAATAAACAACCACGAACTTCCCAACAAATGGTCTAAAAATCTGGTACATCACTCTCATAAACGTACTAGGAGCGTTTGACAAGCCAAACGGCATAACCAACCATTCGTATAAACCTTCCCTGGTTTTAAAAGCAGTTTTCCACTCATCACCCGGTCTAATACGAATCTGATGGTATCCACTCTTCAGGTCAATCTTGGAAAACACAACAGCTCCGCTCAACTGGTCAATCAAATCATCAAACCTTGGCATAGGAAATCTATATCTTACAGTAATCTTATTCAAGGCTCGACTATCAGTGCACATCCTCCACGTCCCGTCCTTCTTTGGTACTAACAATGCTGGCACAGCACATGGACTTAAACTTTCCTGTACACGTCCTTGCTCTAACAACTCTTCCACTTGCCTTCTCAACTCCTCGTGTTCTTTCGGACTCATACGATAATGTGGCCTATGCGGTAAAACAGCACCTGGCACTAGATCAATTTGATGTTGTATGTCTCTCAACGGTGGCAATTCCTTTGGTAGCTCTTCAGGAAACACATCACTGAATTCTTCCAATAACGGCTTCACTTCTTCTGGAATTTCCACGGATTCAGTAGTTTCATGTCCAATTAACAAAAACACTTCAGGACTCTCTTCTACTTCTTCAACGAATTCTTTCAATGTCAATAACGTTTTCAACTCCTCAATCTCCTCAGATTTGTTTTCTCCGTGCTGTCTCTTCTTTGGCACTAAAATGATTTTAACACCTTCGAACATAAAACTGTAACTATTGGTCCGACCGTCATGCTGCACTGCTCGATCATACTGCCACGGTCTACCCAAAAGCAAATGACAAACATCCATCTCAACTACATCACACCAAATCTCGTCTTTATATTTCTTCCCAATAGAAAAGGGTACTCGAACTCGTTTATCAACCTTCACTTCTCCTCCTTTTCTCAGCCACGCTAATTTATAAGGATTAGGGTGTCTCTCCGTCTTCAATTTCAGTTTCCTCACTGCTTCAGTTGAAATAATATTGTCACAGCTTCCTGCATCTATCACAAACTTACATACTTTCCCCAATATAGTGCATGTCGACTGAAAAATGTTACTTCTCAACCAACTAGCTTCATCCTCTTGCTTTGGTGTTAAACAAGACCTCCTCATCATTAGATTACAGCCTTCATCTCCCGATGCGATATCCTGTTCATTCTCCTCAACCGGACTATCTTCACCCTCAGCAGCATCCTCACTTTCGACTTCAGCTATCATAGCTCGTTTCTTCGGTTTTGGACACTCATTGCTTTTATGACCCATCTCCTGGCAATTGTAGCATTTGAAACCATTGTTAACCTTCGCCTTCTCACTCTCCTTTACTACGGGTTTACTGACAGTTTTAGACACATTAGAACTTCCGCTAACACCTCTGCTTTGAATATTGGAATTTGTAAACACACCACCTCCTCGTCTTCCCTGCTTCTCCCAAGCCAACGCTTTCTGGTGCGCTTCAGCCACAGATCTCGGATCAAACATATTAACCATATCCTGGATCTGCATTCGCAATCCTCCAACAAACCTAGCAGTCAACTGTTCATCTGTCTCCATAATATCATTTCGAGCAATCAGTTGATAGAATTCATCAGCATAGTCATTTACTGATTTCGTCCCCTGCCGTAGATTCTGCAACCTTTGGTACATAAGAGATTGATAGTTGTATGGTAAAAATGTAGCTCTTATCAATTTCTTCATCTTCTCCCAAGACTCAATCTTTGACTTCCCCATCCGTTCTCGTGTAAGTTTGGTTTGCTGCCACCACGCCAAAGCTCTCCCTCTCAACCTAGTAGCAACCAACTTTACTCGACGATTCTCCGGCACTTCCTTGAAATCAAAGATTTCTTCAACATTAGATAACCAATCCAAGAATTCTTCTGCAACCATTCCGCCTTTAAATTCTGGAATCTCCATCTTCATTCCCGATTCCCATCGTCGATCATCATCAATAACCCGATATTGACGTTGTCCCTGATCTCTATCTCTGAAATGAACACTTCCTCTTTCACCATCAAACTCCTCATCAAAGTCTGATGTATAACGTTGTCGATCTCGTCCTCCAACATCTCTACTACCATTCCGTCGTTCAACATTTCTATTACGGTTGTCAACACTTCGATGATCTTGCTCTTCTCTTCTCTCTCGATCTGAATGGATCGAAGCCCTACTTCCCCCATGGTCTGATTCTGGCGAAACTCTTCTTCGATTTTGATTCATTTCAAGCATCATTCTCTCTAATCGACCAATTCCATCATTCAACTTTTCAGTGAAACTCTCGTTAATTCGTTGCTCCATTTCGTCAGCCTCTTCTCTTCCATACAAGGCATTAATATTGCGATGTCGTTGAGCTCGTCTCGGAGGCATGATTAAACTTCAAACAAACTTCAAAAAAAATAAATTTTCAAACACCTTTCGAACTCTGATCCAAAGTAAAATAGATCGAAACTTCCAACTTGTCGTAATTTCACGATGAACACGATGAACACCAAATTCTTCAACAATGGCAAATCCGATCTTCAAACTCCAATTTCTCGAAACCCAAGTCTCCAAATGATGCAAACTCCTTGCAATCTAGCTCTGATACCAAACTGACGCAGCGGATAATTCGAAAACAAACTTCAATCGGTGAATGTAGCAATCGGTGAGTTGAGAATACTGCAATGCCCAAATCCGTTGATCCAAAGATACCGGATTCTAGCTATCTTCGTCTCGTTGATCGCGCACGATACCTAGAAACAAAGATCTACGATTCTTCGACGTTGATCAAGCGCACTTGATTCCGCGAATCGGCTTCAACAAACGTTGATTCGAGCGCACTCGAATGACGTAAGTGGAGATAGGAGATTTTCACTCGACTACCAATTTAGAGAAAGCACAAAGCAATCAAATAGAAATTTTTATTCCATTTTCAACAACCTTTACAATGACACCACATGCCTATTTATAGGCGTACAACTCAATATATGACTCACAAAATGGTACAACAAACATACACACAATCAACAATATACAGTACATGACTCGGCCACGACTCAACGTATAACTCGGTAACGACTTAACTGAGGAAATTCGTTCGCGACTTATAAAAGAGGAAGACAACTTGCGGTTTAGGGCTTTGAATTAGGTCGTGCACGATCTTGAATCGCGACATAGGAATTGTATCTCGGTAGAGGATGGTTGCGGTAGGGGTTTTGGGTCGGAAACGAGTTAATTGGGGCAAGCTTGAGTCGCGCGCGATATATGACAAGGGAATCGCGACTTAGGGTTTTGGAAGAAGGCCGAGGGGTGTGTCGTGGGGATTATTGGGATGAGGCGTGAGTCGCGTGAGGTTTGGGGATGAGTCGCGTGAAGGGATGAGTCGGTGGTCGCGACTTAGGGTGGAGGGCATGAGTCGGCAGAGGGAATGGCGATGAGTCGCGTGAGGCTGATGAGTCGCGTGAGGCTGATGAGTCGCGTGAGGGCTTGGGGAATGAGTCGCGTGATATGGTGAGTACTGCATCAGCTCCATAGAGGCACATGTACCGGTTACGAGTTGTGTAACTGGCTAGAGGATCATGGGCTCGCTCTTGTGGCAACATGATCCTAATTTCGTCTAAGGCAATGGCTTGTCTATACATATTCTTTAGTGTTCAGTGGTAGAAAATTAGAAAGTAGGGGAGTGTGTTGGATTATCCAAGATCATTACCTCTGGTAGGTTAACATCCATAGGAATCTCACTGTGTGGGACACCTAAATGATCATCTGATGAGCTACATCAATTGAATGCTGATGAGAATGGTGAGGCCTAGAAGTTCTTATAGTAAAAGGAGTGAATACCGACGCGAGCTAGAGTTATCGCACACAATATGGAAGCACATGCAGCTGTAGAAAGATGTAGAGAGCATATACTGGGTTCCATAACTTAACTGAAACCATGAATGATGAGCATGGTTAGGTGATATTTTATTTAAATTTATATACTTGATTATATAAGTGTATATTCCCTATGTGTAGACGATGTATATCGTCCAACGAACGTTGGCATGTCTCGTCCCATCGGATTATGTACGTCGACTAAGGTAGTATTTGTGTCTTACGCAGTGTTTTATTATGCATCCTAAGCCCCGTATACATAAGCACTATGTGTATAAAGCTTGCTCGTGTTGGCAAGCAAGCTCTGGTATGCGAAACTTCGTGTTAGATATTACCCAATGTAGGAATACGTTAACAACACCGAGTGGACCTAAACACGGACGGAACTCGAACTCATGGTTGGAGAATTCCAAAGAGATAGCGCGTAATTCACAAAAAAAAAAAAGATTATTGGCCAACGTATCGAAGCGTCGATGAGACTTGGGTCTATGTTTGAGAAGATTGGAATAATTTCATGGAACTTTTTCCAAAATAAATCCAACCCGATCCATAACCAAATGACGCCCATAGGCTCATCATCAACTACAACCATAACCAAGTCAACCCCAATCAACCATGGTGGTGTCTTCCTCTTAGATCCTTCTCCTTTCCATGTGGAATCGATCAGTGACAGTCGATGAAGATGGATCGACAAAGGCTCTTGAGTGGATCGACGGTCTGTGGTGGTGATGCGACGATTGATTTTTTGGATGAGGGCATGAGTCGATTCTGGTGGCGAAGCCTTTGAAAGATGGGATGAGGTTGTAGATCAACATCATACCTTGGATTGGGTGAAGAAAAATCAACGATTATTTCTTAAATTTGGTGAAAGTTTGAAACATTGGCTCATGGTTGAAGGTCGTAGGAAGAAGAGAGCTCGAGATGAGAAGGGGTTCAATGGCGAATGATTAAGGATGGAAATGAAACTTTCCTAGTCCTTATAAGAAAATAAAGGCATTGATCGATACCGATCCGTTAAGGTATCTTTCTAAAAATTAAAAAGGAAAAGATTATAAAAAATATGTATCTACCTGACATGGACCGAGCAACTCCTAAATAATTCTCAATAATGAGCGGAATAAACAAAGTTTCTAGATAGTAAACTACAGTATTAATATTTACCGAGAAGACGTAACTCGATTACTATTTGGAAATGAAGCGTGAAATTCTCAATGAAGATGCAACTTTCCATGGAAACGTAATATGAAACACAAGTGCCTATGTAGATCCAGATTTGGTCGCTTGTCTCGATTTAAAGCATGTTTTGTGTTCACAAATGCATACTTTGAGAGGCAAGTGTTACCCGATATTTACGACATTTCAATTGGATTAGACTATGAAATAATGAAAGAATGAATTGTAAACTTGAAGACGGTCGTCTGTAAAGAGTAAATGAATAAATAAGGGAAATTGACTAAGTCCATGGATCGGTGCACTAAGTCCATGGATCGGCACCAATTAATGGATGGATCAGTAGTGATTCATCTAAACTACCAAAAATAAGCTTTGAGCATGAGTGTTTAATTGGTACTGATTCGTCAAAAGGACCATTTTGCCTCTAAAACTCAATAGCATTGAAGACTAAAACATTTTGGAGTAAAACACAAGATTTTGGACCAAGGCCATGGATCGGTACCGATCCATCAAAAAGACTATGTTTCCCCTAAAGCTCCATAGCATTAAAGGCTAAGTCATTTTGGAGTAAAGCACAAGATTTTGGATCAAGCCATGGATCGATACCGATCCATTAAGCCTTATGTTTTGGTTCAGATTTGATGTGATCTCTTTGTTAATATTCAGGATTTGATTGATTGAAGAATCCAAACAAGATCTGAAGAATATGAAGATATGGAACATCCCAATTCAGCTATGAATAGGAGGCCATCTCAGAGGTTTTTTCGATCTTCTACTTGCTTTTGCCGGAGGAAACTCTACGTTTTTTGTACCGCAAGATAGAACTTCCAAGATCCTTTATAATCTTGGTAGATCTAGTATAAACAAAACAATAAATGATGTAAGCCAAAGATTTTCCGAACCACTATAAATATCATGGCTTATTTCTCTTATTCTCTTTTACATCTTATTGTTTTAATTTTTTCTTTGAATTTTGATCATTTAGGTGCGTTAGCCCAAAATAAAGATGGATAATTTCTACATGTTGATTATTGATGATAAGTTATTAATAATTGATTATTAATAAAATACCACAAAAGTTATTAATAATTAATAATGTTATTAATTATTAATTATATTTAACTAATTATATGTTATCTATTTTTGATTAAAATTTATCAAATATTAGTTTAATTAACTATTCAAATAATACCTACTAATGAAATATTAAAAACGACTATAAATTTTGAGTTCTGTTTAAACTGAACTTTAGTATTCAAAAGCGTGCCAATTCCTCTATCCTTAATCATTTGTCCCATAATATCTTCAAAACTCGTTTTGATTCATTGTGTGTGGGTCTTTTAACGGGTCTGAAATCGCATTTTTGGTGCAAGAATGATGATTGGTTTTAGAATGCAGCCTGTGAGTAACAACAGTAATCTTCCCTTTGGATAGAGACAACACAAGTGATTAGGAAAGAATTGTCATCCTTAAAGTAATCATCACTGTAAAAGTACAATGTCCACTGCATCCGCCAAGAGACTGTTACTTTGTATAAAATATAAGATGCTAAATGGGGTTGGGGTCGAGGTAATTAAAAAAACATATTGAGCAGATTAACATTACAAGCATGGAATTAACTAACTTATCATCAACCACCGACAACGATGTATGTATGGAAAGTATGAACCAACCACATGTTATATATTCTAGTACCCACCCTCACCAAAATATTTAAACTACTTGTCTTTACCAGTGTCAACCTAAACTGGAAATGTAGATGCCTTAGCCGTGAACCAGAGCCTTATATTGCGTTTGCAATCTAACGAACAAGACAAACTTTGCTAGGAATTATCATACTATTTCCAATCCTAAACCCAGGCATCACTGTAAAACCCACATATTTTCCACTTACCTCCCCTACACTCTCCATGTACACTTCAGAAAATCTACATCCTTTTCTCACTTGAAACACAGACACGTCCATCTTGCTCTCGTACGAAAAGAATAAGCAGTGCAGCATCCATACTCTCCTTGCCATTTCCGCGAACCCTAGAAAAAATCCAAGGCCTGGGAATCCGTTACAAGAGCTTATAGCTTCTCTATGATCAAGATCACCGAAAAAAGACGCTTCCATTTTGGGATGTGCTAGCTTCAAATACTTTGCTCTGCAGAACTTACCAAAGGTGGAATTTCTCACTTTCTGACTTAACAAAAACTTGTTCACTTTTGCTGATTTTACCTCTTCAAAAGCAAAAAAGAACCGTTTTGTATTCCAAGATATATGTTCTTCTAACTGGGCCAGCCCGAAGTCTCGAAGATTGAAATCAGAAAACATCTTCTGAGCTACAAAAGATTCAAAGGCAAACGCGTTGTGCATATGATCAATATTTTGGACATCAGGATGTATTGATTTTGCAGCATCGTTAAGATCCCATCCAGCTGACTCCATTTCGCTGACCATTACATTAACGAATGATTTGATCGCTCTCATTGTGCATTGAAGCTCACTGTAGAAATGCGTTGGGTTTAGATCAGGAAAACTGACATGTTCAAGCGATTCTAATTCATTTAACTGCATTAGGAGGGAAATGACTTGGGAGTCTTTGCACTTGATGTCGTACTCAAGCTTCTTGATAATGATCTCGTGGATATGATGATCTTTGTAGTAGTGTGCATGCTTTATTTCGTAGAGAAGGTTGAGCTCAGTGATGATAGCTAGATCAGCGAACTGTATTGAGTTTGGATTGTATGGAGATTGAGCAATTTGGAGTTGAGCATACGAAGCTTTGATGGCGGAGATTCTAGCAAACAAATTTGCAAGGAAGATTTGGATTTCTTGTTTCTTTTGGTTTTCATACTCGATTTGGAAGCTTTTGTCGGAGGAGATGGTGGAGTTATGGCGGGAGTGGAGATATTTGGTGATGGTTCTTGATATGGAACTGAGGTTTGACGCAGTTCGTGTGATAGTTTCCATTGTTTTGCAGCTTTGAAATGAGAAGGAAAAAAAGGTAATCAAATTGGTGACTTGTTAGGTAAAGCATTCTTTAATACAGTTGAAATTTGGTGTGATCAGTTCGTGAGAAATATTTTAGGTAGGCAAAAGTTTCGAGATGTATTATAAAATATGTATATATGATGGACCTTTTTCTGAGAGTGTTCAAATTTTCACATGCAAGACTTAAGCATACCGCCTAAGAGCATCTCCAATGTTTTGTGCATTGCTTATCACTTATTTTAACTCTTAAATTTTTCAACAATAATTAATTTGGATGTTTGTTAAGTTAAACGTCAAAATATAAGACGAATGTTCAAAAAACGTCTAATTTTAAAAATACAACAATCACCATCAACAAGCGTGAAAGTAGACCCTCATTTTTAATCATTATTTAAACTACAACATTAAAATATGTTAAGTTATATAAGTAAAATAATATTTAAAATAAAACTTAATGTTATTAACAGCAATTGCTCATAATAATGTTTATATAATATGCAACTTAATTATTTTTACAGTATGTTGCACTGTTTATAGTACAACAATCATTGTTTATAGTGCAATCATCTGTCAATACTTTAGTTTAATACATTATTATAGCACAATGCGCATAACGATTTTTAATTTGCATCTTTTGAGTTATTACCTTTTTTTTTTGTTGGATTGAATTTTTTATTTTACATGGTGCAAGCTACTTGATTTATTTATTTATTTTTATTTTTTTTGCATTTGATTTCAAGATTTTTGATTTCGATTTGGTTATTAGTTTTGTGAGACATGAATTTGTACGTGATTTTATTTTCGAAAATTTGTGGGCTTAATTTATAGTATGAAATGTAAGAAGAGTTTTACTTTGTCTCAGTCGTTAAGTGATTCGATTTTAGTGCGAGAGATCACAAGTTCGGAACTTGCGTAGCGTGATTCGAACATTTGTTGACAAATGATTTGTGCTTTGTTGTCTCAGTGACATGTTGTATCTAAGTACCATTTCAAAAAAAATTATAATGGTGCTTTTCAAAAATTCTCTTTGAACACCAAATATGCTAATATCATAGCACAATTAGCAATGGCTTGTCTAGAAAAAAATTTAAAGCAAACTAGCAACAGAGCACTCAAATATCGTCATTTCATTTCTCCATGGCCAGTTCAAACCATCTTTGTGGCCAATGATATGAACAAGCAAACCGGTGAATAAAAAGGCAAGAAAATTGTCATTTTAAAACCCGCCTCCAACGGCTAGATTTTTCCCTTCACTATAAATTATACCAAAGCCGTTCATCCAGATTGAAAAATTCTCCAACAACATTCTTTTACTATTCGATTTTACCTAACACAAAATAATATCGTCATCTGGCCAAAAATCTGCAAGCAACGAAAACTGGAAAGAAAAGAGTTTGCATACTCAAACTTCCACAATATATCTACCACACCCTTCCTCCGATTATCACGATATTCGTCCTCACAATCAGCAACAATTCCTTCTACCACAGTACGAATATGGTTATATGTCATAACCAAAATGTCAATTATTCTCAATCTTATCCTCATAATGTTCAACAACCATACTATCATTCCACTATCCCACAACCATACTACCACCAACCTGCCATTCATCAAATTTATGTTCACTCATAGTACGAATACCACGTATTGTTCATATCGTTGATGGCACAAGGTGATCAACAAAAACATCATCAACTTAATGCTCAAGAACTAAATACTTGTGATAGAGATGTTATGTAAAAATTAGAAGACAGATCTCTCATCCCCGTAATGCCCCAATGCTAATGTTGAAGTTGAAAAAAAAGTGTTAATGAAGAACAAGAAGACGTAGAAAAGGAAGAAGGTGGAGCGGACCAAGACAATGATGAAGAGAACAACAATGGAGGAGTGAAAGAAACCCAATTACCCTAAAACCGTGAGTACAACAAGAAGAAGAAGCGGAAGTCTTTAAGCGTTATGCTTATAGGACTCTGAAAGTTCACGTATATGTAGATTGACTAACATGACTAAGTTATAACTATCAAAGCCATATAAAATGATAAGTACAAATGGAAAGCTATGATAGAGCTGGATCAGAATGCAGTGGATGAAATGTGTTAATTTAATTTTTTTTTTGTCATTTTGGATCTTATTTAATCTATATGCGAAATAATTATATATACAAATTTAAGTACAAAGCAATTTAAAAAACTAAAATTAAATCTTTATAAAAATTTCAAATTTGATTCCAGATCTAGATTTAAAATATCCTCTTAAAATTTAATTCAAATTTAAATATCTTACTTTTAATCTTTTTTATTTTCGAAAATGCATAAAACAATGTATGTAAATATTATAAAAATTCTAAATTATATTTGTTGGAAATGTAGATTACGGATCTTAAGGCTTGATTAACACTAGAAGGGGTGAATAGTGTTTAATAGATTTTATGGAATTTTAGAAATCTTTTCAAATTAAATCCAAACAAATGTAATTCTCAAACACAGAAAGAACCAGACGGAGATGCAAATAGTAAATAAAAGCAGTAAAGAAAAGAACACACCAAAATTTTATACTAATCTGGAGTTATCCTATATCCAATCTCACATGGTTTCTTATGCAGATTTCTTTTCAAATATAATTTCGATATTACAACCTCGATTTCAAGGCCACGAGATACACCATCTTGTCTTCGAGTCTAGGGAAAACTCTCTTGATTTAACCATGCTACAAGATCACCTAATTGATTTACGGATATAATCACATTCAATTGATTTATGGGCCATAATCTCACCATTTCCAATCACACTTTGATAGAGAGAGACTCGATACACTTCGATCTTTCGATATTTGATTACATATGATCCTATAACTTTGAATAGCACTGAGATCTTTGAAAGAGAGTGGTAGAGAATCAAACTAGAGATGATCAAGTTTGATTCATTTAGAATTTCGGTAGGGTTTTGTTAAAGCATTTGAAATATATGAGAATATTTGAGTGGAGAAGAAGGAGTGAAGACATGAAGAAAAACTAACTTAAAATTCGTTGAAAACAACTAGTATTATAGAAGAACAACAGTCGTGTCTATTCGTGAAAGGTTATGAAAAACAGACACTTTCTTTGAAAATTTGAAATTTAAATTCTACGGCAGGGATGTCGACATGGAGGGATGAGGGATGTCTACATGCCTATGTTACTTTTGAAAATAGATTTTGCTTAAAAATGATTTCTATTCTAAAACTTGTCAAAAAAATTTCTAAACTTTGTAAACTATTTTGAATAAAGTTTAAACTTAAAAAACAAGAGATGATTTTGAAATTAAAATGGTTAAACATAGGTTTTGAATTAAGGCTAAAATATTTAAATTGATAGAGATGACTTTAAAAGGATAGTTTTGAAAAAATAAATCATTTTGAAAATTTCGTGGATTCCATTTCACTAGAGAAGATCGTGGGTTCCATCCCACTAAAGAGGTCTTGGGTTCCATCCCACTATTAAAGGGAAAACGTGGATTCCATTTCACAATTAAAATCCGAATAAAGATTTTAGTGCTATTATAAAGTTTAATATAAATCTAGACTCTATTACTTATCTTGATATCTTGAACTCTTGAACTCTTGATATTCATGAGTCTTCAACCTTGATTTCTTCAATCTTGAACTCGTCAGTCTTAAATCTCTATATTCAATCTTAAATCTTTATACTATATAGTCTTCATTCTCGATACCTGTAATTATATATATATATATCATGAATATACGTATATATCTAGACAGGAATATTTTTATTTATATTTTATAACAAGTACTAAAGTTATTGTCATCAAAGCCATCATCTCAGGAACTAATAATCTATCTCTTTTTGATGATGACAACCTATGTTTATAAAATATACACCACCAAACTCTGGTTCTACTCTTACTCTCCCTTATTCCAACATCTCCCTCTTAATCTAGGCCTAACTAACCTATTTTATAATTCTCTGCATTTGTCATCAACAAAAACTAATCCTAAACTAAATAACTCCCCCTTAATCTTATACTATAGCACTGTATATGATATAACACAGTATAGTAGAATATAAATGAGATAGATAATAATATGAATAAAATATAGTAAGGTAAATGTGAGAGATATGAGAATTTCAAACATAATCAATTAATATATACATCATGTTGTTATCAAACCACACCATGTTCAATCATATATTACACACCATATTCAAATCAATCCAAACCATACCAAATCAACTCAAATCAAACCAAACAATTCAAATCAAATTAAAGTAAATCAAATTACATATGTCAAATCAAACATTTCTTGGAACTTGACTAAAGATAGGATCTGCCTTTATAGTATCCCATTCTTTATTATCTTTGTTCAAAGTTCCTTCTGGATTCGCTTCAAGTTCTTCTTTGTTAAGGGCTGAGATCACCTATCAAATGGCATCAAAATGCTTTTCTTGTTCTTTTATCATCTGTGTTTGGCTTAATTCTAAGTGTCTTTGATTGCGAAGGATAAAAGTAAGTATGCTCTTGAAGCAATTGAGAGTTTCTTCAAGATTCTCACTTAGATTATGAATAGGAGAAGTCATTTTCTGATAAAATATGAATAAATCCAATAGAAAATAAAGGGAATTGAAAGTATGCATTTTTCTGAAAGAAACGGGTATTTAAAGAGTTAGAAATTCGTTTGAAATGAAATGACACAAGGTAGTTATGTCAATTTCAATTTCAAAGCAAAAACCATTTTCTAGCCGTTACATGTCGAAATGGGTGACAAGGGGATATCGGCATGCCCCTGTTAAATTTGGTGATTTTCTTTGTTTCTTTATATTATATACAAGTACATATATAAATTATTTAACATGATAACAAGCATTCTAGAGATATTTTAGAGCTAATAAACAGAAATAAAGGATGTTCATTGATAAATTTAGTTAACATTACATAAACGATACATAACATTAACTAAAGAGAGATATAACATAAAATCAAACTAATATTAATTTGAGGATGACGAGGATGATGATAACCCAAGCTTGCGACTCACTTTCCCAAAGAACTTGTTCAGTTTAGTGGAAATTTTGTCTAACTTTTTACTAACTGATCTTTTGAGAATACGTTTATTTTCCACGATAATCTTTTGATTCTTGAGAAGCGCTTTGTTGGATGGATTGTTAGGAGTGATAGGGTATTCGATGCTTTCCAATGAAGTCTCTTCCTCCTCCTCCCCTTCCTTTTCAGTTTCCATCTCCTTCCTTTCTTCTTCCTCCTCCTCTTCTTCTTCCATCTCTTCATGAGCCGATCTCCCATCCTCTTCGGCAAGTGTTTCACATGGTTGAAACACAAATGGAATTTTCATGAGAGAGATGTTAGCATGGTTAAACACTTTTCTAGAAACGAACTCCTCCTTCTTATAATCAATAACAAAGTAGTTAAAAATCTGAATGAGATAAATGCCATGATATAAAGTGTTTTCATCTAAAGTAAAAAATTTAGGACGAAGTTCATCCAAAATCACTTGCGCCCAATTAATGTCATAGTGCCCAAAAATAGAAAAAAGAGCCTCGCAAACTTTTAAAGTAGGGTGATTGAAATTTCCTGATCTTGGAGTTATTGTATGTTGCAAAAGAAGGTATACAATTCTAGCTTTAAGAAAGAAATTTCGGTTTATAAACTCAAAGTTATCATCTCCTCCAAAAAATGTGATGAAATGTCTCACGATCACGTTCATCAATTTGAAAATCCAAAAGACCCATTTCCGTATACATAAAACCAAGAATGTTACCCAAAATCTCACTATTTAAAACAATACACGTCCTTTTAATGCTACTCCACAATTCCCCTTCATTTCCTTCGTAAAAACCACGATTCAAATTTGCATAAAACATTTTTACAAGATTTGGATAACAAACAAAATCATTTTGAGAATCATCAATTAAGCTAAGAACCTGATTCTCTTCAAAAATAACATTGATTTCATAAGAAGAAAAATCATTAAAGATAACAAATTTTCCCCTATGGACCTTTCCAAAGTTTACATAGCATATGTAAGCCTTGATAACTTTCGGATCATTGTAAAGGAACTCTTTAGTGGACTTGGACAGTCTAATAGTGGATGAAGTGCTTGAGGAATCCCTTTTTGAAGAAAGTAGAGAGCTTGAGAGTTTGAAAGAGTGTTTGAAATTTGAAATGGAAGTGAAAAGATAGGATAAAATTAAGAAGATAAATAGATATCTAAAAGCCATGTTCTCTGGTCAAGAGACACCTTTTCAGAGCTTTGGAGTTGGTGAAAAGTTAGAGGGAAATCCAAAGTTTTGAATTCAAATTTGAATTTCAAATTTCTGGAGCAATGTCGACATGGGGGGTAGGGTCATGTTGACATGGGTCTCTTAAATCATGTGACTTCTTTTTCTTATTTTATTTAATATATATATATATCCTATAAACTAATTTATATTTCGTTTGAAATAATACTAAATATATTAACACTTTAATATTAATATTTTAATATTAAAATAATATTATTGTAAAAATAAGAAATTTAAATCCAAACAACAAGCAATTTCAAAACATGCAAACAATCAAACATTCACACATTCAAACAAGCAATTTTAATCAATATAATTTAAATGTGTACCTATTTTTAGATCCATATTTCCGAGATCATCAGAATTGTGAATAGCTGTAAAGCACATGTTTGAATTTTCCATCTCTTGATCTTCATCACTAGAGGATTAGTCTGAATCATCTAGTGTAGCAGTATATGCCCTCTTTCTTTTCTTTGGAAGATCATTACTTGGAAAAAATCTATGTTTATACGGATGCAGATGATCTCTTTTTAAGTGGCCTGGCTCATCACAAGTGTAGCACCTACCGTTATTTTGAGTTTCACCATTGTTTCCAAAATTCTTGTGATCATTTCTCTTGTAATTATTCATCTTTCTATATTTCAGAAACTTTCTAAAATTTTTGGTCATCATGGCTATTTCTTCATTGTCGTCACTGTTTGAGTCTGAACCATCTATTATTACATTAAATGTTATTGATTTCTTTTCTGAGGCCTTGATTTCTCTTCTCCCTTGCATTTGTACTTCAAACGACATAAAATTCCCAATCAATTCTTCAATTTTTAGAGTACTAATATCATTAGCCCCTTCAATTACTAGAGTCGTCCGATCCCATTCTGTAGTGAGTGAATTCATAATTTTTCTAACTTGATCTTCTTCGAAAAAGTTCTTTCCCAATGCAATTAGTGAGTGCACAATATCTTGAAACCTACTATACATGTCTGAAATAGACTCATTTGGATTCATCTTGAATAACTGAAACTTATTGGTCAAGATAAATATTTTGGTATGTTTAACTTTGCTTGTTCCTAGGAGTAACTTGCAAACTTTTCCAGAACTCGTATGAAGACTTATAGATAGACACTCTATAAACTCATTCCTGTCAAGTGAGCATGGCTTTGGAATTGTTTTGTGCAACAGTTGCTTAGCATTCCAGTGGGAAAAATTAATTGTGGGTTCAATGTACTTTGTTTGTGTGACATTTCAAGGGTCTATTCCTATTGATTGTAAATAGATTTTCATCCTACATGCCTAATACGCATATTTACTACCATTAAAAGGCGGTGGTCTGGTAGTAGACTGACCCTCTATAAATGAACTAGTGATAGTGTTGACATTACCAGTGTTGGCAGCCATTTGAAAACTTTTCAAAAATAAGAATATAAAAACTTTGGAAACCAATGCTCTGATACCAAATGTTGGAAATGAGGATTACGGATCTTAAAGCTAGATTAACACTAGAGGGGTGTTGAATAGTATTTAATGGATTTTATGAAAATTTTGAAATCTTTTCAAATTAAATCCAAATAGATGCAATTCACAAACATAGATACAATCACAGAACCAGGCAAAAATATAAATAGTAAATAAAAGCAGTAAAGGAAAGAACACACTAGAATTTTATACTTGTTCGGAGTTACCCTACATCTAGTACCACATAATTTCTTATACGGATTTGTTTTCAAATATAATGTTGATATTACAACCTCGATTTCGAGGCCACGAGATACACCTTCCTATCTCCGAGTCCAGGGCAGACTCTCATGATTTAACCAGGATATAAGATCATATCACACCCAATTGATTTACGGGCCACAGTCACACCGTTTCCAATCACACTTTGATAGAGGGAGACTTGATACACTTCGATTATTTGATTTTTGATTATAAATGATCTTATACTCTGAATAACACTGAGATCTTTGAGAGAGAATGGTAGAGAATCATACTAGAGATGATCGAGTTTGACTCACTTTGAATTTCGACAGAGTTTTTTTAAAGCATTTGAAATATAAGAGAATATTTAGTGGAGAAGGAGTGAAGAAATGAAGAAAAACTAACTTTAAATTCATTGAAAACAACTGGTATTTATAGGAGAACAACGGTCATGTCTATTCGCGAAAGGTTATGACGAATAAATGCTTCTTTTAAAAATTTGAAATTTAAATTCTATGGCTACCATGTCAACATGGAGGGATGAGGGATATCGATATGCCTATGTTACTTTTGAAAATAGATTTTGCTTTAAATGATTTCTATTCTAAAATTTGTCAAAACAATTTCTAAACTTTGTAAACTATTTTGAATATAGTTTAAACTTATAAAAGAGTTTTAGAAAGTAATCTTAAATTATATAATTCGTAATATAAAAGTAATATTGAAAACTAAGTGTAGATTTCTTTAAAATGTATTAAAGCTAAAATATTAAAATCAAGAGATAGTTTAAAAAAAAAGATGATTTTGAAGTTAATATGATTAAAAATAATTTTTGAATTAAGGCTGAAATATTTAAATGATTGAGATGACTTTAAAAAGATAATTTTGAAAAAATAAACCATTTTGAAAATTTCGTTGATTTCATTCCACTAAAGAAAGTCGTGGGTTCAATCCCACTATTAAAGCGAGAATGCGGATTCCATTCCACAATTAAAATCTGAATAAAGATTTTAGTGCAATTATGAAGTTTTAACACAAATCTAGACTCTATTACGTATCTTCATATCTTGAACTTTTGATACTCATGAGTCTTCAATCTTGATTTCTTCAATCTTGAATTCGCCGGTCTTGAATCTCTATACTCATTCTTGAATCTTTATACTATGCAGTTTTCATTCTCAGTAACCCCCCTACACATACATATATATCTTGCATATACATATATATATCTAGACAAGAATATTATTATTTATATTTTATAACAAGTCCTAAAGTTATTGTCATCAAAACCATCATCTCAAGAACAAGCAATATTACGTAAATAAAATATTACGGTGTAATTATATATAAAATAAAATATACATATATTAATTCATTTTGGATTATAAAATTAAAAAAAATCAATTTTTTAAATTAATCCATGTAGATTATATATATTATGGAAAAAAATAATTTCGGTGCATATGATATAACATGAATTTATAAAAATAATTTCAAAATATATTTATACTTGCACATTAGTTTTAAAACTCATTTTTTAAAAAGCATTTTAAATTCGAATTTTATTTATTTATTAATATGGTCGAAAATGAATAAGAACATATATGCACAAAATATTTCCTTTATTATATATATACAATACATATGTAAATCAGCAGAAAATATATATGTGAATTCATGATATAATCTAACATATACTAGAGCAATAGCATAATACGCATATAAGCCGATATAAAAAAATGGTAACTTCAGTTGTGGCCTACTTGTAACACCTTGAGGCTGAATTAAAATAACTCCTCAAATCTGATTCAGTCTTTTTCGGAAAGTGCTAGAAATCGGAGAGATCTAGACACCTTTAATTCTATTTGATCTAATTTTAATTTTGTTTGAAAATCAAGAGGGTAGAGGGCTATGACTATAGCAAGGACGGAGGAGAGAAGCGAAAAAAGTTAACGTAAAAGATAATGAGAGTTGTGGGTTAAATAAGAAGAGAGAAGGAGAGTAAATAGGAGATTTGGATCTAATCTTTTACCCATTCTTTCTCCATCAATTCAAATCTTTATTCCACAAAAATAACACCCCTAACCCCCTATATATGATCGGCTATTTCCATAGGCTTATGCTTCTATAAACATTTTCAAACCAAACCAGTAAATTCACATTTTAATAAAACTCAAGTGCAGGTTGATATCATATATTAAAACATGTATACATAAATTTAATATATAGACAATTTTCAGTACTAATTCAAATAAACAATATAAAATTTTATAATTAATATTTCGAAAATATTAATTAATTTATAACAATTATAATATAATTAAATCAGGTGGTGTTCGGTGTATTCAACATTGCGGTTATGTGACTCTTAGATATAAATTTAGTCAGTGATTTATATCGAACAATCTGAATATTGGCGTTCAAACATTACTTTAGTTAGTGGTGTGACAGTTTGGTTGAATTTATCACATATGTGATTTTGGTATAATCTAATTTTACTAATTAAAGTGGTTCATGGTAGTGCGATTATTTAAACTAATTCTCTTCGTCAAAGCTATATCACGTTAGGACTTATGGAATTTGGTTTTGGAAAAAATTCCTATATCATCTACATTCAACTTGTATAGTTAAACATAAAGTTCTTAGGTTCAATAATAACAATTATTATTAATTGAACTGCACTAGCCAGAAACTTTGACTTTGAGTTGGCTATAGCTGATCGTGACACTAAGCTCATACAACCAAGGAGACGAATTCTCTATTGAATAGTGTCAATGCTTCAACTCAGATCCAAATATCGACATTCAATAGATGTCATGCCACAATATAACTATTATCGAAGTGGAGTTTTCATATTGAATTTTAGCATTATTCTAAGGTCGAGAGAACTGTGTAATATTATCACATCGATATTCTGTATTTGACGTTAGTTATATTAACCAATAGAAATTATTGAATAAGTTCCAATAATAATCAGCACGTATCACCTTGGTACCACTAGCCATCATGATTTTTACACCACCAACGTTTGGATAGTGTTGTGTACTTTAGTCTCAACGAATATATCGATATCCAGTCTTAACGGATGTATCGATATCCAGTCTTGATACAACTTGACTAGGAATATTTAAAACAATATGTCTATTTTTATTATGATAAATTGCTCATGATTACATCACGCTGTAATTATTATCATAAAACATATCACTTATGGATTTCGATTAAATATACCTAAATTAAATAAATAATAAATACAACACATTATATAAAGTATATAATAGAAAAAAAGACTTTTTATTTCAAACGAGATTGTATTGCAGAGTTAATAACTTACAATAAATTACAGAATTGTCTTTAGGGCATACCTGTAACTCTTTCAATTTCCCACATGAACTTGAGGCTAATTTTAGGAATTTTATCCCATCCCTTTGATCGGTTTGATGAGAATTGATTGTTATAGGAATTTTAATCATCTACTCCATCAACCAACTCTCTTTGATGCAATCTACCTATATCATGTTGAACTTTTCAAAGTATGTTTCTCGACTCCCAGTTAGCTCTATCATTACATTGTTATAATATAATGACGATGTAGTTATTCTCAATACTTGGAATTACCATAGCTTAGCTACAAATTTATGTAGTTATATTTATACATTGCTTTTATTGTGGCACTGTTAAGACGATATACGCCATGTCATTGGATCAACCATAATCTTTCATTTGGACCTTTCCAACTTAAAATCCCTTAGTTAAGGTTTGAACATGAATTAAATATTGACATATTACACTCGATATCAACTGTAAAGTTTAAGTCTGAATACTACTTCATAAGGAGTTTTCTATTTCCATAAACTGTTCTTTAGTATTTCACAAATACTTGAGAACACTCTAAACTATAATTTGGTGATCTTAATTTGGATTTGATATTTATTTCATGTATCAAATACATTAGTTAAATACGATGTTGTAGACAACAAATCATGTGTGATGACTCCTATTTCGAATGCAAAAGGAATCCATCTTACATTCTCCATATGATGTTGGTGCATATCATTCTAGGACATTCCCAACATCCTTTTATGCCGATTATAAAAGATATCACTATTATATCCAATGTATTTTTTTTGAAATGGTACTTTATATACAACAAATCATTGGGACAACATATCCCATGTCAATAAACGTTCGAAAGCAAGTTTCGAACTTGTGACCTCTTGCACCAAAGCCGAATCAACTAACCACTTGGACAATGGTGCTTGTCTATTATATCCAATGTTAAATATTAGACAACCAAACTATAATGATTTAACTTGAGTATATCATTAGTGATCATAATTTTGTTATTTACATTTTAGAAATATTATAGTACCTTTATTGTTCTTTCTTATAGACACACGAATACTTTGTATTTTGAGTGAAAATCAAACTATAAGATATTTCTATTAGAATACTTGTTCAAGTCAGATACTAGTTGAACGATAAGTTCATATTATTTCTTGGATCATATCCGAAACCCACAAACTCAGTACGCACCCATCGTCCTTGAGACACTTTGGTTGTTATGTGCAAATAGTGTAGTTTAAATGACTAGTTAGAATTTTCTATTTCAACATATATGTACCACATTTCAAAGTCATGCCAGACAATAAGTTTGTAAGTACATTAATATTTACTTAATAATGTTGAATGATGAATTTGTTACATTAATTTCAACTACCGAAATTTAAGATGTTATTCATATCAACATTACTTATTAAATTCCAAATACATTGGTTATCTCCATGAAACATACTTATGGATGATGGATCATATCCCCTTTAGGTACATCTATCAAAAATCACATTTTGATACTGTACTTGGAATCTATTCAAGATTTTCGCATCATACCATATGGCAAATTCAATACAGTTAATGGTTTTATCGACAACTAAGGAATTTCTACTTTCCACACTGAAAAGAAACTCATGGTTTCTCTTTAATGTGCAAGAATATTTATTATAAACTCTAATGTGTTGGGTTCCTTTCAGCTTAATCAATTTCATTTCAACCCTCGTAATAAATTTTATTTTTGGATCTTATCCAAAACCATTTTACGACCAATAATTTGTAAAAGAAATTCCTTCATTGGGAAGTAGGTGTTTCATGTAACAATAATTGTTTCTCAGTGCAATGAAATATGTATTCATGAGCATTTTATGAATTACCTTATATGTGAAATGGATTTGGTTTTAGTTTACAAAAGTTATGTTCAAAACATAAATTGGTCATCCAATAACGACCGTTCCTAAACTACTTTCGAGGTGGTCTACAAAAGATGACGCATAAACATTTATAATGTGTAGTCTCTCAATTAGCACAAACTATCAACTCCCTAACCTTGGATTTGGCAGGGTTTCTAATAAACTATTATCTTGTATGATTTTGTAAACTATGCTTTTCGATGAAAGTAACTTTACATTATGTGCTATTCTTAAGCACATAACTGTATAGAAAGAATTTAACCCAACTTCATTCATTATCAATCATACTTTATTCAGTAAAATCTGATTGCCTCTTGTCAATATACCATTATGTATCGTATAGAGGAGTGACTTTTAAGATTGAATCTTTATTCATTTTAGGCACATTTGGAACTCTCTGCAATATACTCGCATATTCGATCAAATCAAATCATTTTATCATCTTCTGCATGTTATATTATTTACTTCTGTTTTATATTATATAAACTTATCATAAACATATTTCACGTGTATCAAATACACATATCTATGCTTATGGTAATTCATCGATGAATTTAACAAGATATATACCATTTTGATATTATTAGGCTTACGATTACATACATCTATATGTATCACTTCGAAGAGTTTCATCGACTTTTAGCCGCTCTCACTAAATAGATGTTTTACCTTTAATCGTCTGAGATATAATTCACTATTACCATATAATTCATAACAATACGATTAAATAATTATTTCTAAAAAATAAAGGCTTATTTTATAATTCTAAAATAATTGCAAAATTTCAGATACTTCTGCATTTCCAATCCATCACTTTTGTTATGAAAGCAAATACCATTATTGTAGTTTATTTTATTATGAATATTCAAAATATTCATAACATAAAACTATATTTATTTTCAATCAACACTAAAAAGCAGTTATTATTACATAAATAATGTTTTGTATGTTTTACAATTTTTTTTTTGTAATTTGATACGATTAATAAGTGTTATACGACATCTTCCACTATTTCCTCCATTACAATAACAGCGTATAAAATACGAAGCTCCATTCGACCACTTAATATCGGCTATTTACTCATTTATTGTAACCAGTTTACAATCGAGAGTTTTTAGATCAAATATCTTAAACTTAAAAAAATAAATCTCACATAAAACAATTTTATATATGAAACATTTTGGAATAGAAATCAAAGTTTTTTATTCCTTATTTCAGCTCTGATGTCTCTTTATGAAGCAAAAGTGACCATTCACTCTCTTCATCCAAACCGTGCCTTAAGCTACATCCACTCACCCACATTCGCTTTCTTGTTTTCCAATGGTTAAACCATTCAAAAGAAAACTCTTACTATAAGGCCATAACGAACTCTTTGAAAAAATGCACTTGGTTATCTTTAACATTTAAGGAGATTAAATAAGTTGCAATTTACATAAACTGATCAACCCAACATTTCAGTGATTGAATTCTTAGATCTATCTTATAGTTGTGGGTCTAATGTTACAATTAACATAACAAGATCACTATTGTAATCAATCATATTGACTGCACGATCTCATACTATGGCTTACTTGCTTATTTTGAAATGAACTAAATTCATCCAGCTTTCGCACATTATGAATTGCAACCATTGACCATATCACATTTATATGTGACTGAATATGGATTAACACTAATATCCATTATTGTTTGTATAGTTTGAAACTCATAGAAGAAAATACTTAGTCTCGGGAAAATAAACACCTAAATGACAAATTAATGTATGTATTTAGCAGTGGTGTAATTAGGCGCTTGCATGGATCTTTAATTAATAACACGTAAAAACTTGTTAATAAGTATAATTTATATTTCTTATTGTTAATCTTAATCCAGTTCATTTGTCTATTTTTATTGATAAACATTTTATCAATTATATTAGTTACGCAAATTATTGAAGTAGAATAGTTTAAATTTTACATGGCAAATCTATTTATAATTTTAGATAGGTTAAATGTTTTCATCTCATTTATCTAATAAGTTTCTACTAGACTTTTATGTTTCTCAAAACTCTAAGATGAAACAGAAATCATTGACTTCTCTATTTGGTTTTAGGACATGTTTGTCTTGGGATTCTAACCTTTAGTCCACTCAATAAATCATATGCCCACAAATGGTGGATAATACTTTATCGGTTGTATCATATACAACTTATAACCCATGGTATTTATCTTGATTTCATTTCAATCTTAAGTTTGCTCAACAAATAGAAAACGATTATTCACTCGTCTATACCATTCCACAACAACCTAAGTACAATATATGTACCTTGAGTTCACTTAATGAATGCATATAGCTATCTTGCCTCGTCTTGTCCATATATTAATAATATTCCATATAACATCCCTAGCTTGAGTTTTCTTAACAACCAGGGTATCCAAGTAATTTATTAATATATAAATGGCAGATGAAAACATTTATATTAAAGATTCAAAATCTTTTATATATTTAACTGAGTTATATCAACTTATAAAATAATGTTTTTCTTATGAAACACTTGGGTGATTCAAGTGTTGGACACATATTAAATTACAGTATACATACTATTTGTATGTGTTTATTCCTTAAATCTAATTAGACTTTCTCACCGTTCCACCTTCTATTATGTATTCATATTATATAGGTTTAATAGTTCATTATTTAATTAACTTACATAATAATCTAATTATATATTTTATATTAACTTATATTAATTTTGTTAATTAAATATTATTTAATTAATTAATCAAAATTTTAAGTTATTTTATTTTATCTACTTAAACATTTTAAACTGAATATGAATACTATATCATTTATAGTTGTACACATATATCTTAATTATATGTATTATATTAATTTATAGATGAATATTAATTTACTTATTTAATTAAATAATCTTAATTAATTATAATTTATTTTAAAAATTATATATAAATATACATTGCATTAAATACTTTAAGATAATGTAATATATATATATATTATTTAATTTAATTAATTATCTATTTAGTTAATTATTTAATTTGTTAATCTAATTAATTTTAAATAATTTTTGCATTTTAATCAATAAATTTTCAAAATAATTTTCAAAACTATTTTATAACATTTATAAAATATTTACTTATTTTGATTTTAACCTTTTAAATTTATATTCTATTTTTACTTCAGAACATATTTTGAAAATTAGCTTAAGGCCTAAATTCAAATTGGGTCTTTGATACCAGGGATAACAATTGAGCTTACTTTATCTTTCTAGCCAGGCTAGTAGCTATGTAGGGTACTTGATTATCCAAACCCAATCAAGGCACTATATTTCTAAACACCACATTAATGAGTAAGCTTAATTTGCTGGCCCTTTTACTACTAATTTAGGCTGCATAGGTTATTGGACTTTGATACCATTGTTGGAACTAGGCCAACATGCAGCAGGTTAAATGGGTGATTTGAAATTTTGTTATTATTTTAGATCTTATTTGGCCTATGAAGTCTAAATCAATTCAGATCTAATCTAAATAAAATTTAAATAAAATCAGTATTTTATTTAATTGATTAATAAAAGGATTTTACCTATTTATATAAGTGATATATAATGTGTACATGTATATCAAATACAGATGTATGTGTACATGCAACATAAATGTGTACATGGTTTAACATACATGTATCTAAGTGTTCGGATTTATACCACATCGGATATATTAGACCCTTCATATACATATTTGACATATGTTGTTATATAATTTAAAATATGCTTAAATGAATAAATAAATATACATACATATAAGTATAAAAATAATTATGTCTAAATATATATGTACCCATATCTATGTATGTAAAATAATATTATATACAAATTTAAATATAAATTAGTTTAAAAACTCAAAATTAAATCTTTATGAAAAATTAAAATTTGATATTAGATTCAGATTTAAAATATTCTTTTAAATTTTAATTCAAATTTAAATATCTTACTGTTATTAATATTATGTTTATATGTACACATACAAAAAATGTTTTTTATTTCAAAAATGCATAAAACAATATATGCAAATATTTTCAAACTCTAATTTATATGTAAATTCAACTATTATAATAAAACTATGTATAAAATAAAATATACATAAATTAATTCATTTTAAGACATAAAATTTAACAAAATCATTTTTTAGATTAATCCATGCGGATTATATGTACATACTATTTTTTAAATTAAATTTCCATATGGAAATAATAAAAAAGTTTTTTTATACTATGAATTTCATACGTAGTGTGTGTATATATATATGGGCAAGTATCGGCTATACTTGATTTCTACTACACCTGTATTCCCCCAAGAATTAACCACATATTCTAACCAAATAATATAGTTTCTCTCTCTTTCTACCTCATTATATTATTTAAATCAGAATACGTAGTTGAAATCAAGGGGAACATAGGGGTGACCGTTCCTAGCCCTTTGTGTGTGTGTGTATATATAGTTACGAGTCATAATTTAATAATTAATAATATGAAATAAATATTATTTTTATTAAATGTATACATATACATAGAAAAATTAATTTTTTAAATTCATATGCATATGAAATAATAAGTTTCGAATTTATTAAAATAATTTAAGAATATATTTATATATGTATATTAGTTTTAAAATTAAATTTTTATTTAAGAAGCTTTTTGAAATTATTTTAAATTCAATTCGTTTTATAATTTAATATGGACGAAAGTGAATAAAACATAATTACATAAAAAAATTCCTTTTTTCATACAATACAAACAAATGTAAATCGACAACAAATACATATGTATATTCATGATTTTAGTTAATCCGTATAAGTGCAAAAACATAATGATTACAAAAGAAATTAATATAAAATAAATGTTACCTCAGTGTAGGCTCGTCGTAACACCTTGAATACTGAATGAAAATAACTCCTTAAATATGATTTGGTCTCTTCCAAAAAGTGCTAGCAATCGAATTGACCTAAACTCCTTCAATTTTATCTGATTTAATTTGAATTTTGTTTTAAAATGTAGAGGGGGAAATGGCTATGACTTGCGGCCAAGAGGGGATAAAAGAAGTAAGAAAAGGCAACCTTAAAAATGAAGAGGGTGGTGGGATGTATAAGAAGAGAGAATGAGAAACATGATGAGATCTGGGTCTAATCTTGTACCCCTTCTTTCTCGACTAATTCAAACCCTTGTTTCAAAACCAGCACATTCCCAATCCTCCCATATATGGTGTGGCAACCTGCACCTCCCGACACGTACGAATCTAAATCTCAGTGTGGCTTTTGGCCCCATGTCGCACCGAGAAATGCGGATTGTCGAGTTTTTAACCTTTAACATTTCAGAGAATAAGGTAAGCGAATTTAATCTATGATATACTAAACTTTCAGAACTCATAGCGAGAGGAATAAAACATATATAACATAGAAAAATGTCCATCTCGGAATATATCCAAATCACAATTTAGGTAAATCAGCACGTGGTCCAATGCATAAATAGAAAAATATCTCTCAAAGTCTGATACATGGAAATAAAATGCACTGATATGATAGAATAATACATGGGGAGTAAATATGATAAAAGAAGTCTCCAAAGATTGGCACAACTCTCCAAGTATCAAGAATGGGCCGATCATCTACTGCCCTATCAACATGTGGTGGTGAAAAGATGGAAAAAGAATGGATAAGACAAAAGTCTGGTAATTTAGTACAAGTTTAATATGTGATGATCATGTGCAGTTAACTCCATACTATTCTAAGTGACAAAGGGTGTGTTACAAGTGTCCGTGAAATCCTATGGTCCTATACCTAAGGGTTCTTATCTAACACAAAGGGTCGAATTACAAATCGAACCTTACAATAATGATAGACCAACATCATTAGAGTCATCCAATAAGAAAATACCGCTCGTAGGTAACAATGGGAATTGCTCTCCTATAAATACTTATACCATCACCATGCCTGGAGAGGGAATCCCCAAAATGCAAACTCGCTATTTGACTCATCGTATGCACCCGTTTCCATCTCTCGATCGTAAATCTAAATGCCATTTATTATATTGCATCGGCATCGACTGTACCACATCGCGTCAGATCCATGTGTACAAGAACTCCCATTAGTACCGGGCTTCTTTTTAATCTATAGCCTCTTATCATGCTGCACCAGGCCTGATAGTGCATGTAGAATTCCTCGCTAGCACCGAGCTCACTCAACTGGCGTCTCCATCAGTGCGGCTAATCCACCGTAGAACTCCCTTCGACTGTCTATGGAATACACCACCCTAGTCGCCTCCCAACTCTCAATCTGTAAAATACATCGTCCTAGTCAACTCTCGATTCTCAGTTGGGTATTTAACAGTTACCCAATATTACGATGACCTAATGTCCTTTAGGGAACCGAATTCCCTCAATCTCTAGCATGTGTACTTAGCCCAAAATAGGCTTAAACAAATAGTATCCATTTATATAATTTTTTCATTGAAATTATATAATTTTTTATTATCAATTTAGGCCTTAGGCCGAGGTTCACAATCTACAATTTGCACTACGAATGGTTGACCGTTGTTCCTCGACGGTTGACTACTACCAATCCAATACTAGGGGTCCATGGTCAACCGTTCACGAATACAATTTAGGTTTTCTACGATTTTAAATATTGGTTTTTATTTAATCAATGTCATTAGCATTTTTTTGGTGAGCCTACTCAGTAAATGAACATTTTAACTATCAATTCACAATTCAATTTAGGGTTTGTTGGTTTAAGATTTGCAAATTCAAGTGCAAAACGGGGTGTATACATCAATATCCAATTGACAATTTACTATAATTATTATTCTAAGGTTATAGATTTCAAGTTAGGGTTTTACATACTCAATTTAGGTTTCTAACATTCTAAATCAACTAAAATAGTTTAAATCTAAGTGTAATAATCATCTTATCAAAGTTGTTCACACTCTCCTCAAGCCTAAGCTCTTCCTATTGGTCTTGCCTGAGAATCACACCTCTATTCATTAGCTCTGCTTTCTCCACCTTGATTGCAATGCTATTTTTCTTCTAGGTTGTTTTTATTTGATTTTTAAGAAATTTTTAGAATGAGGGAAGAGTGAATATTTTGGTAGAGTTTGGTTATAGTAAACGATTATGTGAGAATTAGGGTTCGATAAGGCTAGTTTTATTGGGTGTTCAAATTAATCTAGGCTGTTAGATTTAGGTTACTGAGTATTTTTTGAAATCAGATCCACTCATCAACAACTTGTATGCAAAGCAATCATCTGGTCCATTCAAACATGTCATAAGAAATCGAGAATGCTCAATTTTACTCGACTAACGATTGACCGCTACCAATTGACCTTCAACTAGCATGGGTCACCGGTCCCAATGAAAGATTGTGAACTTTTAATTTTTAATTTCTTATTATATTTCCAATTCTTCTAGTGCCCATAAATTCTCCATATTAACTCCGATTTTCAAGTGTTATATACGAAAATCATCCAAATATCGCTAGGAGTTCAATGGTGCATGTTTCGTAGCCAAATTCAAAATTATATGAAAATTTTCCTTTTAGTCCTTCTTTTATTTTAAATTTAATTTTCTCATTAAAATTTTGAAGTGTTACATTCTCACCGCTTAAAAGGATTTCATCCCCAAAATCTCAAGTGATGGAAAAATGTTACTCACACGCACATCAACCAATAGCTACAACCATCTATCCATCCTACATCCACGAGCAATCTTGGTCCTTGAGAATTTTCTAATGCATTATGTACACACACATACACATGCACACACACACATATGTAATGTGAAATGCATGTGAGCTTCTTCTAATGCAAAAAAGTTGGTAGTCTATTGATTCAGTCGATTTCCTGTCATGCAAATGCTCATGCTCTACATCTAAATATGTGTAACATCTTAAGTAAATATACTTGCAATTCTATGTGTATGCACAACCGTACAACTAATATGCAACATTCATATGCACAACATCCACTAGAACAACAAAAATCAAGTGATAACATGATATTAAGTGTAAGTGTGTGCGCATATCTAAAGGATATGCTATCTAATGTGCAAAAGAGAATAACTCAAACAATACATCTAAATACATCCATTTGCATTATTCATCCATAACAAGTCCAATCAACATGTTTGCAACTAGTCCTTCCATCCAATAGTCACTACCTAAATGGTCCACCACCTAAGTCCTACAAGAAATCCATACTTATAAGAATTAAATTGATAACATACTCCTTGTTGCTCAGCACTTCGTTCCATGCTCTAATATACAAGTGGATGCACGACGAACAAGTGACTCTCGCTCAACCTCCACCCCCTTTAGCTATCTTGCTCGACCACGGTAGTTGTATCTTGTAAGCACGTTCGCAAGTGTGTCACATGAAAAACATCATGTACCCTCGCTAACTTTTCTAGAAGCTCTACTTTATATGTCAACTTCCTTACTCAGCCACTGCCAGAAGGGGTCCTACGAATCTCGGTGCTAACTTCCCTGATCTACCAAACCTCATTATATGTCGAAGGGGTGAAACCTTCACAAATACCATGTCTCCTATTATGAACTCTAACTCCGTATGTCTCCTGTCAGCATAAGATTTTTGTATATTCTGAGCAGTCTTCTTCTTTGGATCAGATCCACCTTCTCTAATGTCTCCCTCATCATGGCTGGCCTAAGAACAATCCTATCTGTCATATCCCACCAACACGACGATGATCTACAGGGTCTACCATCCAATGCCTCGTATGGTGTCATTCTAATGCCCGCGTGATAGCTTTTGTTATATGCAGACTCCACTAATGAAAAGTGATTCTCCTAATAACCTCCAAAGTCTAAAATGTACATCTATCGAAAATGCTTTAAAACTTGATTTACTCTCTTTTTCTATCTATCGATCTGTGGATGATATGCGGTACTCAAACTCAACTCAGTCCATAATGCCTCTTATAGACTCCTCTAGAACTTGCTGGTGAAAAGAGGATCATGGTCACTAACTATATTCATGGGAACTCCATGTAACCTAACGACCTCTCTCATATATATAGCCGCCAATGATGCCACCATCCTCATACTCCTCACTGGTATGAAATAAGCATATTTAGTTAACCGAATAGCTATGGACCAAATGCTCTCATTCCCTCTCCTAGTCCTCGGTAAACCATTTATAAAAGCCATGGAAATATTCCCACTTCCACTGAGGATATCTAATGGCTACAACAATCCTCTCAGCTTCTTTTTCTCCGCCTTTACCTTTTGGCAAGTCGTACATCTAGCTATATACTCCGCTACTTGATTCTTCATAAGGGGCCAATAGAAAACTCTCTTTATATCGCGATACATCTTGTCACCACCGGGATGAATGGTCATCCAAGAACAGTGAGACTCGGCTAGTATCTCATTTATAAAATCCATACTACGTTGAACACAAAGCATATCATCCCTCTATAACCATCCTCTCGAGTTATTGGCATAACGCCTCAAATGACTCGATGACTCTTCTTTACTAATCCCCTCAATATCTACTAGCCATTCATCCTCCTTTTACCAATATTTATTATTCTCCATCAATGTAGGCCGAACATCTAAAGCTACTAGTAATCCTGGGTAATGCCTGATGTTGGTCGGGAATCAATGGTAGAACTATATTCTAGATGCCTCCACTTCAAGAATAAGGGACTAAACACTGCATGTTGCCGACTCAAAGTATCGGCAACTACATTACCGTTGCCCTGGGTGTAAGAGATTTCGAAGTCTTATGATGCTAAGAACTCCATCCACCTTTGCTGCCTCAAATACAAGTCCTTTAAGGGAAAAAAAATTATATAAAGACTTGAGATCCGTATATAGTTCAATCCGCTTTACTAAAAGGTAATGTCTCCATAACTTGAGCACGAAAACAATGGTCTCCAACTCAAGATCGTGGGTATGGTAGCTTCACCAGTGGGTCTTTAGCTGTCGATTCACATAACTCACTACCCTTACTTCTTGCATCAAGACCGTGCTTAACCCAGTATTACAAGCATCCATATAAACTTTAACGGCTTCGTCCCATTCGGTAGTACCAAAATTGGTGCAATAGTCAATGCCTCCTTCAACATGATAAAATCATCTTCGCACCTAACATCCTACGAAAAAACTAAATTCTTTTTGGTAAGACGAGTAAGCGGGATAGAGATCTGCATGAATTCCTTAATGGTCTTTTGATATTAGCCTGCTAAACCAAGGAAACTTCTCACTTCTACGGCATTCTTTGGCACATGCCAATCTTGAACTGCTGCCACCTTACTAGGATCAACTGCTAAGCCACTTCCTGAGATAATGTGCCCTAAAAAGAACACTTCCTTTCTCCAAAAGTAGCACTTCAAAAACTTCAACTTAAGCCTATGTGCATGGAGTGTTCTTAGCACCCACTCCAAATGCAACACGTGCTCCTCTTTGCTCCTCGAATAGACTTGGATATCGTCCACAAATACCACGATGAGCTTATTAAGAAACCCTCTGAAAATTTAGTTCATCAAATAAACAAAGTTGGTGGGTGCATTGGTCAGTCCGAAGGGCATGACTAACCAATCATACAATCCGTCGGGTGTATGGAATGCTGCCTTCTAAATACTATCCTCAGCTATACGTAGTTGATAGATCCCGATAGCCAAATCCAACTTAGATAATACTCTATCTCCAACAAACTAATCAAAGAGATCGTTTATGTGAGACAAAGGATAATAGTTCTTCTTCGCCAGTTTATTTAGCCCCTTATAATCGACTTAGAATCTAAAAGAACCATCCGCCTTGGTGCCAAAGACGACTGGTGCTCCCCACCCATAAATGCTCCTTCTTATAAAACCCTTCACTAATAAATCATTAACCTGCTTGTTCGACTCACGTCTTTCTTTTGGAGCCATATACCTTGGTGATAACGCAACTGGTCTGGCATTCTCAATAAGATAGATCCTAAGCTCAATCTCTCTTTAGGATGTGAGACCGGTTACCTAACCAAAGATATTTGGAAAATCTCTAAGTATAGGCACTACACTGAGCTCGTCATGTGACAAGTTCAATAAATACAAGTTATTCAGCATAACCGACCCTCGGGGGCCGCAATAAACCTGCAAAATACGTCCGCTGCACATGCTCAATCTAACTACCTTCCTACAACAGTTTAAAATAGCCTCATGTGTAGTCCTCCAATCCATGCGTATTATCAATCCATATCCATAAAATCCTAATACAAAGGCATCACAATCAAACTTGACCCCTAAAATAAGCAACTTCAAATCCTTATATACCATAGACAAATAGGCTGATCCTCCAATGGTATTTGACACAACTATAGGGTCCATAATTATACTAGTGTAAGTGTAAGTCATCAACATGTCTATTAGAAATGAAAGAATATAAAGCCTCGGTGTTAAAATAAAGTGTGAATAGATAAACCAAAAGGATTCAACACACCTTCGATCACCACTTTCTTGCACTTTTCCACCACTGGCTATGCGTTCGTGCTAGGGACAGCCTCTAGCGCATAAGTCAGAACCAACTGAGTAGAAGTTGAGTAGGAGCTCTCGATGGTGCTATGCAAACTCGTTTCATATGCCCAAACTAATCGCAGTCATAACACTTCACCTTTGAGAGATCCACTCTGCATACCTTAGAAGAGTCCTTTGGTTTGCCACACTTTTTGTAAAGTTCTTCTTCTGAATCTTTCCATTCGATCCAACTCCTCCCTTCTTGTTATTCTTCTGCTGCACTTTCTCACCAGTCTTCTAGGCCTCCTCCTTAACTTCCTTCAGGGACATGGTAGTAGTAAAGCCATCTCCACCAACCCCTCATAGGTAGCATGCATTGGAATGTGACTCATAACTAAACCTTAAAGAGGTTGGTTTAGTCCTTAGCAAATTTAAGAGCTGTCTTGTGTACAGTGTTAATCAACTCCAAACTAAATCTAGCTAGCTCATTAAACTGAATTATATATTGACTGTTATGTCCCCTTACTTAAGATGGGTAAACTTCTTTAGTTGAACATCTTTCTCTTCTCTAGAAAGGAAATTCATCTTAAACCTCCTATGGAATTTATCCCACAAAATATCACCTCCAGCAGTCTCAGATTCAATAACCTTCCACTAGCTCAACGCCTCTCCCTACAACTGCTAGGTAGCTAAATGCCTCCTTACAACATCGGTCAAACCCATCAAACCAAATATCCACTCGCAAGAATGGATCCATAACCTCGAATCTATGTAAGACTCCATCCATATGTATGGCTTGCACCTAAGACTAGAAAAATCTTTTCATAGCTTAGCAAAATTGGAGCAGTAGGTGGGCGAGCAGGAGCCTCACCTGTTGCTTTCTCCATAGTATCTCTAGTGGGATTGAGCTTAGTATGTACTCTAACCTGGAGATACTGAAGGAACCATATAGGTATGTTCGCACTTGGGATCTCGACCGCATCACTAGGGCTTAAACCTACGGGATCAATCATCTCCTATCTGTGAATGTTAAGAATTTCATTAGTAACTTCCATATATAGCATAAATATAATAAGAGATAACGTAGGCACGAATGAGAATTAACATAGGTATGAATAAGAGATATTTTGATATACGAAGAATTTTGAAAAGCTTCTTGAAAATAATCCAATATGTATACTTATATATACACCTTTTAAAAAGCCCATTTTGAAAACTTTTGGAGGCTACTTTGAAAATCGTTTTCGAAAATCATTTTTTTCAAAAACTTTCCATGTACATTCCCTCAACACGGGTCCCAATCCCTAAGGAACTTTGAACCTGAGCTCTAATACCAACTGTGACAATCCGCACCTCCTGACACGCACGGATCCATAGCTCGTGTGCTTTCAGCCTCATGTCAAGCTGAGAAATGCAAATTTTTTGGATTTTAACCTTTAACATTTCAAAGACTAAGATAAGCAAATATAATCTAAGATACACTAAAATTTCAGAACTTACAGCAGAGGGAATAAAACATATATAACATAGAAAAATGTCCATCTCAGAAAATATCCAAATCACAATCTTAGAAAAATTAATACACGGTCCAATATAGAGTGCATAGAAAAATATATCTCACATTCTGATATAAGGAAATAAAATTTACTGATATAATAGAATAATACATTAAAAGTAAATATGATAAAAGCAGTCTCCAAAGATAAGAACGGCTCTCCAAGTATTAAGAATGGGCCAATCATCTATCGCCTAAGGTTCAATACCTAAGGGTTCTTATCTAACTATTCTATAAGACAAAGGTTGTGTTACAAGTGTCCGTGAACTCCTAAGATTCAATACCTAAGGGTTCTGATCTAACACAAAGGGTCAAACCACAAATTGAACCTCACATTGATGATCAAACAAAGTCACTAAAGTTATACAATAAGAAAATACCACCCATAGGCGACCGTGGGAAGCTCTCTCCCATAAATAACTACATCATACCTCTACCATCATTATGCTTGAAGAGGGAAGCTGAGATACAAACGCGTTGTATGACTCATCATATTCACCCGTGTTGATCTCTCAGTCGTAATGCTAAATGCCTCTTATTGTATTGCACCGGCGTCCACCTATACAACATCGCGTTAGATTTGTACGTACGAAATCTCCCATTAGTATGACGTTCCTTTCTATTTTATAGCCTCTTATCGTGCTACACCGGGCCTGACTATACATATAGAATCCCCCATTAGCACTAGGCTCACTCAACTGTTGTCTCCATCAGTGTTGCGCGTCCACTATGGAACTCCCCCTGAGTGTCTATGAAATGCATCGCCCTAGTTGACTCCCAACTGTCAATCTGCGAAATACATCGTCCTAGTCGACTCTCGATTAGGTATTTAACTGTTACCCAATACTGCAATGACCTAATGTTCTTTGATAGGGAACCAACTTCCCTAAAATCACTAGCATGTGTAGTTACACTAAAATAGGCTCAAACGAATAATTTCCATTTATGTAATTTTTTACAAAAATTATATAATTTTTTATCAACTTGATCCTTATGTCGCGGTCCATAGTCTACACTTTTCATTATAAATGGTCGACGGATATTCCTTGATGGTCGACCACTGGGCGTCTAGGGTCGACTGTTCGTGAATAAAATTAGGGTTTCTACTATTTTATTTATCCATTTTTATTTAATCAATGTTGATAGCATTTATTGATGAACCCTAATTACTAAATGAACAGTCTAATCATCGATTAGGAATTCAATTTAGGGTTTATTGGTTTAGGGCTTGTAGATTCAAGTGTAAAAAGTGGTGTATACATCTATATCTAATTTACAGTTAACAGTATTTCTTATTCTAAGATTATAAATTTTAAGTTAGAGTTTTATATATTCAATTTAGATTTCTAACAACCTAAATAAGTTAAAATAGTCTAAATATAAATGTAAGAATCATTTTATCAAAGTTTTTCCCATCCACCTCAAGCCTACGCTCTTCATATTGCTCTTGCCTAAGAATCGACCCTATTCGTTAGCTCTGCTTGCTCCGTATTGATTTCAATGCTTGTTTACTTCTATGTTTATTTTGTTTGATTTATTAAAAAAAATCATAGTGAGGGAAGAGAGAACATTTTGGCAGAGTTTGGTTATAGTAAATGGTTATGTGAGACTTAGGGTTTGATTAGGGTAGAATATATAGGTTTTTAAACTAATTTAGGCTATTAGATTTAGGTTGGTGAATATTTTCTAAAATCAAGTCTATGCATCAACAACTTATGTGTAAAGCAATCATCCGGTCCATCCGAACACGTCGTAAGAAACTGAGAATACCCGATTTTACTTGACTAATGGTCGATCGCTACCGATCAACCATCAACCACCAAGGGTCGATTGGTTCCTGTGAATTTTTTTGAATTTTTAAATTCTTATTCTATTTTTAATTCTTCCAATACCCATAACTTCTCTGTATTAACTCTAATATCGAAGTGTTATATATGACAATCATCCGGGAAATCATTACGAGCACAATAGTGCAAATTTCATAGTCAAATTCGGATGTTTGTGAAAATTTTCTTTTTAGTCCCTTTTTATCTTAAATTCAATTTTCTTATTAATTTTCTCTTTAAATTTTTGGGTTGTTACATATGGATGACCATTCCTATAAGCTTATAGACCTATATAAATTTTCAAGCTAGACCGGTAAATACATACATAAATCAAATTCAAATGCACTTCGATATCGTATATCAATACATATGTATATAACCTTTATATAGCACTATTTTCAGTAATAATTCAAATAAATCTAATAAAATTTTATAATTAATATTTCACAAATATTAATTAATATAATTAATTTCTGAGGAGTTATAATTTAATTAAATCAGGTGGTATTCGAAGTATTCTACATTGCGGTTGTGTGACTCTTAGGTTTAAATTCGATCAGTGATTATTATCGAACAATCCGAATATTAACGTTCACACATCACTTTAGCTAATGGTGTGATAGTTAGGTTGAATTTATCGCATACATAGTTTCGATAAAATCAAATTTCATATATTTAAGCAGTCCCCAATAGTGATAATTATTTACACCAATTCTTTGCATCAAAACTATATCATATTAGAACTTGGAGTTTGACATAAGTCAAAATTCCATTATCGTCTACATTCAACTTGTATAATCCAAACACAAAGTCCTTGGTTCAATAATAATAATAATAATTAGCCAAACTACTCCAGCCAAAGACTATGACTTTATGTTGACAACAATCGACCATGATACTGACTTCATATAATCAATGAGACAAATTCTATATTAAATAGTGTTTCACTTCTAATGCTTTAACTCGGACCTAACTACCATCGTTCAATAGACATCATCCATAAATTTAACTATAATCAGAGTGGAACGTCTGTATTGAAGTCCAACAGTATTCTTATGTCGAGAGAACTGTGCAATATAATCACTTTGATATTCTCTAATTGACGTTAATTATATTATCCAACAGAAAACTATCAAGTGGTTCATTCCATAGTTATCCAACAACTGTTAGTTCGTAACCATCTTATGCTCCTAGTAGCCATGAGTAATACACTGTCAAACATTTGAAGACTTTACATAGTCTAATCTCAAAGGATGAATCGAAGTCCAGTCTCGATACATCTTGACTAGGGAAATTTAAAATGGTATGTTTATTTTTATTATGATATATTTCTCATGATTACGTCATATTGTAATTATTGTCACAAAACATATCATTATGGATTTTCTTTTAAATATACTTAAATTAAATATAGTATAACACATTATATTATGTATATAATAGAAAGAAAACACCTTATATTTCAAAGAGATTTTGTTATAATAGATAATTTGTATTAAACTACAAAATATCCCCTAGGGCATATCCCTAACTCAATAAAGTTGAAAGTAAAGTAAAATCGTAAATAAAATAACCATATCAAAGTTTTATACTTGTTCGGACCTCCCATCCTACGTCCAGTCCTGAAGCACTACTTTGGTATTTCATTAAAAAAAGCCATTTCTTAATTTGGAGAATAGGTGGTACACCAGTGCCTGGTTCTTCCTGAAATAAGACTTCTATCAAACTTGCAATAAAAATGATTACGACAATCATTTTATATTATGTGCGGATTTTGTCAATAACATTTGATTATTTAAAAAGGGGGAGAGTGTAAAAACCCATATTTTTCAACAAGATTCAAACTTCATTTATATAAGATCAAAACCAAACTGTACAAAAGGGCAAGCATTGCCCACTATATACAAACAACAAACTCAAAGTCAGGCAAAACCCAATTAACAACCCAAATAAGCATCCTCTTAATGAAGAAAACTACACCATAAAAGCCCAACAATTACTCCAAAAACACTAAAGCATATACATGTGCTTCACTACAGAACAACGACCTATACCACAAAAATCAACTAATCCTCACTTCAATCTCCACTTTCTATAAAGAGCAAAAATGGCGGCTAAGATCAAACAACTCGTTGCTCAATAATCAGCAATCTAAAGAAGGAGTACATCAACAGAACATCTAATTAAAACTACACAACCAAATAAAGCTTGGATTCGGAAAGCAGCTCATAATAGCCTAGTTAGTACCATTGATAATAAGGTGAAAGTTATGCTTAAAAGTCAAGCAAAACGGCTTAGTTAGTACCCATATTTTACGTATCGAAAGATCGTAAAATATTTTTGTTTTATTCATATGAGGTCGTATGACTCTCCTATTTTAAGGAATGGCTCCTAGGGACAATTTCCACACCTATGATTTTTGTTGAATTTCTATGTGAACATTTTGATCCTAAAAATCTTATATGGACTATAACTTTTGATCAGGGCGGAGTTAAGATCTCAAACCACTTCTATTGCTTCAAGATGATGGTTTTTCATTTTGTAAAGTGGTTACAATAGAAAAATGGACTTACTATTAATAAGTTAGGACTATTTAAAGTTCTACCTGATTTCAGATAGCTAAATGAGTAATTAGAGGAGTTAAAAGGCTTTGGCCAAAGCCCATCTAGGTATTTTTTAACCAACATAGCAGAAGGCAACAATCCCTTTTCATTTATCTTCTTCCAAAATTAAGTCAAAACTCCTCTTGGTCTTATTCCATTAAAAGGCCCCACTTTTCATTAAAAATCTTAGCTCAAACAAGTGATTAAAGGGGTAATTAGCATAGTGAATTGTGATTTCACCACTTTTAGATTGTTTTGGGGTTGGATCATTGCTGTTCAAACTTGATTACATGATTTAAATTGGTAATTCGGGTATTTGGAGAGTAATTACTTAATCTCGCTATCTTAGACATTTTGGAATGATTAAAGACTACATTTTTAATGCGATTTCAAAGTTAAATTAGATTTTTTTGGATGATATCTGGTAAAATGTATGCTTCAATGAATTGTTTTGATGTGGTTGTTAATGTTTTAGTGTAACTAGAAGATATGTTGTAAGATTGGGTAAATCAAAGGCAAAAATGGTTAGAATAGGATGAAACTTGGAGGATGGGTTCTAGAGTGTAGGGAGCCTATATTTCAAATCGCATCGAAATTCAGTTGGTAGAAAGCTTCGACGATGAATGGTTTAATGATTGGCGGTGACTGGTTTTTTCTGGAAAAACGATTAAAATTGGATGAGACATGGAGGATGGTCTCTAGAGTATAGGAGGAGGAGCTTATGTTTCAAGTTGCATCAAAAATTGGTCGGTAGAAAGCTCTGATGGTGAGTTGATTTTTGTGATCGGTAGAAAATAATTCGGTGGTACTTTGCTTTGTGGATTGGCAAAAGGAATGGAGCTAGGTTTTGATGACGGCTGCCCGTTGTGGAAAGGAGTCATGAGAAGTAGTTGACCATAAATAGGAGGTTCTAGAAAAAGCAACCTATTGATAAAATAAAGAAGTGGTTTCGTTATGGAAAAAAGGAAGGTGAAATGTTTCCTTAAGGATAACAGAAACTAGATGGGGCAAGGAAAGGGCTCGAATACATGTGCTAAGGGATAATTGATACACGGAGTGTTTTCTAATGTACTGTTGAGTAGGGTATTGTGAGTGCACTCGTAGGTACTTCAAAAGGCTACCCCAGATCATTTGAATAGATCTGTATACTCTGGATCGAGAAAAAGGTTCTAGTATCAGCATTGGGCTAAACATGAATACACCAAAAATCAGGATTCCATTAATCCTGGAAGGTGAATGGTCATACAAGCTATCGTATATCTAGAGCACATTGAGTGATAGTGAAAATAGTTTTATGGATGTTATGTTTGCTTTGATTATTTACTTCTATAGAACGTCACTCTAGTGATGTCACTTGGGATAGGAATGTGGATAGGGATACCTGGACACCTACCATTGTACTTGGTTGAAGTACACTCTTATGATGTTGTAGGGTAGCATATTATACTTGTTATGTGCTAATTCTTTGGTTGCACTGACAGGTCATATGTGATTCTTATATCCTTGTTCCTTACTATATCATCTTATATAGTATCTTGAGATTCATTTATCGCTCACACTAGACTATTATCTAACTCGAGATTTTATGCTTTGCTTCTGATTATCTTGGGTACTCTTGAATGAGTAGACCGAAAATAGGCCTAGGTGGGACACAAGAGTTGTACAGTAAACAAGCTTGATAAAGCGATCTCGTATTATTTATGGATTACTGTGCTTATTCCATTTTGCAATACTATGGAGCCTTGACATTTTTTCTTATTATTACTATAAAATAGTTATTTGAGCTTATTCTTGGATTGTGTAAACTCAATTACTATACTGTATAACTCTATGGATTATGCTTTGATATTTGGTTGACTTTACGTCTCTCCAGTTTTATATCTTTGATGATTATTATATTTTATTCCATACATTGTGAGATATACGATAGATTCTGTTATGTTTATTTCTTTTAACCCTTAATGATCATCCTACATTGAATGAACACCGTAGCAGTGCACTATTTAGGTATATTGAGTGCCGGTGGTGTAAGGTAGTCATCACATTTGGTATCAGAACTAAGGTTGCATAATTGATCTAAGTTGATACCACGATCCAGTAGAGATAGAGAGAAGTATCACCCTAGACTGGATCAAGAGTACATAGAGGGAGCGTACTTGTTATATATTTGATTTTTAAAATTATATAATTGTACATATTATATAGTATAAGTGACATTGAAAACATGAGTACCATTGATGCGGTTTTCTTTATGAGAGATTGATCATTCTTGTTACAGATCAAGAATGAACCGATATACAAGAAACATTACAAGGAACTCCTCCTCTACAATATAAGGAGGAGTAGACTCAAGGGCTACTAACCCTGACTTGCAGGCTATGTTCAATACGATGATGGAAAACATGTAGCAAAATGCCCAAGCGACCACTCTGAATGTTGTTGTTGGTGGTGACAGTGCTCCGGTGCAAGCGCTTAGAGCTGATTTTACGAAGCTGAAAAGGTTTTTGCCAACCTTGGTGGCAAACCATTCCAAGGAACAAAATCAACAATGGAAGTGCAGGAGTGGTTGGATACCTACAAAAGAGTTTTTGATGGTGTAACAGCCCGCTATTTTGGACCATTCAAATCGACAATAAAACCGTACATGTCCGACTTGAATAATTCAAAATACCGAATTGTTAATAAAAATTTGGCAAAACTTAAAATATACAGTAAATAAATCAATCATAGATCACTTACACAGAGTAATACAATGCAGCGGAATAGATAAAAATAGTAGTTCATGAAGCTACTATATACATTAAAGTTAGAAATAAAATACAACCGAATAGTTCAAATGCCATGAAGTCTCCAATGCAACAGATGGCTTCTCTGAACCAATCAACTGGATGACTGAAGGGATAGATAGCTGGATCTTCAAGCAAAGCTCCAACTTCGAAGATGAGTCTCAAATGCTGTATCTCTCAGTCTGACCCGAGCGTAAAGCAAAACACAAAACACTCGAGTCAGGATTAACATTCTTATATCTATAAATCTAACTCAAGTGAAATATCAACTAAAATATAATTAACTTAGAGGATGTTTGGGATAACCATCCTCTAAGGGTCCATGGAACTATCTATAAGATAGAAATATACACTATAACACCGTAGTCTTCCAACTTAATTTATACTTCAAAACCAACTATCATTTTCACTTCAAAAATCTCTATACTTCCCAAATAGTATTTATATATATTAAATAATTTATTCAGTAAAGAAATTTCAATTCCCTCAACTTAACCAATCGTTTAACATCAACCCGACCTTCCCATTTAAATCTTTTTCAATCTCAATTTATCAATTTAAATTCAACTCAATTTCTAAAATAACCATTTCAATTTTATTGATCTCAAGTTCGGATTTGAAATCACCAAATACCCTTTATATTTCAATATATTTCAAAACTTTAAGTAATCAACGTTTCAAACTAAACTTTATTCAATTTAGTTTTCTAAATAATAAATTCAACTTATATCGATTCAAATACAGATCTGAAACACCCATTTATATTCTAGTATAGTTCAAAGATTTAATATTCTACATTCCCAAAGTTCAATTTTACAGTTTCATAAGATCTTGATTTAATCAAATTATTATTTAGCCTTGAAATATTTCCTCCTTAGATTCAACATCATTTAAGTAAACCTGAAATTACCCTTTTACTCAATATTTTCTTTAATTTATTTAAACATGAAACATTCAATAAATCACTTAAAACAAAAATCCAGTTACAAAATCATACCCTTAAATTTCCCATTCAATAAATTCAAATTGATTTAATTAAATAAATCTTCATTTGAATACCATTTTTAATAAACCAAATTTATCTCCCAATCTTAATTATTAAAATTCTTTACACGGTAAAATTTGAAATATAAATCTTAAATAATACTTAAACATATTTTATGGATTAAATCAGTCTAAAATATTATTAAATTTATATATAAAGTTTCCATTTATATATAATATTTTAAGAACCAATATTTATTAATTCACATATGTTTCTTTTCAAACTGTAGAAATTTATCTTTAAATTATTTATATGGACCAACGGTGTCGGTATATATTTCCTATCATATAGTCAAATGCTACGGATATTTATCATTTCAATCCGTACACTAAATATATACGGGTGGATATCATTTCAACCCGTAATCCCAAATTCAATTTAAATGAAAATCGTTTGGGTTTATCATTTCAACCCATAACGATTTTCTCCTATTCTAAAGTCCGTTCGGGTATGTATCATTTCAACCCATAGTGATTTTTATACTAACAGGGAACTTGCAGAGTGATAGCAGATATGAAAATAATAATAATAACAACAGGTATATATCATCAAAATAAATATAAACAATAGGATATGGTGTCATATCCCATAAGTGAACTATTACAGATAATAGCATAAATATAACAATTTAAATAACTACAGCAGCATATTTCAATTGTCATTTCAATTGAAATCAAATTTAATAAATAAAAGAACGTTAATCGTGAGTGATTGCTCACCTTTCGAGGCTAGAGATATATGATGATGAAATGAGCTATGAAATCCAAAGCAACGCTGGATGGACAAGATTTGATGTAGAAAATAGGCACGACGGACAAGGCTGATAATGGGAAATCGATGAGAATGAATCGAATCAATTTTGATATTACAGAAAAAAATATAAATTATTATGATATTAATTCTCCCAAAACCAATTTTCAAATTAAAAATGTATATTTAAAATCTATATATACCTATATGTAATTTAAACATAATTCGTCCAAAAAAACCATTGTATTATATTTTATAGTCAATAATTATTATAAAAACAATATAACCACTTATTGTAATATATATTACTTAAAAACCCCATGAAAGCAACCTATATATGTTCATAATAAAAATGTATATATAGAAATTCCAAATGCACAGCCTATATTCGGTTATATATATATATATTACGTAAGTCTGAAACAAACACCTAAACGCATATATATGTCTCGAGATTTATAAACAACAAAATACTTATAATGACACATGCACTCATATACTTATATAGACTGTGAACAAGTATACATACTATGCCGTATAAAATCCAACACTAAAAAAAAAGTAAACTCACACTGAAAACATTTTAGTCAATTATTAAATATATATATTAACTAGCGTATAAAACTAGCGTATCCTGTAACTTTATAATATATAAGCTATATCAGATATGAAACTATCATTATATCAGATATATAAATAGTTAAACATTTTATACAAAACTATCATAACTTTATTAAATTAAACATACATTACACACTTACACAAATAGACCGTAAACTGTAAAACTTCACCCATTTTAAAGTGGTAACAATACGCTTGCTAAAAATATAACCCACATAGCTCGTACTTCCCTATAAAACTATATAAATATTTGTAAGCTAACCATTAATATAGTCTAATTCACAATATGCATACCTTTATAACTTTAAATCAAATGTGTATATATATACTTATAACCAGTTATTCACAAAATACATAGCTTTAAATATATCATATATTTAAATACATATACAATCGACTGATAAGATGAGTATGCTTTACGTTTTATATATGTACTAACTTTTTATATAATATTTATATATACACTTATCAAATTTTATAACATGCGAACAAAATTTTATATTATATAGAATCTGAAAACTGCAAACATTTCATACTTGGAACCATACTATATTTATAAGATGTATATATGATATCTTAAATCAAAAAAAAAACTTACTTTGCTATAATACATACAATATTACTGCATAGATATACATTACTGACATATATTAAACTATATATTAACTAATATATAACCTTCAAACTTTTAAAATTGAATACCAACGTGACACATAAAGTATAAAACAATCAAGTTATCAAATCTCTATACATAATATAATATCATACACACTATGAACGAAAAAAAAAAGAAAAAAAAAAAAAGAATACTGTTATGAACTCATATATATAATACCATATGATACATAACTAACATGAATTTAAAATCATGTAGGACAGATCACATATTCCAAATACAGACTTATAGAAAATATACAATAACACATATATATTATAAATATATGCTAACCTATTACTCAAAGATAACGTGTGGCATGATTGTTGATGGTGAAGGCTCTGAGGATGGCTGAGCATGCAGGCGATGACAACACGTGTAGAGAGATATGTGCATGAGAGGAGGAGAGAAAAACGCGGAGGGAGAGGGATGAGTTGGATGTGGTGGGTGACGAAGCGATGGGAGGTGGAAGCACGGTAAAAGAAGGGAGAAAATAGGTGGATCTGTAGAAAGAAAAATGGAAGAAGGAGGAGGAAGAAAACTTAAAATGAGGAATGAGATTGGAAGTGACAGCAGTTTGCAATATGAAAGAAACGAAGTCAAACAAGGTTATAAAGGCAAAATAAATAAAGAAAAGAACCGTTGCATACGAAACGTATACAATAAATATGAATTGATTTGAATAGTAATGGTCAAATTCAGCTGAAAAGATTAAAGCGAATAAATACGGAGCATTGGTTATGGTAAAGTAACGCACAAAATTAGGGGAATAACAAAGGAAAGGACTGGTCAAAATAAATGAATGTAAACGTGCAACGAATATAAAAATCTATATAATTGAACCGATGGAAACGAAGGAAGCAAATAAAAGAAAGGGAACGAAGGAAAAAAAATGAGCTGTGTCCCGAGCATAAATAAAGGTGGTAACGTATGAGAGGAATGAGAAAAACAAACGGGCACAATTTGAAATCAATGCAATAAAACGGCCAAAAGCTGATTTTTAGGAAAATTATTAAAGAAATATTCCTTGGGCTGCGCGTTTGAGATCCGAAAAGGCATGGAAATCAAAAAGTTATAATTTAGATTGGAATGAAAACGTACAGGAAATAATAAAGGAAAAAAATAAATAAATGCGAAATAATCATATAGCATTTATTACGTTTCAAACTTTTGACATGGCATGGGATGGAAACAGCTGTACGCTAATTGAGAAGCTATTAAAGCAATTTATTATTAGTGGCATATTATACGTTTTTATATTTATTTATTTCCTAGATCTCAATTCATATCTGATTATACTATGCAGATTTATCTTTATTACTAAACGTTCAAAAAGAATAAAACGTATACAAATTTTCTTGATTTTCGAAACAAAATTAACGGCTAAAAGATGATGAAGGGACAAAATATAAGAAAGGGAAAGAGATGAATGCGTACAATTATTTATAAGAAAAGAGAGAGAAAAGAAAAACCCACAATTAAAAATGAATGAACGAACGCTGAAAGTCAGTCAGGAATATAGAAGGTACAATATGAAATAATGGTAATCACAACTACTTTTTTTAATGCAGACCTTAAATCAACCCTTAAAACATATACTTCATATATGTAGTTAAATATAGTATATACTTCTCTTCTTCTTTGGTTCATATGATATATGAAACCCTTAACTATCGTATTTATAGCTGACGACATATGTATAGATATACTAAATATGCACTAAAATAAACTGGAAATGGTGACACAAAAACCCAAAATCAAATATATATATATATTTAACATGACTAGAAATCAAACTTCAGTAAAACTATACACTAGTATCAAGACTAACATATATATATATAGCTATTATAACACATATAAATTAAATAAAACTTGGTATAAATACGCTTTACTATATATACACTTCAAATAGACCATCATACATATACAGTGGTTTTCCAAAATAACTATATATGGAACGTACTCAACATACTTAAAATTTACACACCTTGCTGAAAAGCAAAAGGAGACCGTAAATTTATTACTCACGCTATTGATATTTATACCCAATAGAAATGAACTATGCTACCAAATTTACATCAAACTTAACTTATATTATAGTATAAATAATAGTTTATAAAGTTTTTGTACTAGATCTTATAGGTATAACCACAACCAAACTTTAAAATATATGTACACAGCTCGTACTACAAATCATTAATATACATAACATATTTTCTTTTTTTTTTTCAAAATTTTATTATTAATAATTTCTCAAAATCCAATTCAATACGTTAAATACCAATTAAAAATTGCTAAAATTTTATGGGTCGTTACACTCTCCCCCACTCAAAACTTTTCGTCCCCGAAAAGGAATAAAGTAGGAGAATAGAAACAACCAGATGAAAAATTTAGACTTTGAAAAACAAATTAAAAAAATTTATTTAAAACCATATACTTTTTCTTTTGTTATTATTTAAATTGATTAATATTTAATAGATTACTCATTTTATCAAATCCATTCAATTAATTATGAGATCAATTATTTTTAAAACACTAATTTTTCTCTCTTATTAAACCAGGTAGAATATAAATAAACAATGTTTTAAAGGATATATTCAAAAGAAGGAAAGAAGGAAAGAAGATAGATTCGGAAAAGAGAATATAGTTGAATAAATAAAGCAGGGCAGATAAGGTAGATTCAAAAGAATAGAATCGGGCAAGAATCGTACATTTCAAACCATGAGAGTTTCAATTTCAAATATTAACACAAAATTTCTTTGTTGGAAATACTTTTATAATAAATACCTTTTATATCGAAATAAATCTTTTCTTTCAAAAATATTTTTATAACTCGATGTTTCAACAAGTTTATCCTCGTTCTTGCAGACTCTGGCCATGCGTTGATCAGGCGCAAAGCTAGAATTCTTCAAGTACTTAGTAGACCTGTTTCAACAACCAGTGAAAATACTTGAAAAAAACTTTAAAAACAGATATGGAAAGTACAATCCAAACAAAACAACCAAACCAAAACCTTTGTCCGATCATGGTTCGCAGATACACAATGGTTACGCCTGGGTCCCCCAGGAAACAATCCATATCCGTAAGCTTTCTCAGCCCTGCGAGTTACGCCATGATGACTAGTAGAGTGCAGGATACACAATGGTTACGCCTGGATCCCCCAGGAAACAATCCGTACCCCTAGGCAAGACTCAGCCAGGCACTTGCGCTACTATTCGCGACCTACACAGATTGCAGGATACACAATGGTTACGCCTGGATCCCCCAGGAAACAATCCGTACCCCTAGGCAAGACTCAGCCAGGCAATTTCGCTGTGCATTCACGAGAGAAAAAAAACCATAGGTTACGCCACGGTGGGAAACACTCGAGTATTACATCCGGAAAACCGAAAATCAGAGAGAATAATATCGATAGAATGAATCCACGATGTGGCCACAAAGCGGATATCAAGCAGAAGGCACTTTCCATATCTTTACTTCGAAAATATATATCATATAGTACCTTTTCAAATCACTTTCAAATATTGTACTTATATAAAGTCCATATATATAGGATTCCTTTCTCAAATCGAATACTTTCCAAATCAATAGTAGATCAAATCATACTTATATAGATTTCGATTAAATAAAATCTCTTTCCAAATTGAGTACCTTTCAAATCAATAGATTTCAAATCAACCTCATACTTATACAATCCATTTTATATAAGTTCGACCACTCCCAAATCAAGTGCTTAGTAATCTAAGGTTCTCAATTTCAAATTATTTCAATACCAATTCAGTTTCAAAATCATATATGATTTCACCAAATTTTCTTCCAAATTAAATGTCTGAATTTCAAAGTTCCCAAAATAATAGGTGTAGAAAATTATCCCAGTTTCCAAATTAAAATAATTCAAGTCAAATAAATTCATTTCCAAAATCACCATATAAGTACTGGGTTTTTTTTTCAATTTAATTTTCAAAACCAAATATTTTTCTCAAAATCAATTATATTCAAAATGGTTTCCAAATTTATAATTATCCCTTTAAAACCTTTAAACTATTTACTTCGATTTGAAATATCCAATTTACCTTTTTGAAAACCATTATTTAAAACTAAAATTCTTTCAAAACATTTAAAAACTAAATTCCATATTAGTATAATTAAAATAGCCATATTCTCTTACTTAATAAAAGGTTTAACCTCATACAACAAAACTTGCATACTTTATCAAATATTTTATACCTTTCGAAATATCTTGGTTTTTAAACCTTTAAACCTTGATTTGGAAGTGCTCGAACCTTCAAAATAGTCGGTGAAAATCAATTTCAAATCCAAGAGATGGAAATCAATTTTTATAAATAGAGTTATTCTAAGTCAAATCAAAAACTCGAGGACTGAACACCGGTCTTACTTCAAATTGTTTCAAATATATACATATATCTTTCGAAAATATCAAATTATACTTCGGAATTTGAAATCAAAAACGGTTTTACAAAATCACTCGCATAGCGAAGCTATTAAAGTGGCCTCTCCCCCACTCTGAAACTCGAAAATCAATGTCGATGATGCGTGCACTCATCACCGAAATTATTCTCCAGCGACATAAGTGAGTTCTGGACTTCTATTTTCTTGAAAACTTCTTTGAAATTTCTTCAAAATTATTGGAATTCATTTGAATTCATTTGAAATATTTCTTATTCGGAAAAATACTTTTAAATCGTATTATTTATATATAATTTCCAAAATCTTAAAACCAATTTCAAAATACCGGAATTCAATTCTCGAATTTCAAATTTAACACTTCAATTATAAATCATTTTTATATAAATCAATTTCTTATAATTTTTTTCAAAATTTCAAATCCTTTCAAAACCCTTTTTATATAGAATAACATTTCTTATTTGCTTTATATATAGGTATATAATCTCTACCGAAAACATTTTCTTTATATATATAGAATAAAATCATAGTTATCAAAATAATAATTTCGGTATAAACAATTTCTAAAATACAAACAAAACCCGATTTTCAAAGGATGATTTAAGGATGGATTTCAAAACAAAGATAGAGATTTAATTTAAAGGAACTCTAATCAATAGAATCCTGATTCGAAGATAGAGTCGATCGAAGATGAGATAATTAAGTTACAAAATAGAAGATGGATATACTTCTATAAATCGCGGGCGACCTTTACCTGTCAACCGTGATTCCAAAATTAGATCGGTGTAGAATTCTGAGGAAATTCGACATTCGATCGTCGGAGATATAGAATTCGGCATAACAAGATATATCAGCATCGTAAACCGAGGATACAGGAATCTTCGGTGAGTCAATGCCAATTGAAAAGGAGTTTTCACCCCCTTTACAAATCATTCAATGGAGTTATGGGATACTCCAGAATCAAACGAATATAAATAGGGAGAGACAGAATGCATTTCGAAACCGAGGGACATTCCAAAACTCAAAGGAAATTGAGTCAAAAAGGAAGAGATTCAACTCGAACGAAAGTGATTCTGTAAATAAATTTACCATATATGCTAAGTTTTGCCTAGAGCCAAAGCTCTGATACCAACTGTAACAGCCCGCTATTTTGGACCATTCAAATCGACAATAAAACCGTACATGTCCGACTTGAATAATTCAAAATACCGAATTGTTAATAAAAATTTGGCAAAACTTAAAATATACAGTAAATAAATCAATCATAGATCACTTACACAGAGTAATACAATGCAGCGGAATAGATAAAAATAGTAGTTCATGAAGCTACTATATACATTAAAGTTAGAAATAAAATACAACCGAATAGTTCAAATGCCATGAAGTCTCCAATGCAACAGATGGCTTCTCTGAACCAATCAACTGGATGACTGAAGGGATAGATAGCTGGATCTTCAAGCAAAGCTCCAACTTCGAAGATGAGTCTCAAATGCTGTATCTCTCAGTCTGACCCGAGCGTAAAGCAAAACACAAAACACTCGAGTCAGGATTAACATTCTTATATCTATAAATCTAACTCAAGTGAAATATCAACTAAAATATAATTAACTTAGAGGATGTTTGGGATAACCATCCTCTAAGGGTCCATGGAACTATCTATAAGATAGAAATATACACTATAACACCGTAGTCTTCCAACTTAATTTATACTTCAAAACCAACTATCATTTTCACTTCAAAAATCTCTATACTTCCCAAATAGTATTTATATATATTAAATAATTTATTCAGTAAAGAAATTTCAATTCCCTCAACTTAACCAATCGTTTAACATCAACCCGACCTTCCCATTTAAATCTTTTTCAATCTCAATTTATCAATTTAAATTCAACTCAATTTCTAAAATAACCATTTCAATTTTATTGATCTCAAGTTCGGATTTGAAATCACCAAATACCCTTTATATTTCAATATATTTCAAAACTTTAAGTAATCAACGTTTCAAACTAAACTTTATTCAATTTAGTTTTCTAAATAATAAATTCAACTTATATCGATTCAAATACAGATCTGAAACACCCATTTATATTCTAGTATAGTTCAAAGATTTAATATTCTACATTCCCAAAGTTCAATTTTACAGTTTCATAAGATCTTGATTTAATCAAATTATTATTTAGCCTTGAAATATTTCCTCCTTAGATTCAACATCATTTAAGTAAACCTGAAATTACCCTTTTACTCAATATTTTCTTTAATTTATTTAAACATGAAACATTCAATAAATCACTTAAAACAAAAATCCAGTTACAAAATCATACCCTTAAATTTCCCATTCAATAAATTCAAATTGATTTAATTAAATAAATCTTCATTTGAATACCATTTTTAATAAACCAAATTTATCTCCCAATCTTAATTATTAAAATTCTTTACACGGTAAAATTTGAAATATAAATCTTAAATAATACTTAAACATATTTTATGGATTAAATCAGTCTAAAATATTATTAAATTTATATATAAAGATTCCATTTATATATAATATTTTAAGAACCAATATTTATTAATTCACATATGTTTCTTTTCAAACTGTAGAAATTTATCTTTAAATTATTTATATGGACCAACGGTGTCGGTATATATTTCCTATCATATAGTCAAATGCTACGGATATTTATCATTTCAATCCGTACACTAAATATATACGGGTGGATATCATTTCAACCCGTAATCCCAAATTCAATTTAAATGAAAATCGTTTGGGTTTATCATTTCAACCCATAACGATTTTCTCCTATTCTAAAGTCCGTTCGGGTATGTATCATTTCAACCCATAGTGATTTTTATACTAACAGGGAACTTGCAGAGTGATAGCAGATATGAAAATAATAATAATAACAACAGGTATATATCATCAAAATAAATATAAACAATAGGATATGGTGTCATATCCCATAAGTGAACTATTACAGATAATAGCATAAATATAACAATTTAAATAACTACAGCAGCATATTTCAATTGTCATTTCAATTGAAATCAAATTTAATAAATAAAAGAACGTTAATCGTGAGTGATTGCTCACCTTTCGAGGCTAGAGATATATGATGATGAAATGAGCTATGAAATCCAAAGCAACGCTGGATGGACAAGATTTGATGTAGAAAATAGGCACGACGGACAAGGCTGATAATGGGAAATCGATGAGAATGAATCGAATCAATTTTGATATTACAGAAAAAAATATAAATTATTATGATATTAATTCTCCCAAAACCAATTTTCAAATTAAAAATGTATATTTAAAATCTATATATACCTATATGTAATTTAAACATAATTCGTCCAAAAAAACCATTGTATTATATTTTATAGTCAATAATTATTATAAAAACAATATAACCACTTATTGTAATATATATTACTTAAAAACCCCATGAAAGCAACCTATATATGTTCATAATAAAAATGTATATATAGAAATTCCAAATGCATAGCCTATATTCGGTTATATATATATATTACGTAAGTCTGAAACAAACACCTAAACGCATATATATGTCTCGAGATTTATAAACAACAAAATACTTATAATGACACATGCACTCATATACTTATATAGACTGTGAACAAGTATACATACTATGCCGTATAAAATCCAACACTAAAAAAAAAGTAAACTCACACTGAAAACATTTTAGTCAATTATTAAATATATATATTAACTAGCGTATAAAACTAGCGTATCCTGTAACTTTATAATATATAAGCTATATCAGATATGAAACTATCATTATATCAGATATATAAATAGTTAAACATTTTATACAAAACTATCATAACTTTATTAAATTAAACATACATTACACACTTACACAAATAGACCGTAAACTGTAAAACTTCACCCATTTTAAAGTGGTAACAATACGCTTGCTAAAAATATAACCCACATAGCTCGTACTTCCCTATAAAACTATATAAATATTTGTAAGCTAACCATTAATATAGTCTAATTCACAATATGCATACCTTTATAACTTTAAATCAAATGTGTATATATATACTTATAACCAGTTATTCACAAAATACATAGCTTTAAACATATCATATATTTAAATACATATACAATCGACTGATAAGATGAGTATGCTTTACGTTTTATATATGTACTAACTTTTTATATAATATTTATATATACACTTATCAAATTTTATAACATGCGAACAAAATTTTATATTATATAGAATCTGAAAACTGCAAACATTTCATACTTGGAACCATACTATATTTATAAGATGTATATATGATATCTTAAATCAAAAAAAAAACTTACTTTGCTATAATACATACAATATTACTGCATAGATATACATTACTGACATATATTAAACTATATATTAACTAATATATAACCTTCAAACTTTTAAAATTGAATACCAACGTGACACATAAAGTATAAAACAATCAAGTTATCAAATCTCTATACATAATATAATATCATACACACTATGAACGAAAAAAAAAAGAAAAAAAAAAAAAGAATACTGTTATGAACTCATATATATAATACCATATGATACATAACTAACATGAATTTAAAATCATGTAGGACAGATCACATATTCCAAATACAGACTTATAGAAAATATACAATAACACATATATATTATAAATATATGCTAACCTATTACTCAAAGATAACGTGTGGCATGATTGTTGATGGTGAAGGCTCTGAGGATGGCTGAGCATGCAGGCGATGACAACACGTGTAGAGAGATATGTGCATGAGAGGAGGAGAGAAAAACGCGGAGGGAGAGGGATGAGTTGGATGTGGTGGGTGACGAAGCGATGGGAGGTGGAAGCACGGTAAAAGAAGGGAGAAAATAGGTGGATCTGTAGAAAGAAAAATGGAAGAAGGAGGAGGAAGAAAACTTAAAATGAGGAATGAGATTGGAAGTGACAGCAGTTTGCAATATGAAAGAAACGAAGTCAAACAAGGTTATAAAGGCAAAATAAATAAAGAAAAGAACCGTTGCATACGAAACGTATACAATAAATATGAATTGATTTGAATAGTAATGGTCAAATTCAGCTGAAAAGATTAAAGCGAATAAATACGGAGCATTGGTTATGGTAAAGTAACGCACAAAATTAGGGGAATAACAAAGGAAAGGACTGGTCAAAATAAATGAATGTAAACGTGCAACGAATATAAAAATCTATATAATTGAACCGATGGAAACGAAGGAAGCAAATAAAAGAAAGGGAACGAAGGAAAAAAAATGAGCTGTGTCCCGAGCATAAATAAAGGTGGTAACGTATGAGAGGAATGAGAAAAACAAACGGGCACAATTTGAAATCAATGCAATAAAACGGCCAAAAGCTGATTTTTAGGAAAACTATTAAAGAAATATTCCTTGGGCTGCGCGTTTGAGATCCGAAAAGGCATGAAAATCAAAAAGTTATAATTTAGATTGGAATGAAAACGTACAGGAAATAATAAAGGAAAAAAAAAATGCGAAATAATCATATAGCATTTATTACGTTTCAAACTTTTGACATGGCATGGGATGGAAACAGCTGTACGCTAATTGAGAAGCTATTAAAGCAATTTATTATTAGTGGCATATTATACGTTTTTATATTTATTTATTTCCTAGATCTCAATTCATATCTGATTATACTATGCAGATTTATCTTTATTACTAAACGTTCAAAAAGAATAAAACGTATACAAATTTTCTTGATTTTCGAAACAAAATTAACGGCTAAAAGATGATGAAGGGACAAAATATAAGAAAGGGAAAGAGATGAATGCGTACAATTATTTATAAGAAAAGAGAGAGAAAAGAAAAACCCACAATTAAAAATGAATGAATGAACGCTGAAAGTCAGTCAGGAATATAGAAGGTACAATATGAAATAATGGTAATCACAACTACTTTTTTTAATGCAGACCTTAAATCAACCCTTAAAACATATACTTCATATATGTAGTTAAATATAGTATATACTTCTCTTCTTCTTTGGTTCATATGATATATGAAACCCTTAACTATCGTATTTATAGCTGACGACATATGTATAGATATACTAAATATGCACTAAAATAAACTGGAAATGGTGACACAAAAACCCAAAATCAAATATATATATATATTTAACATGACTAGAAATCAAACTTCAGTAAAACTATATACTAGTATCAAGACTAACATATATATATAGCTATTATAACACATATAAATTAAATAAAACTTGGTATAAATACGCTTTACTATATATACACTTCAAATAGACCATCATACATATACAGTGGTTTTCCAAAATAACTATATATGGAACGTACTCAACATACTTAAAATTTACACACCTTGCTGAAAAGCAAAAGGAGACCGTAAATTTATTACCCACGCTATTGATATTTATACCCAATAGAAATGAACTATGCTACCAAATTTACATCAAACTTAACTTATATTATAGTATAAATAATAGTTTATAAAGTTTTTGTACTAGATCTTATAGGTATAACCACAACCAAACTTTAAAATATATATACACAGCTCGTACTACAAATCATTAATATACATAACATATTTTCTTTTTTTTTTCAAAATTTTATTATTAATAATTTCTCAAAATCCAATTCAATACGTTAAATACCAATTAAAAATTGCTAAAATTTTATGGGTCGTTACAGATGGTCTAGGGCTTGATGATTCCATTAGGAGAAGGTTGGCTTCCCATCAACTTCAAAGGAGAGCCCTGAAGCAGTGGAATGTGGTAAGGTTGCTACACCCAAGAATCAATTCACTTGGGACAAGGTCAAAATTAAATTCAAGGAGAAGTGTATCCCGACTTCTCAAAAATCGATGTTATTTAGGAAATTTGCTAATTTGAAGTAGGGAGACATGTCTGTCTTCGAGTTTGTAGCTAAGTTCAACGCTTTTCCAAAGTAAAGGATGCCCTTCATTGACACTCCATTGTGGAAGAACGAGAAATTTCTTCTAGGTTTGGACGACTATTCGAGGAAAATTTGGCGAGTCACATCTATGAACCACTTGAAAGGCTTTTCGAGAAAGCTCTTCGCTAGAAGAGTTTGTACCCTAAGTCTAAATCAGTTGTTGTAGTAAAAAGAAGAGCCAAAATGGCAACAAGGTGGTGGAGGCAAGAAGAAATGAAATAGTAAGAGGAAGCAGTTTGAGGGAAAGAATGCTCAAAATAAGGCTAAGTGGGATCCCACCTGTTATGGTTATGGAAATAAGGGTCACTTGATTAAAGACTATAAGGTTGATGGAAATAAGAAGTGCTACAACTGCGGCAAGTTTAGACATATGCAGGAAAATTTTCCAGAAATAGTATAGCAAAAGCAAGTTGTAAAAGCATATGCATTGAATGTTGTTTCGACTTTATCGAGTGCTTCCTCGGCAAAAGAGAAGGGAAAGAGCATTGTTATTCAAGGTACGCTTTGCATTTATGATGTTCCTATATGCATTTTGTTCGATACCAGGGCATCACATTGCTTCATATTTAGTGACCTAGTAACTCGAAACAGTTGACCGACCATTGACCATGATAAACCCTATTGGAGGCCCCACTAGCCCGCATATGGTTTGTTGTGGTTTGATCTTATCGGGTCATGGATGATCTTTTGTTTATGATTGGTTTGTTTGAATTTCTTTAGGTTCGAGATTATCTTAGAGATGGACTAGTTGAGGAAGCATGCAGTCATAGTGGATTGTGAAGAGTTGTTGGTGACGATTGGGTTGTGGAGGGAAAACGGTATTGATTGTTGGATCATAGGTTTTGATTGCTAACAAGACACAACAATTTACGAATCTACGACTAAGACAATATCTGGACTCATCGACTCAAAATATCGTTCATATATTTATATATATTTTTTAGCAAGAGTCAATACGTGTATATATAGAGTCTACTTTAATGCATTGTTAAAATCTTGCCTCAAGAATTGTCACTCACATCATTCACAATAAAACTTGCATTTATTTTTAATAAAATTCAACACATATATTTCATTGCACTGACAAGCAATATTCAGTCGACTGACCAAGTGGTACCAGTCGACAGAGGTAGTGTAAATTTTTTTAATATATTACCTAGACCAGTCGACTGAACCTGTACATGAATCATGTGCACGTTTTGAATTCAGTCGACTGACCTATAACAGTCAAGTTTTTTGAAAAGACACTTCCAATTATCAAGAGTTATCTCCTTTCTGAAGAGTTACAACCATTATCTTCTCATAGATTACTTTTCCTAGAAGTTGTAACTCATCATACACTATAAAAGCGTTCAAGATTCAATGATCAAATTACCTAATTTTCTATTCTCTCTTGATCTAACAAGCATTGCATTCTTAATTCTATTATTTACAAATCTCTACACAATCATTGCATATGACTTATTCCATATTATTCAAGCAATACTAATATTCCTATTCTTCATACACACACAATTATACACATCATCCTTGAGGAAAAGATTATAGGAAGGGTGTACTGCAAGTGACAAATCCGTGTTATTCAAAACACACAAAGTCAAGTTAATCCAGTTTGTAAGAAAGTCCTGTTCGATTGCTTAGGAAGTCAAGTCATGTTGTGTTGCTTAGGCAGTCAAGTCCTGTTCGGTTGCTCAGGCAGTGTAATACCTGTTTTTCAGAGTTAAGTGAGGGCTGCTAACTTTAATTCCAGAAGGAGTTTGGGACTAGACGAAGAACGAGAGTCCGAACCAGCATAAAAATTCCTGGTGTCATTTTATTTAACTGCTATTATTTTCTGCACTAGTTATTTATTATATTCCATATTACTTTATCATATAGCACATATACTTTCATTTTGAATCAGAGCCTGGAATTCTATCAATTATCAAAATATCATAAAATAATGGCCAGCAAAAGATCCAATCAAAATACCACAAGCAAAATCCCTATCAAAGCCACCAATGAGGACTACAACAAGGTACTTTATGATTTACAAATTTCAATAAATGGTAATAATGAATTAGTTAGCATATGCGATAAAACCTCAAAGCATAACTTTCTTACTTTAGAAAATATGAAATCAATCAAAATTGAAAATGAGAAACTGAGAAAAGAGGAACAAGATTTAGAAAATCAACATGGTGTTTTAAAAAATAATTTTGAGGCTCTTAAAGATTTTCTAAATGAAAAAAATACTTTGTTTGAAAATGAAAAAGAAAATTTTTCAAAAGTAATTACGGATTTGAAAAGACAAAAGGATTTATTACAGTCATCTTTAGATAATACAAAATTTTGAATTTTTCTTCTCGAAAATTAGAACTATACATTAAAAATGGAGAATTCTGAATTAAACAAGAAAATTGATATTTTGCAAACAATTGTGACTCTAAAGCTAAATTTGATAAATTAAAACTAAAGTCACAAAATTTGATAAAAGTCGAAACGACTTAAGCTTGATTTTATCTAGTTTTACACCTTTACATGATAAAAGTGGTGGTGGTTTAGGATATAATAAAGCTGATCGTACAAATAGCACTAGATATGCTTTCACGTATAGTAAAAATGTTAGTGCTAGTACTAAATTTCGAGTAAAGTCTAAATCCAATTTTTATAGAAATTCAAAATACTGTTATGACCAATAATGTTTATAATTTCTCTAGAAGTACAAAATCATTGATGAGAAATATGAATAAAAACTATCTAAGTATTTGTGTTCCAGTTAATTGAAAAAATAGAAAAAATACATTAATGATTATTTTAATGTGGTAGTTAATAATGGAAATTATGTTTATAAAGGTTTAACCACACCCAAATGGGTATGGTTTCCTAAAAATTAGGAAATTATAAGGATCTTGGGTATCGCATGCTTTAAATGTTATTTTAATGACACCTTACGTTATAAGTAGTAGTTATTTTTTCTTATATTGTTCTATGTTAACACTTATGTGGAATATATTTTGTGTCATCATATAAACTCTCCTTTATGTCAATGGAAAAGGGAGAGAAAGATAGTGCTCTAACACCAGTTGCAAAAATATATTCAGGGGGAGAGATAAATCAACACAGCTTGTCGAAGATTTGTTCATAGCAAATGGAGTTGTCATCATCAAAAAGGGGGAGAATGTCGGATCACGGGTTTTGATTTCTGATGAGACACAACAATTCATGAATCTACGACTACGATAGCATTCGGACTCATCGACTCAAAATATGGTTCATATAGTTATATATTTTGTAGCAAGTGTCAATACATGTATATATAGAGTCTAATTTAGTGCTTTGTTAAAGTCTTATCTCAAGAATCATCACTCATATCATTCACAATGAAACTTGCATTCATTTTTAATCAAATTCAACATAAATATTTCATTGCATTGACAAGGAGTATTCAGCCGACTGACCAAGTGGTGCCAGTCGACTGAGTTAGTGTATTTTTTTTAACATATTACATGAACCAGTTGACTTAACACACTTGGTCAGTCGAATGAGTCTGTACATGACTCATGTGCATGTTTTGAATTCAGTCGACTTAACACACTTGTAACAGTCAAGTTTTATGAAAATGCACTTCCAATTATCAAGAGTTATCTCCTTTCTGAAGAGTTAGTACCATTAGCTTTTCACGGATAACTTTTCCCGGAAGTTGTAACCCATCATACCCTATAAAAGCATTCAGGATTCAATGATCAAATTACCTAGTTTTCTATTCTCTCTTGATCTAATGAGCATTGCATTCTTGATTCTATTATTTACAAATATATATACAATCATTACTTACGATTCCATTTCCATATTCTTCAAGCAGTACTAATCTTCCTATTCCTCATACACACACAATTATACACATTATTCTTGAGTAAAAGGTTATAGGAAGGGTGTACTACAAGTGAAAAATCAGTGTTATTCATAACACACAAAGTCAAGTTAATCCAGTTTGTAAGAAAGTCCTATTCGGTTGCTCAAGAGGTCAAATCCTGTTCTGTTGCTTAGGCGGTCAAGTCCTGTTCTGTTTCTCAGGCGGTGTAATACATGTTCCTCTTGGTTAAGTAAGGGTTATCGGCTTTAATTCCAGAAGGAGTCTGGGACTGGACATAGAACGGGAGTTCGAGCAGTATAAAAATTCCCAGTGTCATCTTACTTTGCCATTATTATTTTCCACACTAGGTATTTATTATATTCCATATTACTTGATCCTATAGCACAATTACTTTCGTTGATTGGCTGCCTTCCAAAGGATGGGGTTTTGGTTAGCTTTCTATATTCGCTCGAGGTTTTACATGATGAGTTGTCATTTGTGCTTATAGCTAGATAGTATACAGATGTGTCTGAGGGGGTAACCGAATTACTACCACACCTAGAGATTGAGTTCCGCACAGACTTAGTAAAGGATGTTAGACTGATGGTTATGCCTTTGAGATTTATGGAACCCAGAGGGTAGAAGGAGTTGGAGGTGCAAGTGAATGACTTGTTGAAGTAACGGTTCATTCGTAGGAGAATATCTAAGTGGGGGCGCACTTGTAGTATTCAAAAACGTGGTAGATAGCTCTTTAAGGTTGTGTGTAGATTACCATGAGCTGAATAAGGTGATGAGAAAGAATAAGTACTCACTCCCGTGTATTAATGACTTGTTCGATCAGCTCCGTGGTGAGAAGTGTTCTCTTAATTAGGTCTAATGAATCAGCAGATGAGAATAGCAAAGGAGATTGTGTTGATCACTATGTTTCATATTCCATCTAGTTCCTATGGGTAGTTGGTTATGCCGTTCGGGCTAACCAATGCTCTAACATATTTTGTTGATCTCATGCGCCATGTCTTCAGGGATCAGTTGAACAAGTCCATGCTTGTATTCATGGATAATATTCTGGTCTTCTATAGGAAATAGGAGGAACACAAGACACACTTAAGGATTGTGCTTGAAGTTTTAAGGAAGCACAAGTTGAAAGCGAATTTTTCAAAGTGTCACTTCTAGAGGAGGGAGGTAAGATTCTTACGTCATGTCATCTCTAAGCAGGGCATCGCACTAGATTCTACCAAGATGGCAGTGGATAGGGATTGGAACTAAGCCAAGAATGCTATGGACGTGAGGAGATTCCTATGATTGTTAGGATATTAGAGATGTTTTATCAAGGACCTCTCAAAAGTAGTAGCACCATTGACCAATTTGATAAAGAAGAATCAAGCCTTTGTATAGAATGCAAAGTGTGAGCAAGCATTCGTATGTCTAATGAAGAGCATGACGAGTGCAACCAGTATTTACCATTCCTAGTAGGAATGAGGATCTGGCCGTATACATAGTTGCTTATGGTTCTTGACTTTGTGCGGTGTTGATGCAGAGGGGAAAGTTGTCGCCTACACCGATCGACAACTAAATCCACTCAAAAAGAAATATCGAACTCATGATTTGGACTTAGAAACGATAGTGTTTACTTTGAATATTTGGAGGAATTATCTATTAGGAGAAAGGTTTGAGTTGTTCACACAACACAAATCCTTGAAGTGCCTTTTATCCCAAAAGGATCTCAACCTTTGTCAGCAACAACAGTTGGAATTCTTAGCCTCCTACAACTTTGACATCTCCTATATGCTTGGTAAGGGAAAAGCGGTCGCTATTGCATTGAGTGGAAGACATGCCAATTTAGGAGCGAAGTTCGTGGAGTGTAAACAGTTGGAGTAAATTGTTGGCTAAAACTTCACACCTCATTGTGAGATAAAGCTAGAGATATTAGCAAGCTTGACGATTAGACCTATTTTGATTGAGAGGATTACTAGTCAAAGGTGGGATGCTAGACTAGTGGAGACCATAGAAAAGATAGGAGGAGTAGAGTCTGAAGACATGAACCAGTATAAACTAGACCGAGATGATTGGCTCCATAATGATGGGAAATTGTTCATTGTTGATGGATTGTGGGATGAGGTGCTACGACGGTGCCACCATTCAAGGTTGATTATATGTAACTACCCGCCATTTGTAATACCCAAGAATCAACGTCTTACATCATCGTTCAACTTTTGAATGCCATAAAAGATAGATTATTAAGGTAAAATTAGAACAAAACACCAAACCAAGACATCGATAAGATCTCACGATAAAATGATAACATGTAATATACTGAATAAATGAACAAAACATGATGACAATATATATAAAAGACCGCACTAGCTGAGCAACTAATAAATAAATATCAATATAGAAAAAAATACATTAACTCTTAACAACATATTATTTTGAATAAATGTCTTATACAATTAATCTCGTATATAAATGCATACCTATCATGCACTACTACAATATCAAATATATGTACGAAGTATCGACATTGCCTCCATAGAATACTTTGGCTGTGATTTAATAGTATCCTATTTATTTGTACAATTTTGATATACAGTATTTTGAGATTGTAGACATCCTAGCAGTAATAAAATTTACCATGACATAAAGCATACCTATTATTGGGAAGGCAAGAAGAAGGATATCGATACATTAATTTTGAAGTGTATAAATTGCCACTTAGTAAAGGCAGAATAGAAGAAGCCAAGTGGATTGCTATAACCACTTGATGTTCCCAAGCGAAACTGGGAGCAAGTGTAGATGGACTTTATAGATGGATTGTCGAGGACCAGAGAAGAATACGATAACATTTGGGTAACAATTGGCAGGTTGCCAAAGAGTGCTTTATTCATACCCATTAAGTCTAGCAGAAGAAAAAATAAACTAGCCAAGTTGTGTATGAAATGGGTTGTATGATTCCATGGTGTGTCGAAGAGTATTATGAGAAACCGAGACCCTTTATTCACTAGTGGGTTCTGGAAGTGCTTACAAGAGGTGTTGGAGACCGAGCTACGTCTTAGTAAATCTTACTACCTACAAACTGACGGGCATACCGAGAGCGTGAACGTTCTATTGGAGGATCTCTTACGAGCTTGCACATTCAATTTTGGAGGTTCTTCGAATGATCATTTGCGTTTGGTGGAGTTTGCGTACAATAATGGCTATCGTTTTACTATCAGTATGGCACCATACGAAGCATTGTAGACACATCGATGTAACACTCCTTCATGTTGGTAGGAAGTGGGTGAGAAACTGTTACTTAGGCCATATATGATTAGGGAAAACTCAAAGAAGACTGAAACCATTTGGCAACGAGTGAAAGCTTTTCAAGATAGGCAGAAGTGGTACAGTTGATAAAAGATGTGGAGAGTTAGAGTTCCCCATCGATGATATGGTGTTCATAAAGATTTCTTCATTTAAAAATGTTACTCGATTTGGTAGTAAGATGAAGTCGGTGTCGAGATTTTAGGACCTTTTCTAGTAGTAGAAAGGATTGAGAACCTAGCATACAGGTTCGACTTACCTCAGGAGCAGGCATGCGCGCATTGCGTCTTCCTCATATCTTATTTATGGAAGTTTGTGCACGACTCGAGCATGATAATTGCACTGGATCAACTTGATCATATTGAAATTGAACTAGAAGCTTCGAGAGCTAATAGGACGATCTGTACTGTCGGACATGATACTAAGTAGCTTAGGAGGAATATGGTGAAGCTGGTGAAAGTTTAAGGGAGGTGAAAGTGAAAGCAATAACAATTGGAAACTGAGGAGAGTATGGGGGCTGCATATCTAGAGCCCTTTACATGGTAGGGCCTACTGCTTATTGTATTTTCTTTCGCTTTTGACGTCATGTAGGATAGTTTAGTATCTCACATGATAGGATAGATTTATCTATACTATTGATTGCATGATTTCCTGTTTGATGGTTGCATATGGTTGTTAGACATGCGGGGTAAGTATATTCGGCTATTATTTGATTTGTTTGGGGATTTTGAGGGTGAAATAATTTGAAGGAGGAGAGTGTAATGACTCGTATTTTACATATCAAACGATTGTAAAGTATTTTTATTTTATTCTTATGAGGTCGCATGACTCTAATTCGAAGAATGGCTCCTAGGGATATTTTTCGTATTTATGATTTTTTTTTGAATTTCTATCTGACTATTTTGAACCTAAAAATCTTATATAAACTATAACTTTTGGTAGGGGCGATTTAAGGTCTCAACCCACTTCCACTATTTTAGGATGATGGCTTTCTATTCTGTAGAGTGGTCATAATAGAAAAACGAACTTACCATTAAGACGTTATAGGTGTTTGAATTTCTATCTGATTTCGGACAACTAAATGAGTAATTAGAAGAGTTAGAGGATTTGACCCAAAGCCCATTTATGGTTTTTGGCCAATATAGCTAAAGGAAATAGTCTGGTTTCACTTATCTTCTTCCCAAAATAAAGTCAAAACCACTCTTAGCCTTCTTCCATTAAAAATATCCCACTTTTCCATGAAAAAATAGCTAAAACAAGTAATTAAGGGGTAATTAGCATAGTGAGTTGTGATTTCACCACTTTAGGCTATTTTGGGGCTTAGACCATCGCAGTCCAAACTTGATTACCGGATTTAAAGTGGCAATTCGGGTATTTGGTGAGTGATTACTTAATCTCACTAACTTATACTTGTTGATATGATTAAAGTTTATATTTTTAATTTGATATCCATGTTAAATTAGTGTTTTTAGATGATATTTGCTGAAATGTATGCTTGAATGAAATTTTTTTATGTGATTGTTAGTGTTTTTAATGTAGTTAGGAAAAGAGGTTGTCAAATTGGGAAAATCGAAGACAAAAATGCTTAGAATTAGATGAAACTAAGAGGAAGGGCGCTAGAGTAGAGAGGAGCCTATGTTTCAAGTTGCATCAAAATCCAGCCGGTAGAAAGCTCTGGCGTGAGTGGTCAAGTGGTTGGTGATGAGTTGTTTTTGGTCGACATAAATGGTCGAAATTGGATGAAACTTGGAGGAAGAGCTCTAGAGTATAAGAGCAGTCTATGTTTCACGTCGCATCAAAATTTCGTTGGCAGAAAGCTCCAGGGATGAGTGGTTTTTAGTCGATAAAATTTGAAGATAAAAATAGTTAGAATTGGATGAAACTTGGAGGATGAGATCCTGAATATATGAGGAGCTTATTTTTAAAGTTGCTTCAAAGTCTGGTTGGTAGAAAGCTCTGGCGATGAGTTATTTTTTGTGGTTGATGGAAATAAACTCGGTGGCACTTTATTTCATGGCTTGGCAAAAGGAATGGAGTTAGGTACGGACATGGTGGCTCAATGTGGAAAGGGTTCATGAGAAATGGTTGCTCACAAAGGGCGGGTTATAGGGAGGGCAACCCATGGATAGAATATTGAATGGTTCCTTGAAGTTAATTGAAACTAGATAGGGTAAGGAAAGGGATTGAATAAATGTGCAAAGGGATCATTGATACTCAGAGTGTTTACTGATGTACTCGAAAGTAGGGGTATTGTGAGTGCACTGATGGGTACTTTGAAAGGCACGCCGAATCATTTGAATAGATCAGTGTACCCTAGATTGGGAAAAAGGGTACAATATCAACTTTGGGCTAAAGTTGAGTACACTAAAAACTAGATTTTTATTAATCCCTGGCGGGGGAAAGTCATATGAGTTATCATATATCTAAAGGAAATTGATCGATAGTGAGGATTGTTTGATAGAAGCTATGTTTTCTTTGATTGTTTTCTTCCATAGTCTATAACTCTAGGGATGTCACTTGAGATAGGTATTAGGGATAAAGGTAACCTGACACCTGCAATTGTACTTAGATTGCAGTACACTCTTATAATATAGTAGGGTAGCACATTATACTTGTTATGTACGAACTCTTTGGTTGTAGGGACGTGTTAGGTATAATTCATATACCCTTGTTCCTTACTATATCGACATGTATGGTATTTTAAGATTTAATTATTGCTCACATCAAACCGTTGCCTGACTTGAGTTTTATGCTTTTCTTCTTATTAGCTCGGGTACTCTTACTTGATTAGACTAGATAATAGATCTAGGTGGTATGTAGTAGCTGTACAGGGGACGAGCTGGAAGGAGCTATCTCATATTATATATGGATTGCTATGCTTATTCCATTATGCAACATTATGGAACCTTAATAGTGTTTTCTTATTACTACTATAAGACAGTTATTTGAGCTTATTCATGCTTTGTATAAATTCTATTACTATGATGCATAACTTTGTGGATCTGTGCTCCGATATTTGTTTCACTTAGTTATTTCTTTATCTCCCATTTTACATATGTGATGATTATTATATTTTATTCTATGCGTTGTGAGATATATGATAGGTTTTATGATGTTTTATCTCTTTTAACACTTGGTGACCATCCTACATTGCCCATGCATCGTAGCAGCGCATTATTAGTTATATTAGATGTGATGGTCTAAGGCGGGCGTATAGGGTGAATGCATAGAGAATTCTGAAAGTAGTAGAAAGCTAGAAGAATGCATAAATCAAAATAGCAAAGTGTTAAGAAGTGAGTTGCTTTGATTTGATCTAGGCTATTTATAGTTGTGCTTGGGGTGAAGAGGAGTTGCAATGGTTCAACGGATGTTGAATTAAAGAGTTGCATAGATATAGGAAGAGGGTGGATGATGAGATGTGTAGAAACATGACATGAATTTAAAAAATACATTGTCCACGACCTACCATTGGTACATTGGTGGAACTCTCACCAGTACACCAGTCGGACCGGTGCACTGGTACTTTGAGGATTGAATGTTGTTTATTTTGTTTTTAAGATATTTTTCTCTGTTTCTTCGCTTTTCTTCATTCTGAAAAATCCAGTAAAAATTCTTATAAAATAAAGAACAAGTATTTGGAGTATGTGGCAATGTTTGAAAGAAATTAAAGACCGCACGAGTGGTTTTAACATTTTTTTTATTCTATGGCTAACTTATTACTCAAAATAAATACGCACTTTCTATACATCCTCGAGTGTTGATTCCAGCTCTACTTTGATTCAGTAAATCCAATGTACTTTCTAAATTCTACAATCCTAGTTGGCAGACTGTTTATAAGTGTAATTGATGTAAGTTACACTAATATACTTATGCAGAATGAATCTTTAGGTTATTATTACAGTAGAGAGGGGCCGTTAGCAAAAAAATGGCCACCAACTCCCCGTTGTATATGAAAGCATTAATATCCAATCCAGTCGTAGAAATATGAAGAAAAATAAATGAAGAACGAAATAAAATAATAAGAAAGCAAGTTAAAAAAAGACAGATTTATAGTGGTTCGACTAACTCCGGCCTGTATCCACTTCAAACTAATCTTTTATTGTTTAAACTGCTGTTGGAGTTATATGATATAAAGTTCGATAATTAAATTGATGGACTGTAGCCTTGATAGAAGATTAAGTGAAGTCAGAAAGAAGATTCCTTTTCAGATTCCATACCTGCTGTATTTATAGGGAAGTCGTGAAAATATCTCGCTCAAATCCTGGATCTGAAACCCTGAAGCCAAGTCGAGCCTTCTCAGAAAGTTTGGGGTCCACCAGAGCCCATAATAGGGATCGAGGACGTTCCTTATTTTAGGGGATTTATAGGGTGTGATCCCTATGATGCGCCCCTCATGTTGTAATGTACTTTACCTCCAAATTTCATGTTGATTGCAATTGTAGATTTTGAGTTATTGACTGATCATTGCTATGAACTTGAATATGGCCGATCCCTTATAAGGAAGAGGGCCGATCCCTCTAAACTCTTCTATTTGATGTGTGATCCCTAGGGTAGACTCCTTAGGATCCGTTCTTTTTGTTACCAAAGTTATACTTCAATCCGCCTTGTGGTTATTGAGTTATGGAGTGATCATCATTTAGTTGTGTTGTGTGCATTATGTTCAATCTGATCCCTCTATTTTTATTCCTCTTTTCTGATCCTTTTTTGTAGAGTGAATATTCTGATCTGATCCCTCTCCTAGGGGGAGTACTCATTTCATGCTTAGCCAGAGTGCTATCCATCTGAATCCATTCAATTGTAGTCCATAGTTTCAAATATAATCAATCTCCAATCCCGGTAACCATCTGCCTGGGTATTCTGCCAAAATGATCATGAAGTCCATTGGGTTAAATCCGCCTGTGTACTGCCTTGCTAAAAGGCAGGTTAATAATTTGCCCTCCAAAATATGCCTTGCAATAGGAAGGTGTGTTTTAAATTTCCATAAATCCAAAGTCCATAATCCATTGATAGCCATATTATCCAATCCGAAACCAATCTATTGTCAATCCAAATCCATTATCTCTCCGGATCGTTAGTGAAATCCATGACCATTCCGAGTCGATATCCAATTCTGACTTTGCGATCTCTCTGGATCGTTTTATCCAAATTTATATCCATCCGAAGCCAAATCCATTGTCATTCGAGGATGATATCCAAATTCATGATCTCTCTGGGTCGTTAGCCAAATTCATGACCGCTCCGGGCCCATATCCAAGTCCGCAGCCTCTTCGGGTCAATGTCCAGACCCATAATTGTTTGAACTTGATATCCAAATCCATGACCATTCTAGGTCCTTGTTAAGCACAATCCATTCTCAAAAACTGAGTAATCTGATTCTGTCACTCTCTGGTGAAGTGATATTACTTCCTATACTCCAGTTTAGTGTCATTGAACATTAAGTGATGTCTTAGCCTAAGTTCTAGACTGATCGTGGTCTCTCCGAACCCTTGTCAAGCATAATCCATACTTGATGACCTGAGTAGGCCAATCTTGCTGCTCTTCTGGTGAAGCGACCTATACCTTGCCAGAAATAATCCATACTTGACTTCCTGTTGGGTTTTATTCTCTAACCTTGACTCTTCGATCAAGGACTTAGTCCATGTGCGAGTCCATTATGTTGCTCTCCGACGAAGGAATTCGCACCTTGCACTTACCGCCCTATTACTTCGACCGGGACAAATCGCGACCTATTTTATTCATCACAGTAATTCGAAATATAAATAACTAATGAATAAGAGTTCATACATCCAGAAATCCAAAAACTAAAAAAGCCTAAGGGTGCCTCTCCAAGCATGACGGTTCATCATCATCTCAGAGCATGCCTAGAGATCGTTCTCGACCCCATACATGTGGAAGTGACTTAGCCATTTTATTATAGAGTTTATTATTATTATTTATTATTATTATTATTATTACAACGTCGGAGGCCAAGTCCTAAAGTTGGCCCTTATCATCCTGATAAGTTGATGATCCAGGGCCATTCCTATTTCCATTCGATGTAGAAAATAGATGCTCATATTCCACCATCGTTGTTTGAATCCTCACCTGCTGCGACAGTCTATCGTTTCTGACGTGCTTCTTAATCATATCCTTTAAATATCTGCATTCATCTGTGGTGTGCCCATTCAATTCGTGGAATAGGCAGTACTTCCTAGACTTGCGCTCTCGCTCCGTGGGATCCCTCCTTGTTGGTTTCTTATAGGGGACTTCTCCCTAGTGTCCAGATAAATCTGTTCCTAGCTATCCATTAAATCCGAGTAGGAAGAGAACTTTGGCTCCCATTCTTTCCATCGCCTTTTTCACCCTATCATATCCATCATCCATTTTTCGATTGCCTTTATCGTTCTTATTTACATCTCCTGATGATCCTTCGCTTTGCATAGCGCTCACCTCCGATTTATCGGCTCGTGCATCTCCTACCATGGGAACCATTCTACTTTAAGATAAAAATCCCTGAGATCCATAGGTGGATCCCACGCCAGTGAATCCTTGAAATCCATGCCACCAACAATTCTCGATATAGCTACCATTAGAACCATGGATGGATCTGGCTGATCTACAGATGCTGCAACAACATTAAATCGTGTTAAAAAACTCCTTAGAGACACTTTGGTCCTCTATTTAGTGTTGCCAGACTCATCACATTTTTGGGTCTTGAGACGTTAACTCCGAAGTGCCTCATAAATCTTTGGACCAATTTCGTCCATGTGCCAATAGAACCGGTCTCCAACTGCCTAAACCACGGTGTAGTTATATCCGTTAAATACTGAGAAAAGCATCATGCCATGACTTCCTCTGATGCCTCCAGTACTTCCGTGAATCGTATATACCTCATCATATGCATAGTTCGGGCCGACTTTCCGTCATATACTTCTATTATTGGTAGTTTAATCTTCGGTGGATTCCTAGCATTCATGATATTAGGAGTGAATGTACTCTTATTTACATCCTATAGATCACTGTTCGCCAGTCCCCCACGGATAGCTCGCCTGATCATCTCTGTAGACCTATCACTATCATCCAAATGGTAGTCTCCTATCATCATTTTTGAACTTCCCCCTGAGTCCACGAGGGAATTCTAGAATGTATTCCTCCGAACATGCATTCAAATTCCAGTTTGCACCAAACTCCATCGGATCGTTCGTAGGTCCTCCAGCATTGTGACCAACCAAACCCGGGTGCATGTCCCTAAGTCTTTGGGGTTGAGGCCAATCCCTCTAAAGGGATTGGGACCGATCCATCTAATATGGTCGAGGACTGCCCTGGGCTCCTCAGTTCTATTCCTTTGTCTAATAGCTCCGTCTCCATGGTCCTGGTTCTGATTTCCAATGACTCATGCTGTAACGACCCATAAATTTCGACAATAAATTCTTTTGTTAGTTTAATTAGATTTTTGTGATTTAATATTGGGAAAAATAAAAATTGATGAACTATTGATGAAATAATAACTAGAATGAAGTATAATAATATTAATTTAGGTAAATCATTAACAACTTTAATGAAAATCCAATTAGTGGAAATAATGTAAATGTTATGACTTGGTTATAAATTTAATATAAGGGAACAAATGTAAATATTGAATTAATGTATGAAATAGTATAATAAATGGTAATTGAATAAGATCAGTATTATGTAAGTAATTACAACATGGGTTTTTAAGTAATATACATAAATATGATTTAAGGTTATTGGTGACAACTATTATATGTTACTATTTATTTAGTCTATTAAATTGAAATGGAAAATCAATTAAATTAATTGAAATTTAATGTTACATTAATGAGATTAAGACAATACTTGCAAAATGTGAATGTAATAAAATGAATAGAAATGTTGATTTTATTCATAAAGTAATAATTGATCTAATAAAAGAGTGAAATCAAGATAAATAAATAAATTGGGATTTTAAATCTTAATTGATGTGTAAGACTGATAAAATTCAACATAATTGAAACATAGTAAATAATACAAATAAAAGATGAAAATTGGAGGATATTAATGTAATGAAACATAAAACAATTTAAACCATGTCTATAGAATAATAATTGAATTGAGTATAAAGATTGAAACCAAATAAAAACATTTACTGGAATTAAATTATAATTAACATGATTAATGGCAGTTGAAATTGAATACGTTAATTATTGAAATAATTAACACTGAATTGATATGTAAACTTATTTTAATTTATTTTGCAATAAAAAAATGGTAAAAATATGCTAGTTTATATATATTGAATTAAAAGGCGATTAATTAATTTAATATTAATTTATTTAACGTGAAAATAGCTATTTTGGCAACTGTCTCGGATTTCGATGAAACTAGTTTCATTATATTCGTAACGGTGAATTATTGTAGGATTTCAAGTTTCGTAGTAATCGGACTTGTCGTTTGATCGTACGGATTCGAAACGCCTAGAAATCAATTTAATTGAAATCGATTTGAAATAAGCTGATTTTAACATAACTTCTTCATATGATAGAATTAGGACATGAAACCTATTCCACTGAATTTGAAATCATCAAAGGCATCTATTTTGATATATGGGATGACCCATTTTCGTTCCAGAGACAGAACGGGCTTTTCGGGGCATTTATCGTTCAACTTTCGAATCAATCTTGTCCATTCATTTTATTTTGGATCTACCTATAAACTACCTATTATAAACCCTAGCAATCTTGATTATTTCAATTTGTCTATACATACATTTCCTTCTCAACTCCTCATCCCAATGGTAGACAAACCAAAACCAAAAACCCTCAATTCAATTTCAAATTCAATTCCAAAATTTAAACTCCTATGAATATATCGATTTAAAACTCTCAACGAACGCAAGTCAAATTTGCAGTCTGTTTCTCGATCTAAGTTTCTATATGCCTAGAATTTAATGGTTTATCCCCGGCCGTTAGTATATGGTAATGGGTTTGGACGGGGGATTTGCGACGAGGCTTCGATTGGGGAGTGACAGTGGGTGGAGATCGCCGTACTGAGTGCATCGGCGCAGTCGTTTTGGTCGAAGGGGGCTCGAATTTTCCACTGTGGTCGTTGGAATGGAGCGGCGGCCTTACGTTAAGGGGGCAGCGGGATTGATGACATGGGCTCTGTCTGGGACGGCTCGGTGAAGGGATTATGGTGGCGAGCTTTGATCGTCGTGGAAGTGAGCATGGTGGTCAGAAAAATTCCGAAGATGTTCGCGACTAGGTCATGGAGCGGCGCGAACGATGGAAGGGAAGTGCGTGCGTTTTTCTACGTGATGACGTGGTATGGCTGACATGTTCGTTATTTTAGTTCTGACTCAAGTGTTGTGTCTTTCAATTCGCTCGGGTCAGCCTGAGCATTTCAGGATTGAAGACCTTATTTATGAAGGACGAAGATGAAGATTTGTAGTATTATTATTTATTATATTATTCCACCGCACTTATACTGTTCCGGTGCATTGTTATTTATCTCTGTTGTATGTAACTCTAATTCTATGTTATATTAGTATAATCAAATGTTTTTGTAAACAGCTTCATGAACTGTTATTTGATTATTATATTTTGTCATTCCACTGTGAGATTCTGTTTTGCTTTTTTCTTTCTTTGCTTCTTCTTGTTTACCCCAATAATAATCTTCCCTTTTGAATAGTTTGATTCTGACGTGTGTGGCTAATCGTCAATTTAAACCGTCCATAAAGGCAGGTCGTTACACCTACCGCATCAACTCCTTGATCTAATTTTCCACTAGCTCCTTCTACTCTATTCCCTTAGTTCTATACTCTAGCTTGTCCAATCTGTCAGAGTAGATTCTGCACCATCTCCTTCTATCTCTTTAGCATTATTTTCTGTATAGCATTCATAATCGTTTCTATTTCATCCTTGGTGATATAGATAGATGCTTGACTAGCTCAAGCTCCAGAGGAAGCCTACTAACTCCTTCTATGACGGCTCCTTTTTGGTAGCGCTCTCTTTGTTGATTGTTTAACCATTTCTCCAAATCTAAGCTATCTAGTTGATTTCAAATCCAAACTTCAAATTCGCGGAGCTTGCTCTCTTAGTGAAAGCACCAAAATATTGGCATCAAAAATGGCCACCAACGCCCAATTGTATGTGAAAGCACCAATATCCAATCCAAATACAAAATTATGAACATAAAATAAAGAAAACAAAGTTAAAACAATAAGAAAACAAGTAAAGAAAGACATATATCGATTGTGTTTCGGCTAATTTCGGCCTGCGTCCAATTCCAAGTAATCTTTTATTTGTTTATACTACTGTTACAATAACAATGATATGAATTTCGGTAATCAAAGTATTGGAGTATAGCCTAGATTGAAGATGAATAGAAAGAAGATCCCTTTTACTATGCCATGCCTACTGTGTATATAGGGGAAGATGTGAAAATATCTCGCTTCAAACTCGGATCTGGAACCCTGAAGCCAAGACGAGCATGCTTAGAAAGTTTTGGGCCTACCAGAACCCATAATAGGGAACGGGGCCGATCCTTATTTTTGGTGAATTATGGTGTGCGATTCCTATGATGGGTCCTCTATGTTGTAATGTACTTCCTCTCCAAATTTCATGTTGATTTCATTTGTAGATTTTTAGTTATTGACTGACCATTTCTATGAACTTGAATATGGCTGATCCATCATAAGGAAGAGGGCCGATCCCATATAAGGAAGAGGGTCGAACCCTCCAAACTCCTCCATTTGATATGTGATACCAAGGGTAGGCCCCATAAGGTCCTTCATTTTGTTCTCAATGTTTCACTTCAATCCACCTTGTGGTTATTGAGTTATGGAGCGATCATCATTAAGTTGTGTTATGTGCATCCTATTCAATCTGATCCCTTTACTTCGATCCATTTATTCCAATCCTTTTAGTAGAGTGAATATACTAATCTGATCCATCTCCTAGGAGGAGTGCTAGTTCCATACTTATCCATTTTTGAGTGTTGTCCATCCAAATCCATTCAACTATAGTCCATAGTTTCAATTATAGTCGATCGCCAATCCTGGTAACCATCTCTCTAGGCTTTCTTCCTTAATGATCATGAAGTCCATTGGGTTAAATCTGCGTGTGCATTGCCTTGCCAAAAGATGGGTTAATAGGGGTGAATTGTGTATTTTTACTTATTAACATTTGTGTTCTTCAAAGTACTCAATTTAGAATCATTGATATATGTGGATAAATATAAATAAATGAGAAAATAATAAGCAGTAAAGTAAAAAGAGACACAAGGAATTTGTTACTGGTTCGGGTTCCCAATCCTACGTTCAGTCATGTACACCATATAAAATTTTCACTATCAAAACTTGCAATTCCACAGGAGAGAAGTACACCTTACAATCTTGCAATTCCACGAGTGGTAAGATACCGCTGACCTCTTGACTTTGAACAAGCTAGCAAGAACACCAATCATAACTTTCCACGGGAGGCAGGAAACACCTAAGATCTTGACTTTTCATGGATGGAAAGAACACTTATATAATCATGACTTTGGACATGTGAGAGAACACACCTTTACAATTCTAGTAGTAGAACAATATAATGAGAAACATTATCTTTCAAATACAAATCTTGCAGTCTTTAGTACAAAGATCCTACAGACCTCCACTAGTAGGTTTTCTTTGAAATAAAATAAGAATAGGATGATATTAAAGATATAATTATCAAGAATTCAAGTGCGAACTCTCTGATTTTGTGTGGTTTGCAAATCCATGAAGAATAGGAGTAAGATAGTGTGGATTCGTAAAGTAATTGTAAAAGTATAATCGAACTTAACAACAAAGTAATAATAATGAAAGAGAAATAGCAGAATGAGAGAATTATTTTTAAAATCTCATTTTCCAGAGCCTTTGTATAGAAGATGAGAAGATACGACTTTTGGCAAAAGGGTAAAAGGAAGTGCCCCTTTGTTAGGTTTAAAAAACTCTTCAATGGCTAGTATGTCGACATATGGCTCAAGCATACGTCAAAATATCATAGTTAAGTTTAAAAAACGTATGAATTTTTTTTTGTCTTCATAACTTTTAAAATTGATATTGTACTTTAATAAAAAGATATGAAAGTAAATCTTCGTCATAGAGAAATTTAAAAGATGTACTACGAAGTTTTTAACCATTGGTAAACACTTTTCTGACCATTTGTATTGTCTCATGTCTCTTTCAGTCCCTTTTTCTTAAGTTTCTTGTGTCCTTTTAGCCTTGCCCATGAACATCCTCCATTCTCTAATGGAACCGAGCCAGTCAACATAGGGTGAAATAGATAGATTTCTTTTTCTCTCTCTTTATTTTGGATCATAATCGGCATGTGTAGTTTAAAGAGTTGTATTAGACCAAATTTTATTAATTCAAATAAAATTATATTTTATGTAATTTTTCAAATTAATTAATTATGAATTAAATTGAAAGGTTATATAGTTTATGAGTATATCATTATATACTCATATGTGTATAATGTGCATGTGAAACATAACATTGGTGTATATAGTCACATTGATATATAATAGATATTGGATTTATATCTACTAAATAGACAACAAGCAATATATGTATGTAATTTTCCAAAACTAGTATATCACCATACACACACAAACATACATACATACATACGTACGTACATACATACATACATATATACATACATATGTATATATATTCATACATACATAAATAATTCAAAAATATTTTATAATATTTTTACATATAAAGTATTATTTAAAATTATAAAGTTTGACATAATATATATTATAAATTGCAAGTTTAAAAATATATCTAATTTGAATTGATAGACAAAATTTAAGTTTAAAAACCAGATCTGAGATCCAAATTTAAAGTTGACTACGTATCCTAAAATTTTATTTCAAATATATATATTATAATATATATATGTATTATAACATGTTATAATATATATATATATTACTATATGTATATATTATAATATATATGTGTGTGTGTGTGTGTGCTATATAAGATACATGTGTCTATACCGAAATTTTTTTGGTGACAAATATATATATTTTATGTGTTGTTTTGAAACATTTCATATAATTAAAATTTGTAATATACATATATATAATAATATTTTGGCCAAAAATTTTCTTATTTGAAAGTATTAAATATATATATATATATATATATATATAAAGTTATAATTTAATATATGTAATTGTGTTTAAGTGTAAAGCTAGTTTTACAAAATATTAAATGTTTTAAAATTAATAATAAATTTAATACTATTTTTAATTTATTTTTTAAATTTATAGAACATAAAATGTATTTTAAAATTTTATTTATTTTATTTAATTTGAATTAAAATACATATGAAAGAATTAATTAATAAACAATGTATAAAATATATTTTTTTCAATTTAAAAATACTCTGCATATATATTCTAATTAATATTTAAGTTGTATAATATCTTATTAATACATATATATATATGTAAAGATATTTATATTTTAAAAAGACTACTATAATAGATTCAATGAACACAATCAATTGCTAAATCATTGCTAAATAAGATTTAACATGGCATAGTCATACACATGCAAAAGGTGAAATTCATACAAATATAATGATACCATATATATTTAAAAAATAGGAATATACTTGAAAGGTAAGTTGCCTAAGACTCACAAGTTGACCTTAACGCTCTCTTTCTCTTGGATCTGCACCCTATATTGCAAGAGAGAGGAATGCAAACATCAAATCTAACTATATTTAATTGAATGAAGGTGATTGGAGTTGGTAAACAAAGGGAAGGAGGGATGTATTTTGGCCATGATGGATGAAGAGAATAAGAAAGATTGTAAGGGAAAAGTGGAGACATCAAATTTGAATTTATAGTGTGGTTTGAAACAAATATCTCCATATTTATCTTGCACCAATTCAAACCTCAAAGTCCCCACTCCTCCTCTTGCCATTCATACACCAAGTCCTATATAGACTAAAATACATTTAACCACCAGAAATTTATAAAATTTAAATTCATTTTAAATATGCATCGATATTGTATATCATTATGTACATATATACTTTTATATACGCATCCAATAGATTACTAATAGCACACCAAAATTTTTTATAGGCCGCTTTATTTTACTAAACACACCTTATACGTCGAATACAATAATAATCAATATTTTATGAATATTAGTTAATTTATAACTATTATAAATCAATTAACCCAAGCGGTGTTCCAGACACTAAATATATTCATCAGTTATGCGACTCACAGCTGTGAATTTAGCTAGTGATTATTATTCATATAATTAAAGTACTATTATTTGCATGTCACTGTAGTCAGTGGTCTGACAGACTAATTTAATTCACTGCTTACAAACCTTATCAGGAAAATCCAAACTTTCATATTAAGCGGTACCTTTTAGTAACAATTACATATACCAATCTCTTCATCAACACTACGCCACTTTAGGATTTGTGAAATTATGTTTTGTTAAAATTTCAATATCATCTACATTCAACTTAGTTTGTCCATAATCAAAGTCCTCAGTTCAATAATAACATTTACTATTAGCCATACTACTCAACCCATGGACTTTTACTTTAACTACAATTGACCGTGATGCCAACTTCAACTTAGGAGATGCACTATTGAATATTTGTTTCACTTCCAATGCTTTAACTCAAACCCAGCTATAGTTGCTTGATGGTTACTATGCCATGATTCAACTATAATTAAAATGGAGTGCCCATACTGAGGTTCAATAGTATTCTCAAGTCAAGAGAACTACAAAATATCGTCACTTAAGATTTCCTATTTGACCTTGTTGTTATTAACCAACAAGAAAATCTTGGACATCCACAAGTATCCAATAACTATTGGTACATAACCCCTTGGTATCCCTAACTGCCATGAGTAATACGCTGTCTAACATTTGGAGAGCATCATGTATACTAGTCTCAATAGATGTACTAATATCCTTTCTCGAAACATCTTAACTAGGAAAATTTAAAACAATTTATTATTCAATATTATGATAATTTTCTCACGATTACAACTCTTTGTTGTAATTATCATAAAACATATCATTTAAGGATTTTTGTATTAAATACACTAAAATTAAATAATTAATTACAATATAACAAGTGTTATAGAAAAATAAACACATTTTATTTTAAACAAGATTTTATTACAGAGTTAATAATTTATAGTAAATTGTATTACCTCTAGGTATACTCCCAACTCTCTTAATCTTCCACATGCACTTGGGTGAAATCATGATCTCATCACTTTTATCAAAAAATTTTAAAATTGGTCGAGCTAGTCCCTTCAGAAATGGATCTATTATGTTATCCTTAGTTGTCTACTCTTTTAATTACAACCACTTTATTATCGAGAAATTCTCTTATCACTAGAACTTTTGAAGAACGAGTAATGACTTCCTGTGAGATCTAGGTTCCTTCGTGATCTACATTACTACATTGTTATCACATAATAATGTTATAGGTTTCTCAACATTTGGAAAACACTCCTCTCTTAGCCATAAATTTCTGCATTAGTACCGCTTCTTCAGCTATTTCATTGAGAGCGATATATTCAGCCTCCATTATTGAATCCGCTACATTTTTTGCTTGGAACTTGTCCAACTAACCACTCCACCATTTAATTTTAACAAATAACTAGATACTAATTTACTATCATCCATTTTGATAGCTAAACTCTGTATAATCCTTCATAAGGAGATCTTCATTCCCATAAATAAGGAATATGTATTGGTATTTCTTAAAAACTTAAGAATATATTTCACTGTTGTTCAATTTTCTTCTCTAGTATTAGACTAATATATGCTAACATATCCTACTACATAAATTACATTTGGTCCAGAACATACATAGCATACATGATGGAACTTACTGAGGATTCGTACCATATCCTCTTCATATGCTCCTTCTCCTCTTTAGTATGAGCAGAGTCATTCTTAGAAAGGACAATTCCAGATTGTGTCAGAATATTTTGACGTTTAGAATTCTCCATACTAAACTGTTTCAGTAAGGTATCTATATATTGGGTTTAGGACAATCCCAACAACCTTTGGGAACTATATCTATAGGTTCTAATACCTAGTATACAGGTTGATCCTCCCAAATTCTTCATGGAGAATTTTTTGGACAAATATGCTTCCACTGATTGCAATAATGCAATTTCATTACCAACCAGGAGCAAATCATCGACATGAAAACTAAAAAAATAGCACTTCTTATTCTTTTTGGTATACATACGCTTACTGTGTACTATAATAAAAACCAAACTATTTGATTACTTTATTAAAGCACTTATTCCAACTGCATTAATCTTGTTTAAGAACATGAATTGATCTAAACAATTTGCATGCCTTTCCCTTGCTCCTGCTGACCACGAAAACCTTAGGCTATGACATGTCAGTCTCTTCTAAATTATCATTCAAAAATGTAATTTTCTCGTCCGTCTACCTTGTTATGGTTATAGACGATGGAGATAGCAAGCACCATCCAACTGGACTTAAGCATGGCTACATGAATGTTTCGTCATAATGCCTTAAATCTAACAAAAACCTTTCGTGAATAGCCTTACTTTATAGGTTTCTACCATTCCATCTGCATTTAGCTTTTTATTAAAAATCCATTTACAGCCGATGGGTTTTAAACCTTTGGATATGCCATCCAAATTCAAAAATTTGTTGTTATACATGGAATCCATTTTGAATTTCATAGCTTCAAGCCAAATTACAAAGTCTTTACTTTGCACTACTTATTGGAATAAGAGGGAATTGTTTTCTTTTAAGACATGGTCCTCTTAGTTTCCATCCCTGAGAAAATCATAATACCTCTCTGGTGCATGATATTCCTTATTAGACATTCTAATAGGTTACATGTTTTCATATAATGGTGAATTTGATTCTTTCGACAGTTTGACGTATGTGTTAATTCTTGGATCTCATCCAAGTCTATAAATTCATTGTTAATTTCTATTGATAGAAATTTCTTTTTCAAAAAGACAACATATTGAGACATAATAATCTTTTGCACCTTGGTGTTATAGAAAATATTTTTTATAGAATTATTTGGATATCGTATAAATTTATACAAGGCCGATCTTGCCCCAGGTTTATTGAGGCTGACTCTTAAGTAGGCTGGGCAGGCCTACACCTTCAAATACTTGAGGTGGAGTATCTTTCCATGCAACATCTCTTATGGCATCATAGGGAAAAATTTTGTTGGCATCAAATTAAACACATACATTGCAGTTTCCAATGCATATCCGATAACTCGGCCTTTCTCATCAGGGAATGAAGCATATACAATAGGGTTTGATTCCTTCTTTTCAAAAAATGGGTACTTTGAGAGATAATCTATTTAACTTTTAAGTATTGTTGGAGCTCTCAACATACTCACCTCTTTGATCTGATCAAAGTATTTTGGTTATAGTTCATTTGAATTTCTACCTCGTTCTTATACTCTTTTAATTTCTCATAAACATTAGATTTATTTTTTATAAGATGTACATATCCCAATCTTTCGGAAATTATTAGTAGAAGTTACAAAGTATGTTGAATTGTCCTTGTTCACTATGGGAATTGGGTCACATGCCGTATGTAGACAAGAATTCATCTACTCTTTCATTGCTCCCATTAAAGGGGTGCATAGCCATTTTTCCTTTAAAGCATAACACGCAAGTGTCAAATGATTCATAATAAAATGACAATAGAGAACCATCAGTTTTCAATTTGTGTAGTCACTTATCAATAATATGGCCATACGTACACTATCGTAAATAACTATTATTAATGTTAATAGAAGATTCGTTAACAATAGAGATATGACTAAAATTAAGTACATGACTGCCATTATTTAAAACACTATTGCATATTTTATTTCCATCAATATAAAGTTCATAATTCTATTGCTACAATGAAAACTATATCCATTCTCAAACAATCTACACATTGATATTATTCCACAAATAAAGTTTTTAATATAATAATTATTCGAAATCAAATAAAATACATTTGGGAAAGTTGACAGTCCCCAACTGCAGTTGCACCTACTAGAGATTAATAAACAACTTAAAGCATCATTCTATCCTTCATTGCATGTCGTCTACTCCTAAGTCCCTATAACGAATAATAGATATGAGTTCAATATGCGGCTTCTGAAACCCAATATAATTTATTAATTACAAAACGATTTTGAATCATAAACGTACCTTTAGGAGTGGATGAGTATGACACTTTCTTCTCTCTGACCATCTTTAAATAGCCCATATAATTTCGTTTCTAGTGCCTTTTCTTATGACAATGATGACATTAATCTTTGTCGGTAGGAGCATTCTTGTTACCATTATTAGAACCCCGCTTTCCTTTCTTCGAACCTTTCAAAGAAGTTGCTTTACCATTTACAGCTAACACTGTGTTTTGATCCTTGAATGATCAAACAACCGATCTCAACATATTGAGTAGCTCGATGACGTTTACGCTCAACTGGTTCATATTGTAATTCAACATAAATGTCTCAAATTGTGGAGTCAACGATCCTAGGACTATGTCCACTTGTAGCTAATTGCTTTAATATCTAGCTCTAAAAGTCTATCAATATAGTCATTAATTTGTAAAAAAAAATTCTCAACATGACTACCCCTACTCATCTTAATATTGAACAAGATTGCTCCTACATCATGGAACAAGATTGCTCCCCAAACAATTCTTTGAGGCTTACAAAGATTTAGGGGATAGATATATTTTTGTGTTGCATTTGCAACGACTTGTCTAATGTAGGCAACATGAAAACTTGAGTGATTTCATAACTATTTACCCAAGTATTGTAAGCTTTATAAAAAGATCCGTATTTTACTATTAGAGGGTTATGGAATATTATTTTTAAATTCATATTCAGTCATCCGATACTATAACTTTGGCAGATGTTGATTTGACATTTTCTACTTTGAAACGTTTTGCCGGACGATTTTATCCCTAAAAACTTATAAATGCTATAACTTTTGATAGAAGTCGAATTAACGTCTGATACCACAACCATTAGAAAGATATGATGGTTTCCGTTTCAGAATGGTCATAATAGCGATTTGGACTTTCTAGCTATGAGATATGGCTATCTGAGTTTTGGTAGTTTTTGGAGTATCTTAATGCATAATTATCAAGATTGAGGGAAGCCTAATAACCCATTTTCAATTTAAAGATTATATTGGCAAAAAAAAACATCCCCAAATCATTTTTACCTTCTTCCAAACAGATCTAAGCCTCCAATAACCTATTCTTCACCCAAAACATTCTCTTTCCTCCTCAAAATCAAGTCTAAATTATAGATTAAGGGTAGAATAACAAGAAGATTAGTTAGAGTTCTTCATATCTCTATTTTTTGGAAATAAAAGAGGCTTGGTTGTTCATTTTTGGATGACCTCGATCGATGCATAATACTTGGAATTTAGAGGGTATGGTGAATAATTTATCTTCTCCCACGTTATTATATGTGTATCTATATGTTTGAATATGTTTTGGATCCATTTTTAAAGTTAAAATTATCATTTACTACTATTTTAAAACTCTACCTATAGTAAAAATGTGAATGAATGGATTATTGGTGTTTTAATAATGTTATTAGATGTGTGATTGCCTTGATATATATTAGGTGATGTTGTAGATACATTATATGATGATTGCTATGATTTATTATCTAAATTGAATGCTTGAATTTTGTTTGATGCATATGTGGTATTTGTGTGTATGTTTGAATGACTGAAAACGCTCATCGGAGCGAATTAGAGGCATGAAATCAGACTTCGATGGTTAGCCTTTAGGTTTTTGGGAGTAGCATTGAGGTATATGGAATGCATGTGGGTCGAAGAATGGGGATTAGCGGTGAAAACAACACGACATTGAAAACTAAAGGTAAAATAGTATTTCTTCGCGAAGTGCTTTGAGTCATGCTATGGTCTGATAGGAAGTTTGTCGAGTCTTGCTTGGGGTTGGCATAGGGAGGACTGGACAGTAAATGATGTCCGGTAATGCTGTCATTCTGTGGCCAAGCAAGAAATGTGGTCCGGTTGGTGGTCTGTGTCATGCTCAGGGACTGAAGGGGGATGCTCCGATCGACACTAGAACAAAATTGTAGTATTAGGTTGTGGGGGTGTTTTGAGTTAGATGGAAGATTGCTTTGGGATTTTTAGAGCTTGCTTTGGGTTCAGCCTAGGGTATAACCGGACATAAATTTTGAGATTTGAGAACTTTGGCTATAGTGAGCCATAACTTTAGGATTTCTTCGTTATATGTTCTAGGGGTCAAGTGGGTGATGTGGAGTAAAGTAGATAACTTCAAATGACCCAGGGTGGTCTTGGAATTCGTGTTGTGACTAGTGAAGCAATGGCGTAGCACTTCAATACAATGACAATGATGATGACTTCGGACATTGATACGGTGGCTTCATGACTTACAATAAGACATTCCAAAGATGGCAACTTGATGTGGCAAGTGATTATGGTATTTGGTGATGAGCCAAAAAGACAAGTTCTACATTATGGCATGTGGAGTAGTACATGAGGTTGTGATGCTCATTACTAGGATAGGGTAGCCTATGGCACTCAAAGTGTAACGACCCATGTTTTACGTATCGAAGTATCGTAAAATAGTTTTATTTTATTCATATGAGTTCGTATGGCTCTAAAATTTTAGCAAGTAACTATTAGGGACAATTTACTCATCTATGATTTTCATCAAATTTTTGTGTGACATTTTGACCTTGAAATTTGTTTGGGACTATAACTTTGATAGGAACCAAATTACGGGTCAAACTACTTTCATTGCATCAAAATGATGGTTTCTCATTCCGTAGAGTAGTCATAATAGAAAAATAGACTTATCTTTGAAATTTATAGTTATTTCTAGTTTTGGTTGTCGTTGGCCAGTTTTAGTGTTAATTAACTAAGCCCATGCTTAGGACCACCAAACCACTTCGAAATTTGTGCTAAGAGAAGGCTGTAGAAACTGATCTAGGTCATTTCCATCTTCCCTAAATAGTTCTTAACCTCCATTAACCCTAAGTTCATCAAAAATCACAACTTTTCCTTACTGATCTTAGCCAAATCATTGATTAAATCGGTGATTAGCATATAAAAGCTAGACATTATCATTTTGGACGATTTGAATCCTTCTCTTTGCTGTCCACTTTAGATCTAAGGAGAAAGATTGGTATTTTGGGTATTTGATGAGTGGTTCCTGAACTCACATGCTACTACGCATGTTTATATGTTAGTATTATATGTTTTAACATGATTTTTGACCTTAAAGCCTTTCTAACTTTAATTACATCATATGGTTATAACCTAAAATGGTGAATCTTTGAAATGGTTTTCTGAAATTCTAGTAATTCTCTTTATTCATATTCTTATGTGCTTGTAATAAGTTGGTCTAGATTAGAATCGACATGTTTATCACATCCTTATGTATAATTTATACGAACGAATGTATATGCATGTTATTATTTGCTTGTATGTTGTGTTTTGATGTTATTTGCTAGCGTTATGGATGCATAGGAATGGTGAATTTGGCAAATTAGAGGCAAAGTTGATCGGAATTGGATGAAACTTGGAGGAGAGGCTCAAGAGCATGGAAGGAGCTTGCAGTACAATTCACACCTCGGCATTCTTTAAGTATTGAACTTGACACGGAGTTGAAGAATCAATACCGAGTTTTTTTTAAGGCTCGGATGGATCAGTCAACTTGATGGATAGGTAGAGCATGGCTAGTGGAGGTTGTCCATAGAAAGATGCAAGAGATTGGCTAAGTATTAGACACTATGATGATTTGTTTCTAGAACTTGAAGTATAATGCTTTAATGTGTGGACAAAGATTTTTCGATGGATGGGTCGAGGTTTGAAGCATCTGGGAATAGAGCACAAGAAGCAAGAAAGGAGACTTAGCTAAAATTGGCTAAGTAAACGGGTCGATGCCAAGTTAAAAAACTCAGTACCGATTTTTTTATATTAGTTAGGTTGAAGTGTAAACTTCCTGGAGGAGAAGCAGATGCCCAACAGTTCGTGCTGAAGGTGTTTGTTCATTCGCTTAGGGTTTGATGGCGACATAGTGCCACGAAGATAGTTTCGAGAATATGGTTTTAACTTGATGTAGAAAGGAGTTAGGTTCATATGATGGCGACTATATATTGAACGAAGTCGTGAGAATGGTTATCCATGAAGAGAGGATTCTATGAAAGGTGACCCGTGGATAGAACGGTTGAATGGTTTCATCATGGAATGGAGGAATGTAGAATGGTTCCTCGAGGATAATGGAAATTGGATGGGGCAAAGAAAAGGCTTGGACACACGTGATAAGGGATCATTGATACCCAAAGCGTTTTCTGAAATACTCAAAGTTGGGGTATTATGAGGATGCTCGTGGGTATGTTGAAAGGCAACCTCGGATCAGTTGAACGGATCCATGTACCCTAAACCCGTTGAATGGGTTTAATATCATCTTCGAGCTAAAGTGAGTACATGAAAAACTAGGATTTCCATTAGTCCCTAGCAGTAGAAAGGTCATACGAGTAACCATATATCCATAGTACATTAAGTGATAGTGGGGATTGTTTGATGGATGTCATGATTGCCTTGATTGTTATTCCGTAAACTATCACTCCAGGGATTTCACTATAGATTGGTAATGGAGATAGGGATACTAGGACACCCATCATCACACTTGGTTTGCAGTGTACCTTTACTATGTTGGTATAGTAGCATGTTATGATCATTATGTGCTAACTGTTTGGTTGCATGGATAGGTCAGGTATAGTTCGCATACCCTTGTTCCTTACTATATCTACTTATATAGTATTTTTAGATTCATTTATCGCTCGTACCATTCTATTGTCTGACTTAAGGTTTTATGCCATGCTTCTTATCATATCGGGTACTCCTAAATGAGTAGACTAGAGAACTAGTCTAGGTGCGATGCAGAGGATGAGCTGGATGAAGCTATTTCGTATTATATATGGATTTCTATGGCTATTTTATTGTGCAGCACTGTGGAGCCTTAGAAGTGCTTGCTTATTATTATGTGATAGTTATTTGTGTTTATTTTCGTTGTATAAACTCTATTACTAATTGTATAACTCTGTGTATCTATACTCTAATATTTGGATTACTTAGTTATTACCGTCTCCTATGTTTTATATCGATGATGTATATTATATTTTATTTCATGCGCTATGAGATATATGATAGGATCTAGGATGTTTATTTCTTTTTAAAACCTCGACAATCATTCTACATCGGTCGAGCACGTCAGTAGCGCACCATCTTATGTATATTGGTTGCCTATGGTGTAAGGCAATCGGTACATTTGATATTAGAGCTTAGGTTAGATAACTAACCTAAGTTGATATCATGGTCCAATAGAGATAGGAAATGTGTTATCACCTTGGACTAGATCGAGAGTGTGTGTGTGTGTGTGTGTGTACACGAGAGAATGCATACTTGGTATGTACATATTTGATTTTCAAAGCTATATAGTAGTACATATAGTAAATAAGTCGCATGCACACATGAGTACCACTGACATAGTTTTCTTTTCGATGGACTGATCATTCTCGTTATAGATTAAGAATGAGCTGGCAAACAAGGAACACTATAAGGAACTCCATCTCCAGAGTTAGGGAAGGAGCAGGATTAGGGAATACTAACTCTAACTTGTAAGCTATGTTCAATAAGATAATAACAAACATGTTTCAAAATTCCCAAGCAGCTGCTCTATATGCTGGCTGTTGGTGGTAGTGCTTAAGTGCACGCGCCAAGATCTGACTTTGCGTAGTTATAGAAAGTTTGCTCAACCTTGGAAGGCAAACCATTTCTTGGAACAGATTCGGCTATCGAAGTGCAGGATTGGTTGGACACCCACGAGTGTATCTTTGGTGATATGGAAATAGATAATGCCATGAAGAAGAAGCTAGCCTCTAGACAGCTTCAGGGGCGGGCCATGAATTAGTGGAAAGGCATTACTATTGCTGAACTTGAGGATCGGTCTACTTGGGACATTTTAAGGCCTGGTTTGAAGAGAATTTTGTCCCAGCAACTCAGATGCTAGTGTTATTCAGGAAATTTACTAATTTAAAGAAAGAAGATATGTTTGTCTGAATATGTTGCTGAGTTTAGTGCTTTATCAAAGTATGGGATGTCTTTTATCAATACTTCATTGAGAAAGAACGATAAGTTCATTATGGGCATGGACGACCACTTGAGGGAGAAGTTGGTTAGTCATATCGATGAGCCATTCGAGAGACTTGTCGAGAAACCTCTTTGTTAGGATAGTCTATATCCCAAATCCAAATCAGCTGTAGTTGCTCGAAAAGAGCTGATACAACAACGAAGTAGTGGAGGCAAGAAGAAATGTAATGGAAAGAGGGAGTAGTCTCAGGGAAAGAACAAAAGGCTAAATGGGATTGTATTTGTTCTGGTTGTTGAGACAAGGGTCACCTAATTAAAGACAGCTAGATTGATGGGAAGAAGAATTTTTATAACTGTGGAAAACCAGGACATATACTAAATAATTTTCCGAAACCACTGCAACAGAAATGGATTGTGAAGGAATATGCTTTAGACGTTGTTCCAAGTTCGTTTACTACTCCTTCAGCGAAAGAGAAGGGGAAGAGTTATGTTATTCAAGGTATGCTTTCCATTTACGATGTTCCTATATGTGTTTTATTTGATACATGGGCTTCACATGCCTTCATATCTAGTGATTTGGTGGATAGGATAGGATTGAAACTGAAATAGTTGACTAACCTTTAATTATGACAAACCTGAAAGTGTACTATGGATCACGTAATATGGATATATAATAATACAGAGTATAGTAATGAGAGTTATACGGTAAATAATATGGAATATAGAAGCAGATAAATAAAATGACACCAGGACTTTTTATACCGGTTCGGAGCACCGTTCTACGTCCAGTCCTAGACTCCTTCTGGAATTTCGCTAAAACAACAACCCTCACTTAACCCGGAGGAACAGGTCTACACACCCCTGAGCAGCCGAACAGGGACCTGAGCATCAGAACAGGATTTTGCCTCAACAACCGAAGAGGACTTCACACACCTTAGAAGCAGAACAGGACTTAAAAAAATACAGAAAATAGTTTTGACTTTTGTGTGTTCTGACAACACAAATTTGTCACTTCTAGTACACCCTTTCTATAATCTTCTCCTCGAGTACAAATATATATACTTGATGTATATGAAAAATAGAAAGTTATAGTATTTCTTTAATGCAGAATAATTGAAAGCATGATAGCAAATAGATTTCAGAGAATTAGATTAGAGAGATAAGAGAATTCAATTGTGATTAAGTTATTTGGAATCAAATTGGAGTTTGTATTTATAAAGGTTAGAAAGCAGCGATTGTTGGTGGAGAGTTTCAATTGAAGTGTTGCGTCCAATATTTTCGTAGATGTTCGTATCTCTTCACAAAAAGTCGTGTCTTTTCGAAAAGTGGCTATTGCAGAAATTCAATCAACTGAGCCTCTGGGTCAGTCGACTGAATATTCAAAATTATATTCAAATTTAAATTCGTATATCTATATACCTACGCATGTTGCATGAAATTTCCACTGTTAGTCGACTGGACCTCTGGGTTAGTCGACTGACCTGGTTCAATTTATGCAATATGCACAGTTTACATAGGTATATTAATTTCTATAACTTTAAAACACTTTTATAATTTAATTATATGTTTATATATGTATAAAATATTTGGGGAATAGAGTGATTAAATATATAAGCTAATATATACGTAACCGAGGAGGGATTTTAACGATATTGACCTAAGACTTAAAAACAAAATAATATAGTTGATGCACCGGTTTTAAAGTCTTGTCTCGTCTCTTTTTGTCGTAGCAGTCGTCAAATCTGTATGTCGTAGTGATAGCTTCCTGTCATGAATCAAAACCAAGTCTCAACATTCTCCCACTTTTTGATTGATGACAACCTGTAAATAGAAATAGATTTCGACTGTATATATATATATAACATAAGAACTTAATCCCCATGAATTTTTGACGCTCTATATCCTACATTCTTATTGTTAGCAATGATATTTCTTCCCTTTGTCACCGACCAAAAGGAATAAGCAATATGAAGTCATAATGTCATAGATATAATGAGAGAAAAAACAATCATTCATATATTAAACTTCAATAAACAATAGTGTTTGAAATAAATAAAGTTGAGTGGCCATTTAGTACAAGCCATACGAAATGAATATTAATGTCTTAATAAAAAGATAAACATCTTAAGCCATTGGTTTCTTACCCCTACCACTATGTGACGTCTGACCACCACTATCGCCTTCATCTCCATCATCGTCACTACTACTTGCTTGATGGTCGTCAAAAGAAGACAAAGTGAAGACGGGTTGCTTACGCGGATCGCCTAAAGAAGCCATGGAAGTCCCGGAAGAACATGAGATAGCTTTCCATAATTTCGTGAAAAATCCTTTGACCTTATCATGCTTCTTGTCAACTTATATTGGATTGAAGAATTTGTTGATTACGACATACTATAGAAATCAATTCACGTGGTTGAAGACCCAGATTCGGAATCAAAATTTCTTCTTGTTGATGACGAGTTGATCTTTGATGAGATGGGCCTTGAGATGGTTTGCCATGTTGTTGTGGTTGGTCGTGAGATAATTGCTGTTGAGTCCATTCTTCGAAAGATATGATGGGTGGTGGTCGAGCAACGGGTAGCTTCATTAACGTCAAAGTGCGAGAATTTAAACATCCAACGGTAGAAATTGGCGAGTCCGGTTCTGGAATCTCATGAGCCTTTAGAAGTCGCATAATATATTCACCGTAGTAGATTACATTCATTCTACCATTGTTGAACCTTACAAAATTCATCAAGAATTAAAAAGAGCCAGTTGACTTTAATGTTTTCGAAAACAGCATATAAAGCTTTAAAGTTATGTTCGTAGACAAGTTCATAACTTCCGGTTCTAGGAGTTAAGGTTTTTATTAGAGCGCGATGAATAATTCATGCTTATGGTCGCAGAGACATGGATTTGAGTTGGTGCATGTCGTCTTCTAAAAACAAATGACTTACATTGTCATGAACAACCAAGTCACAAAAATATTGGCCAATTCCACACCATCATTTTCTGTTTGCAAAATATGGGCTATGTGATGTAAAGAGAAAAAGACGGGTTTCCCACACACTAGACTCCATATACAGTCTTGTTGATTTGGAATGGTTTGGTGGCCCAAGTTTAGATTTGCGTAGAATAATTTCACCGTTGTTTGATTGATTTTGTGCTTGTTATCATCAATGTTGAATAACGATTCCAAATTGCTCCTTCGAGCTAACTCTTGGATATGGTATGGAGAGAAATCAGAAAATTTGACTAACGCACCTTCGAAAATCCATGAATCTTACATTCGTCTCCACCCCCTAATCGTGGTGTCATCAAATAGCCATCTTTGGATTTGCTCATTTGACGGAGTTTGAGATGATGAGGAAGCTTGTCCCTTTCGTTTAGGAGCCATTAATTTGTATTTTTGGAAAATAAAAATGGAGTTTTTGAAAGGCTACGATTTTAATAATTTTTGAAATCTGAGATGAGAATGGTGAAAGAAGTTAAAGTAGAAGATAAAAGGTGGAAAGTGGGTGGGTAAAAGCAATAAAGTGACTCAGATGAATAAAAAAATTTGTTTCTATGTCAGTCGACTGACCACCTGGTCTAGTCGACTGACCTAGATAATTTTTTATAGTGAATTTATTTTGTAGAGAAATATTAATATATTATATGTGAACGTTGATAAGTTTTTTATTCAATATTATAATTAGTTTTCATATTGATGAATGAAACAGAAATAAATTTATTCCAAGAAAAAAACATACATATTTAGGGAATTTATTCGAAAATAAAACAAATGATAACGACAACTATGATTATTTCGAGGGGCTAGGCGTCTTGTAGCCCCATTCGATTCTTCATTGCGATCCCATGAATTCGGAGAGAACGGTGGTTGCGGTAGGGACGAAGTCGAAGGTCTTCTAATAGGCGAAACAATATGTTCGTTTATCGGATGTGACGATGCCCTATAGAACTTCATAGCAATATGCTCAATGATTCCTAATCATCTGGAATTAATCTTTTGTTCATAGTACATTTCACGTTGTAGCGTTAGAGATTCTTGTTGATAATGGTGCGGATCATCTATCTTTTGCTTCGTGTTTGGAGATATATCAATCGTCTTCTTTCCTCACTTTTTATCCGGAGTATATCTGGTATGATAGGCAGACGACGGTGAAGTTTGATGAACCGGAGTCTTTGGAGAATTGTATGAGGCAAGAATTTCGATAGAATCCGTGGATAAAGAAGTTGACATTCTTGAAAAAAAGTTGTTGAGAGGAAAACGAATGAAAGCTTTTGTTTTTCACTTCAGTTTGATTGTATAAAGGAAATGGCGTCTATTTATAACCTAAGTTTAGAGAAAATGCAGGTAAAATTTAGCGGCCTGTATTGATTTTAGCCAAGAATTAGGGTAGCACTTCAGTTTTTCTGCGGTTAGTTCTATTTTATGTAATTTAATGTTTATAAAAGTAGTAATGTATATTTATAAAGTTAATTGTTACACATATTTTTAGTATATATTGATGTCACCACATAATAAAATACCCATACTAGACTGTAATAGGAAAAATCAATAGCTCGGGTGGTAAGACACTTGGGCTATTCATAGCAGGTCATGGGTTTGAGTCTCAGCTTGGTCAGAATTTTGAATTTTTGTAAAAATTTTATTTTTGAGTTTTTATTCAAAAATTTTGTATTTTATTTATATATCTTTAATTGGCATTATACCAAGTTCATGATGTAATTTTATAAACGTATTTTCTAACTATGGTTTAGTAAAAATATCGGCTAATTGCTTTTTTGATGGTATGTAGTCTAGATTTATCACTTCTATTTCAATAGTATCGCATAAAAAATGATGTCTAATACATATATGTTTAGTTCTTGAGTGGTTTATTGGATTTTAGATAGATTTATTGCACTAGAGTTATTGCAGTAAGTTGTTGATTTTGATATATTGATTCTAAAGTCTTTAAGTGTCTGTTGAATATAAATTACTTGTGTACAAGCTTGTGCCGTAGAGATATATTCTGCTTCACAAGTTGATAGTGGACACAGTTTTGTTTCTTGCTAAACCATGATATTAAAGATTTATCAATGAAATGACACATACCGCTTGTACTTTTTCTATTTGTTCGTGATCCTCCGAAATCATCATCGTTGTATGATACTAATTCGAACGAGCACTCTTTTGGATAGAAAAGTCCGAAATTTGTAGTTTTACTAAGATAACATAGTATACATTTTACGGCACGTAAATGTGATTCATTTGGGTCAGCTTAAAATCGTGCATATAAGCACACACTCATCATAATATATGGTCTACTTGCTGTTAGATAAAGTAGCGCTCTTATCATACTACGATATAGTTTTTGGTCTATACTTTTGCCATTATCATCTTTATCATGATGTGTTGTTGTGCTCATTGGTGTTGGCTTGGCAGAAGTATTTTCCATTCCAAAACGTTTGATAAGATTATTACAGTATTTTTCTTGATTAACAAATATTCCATTTGAAACTTGTTTTATTTGAAGTCCTAGAAAATATGATAATTCTCCTATATGGGACATTTCAAATTCTCTGGTCATTATTTCAGAAATTTCATTACATAATTCATTATTAGTTGAGCCAAATATGATGGCGTCGACATATATTTGCTAATAACATATCATTTTTGAATGTTTTATAAATAAAGTTTGATCTACTTTTCTCATATCCTGAGTCAATTAGATAACTTTTAAGGCATTCATACCAAGCACGTGGTGCTTGCATTAAACCATATAAAGCTTTCTTAAGTTTATATACATGATTTGGGTATTTTTCATGAATAAATAAGGGAGGTTGTTCAACATAAACGTTTTCTTTAATATAGCCATTTAAAAAAGCACTTTTAACATCCATTCGATAGAGTTTAAAATTTTAAACATGCGTACGCCAATACGATTCGTATTGCTTTTAGTCTAGCGACTGGAGCAAACATTTCTTCGTAGTCTATTCCTACTTCCTGGTTATATCCTCGTGCTACTAGTCCCGCTTTGTTTCTAGTTATATTTCCTAATTCGTCTGCTTTATTTTTATAAACCCATTTAGTTCCTATAACAGTCTGATCAGTCGGTCTGGGTACTAGTTCCCAAACTTCATTTCGTTCAAACTGATTTAGTTCTTCTTAGCAATAATCCAATTTTCAACGGATGATGCTTCCTTAGTATTTTTAGGCTCTATAGTAGAGAAAAAAGCTACATTACCCATTAAATTTAGTTGATTTCTAGTTCAAACATTTGAATTTATTTCTCCAATTATATTTTCTGCAGGATGATTCCGTAAGACTCTTCGAGGAGATCTTATTGTATTAGTAGTATTTCTATTTTCTAAATTCATAATGTTTTCATTTTCTCTAGAATTATAAACAATGTCGTCTAAATTCACTATGTTTTCATTTTCTCTAGAATTATAAACAATGTCGTCGTCGTCTCTTGAATTGTTTATTATTATATCTATTATTATTAATTAAATCATTGTCATTAATTGTATTAGAAATAAGTTTAGAGTTCTCATAAAAGATACATGAGTGACTCTTCGATAGTAATAGTTCGTTTATTAAAAATCCAATAAGCTTTGCTTCGATTCGAATATCCAAGAAATATACCTTCGTCACAGTTTGAATCAAATTGCCAAGATGATATTTGGTATTTGATATAAAAAATTTTGACCCAAAATTTTTAAATAAGATATGTTTGGTTTTCTACCGTTTAAAAGTTTGTAAGGAGTATTCTTGGTGAGAACTCTAATAGAAACACGATCCAAAACATAACAGGTAGTTGCAACGACTTTAGCCCAAAAGTGTTTTGGTAACGTGCTTTCATTTAGTAACATTCTTGCACATTCTTGTAGAGTTCGATTCTTTTGTTCGACAACCATTTTATTGTGGAGTTCTAGGAAACGAAAAGTTATGAAATATTCCGTTCTTTTTACAATAGTTATCAAACTGTATATTTTCAAATTCACCTCCGTGATCACTTCTAATATTTTTAATTTTAATACACATTCAATTTTGAATTTGTTTAACAAATGTTTTAAAATTTTAAAAGGAATCGCTTTTGTTTTTCATAAAGATGGTCCATGTATATCTAGAAAAATCATCGACTATTACAAATACGTATTTACTATGATTTATGGATTGAATTTGGGTAGGTCGAAATAAATCCATATGAAGTAACTCAAGCGGTTGTAATGTTGAAATAACTTTCTTAGATTTAAACTAGGATTTAGTTAATTTACTTAATTAACATGAGTCACATATATTATTAACTCTAAAATTCATCTTCGGTAATCCTTTTACAAGATTATTTTTAGAAATTTTATTTATATTTTTGAAATTGATGTAACAGAACCGCTTATGCCATATCCAAGGATCATTTTCTTTAGCTATTAAACACATATCTGAGTTATGATTAACTTTCATCTTCAAAACGTAAATGTTTTTATCTCTATTTCCTTCAAAAATAAGATTTTGGTTCTGATCAAGAATACTCTATTTATTTTCAGAAAATGATATTTTAAAACCTTTATCACATAATTGACTTATACTTAATAGATTATCTTTAAGATTCTTAACTAACAAAACACTTGTAATAAGAGGTAAATTTGATGTACCGTAATTGCTCACATTGCCTTTGCCGATGATGCATCCCTTGGAATTATCTCCAAAAGTGATAGAACCTCCATTTGAGTATGTAATATTTATCAGCATATCTTTGTCTCCTGTCATATGTTTTGAGCAACTACTGTCGAGTATCCATTTTCCTCTTTTCTTGAGTGGGACCTGCAAAAAATATGAGATAATGTTGGTACCCCGCTTTTTAATAGGGTCCTAAGAGTTAGGTCTTAGGAAACCAAACCTAAGTGGGTTTAATATCCCTTTTATAAATATGATTTTTATTATTTTGAACATCTTCTATAAATGAACTAATATACTTTTTCCTTATTAGTTTGTTATTATTTTTAGGTACCAAAATATTTATAGTTTTAGAAACTAGTCTTTTGAAGGTGTGAATGTTTATATCCTAAACCATTTTTATTACTAAAAGATTGTGAATTCTCAATAATTCTAGATAAATTTTCTCTTCCTTTATTAAAATTTGAAACATTTTTAGTTATTCCTTCTATTTTGGTCTTTAGACTTGAATTTTCTAGTTCTACCATTTTAATATTTGTTTTTAAAACATGATTTTCAGAAACAATACCATCATTCTTTTCTTTTTGAGTTTTAATTTCTTGACTCAATAATATAAGTTGAGAATTAATATTTGAAAGAGATTCTTGAGTTTTCTCAAGTTCTTCTTCTAATATTTTCTTCTCGTCTTTAAGCATATCTCTTTTGAATTATATCTTGTTCTAATTTTCTACAGCTTCTTTATATTTTCTTTTGAGACTTTTTAAAGTATCTAATAATTCAGAATTTATTTCTATCATATCATCAAAAGTTAAATCAATAACCTCATTAGTTTTGACCATAAAGCATACATTAGCTTGTTCATTATCGCTGTCACTATCACTTCCAGAAGAAGAGGAGGAGCAATCTGGATCATCCCATGTAACTGAAAAGGCTTTTCTTTTGAATTTATCCTTCCTTTTATTTCTATATTCTTTCTTTTGATCTGGACAGTCAGTCTGCATATGCCCCTTTTTATGACAGTTAAAACACTCCATAACTGATAAAGACGGTGGTTTATTGATGTTTAAGCTTCTCTTGCCATTATTTCTTTTCCCTTTTCTATATTTCAAGAATTTCTTGAAGTTCTTGGCAATAAAGGCTAGGTCGTCTTTATCTGAATCTGATTCTTCTTGTTCTGTATGGAATGCTAAATTCTTTTTATCTTGAGCTTGAATACTTTTAGCCTGCAAATTTACTTCATAAGACATTAGATTTTCTATTAACTCTTCCGGAGTTAATTTGGAAATATCGTTCGCTTCTTCCAAGCGGGAACTTTTCTTTCCCATTCTTCCGTTAAAGAGATAAGGATTTTGGATACAATATCAAAGTCTGAATATTTTTTTCCTAATCCTACTAATGAGTGGTAGATATCTTGAAATCTTGAGTACATATCATTTGTAGATTCATTTTTTTCATTCTAAAGTTTTGAAACTAACTTTTGAGCATGGATATTTTGCTTTGTTTGACCTTGTTGGTTCCTTCATGTGTAACTTTGAGTGTACGCCATATTTCATATGCAGTATTGCACATGTTAACACGGTTAAACTCAATTTTATTTAAGGCACAAAACAACTTATTTATGGCTTTTACATTACCCGTGGCATCTAGTTTCTGTATATTTGACCAAGTAGAATATTCTTTTGTAGGAATAGTATACTCTGTTTGACTTATATTCCATGAATCAAAACCATTTGCTTGCATATATATTCTCATTCGTGTGGCCTAATAATTGTAGTTCATGCCATTAAATATTGGTGGACGTGTAGTGGGTTGTCTTTCAATGAAGCTAGTGTTAATGCTAATGCTAGTGCTAGTGTTAGTGTCCATATTATTATCAGATAACTGTGTTACGGTAATATGATAACCTTGCTCTGATACCAAATGAAAGTGTAATATGGATCGTGTGATATGGATATATAATATTACAAAGTATAGTGATGATAGTTTTATGGTAAATAATGCGGAATGTAAAAGTAGTAAAGTAAAATGACACTAGAAACTTTTATACTAGTTCGAAGCACCGTCCTACATCCAGTCCCAGACTCCTTCTGGAATTTCACTAAAACAACAACCCTCACTTAACCCGAAGGAACAGGTCTATACACCTCTGAGCAGCCGAATAGGGACCTAAGCAGCATAATAGGATTTCGCCTCAACAGCCGAAGAGGACTTCACATGCCTGAGTAGGGGAACAAGACTTCAACAAATACAGAAAATAGTTTTGATTTTTGTGTGTTCTGATAACACGGATTTGTCACTTGCAGTACACCATTCCTATTATCTTCTCCTCGAGAATATATATAAATATATATATATATAGTTGAAGTATATGAAGAATAGAAAGGTATAGTATTTCTTTAATATAGAATAATTGAAAGTATGATAGCAAATAGATTCCACAGAATTAGATCAGAGATATTAGAGAATTCAATTATGATTACGTTATTGGAATCAAGTTGGAGTTTGTATTTATAAAGGTTAAAAAGCAACGACTATTGGTGAAGAGTTTCGATTGAAGTGTTGTGTCCAATCTTTTCGTAGAGGTTCGTATCTCTTCACAAAATGTCGTGTCTTTTCGAAAAGTGGCTGTTATAGAAATTCAGTCAACTGAGCCTCTAGGTCAGCCAACTGAATATTCAAAATAATATTTAAATTCGTATATCTATGTACCTATGCATGTTGCATAAAATTTCCAGTATCAGTCGACTGGACCTATGTGTCAGTCGACTGACCTGGCTAAATTTGTGCAATATGCACAGTTTACATAGGTATATTAATTTCTATAACTCTAAAACACTTTTATAATTTTAATATATGCTTATATATGTATAAAATATTTGGAAAATAGAATGATTAAATATATAAGCTAATATATACGTAATCGAGGAGGGATTTTAACAATATTGACCTAAGACTTAAAAACAAAATATTATAGTCGATGCATCGGTTTTCAAGTCTCGTCTCCTTGTCTCTTTTTGTCGTAGCCGTCGTCAAATCTATATGTTGTAGTGATAGCTTCGTGTCATGAATCAAAACCAAGTCTCAACAAAACCCTGTTGGAGGCTCCATTAACTATGCATGGTTTGTCGTGGTTTGACCTTATCGAGTCATGTTTACTCTTTTGTTTATGATTGCTTTTTTTGAATTTCATTAGGTTTGGAATTACCTTGGGAATGGATTGGTGAAGGAGGTATGCAGTAGTAGTGGATTGCAAGAAGCCGTTGGTGACCATTAGGCTATGGAAGGGGTAGACGATGGTAATTGGCTACGTACTAGTGAATGAGGTTATCGTTAGCTTTCTATATTCGCTTGAGACTCAAAAAGATGGATTGTCATTTGTGCTTGTCATTAAAGAGTATTCGGATGTGTTTGAGGAAGTAACCATATTAGCACCACATGGAGATATTGAGTTTCAAATAGACATTGTAAAGGATGTATTCTCTCAATTGGACCTCGTAATGGGATTTCACCAGTTGGAAGTAGCGAAGGAGAGTGCGCTGATCATCACGTTTCGTAAACCGTCTAGTTCCTAAAAGTGGTTGGTAATGCTGTTCTGGCTAACCAATGCTCTAGCATACTTTGTTGACCTCATGAATCATTTCTTCAGGGATAATCTAAACAAGCTTGTGCTTGTGTTTATGGATGAAATTTTGATCTATTCCAGAATAGAGGAGGAACAATAGATGCACTTGAGAATTGTGCTTGAAGTGTTGAGAAAGCATGAGTTGAAATCAAAGTTTTCAAAATGTCACTTCTAATGGAGGGAAGTGAGATTCTTAGGTCATGTCATCTCGAAGCAGGGCATCACAGTAGATCCTACTACGGTGGCAGTGGTTCAATGTTGGAGCCAACCTAAAAATTCTACGGACGTGAGAAGTTTCTTAGGATTGGTAGGATATTATAGACACTTTGTAAAAGACTTCTCGAAGATAGCAGCACCATTGACCAATTTAATGAAGAAGAGCCAGACTTTTGTTTGAGATGTTAAGTGTGAGCATGCATTCGTAAGTCTGAAAGAGAGGTTGATGAGTGCACAAGTATTGACCATCCCGATCAGGAATAAGAGCTGACGGTATACACAGATGCCTGTGGTACCGGACTAGGTGTGATATTGATGAAAAAGGGAAATTTATCGCATACGCAAGACGACAGCTGAAACCGCATAAGGGGAAGTATTCAACTCATGATTTGGAGTTGGCGGCTATTGTGTTTGCTTTGAAGATTTAGAGGCACTATTTTTTAGGAGAAAGGTTCGAGCTGTTCATGGATCATAAACTTTTAAAGTACCTTTTCTCCCAGAAGGATCTCAATCTTTGTCTGTATTGATGGTTGGAATTCTTGACCTCCTATGATTTCAGCATTCTTATATACCTTGTAAAGGGAATACGGTCGTTGATGCATAAAGTAGAAGACATTCCAGCTTGAGAGCGATGTTCATGGAGTGGAAACAATGGGAATGCATCAGCTATGATATCAGACCCCATTGTCGGTTAGAGCCAGGAATGTTGGCGAGTTTGACTATCAGGCTTACTCCTTTTATGCGGATTAGTACTAGTCAGAGGCGAGATGCCAGATTAGTTGAGATCATTTCTAAGATTGAAGCGAGAGTATATTCTGAAGATGGGAGACGTTATGAACTTGATTGACATAGTTGGCTCTTTAAGGACGGAATATTATTTGTTCTTGATGTCGATAGGTTGAGAGATGAGGTGCTTCGTGTGTGCTATCATTCGAGATTTACTATTCATTCTAGTGGTAATAAGATATACCATGATATGAGCAAGACCTTTTATTAGAAAGGGACGAAGAAAGACGTTGGGACATTTATCTCAAATATATGAAGTACCAGTTGGTGAAGGTAGAACAATAGAAGCCAAGTGGGTTAGTGCAACCGCTTGAAGTACCCAAATGGAAGTGGGCGCAAGTATTGATGGACTGCCAAGAACTCGAGCAGGTTATGATAGCATTAGGGTCATGGTCGATCGATTGACCAAGAGTGCTATATTTATACCTATCAGTCAACTAGAACGGCGGCCAAACCAACTGAGTTGTATGTGAAATGGGTTGTACGATTTCATGGCCTGCCGAAGAGCATTGTGAGCGAATGAGACCAGTTATTCATCATTGGGTTTTGGAAGAGATTTCCAAGAGGGTTGGCTATCGATTTATATCTCAATACAGCTTATCACCCGCAAACTAATTGGCAGACTAAAATACTGAATTTTATCTTGAAAGATCTCTTGTGAGCTTCATTCTCAATTTCGAAGCCTAGTGGGACAATCACTAGCACTTTAGTAGAGTTTGCATACAACAATAGCTATCAGTCTATTATCGGTATGGCACCATATGAGGCATTATATGGCTCATCGTATAACACTCCTTCATGTTGGTGGGAAGTAGGCTAAAAACTGATATTTGGGTAGATATGATCAAAGAAACCTCAGAAAAGATAGAGATCATTCGATAACGAATGAAAGTTGCTCGAGATAGGTAGAAAAGTTACGCCGATAGAAGACGTATAGATTTGAAGTTTTCTGTTGGTGATATGGTGTTTATGAAGACTTCTCCTTTAAATAATGCTATTTGATTTGATTGTAAGAGGAAGTTTGCACCTAGATTCGTTGGTCCTTTTTCGATCATAGAGAGGATTATGAACCTAGCATATAGGCTCGATGTAACGACCCTGGATTTTGGCCCTATTATTTTAATAAGTATTTAATCTAGTTAAATAAAATGTGAACTTATCGTTTTAAAATGATTATGACTTTTGAAATAATTGCCATTTATTTGTATGGATTTGTATTTTAAAAAGGAAATTTGATTTTGGAAATTAAGATAAAATCTCTTAATAATATTTACAATAAAATCTTTCTTATATAATTGAATTAAAATGTTCTATCCTATTAACATTTGGTACATAAATATATATGGATGATAATGTTTGAAATAAAATCAAATCCTATCAATATAAAATATAAATATTAAATATAAGTAAAACTTATGAATATAATTTAAATATTGATAGTTAAAAATACAAATAGAAATAAAATCAAATTCTATCAATATAAAATATGAGTATAAAATATAAATATAAGTAAGTAAGCTTATGAACATTATTTAAATATTGATAGTCAAAATATAAAATACAAATGTAAAATATAAAGCAAGAATTGAGTAGTTAAAATATGCATGCAACATAACTTTAACATTTGTAAACAAAGTATAAAAAATAAGACCAAAGTATAAAATGAAATAAGACAAAGTTAAACCAGTCAAACATATGTATATGAGTTGTGTAGGCTAAAAGTTAATAATAAAACAAATGTATTTAAACAAAATTATCTTCATATGCACACAAGACTGAATATCTACCTGCAAAGCAATAGTTAACAAAACAAATATTTATAAATCAATATCTCATATACAAGCCAAACATCTACCTGCAAAGGGTACATTTATATACAAATTCTTGATACACAGCAAACATAATAATTAGTATGTAAACATCTTTAGAAAACAAAGCATTTAATTGCCATCATCTTAGCCTAATATTTGGTCTATTCAAATATTTACAAATCTTATCTTTTTCAGATTTGATTGCCATTATAATAATTAGTATGTAAACATCTTTAGAAAACAAAGCATTTAATTGCCATCATCTTAGCCTAATATTTGGTCTATTCAAATATTTAAATCATTGTTAAGCTTTGATTTCTCAACAAGCAAGATGATAAACTTAAATTAAGATTTTTAAAAGTTGATTAAAACATCTTTATAAAGTAAATCACTATAATATTGATGTACAGGTAATCAAGTGATAGTCGATAATATTTGATTGTTGTAAAATATTAATTCAAGTTTATATCTTGAATCCTTACTGAAATTAATGAGTTTTAAAACAAAAAGGAAGATTTTTAGTTCAGTAATTCAAGAGCAGTTCGCATTTTAATAGAAATTATATTTCTACCAATTTTTAGTGATTGAATGAATTTTAAATATTGAAATTTAGGATGAAGCAAGTATAAACATCTGTGATTTCGTAAAAATTATCAGAAATTTTTTTTATTGCGTGAAATTAGGATACGATATCATGTTAGGGTTTTATTTGGAGTTTTTATTCATGACAGTGATGTGTCGAGTACAACTCCTATACGTGATCGAGTGTCACGAATCCCTGGTGGATGGTTGGTTGTCGTGGAGTGGACGAAATCTAGGCAACTTCGGTGGCGTGAGTGACGGTGGCGAGATGGTAATGTTGACTGTGGTGAGCTGCAGGTTTCGAGCAGAATGTCTGTATTTCGATTCGAAATTTTTAGGGGCATCCTGAGTTTGGATTTCGTGCTTTGGGGTGAATTATGACTTGCCGATGATGTTGGTGATCGCTGGAGGTTGGTCGCGTCGCCGTGCACGTGTACGGCAATGGGATTTGGTGTTTGTGTCGTTGGTATCAGGCGACTCGAGTCATTTCTCGAGTTAAATTGGTGTTAGCTTCGGGTTTGTGTTCGAGCGTTCGAGTGCGTGAGTGAACCTAATGCTTAATTTATAACTTAGTTTAAAAACTTAACTTATTGAAGAAAAAGAAAAAAAAAGGGAGAAGAAGAAGTTGTGTACAGGGAAGTGACTCGGGAAAATGGGTGTTTAACTCGAAGTGCTTCACGAGTTTTAGTAAGGGAAGTCTCGGGTTTATCCCAACTGCAGTATTGTATTTAAGAGTAAAGTAAGTAAACAGATTTTCATCAAGCTGTAAGCACTGTAAAACTTAATAGTGTTTAACAGTTTAAGATAAAAACTTAGATACAAGTTTAATTAATTTAGTTAATACTTTAAAATGTTTTAAGCTCTTAATTATTATTCTAATTAAGTAATTAATATAAGATAAGTATAAAACTTATTAACATATAAGTTTGTAATTAGTAATAAATTGATTTCAAAAGTTAAAGAAGATTCCTTGTAAAATGTCAATTAAGTTGAATAATTAATATTAATTGATTATTTTCAGAAAGCAATTAAGAATGGTTAATTATTCAATTAATTATCTCAGAAAGTAATTAAGAATAATTACAATATAATTATAATTAGAGATTGGTTAATTAATGAATTAAATGATTAATAAATTTATAATTAAAGTTAACTAATTAATGATTAGTAGTTAAGTAATTAACTAATTTAATTACGAATTAATAATTGATTAATTAAGTAATTAGTGGTTAATAAATGGATAATTAAGATTTATTAATTGATAACTACAGTTATTAATTAATGATTAAGGGCAAGTAATTAAGCAATTAAGAATTGATTAAGAAATGATTAATGGAATGTTTTGAAATGGAATAAGTAATTAATTGATAATAATTTATTAATTAAGTAATTAATTCTCAAGTAATTGATTTAATTAAATTAGTTACAACAAGAATTAAAGATGCTTGCTTATGAATGCTGTATATGTAGAATATCTGATTTGTGACATTTATTTGATGATATTCTGTGATGTTTCTGTGATACGCCTTGATATATCTATGATGATTGTGTATGATTTATCTGTGATAAATGTTATGTGAATTCAATAGTTGAATTAAACTATTTAAATTAATTAGACAACTTGGCCTTTAAAATGGCGTTGGGATTTCGATGAGACCGGGATCGGGTGTCATTTATGATTATACGAAAACCACATCGATCCAAATTAAACGTTAGGTCGTGGCATCTCAAGTGAAGATCGAGATGGTGTTTTCAGAATGCAAGGGTTATTGTCGTTGACTCTAAGGGTGATTCCAAAATGAGTGTAACGAGATAATGCCTTCGGTTTCGTTCGAACCCGGAACGAACTTGTATGGATTGAATGCTTTCAGAACATCGTCAGGTGGACGATGAGCATTCTAAGAGATATGACCTGTAAAGGTAATTGCAGCCTCAAGCCTCATCGACCGGGAATGGCCAAAATAGGGGATGTGCAGCAAGGTTAGGTGGGTCATGCCCAAGCAGGACGAGATATACCCCTGTCTAGATGTCCCTTTTTATCTCGGCTGTGTGGGCGTTGCTAGCTACAACCGTGGGGTTATTTTGTTCGGGACTGTTCAGTAAGGAATGGTTCCGGCCTTGTGTTGTAGGGGGTCAGGAGTGATCCTCGGTACGGTGATCTAGGCCCCGTACTGTGACGGGCGGTACCCCAGTAGCCCTGCCATTGATGGAAACCCATTTTCCCTACGAGACCCTACGATTTTGATTTGTATTACCCACTTTTGTGGCTAGTAGCTGGAATTTAATCATGTAACAATTTCGGCTATTTTCTATTTACTTGAAAACCCTAGGCACTATTATAATATCACTGGATTTCCTATAAAATGTTTTGGTTAGCGTAAGGTAAAAAATTACCCGTATTTATGTGTGGGGAGTCTTACGTGATACCTTTATTTTCAAATGTTTTCCAAAGTTAAACAACTTTATACCGTTTACTCATACCAGACCCATGTCTGACCCGTAGTTTATATTTTGTTTTTCATAAACTCTTGGTTACTCAAATTTTTATGAGTAGCCAAGTGATAGGTTTTGGATTATCGAGTTCTGAAGGAGCTTGGAGCAGGAGTTCCAGACGTATGTATATATCTATCTAGTTCCTATGTGTAGTTGATGTATGTTGTATCTCTGATGTATGTATTGATAGATGTATGTTTAACTGTCATGTGTATGATATTGTATGACTCTGATATATGTAAAACTATGTAATAGTTATGTAATGTATTATATTTTGTTCCATTCCGTTGTGAGATTCTGATGTTTTTTTTCTTTTCTATTCTTTTCTATTTCTATCATTTTCTTTCTTAATGATGATACGTCTTTCTGTGAGTAGAAGGATGGGTCGTCACAGTTGGTATCAGAGTGCTAGTTTGAGCGAAGGCCTAGGCTCTTGAGTGATTTCTTTCTTGGGAGAGCGTATTTGTAATTTTGATATATATATATATATATATATATATATATATATATATATATATATTTCTACCTATTGTTGGGTTACCTGTTCTAGTTTTCCAATATAAGTTATAAAGGTAGATAGGGTAGTGGTGAGTGTAACACGACTACCAATGGTTGGAGTTTTGAATGTTTGAGGTTGGAAGTGTATCTGTCGAGACTGTAGACCTATTACCGTCTCTAGTGAATTTTGGGTGATGTAAGGATTTCACCGATCTCTGAAGAAATCTGTTAAGGTTCGAAGTTCATCTTTGAAGTGTAATTTTGGATGAGCTAGAGTTGGATCTGTTGGTTTGATGGAAGAAAGTCTTGATATTTTGATACCTCGGGATGTAGTGGCTGTGTGATGAGACATAGTGACTATGGATGTCTCCGAAGATGTTTCTTTGGAATAAGTTAAGGAAGTGTGTCTGCTTCGGTGTTTTGGCTAAGTTCAGTAGGATGTTTTTGTTTGGTTTGAGGTCCGAGTTTCTCGAAGAGCTTTGGATAGGTAGTCTTTGGGCATCTGAGTCAGCAATGTAGCTCGGAGTGTTCTGTGTGCCGTCGAGAAGATTTTCTGGCTTAGCAGTTTTTCTTGAGGTAATTTCAGGATTATCGGAGTGTTTGTCACTAAATCGGATGGATCGCTAATGTTCTTTGTTGATCTGATAAATCGAGTCTTCGGGATATACCGAATAAGTTTGTTCTGGTATTTATCGATGACATTCTGGTCTATTCTAAGTCTGAAGAAGACCACAAGCAGCTTTTGAGGATAGTGTTGGAGACATTGAGGAGGCATGTTTTGAAGGCGAAGTTCTCTAAGTGTCATTTTTGGAAATCGGAAGTCAATTTTTTGGGGCACATTATTTCTGGTGAAGGTATCTCTATAGATCCAGCGAAGGTTGAGACTATTCTGGAATGGAAGCAATCGAAGTCACCGATGGAAGTTCGCAGTTTTGTGGGATTAGCTGGCTACTACAGGAAATTTATCAAAGATAATTTCAAGATTTCTATGCATCTGACCATGTTGACAAGGTAAGGAGCTAAATTCAAATGGACACCCCAGTGTGAAGAAGTTTTCCAGAATTCGAAGACGAGGCTAACCAGTACACCAGTGCTAGCTATTTCGAATGGGAAGAGAAAATTTGAAGTTTATATAGATGCTTGTATAGTTGGATTGGGAGCAGTGTTGATGCAGAATGGAAGAGTGATTGCATATGCGAGGCGGAAATTAAAGCCACATGAAATGAATTACGCTATGCACGGTCTTGTATTGTTAACCTTTGTTTTTGCTTTGAAGATCTGGAGCCATTATCTTTTGGGAGAGAAGTTTGAGTTATTCATAGATCACAAACTGTTGAAATATCCTTTCTCTCAAAAAGGATCTTAATCTGAGGCAGCAGCGATAGGTCGAGTTTTTGGCATCAGATGATTTGGATATTCTGTATACCCTGGGAGAAGCAAATGTTGTGGTTGATGCTCTTAGCAGGAATGCAGTTTTGTCTCTTTTGGAAGTTATTCCATCTCTCCAGGAAAGAATCATTAGTAAGCAAATGGAGGATAGGTCTTTTGAGGAACTAATTATTGGAACCAAGGATGGTCGGAATTCGGATTTCAAGGTGGACGATCAGGGTGTTTTGAGGATTAATGGTCGTTTGTGTGTACCTAATATAGACGGATTGAGGCAAGAAGTCTTAGCTGAGTGTCATCGCTCCAAACTGAATATTCATCCAGGAATCTCTAAGATGTATAAGGATATGAGAAGAATTTTCTAGTGGCCGAGCATGAAGAAGGATGTAGCTGCTTTCGTTAATAGTTATGCTATCTGTCAGCAAGTTTAAGGAGATCAACAGAAGTCAGCCGATTTGTTGCAGCCTTTGGAAAACCCAGAATGGAAATGGGAGATGATTTCGATAGATTTTATCGACGGTTTGCCAAGAACCAAGAAAGGAAATGAAGATATATGGGTTATTGTGGATCGGTTAACTAAGAGTGCCCATTTTATACCAGTTAAGGCAACTAATACTGGAGTTTCTTTGGAAGAGATTTTCTTGCGGGAAATAGTCAGATTTCATGGTGTTCCTGTCAGTATAGTAAGTGATCGTGATCCTATATTTACCAGCAAATTCTAGGAGGCTCTACAATCAGCTATGGGAAAAAGTTTGATATTGAGTACAGCCTATCATCCTCAGACAGATGGACAGACAGAGAGGTTGAATCGTATTCTAGAGGATATGCTGCGAGCTTGGGTCTTAGATTTTGGTGGATCTTGGGAAGACCATCTTCATTTAGTGGAATTCTCATATAATAACAGTTACCAAGCGAGTATTAAGATGGCACCTTATGAAGCTCTTTATAGAAGACCGTGTAGATCCACATCCTGTTGCATAGAGTCGAAGATCATCTTGTGTTTGGGCCAGATTTGATTCATGAAGCTTCTGGTAAAGTTGAGCGTATTAAGAAAAGGATGAAAGCTGCTCAGGACCATCAGAAGAACTACACAGATAAGAGAAGGAGACAATTGGAATTTGAGATTGGTGATTTTGTTTTGTTAAAGTTTCCCCGATTAAAGGAGCTATTAGATTCGGAAAGACGGGAAAACTTGTCCCGAGATATATCGGACAATTTCGAGTATTGGAAAGAATTGGAACTGTAGCTTACAAGATTTAATTGCCAGAACGGATGTTTGGAATTCATAATGTATTCCATGTATCCCATCTAAGGAAGTTGTTCATGATCCATCATTAGTTGTAGAAGCAGTAGTCCAGGAAGATGTGGAAGTTGAGCCAAATTTGACTGTGGTCGGGAATCCAGTTTAGATTGTTGATCAAGACGTGAGGCAACTTAGGAGTAAGGTAGTGAAGCTTGCAAAGTGCAGTGGGGAGAGGATCCCAGTGATTGCACCTGGGAAACTCTAGATAGTTTTAGGAAAGCTTATCCGGATTTGTATTCGGATAGCTAGTGATGTTTGTTAGGATAGATTGTATGGTTGTTTGCTAATGTGTGAACGATATATATGTTTGAATGGTTGGTAAAAGCTTTTGAATTATCTTTTATTTAAATTTTGGGGACGAAATTCTTTTAAGGGGGGAGGAATGTAACGACCCTGGATTTTGGCCCTATTATTTTAATAAATATTTAATCTAATTAAATAAAACGTGAACTTATCATTTTAAAATGATTATGAATTTTGAAATAATTTCCATTTATTTGTATGGATTTTTATTTTAAAAAGGAAATTTGATTCTGGAAATTTAAGATGAAATCTCTTAATAATATTTACAATAAAATCTTTCTTATATAATTGAATTAAAATGTTCTATCCTATTAACATTTGGTAAATAAATATATATGGATGATAATGTTTCAAATAAAATCAAATCCTATCAATATAAAATATAAATATTAAATATAAGTAAAACTTATGAATATAATTTAAATATTGATAGTTATAATACAAATAGAAATAAAATCAAATTCTATCAATATAAAATATGAGTATAAAATATAAATATAAGTAAGCAAGCTTATGAACATAATTTAAATATTGATAGTCAAAATATAAAATACAAATGTAAAATATAAAGCATGAATTGAGTAGTTAAAAATATGCATACAACATAACTTTAACATTTGTAAACAAAGTACAAAATAAGCACAAAGTATAAAATTAAACAAGACAAAGTTAAACCAGTCAAACATATGTATATGAGTTGTGTAGGCTAAAAGTTAATAATAAAACAAATGTCTTTAAAAAAAATTATTTTCATATACACACAAGACTAAATATCTACCTGCAAAGCAATAGGTAACAAAACAAATATTTATAAATCAATATCTCATATACAAGCCAAACATCTACCTGCAAAGGGTACATTTATATACAAATTCTTTATACACAGCAAACATAATAATTAGTATGTAAACATCTTTAGAAAACAAAGCATTTAATTGCCATCATCTTAGCCTAATATTTGGTCTATTCAAATATTTACAAATCTTATCTTTTTCAGACACAAAATCTGTCAAGTTAAAGCCAAAAGAAGAAACAATAGTACTAGTTAATACCTTCCCTTATACACCTGTTTTCTCTTATATATGTTTACATCCTCTTTTTGGTTCGTTCAGCAAACATATAAGAATACTTGAGAAAAATAAAAAAAATAAAAAGAAACAAAAGCAAATTTTAAATTCGAACAAGAACAGTCAAGAACTCAAGACAGTTTCAAACTTCAGGTTTACAAGAAACAGGAGTGTTCTTTGTTCACAGAAATCTTGCAAGTGAGTAAACATAATTTTTTTTTTCTAAATTTTAAGTTAATTAAAAACAGTTCAAACTTCGTTGATAATTTGGTTTGTGTATGCATCAGTTTGCATATGATTGTGTGATGTTTTGTGCTTTTTTGTAATTGATACAGGTTGCATATTTTGTGCAAAAACTCAAATTATTCTGATTTAAATCATTGTTAAGCTTTGATTTCTCAACAAAACAAGATGTTGAACTTAAATTAAAAATTTTAAAAGTTGATTAAACCATCTTTATAAAGTAAATCACTATAATATTGATGTACAGGTAATCAAGTGATAGTTGATAAAATTCGATTGTTGTAAAATATTAATTCAAGTTTATATCTTTAATCCTTACTGAAATTAATGATTTTTAAAATGAAATGGAAGATTTTTAGTTCAGTAATTCAAGAGCAGTTCGCATTTGAATAAAAATTGTATTTCTACCAATTTCTAGTGATTGAATCAATTTTCAATGTTGAAATTTGGGACGAAGCAAGTATAAACATCTGTGATTTCGTAAAAATTATCAGAAATTTTTTCTATTGCGTGAAATTAGGATACGAGATCGTGTTAGGGTTTTAGTTGGAGTTTTTGTTCATGACAGTGATGTGTCGAGTACAACTCCTATACGTGATCGAGTGTCACGAATCCCTTGTGGATGGTTGGTTATCGTGTTGTCGTGGCGTGGACGAAATCTGGGCGACTTCGGTGGCGTGAGTGATGGTGGCGAGATGGTAATGTTGACTGTGGTGAGCTGCAGGTTTCGAGCAGAACGTCTATATTTCGATTCCAAATTTTTAGAGGCATCCTGAGTTTGGATTCCGTGCTTTGGGGGTGAATTATGACTTGCCGATGATGTTGGTGATCGCCGGAGGTCGGTCGCGTCGCCGTGCACGTGTACGGTAGTGGGATTTTGTGTCTGTGTCATTGGTATCAAGCGACTTGAGTTATTTCTCGAGTTAAATTGGTGTTAGCTTCGGGTTTGTCTTCGAGCGTCCGAGTGCGTGAGTGAACCTGATGCTTAATTTATAACTTAGTTTAAAAACTTAACTTACAAAAGAAAATAACGGAGAAGAAGAAGTTGTGTACAGGGAAGTGACTCGGGAAAATGGGTGTTTAACTCGTAGTGCTTCGCGAGTTTTAGTAAGGAAAGTCTCGGGTTTGTCCCAACTGCAGTATTGTATTTAAGAGTAAAGTAAGTAAACAGATTTTCATCAATCTTTAAACACTGTAAAACTTAATAGTGTTTAACAGTTTAAGATAAAAACTTAGATAGAAGTTTAATTATTTTAGTTAATACTTTAAAATGTTTTAAGCTCTTAATTATTACTCTAATTAAATAATTAATATAAGATAAGTATAAAACTTATTAACATATAAGTTTGTAATTAGTAATAAATTGATTTCAAAAGTTAAAGAATATTCCTTTTAAAATGTCAATTAAGTTAAATAATTAATATTAATTTATTATTTTCAGAAAGCAATTAAGAATGGTTAATTATTCAATTAATTATCTTAGAAAGTAATTAAGAATAATTACATTATAATTATAATTAGAGATTGGTTAATTAATGAATTATGTGATTAATATATTTATAATTAAAGTTAATTAATTAATGATCAGTAGTTAAGTAATTAAGTAATTTAATTACGAATTAATAATTGATTAATTAAGTAATTAGTGGTTAATAAATGGATAATTAAGATGTATTAATTAATAAATACAGTTATTAATTAATGATTAAGGGCAAGTAATTAAGCAATTAAGAATTAATAATTGATTAAGAAATGATTAATGGAATGTTTTGAAATGGAATAAGTAATTAATTGATACTAATTTATTAATTAAGTAATTAATTCTCAAATAATTGATTTAATTAAATTAATTACAACAAGAATTAAAGATGCTGGCATATGAATGTTGTATATGTAGAATATCTGATTTGTGACATTTATTTGATGATATTCTGTGATGTTTGATACGCCTTGATATATCTACGATGATTGTTTATGATTTATCTGTGACTAATGTTATGTGAATTCAATAGTTGAATTAAACTATTTAAATTAATTAAACAACTTGGCCTTTAAATGGCGTTGGGATTTCGATGAGACCGGGATCGGGTGTCATTTATGATTATACGAAAACCACATCGATCCAAATTAAACGTTAGGTCGTGGCATCTCAAGTGAAGATCGAGATGGTGTTTTCAGAATGCAAGGGTTATTGTCGTTGACTCTAAGGGTGATTCCAAAATGAGTGTAACGAGATAATGCCTTCGGTTTCGTTCGAACCCGGAACGAACTTGTATGGATTGAATGCTTTCAGAACATCGTAAGGCGGACGATGAGCATTCTAAGAGATATGTCCTGTAAAGGTAATCGCAGCCTCAAGCCTCATCAACCGAGAATGGCCAAAACAGGGATGTGCAGCAAGGTTAGGTGGGTCATGCCCAAGCAGGACAAGATATACCTCTGTCTAGATGTCCCTTTTTATTTCGGCTGTGTGGGCGGTTCCTAGCTACAGCAGCGGGGTTATCTTGTTCGGGACTGTTCAGTAAGGAATGGTTCCGGCCTTGTGTTGTAGGGGGTCGGGAGTGATCCTCGGTACGGTGATCTAGGCCCCGTACTGTGACGGGCGGTACCCCAGTAGCCCTGCCATTGATGGAAACCCATTTTCCCTACGATTTTGATTTGTATTACCCACTTTTGTGGCTAGTAGCTGGAATTTAATCATGTAACAATTTCGGCTATTTTCTATTTACTTGAAAACCCAAGACACTATTATAATATAACTGGATTTCCTATAAAATGTTTTGGTTAGCGTAAGGTAAAAACTTACCCGTATTTATGTGTGGGGAGTCTTACGTGAACCTTTATTTTCAAATGTTTTCCAAAGTTAAACAACTTTAAACCGTTTACTCATACTAGGCCCATGTCTGACCCGGAGTTTATATTTTGTTTTTCATAAACTCTTGGGTACTCAAATTTTTATGAGTAGCGAAGTGATAGGTTTTGGATTATCGAGTTCTGGAGGAGCTTGGAGCAGGAGTTCCAGACGTATGAATATATCTATCTAGTTCTGCTGTGTAGTTGATGTATGTTGTATCTCTGATGTATGTATTGACAGATGTATGTATGACTTTCATGTATATGATATTGTATAACTCTGATATATGTAAAACTATGTAATAGTTATGTGATGTATTATATTTTGTTCCATTCCGCTGTGAGATTTTGATGTTGTTGTTCTTCTTTTCTATTCTTTTCTATTTCTATCCCTTTCTTTCTTAATGATGATACGTCTTTCTGTTAGTAGAAGGGCGGGTCGTCACACTCGACTTACCTCAGAAGATGGCAGGAGTGCACAATGTCTTCCACGTTTCTCACTTACGAAAGTTTGTGCATGACATAGGCATGATAATTACATTGGATCAACAGAATGATATCAAGATTGAGCCAGAAGCTTCGAGACCTCATAGACCAGTTCGTATTGTCGGACGTAATACAAAACAGCTTAAAAGGAAGACGATGGAGTTAGTGAAGATTCAATAGGGCGAAAGTGAAGATGATTGCACATATAAACCGAAAAGAGCATGAGGGCCACTAAGTTAGAGCCCTTTGTATGGTTATTCCTACTATTTATCACATTTGCTTTCCCTTTTGATATCATATAGGGTAGTTTAGTATCTCGCATGTTAGGATAGATTTGCTTATGTTAATGATGGCATGGCTATATGTTATTGCACGTCGTTGATAGGCATGCGGGGTAACTATGGTTGTCTATTCCTTGATTCATTTGGGGATTTCAGGAGCGAAATTCTAAGGGGGGAAGTATAACGACCCATGTTTTAGGTGTCAGAGGATCGTAAAATATATTCATATGAGGTCGTATAGCTAAAATTTGGAAAAGAAATACTTGGGACATTTTCCACATCAATGATTTTTATCAAATTTCTACGTGACCATTTTAACCCGGAAAATATTGTTTGGACTATAACTTTCGGTAGGAGCCAAATAAGGGTCTCGAACCACTTCCATTGCATCAAGATAATGGTTTTCCATTCTATAGAGTGGTCATAATATAGAAATAGACTTATCGTTTGAAAGATACAATTATTTCAAGTTTATGCCGCTGCTGACCGGTTTTAGTAGGTAATTTAACAAAGCCCATGCTTAGGCACACTAACCTACTTTAAAATTTGTGTTAAGGGAAGGCTGTAAGAATTGATCCAAATCATTTCCATCTTCCCCAAAAATAGTTCTAAACATCAATTAACCCTAATTTCATCAAAAGTCACAATTTTTGTGATAACCCGAATTTTGGAATGTTTGTTAATTGATAATTAACTGGGTTAATTAATAATAAATGCTGATTTATAGATTAAACAAATAAATCCAAGAATAAAATATATATATATGTGTGTGTGTGTGTCGATATATATATATATATAAATAGATTTGAGCTTTAATAAATGCCGATATCTGGATGAGTATTTTAAACTGTTGGTAATAAACAAAGATAAATAGATATGCAAACTCAATAAGTTGGAAATTATAAGAGTGTGTGTGTGTGTGTGTATGCCATGTGAAGTAGTATATGTGGGAATTAGTTAAAGGTGTGAATATATATATATATATAATTCAAATAAATAATGTTTTTTTATAAGGGTGAATTATAAGCAGTGATTTGGATTCAATGTATTAAATTTTCAAAGATTATATTAAACTAGTATAATCATTTTAAGTGCGTAAGTGGATTTTATTTCATTTTCTTTTAAATTATATGTAAATAAATAAAGTAAAAGTTAAACATTAAAACCTAATACATTTATATAAAAGATGATAAATATATATAGCATATTAAAACATTTGTAAATATAAAAACTCAATTTAAAATATTATATAAACGCAAATAAAAACATATTTAAAAATGGAAATTTCAAATATAAGTAATATGTATTCATAATTACAAATGTTAGCTAAGGAATATATTTAATGACAAGTGTAAGCAACTTAAAATGCTAATTACAAGTGGCAATTTCTTTTAATTTAAAATATGTATTAGAATGAAGAATCAGGATGGAAAATACATTTTTTACTTTCTCAAATCCTTTTTCTTTTCATCTTTCATTTTTCTCAATATAAAGACCTGGGAAATGAAGATTAAAAACAATCAAACAAAAGCAATCTCAAGCTTCCAACCTGAACGAAATCAATGCAGTTCAGATTCAAGCAACATTCAGTTTCAAATCAGGATCCAGTAGTAGATTAAAATTCAAACAAATTTCCAAGCTTTTTTTAAAAAAATTCTAGGCTTTCTCTGTTTTGCATGTGCAGTTGAGTAAACACAACTTTATTTTTGTTTTAAATCTGGATGCATGAATGAATCTTAGAAGTTTGATGTAAAATTGTTTGCATGATGATGTATTGTAAATATATGAATGTAAACTGTGTGCATGTATTGATGCATAAGTAATCTTCTCTACTTAAAAGTACAAAGTTTAAATTTTAGATCAAATCCCAATTCTCTTAATCTAGACTCTGTTAGGCTTAGGTATTTAAATGAATTATGATTGTTAAAACATAAGCTAAAGTTTAAATTTTATTTTAAATTAAATAAGCTTGTAGATTTTTGGAATTTGAAATTTTACAGTAAAACTCAGAATTGGTCAAATTTTGATTTCAACAATTTAATGTTTCATATATATATTCTGAATCATCATCAAATCAAGGATTTTTAATATTAAAATCATGATTTTTAATTGGGTAATTTGAGCGATATTGGTGGATGAACGGGATTTGGGTTTCATGCTTTCTCTGGTGATCGACGACATTAGTATGTTCTGGGTCTCGGTTGAAGCTTGCAAGATGATCTGAGATGATCGCAAAAATGTTTAGAGGGATGCTAGATGACTATGGTGGCCAGTTAAGGTTAAACTAGGGTTTAGTGTTGCTTGTGGAAGGACGTCGAGTTGATGGGAATATCGAGTTGCTCAAGGGAAAAAGAGCGATTTTTCTAGGAAGAGATAATGAAGGAGGGAGAGGAGAAGCTCGAGGTGACATCCGGTGGTTGTTGGCATGGTGGCTCAACGTCGCGAGGCAATTTAAGGTTCGGGAGATATTTCCAGTTTGAACTAGAATTCTCAACTTTGATTTCGAGCTTATGATGGAAGCTGAGTGGTTTGGATCGAAAGAAGTGATGATTGATGTTTTGTCGGAGGTGATTTTGAGGACTGGATCGTCGCCGATGATCGAAAAGAGTGTACGTCGTGTCAATGCATCAATGTATAGCGTTATTTTGGGAAGAAGCTTATATATTGAGTTTTCACTCGAGAAATTTTCGAGTTGTCTCGGTTTTTGTGGGTAGGTGTGGGACTCGGGTAGAGGATCGGAATTTTGATCAAGTGGCTCGGGATTGTCTGATGAGTTTTACAGGCTTTGTAAGTTAAGTAAAACTTAAACAGTTTTATAAAAATATAGAGATAGTACAAGGTTTAAAAATAAATTAAAACAGGGTTCCAAGTTAAAGCATGATTTAAGTCCAAAGCAAGGTATTTAAAGCAAGTTTTAAAGATTTTTATTAATTTATTTCAAAAAGAAGGATTAATTAAGTTTTAAATATGTTTTAATTTGAATAAGTTTTAAAAGGTGATAATGATAAAGTTTTCAAAGAAGTATGAATTTATTTAAGTTATAAATAAATCTGAACAAGTTTTTGATGATAGAATTCAATGTTTAAATTGTTTTGTTTATAAATAAGTTTTATTTTTTATATTTTTTTATATTTGATTCTTAAGTGTTTTTCTAAAAAAGTCAATGATGTAATTAAGTTATATATATACCTTTAATTAATTAGGGTTGTGATTAATTGTAGATGATTAATTAGTATAATTAATCTAAAAGTAGTCACTTAATGAGATTTATAAAGATTAACTACTTGATGTTAATAATAATAAAGGTATAATTACTTAGTGTAAGTAATTAGAGAATAGTTAATGATTTTAATTAATTTAAGATAATTAACTATTGATTATGGATTAATTAATTAATTAATGTGATTAATTTAAGATAATTAATTAGATTAATTAATTAAGGATAATCACAAGTGGAAGTGAGTTAAGTGTAATTACTTAGTGTAAGTAACTAATGGGTAATTACTGGATGTAATTAATTAAAGGAAAATTACTTAATGGAAGTAAGTAAGGATTAATTACTTAGAGTAATTAATTAAGGATGGATTGATTAAGGAAACTAATCAAGGGTTAGTTAATTAATGAGTGTGATTAATTAAGAGATAATTAATCAATGTGAGTGATTATAGGATAATTAATTTGAGTAATTAATTAAGGATAAAGGTAATAAATCATTGTTAATTACTTTATAAGAGTAATTTAGGATTATTTAATGTGAGGGTAAAGGTTAATTAATTTGTGAAATTAATTAAGAGTTAATTACTTATTGTAATTAAAGGGTAACTAGTCAAGGGTGATTAATTAAGATTGATAATTAAAAAGATGATCAATTAATTGGTTTGTAATAAATTATTATTAAGTAAAGGTAATCTGAGTGATTAAATATTAGTCATTAATTCAATTAGAGATAAATTAAATTAATTTTGGAAGTGATCAATCTTGCTTTTGAATAATTGAATAATGTTCAATGCCTTGATTTGGTTGATATCTCTTATATGAAATGTTTTTTTTGGTATGATATGTTAGGGTGGACAGTGATAGTGTGGTTATCTATCAATGATGAATTGTAAAAGTGACATCCTATATTTAAAAGTTCAATTTTATTTCACTTGAATAACTTGGGTTATGATAATATTGAATTCGAAGAGACCAGGGTCGGGTATCAATAAATACCCGAACCTACTTCGATTTGTAACCTGCAATGATTCTTTATAGATTGATATGTGAAATCAATAGGTTGGAATGGAATAATACGGACCTTGAAACTAAGGGAGTGATTTGTGAAATAAGCATTGACTAACAAATTGTGAACTTGTAAAGAGTTACTCGAGATTTAAATACTCTTTATGCATTCGTATTTCTTGTTAGATGGGTTTACTCACACTGGTTTCCAGCCTGACCCGGGTGTTACTTTGATATAATGCTCGGGTCAGACCGAGTATTACAGATTTTCAGATGAGGGTGTTCTGGAGCTCAAGAGGCGAGCTGGACGGTAGGAACTATGGAGTGTTTTCCGTTGTGGTATAATGCTATTGTTTGGTACATGTTGATTGTATCTGTCCAGTGTTTGTATATATGTTATAACTCTGATGTATTAATGTAAATTAACTGATACAGTTTTTCCTTGTATAACTGTTATTTTATTTGATATTATATTTGATCCGCTGCGAATGTGAGATTCTGTGTTTCATTTCTGATTTTTCTTCTCTCTTTTCTTCTTTTCCTAACTATCTGGAATTTTCGGGATCAAAAATTCTGGGTCGTCACAATTTTTCCTTACTAATCTTAACCAAATCATTTATTAGAAAGGTGATTTGCATATAGAAGCTAGAGATTATCATTTTGGGCAATTTGAATCCTTCTCCTTTGCTGTCCACTTTAGATCTAAGGAGAAAGATTGATATTTTAGGTATTTGGTGAGTGGGTCTTGACATCTCACTCTACCATGCATGTTTATATGGTTGAATTATACATTTTAACATGATTTTTGGCCTTAAAGTCTTTTCTACATAGTTGCATATTATCACATGCTTATAGCCTAAATTAGTGAATCTTTGAAATGGTTTTCAAATATGATCTAGTAATTCTCCTTATTCATATTTATATATGCATGTAATAGTTTGGTGTAGATTAGAATTGGCTTATTTATCTCATTCTTATGCATTGTTTTTATGAATGAATGTATATGCATGTTATTCTATGCTTGTACGTTATGCTTTGATGTTGTTTTTAGTTTTTTGAATGCTTAGGAAGATGGTGAATTTGGAAAATTGGAGGCAAAGCTAATCAGAATTGAAGGAAACTTGGAAGAGAGGCTCTAGAGCATTGGAGGAGCTTGAAGTATAATTCACACCTCAAGATTTGCTAAGTATCCAACTCGACACCGATTTGAAGGGTCGGTACTGAGTTATTTTTAAGGCTCCGATGGATCATGTTATCCCACCCTCAGGTCAAGGCTGGAATATCAACAAATTAACTAGAAAAGGATGGATATCAGGATTGAAAATCGATTGGAAAAAATGTTGTGATCGATTTCGTTGAAATTTGGTCAAGCTCCAATCAAGGCGGGATCGATTGGTAATGATGATCAAGGCTAGGATAGGCTACGCTTCATATTTTAGGTCATTTGGAGTTTGTATGCTTGAGATATGGATGGATCAATGTTGGGAGAAATTGGTTTGGTATCGATACCGTTCGTATCCATGCTTTTCATATCGATACCCTTGGATACGAAAAAGACATTCGCATCGATCAGATAAAGAGGATTAGAATTTTTCGACACGATAGCAGTGGACTCGGATTGGATAGATAGGCATGCGATGGTTTGTTTGACTCGATGCCTTCGTATCCATCCAGAATATGTAATGCATATCCATGCCTTATTCGTATCCATGAATGACCGTATTTTGTATCCATCTTCACACACCTTCTTCGTATCGATCCTATCACCTGACGTTACTTTGCATCGATCGACATGTATAGGATCAATACGATGTACGCAACTGGCACAGATACGAAGCAGGCACGAATTCATGTATACGAATAAGGCTGATACAAACTAATGGATGCAAAGTAATGGGTTCGAGGCATGTTTTGGACATGAACGAGAGGCAAGCATAATTTCAAAGGAGAAGCACTTGACTCGGCATGAGAATAGGATCAAACTTGGTAAATAGTTCCACGCCATCAGCAAGCACGTGCATGGTATCGATACGATCCAGTATCGATACGAAATTGATCGATGTGAGCAAAGTGCCACACGAACACTACATTTCGTATTGATCATATCTCGAGATTTACAAGTCCAAATGCTATGAAATTTTCACAGAAGCTGACATACAAGCTAAGGAATGTTCACACCAAGTTTCGACTCTATTGGTCAAAATCTTGATCGATACAAATTACGTTCGAATCGATCATGGATTGAGCCAAAACTTCGCGGGATCGGTCGTGTATGCCCACTTACGTGCCAGAAGGAGTCTACCAAATTTTGGACGAGATATTCGCATGGAGCACCTATAAATAGAAATTAAAGCCTACAGAAAAGGGATCTTTTGCTCTATTTGATGTCCAGACTCTGACGGAAATGTATTCGCACTACAAGACTAGTTTTTGTATTCGATTTTATCACTGTAATCCGCCAGCGAAGAAAGTCAACAAAAGATTAATTTTTAAAGTGGATGTAGGTCGAAGATAGCCGAACCACTATAAATCTTGCGTCTCTATCTATTTCTTTCGGATTTAAGTTATTATTCTTCATTTTTCATTCGTTACATGATCTGAATCTGTGATCTACGTTTACATACTGGTGCTTTCATGACATTTGGAGTTTGTGACCAATTTTGGCGCAAACACTTTGGTACTTTGACTGAGAAAAGCTAACTCAGGGATTCTATCGCTTGGAAGTTGAATTTGAAGGCTTAAGGATTCAGATCTAAAGAGCTACGACAAGGCAATCGAGTAAAAGGAAAACAGCAAAAAGGAGTCAGCATGAAGGAAGCCAAGACACATCATCGAGGGCTAATCAGACTTCAGCTTTTATCACCAGAGACAAAATGGAGATGATGATGGGAGCTATGCATGAAGAGTTTCTGAAAGGGCAGGAAGAAATGATGCAGAAACACCTCAGACATTTTGGGCAAGAAGGAACAGCTGGAGCTTCAGGAGTTCAGATCCACGGAGCTAGAGAAGAAGGACCAAATAGGCAATCGAATGGAGCAGCTCAACAAAGCACAACCCCTGAACAGCAAACAACTGCTAATCTAGATGGATCCAGGGTCGGGGGCACACCAATCACCAACGATGGATCGGTTCATGGCGGAATTCTAGTTGACACCACACAACAAGATGCTGACAGGAATGCAGGAGCCCGTGTTGAGGAGTACGATTAAGAATTCCCTCACGGACTCAGGGGCAACCCTTGACGGACAACACTGGATTGGCTGAGATTATCTGGCGAACTATGCGCAAAGGTTTGACGAACAGAGATCTGGAAGGAGTAAATAAAAGTCCGTTTACTCACGATATCAGGATAGCTCGGAATCCACCAGAATTCAAGCTACCTACGCTAGAGGTATATGATGGCAAGCCTGATCCTACTGATCACTTGATGAGATATACAAGACATATGGAAGTATTGGGGGATTCGGAGGAAGTGATGGCCTGATGTTTCCCTCTATACTTAACAGATATAGCTGCTATGTGATTCAGACAGCTGGAAGAAGGATCTATTAGAACATGGACAGAATTAGTGGATAGGTTTCTGAAGCAGTTTCAGGTTCATATCAAAACGCCAAAGAACGTGATGACACTAACATCAGTAAAGCAAAGGACAGACGAATCGCTCAGAGCTTTCTTAACTCGGTTCAACGCAGTGGTTGCTTTGGTGGATCGATTGGATCCATCGATGGTTTTAATGGCAGCAGTATCAGGAGTTAGAGAGAATTCAGATTTCAAAGTATCTCTGGTACGGGATCCACCATTGGATCTCGAGGAAGTCTTTCACGAAGCTGAGAAATTCCTTCGACGGGAAGATGCATGTTCAGATATGAAATTAAAGGAGGTGAACACGGCTGAGGGTGGTGGGCCATCCAGCGGAGGCTCAGATAAAGATAAAGATAAAGGAAGCAGGATGATGAATCAGGAAAAGCTAGGGAATGGTGGAGAGATTCAAAATTTTCCACTTACATAGGATTGAACGAGACGTTGGAGCGGATATTCATGGAAACTCGGAATCGCCTTCCCTACCAGAGTCCAGCAAGGAGAGAACCCTCGGAACATGAAAGGGCATCAAGGAGGCACTGTCTTTTTCATGATTTGGACGGACATGATACCAACAGCTACAGGCATCTAAAGGACATAATTGAGGAGTATGTAAGGAATGGACAGTTGCGACAATATGTCAGGGTTTGGAATGCGGTGGTAGAACAAGAGCAACTGCCGTCTACCTCAAACAACGATGGCGCAAAGCCCAAGAGTGATGGTCGATTAGTTATCAATTGACAAGAATGATATGAAATAAGTAACAAACTACGGACAAATGGCCAAGTCATTTACTCACGTATGGGGACAGAGATGGCCCCTAGGCATGCTCTGAATGATGATAAATCGCGATGCTATGGTTTGTGAAATCTGTTTTTTCCCTCTTGGTTTAGACATTTGCTTTTTCTAGTTCGGTTTTGGAGTTGGGTTTGAACTCCTGGTTTTGCTTGTCCTTTGGTCTGGACTTTTGTTTGGATGATTGTTTTTTGATCTGGATATTGATTTGAATTTCTGATATGGATTATTGGTTTTCTAATTTGATCTGGATTTCGGATTGGCTTTTGATTGGATTTTTATTTGGCTTTTGGTAAATGGTCGCAAGGTATGGATTATACCTGGCAAGGGGTAAGTCGCTTTGTCAGAGTGTGGAAAATTGACTTATTTAGGTCGTTGAGTATGAATTATGCTCGGCAAGGATCCAGAGAGACCAGGATTCGGCTAGGAGTTAGGCCCCACAATATCTATCAATTGCTATTTCAGGTCGTCGAGTATGAACTATTCTCGAAAAGGGTTCAAAGCGACCAGGATTCGACATGGGACTTAAGCAATGGCATTACTCAATGTTCAGAGACACTGGACTATGGTCGTCAGGGGTGGATTACGCTTGACAAGAACCCAGAGAAAGGTAATGGATGTAAATATCGGCAATGAGTTACAAAAGGTTTGGATATCGACCCGGAGAGGTCCTGGATTCGGTTATTGGTTATTGGATAAGGATGGATTAGAACCCATTATCGGGTTCGGATGGATATGGAATTGACTAAGGCTTTAGTTACCAGACATGGGATCGGACATCTATTCGGAGCGGTCAAGAGTGTGGTACTCAGATAGGATGGCTTGGTAATGGATCGGACTACGCGGCAGATGGTACGACTATGGATAGAATATGGACTTCGGATATCGGATTCGAAACTATTCAAAAAACACCTTCTTTCCACAAGGCATGTTTTGGGGGGCAAATATTATCCCACCCTCTGATCAAGTATGGAATATCAATAAATTAGCTAGAAAAGGATGGATATCAGGATTGGAAATCGATTGGAAATAAGGCCGTGATCGATGTCGTCGAAATTTGGTCGAGCTCCAATCAAGGCGGGATCGATTGAGAATGATGATCAAGGCTAGGAAAGGCTACATTTCGAATTTCAAGTCAATCGGAGTTTGTATGCTCGAGATATGGATGGATCAATGTTGGGAGAAATTGGTTTGGCATCACTGCCGTTCGTATCCACGCATTTCGTAACGATACCCCTGGATATGAACAAGACGTCCACATCGATCAAATAAAGAGGATAACCAGTTTTCGACAAGATGGCAATGGACTCGGATTGGATAGATAGGCGTGTGGTGATTTGTTATTCTTGATGCCTTTGTATCCATCTAGAATATGTAGTGCGTATCCATGCCTCGTTCGTATCCATAAAAGACTGTATTTCGTATCCATACTCACATACCTTCTTCGTATCGATCCTATCACCTAACGTTACTTAACATCGATTGACGTGTATAGGATCGATATGAAGTACGCGACCGGCACCGATATAAAGCAGATACGAATTCATGGATACGAATAAGGCTGATACAAACTAATGGATGCGAAGTAATGGGTTCGAGGCACATTTTGGACACGAACGAGAGGCAAGCATAATTTCAGAGGAGAAGCATTCGACTTGGCATGAGAATAGGATCGAACCTTGTAAATAGTGCCACGCCAACAACAAGCACGTGCACGGTATCGATACGATCCAGTATCAATACGAAATTGATCGATGCAAGCGAAGTGCCACACGAACACTACATTTCATATTAATCATATCTCGAGATTTACAGGTCCAAATGCTATGAAATTTTCATATGAGCTGAAGTACAAGCTAAGGAATGTTCATGCCAAGTTTTGACTCCATTGGTCAAAATCTTTATCGATACAAATTACATTTGCATCGATCACGGATCGAGCCGAAACTTAGCAAGATCAGTCGATGGACCCACTCACATGCCAGAAGGAGTTTCCCGAAGTTTGGATGAGATATTCGCATGGAGCACCTATAAATAGCAACCTAAAGCCTACAGAAAAGGGATCTTTTGGGCTATCTGACGTCCAGACTCTGCCGAAAATTTCTTCGCACGACAAGGCGGTTTTTGTATTCGAATTTTATCACTATAATCAGCTGTAATCATTTGTAACCAGCGAAGAAAGTCAATAAAAGATTAACTGTTAAAGTGGACATAGGCCGAAGATAGCCAAATCGCTATAAATATTGTGTCTCTGTTTATTTCTTTCGGTTTTAAGTTATTATTCTTCATTTTCATTATCTGCATGATCCAAAATCTATGATCTACGTTTACGTACTTGTGCTTTCATGACATTTGGGGTTTATGACCAATTTTGGCGCAAACAGATCAGTCAACTTAATGGATGGGTAGAGCATGGCTAGTTGAGGTCGTTCATAGCAAGATGTAGAAGATTGGCTAAGTATTAGATAATATGACGATTGTTACTAGAACTTGAAGTAGAATGCTTTGAAGTGAGGATTGAGTTGCTTTACGGATGGGTCGAGGTCTAAAGTATTTGAGAATGGAGTATTAGAAGAAAGGAAGGAGGCTTAGCCAAAACTGGCAAAGTAAATGGGTTGGTGTTGAGTTGAACAACTTAGTACTAAGTTGTTTATATTGGTCGGGTTGAAGTGGAAACTTAACTTCCTAGAGGGGAAGCGGAGGCCCTATAGATCGTGCTGAAGGTGTTTTTTCGTTTGCTTAGGGTTTGGAGGCAACATATTGGCACAATCATTGTTTTAGGACTATGGTGACAACTTGATAAAGAAAAGAGTGAGGTTTCAATGATGACGACTCGATGTTGAACATAGCCATGAGAATGGTTATTCACAAAGGGAGGGTTCTAAGAAAGGTGACTTGTGGATAGAAAGGTTGAGTTGTTCTATTGTGGAATAGAGGAATGTAGAATGGTTTCTTGAGGATAATGGAAATTGGATGGAATAAAGAAAGAGCTTGAATACGTGTTTAAAGGGATCATTGATACTTGGAGTGTTTTTTGATGTACTCAAAGCAGGTGTATTGTAAGGACGCTCATGAATGTTAAAAGACTACCCCAGATCGGTTTTATGGATCCATGTACCATAGATCGGTTGAATGTGTAAAATCCCCCGCTTGGAGGCCCAAAACTAAAGGCTACGGATGTTGCAGTCGTCCATAGTTATTAATCCTTGACCACCAAATACGGTAATGTTAGATACATTGATATAACAAAAACACATGGATATGGAAAATTTTAAAATCAAAAAACTACTTTCTCATTCCATTTCAAAGCATTTCAAATTCATTACATAATCCCAATACGAGAAACACATTCAGAGAAAATATAATTATTACAACATACGCCAAGAGCGACATATGAAGATGCCCCCTTGGATGATCAGGGTATATATATATATATATATATATATATATATATATATATATAGGAATAAAGAACTTTTCTATTACAACAACAATACAGAAGAGTCAAAATAGAAAAGAACTCTAAATAGCTATCATGCGTCCTGCACGTCTCCGGAATCTTATTCGTCTAATGAGGTACGTGAAAACCTCAACTTTCAACTAGTCAACGTTAATTGAGCACCCGAGAGTTTAAGGGAAAAACATAAACTTCGAGTCAAACAAAAAGCTTGGTATGAATAATAATCTACCATCTCATACTATTTAGGTATCTAGTGAGACCGTGCCGCTTAGCAGAATGAGTTTTCCCCTCACCGGTATCTTGTCCAATACTTTGTACAAACTATATACCGTGCTCCTGCATCCACAATGGTTAAAACATAGCAATTTAAAACAATGTGATGATATGCAAAAAAAGTAAATTAATTCTGGATTACCCATCCCCATTCATTATGACTATCTGTCACAGTTATAGTTTCTAGGGTCACTATTAATCTATTAGTTTTCATGGGCAGACTAATAACATGTTTAATACTTATGGACTCCCTGTCCAGTTTTATAGTTTTCATGGGCTGACTAATAACCAATTGGCCCTTGCTAATAACTTCATCATTTATGGGTTCTCCTTGAATCTATTGGTATCTCCAGTAACTTTCCTCTTATCCTAGTTTTCATAGGTTGACTAGGAATCTATTGACTTCTGTTAATAATTTAATCGGATATAGTTTTCATGGGTTCACTATAAACCTATTGAACCCTTCCAACTCTTTCTAATTATAGTTTTCATGGGTTGGCATCTGCTAATAAATTTTCCTAAACATAGTTTTCAAGAGTTTACTACGAACCTATCTATTTGACAACTTCACTTTTAGGCCCTACATTCTTGTCTATCTGACCTCTTGGATGCAATTCTACTCATTCAAGAGTTAATTCAATTTATATTCACAGCTGGATCAACCTAGATGGTTACTCTGCCCTTTCTCCCCAAAATGCAGTTGTGGGTCCATTATAATGTGAATATATATATATATATATATATATATATATATATATTAGAAGAAACAAACAATTAACATAACAACACCAAAACACCTGTGGTTTAAAATCCTTGACATAAATTTCGTATAAAACATAGTTAATCCCATTAACCTAGTTTTTTTCCAAGGAAAGCTTCTTCAAAAACTCTAATTTAAAAGCATTTAAAAGCTCTTTTTAATGCCATGGGTTTTACCGTTGAAAATTGAGATTGGGTTCTTTTTTTTGAAAACTAATGCTTTTGAAACCCTTTATCTTACTTTCAAAACCATTGGAAAACTTCCTTTCAAAAGCGTTAAAATCTTTTTTGCAAAACGCTTGGCACATTCCTTTCGAAAACCTTTCTTTCAAAACCTTTCGAATGTATTAAATTATTACCATTCAATTATAGAAGCATAGCTTCAAAACATTTGAAAGTACCTACCTCAAAACCATTGGGTTTAACTTAAAACATATCTTACTGGGTCTAAGTGAATACAAGTGAAAGCACCCTTTTTAAAACCATTAAAAAGAATTTGGGGAAAAACAGATGGCTTCGACACCATACTTTCGAAAGCGTAAAACATTTAAGTAAAAAATTTGAAGGATAGCTTCAAAACCCCTTTCAAAGCCATTGCCTTCGAAACCCTTGAATCCTTTTGAAAGCTTTAGGAAGTGTCTAGGTACAGGTTTAAAGCAAAAGTTGCTTTTCGAATTGGTTGATGACTTGAATCCATTTGAAAGGCATAAGGACGGTAGAAGAGTTTCGACTTAGTCCTAACTACCCTTTTCGAAAGCATTGATTTTAAAACTAAGTAACTCATTCACAGCTACAATTTAAATAAGAAGCAGCAACCCCTTTCGAAATAAATTTAAAAAGACTCCTTCAGAAAGCATATGTTTCGACTCTTTCGAAAGCTTTTTGTAAAACAGGCAAGCACATTTCTTTAGAAAGTAAAACAAAGGGTTTGACCCCATCGAAAGCAATGTTTTGACACCATGCCTTCAACCTTTCTCCAATCAACTACGTACCAATGAGTTGATACCTTGTATATTGGTTTTGGCTTAGTTGGTCCCGACCTGGTGGGTTTCGACCTGGTTGAAGGTGGAAACGTAGGGTCGAAAGGTAGCTTCTAAAAGTGGTGGAATATATTTTCTGATTAAAGTCTGATTTAATGCCATTTAAAGTGAACACTTTATAACTAACTTGCTTTTTGTAATCATTTGATTGGTTGCCATAACTTTTCAAATTCTTTACAAAATTAACTACAACATAATTTCATATCTAAACAAGGATTAATTTAGCAAATAAGCCCTTCCATTTAGCAAAACCAATAAAACAATTAAGTCCTCCATCTAAAATTATTATTTCCATAGTAAATTTCTTAGGAAAAATCCCCAAAAATCATTGAAATTCAATTTCAATATGTTATCAAATATATAAAACTTTCAAACCCAAATTCTTCATAAAATAACTAAAATTAATTTATAAACCCAATTATTCATATTTTCCTATGAAAAATCATAATAAATTTTCCATAGCTTAGAAAATTATAAGAATTAAAACCATCTCCAAAACCATATTTTACATAACATATAATTTCCTTATTGCATTCGAAATTCAATTTAAATGATTTTACCCTTAAAACCGTGTGCAAACAATTATCAACAATCTTGTTTGAATTAAACTTGTTATAAAATCCGAGCATATCATCATTAAAAAACATAATAATGGATTTAAACTTAAACCCGAAATAAAATGATCATAAAAACAAAAATAGGGATGGTTTTGATTATTATTCACCTTGATTAGGATAAGAACTTTGAGATTTGATTGAGATTGATTCCCCTTGCTTAAATCCTTAGCTTTAATTTGATTTCCTCCTCTTTTCTCCTATGTAATGGTCGGCTTCTCTCTTTTATTTGCGTTTTATATTTTGAGAGAAATGAATGTAAATGGATAGAAACGAGAATATAAGGTAATGGGATTATGGTGCGCATTTACCCTAAATACCCTTGTGTTAATTGCTCTCCTAATTAACATACCGAACCATTTATAATCCCACTTATATAATTAATAAAGCTCGGCCTCTAATTTATTTTCAAATTTCAGTTTCCCTTATCACTTTAAGATTTACATTATTCTATTTAATTTATCTAATTAAATCTCCTGCCTAAGGCTATTAAAAATTAAGGGTGTTATAGAATGGGTCTAGTATCAGCTTCAGCCTAAAGAGAGTACACTAAAAACTAGGATTTTCATTTGTCCCTGGCAGTAGAAAGTTCATACAAGTTATCATATATCTAGAGCACACTGAGTGATAATGAGATTGTTTGATGGATGTTACGGTTGTCTTAATTGTTCTTCCGTAGACTATCACTCTTGGGATGTCATTATAGATAGGTATTAAAGATAGGGATATCTGGACGCCCATCATCACACTTGGTTTGTAGTGTACCTTTAATATATTGGTCTAGTATCATATTATGTTCATTATGTGATAACTCTTTGGTTGCAGGGATGGGCCATGTACGGTTCATATACCCTCGTTCCTTACTATATTGACTTGTATAGTATTGTGGGATTCATTTATCGCTCACACCAAACTGTTGTCTAATTCAAGGTTTTATGTTTTGCTTCTTATTATCTTAGACTTTTAAATGTGTAGACTAGATAGAAGGTATAGGTGCGACATAGTAGCTATGCAGAGTACGAGCTAGATGGAGTTATCTTGTATTACATATAGATTTCTATGCTTATTCCGCTGTGCAACACTATGGAGCTTTGGCGGTGCTTTCTTATTATTATGAGACAATTATTTGTGTTTATAGTATAAACTCTATAACTAGTTGTATAACTCTGTGAATCTTTACTCTGATATTTGGATCACTTAGTTATTATTATCTCTCTTATAATATATTTATGACATATATTATATCTTATTCCATGTGCCATGAGATATACGATAGGTTTTGTGATGTTTATTTCCTTTTAAAATCCTAATGATCAATCTACATTGGTCGAGCACGTCAGCAACACACTATCTTATGTATATTAGGCGCTGGTGGTGTAGGGCGGCCGTCACATAGGGTCATCTTTGTGTAATCATATTATTGTACGTCTGCATGGGTCCAATTCTTAGCCAACTGTGTGGGCGTGAGTTGAGAATCTGTGAGGTAGTTCTACTATCGGTATTATGCTAAGGGATTGATGGATAATTCTGGAGTTTTGATATGGACGGGTAGTCTACGTGTACCCTTTTTTTGGATGTCTACGTGTGTCTAATCTCTAGTTACCTATGTGGGCATAAGTTGAGCATCTGTGGCATTGAGCAGTCGTTGACCATCTAAGTGGGTCATAAGAGTTATTATATATCCAATAGCACTTGAATGAGAAATGCAAGGCTGCGTGATGGAAGTTATGTTTGATGTGTGCTTGATAAGTTGCGTGATACCCTTGTACCTTGTATTTTCCACATGTGATATTATTTTAGCATATACTATGTTTATTTGATTAATCTTGGATGTAAGGATGGGTCAGATATGGTTCTACATAGCTTATGCCATTATTACCATATTTGATTTTTTGTAGTATTTTAGATGATGTATCGCTTATACCAAACTGTTGTTTGATCTAAGGTTTTATGCTTTGCTTTTTTACTTTCTCGGCTACTCTTAAATAAGTAGATTAAGAATAATAGGTCTGGATAGCGCACGCACCTGTACGGAGTGCGAGTAAAAGTTTATGCTTTCATATTTTATATTAAGTAGCTTACTATCACTTATATTCCGTTGTACAATGTTGTGGAGCTGAGTCAGTAATTGTATTACTTTACAAATAGTTATAGAGTTTGTTTTGGAGATTAGGATATACAAACTCTATTATTTTTGTGTCGTATAATTGTGATGAACCGACGTACTTTGATTATTTTGGTTCACTTAGTTATATTTTTTCTTACATATTTTATATCTATTTGATTATTATATATTTTTCTATGTATTGTAATATGTTTTATAGCTTCTGTATTTGGATTTTCTCTAATTTACACACTTGGCTACCATCCTACATTGGATGGGTACCTCCACAGTGCACTATACAGGTATATTAGGTTCCAGTGATGTAAGATGGTAGTCATATTTTGTATCATAGCTTAGGTTGAATGGATGATCTTAGTTGATATTTGGATTCATTAGAGATAAGGAGCTATCGCCTAAGAATTGATCAAGCGATATATTTGAGTGCGTACTTATTATATTTTGCTTTTCAAAACTACATGGTAGAATATACATGTATATATATACATTATATAAATCATAATGCATTCATGGACACCACTTATTTCTTTTAAAGTGACTAATCATTCTTGTTATAGCTTGTAAGAATCAGATGGTTAACGAGGAATGCTACTAGAACTCTATTTTCAAAGTTAAGGAAGGGGTGGTATTTGGGGTCAACTTGTAGAACATGTTCGTTGAGATGGCGTGGAATATGGTTTGAAATGCCCAAGCTAGTCCTGTTGGTTATTGAAGGTGGTGCTCTAGTGCAAGCGCTGATGGCTGACTTTGCTAAACTAACCAAGGATTATTCTACTCTAGGTGGAATGAAATTAGCCATCGAAATGGAGGATTGGTTAGATACTTGCGAATGAATCTTCAAGGATATGGAGTTAGAGGATGCAATAAAGAGGACAATGGCCTCTAGATAACTTCAGGGACAAGCTATGGGGTAGTGGAACACCATTATGATTATTACTCCTGAGGATGAAATTACTTAGGAGTAGTTTAAGGAAAGGTTTAAAGTGAAGAATATGTCAACTGCCCAAAAGTCGCTGCTCCTTTAGAAGCTTGCTAATTTGAGATAGGGGAACATGTTTGTGTCGGAGTATGTGACCAAGTTCGACATGTTGTCAAAGCATGGTCTATCTTTTATCGATACTCCACTCAAGAAGAATGAGAAGTTTATTTTAGGCTTGAACGATTAACTTGAAGAGAAGCTGGTAAAGCATATCGATGAGACCTTTGAGGGGATAGTGAAGAAGGCACGTCGACATGAGAGTCTGTATCTTAAGCCTAAGCCAGTTGTTACCACCAAGGATGAGCCAAAACTACAAGTTTCTATGGGAGCCAAGAGGAAGTAGGACAACAACATGAAGATGCAGCTTCGGAAGGGTGGCTAGCAAGCGGGAGCCTACGTGCTATAATTGTGGAGAGAGAGGCCATCTTAGCAAAGCTTGTGATAACGAGAAGAGAGGTTGTTTTAACTGTAATAAGCCAGGGCATATGAAGAAGGATTGCCTGGAACCACTGAGGAATAAGCAGGTTATGTCTACTTACTCTTTGAACACTGTTCCAACTTCGTTGAGTGCTTCATCGGTGAGGGAGAAGGGAAAGAGCATCGTTACATATGGTTTACTTTATATCTCTGATACACCTCTATGTGTGTTAATTGATACCAAGACTTCACATTCCTTTATATCTAGTGAATTGGTAGATAGATTAGGATTGAAACCCAACATAGTTGACCGACCTTTGATTATTTAAAACCTAGTTAGAGGATTAATTAGCCTTTGCATGGTTTGTCGAGATTTAACCTTATCGAGTCATGGGTGTTTGTTTGCTTGTGATTGCTTTGTTTTGCACTTCATGGGATTTGGTATTATATTAGGGATGGACTAGCTGCATTTGGAATAGTGTTGGTGAGACGACCCGCCTTTTTCTCCACAGAAAGACGCATCATCTTTAAGAAAGAAAGAGGTAGAAATAGAATAGAAAGAAGAAAAGAACTCAACAATATCGGAATCTCACAGTGGTACGAAACAAAATATAATATATAACATAACTATTACATAGTCTATTACATATCAGAGTTATACAGATACAACAACACAAAATAGACAGTTATAAAAATCTGTCTATTCTACAACTCAAATTCAACACATACATAACAGAGATACATCACAGCGGAAACACAATATAACTACAAACGCTGAAGCCTCCTGCTCCATATCTCCTCCAGTGTTCGTTAATGCAGACCTGAATTCCTTGGCTACTCGTAAAAATTTGAGTACCCAAGAGTCTAAGAAAAACAGAATAAAGTCCGGGTCAGACATGGGTCTGGTGTGAGTAAACGGGTTAAAGTTGCTTAACTTTTAAAAACCTTTGAAAACAAAAGGTATCACGTAAGACCCCCCACACATAAATATGGGTAAGTTTTTACCTTACGCTAACCAAAACATTTGATAGGAAATCCAGTGATATTATAATAGTGTCTAGGGTTTTCAAGTAAATAAGAAATAGCCGAAATTGTTACATCTATTAAATTCCAGCTACTAGCCACAAAAGTGGGTAATACAATCAAAACCGTAAGGGCACGTAGGAAGAATGGGTATCCATCAATGGAAGAGCTACTGGGGTACCGCCCGTCACAGTACGTGACCTAGATCACCGTACCGAGGATTACTCCCAATCCCCTGCAATACAAAGCCAGAACCATTCCTTACTGAACGGTTCCGAACAAGACCACCCTGGCGATTCTAGTTAGCAACCGCCCACAAAGCTGAATAAAAAGGGACATCTAGACAAGGGTAAATCTCATCCTACTTGGGCATGATCCCCTTAGCTTTGCTGCACCTCCCCTATTTTAGCCATTCCCGGTTGATGAGGCTTGAGGCTGCGATTACCTTTACAGAACACATCTATCTTGGAATGCTCATCGTCCACCTAATAATGTTCTAAAAGCATTCAATCCATACAAGTTCGTTCCGGGTTCGAACGAAACCGAAGGCGTTATTTCGTTACACTCATTTTGGAATCACCCTCAGAGTTAACGAAAATAACCCTTGCACTCTGAAAACTCCATCTCGAACCTGAAAGTACTACCTTCGTTATACTCGTATTGGAATCACCCTCAAAGTTTTTAACGACAGATAGTTCTTACACTTCGAGTCTTCAACTCTATCTTCACTTGAATTCATGACCTAACGTTTTACTTGGATCGATGTGGTTTTCGGATAATCAAATTTCATACCCGATCCCGGTCTCATCGAACCAAACGTGTCTTAAAGGCTAAGTTGTTTAATGGTTTACACAATTCAATTTAATTCAATTCAATTCAATGCTTTGAATTCACACAGCATTAACATAGATAAATATCACACATTTATCATCGATATAACCAATATCATATAACAGAATGTCACAACATACCATCAATAGATATTAATCCAATAGATATCATCTAATACAGACATCCAACAAACAATCATCCATAAGCAAGCACTATCAATGCATATTGTAATTAATTTAATTACTTAAATTAAATTAATCCCTTAAGAATCAATCCCTTAATCCCGCTCATACAATCATTAATTAATTACTAACCATAATTAATTAATCCCTTCTTGATTAACTTAATTAATCAATTAATCAATCCCTAATCCCAGATTAATTATCCTTTAATTATCAATTAATAATCCTAAATTATTAATAATCTCCTTTAATACAAAGTAATTAATCCTTAATTACTTTCATAATCAATTAATTAACCTTTAATTAACTGATTAGTTATCCATCAACTATCGATTAATAAACTTAATTATTAATCAATATCTCTTAATACAAATTAATTAATCCATAATTACTTTTATAATCAATTAATTAACCATTAATTAACTAATTAATTATCTCTTAATTATTAATTAATATACCTAATTATTAATTATTAATTAACAACTTAATTACAGATTAATTACCAGTTGATTAACCATTTGATTAATCCTAAATTAACTGTTAACCCATCCTTAATTAACAGTTAATCAATCCTTAATTACCATTTGATTAATCCTTAATCACCATTGATTAATCAATTAATTACCACTTAACAACTTCTTAATTAATCCTTAATTACGGATTAATTATTCTTTAAGTATTAATTAATAATACTTAATTTATTTATTTGTTTATAAAACTTATCCACAAGTTAAGCACTTCTGAATTACTAGTTAAGTAACCTTTAATTACTTGATTAACAACTCATTAATTACTTAATTAATAAATCTTAATCACTTGATTAATTAAGTTTAACTACACTTAATTACTTGATTAATGAATCCCTAATCATTAATCAATCATCTAATTAATTATCTTTTAATTACAATTTAATTAATCCTAAATAATTAACCTTTAATCCTTAATAATTTATTAATCAAGTAAATTACTTTTCCTTAATAAATTTCTTAATCAATCCTTTATAATTAAAATAATTAATTAAACTTAATTTCTTTAAATTAACTTAATCAAAATTAAGATATTAAAACCTTAATTAAGATAAAACATTATCTTATAAATGCTTTAATTACCATCAACATTATTTACATTATTTACCTTTATAACTATCTTTACATAATTAAATTGTTAATTAAGTTTTTAAGTTAAAACAATCATTTAACTTGATAAATTAAAGTTATCAAAACACAACTTTAAATAACTTAAAATATTTATCAATTTGTAGTTTTTAAAAACTAATTTCAATTTGAATTTAAAACTTGTCTTTTTACATAAATTTTTAAAATTACGTTCATAACTCAAATTTTAAAATCGCTTTAAATTTTCTTAACAAAGTTTAAATTTATCAAACTTCAAAACTTCTTAGTCAAAATGTTGAAGAAAACATTCATTACACATCAAGTAATTTATATAAGAGTTTTAAACCAATTTAAAATTTTAAATTTCAAAAAACAAGTTTTTAAAACGTTTAAAACCTTTAAAACTGTTTAATATTCCCTGCTTCGGGTCGAACCAGAAGCTTACTCGAGTCAAACTTGAGTTTTTCCCTTACTTCCCATTCTTTTAAACTTGGACTAAAATTTAAGTTAAAAACTACAGCCTAAACACTTCCAACATACTCGAGAACGAACTCGAGCTTCCCACCCCAATACTCGAACTCGACTTCGAGACATTCACAGCCCAAACCCCTCTGACACACACCACCAATACGTGCACGTGCACCACCACCTGAGGCTACTCCGACTATCGCCACGTCCTTCGGCACGTCACTCATCATCACTACAACACAAAACGACCACCCAAACATTCGCACGCGCCTCGAATTGAAATCGAGCATCTCTAATGGACCTAAACCCAAACAACCTCCAGCAAAATTGCTTCGTCCACAATGCTCTGACCACCAGAGGTTAGACTACTCTGGTCATACCCTGCCGAACCCCTGCGCCACCCATCCCTTGAGTTTTGCCACACTTGATTTCCCTAAGACAAAGCACTGATCACAAACTTAAGCTCCAACTAAAACTAGGGTTTAAACCAAATTCCAATCACCGCCAACGCCACAGCCCTCTATAGCCTCAACCACCATTTTTCCCAAGCAACCTAATCGACACACTAGCTTCAGACCAAAAACTCGACCCATCGCAAACCTCCGATCACTAGAAAATGATCAAGATTCACTTTCCAGAAATATCCCAAATTCTCATTCAATTCAACATTAAAAATTTTGATTTTTGTTTTAAAAATCATAATTTTCAATGATGATTATATATATACATGAATCAATATAACACAATATTTGATTTATTGCATTATTCAAGTTCCCACTGCATTTTCTTGTTTACAGGAAATTTTCCAAACTTAAATTACTTAAACATATTTTCATAATCCAGATAGAGTTTAAACTCAACTAATTAGTTTTAAACCTAAAGCTTCAAAGTGTTTAGATGTGAAGTTTTTTTTAAAAAAATTGTTATCTTTTTAACCTCTGTAATCAGGTCTGAACATAGAAGCACAAATTTCAGGCATGCAGATTCAAATGCAACCATATCTACAGATTTTATACCACTATCTACACACGCAGGCATCATTATCAAAGCAATCACTTAAGCAACATTATTAACCTACTTAAGTTAAAAAATTAGATGTTCACTCACCTTTTGAATTTGCAAAGAGTTTTGGAAACTTGATTGAACTAAAGCCCTTTTTGAAAATTTGAAAACTGTTGTTGCTAATTCCTGAAAGCTTTGATTTATGATACTTGTCTTTACTTTAAGACTTTGATAATGTGTTGGGTTGCCATGTTGTATTTACACTTGAAACTTAATTCTCAGGCTTGAAAAGTGCTAACAGGTTTTTGAACTACAGATTTGAGGAAAAATGCTTGGTACTGGATTGCTTTAAGACTGGAATCATGATGATATAATCAAGGCTTTGAAAATTGGTTGTTTCCAGGTTTTTGATAACTGAAATTTTTTCAAGCTTTCTCTATTTTTTTTAATGCTTCTACAGGCTTGATAAAAAGTATTACAGGGTTTGGTTTTTGAGGATTTTGAGTTGAAGATTTGTTACAAACTTGTTTTTGAGGAGATTACAAGCTTGCAGTTCTGGAAAGAATACTACAGGCTTGAAGAAAATGTTTGATTTTGCTTTGAAAAATGATTTTTGTTGAGGATGAATTCCAGGTTGAAGATGACATTACAGGCTTTTGAAAATAATTTTTGGTTTGAAGAGTTAAACAAGTTGTCTTGAGGAAATTACAGATTTTGGTTTTCAGTTTGAACTTTTGAGAAATTGAATACAAGAGTGGCCATTAATTTATGAATTGAAAGAATAAGAATGAAGAAAGAAATGGAAGTTTATATGATGTAATTTGTGGTTTATTAAAATTAAAGAAAAAGAAAATTAAAAAAAAAGACACTTGTTAAATTTTGTCACATTTGTCACAAACCATTGCTTAATTCATAACACATGTATTCAATAAGTTTTAGAATGAACATATGTCATTCCTTATTTTTAAATTATTTTTAAATGATTTTAAAAGCCTTTATTATTAAATTTCCTAATATGCATATGCTTTTGTAAATTTATAAATGCATTTTCTTATCTTATAAAAATAAAACTTTTAAAAGAAAATCAAATAAAAACTAATTAGATTCTTAATAAAATCATATAAAATTATTTGATCCATTTTAAATGCTAATTTAAATGCTTTTTCATTTATTTACTACTAAATAAATATTTTCCAAATTTATATAAATAAAATTCATTGTTTTAAATTAATATAAAACAAATCTTATTTTTAAAATAAAAACATTATTCATAAATCCTTTTATATCCAAAATTATTTCAAGATATAAATTCTTTTAAATTTCAAATTTCAAATTTCAATTCAAATTTCAAATTTTAAATCCAAATTCAATTTAAACTTAAATTTCAAATCAAATCAAATATATTTATCTTAAATTAAAGAAACACACTATTAAATTTAGAAATATTAAATTCTAATTTTAAAGTTAACTTTTAAATAAATATATATATTTAAATAACACTTATTAAATTGAAATGTTAAGCCTATTAAAATCAAATTTATAAAATAACAAAAATTAAATAATTATTCCATTTAAAATCAATTTATCTCTAAATTCAAAATCATCACATAAATTTTGTTTTGGTTATTTATATTTAAAGATAACAATTTTATCAATTTTAAATTATTTAATTAAGGGATTATCACATTTTAAATTCCCCGAAATTTCGGGATATTACATTCCTTGTAGCGACCAATAAAATTTTATTAATTTTTTTTTTGGTTTTATAACGTATTTAATTTGGATTTTGAGAAATTATTAATAATAATAATTTTGAAATAAAAATTTGATATTTGGATTACGTATAATTTTATAGTTTAAACCAATAAGTTGTAGTTGTATATGGCTTGCATCTTATTCTATAATAACCAGTGTATATTTTGCTGTCTACTAGTATAATACTATATGTTAGTTTATTTATGTGTATCGATCTAAACAATGATTTTAAAATAATAATAAAAATATACATACATACATATATATAATTGGATTTGCGTTTGAATTTAGAAAATGATTTTGATTCATATAAATAGTTATATACATAGTTATGCACATATATAGCCATAAGTTCAACTCATACCATATTAAATTTCTTTTAAAGGTTTTAGCTAAATCTATGGGTGAGCGTTGACACACCTTTCCACCTTATATTTAATTCTCTAACGTTTCAATTTGCATTCTATCCGTTCATAATTTCTTTTTTTTGTGTCAGCTGAATCAATGAGAGACTGTTACAATTTCATTTATTTGTGTACGTTTTCATTTTTATTATTGTACACATCACGGTACCTTTAAAATTGTGACTTCATTTCTTTTCTTCGGTCTCAATTATAGAAGCGTGCTGCGCACGTTATTATTAATTGCTTTGAATCTCACTACTCTATATTTATTCCTGTACGTTTTATCTTCGCTTAAATTTCTCTCTCCATTCTTTTTTCCATTTTAATACCCTTGCCTTTCCATACTCACGTGCTTTCCAATCAAGCAATAAATTATTTAAATATCCACCTTATCAACTTGACCGTTGTTATTGCATCACACTAGTATATAATTCAAATCTATCATTATTCTACCATTCTTCTTTAACAAATTATATGTAACAGTATATCATAAATGGACAGCTCATTCTCCACCCATTCATTTCTCCTATTCAATTAATAATGGAATATAAAGTTATATATTTGGTATACAATTCAAACAACCGTTACCATTCATACCTCCTAAATTCTAGCGATTGACCCCTCTATTTCCATCGGTTCAAATTTATATAAACTTTATATTCGTTACACGTTACATTCATTTATTTGACCGGTCCTTTCCTTTGTTATTTCCCGAATTTCGTGCGTTACTAACCAATGCTCCATATTTATTTGCCTTAATGATTCAGCTAAATTTAAGGATCACCGTTGCTTTTACCTTTTTGTTTATATTACCATTCCCCTATTTTAGCCGGTTGCATTTGATATTTCCTTGATTTAAGCTTTCTAACTTTTAAATTTCCACTACTCTATATTTTTTCTGTACATTTATCTTTGCTTGAATTTCTTTGTCCATTCTCCTCTTTTGCATGTGAAGCTTCTTCTGTAGGTAAATGGCTGCACCATTTTTTTTTCTTCTTCTTATTTCTTTTCTTTTTCTTCTTCTTTTTCATCCTTTTCTTTTGTTTTCTTATTGTTTATATTGCTTTTCCTTTATTTTAAGCACAACATGTTTTTGTCTATTTATTTTTTTACATGTTTTGATTTTCAATGTAACATAAAAGTTTATAATTTAAGCGTATATATATATATTTAAAAAGGATCGCTTTATATTAAGGTCACATGGTATTTGGAGAAGTATTTTTTTTAAACTATTTTGTCACTTTTATTTATATTTTACAATCCCGGTCCTAAGAGCATTTGATTGTTGGCTATACAGTTTGGGTCTATGTATTTACATTTAAAAGATAATGTTTAAATTTATGTAAAGGAAGGCAAAATTATGATGTATAAACTGGGATAGTTTAACATATATAGGCGAGGACATCATTAATTCCTACTTTCTATTTTCATCAGTTTTGGTTTATGCATTTAGTAATGCTAACTAAGCTATATATATATATAATTGGTTTTGCAAGGTCAATAGTTATATAAAATAATATGTCGATTTTATGGATTTTTGTTTACAGTAGTGCTTCACTTTTGGTTTTAAAACATAAATAGTTATATGTTTGGCAAGTTCACATATTGCTGTTTTGTAAGATCACGTTTAATATGTATATACTTTTTTTATAGATGAGAACTTGGTTTTCAAATATATTTTTTTTAGTATGTTTTGGGATTAATTATTTAATTTAAACAAATATATTTATTTTAAGTTTATGTTTAATTTTTAATAAATGTAAGCTTGATTTGTTTATTTACTTATATGTTTGAAACGCTTGTAAATTTAATTTGCGGTGTTCAAACTTAGAATATAAATTCATATGTATATATAGTATAGGTCAGTTTTATGAATTTTTTTTTATATACATATTTTTAAGTTTTATTTTATATAGTATGGTTTATATGTTAGAAAAAAAAAGGAGAGAGGTTTTATATCCATAGTTATATGTTACTGCATTGGGTAATATAGCTGTTAAGTGCTGTCTGCATTTGTACATTGATTTTTACTTGGACTGTATATATATATTGAATAACAAGTGTTTGTAGCTTTCTTTGTCGCAGTTAATATAAGCTATGTTGAAAATGGGTCTCAACATTGTTTTTTTCTTTAAACTTGCATGTGTTTATGTACATTTCAATATGAAAGTTACAATATTTATTTCAAATTTTATTACATTTGATTTTTAATACAAAACAGTGATTTTTCGTACATACGTATTTTGTTTTGATATTGGTCTTAAAAAGAAATATTAATTTAATAAGAAAATAATATATTTATTTTGATTTATATATGTATATGTGCTTTAAATGGATATTGTTTTCAAATTCTCTTATACCAATTCTCTTCATCAAACCCGGTTCTAATTTGATTACGTCGATTCCTGTTATCAGCTTTGTCCGTCATGCCCGTTTTCTCCATCGAATCGTATCCATCTAGCGTCGCTTGGAATTCGTAGCTCGTTTCCTTGTCAAATCTGTTTAGCCTCGAAAGGTGAGCAATCACTCACGATTAACACTTTTATATTTATTGAATTTGATTTCAATTGAAACGACAATTGAAATATGCTGTTGTATTTATTTTTAATTGTTATATATGCTATTATTTGTATCTGTTCACCTATGACACCCAACACCATTATCGGTTAATTATGTATGTGATAATAATACAGATTGGTTGATAATTGATTGTTTGATTGATTGTTGTTTAAATTGGATGTTAATTATTTTTGTTAAGTGATAACTAGTTTGCTAGTTTAATTTGAGTAGTATAGTTTACAAATTAAACGGATTATATATGATGGACCTTACTTTATTAAAACCTGACCCCGCCATATGTAAATTTGATTAGTTGAATTTGACCCATTGATTGTCGTAGAAATTGATAAATTATTCTTGAAATCTTTGAACGTAGTTTGGATTAATTGTTGTATTATTAAACTGAAAATGAAATGGAACGACAAGGGAAAACTGAAATGTAATAACCTTTAAATCTACATGAAATGATAGTGTAGATTTTAGAAATAATTATAAAAATAACAATGCGAATTAATACGATTATTTCGGGGTTATTTGATTTAATCTATTGAATTGTTATTGATTGTTGTTATTGCTTGTTTACTTACTTTGACACTATCCCTGTCATCACACTGCAAGTTCCCTTTGTTATGTTTGATTTTTGAATTAAAATGGGTTGAAAAGATAGGCCCAAGCGGGTTTCGTTTAATTAAATTTGGGATTACGGGTTGAAATGCTATCCACCCGTATACATTTAGTGTACGTATTGAAATGATAATAGCCATAACACTTTGACCATATGATAAAAAAATCTATGGTCTTATTAAATGTAAATTCTTAAATACATCTATAAAGGGTAATGATAAATATAGAGTTAATTATATCTAGTTAATCAAGATTTGATTAAATACATAAATTATGATAAATAATTTATGTAAATTTTATTCGGATAAATTTTGCAATAATATTGAAAAATTAAGGTTGGGAGATAAATTTGGGTTATTGTAAAATGATGTTTAGATAAGGATTTATTTATTTAAATCAATTTGAAATTTATCGAATGAGATATTTCACGTTTAATAAAATTTGAGAAATCTTGAGAAAGATGTAATTTAAAGTCACTAAAATGGTATTGAATAAGGGAAGGTTCAAACTAAATAATAATGATGTAAAAACCAAGAATCTATATGAAACTGTTAAATTTAACATCTAAGTATTTAAGCCATGAACTGTATTGTAATTAAATGGTTTAGAAATTTGATATGTATTTGGGACCAAGATAGTTGAATTTGTTATGTAGATAACTAATTGAATTTAAGGGAAATTGAGGTTGAACGAAATCTGGAAATTTGTATTTAGAAAACTAGATTGGGAAATTTAGGGGAAATATTAAATACTTAAAGTATGGAAACATATTGAAATGGAAAGGGTAATTAGGATATCAAATCCAGATTTGAGATTTATAATTGAGATTGAATTTAATTTAAATGGAAAGGTCAGGTTGATGTGAACGATTTGTTAAGTTAAGGAAATTGCAAGTGCTTTACCATATACAGCATTTAATATATATAAATACTATTTGGGAAATATAATTATTCGAAGTGAATTTGACATTTGGGTTTGAAGTATAAATTAAGTGAATGACCACGATGTAATAGTGTATATTTCTACCCTGTAGATAGTTCTATGGACCCTTAGAGGATGGTCATCCCAAACATCCTTTAAGTTATTTGTATTTCAGTTGATATTTCACTTGAGTTGGATTTATTGATATAAGAATGTTAATCCTGACTCGAGTGTTTTGTGTTTTGCTTTACGCTCGGGTCAGACCGAGTAATACAGCATTAGAGACTCACCTTTGGAGATTGGAGCTTCATTTGGAGATCCAACTATCGTTTCAGCTTTCAGTTTTCTAGATTGACTGGTTCAGAGAAGTCATCGGCTCGTACTGAAGACTTTTCTGTATTCAAGAGATTCTGATGTATTTTATTTTAAACTCTGATGTATATAGTAGCTTCATGAACTACTATTTTTCTATTCCGCTGCATTATATTACTCTGTGTCTGTGATCTGTGTTTGATTTATTTACTGTATATTTTAAGTTTTGCCAAATTAAATTAACAATTCGGTATTTTGAATTATTCAAGTCGTACATGTACGGTTTTAGTGTCGATTTGAATGGTCCAAAATAGCGGGTCGTTACAGTTGGTATCAGAGCTTTGGCTCTAGGCAAAACTTAGCATATATAGTAAATTTATTTACAGAATCACTTTCGCTCGAGTTGAATCTCTTCCTTTCGACTTGATTTCCTTTGAATTTTGGAATATCCCTCGATTCCGAAATTCATCCGTGTCTCTTCCTATTTATATTAGTTTAATTGCGGAGTATCCCATAACTCCATTGAATAATTTGTAAAAGGGTGAAAACTCCTTTACAATTGGCATTAATTCACCTAGATTTCTGAAGTCACGGTTGACCGGTAGATGTCGCCCGCGACTTATAGAAGGATATCCACCTTCTACTTTGTAATAAAGATTTCCTCATTTTGCTCAAGCCTTCACACTTTGTTTCGAAACTTCCTTTGATCAAGTTTTCTCTTAGAAATTGAACCTCTATCTGGTTTGATATTGGACTCCCTGAATGATAGGAAACTATTTTGTAGATGGCAAAATCGGAAGAGCAGAAAGCAGCTCGTCGAGCCCGGAGAGCACTAGCCCGTAAGGAACAGGAGGAAGCAATGGAGAAGTGGGAAAAGATTTGGAGGGAAAGGGCAGGACCTGGACCTTATGACAATGTCATCTGTTATCGGTGTCAAGAGAAGGGACATTATGCAGCCATGTGCGGGAAGAGAGATGAAGGAAAGAAGAGTGAGGGCCAGCGTTATCGATCCAAGATCTTCTGTTTTAAGTGCCGTAGTACGGGACACTTTCCCAATCGCTGCCAAAAGGTGAAGAAAGTAAATGCTGCACCCACGGCATCAGTCGACCAATCAACCATTTGCTATCACTGTAGGCTGACTGGACATATAGCTAGGAATTGTCCTGTGAGGAAGTACGGAAGGAAGGCTGCGTTCCCGCAATTCGTTAAGGAGGATGGGTGTGTAGTGCATTTATGTAAGAAATGCAGAAGTTGGGGCCATATTGAGGGGGAGTGTTCTGGACCGATTGAAGTCCCACCCGGTAGAATTAATACCGATGCTTTGTTTATGTAAGGTGGTTCTCGGTATATCTGTTTGTTTCAGCAGTTGTTTGTTGCTTTCGATAAACTCTATTGTATCTTTTGCTTAACTGAAGTTCTCTAATAAAGTATTCATGTTCCTGTTTCGTTGATATGAAATTCAAATCTCTATCTTTATTTTGAAATCCATTCTTAGATTATCCTTTGAAAATCGGGTACGTTTGTATTTTGAAATTGCTTTATATATCAAATTTATATTTTAATAACTATGATTTTTCCTATATATAAAAAGAAATGTTTGGATAAGGATTATATACCTATATATAAATCAAATAAGAAATGTTATTCTATATAAAAAGTTTTGAAAGGATTTGAAATTTTGGAAAATTATAAGAAATTGATTTATATAAAAATGATTTATAACTGAAGTGTTAAATTTGAAATTCGAGAATTGAATTCCGGTATTTTGAAATTGGTTTTAAGATTTTGGAAATTATAGGAAAAATAGTACGATTTAAAAGTATTTTTCCGAATAAGAAATGTTTTAAATGAGTTCAAATGAATTCCATTAATTTTGAAGAAATTTCAAACGAGTTTTCAAGAAAATAGAAGTCCAGAACTCACTTATGTCGCTAGGGAATAATTTCGGTGATGAGTGCACGCATCATCGACATTGATTTTCGAGTTTCAGAGTGGGGGAGAGGCTCCTTTAATAGCTTCGCTATGCGAGTGATCTTGTAAAACCGTTTTTGATTTCAAATTCCGTAGTAATTTGATAGTTTCGAAAGAAATATGTATATATTTGAAATGATTTAAAGTATACCGGTGTTCGATCCTCGAGTTTTGAGTTGACCTAGAATAACCCTATTTATAAAAAATTGATTTCCAACTAGTGATTTGAAATCTATTGATTTGAAAGGTACTCAATTTTGGAAAGAGAATTTTATATAATCGAAGTCTATATAAGGATATTTTGATATACTATTGATTTGGAAAGTATTCGTTTGAAAATGGAATCCTATATATATGGACTTTATATAAGTACAATATTTGAAAGTGATTTGAAAAAGGTACTATATGATATATATTTTCCAAATAAAGATATGGAAAGTGCCTTCTGCTTGATATCCGCTTTGTGGCCACAGCGTGGATTCATTCTATCGTTATTATTCTCTCTGATTTTGGTTTTCCGGATGTAATACTCGAGTGTTCCCACCGTGACGTGTCCCACGGTTTCTTTTTCTCTCGTGAATGCACAGCGAAATTGCCTGGCTGAGTCTTGCCTAGGGGTACGGATTGTTTCCTGGGGGAACCAGGCGGAACCATTGTGTATCCTGCAATCTGTGTAGGTCGCGAATAGTAGCGCAAGTGCCTGGCTGAGTCTTGCCTGGGGGTACGGATTGTTTCCTGGGGGAACCAGGCGTAACCATTGTGTATCCTGCACCCTACTAGTCATCATGGCGTAACTCGCAGGGCTGTGAAAGCTTACGGATATGGATTGTTTCCTGGGGGAACCAGGCGTAACCATTGTGTATCTGCGAACCATGATCGGACAAAGGTTTTGGTTTGATTGTTTTGTTTGGATCGTACTTTCCATATCTGTTTTAAAGGGTTTTTCAAGTATTTTCACTGGTTGTTGAAACAAGTCTACTAAGTACTTGAAGAATTCTAGCTTTGCGCCTGATCAACGCATGGCCAGAGTCTGCAAGAACAAGGATAAACTTGTTGAAACATCGAGTTATAAAAGTATTTTCGAAAGAAAATTTACTTTGATATAGTAGTATCTTATTATAAAAGTGTTATTATAAAGGTATTTATTATAAAATATTTTTCCCAACAAAGAAATTTGCATTAATCTTTGGAATTAAATTCCTTTGGTAAATTGAAAATTCTTGCCCGATACTATTCCAGAATCTACCTTCCTTTCCTTTTTGAATAAAATCTTTTAAAGATTGCTTATCTATATGCTACATTGGTTAATAGAAAATTTTAGTGGTATAAATATTTTTGAAGTGAATGATTTATTAATAATGTTTGAAAGGTATCTAAAGACAAATTTATAAATTTATGAATTATGGCTTTAATGTTTTCAACAGCTTCTTTGTAAATATAACTAATGATGCAAATAATTGTTTTCAAATAGCTTTCATATATGTATATAGGTGTTAGTTAAACATATTAAATTTCAATGAGTTTTGGAAATTTTAAAGTATTAAAGATAGCTGAATCGCAAATAAAGTTTTCAAATGAATAATTCAAGTAAAATTATATAGTTTTAAATTAATTATTTACCCTTAACTTTCAATCTACCTTTATTTCTGGTTGTTCTATTCTCCTACCTCCTTCCTTTTCGGGGACGAAAAGTTTTGAGTGGGGGAGAATGTAGCGACCAATAAAATTTTATTAATTTTTTTTTTGGTTTTATAACGTATTTAATTTGGATTTTGAGAAATTATTAATAATAATAATTTTGAAATAAAAATTTGATATTTGGATTACGTATAATTTTATAGTTTAAACCAATAAGTTGTAGTTGTATATGGCTTGCATCTTATTCTATAATAACCAGTGTATATTTTGCTGTCTACTAGTATAATACTATATGTTAGTTTATTTATGTGTATCGATCTAAACAATGATTTTAAAATAATAATAAAAATATACATACATACATATATATAATTGGATTTGCGTTTGAATTTAGAAAATGATTTTGATTCATATAAATAGTTATATACATAGTTATGCACATATATAGCCATAAGTTCAACTCATACCATATTAAATTTCTTTTAAAGGTTTTAGCTAAATCTATGGGTGAGCGTTGACACACCTTTCCACCTTATATTTAATTCTCTAACGTTTCAATTTGCATTCTATCCGTTCATAATTTCTTTTTTTTGTGTCAGCTGAATCAATGAGAGACTGTTACAATTTCATTTATTTGTGTACGTTTTCATTTTTATTATTGTACACATCACGGTACCTTTAAAATTGTGACTTCATTTCTTTTCTTCGGTCTCAATTATAGAAGCGTGCTGCGCACGTTATTATTAATTGCTTTGAATCTCACTACTCTATATTTATTCCTGTACGTTTTATCTTCGCTTAAATTTCTCTCTCCATTCTTTTTTCCATTTTAATACCCTTGCCTTTCCATACTCACGTGCTTTCCAATCAAGCAATAAATTATTTAAATATCCACCTTATCAACTTGACCGTTGTTATTGCATCACACTAGTATATAATTCAAATCTATCATTATTCTACCATTCTTCTTTAACAAATTATATGTAACAGTATATCATAAATGGACAGCTCATTCTCCACCCATTCATTTCTCCTATTCAATTAATAATGGAATATAAAGTTATATATTTGGTATACAATTCAAACAACCGTTACCATTCATACCTCCTAAATTCTAGCGATTGACCCCTCTATTTCCATCGGTTCAAATTTATATAAACTTTATATTCGTTACACGTTACATTCATTTATTTGACCGGTCCTTTCCTTTGTTATTTCCCGAATTTCGTGCGTTACTAACCAATGCTCCATATTTATTTGCCTTAATGATTCAGCTAAATTTAAGGATCACCGTTGCTTTTACCTTTTTGTTTATATTACCATTCCCCTATTTTAGCCGGTTGCATTTGATATTTCCTTGATTTAAGCTTTCTAACTTTTAAATTTCCACTACTCTATATTTTTTCTGTACATTTATCTTTGCTTGAATTTCTTTGTCCATTCTCCTCTTTTGCATGTGAAGCTTCTTCTGTAGGTAAATGGCTGCACCATTTTTTTTTTCTTCTTCTTATTTCTTTTCTTTTTCTTCTTCTTTTTCATCCTTTTCTTTTGTTTTCTTATTGTTTATATTGCTTTTCCTTTATTTTAAGCACAACATGTTTTTGTCTATTTATTTTTTTACATGTTTTGATTTTCAATGTAACATAAAAGTTTATAATTTAAGCGTATATATATATATATTTAAAAAGGATCGCTTTATATTAAGGTCACATGGTATTTGGAGAAGTATTTTTTTTAAACTATTTTGTCACTTTTATTTATATTTTACAATCCCGGTCCTAAGAGCATTTGATTGTTGGCTATACAGTTTGGGTCTATGTATTTACATTTAAAAGATAATGTTTAAATTTATGTAAAGGAAGGCAAAATTATGATGTATAAACTGGGATAGTTTAACATATATAGGCGAGGACATCATTAATTCCTACTTTCTATTTTCATCAGTTTTGGTTTATGCATTTAGTAATGCTAACTAAGCTATATATATATATAATTGGTTTTGCAAGGTCTATAGTTATATAAAATAATATGTCGATTTTATGGATTTTTGTTTACAGTAGTGCTTCACTTTTGGTTTTAAAACATAAATAGTTATATGTTTGGCAAGTTCACATATTGCTGTTTTGTAAGATCACGTTTAATATGTATATACTTTTTTTATAGATGAGAACTTGGTTTTCAAATATATTTTTTTTAGTATGTTTTGGGATTAATTATTTAATTTAAACAAATATATTTATTTTAAGTTTATGTTTAATTTTTAATAAATGTAAGCTTGATTTGTTTATTTACTTATATGTTTGAAACGCTTGTAAATTTAATTTGCGGTGTTCAAACTTAGAATATAAATTCATATGTATATATAGTATAGGTCAGTTTTATGAATTTTTTTTATATACATATTTTTAAGTTTTATTTTATATAGTATGGTTTATATGTTAGAAAAAAAAAGGAGAGAGGTTTTATATCCATAGTTATATGTTACTGCATTGGGTAATATAGCTGTTAAGTGCTGTCTGCATTTGTACATTGATTTTTACTTGGACTGTATATATATATTGAATAACAAGTGTTTGTAGCTTTCTTTGTCGCAGTTAATATAAGCTATGTTGAAAATGGGTCTCAACATTGTTTTTTTCTTTAAACTTGCATGTGTTTATGTACATTTCAATATGAAAGTTACAATATTTATTTCAAATTTTATTACATTTGATTTTTAATACAAAACAGTGATTTTTCGTACATACGTATTTTGTTTTGATATTGGTCTTAAAAAGAAATATTAATTTAATAAGAAAATAATATATTTATTTTGATTTATATATGTATATGTGCTTTAAATGGATATTGTTTTCAAATTCTCTTATACCAATTCTCTTCATCAAACCCGGTTCTAATTTGATTCCGTCGATTCCTGTTATCAGCTTTGTCCGTCATGCCCGTTTTCTCCATCGAATCGTATCCATCTAGCGTCGCTTGGAATTCGTAGCTCGTTTCCTTGTCAAATCTGTTTAGCCTCGAAAGGTGAGCAATCACTCACGATTAACACTTTTATATTTATTGAATTTGATTTCAATTGAAACGACAATTGAAATATGCTGTTGTATTTATTTTTAATTGTTATATATGCTATTATTTGTATCTGTTCACCTATGACACCCAACACCATTATCGGTTAATTATGTATGTGATAATAATACAGATTGGTTGATAATTGATTGTTTGATTGATTGTTGTTTAAATTGGATGTTAATTATTTTTGTTAAGTGATAACTAGTTTGCTAGTTTAATTTGAGTAGTATAGTTTACAAATTAAACGGATTATATATGATGGACCTTACTTTATTAAAACCTGACCCCGCCATATGTAAATTTGATTAGTTGAATTTGACCCATTGATTGTCGTAGAAATTGATAAATTATTCTTGAAATCTTTGAACGTAGTTTGGATTAATTGTTGTATTATTAAACTGAAAATGAAATGGAACGACAAGGGAAAACTGAAATGTAATAACCTTTAAATCTACATGAAATGATAGTGTAGATTTTAGAAATAATTATAAAAATAACAATGCGAATTAATACGATTATTTCGGGGTTATTTGATTTAATCTATTGAATTGTTATTGATTGTTGTTATTGCTTGTTTACTTACTTTGACACTATCCCTGTCATCACACTGCAAGTTCCCTTTGTTATGTTTGATTTTTGAATTAAAATGGGTTGAAAAGATAGGCCCAAGCGGGTTTCGTTTAATTAAATTTGGGATTACGGGTTGAAATGCTATCCACCCGTATACATTTAGTGTACGTATTGAAATGATAATAGCCATAACACTTTGACCATATGATAAAAAAATCTATGGTCTTATTAAATGTAAATTCTTAAATACATCTATAAAGGGTAATGATAAATATAGAGTTAATTATATCTAGTTAATCAAGATTTGATTAAATACATAAATTATGATAAATAATTTATGTAAATTTTATTCGGATAAATTTTGCAATAATATTGAAAAATTAAGGTTGGGAGATAAATTTGGGTTATTGTAAAATGATGTTTAGATAAGGATTTATTTATTTAAATCAATTTGAAATTTATCGAATGAGATATTTCACGTTTAATAAAATTTGAGAAATCTTGAGAAAGATGTAATTTAAAGTCACTAAAATGGTATTGAATAAGGGAAGGTTCAAACTAAATAATAATGATGTAAAAACCAAGAATCTATATGAAACTGTTAAATTTAACATCTAAGTATTTAAGCCATGAACTGTATTGTAATTAAATGGTTTAGAAATTTGATATGTATTTGGGACCAAGATAGTTGAATTTGTTATGTAGATAACTAATTGAATTTAAGGGAAATTGAGGTTGAACGAAATCTGGAAATTTGTATTTAGAAAACTAGATTGGGAAATTTAGGGGAAATATTAAATACTTAAAGTATGGAAACATATTGAAATGGAAAGGGTAATTAGGATATCAAATCCAGATTTGAGATTTATAATTGAGATTGAATTTAATTTAAATGGAAAGGTCAGGTTGATGTGAACGATTTGTTAAGTTAAGGAAATTGCAAGTGCTTTACCATATACAGCATTTAATATATATAAATACTATTTGGGAAATATAATTATTCGAAGTGAATTTGACATTTGGGTTTGAAGTATAAATTAAGTGAATGACCACGATGTAATAGTGTATATTTCTACCCTGTAGATAGTTCTATGGACCCTTAGAGGATGGTCATCCCAAACATCCTTTAAGTTATTTGTATTTCAGTTGATATTTCACTTGAGTTGGATTTATTGATATAAGAATGTTAATCCTGACTCGAGTGTTTTGTGTTTTGCTTTACGCTCGGGTCAGACCGAGTAATACAGCATTAGAGACTCACCTTTGGAGATTGGAGCTTCATTTGGAGATCCAACTATCGTTTCAGCTTTCAGTTTTCTAGATTGACTGGTTCAGAGAAGTCATCGGCTCGTACTGAAGACTTTTCTGTATTCAAGAGATTCTGATGTATTTTATTTTAAACTCTGATGTATATAGTAGCTTCATGAACTACTATTTTTCTATTCCGCTGCATTATATTACTCTGTGTCTGTGATCTGTGTTTGATTTATTTACTGTATATTTTAAGTTTTGCCAAATTAAATTAACAATTCGGTATTTTGAATTATTCAAGTCGTACATGTACGGTTTTAGTGTCGATTTGAATGGTCCAAAATAGCGGGTCGTTACAGTTGGTATCAGAGCTTTGGCTCTAGGCAAAACTTAGCATATATAGTAAATTTATTTACAGAATCACTTTCGCTCGAGTTGAATCTCTTCCTTTCGACTTGATTTCCTTTGAATTTTGGAATATCCCTCGGTTCCGAAATTCATCCGTGTCTCTTCCTATTTATATTAGTTTAATTGCGGAGTATCCCATAACTCCATTGAATAATTTGTAAAAGGGTGAAAACTCCTTTACAATTGGCATTAATTCACCTAGATTTCTGAAGTCACGGTTGACCGGTAGATGTCGCCCGCGACTTATAGAAGGATATCCACCTTCTACTTTGTAATAAAGATTTCCTCATTTTGCTCAAGCCTTCACACTTTGTTTCGAAACTTCCTTTGATCAAGTTTTCTCTTAGAAATTGAACCTCTATCTGGTTTGATATTGGACTCCCTGAATGATAGGAAACTATTTTGTAGATGGCAAAATCGGAAGAGCAGAAAGCAGCTCGTCGAGCCCGGAGAGCACTAGCCCGTAAGGAACAGGAGGAAGCAATGGAGAAGTGGGAAAAGATTTGGAGGGAAAGGGCAGGACCTGGACCTTATGACAATGTCATCTGTTATCGGTGTCAAGAGAAGGGACATTATGCAGCCATGTGCGGGAAGAGAGATGAAGGAAAGAAGAGTGAGGGCCAGCGTTATCGATCCAAGATCTTCTGTTTTAAGTGCCGTAGTACGGGACACTTTCCCAATCGCTGCCAAAAGGTGAAGAAAGTAAATGCTGCACCCACGGCATCAGTCGACCAATCAACCATTTGCTATCACTGTAGGCTGACTGGACATATAGCTAGGAATTGTCCTGTGAGGAAGTACGGAAGGAAGGCTGCGTTCCCGCAATTCGTTAAGGAGGATGGGTGTGTAGTGCATTTATGTAAGAAATGCAGAAGTTGGGGCCATATTGAGGGGGAGTGTTCTGGACCGATTGAAGTCCCACCCGGTAGAATTAATACCGATGCTTTGTTTATGTAAGGTGGTTCTCGGTATATCTGTTTGTTTCAGCAGTTGTTTGTTGCTTTCGATAAACTCTATTGTATCTTTTGCTTAACTGAAGTTCTCTAATAAAGTATTCATGTTCCTGTTTCGTTGATATGAAATTCAAATCTCTATCTTTATTTTGAAATCCATTCTTAGATTATCCTTTGAAAATCGGGTACGTTTGTATTTTGAAATTGCTTTATATATCAAATTTATATTTTAATAACTATGATTTTTCCTATATATAAAAAGAAATGTTTCGATAAGGATTATATACCTATATATAAATCAAATAAGAAATGTTATTCTATATAAAAAGTTTTGAAAGGATTTGAAATTTTGGAAAATTATAAGAAATTGATTTATATAAAAATGATTTATAACTGAAGTGTTAAATTTGAAATTCGAGAATTGAATTCCGGTATTTTGAAATTGGTTTTAAGATTTTGGAAATTATAGGAAAAATAGTACGATTTAAAAGTATTTTTCCGAATAAGAAATGTTTTAAATGAGTTCAAATGAATTCCATTAATTTTGAAGAAATTTCAAACGAGTTTTCAAGAAAATAGAAGTCCAGAACTCACTTATGTCGCTAGGGAATAATTTCGGTGATGAGTGCACGCATCATCGACATTGATTTTCGAGTTTCAGAGTGGGGGAGAGGCTCCTTTAATAGCTTCGCTATGCGAGTGATCTTGTAAAACCGTTTTTGATTTCAAATTCCGTAGTAATTTGATAGTTTCGAAAGAAATATGTATATATTTGAAATGATTTAAAGTATACCGGTGTTCGATCCTCGAGTTTTGAGTTGACCTAGAATAACCCTATTTATAAAAAATTGATTTCCAACTAGTGATTTGAAATCTATTGATTTGAAAGGTACTCAATTTTGGAAAGAGAATTTTATATAATCGAAGTCTATATAAGGATATTTTGATATACTATTGATTTGGAAAGTATTCGTTTGAAAATGGAATCCTATATATATGGACTTTATATAAGTACAATATTTGAAAGTGATTTGAAAAAGGTACTATATGATATATATTTTCCAAATAAAGATATGGAAAGTGCCTTCTGCTTGATATCCGCTTTGTGGCCACAGCGTGGATTCATTCTATCGTTATTATTCTCTCTGATTTTGGTTTTCCGGATGTAATACTCGAGTGTTCCCACCGTGACGTGTTCCACGGTTTCTTTTTCTCTCGTGAATGCACAGCGAAATTGCCTGGCTGAGTCTTGCCTAGGGGTACGGATTGTTTCCTGGGGGAACCAGGCGGAACCATTGTGTATCCTGCAATCTGTGTAGGTCGCGAATAGTAGCGCAAGTGCCTGGCTGAGTCTTGCCTGGGGGTACGGATTGTTTCCTGGGGGAACCAGGCGTAACCATTGTGTATCCTGCACCCTACTAGTCATCATGGCGTAACTCGCAGGGCTGTGAAAGCTTACGGATATGGATTGTTTCCTGGGGGAACCAGGCGTAACCATTGTGTATCTGCGAACCATGATCGGACAAAGGTTTTGGTTTGATTGTTTTGTTTGGATCGTACTTTCCATATCTGTTTTAAAGGGTTTTTCAAGTATTTTCACTGGTTGTTGAAACAAGTCTACTAAGTACTTGAAGAATTCTAGCTTTGCGCCTGATCAACGCATGGCCAGAGTCTGCAAGAACAAGGATAAACTTGTTGAAACATCGAGTTATAAAAGTATTTTCGAAAGAAAATTTACTTTGATATAGTAGTATCTTATTATAAAAGTGTTATTATAAAGGTATTTATTATAAAATATTTTTCCCAACAAAGAAATTTGCATTAATCTTTGGAATTAAATTCCTTTGGTAAATTGAAAATTCTTGCCCGATACTATTCCAGAATCTACCTTCCTTTCCTTTTTGAATAAAATCTTTTAAAGATTGCTTATCTATATGCTACATTGGTTAATAGAAAATTTTAGTGGTATAAATATTTTTGAAGTGAATGATTTATTAATAATGTTTGAAAGGTATCTAAAGACAAATTTATAAATTTATGAATTATGGCTTTAATGTTTTCAACAGCTTCTTTGTAAACATAACTAATGATGCAAATAATTGTTTTCAAATAGCTTTCATATATGTATATAGGTGTTAGTTAAACATATTAAATTTCAATGAGTTTTGGAAATTTTAAAGTATTAAAGATAGCTGAATCGCAAATAAAGTTTTCAAATGAATAATTCAAGTAAAATTATATAGTTTTAAATTAATTATTTACCCTTAACTTTCAATCTACCTTTATTTCTGGTTGTTCTATTCTCCTACCTCCTTCCTTTTCGGGGACGAAAAGTTTTGAGTGGGGGAGAATGTAGCGACCAATAAAATTTTATTAATTTTTTTTTTGGTTTTATAACGTATTTAATTTGGATTTTGAGAAATTATTAATAATAATAATTTTGAAATAAAAATTTGATATTTGGATTACGTATAATTTTATAGTTTAAACCAATAAGTTGTAGTTGTATATGGCTTGCATCTTATTCTATAATAACCAGTGTATATTTTGCTGTCTACTAGTATAATACTATATGTTAGTTTATTTATGTGTATCGATCTAAACAATGATTTTAAAATAATAATAAAAATATACATACATACATATATATAATTGGATTTGCGTTTGAATTTAGAAAATGATTTTGATTCATATAAATAGTTATATACATAGTTATGCACATATATAGCCATAAGTTCAACTCATACCATATTAAATTTCTTTTAAAGGTTTTAGCTAAATCTATGGGTGAGCGTTGACACACCTTTCCACCTTATATTTAATTCTCTAACGTTTCAATTTGCATTCTATCCGTTCATAATTTCTTTTTTTTGTGTCAGCTGAATCAATGAGAGACTGTTACAATTTCATTTATTTGTGTACGTTTTCATTTTTATTATTGTACACATCACGGTACCTTTAAAATTGTGACTTCATTTCTTTTCTTCGGTCTCAATTATAGAAGCGTGCTGCACACGTTATTATTAATTGCTTTGAATCTCACTACTCTATATTTATTCCTGTACGTTTTATCTTCGCTTAAATTTCTCTCTCCATTCTTTTTTCCATTTTAATACCCTTGCCTTTCCATACTCACGTGCTTTCCAATCAAGCAATAAATTATTTAAATATCCACCTTATCAACTTGACCGTTGTTATTGCATCACACTAGTATATAATTCAAATCTATCATTATTCTACCATTCTTCTTTAACAAATTATATGTAACAGTATATCATAAATGGACAGCTCATTCTCCACCCATTCATTTCTCCTATTCAATTAATAATGGAATATAAAGTTATATATTTGGTATACAATTCAAACAACCGTTACCATTCATACCTCCTAAATTCTAGCGATTGACCCCTCTATTTCCATCGGTTCAAATTTATATAAACTTTATATTCGTTACACGTTACATTCATTTATTTGACCGGTCCTTTCCTTTGTTATTTCCCGAATTTCGTGCGTTACTAACCAATGCTCCATATTTATTTGCCTTAATGATTCAGCTAAATTTAAGGATCACCGTTGCTTTTACCTTTTTGTTTATATTACCATTCCCCTATTTTAGCCGGTTGCATTTGATATTTCCTTGATTTAAGCTTTCTAACTTTTAAATTTCCACTACTCTATATTTTTTCTGTACATTTATCTTTGCTTGAATTTCTTTGTCCATTCTCCTCTTTTGCATGTGAAGCTTCTTCTGTAGGTAAATGGCTGCACCATTTTTTTTTTCTTCTTCTTATTTCTTTTCTTTTTCTTCTTCTTTTTCATCCTTTTCTTTTGTTTTCTTATTGTTTATATTGCTTTTCCTTTATTTTAAGCACAACATGTTTTTGTCTATTTATTTTTTTACATGTTTTGATTTTCAATGTAACATAAAAGTTTATAATTTAAGCGTATATATATATATATTTAAAAAGGATCGCTTTATATTAAGGTCACATGGTATTTGGAGAAGTATTTTTTTTAAACTATTTTGTCACTTTTATTTATATTTTACAATCCCGGTCCTAAGAGCATTTGATTGTTGGCTATACAGTTTGGGTCTATGTATTTACATTTAAAAGATAATGTTTAAATTTATGTAAAGGAAGGCAAAATTATGATGTATAAACTGGGATAGTTTAACATATATAGGCGAGGACATCATTAATTCCTACTTTCTATTTTCATCAGTTTTGGTTTATGCATTTAGTAATGCTAACTAAGCTATATATATATATAATTGGTTTTGCAAGGTCTATAGTTATATAAAATAATATGTCGATTTTATGGATTTTTGTTTACAGTAGTGCTTCACTTTTGGTTTTAAAACATAAATAGTTATATGTTTGGCAAGTTCACATATTGCTGTTTTGTAAGATCACGTTTAATATGTATATACTTTTTTTATAGATGAGAACTTGGTTTTCAAATATATTTTTTTTAGTATGTTTTGGGATTAATTATTTAATTTAAACAAATATATTTATTTTAAGTTTATGTTTAATTTTTAATAAATGTAAGCTTGATTTGTTTATTTACTTATATGTTTGAAACGCTTGTAAATTTAATTTGCGGTGTTCAAACTTAGAATATAAATTCATATGTATATATAGTATAGGTCAGTTTTATGAATTTTTTTTATATACATATTTTTAAGTTTTATTTTATATAGTATGGTTTATATGTTAGAAAAAAAAAGGAGAGAGGTTTTATATCCATAGTTATATGTTACTGCATTGGGTAATATAGCTGTTAAGTGCTGTCTGCATTTGTACATTGATTTTTACTTGGACTGTATATATATATTGAATAACAAGTGTTTGTAGCTTTCTTTGTCGCAGTTAATATAAGCTATGTTGAAAATGGGTCTCAACATTGTTTTTTTCTTTAAACTTGCATGTGTTTATGTACATTTCAATATGAAAGTTACAATATTTATTTCAAATTTTATTACATTTGATTTTTAATACAAAACAGTGATTTTTCGTACATACGTATTTTGTTTTGATATTGGTCTTAAAAAGAAATATTAATTTAATAAGAAAATAATATATTTATTTTGATTTATATATGTATATGTGCTTTAAATGGATATTGTTTTCAAATTCTCTTATACCAATTCTCTTCATCAAACCCGGTTCTAATTTGATTCCGTCGATTCCTGTTATCAGCTTTGTCCGTCATGCCCGTTTTCTCCATCGAATCGTATCCATCTAGCGTCGCTTGGAATTCGTAGCTCGTTTCCTTGTCAAATCTGTTTAGCCTCGAAAGGTGAGCAATCACTCACGATTAACACTTTTATATTTATTGAATTTGATTTCAATTGAAACGACAATTGAAATATGCTGTTGTATTTATTTTTAATTGTTATATATGCTATTATTTGTATCTGTTCACCTATGACACCCAACACCATTATCGGTTAATTATGTATGTGATAATAATACAGATTGGTTGATAATTGATTGTTTGATTGATTGTTGTTTAAATTGGATGTTAATTATTTTTGTTAAGTGATAACTAGTTTGCTAGTTTAATTTGAGTAGTATAGTTTACAAATTAAACGGATTATATATGATGGACCTTACTTTATTAAAACCTGACCCCGCCATATGTAAATTTGATTAGTTGAATTTGACCCATTGATTGTCGTAGAAATTGATAAATTATTCTTGAAATCTTTGAACGTAGTTTGGATTAATTGTTGTATTATTAAACTGAAAATGAAATGGAACGACAAGGGAAAACTGAAATGTAATAACCTTTAAATCTACATGAAATGATAGTGTAGATTTTAGAAATAATTATAAAAATAACAATGCGAATTAATACGATTATTTCGGGGTTATTTGATTTAATCTATTGAATTGTTATTGATTGTTGTTATTGCTTGTTTACTTACTTTGACACTATCCCTGTCATCACACTGCAAGTTCCCTTTGTTATGTTTGATTTTTGAATTAAAATGGGTTGAAAAGATAGGCCCAAGCGGGTTTCGTTTAATTAAATTTGGGATTACGGGTTGAAATGCTATCCACCCGTATACATTTAGTGTACGTATTGAAATGATAATAGCCATAACACTTTGACCATATGATAAAAAAATCTATGGTCTTATTAAATGTAAATTCTTAAATACATCTATAAAGGGTAATGATAAATATAGAGTTAATTATATCTAGTTAATCAAGATTTGATTAAATACATAAATTATGATAAATAATTTATGTAAATTTTATTCGGATAAATTTTGCAATAATATTGAAAAATTAAGGTTGGGAGATAAATTTGGGTTATTGTAAAATGATGTTTAGATAAGGATTTATTTATTTAAATCAATTTGAAATTTATCGAATGAGATATTTCACGTTTAATAAAATTTGAGAAATCTTGAGAAAGATGTAATTTAAAGTCACTAAAATGGTATTGAATAAGGGAAGGTTCAAACTAAATAATAATGATGTAAAAACCAAGAATCTATATGAAACTGTTAAATTTAACATCTAAGTATTTAAGCCATGAACTGTATTGTAATTAAATGGTTTAGAAATTTGATATGTATTTGGGACCAAGATAGTTGAATTTGTTATGTAGATAACTAATTGAATTTAAGGGAAATTGAGGTTGAACGAAATCTGGAAATTTGTATTTAGAAAACTAGATTGGGAAATTTAGGGGAAATATTAAATACTTAAAGTATGGAAACATATTGAAATGGAAAGGGTAATTAGGATATCAAATCCAGATTTGAGATTTATAATTGAGATTGAATTTAATTTAAATGGAAAGGTCAGGTTGATGTGAACGATTTGTTAAGTTAAGGAAATTGCAAGTGCTTTACCATATACAGCATTTAATATATATAAATACTATTTGGGAAATATAATTATTCGAAGTGAATTTGACATTTGGGTTTGAAGTATAAATTAAGTGAATGACCACGATGTAATAGTGTATATTTCTACCCTGTAGATAGTTCTATGGACCCTTAGAGGATGGTCATCCCAAACATCCTTTAAGTTATTTGTATTTCAGTTTATATTTCACTTGAGTTGGATTTATTGATATAAGAATGTTAATCCTGACTCGAGTGTTTTGTGTTTTGCTTTACGCTCGGGTCAGACCGAGTAATACAGCATTAGAGACTCACCTTTGGAGATTGGAGCTTCATTTGGAGATCCAACTATCGTTTCAGCTTTCAGTTTTCTAGATTGACTGGTTCAGAGAAGTCATCGGCTCGTACTGAAGACTTTTCTGTATTCAAGAGATTCTGATGTATTTTATTTTAAACTCTGATGTATATAGTAGCTTCATGAACTACTATTTTTCTATTCCGCTGCATTATATTACTCTGTGTCTGTGATCTGTGTTTGATTTATTTACTGTATATTTTAAGTTTTGCCAAATTAAATTAACAATTCGGTATTTTGAATTATTCAAGTCGTACATGTACGGTTTTAGTGTCGATTTGAATGGTCCAAAATAGCGGGTCGTTACATTCCTCCCCCCTTAAAAGAATTTCGTCCTCGAAATTTAAAACAAAGATAATCCAAAATCTTTTATTTCATTTTGACCATTCAAACATTCTTATCAACCAAACATTATCAACCAACAACAATCGATCCATACATACAGTTTATTTAAACAAGCAATTCATTAGATCAAAAATCCTAGCTACCCGGACATAGATCCAGATAAATCTTCCTAAAACTATTCAGAGTTTCCCAAGACAAACTCCGAAATCCTAACTCCACAACAAAAGATAGAACGTTCACATATTTCCTCAAATGAGATACGTGAAAAACAATGTGAATTCTAGCCATCCAAACTGGCATTTCAATCCTGAAGACTACAACACTAACCTTCTCCTGATAAGCTCCACCATCGCAGATACCTCACAGACCAAAACTGAAGCAAGAACCAGACGATCTCCCGACTCTTCCCAATAGAATGGAAATCTACAAGGTCTTCTAAACAAGGCTTCACAGGATGCCATCTAGATACTCGCCTGATAATTATACGAGAATTCCGTTGAATACAGATGGTCCTCTCAACATCCATAAAAATTCAAAACACAAGCTCTCTCAAATCTCTAAGATTTGGTTCAGCCTTTCCGTTGGTCTGGGAATGATAGGTTGTACCCAAATTTAATCTCGAACCCCAAGCTGATCTGTAATGTAACGACCCAAAATTTATATTAATTAAAAATTGAATATTTAATTGAATTTAATTATTAATAAGTGGAATTTACAAGTTGAATAATTTATTTATCAAATATTGCATTTAATTGGACAATTAAATCGATAATTTAATAATTGAAATTCCAGAAATAATTGAAAATTGGGTTTAATATGATTGAAAATGATTTGTAAAATTTTATTTTATCATATTGGAGTTAGAACGATATTTTAGAACTTTTAAAATCGGATTAAAAGTTAATTTGTGAAAATTGAATATTTTAATATTTAAATCGACTAGTGAAATTAGTCAATTTTCGAACAGTCTCAGAATTGGACAAAACTAGTTCCATTGGATCCGTAATAGTTTGTTATTATCGGATTTCAATTTTCGTAGCAATCGGAGTTGTCGTTTGACCGTGGCAGCTCGAAACGCATCGAAATTGTTTTAATATTAATTTGGCGAGTTAAAATAGCCATTTTTCAAAAAGTCTCGGATTTCGACGAAACTAGTTTCATCGGATCTGTAATATGATATTATTGTATGGTTTCAAATTTCGTGTCAATTGGATTTATCGTTTGTCCGGTGCAAGCTAAAACGCCTAGAAAAATCGTTTAATCGATTTAATTTTAAATCGTTCGTTTATTGCCATAACTCGCACAGATGAGTGAATTAGCTCCCGAAACATGTTTCATTGTGTTCGGAAAGCAGGGTAAACCTTAGGAACGCCAACCGGTACGCTTCGTTTGGAGTTCGGAAATTCCGGGATGAATAGTGTTCGTGAAATTTTTCTATATAAGCCCTTAGAATTCATTTTTGCAAGAAAAATATAAACCTAACCCTAATTATTCAGAGCTGCCGCCTCCCTCATTGTCAATGGCCAAAAATTATCAAGCTTCTTCCCTTCAAATCTCTCAACCCATCAGCTTTTAGCAAATTCTTTCAACTACAAAAATGTAGAGGGCTATGAGATCTTGATATCTAACGGCTATGATCGCGAATGGTGTTACGGATTGGTGGCAAATCGTCCTCAAACTGCCGAAAGTCACGCACGCATTTCTATACATGGGGGAGGCCGAGTTGCATTGGGTGGTGGCCGAAGGTAGAGGAGGAGATGGCGGTCAAGATGGAAGCTTCTGATCGTGGTGGATGTCGACGAGGAGGTCGCGAAAATTAACCCTAAATTTCGAGCCTATGGGTTCTTGCGTGATTTGTTATCTGGAGAGGGAACGTGCGCGTGGGGAAGAAGATGCAAAGGCACGGCCAACATCTGCAGGGCTTGGATCCAAAGGCTGTGAATAGATGTAGGTTAAAAATTAAAAAGAAATTTGTAAATTTAGTTTATATAAATCGTGTAACTTTAAAAATTCATATCGTTTTCATACGAGGTCGAAAATGCACGAAACTAGTTGCGTTGGGTTCGTATGGACGAATACTACGCTATGGAATTGGATTGGAGTTGATTAGATCAAGCGAAAATTTTGGATAAAATTAAACGCGCGTTTAATTTTATTCGAAATAAAACGCTAAAACGGAATTTAAATCAAGGTGAGAACTTCTCACTCAATCGAATCGGTTTCGATTTTTAATTTTAAATAGTTATATTTAAAATTCTTGAATGCATGTTTGAATGATGATTGTTATCTATTGATTGTTAAAATAGACATTATGCGCCATTAGTAAGCAGATGTTATTTATTAAAAACATATACCGCGAATATTTCACAGTACAGTGAAATTGGTATTATTTATGTACTTGGAGTTGATTTCCCGCATTATATAGCGGATGAGACCCTATTGCGCCGTCTATTAAGCGGATAATATTTTATAAATCCCATATACCGCGATAATTCCGTACTGGAATGGAATTGGTATTGTGCTAATGTTTGTGGATGCAGGGAAACAGGTTGGAGGGATCCAACTAGATTCCTCAACTGTATTGATTTATTTACAAATATTGTGATATTTGTTGATTATCATATCGATATATGATATTTGGATGTCGTGATTCACTATTTGGTGCTGTTGCATCATCGGATCCATTTTTGAAGTTTTAAAATAATGATTTTGGTTTTAAAAGAATTTTTTAAAGTGATTTTTGAAAGTATATGTTTTATTTAATTTTGAATTGTTAAAATAAATAAACGTTATAATTTTATTTTCGTAAAAGTTATAATTTTTGGAAAATAATACTTAAGTATGATTTTTGAAGTATATAAGCTTTAAATAACGATTTTTAAATTATTAAAAGAATAAATTTAGTTAAATTGGGATTTTTATGAATTATTATAAACAATTTATATAAAAGTTGTGTAAAATTGATATTTATAAATTAAAATATAGAAATTATAAAACGAGCTTTTTATAAGTGTTAAAATAAAGTTTGAACCTAGATTCATAAGTAAATAAGAATTTTTGATTTATAAATTAGTGTTGATATAAAAGAATGGATTTGTGAATAAATGAATTATAAGTAATTTACTTATAAACCGGATTTCGACATGTAAATGGAATATAAACAGAATTGGTTAATAAAGGAGATTTCTAAAACGAAGTTGTTATAAAATATAGAAATGGAATTTATAGACATTGTTTATAAATTCGAAATCAATGGAATTTGATAAATTGAAAGTTGAAATTGGTTAATGATAGTATATTCACGATTTTGGACAGTGAATATATTATCAAATAAAATGGATATGCTTGGGAAAATGAATATTATAAAATGAAGTTAATCGTTTTAACGATGTTTTAAAATGTATTATGAATTGAAACCATAGATTTCAACATTTATTGTTGAAATAGACGTTTCCGAGAAAGAAGGAAATGGTGGACTATAACACTGTTGTTATAGTCAATGGTTTTCGAAAGGAAATGTTTTGTATAGTATTGGGATTTATATATCTATTTAAACTTTGAATCCCTATACTAGTGATTTTGGGTCGTCGTAACGATGTTTTATGCAACATTCGTTTTTGACCCAAATAAATGTGTTAAGAGAATGATTTCCTTAAAAAAGAATGGAATATTATCAAATGTTGAAAATAAATAGATTTGTGAAGTACTTACTATTATTAAATAAGTATGGAAATGTTTTTCCAGTATAAAATGAAACATTTTTGAGAATTTATCTTTTTAAAGATAAATTGAAAATGAATATTTGAAATCGATTTAAAAATCGTATATTCATAAATATTTTGGAATTATAAATTCACTATGGAATTTATAAAAGAAAGGGGAATTTGTTTTAAAAATAAACGTTGATTTATTTTTAAAGTGTGGGAATATATGTACGGATTTGGAACGTAAATTTAACGTAAATCGGTAAGGATTTATTTGATTGATTTAAATGAACTATTTTGAAATGAAAGTTATAAAGGAGGAAAGTGATTTGAAATTATTTTCAAATGTTGAAGTGTGGAAGTTTATATCTAGTAGAGATACTTTTTGGGAAAATAAATAATTTGGAAAATTATTTGGAATCTGATGATGTTGCGCATCTTTATTGATAGTTAAATAACCGACTATCAATATTTATCTTTAAATAGGTATTTGTTGTGAATTGTTTGAATTTGAATGCCATACTTAATTTTAAAATAAGCGCGCACTATTCGGGTTAGCCGGGAAAGGACCTTGGGGTCGTATAACCCATTTCGAATTTGTGATACGTCGTAATGGATTTGCATTCGATGACCGGTGTTGAAAACCGGATATTTTTGAAAATAGAAGGATTACCGTTGAGTTACTCTGCATCGGCTGATCTCCGATATAGAGGTTTTATCACCCTTAGTGACGGGAAGTCCGGTCGTGATTAGTGAATATCCGGATTGCAAGGACTTCTTTGGAAGTGCCTTCGGTTCTGTTCGAGCCTAGAACAGACTTGTATGGATTGTATGTCAGACATTACAAATTGAGATATAAAGCTGATTTCTTTCAAATATAATTCTGTTGGTGGCGGAGAATTTATTCTCTTAGCTTAACACCCTTCTCTGAGACATACGAGCTCAGAGGTTATATAGTTGAAGGTTATTGGTGATATACTCCCAATTTGGTAGTGTGGCATGCTGAGTGTTGCTGTGAAATGATCATTGTTGATCATTTTTGATATGATCATTTGTTTGATCATTTATCTTGGTGATCATTTCTATGATCATTAGTTGACCCAAAGCACAGCTTTTGTATAAAGCGTGGCTTTATGGACGAGACTTCGTCGGACCTCACACCTTGGAAATGGTCAAAACAGGAAGGATGCAGCAAGGTTATTAGGGGGTAGCGCCCCTTTAGTGTATGTCATTCCTTCTGGATAGAGGTGGTATCATGGTATGGAGCCCAGATATTTAACCTATGTTGTTGCTGCAAATTTTGTGTTTGTTGGAAATCGAGGATCCTCGGATAGATCGGTTACGATCGGGGGATGATATATTCATGTCAGTAGTTACCTAGTTTGAAAGGTAACCCGGCCTTGTGTTGGCAGAGATCCGGTTAGGTTCTCGGGACGTCATTCCAGAGGCATTTCCATGTGGCAATGGGAAGTTCCTTGGCCTGACCATTTGTTCGAAATCCAAAGAAACAATACGATCTTGTACGGTTTTAGTTGTATAACCTGCCATGGAATGTGGCGGTAACCTGCTATTGAACATGGTAGCTATAGTAGGCATAAGTGCGAAATGCCTATGCTGGCCAAGATTTATATCTTTACTTTCGAAATGATATTTTCTACACTATGCACTAGTAATAATATCAAATGTTTCTTTTTAATGCGTATCAAGCATCTTTGAGTATCATAAGGAGAAATCTCCTCCGATTCTGCGTTTGCATTGTGTGTGTGTGTGCGGGAGGCCTTATGGTAGTCTCATTTTTTAAAAAGCATTGCGAATTGACTTTAAAAGTATTCCTCTATTTTTACTTTAAAGAAAAATAAACTGTTTTAGTTCTCACACCAGTCACATGACTGACTCGGAGTTTATTGTTTTCCTTCCTAAACTCTGGGTGCCCACCAATTTCCACACGAGCAGTCAAGAGTTAAGGTTTATCAGGATATTCAGGAATTCAGGAGTTGCAGGAGGCAAGCTGGATGGCATGGTGTATTCACTATTATATAGTATTTCTTTTCCGCTGTTGATGTTGTTGTTGTTGTACACTCTGATGTAATGAAATGTAATAACTGATATAGTTCTTTGTTTAAAGATTATTCATTTATTTATTATATGTTGTTCAGTTGCGATTGTGAGATTCTGATGTTGTTCTGTTGTTTTCTTTCTGTTCTGTTCTATCTTTTTCTATCTTCTTCTACTTTTTCTTCTTCTTTAACCCTAACATTTCGGTTTTTCGACAACGAAAAATCGCAAACGTTACATGTAAAGCCTCCCAAACTAGCTGGAGAAGATAAGATCACAATTTCTAACAAATGCTGACTGAAACACTAAGCAGTCAGACAAACTCTCAAGAAAAACTCAGCCAAAGATGCTACAGAACGGATTGCCTGAACCAGAATAAGATGGGCGTTCTTGGCCAATCGGTCTACAATCACCCATATTCCTTTAATTCCCTCTTTGGTCCTTGGCAAATCGTCGAAGAAATCCAAAGAAATCATTTCCCACTGGAACTTCCAAAGATTGCAACAAACCGGTGGTCTTCTGCTGATCACCAACACTTGACATATCGTATATCCAAAGTCGAAAGCAGCTACATCCTACTTCGTGCTTGGCTACCAGAAGACTCTCTTCATATCCATATATCTCTGAACACTCTGGGTTGGACACAACCTGGAGCGAAGACTCCCTGCTAAATTTCTTGCTTCAAACGCCAAGAATTCAGAACACAAATCCCTCCGATGATCCTCAATGTTCCCTTGACCATACATCTCAAAACTGGAACACTGACCATCATTGACTCAATTCATCCATCTCAGACACATACAAACGTCCGAGCAGATCTCAAACTTATTCTTGCCATCAGAGATAGCTAGAACAAGCACACTAGTCAGCCTTGCCTTCAATTTAAGAAAATCTCTTTACACTCGGACCCACTTCTACTTCCTATGGAACTCTGCCAAACCAGAAAACTTCGGTTGCTTCTACTCCTGAATAGTAGCTATCCAGGATGGATCTACAGAAATACCATCACCAAAACAAAATGCTTCCTCAAAGCCTCTAATCCTAAATTCCAAATGCCGCTTGCGCTCCTCTTCAGACTTGGAGTAGACAAGAAAAACATTAATGAACACGAGAACAACTTATACCACACATCCCAAAAACTTAATTCATCAAATCCACATAGAATCTCAAAATACTTATCCGCCTAGGCCACAAAGACAATAGCTGAACTCCAACTGGAAAAAACTAAGTTGAACAATAGGCACTGCTTTCGAAACTAAGACGATCCAAATCTCTATTTCCAGATGAGGAAAAGCCTTCGCTCCCGCAGAACATTCGGAAAATCACTGACCACCTCGCGATGGACTCTACACCTTTTGGAGATGCCTCACTCCATGCAGAAGATGCTCAAAAGAACTCTGGCATCATCGCAAGTCACTTTTGCGATTCTTCCCAACTCAGCCTCCAAAGATACAATCCTTGCCTCACACATCAACAGCCCAATACCATCTAACCAACCCAAATCCAAAACAAAATCAAAAACCCTTTAAATCAAACAAAAAGGTCTCCAGAAAACTATTGGGGGAGATAAGAAAATCTTAAGCCTCTATAAATCTGATCTATCTTGGTTATTCCATCTATTGGGCTTGATACAAAGGTAGAAGGGCTAAGCAAACAAAGAGAGACGAAACTCCTTTAGAACTCATGTTGGAAATCCGAGCAGATACCCAACGTATTTATATAAGTATATAGTTATATAAAAATTACAAATATGCGCTCTCAAGATAGACACCACTCCAGATCCTAGGTATTATCTCAACCTATGCACTAATACCAAGTGAGATGACCCGCCTTTCTCTCTATAGCAAGATACATCATCTTTAAGAAAGAAAGAGGTAGAAATAGAATAGAAAGAAGAAAAGAACTCAACAATATCAAAATCTCACAGCGGAACGAAACAAAATATAATATATAACATAAGTATTACATAGTCTATTCCATATCAGAGTTATACAGATACAACAACACAAAATAGATAGTTATAAAAGTCTGTCTATTCTACAACTCAAATATAACACATACATCACAGAGATACATCACAGCGAAAACACAATATAACTACAAACGCTGAAGCCTCCTGCTCCATATCTCCTCTGGTATTCATCAAAGAAGACCTGAATCCCTTGGCTACTCGTAAAAATTTAAGTATCCAAGAGTTTAAGAAAAACAGAATAAAATCCGGGTCAGACATGGGTATGGTGTGAGTAAACGGGTTAAAGTTGCTTAACTTTTAAAAATCTTTGAAAACAAAAGGTATCACGTAAGACCCCCCACACATAAATATGGGTAAGTTTTTACCTTACGCTAACCAAAACATTTGATAGGAAATTCAGTGATATTATAATAGTGTCTAGGGTTTTCAAGTAAATAAGAAATAGCCGAAATTGCTACATCTATTAAATTCCAGCAACTAACCACAAAAGTGGGTAATACAATCAAAACCGTAAGGGCACATAGGAAGAATGGGTTTCCATCAATGGCAGGGCTACTGGGGTGTCGCCCGTCACAGTACGTGGCCTAGATCACCGTATCGAGGATTACTCCCAATCCCCTGCAACACAAAACCGGAACCATTCCTTACTGAACAGTTCCAAACAAGACCACCCCGGCGATTCTAGCTAGCAACCGCCCACACAGCCGAATAAAAAGGGATATCTAGACAGGGGTAAATCTCGTCCTACTTGGGCATGACCCACTTAGCTTTGCTGCACCTCCCTTATTTTAGCCATTCCTGGTTGATGAGGCTTGAAGCTGCGATAACCTTTATAGAACACATCTATCTTCGAATGCTCATCGTCCACCTGACAATGTTCTGAAAGTAATCAATCCATACAAGTTCGTTGCGGGTTCGAGCGAAACCGAAGGCATTATTTCGTTACACTCATTTTGGAATCACCCTCAGAGTTAACGAAAATAACCCTTGCACTCTAAAAACTCCGTCTCGAACCTGAAAGTACTACCTTCGTTATACTCGTATTGGAATCACCATCAGAGTTTTTAACGACAAATAGTTCTTACACTTCGAGCCTTCAACTCGATCTTCACTTGAATTCATGACCTAACGTTTAACTTGGATCGATGTGGTTTTCGGATAAGCAAATTTGATACCCGATCCCAGTCTCATCGAGCCAAATGTGTCTTAAAGGCCAAGTTGTTTAAAGGTTTAAAAAATTCAATTCAATTCAATTCAATTCAATTCAATGCTTTGAATTCACATAGCATTAGCACAGATAAATATCACACATTTATCATTGATATAACCAATATCATACCACAGAATGTCACAACATATCATCAATAGATATCAATCCAAGGATATCATCCAATACAGACATCCAATAAACAATCATCCATAAGCAAGCATTATCAATTTATATTGTAATTAATTTAGTTGCTTAAATAAAATTAATCCCTTAAGAATCAATCCCTTAATCCTGCTCATACAATCATTAATTAATTACTAACCTTAATTAATTAATCCCTTCTTGATTAACTTAATTAATCAATTAATCGATCCCTAATCCTAGATTAATTATCCTTTAATTATCAATTAATAATCCTAAATTATTAATTAATCTCCTTTAATACAAAGTAATTAATCCTTAGTTACTTTCATAATCAATTAATTAACCTTTAATTAACCGATTAATTATCCATCAACTATCGATTAATAACCTTAATTATTAATCAATATCACTTAATACAAATTAATTAATCCATAATTACTTTTATAGTCAATTAAGTAACCATTAATTAACTAATTAATTATCTCTTAATTATTAATTAATAAACCTAATTATTAATTATTAATTAATTACTAAATTACAGATTAATTACCAATTGATTAACCATTTGATTAATCCTTAATTAACCATTGAACCATTCTTAATTAACAGTTAATCAATCCTTAATTACCATTTGATTAATCCTCAATCACCATTGATTAATCAATTAATTACCACTTAACAACTTCTTAATTAATCCTTAATTACGGATTAATTATTCTTTAATTAATAATTAATAATACTTAATCTATTTATTTGTTTATAAAACTTATCCACAAGTTAAGCACTTCTGAATTACTAGTTAAGTAACCTTTAATTACTTAATTAACAACTCATTAATTGCTTAATTAATAAATCTTAATCACTTGATTAATTAAGTTTAATTACACTTAATTACTTGATTAATGAATCCCTAATCATTTATAAATAATCTAATTAATGATCTTTTAATTACAATTTAATTAATCTTAAATAATTAACCTTTAATCCTTAATCATTTATTAATCAAGTAAATTATTTTTCCTTAATAAATTTCTTAATCAATCCTTTATAATTAAACTAATTAATTAGACTTAATCTCTTTAAATTAACTTAATCAAAATTAAGATATTAAAACCTTAATTAAGATAAAACATTATCTTATAAATGCTTTAATTACCCTCAACATTATTTACATCATTTACCTTTATGACTATCTTTACATAATTAAATTATTAATTAAGTTTTTAAGTTAAAACAATCATTTAACTTGATAAATTAAAGTTATCAAAACACAACTTTAAATAACTTTAAATATTTATCAATTTATAGTTTTTAAAAACTAGTTTCAATTTGAATTTAAAACTTGTCTTTTTATATAAACTTTTAAAATTACATTCATAACTCAAATTTTAAAATCGCTTTAAATTTTCTTAACAACGTTTAAATTTATCAAACTTCAAAATTTCTTAGTCAAAATGTTTAAGAAACCATTCAATACACATCAAGTAATTTATGTAAAAGTTTTAAACTAATTTAAATTTTTAAATTTCAAAAAAACAAGTTTTTAAAACCTTTAAAACTGTTTAATATTCTCTGCTTCGGGTCGAACCCGAAGCTTACTCGAGTCAAACTTGAGTTTTTCCCTTACTTCCCATTTTCTTTTAAACTTGGACTAAAATTTAAGTTAAAAACTACAGGCTAAACACTTCCAACATACTCGAGAACAAACTCGAGCTTCCTACCCCAATACTCGAACTCGACTTCGAGACATTCACAGCCCAAACCCCTCTGACACACACCACCAATACGTGCACATGCACCACCACCTGAGGCTACTCCGACCATCGCCACGTTCTTCGGCACGTCACTCATCATCACTACAACACAAAACGACCACCCAAACATTCGCACGTGCCTCGAATTGAAATCGAGCATCCCTGATGGACCTAAACCCAAACAACCTCCAGCAAAATTGCTTCGTCCTCAATGCTCTGACCACCAGAGGTTAGACTACTCTGGCCATACCCTGCCGAAACCCTGCGCCACCCATCCCCTGAGTTTCGCCACACTCGATCTCCCTGAGACAAAGCACTGATCACAAACTTAAGCTCCAACTAAAACTAGGGTTTAAACCAAATTCCGATCACCGCCAACGCCACAGCCCTCTATAGCCTCAACCGCCATTTTTCCCAAGCAACCTGATCGACAAACTAGCTTCAGACCAAAAACTCGACCCCTCGCAAACCTCCGATCGCCAGAAAATGATCAAGATTCCCCTTCCATAAATTTCCCAAATTCTCATTCAATTCAGCATTAAAATTTTGGATTTTTGTTTTGAAAATCATAATTTTCAATGATGATTATATATATACATGAATCAATATAACACAATATTTGATTTATTTCATTATTTAAGTTCCCACTGCATTTTCTTTGTTTACAGGAAATTTTCCAAACTTAAATTACTTAAACATATTTTCATAATCTAGATAGAGTTCAAACTCAACTAATTAGTTTTAAACCTAAAGCTTCAAAGTGTTTAGATGGGATGTTTTTAAAAAAAATTGTTTTCTTTTTTAATTTTTGTAATCAGGCATGAACAGAGAAGCACAAATTTCAGGCATGCAGATTCAAATGCAACCATATCTACAGATTTTATACCACTATCTACACATGCAGGCATCATTATCACAGCAATCTCTTAAGCAATAATATTAACCAACTTAAGTTAAAAAATTAGATGTTTACTCACCTTTTGAATTCGCAAAGAGTTTTGGAAACTTGATTGAACTGAAGCCCTTTTTGAAAATTTGAAAACTGTTGTTGCTAATTCCTGAAATCTTTGATTTCTGATACTTGTCTTTGCTTTAAGACTTTGATAATTTGTTGGGTTGCTAGGTTGTATTTACACTTGAAACTTAATTCTCAGGCTTGAAAAGTGCAAACAGGTTTTTGAACTACAGATTTGAGGAAAAATGCTGGGTAATGGATTGCTTTAAGACTGGAATCATGATGATATAATCAAGACTTTGAAAATTGGCCGTTTCCAGGTTTTTGATAACAAAAAGTTTTTCAAGCTTTCTCTATTTTTTTAATGCTTCTACAGGCTTGATAAAAAGTATTGCTGCGTTTGGTTTTTGAGGATTTTGGTTTGAAGATTTGTCACAAACTTGTTTTTGAGTAGATTACAAGCTTGCAGTTCTGGAAAGAATACTACAGGCTTGAAGAAAATGTTTGATTTTGCTTTGAAAAATGATTTTTGTTGCGGATGAATTCCAGGTTGAAGATGACATTATAGGCTTTTTAAAATAATTTTTGGTTTGAAGAGTTAAACAAGTTGTCTTGAGGAAATTACAGATTTTGGTTTTCAGTTTGAACTTTTGGGAAATTGAATATAAGAGTGGCCATTAATTTCTGAATTGAAAGAATAAAAATGAAGAAAGTAATGGAAGTTTATATGATGTAATTTGTGGTTTATTAAAATTAAAGAAAAAGAAAATTAGAAAAAAAGACACTTGTTAAATTTTGTCACATTTGTCACAAACCATTGCTTAATTCATAACACATGTATTCAATGAGTTTTAGAAATGAACATATGTCATTCCTTGTTTTTAAATTATTTTTAAATGATTTTAAAAGCCTTTATTATTAAATTTCCTAATATGTATATGCTTTTGTAAATTTATAAATGCTTTTTCTTATCTTATAAAAATAAAACTTTTAAAAGAAAATCAAATCAAAACTAATCATATTCTTAATAAAATCATATAAAATTATTTGATCCATTTTAAATGCTAATTTAAATGCGTTTTCCATTTATTTACTACTAAATAAATATTTTCCATATTTATATAAATAAAATTCTTTTGTTTTAAATTAATATAAAACAAATCTTATTTTTAAAATAAAAACTTTATTTATAAATCCTTTTATATCCAAAATTATTTCAAGATGTAAATTATTTTTAAATTTCAAATTTCAATTCAAATTTTAAATTTAAATCCAAATTCAATTTAAACTTAAATTTCAAATCAAATCAATATATTTATATTAAATTAAAGAAACGCACTATTAAATTTAGAAATATTAAATTCTAATTTTAACGTTAACTTTTAAATAAATATATTTAAGCAACACTTATTAAATTGAAATGTTAAGCCTATCAAAATCAAATTAAAAAATAACACAAATTAAATAATTATTCCATTTAAAATCAATTTATCTCTAAATTTAAAAACATCGCATAAATTTTATTTTGGTTATTTAATTTGAAGATAACAATTTTATCAATTTTAAATGATTTAATTAAGGGATTATCACATTTTAAATTCCTCGAAATTCCGGGATATTACAGTTGGATTGTGAGACCCTATTGGTGACAATAAGGATAGATGATGGGCATAGGTTAAAGATAGGTTACCCACTTGATGATGAGGTAATGGTTAGCTTTCTATACTCGCCCAAGATCCCACATGACAAGTTTTCATCTGTGGATATAGGGAGGGAATATCTGCACATATTTGAGAAGGTGATCGGATTACTATCAAATCGAGATATCGAGTTTCATAGAGGTTTGGTGAAGGATGCTAAATTGATTGTTATGCCATTAAGGAATATGGCGTCGAAAGCGCAGAAGGAACTATAGATGCAAGTGAACTACTTACTACAAGAAGGTTCATTTGATGGAGTATATTTGGGTGGAGCAACTGTAATGTTCGCTATAAAAGCGGATGGCTCTTTGAGATTGTGTGTGTATTACCGTGAGCCGAATAAGGTGACGAAGAAGAACACGTATCCACTTTCATGTATCGATGACTTGTTCGACCAACTCCATGGTGCTAGGGTGTTCTCTCAATTGGACCTTGCAATGAGGTTACATTAGTTGATAGCCCCGAACGACAGTGTGTCGATCATATCATTTTTTATGTTGTCTAGATTCTATGAGTGGCTTGTTATGCTGTTCGGGCTAATTAACACACCGACATACTTTATTGGTCTTATGAACCATGTTTTCTAGGATTAGCTAGATATGTTTGTACTTGTATTTGTGGATGATATCCTTGTTTATTCGAGGATGGAGGAAGAACACAAGGAGAATTTAAGGGTTGTGCTCAAGGTTTTAAGGAGGCATCGGTTGAAGGTAAAGTTTCTAAAGGGTCGCTTATGGAGGAGGGAAATGCGATTCTTGGACCATGTTATTTTGAGTAGGGAATTTTTGTAGATCCTATGAAGATGGAAAAAGTGTAGGATTGGGATCAACTCAAGATCACTACAGACATGAGAAGTTTCCTTAGACTGGGGGGATATTATAGACGTTTTATCCAGGACTTCTCTAGGAGAGCAGTGCTATTAACCAGCTTCATGAAGAAAAATATGACTTTCATATAGAATGTAAGGTGCAAGCATGCGTTTGTGAGTTTAAAGGAGAGGTTTACAAGCGCATTGGTGTTAGCTATTCCTAGCGGTAATGAGGAGATGACAGTATATATAGACACTTATGGTATTGAACTAGGTGCGGTGTTGATGCAGAGAGGAAAAGTTGTCGCATACACTAGTCAACAACTGAAACAACATGAGAAAAAGTACCCGACTCAGGATTTGGAGTTGGCGGAGATTGTATCGCTTTGAAGATATGGAGGCATTATTTGTTTGGAGAGAGGTTTGATTTGTATATGGACAACAAATCATTGAAGTATCCCTTCTTCCAGAAGGACCTTAACCTTCATCAACTGTGATGGTTAGAGTTCCTACCCTCCTACTACTTTGATTCCTATACGCCCGAAAAGGGAAATGCAGTCGTTGATGTTTTGAGTAAGAGACATACCAGCTTGGGAGAGATGTTCGTAGTGTTGAAGCGGTTAGATTTTACCTTTGGCTTTGATTTTAGATCTCGATGTGAATTAAAGCCGAAAGTGTTGGTTATCTTGAGGTCAGGCTTATTTTGATTGAGGGGATCGGTACTAGTTAGAGGTAAGACACTAGACTAGCAAAGATCATGGAAAGGATAAAGGAAGGAGTAGGGTCTGAGGTGATGAAGTAGTACAGGCTCGACCATGATGGTTGTCTAAGTAAGGACGAGAGATTGTTTGTTCTTAATGTTGATGGGTTGAGGGTTGAGGTGTTACGAGACTGCCATCATTTGAGATTACCTATACATCCCAACAATAAAATGTACCATGATATGTAATAGACATTTTATTTGGAAAGGGTGAAGAAGGACTTTGGGGCATTCATCTCGAAGTGCATGAATTATTAGCAGGTAAAGGCGGAGCAGAGGAAGCCGAGTGGTCTGCTGAAACTGTTCGAGATTCTACGTGGAAACGGGAACAAGTTTTGATGGATTTCATCAACAGATAACTGAGGACCATAGGACGGTATGATAGCATCTGGGTCATAGTCGATAGATTGACGGAGAGTGAAAGATTTATACCTGCAAAGTCTAGTAGAACAACATCCAAATTGGTGGAGTTTTATACGAAGTGGATTGTGCAATTCCATGGTGTGCCGAAGAACATTGTGAGCGACTGAGGCATTCACTGGCAGTTTTTGGTAGAGCTTACAAGGGATGGAGCTGCATCTTAATACATCTTATCACCCACATAATGATGGGTAGACTGAGAGGTGAATCATATCTTAGAGGATCTCTTATGAGCTTGCATTCTCTATTTTTGTGGCTCATGGGACGATCAATTACATTTGATAGAGTTCGCATAAAATATCATTTATCAGTCCAGCATTAGTATGGTACCATTTGAGGCGTTATACAATTGATCGTGCAACACTCCTTCATGTTGGTGGGAAGCGGATGAGAAACTGATACCTGGACAAGATATGATTAGAGAGATTTTGGAGAGGATCGAAATCATTCATCAATGAACGAAAGATTCTCAAGATAGATAGAAGAGATACATTGACTAAAGAGGACATGATTTAGAGTTCTCTATCAGTGTTATGGTATTTATTAAAATATCTCCGTTAAAGAATATTATCCAATTCGATACAAGGGGGAAGTTGGCATAGAGGTTCGTTGGTCCTTTGTCGATACTTGTGAGGATAAAGAATCTAGCATAAAGAGTCGCTTATTTTAGAAGGTAGTGGGCGTGCACAATATGTTCCACGTATCTCATTTGCAGAAGTTTGTGCATGGCTCAGGCGTGATAGGTGGTTCAATGGAGGGGAGCAAAGGGGATTGTACTTGAAAGATCGAGGAGAGATTGCGTATATCTTATTTGTAGTTCTTTACTTGGTGAGACTTTATTTTTATCGTATTTATTTTCGCTTTCGATATCTTAAAGGGTAGTTTAGTATCCTGCATGCTAGGTTAGATGTGGATATCATTTCCTGTATCTGTGTGCATGTTTAATGTTTGATATGTTTATTCATGGATGTTAGGCATCCGGGGTAGCTATGCTTGATTTTACCTTGCTTGTGTTGGGATTTCTAGGGTGAAATTTTTGTATTTTACGTATCATAGGGTTGTAAAATATTGTTTTTAAATTCGTATTGCTTATATGTATGACATTATAACTCTAGGGGATGTTAAGTAATGACCTTTTTTACCCCAAAACATTTTATCGATTGATTTAACCTCTAAAATTTGTAATGGCTATAACTATTGATAAATGCCAAATTGGCTTCCGATACCACTTCTATTGGAAAGATATGATGGTTTCCCTTTCCGTAGAGTGGTCACAATATCGATTTGGACTTTCTAGCTAGGAGATATGGTTATTTGACGTTTGATAGATTTTGGAGCAGCTTAAGGTAATTAGTGAGAATGGGGAGAGGCCCAATAACCTAATTTGGATTTAAGGGTTATATCGGTCGAAATAAACATCCCTAAACTATTTTTACCATCACCCAAATAGATCTAAGCATCCATTAACTCATTCTTGACCCAAAACCTTCTCCTTTCTCCTCCAAATCAAATCCAAATCATAAATTAAGGGTATACTGACAAGGGGATTAGTTAGAGATCTTCATATCTATATATTTAGAAAAGAAAAATTAGGCATTGGATGTTCAATTTTAGACTGGCCTCGACTTGTAAGCAAAATTTGATTTTGGAGGGTTTGTTGAGTACTTATCTTCTTTTACCTTATTATATATTCATCTATAGGTTTAAACATGTATTGGATCCATTTTTAAAGTTAAAATCATATCTTATCCCTGTTTTAAAACCATAACTATAGAAAAAATGTGAGTAAATGATTTTGGTATTCTACTTATGTTATTTGGATGTGTGATTGCCTTGATATATATACATACATACATATATATATATATTGCTTATGTCATAGATACATTATATAAAAATAGCTATGATTTGTTATGTGATTGGCATGCTTGAATGTTGTTTGATGCACGTATGGTGTTTGTATGTGTGCTTGAATGGTCGTAAATGCCTATAAAAGTGAACTAGAGGTTGGAACCGTGAAACTAGACTTCGAAAAATAGACACTAGGATGTTGAGAGTTGCATCGATGCGTACAAAATGCAAGCGGGTTGAACAGTGGAGCATAGCGGTGAAATCAGCATGAAATTGGAAATTGAAGCTACTATAACATTTTTTCCTGGTGGTGCTTCGAGTCATGCTTCGATCTGGTGGGAAGTTTACGCATGTCTTGCTTCGGGTCGGCAAGGAGGAGGACCGGACAACAAATAATGTCCAGTAGTATTGTCATTCAATGGCCGAGCAAGGAATATGATCTGATGTTTCTTTGAGTCATGCTTAGGGAATGAATGGGGATGCTCCGATCGGCACCTAAACAAGAACTATTGTTCGTAGTTTTGGGTTTGCTTTGATTCATAGAGAAGATTGCTCTGGGATTTTCAGCGGTTGCTTCGGCTTTTGCCTAGGGGGTACCCATACAGGAACTCGAGATTTGAGAATTTTGCCGTGGTAAGGAAAAACTTTGGGATTTCTTCATAGGTTGTTCCTGGGTCTAGTGGGTGATGTGGAGTGAAGTAGATAACTTCAAACGACCTTGGATGAACTTGGATTTCGTCTGGTGACTAATGAAGCGATGGTGTAGTACTTCAACATGACGATGACTTGGATACATCGGTGTGGTGGCTTTATGACTTACGATGGGTATCTAGAGGCATTCCAAAGATGGTGAGGCATTCCAAAGATGAAAACTCAATGTATTGAATGAATATGACATCTGGTGATGAACCAAGAGGATGATTTCTGCATGATGGCTCATGGAACAGAACATGAGGCCGTGATGCTCATTAGTGGGACAGGGTAGCCTGTAATGCCTAAGGTAGTCTGTATGTACCTATATTGTTGGATGTCTGTGTATGTTCAGTCCCTAGCCATTTTTGTGGGGATAAGTTGAGCATCTATGATGTAGTTCTACTATTGGTACGCATGCTAACGGGCCGATGGATAATTCCTTGGTTGTGATGCTCTTTAGAGGAATAGGGTAGTCTGTGCGTACCCATATTTTGGATGTTTGCGTATGTCTAGTCCCTAGCCATCTGTGTGGACATGAGTTGAGCATCTATGGCATTGGATAGTTATTGACCATCTTTGTAGGCGTAATAGTTATTTATGTCCAAGGCCACTTGAGAGAGAGATGCAAGGCTGTGTGATGGACGATATGTTTGATGCGTGCTTGATATGATGTGTGATACCCATATACCTGTATTTTCCACATGTGATAGTAGTTTAGCATATGTTGTGTTTTTGTGCTAACTATTTGGATGTAGGGACAAGTCAAATATGGTTCTACACATTTTATGCCCTTATTACCATATATGATTTCTTTTGAAGTACTTTGATATGATGTATCACTCACACTAGACTATTATCTAATCCGATATTTTATGTTTTACTTCTTATTATCTTAGGTACTCTTAAATGAGTACATTAGGGATAAAAGGTCTGGATAGTAAATTGTGTTATATGGAGTACAAGAAGGAGGCTATGCCTTCGTATATCATACTTTGGAGCTTACTATAACTTATATTCTATTGTGCAGTACTATGGAGCTTTATTTGTACTAGTATTTCTCTAGAGATAGTTATAGAGTTTTTTGGAGACTGGGATGTATAAACTCTGTTAATTTTTATTTTTATTACTGTGATTAAGCGGTATACTTTGGTTATTCTGGTTCACTTAGTTATATTCTATCTCGTTTGTTTTAAATCTATTTGATTATTATATATTTTCCTATGCATGGTAAGATGTTTTATAGGTTCTGTTTTTTGGATTAAGTCTACTTTACACCCTTGAATATCGTCCTACATCGCTTGGGTACCTCCACTGCACATTATACATGTATATTGGGTACTAGTGATGTAGGGCGGTCATCCCATTTTCATTGCCGTAGGGTTAACATTTTTAGTGGGTTTTCTTTTAAAAGTGGGTGATAGATGATCTTAAATACTCATACGTGAGTTCTATCATCATTGCTCTTAGCCAATCAGTCTAGTTTGGTCCGGTAAGCTTGTCATTTTATGATAATATTCTTAGGCTGGTCATTATGCTGCAAATTTAATCTAAGCACATTAAAAAAAATTATACACAATATTATTAAATAAGTTAAACGTATTTATTTCCTTTGTCTAACTAGCTCCCACTAGATTTTAATGTTTCCAGAAACCCTTAGAAAACATAAAAAATATTTCGATTTCTCTAGTAGGTGTATGGACTTTCTTCCCTTATGATTCCGACCTCGAGTTTGCTTAAAAAATCATATGCCCGCAAATGATGAATATTGTAATGAACGGTCTTTTTGGCCCCCAAATGTCGACACTAGTACATCCATGATATTCACATGTCGAGCACCCAAGTGCCGAAAAGATAGAATGTAGGGGTAAAAGAAAAGGAATAAGAAAGAAGAACACAATATCAGAATCTCATACGCGGAATAATAACATATAATATCTCAAACTAATCTTTATAAAAAGAAAATTTTAATATTCATACAAAAATCAGAGTAAACTAACCGATCATTAGCCTGGACAGTTATAGCAGCCTGTACACAAAAATGTTGGTAGATACAAAATAAGTAATGCAACGAAAATAAATACGGTAGGAAATCATCCAGCTCCTCTATAAGAGCTCCAATGAGCCACAGCTAAATCTGGAAATATGCACAGGCTGACCCTAACATTATAGGAAGTAACACCAGGATCAGTCTAGTAAACCAGCGTGAGAAACTCAAATCATAAGGATTTATATTTTTTAAACCCTTCAAAATTAAGGGTATATTGTATGACTTTGCAAATAAATATGGATGGGCTTTTACCTTATAATAAGAAAATCATTTCTATTAGAAAATCCAGTGATATTATAATGTTGTCCAAGGTGTGAAATATAAATAATCAAGTAGCCATGATGCATATGAGTGTACATCACAACAATAATAGATATACAATCAAAACCTCTAAGGCACGTTAGCTAATTGTGTAGGACTCCATGGAGGTGCCCTTAGTCTTCGAGAACGGTCCTCCTGCACAAGGATTGAAGATATCCTCCTAAAGCATCGCACATCCATAGCAGATGCAATATAGAAAATACATAGTTGGCCACAACATGAGGCCTAAGTGCACCACCCACGCATGCATAACTATAGGAATTTCTAGGGTAGAGTCACATGCACCCTTTGGTTAGATGAACCCACGGCTATGCATCCTATCATTTATTTTAATCATATTCACTAGTGAGGATACGTTCAACGTTCCAGCAAACGAATCACCACTTGAACAGATCGTGACAAACGGGTCCCTAACTCGAATAGATCTTGGAACCACACATGGATCCCCACATCTCAACGGATCTCAGAATCACATATGGGTTCCCACACCCTAAATAAATCATGGCAACTACATGTATTCATGCATCTTAAACATATCTCGGATCTCTATACAGATTCCAGCATCTTAAATCAATCATGAACCTCTTCCAAAGTATAGAACACGTATATGATTTTGGAGTAGTTACGATTTCAAATCATCTCATATAAGTATACTACCCCACATACCGGGTGGTCCAAAAACCAATCGGTCGATTTTTGGTAAACTCAACTCCGGTTCATTTAAAAATAAACAAACAATGCATAAGAGCAAAGATCACCTCCTAGTTAGAAGAGGTTGATTGTTGTTACCATTTATCCTAGAAGAGCAAAATAAGTTTAAACATATAGTGTAGCATCACCGAAGATAACTGTACCATATAATTCAAATGTTTCTTCTAGATATTCCTAGAATTTTATTTAGTCAATTTCAACAGTAAATAAGAATAATTATACAAGGGAAAATAAGTCCCATATACTATCCATAAGCAAGTAACATACCAATCATGATCGGCACACACAAGTACGATCAAGTAATATAAATGACTTCGAATCCCTTTTCTAATGAACTAATCCTTTATCGATTAAAACCTCTTTTATTAATAAAACTCCATTTAATGTAATAAAACATCTTTTATTAATTAAAACTTCACTTAATAATTAAACTTCACCTTTTAATTAAAATCCACTATTGATTTCTACACATTTCAATACCCTTAAAATTATTCATATGCTTATCTCAATGGCATAATCAAGATTGTAAAAATCATTAGGCAGATTGTGACGCCCCACCTCTATACCCACGCTAGCCAAGAACATTACTGTGAATGCTGTCAACTAGCACGGAGAATAAGGCTGTTGAGGAGCGACCATCTGTATAATTGCTTTGGGCGAGTACCGATATACCGGATAAAAATATAACTTTTCATCTCAAGAGGAAATCCGACATACCGATACAAACTCAAAGCTACTACACAGTGGCTATAATTTCTTCGGAAACAAATATAGAAATAAACATAACATAAATCAGTCACAGACAATTCATATCACAAAGGCGGAATAAGATATGAATATTACACTAGAAAGTGTACATCAGAGTAGTGGTCTAAAAAGATCCACAATATCACAAAAGAATAGTTACACGAACTACACAAAAGAATAAGTATACATTAAGGAGTCTATATCTCAAATGTATACAACAAAATAACTACTAATCTAAGTAGTTAACCCCAAAAGTCAAGGAGTTAATCCCGGATGAGAAGTCAAGCAGAAGCACCTGTAACATCTCGGTCTGACCCGAGTATTATTTAATAAGAAAATAATAAACGGATCAGTCTAACTATAAATATCAGATGAAACGATAAAGAATAAGAGATATGACTAAACACATAATAATCACAATGCCGAGCTGTGGTATATATATACATATATATATATATACTTAGTTGATAATCATCAAGAGATTAATCAATGTCACCAAATCTACACAAGAATCAAAGAAACGTCATACTCCTTATTTCGTTCACCATACCATAAATATTGACGATAATATCAATGTCAATCACAAAAGTCAATGACACACAAATTCTAGAAGACTACACAAGAAATCCAGAAATCACAAAAGTCAATGACACACAAATTCACCAATGCACAAATATTGATAAAACTTATCAATGGAAATCACGAAAAATGGTGAAACACAAATTCTAGGAATCTACACAAGAAATCCAGAAATCACAAAGGGGGGAGGGGAGGCCTATCACAAACGGGAGCATAAAGCCCACCAACACGTGTATCACAAACGGAACGCTAATTCCATGGTCGCTAACCATCACAAATTGAGCCGAAGCTCCACAAACGGCCCGAAGACCTTGGGTTGCTACCCCATCACAAATTGAGTCGAAACTCCACAAAACGGGGTTTAGTCTCCCTCGCAGACAAAGAGACATCGCACATTGCTAGTCTAAATCACAAAGATGATCGTCATGATCAGCGAGAAGTGTCGATTACAACAAGCTAGTAAATATATGAGTTTAGCTTCATGTCCCATAACCACTTGCTTAACTTAAATATTTACGAACAAACTGTAAATCTCCACTAGAAAATTGTCACAAGAGGTTCAATCGAACAAGTCCAAGAATTAACCGACAAAGTAAACGCAAGCGTTTCATACCACTTGTTTTACTAAGCCGTTTAATTAGATTTCTCATACGAGTGAGGTAAAGGTTTGTATATACTAATAGATTGGAAAGCGATTTTATAAACGAATTTGGTACTAAAATAGCATTGAAATCGTTCGAGGAAAGAGTTTTGATATTTACTACTAGTATAGAAAACCTTTATATTTTTAAAGTGACAAATCACGAAGAAGATTGTAAGAACAATCAATCACAAAAATCCACATACGAAGACGTGAATAAAATCCAACGAAATCGATAAAGGATCCATCGAAATGGATATTCAAAAATCCCTAAAAAGAGTCATCAAAGTCATAATAGATGATAACAACAAATAGGATTATCGCGAATCGATTTAAATTAGAATTTCAATCCAAAAAGGCAAATTGGACTCAAACAGCAGGTTCAGTCGACTGAACAGAGTTTTTCAGTCGACTGACCCTGTACATGGAAATTTTCCAGGTTCAGGAAACTTTCTGTTTCCAGTTTCAGTCGACTGTGCAGAGTTTTTCAGTCGACTGAATCATGCCTGGAAACTCTCGGGTTTCAGGTTCAGTCGACTGAACAGAGATTTCAGTCGACTGAATCATGCCTGGGCTTTTTTTCAGCCTTATACAAATGAAGAGCCAACTCTTCCAAAATGCAACCGCACGAACATTGGCTCTAAGGGTTTATGCCAATCGGCAACCCGGCCCTATATGCTCCTCGATGCATCACCAAAAGCATGATCAAACATCCATAAAAGGATTTCACACAAATTTGACTGAAAAGCTCAAAAATTGGAATATTCACAAAACCAATTCAAATCAAGAGCAAATGCACATGAAGAAGTGTTAGGAATTTATACCCAACAACCAAAGATAATAATAGTCATAGATGTGAGATAAAAATCTCACCTTTTCACAAAATCGAACAAGAAGAAGCTTGAAAGCAATTGGAGAATCAACCTCTCTTCAACACAACCCAAATGAGCTTGAATCTAAGCTCAAAAACAAGAACATTCCCAAGATTAGGTTTAGGAATTTCTGAAATTGGTAAGAGAATAAGTTGGAGAAGAAGAAGAGAAGCTTACCAATGGGTTCTTCTTGAGTTTGGAGCAAAGAATTTGATTTGCAAGGAAAACTAGGGTTTTGGAGTTTTAATTTCCAATCTCTCCCACCATTAATACTCTAAAAACTGAAATGAGAAGAGAATGAGGGTGAGTGGGGAAGAGTGGCTCAGATTTGAGCATTAATTAACATAGGGTTGAGCCCAAAAAACCAAACCCAAAGTAAAAAGTAGCAAAAATCAACTTTCTCCAAACATATCGAAGCTTATACTCAAAAAGGTCGCAAACGGCATTTTAAACTCAATGGGAGTGGTCCCGAGCCCTAATTCGAGCGTATGCAAAAAGTAGCTTTTCGGACTAAAATCTGACTAATGATAAAATATTTAAATATAAAATCGACAAATATGCGGGTTGTTACAGACTCCCCTCCTTAAAGAAATTGCGTCCTCGCAATATTACAAGAAGAAGATATATAGTAACAACCATAAAAGCATATTCAACACAAAAGAAGTTTGAAATAAGAAGTTCACCTCAAAGAGCACGAGAAAGTAAGTCCGGATGTGTACGCTCGATGTACTCTCTAGATTCCCAAGAACAATCCTTAGGATTTGAAGACCATTGAACTTTAACAAGCGGGACATCTTTATTTCGAAGTCGTTTGACTTCCGAAGCAATGATACGAATAGGATGTTGCTCATAAGTTAAATTAGGCGAAACTTCAATCTTTTCCACAACACCGGGCTCAAGAATAGAATCGGAATCTCGAAGACATTTCCGAAGTTGAGAAACGTGAAACACGTCATGCATAGCAGAAAACTGAGCCGGTAATAAAAGGCGATAAGCCATGGAACCAATACGTTCGGTGATAGGAAACGACCCAATATATCGAGGCGCAAGTTTTCCCGATCGACTGAAACGTACAACACCTTTCATAGTTGAAACACGAATGAATACAAGATCTCGCACAGAAAATTCTAACTTCCTTCTCCGGTTATCGGCATAGGATTTTTGTCTACTCTGGGCTTCTTTCATCCTATGACGAATAAGATCAATCTTTTCTGTAGAATCCCGAATAAAATCTGGACCTAAAACCAGCTTCTCACCGGCCTCAAGCCAACAAGAAGGAGATCGGCATGGCCTTCCATAGAGTGCCTCAAAAGGTGCCATACCAATACTAGATTGGAAGCTGTTATTATAGGAAAATTCAACAAGTGAAATATGATCTTCCCAACTTCCACCAAAATCAAGAACACAAGCACGAAGAAGATCTTCAAGAGTTTGATTCACACGCTCAGTTTGTCCATCGGACTGGGGATGATAAGCGGTGCTAAAATTAAGCTTCGTTCCCAAAGCTTTTTGAAGACTCTTCCAAAATCCACTAGTAAACAATGGATCACGATCACTAACAATTGAAGTAGGAACCCCATGCAATTTAACAATCTCTTTAATAAAGAGTTTGGCCAAAAGAGGAACGGTTCGGTTAGACCGAACAGGAATAAAATGGACGGATTTAGTAAGTCTATCAACAATTACCCATAAGATATCATAACCCGATCGAGAACGGGGAAGGCCATCTATAAAATCCATGGAAATTTGATCCCACTTCCAAACTGGAATTTCTAGAGGTTGCAATAACCCACCAGGCCTTTGATGTTCGACCTTAACGAGTTGGCAAGTCATGCAACGTTTAACGAAGTTAGCGATGTCAAGTTTCATTCCCTCCCAATAATAAAGTCGCTTCATATCCGCGTACATTTTACTACTACCGGGATGAATGGTAAATTTAGAGTGATGAGAATCTTCTAAAATATCTTTACGAAGATCACCATTATTTGGCACAACAAGTCTACCAAATTTCCGAATGCCGCCATGAGAATCGATATCAAATTCTTTCAATCCTTCAATATCAATTTTATCCCTAATATTTTGACCAAGAAGAGCCAATTCGGGATCTAGCCTTTGAGCTTCAAGAATGCGGTCCAAAAGAGAAGGATGAGCCTCAAGGCTACATAAAACAAATGATGAGCATAAATCGGAAACACGGTCTCGAATTTCGCAAGTGGATAAAATCTCGAGATCGTTCCATTCGGCTATCATCATAGAAACAACAGCTTGTTGTTGTTTACGGCTAAGAGCATCGGCGACAAGATTACCCTTACCGGGAGTATAAAGAATATCAAGATCATATGGTGCAAGAAATTCGAGCCAACGCTGTTGACGCAAATTAAGTTCCTTTTGTGAGAATAAAAATTTCAAAGACTTATGATCTGTGTAAAGAACAAATTTCTCTCCTAAGAGATAATGACGCCAAATCCGAAGAGCAAAAACAATAGTCGTGAGCTCTAAATCATGAGTGGCATATCTAGTCTCAGCAGGCTTTAATTGCCTAGAAGCATAAGCAATAACGCGTTCCTTTTGCATAAGAACGGCACCCAAACCAATGCGACTAGCATCGGTATAAACAACGAAATCTTGATTCCCATCGGGAATCACAAGAATAGGAGCATTAGATAGGAGTTCTTTTAATTTCTGAAAAGAAGCTTCACATTTGTCCGACCAAATGTATTTAACACCTTTCTTCGTCAAGCTAGTGAGAGGCACGGCAATCTTAGAAAATTCTTTGATAAAACGACGGTAATAGCCCGCCAATCCAAGAAAACTACGAATCTCTGTCACATTCTCCGGTGTCTTCCAATCTTGAATCGCTTCAATCTTTGAAGGATCCATGGAAATTCCGGATTCAGAAATAATGTGACCGAGAAACTTCACACGAGATTGCCAAAAGTGGCACTTAGAAAATTTTGCCTTCAATTGATTACTCCTAAGAGTTTCCAACACAATCCGAAGATGTTTTTCATGCTCCTCCTCGGTTTTAGAATAAACGAGAATATCATCGATAAAGATGAGAACAAACCGGTCGAGAAAGTCTTTAAAAACTCGATTCATTAAGCCAACGAAATAAGCCGGGGCATTTGCTAATCCAAATGGCATAACAAGCCATTCATAAGATCCATACCGAGTACGGAACGATGTCAAAGGAATGCTATCCTCTGCAATACGAAGCTGATGAAAACCAGTAGCCAAATCCAATTGTGAAAAGACTCTAGCACCACTAAGTTGATCGAATAGATCATCAATCTGAGGTAAAGGATACTTATTTTTGATAGTAAGATCATTAAGCTTGCGATAGTCAACGCAAAGCCTAAGTGTACCATCGGATTTCTTCACAAAAATAGCTGAAGCTCCCCAAGGCGAGGAACTAGAGCGAATAAATTGCTTCGTTTCCAATTCAGATAATTGTTTACGCATCTCCTCGTTTTCTTTATTGGACATACGATACGGAGGACGAGTGATAGGTTGAGCTCCCGGAATAAGATTAATTCTGAACTCAATTGCTCGCTTAGGTGGTAATCCTAAAACGGGCTCGAATATGTCGGAAAATTCACAAACGACATGAATAAGAGAAATAATATCATCCTCATCATCATCATCGTCATCACAAGGATTTAAAGAATATAAAGATGCAACCAAAGCAGAATCTGAATCTTTAAGAATAACAGAAACCTGATTAACAGATTGAGGATGTCGAAGATGAATAGTCCGCTCAGGACATAGGATATGAGCTTCATAACGGTTAAGCCAATCCATTCCCAAAATCATTCCAAAGCCTAAATAACGCATGACATGCAAATCGGCTCGGAAAGATAAATCACACAAAATAATCTCGACATCTTTACACAATAAACTGATTGTTGCGGATCCACCAACCGGATTCGCAATTCTCAAAGAAGTCATTAAACACAAAACATCCAAAGAAAAAGCATCAACAAGTTCTTTTGATATAAAAGAATGGGACGCACCCGTATCAAAAAGAACTCGAATAGGATGATCACGAAACAAAATAATTCCATCTAGAATAGAATGAGAAATACCTTGGCCACGAGATGTGTTGCCAGGGGCTTGAGCAACATTTAACTTTCCCTCCTTCCTGCCCTGAAGCTTGGGGCATGAAGATATAACATGACCGGGAACTTTGCAGTAGCGACAAGAAAGAGACTTTGGGCACTTGTTCGCATAATGGTCCTTCGAACCACAATTATAGCATTCCCCACGACCAAAGGAAGAAATCTTTGTCACGGAGGTTGCTTGCTTCCCTTTCTTATTGGGATAAGGGCCTTTAGATTTGTTTGGCCTCTTTTTGTTGTTGAAGTTTGGTTTGGAACCCACCACTTCAACATCATTCTCTCTATCCGCCTCTTCAAGACGAAGAGCGATATCAACGAGTTGGAAGTAATGGCTTCTTGAGACTTTTGTTTAAGCCATAAACAAATCTCTGATTCTTCTTCAGAGGGGTGTTGATGTATTCAACCCCATATTTGGAAAGCGACTCGAAGGAGGCGACGTAATCAGTCACGGAGGACTCACCTTGAACAAGGTCTATAAATCGTCGAGCCAATGTCACTTTTTCTGCTTCCGGTACGAATTTCAACTCGAAGCGTTCTCGGAATTTCTCCCAAGTGAGATCCGCTTCATTAGTTTCAGAACTAAGAAGCTCGTACCAGTCCAATGCTCTTTCTCGGAGCATACTAGAGGCCACCTGAACTCGGTGAAGGTCAATAAGATTCATGCGCGAAAAGATGCGATCGCATGTTCTTAGCCAAGCCTGTACTTCAATAACAGTTTCGGAACCCTTGAATGGCTCCCCACCCAAATTAGTGTAATCGCTACACAAGCGTGCAAATCCCGACTTTGGGTGAGTAGGTTCTGGGTTAGCTCCAGCTACTTGAGCATTTGTTACCAAATCAAGAAGCTGTTGAGCAGTCATAAAAACTCCATCCTGGGGTGGAGTGCTTGATGGCACGGTTCTGGGGCGGCCTGGTCTAGACATTTCTCTTCCTTAAGAAAGAAAGAAGAAGAAGAAAAGGTTATTCACCAAATTGAATATCAAGCAATCTTGATAGACAAAACAAGGAATCATAAAAGAAAATAGGATAGAACGGTACGTAGACTCGAATCAAATCCTAAAGCACGACTCCTAAGAAAGACTTAGGACGATGATCCTTGTTATAATATTCAATATTTTTCCGAAGTTTGGCTCTGATACCAAGCTGTGACGCCCCACCTCTATTCCCACGCTAGCCAAGAACATTACTGTGAATGCTGTCAACTAGCACGGAGAATAAGGCTGTTGAGGAGCGACCATCTGTATAATTGCTTTGGGCGAGTACCGATATACCGGATAAAAATATAACTTTTCATCTCAAGAGGAAATCCGACATACCGATACAAACTCAAAGCTACTACACAGTGGCTATAATTTCTTCGGAAACAAATATAGAAATAAACATAACATAAATCAGTCACAGACAATTCATATCACAAAGGCGGAATAAGATATGAATATTACACTAGAAAGTGTACATCAGAGTAGTGGTCTAAAAAGATCCACAATATCACAAAAGAATAGTTACACGAACTACACAAAAGAATAAGTATACATTAAGGAGTCTATATCTCAAATGTATACAACAAAATAACTACTAATCTAAGTAGTTAACCCCAAAAGTCAAGGAGTTAATCCCGGATGAGAAGTCAAGCAGAAGCACCTGTAACATCTCGGTCTGACCCGAGTATTATTTAATAAGAAAATAATAAACGGATCAGTCTAACTATAAATATCAGATGAAACGATAAAGAATAAGAGATATGACTAAACACATAATAATCACAATGCCGAGCTGTGATATATATATATATATATATATATATATATATATATATATATACTTAGTTGATAATCATCAAGAGATTAATCAATGTCACCAAATCTACACAAGAATCAAAGAAACGTCATACTCCTTATTTCGTTCACCATACCATAAATATTGACGATAATATCAATGTCAATCACAAAAGTCAATGACACACAAATTCCAGAAGACTACACAAGAAATCCAGAAATCACAAAAGTCAATGACACACAAATTCACCAATGCACAAATATTGATAAAACTTATCAATGGAAATCACGAAAAATGGTGAAACACAAATTCTAGGAATCTACACAAGAAATCCAAAAATCACAAAGGGGGGAGGGGAGGCCTATCACAAACGGGAGCATAAAGCCCACCAACACGTGTATCACAAACGGAACGCTAATTCCATGGTCGCTAACCATCACAAATTGAGCCGAAGCTCCACAAACGGCCCGAAGACCATGGGTTGCTACCCCATCACAAATTGAGTCGAAACTCCACAAAACGGGGTTTAGTCTCCCTCGCAGACAAAGAGACATCGCACATTGCTAGTCTAAATCACAAAGATGATCGTCATGATCAGCGAGAAGTGTCGATTGCAACAAGCTAGTAAATATATGAGTTTAGCTTCATGTCCCATAACCACTTGCTTAACTTAAATATTTACGAACAAACTGTAAATCTCCACTAGAAAATTGTCACAAGAGGTTCAATCGAACAAGTCCAAGAATTAACCGACAAAGTAAACGCAAGCGTTTCATACCACATGTTTTACTAAGCCGTTTAATTAGATTTCTCATACGAGTGAGGTAAAGGTTTGTATATACTAATAGATTGGAAAACGGTTTTATAAAAGAATTTGGTACTAAAATAGCATTGAAATCGTTCGAGGAAAGAGTTTTGATATTTACTACTAGTATAGAAAACCTTTATATTTTTAAAGTGACAAATCACGAAGAAGATTGTAAGAACAATCAATCACAAAAATCCACATACGAAGACGTGAATAAAATCCAACGAAATCGATAAAGGATCCATCGAAATGGATATTCAAAAATCCCTAAAAAGAGTCATCAAAGTCGTAATAGATGATAACAACAAATAGGATTATCACGAATCGATTTAAATTAGAATTTCAATCCAAAAAGGCAAATTGGACTCAAATAGCAGGTTCAGTCGACTGAACAGAGTTTTTCAGTCGACTGACCCTGTACATGGAAATTTTCCAGGTTCAGGAAACTTTCTGTTTCCAGTTTCAGTCGACTGTGCAGAGTTTTTCAGTCGACTGAATCATGCCTGGAAACTCTCGGGTTTCAGGTTCAGTCGACTGAACAGAGATTTCAGTCGACTGAATCATGCCTGGGCTGTTTTTCAGCCTTATACAAATGAAGAGCCAACTCTTCCAAAATGAAACCGGACGAACATTGGCTCTAAGGGTTTATGCCAATCGGCAACCCGGCCCTATATGCTCCTCGATGCATCACCAAAAGCATGATCAAACATCCATAAAAGGATTTCACACAAATTTGACTCAAAAGCTCAAAAATTGGAATATTCACAAAACCAATCCAAATCAAGAGCAAATGCACATGAAGAAGTGTTAGGAATTTATACCCAACAACCAAAGATAATAATAGTCATAGATGTGAGATAAAAATCTCACCTTTTCACAAAATCGAACAAGAAGAAGCTTGAAAGCAATTGGAGAATCAACCTCTCTTCAACACAACCCAAATGAGCTTGAATCTAAGCTCAAAAACAAGAACATTCCCAAGATTAGGTTTAGGAATTTCTGAAATTGGTAAGAGAATAAGTTGGAGAAGAAGAAGAGAAGCTTACCAATGGGTTCTTCTTGAGTTTGGAGCAAAGAATTTGATTTGCAAGGAAAACTAGGGTTTTGGAGTTTTAATTTCCAATCTCTCCCACCATTAATACTCTAAAAACTGAAATGAGAAGAGAATGAGGGTGAGTGGGGAAGAGTGGCTCAGATTTGAGCATTAATTAACATAGGGTTGAGCCCAAAAAACCAAACCCAAAGTAAAAAGTAGCAAAAATCAACTTTCTCCAAACATATCGAAGCTTATACTCAAAAAGGTCGCAAACGGCATTTTAAACTCAATGGGAGTGGTCCCGAGCCCTAATTCGACCGTATGCAAAAAGTAGATTTTCGGACTAAAATCCGACTAACGATAAAATATTTAAATATAAAATCGACAAATATGCGGGTTGTTACACGGATGCTAGGCAGTAAGCATGGATCATGGATTAATCGCCTAGGCAGGAATTAATCAATGATTAATCGAAGAAATGTATAAGTTATAAACTCATGCATTTTGGATAAAATTCATTATTAATTGATCCACAATGGGATATCATAGATATGGATAGGTTTAGAAGCAACCATGGAGAAAAATTGCTTGAAATAAACATTTTGATTTTGATGTTTATAAGAGGCATCAAGCCTAAATTGGTACATAGATGATGCCTACAAACCTGTTTATACGCTAAGATAACGCAGTAAGTCTCATCTAGGTGGACTAGGAAAATATCTAGATGGTAAGGCTTACCTAGAACCTAAGCGGGGCGTAGGCGGGAGCCTAGAAGGATTTTTCAACAGAGAGCATAAGTATATTCATAAAATCACTTAACAATATTTTACCTCTTTGAAATATTATTTAAGGGTTTAAAAACAAATGTTACTAAAATATTGTTTACAATAAACCTAAAACCATTTCAGTTACTCATTATCTTTAAAACTCTCTTTAAAGATTAAATTACATTTACACGAGTTTAAGACAATAGCTATTCAAGCAATGTCACAACAAACCCAAAAACCTTTCTCTTAATTTACTTTAAAGCATTCCTCGTTAAACTCACAATTACAGTCCTAATTATAATTTCTTATCCCTACATTAAATTAACAAATTAACGTACTTTCACTTTACTTCCCAAAACCATGTACTTTAACAAAAAGTGTAATAATCCTAATTTTCATTTATTACAATATGAAAGGATTAGTTTACTTTTTCCCACTTATGTATTTACTAAAAACCTCTTTAAAATGATGTTTATATTACATAATCCCTAAACAACTTTAATAAAACAGTTAATAATTTTCTAAAAACTATACATACTTAAATGTACTTTAAAATCCTTGAAAATATGGTTTAAAATATTGCTTCAAAATATTTTAATATATACTTATTTAAAAACCATAAAACCATATTTCATAATTTAAAACTCTTTCCTTCAAATTTTAGATATAATTGTAAGACATATTTAAAATAAACCCATAAAACCAAGTTATTGAAATTGTGAAACAAAGTGGTTTTGAAATTTAAAGGAAAGAGTTTTAAATTATAAAACATGGTTTTATGGTTTTTAAAGGTCGTGCATCACCTCCTTCCAAACCCAAACTGTACTCCATAAAGTGCAATACCGCCAACTCCAACAAACTCCCCTCCGTGCACTCTCCGCGACATCCCCCACCACACAAAGCTACCCATAATTGAATCGTGACCTGGCACCTACGTTTCGTCCCCAAATTGTCGTAATACACCAACTAGCATACACCACCCAAGAACACCACAAATCAACATCTCTTTGCACCCTAAGTCCAACGCCACCTTCCAAACCTTCGCTTTTCCTGGCCATTCATGGCCCCCATTTCCACTAGACGACAAAAGCAATGTCATGTCTACCATCTTACTGCTGCATTACCTCAAACTTCCATCACACATTCGCCTTCACACGAGAAGAACAACAAAACCAATGCTGATGCCTATTTTGTAACGACCCGCCTTTTCAACCAACAAAAGTCAATACCAAATACATCCATGGCATTCAAATGCTGACCATCTAATCACGAAAAGGCAAATTGTTATGGTAAAATAAAAGAACAACACAGAAAAGAAAATGGAAAATAGAATCTCACAGCGGAAACAACAACATATAATATAATAAAGATAGTATAAACATCACTCAATGGTATAAAGTACATCAGAGTTAAAATAAATCTCGTCAATTGGACAGTTATAAATTTTTGACCCTACCATCGTTGATAGGTATATATAATACAACGAAAAATAAAAATATTACGGCAAGTGAACATCCGTCTCTACTCAACTGAGCTCCAAATGACAACCTAGAAAAGTACTTGGTCGGACCCAAGCATTATAATAAAATAGCATCTGGATCGGTCTAGAAAAACTAGCATGAGAAATTCAAGTAATAAGGTAAACATTTAATGATTCTATAAGACCACGACGCTTAACTCAGAATGAGGTTTTACCTTACAAGAATGACTTCCATGCAAGAAGAAATGGGAAATAAATCAGAACAACAATCTAGAAAAGAATGGATGAACATAAACAAGATTGAAATCTAAATTTAAAGAATGGACAAAAATAATTAAACGTCAACAAAAAACCCCAGTCACTTCTTGATACAATTAAGAAAAAGCATTCAAAGATTTTGAATCAACAACAAGGAAAGGAATTTTCCAACAATGACTAGAAGGGTGCTTCCCCTACCAAAAGTATACCTCTACAAATATACTTGAGAACTACGACGACTGTGACGACTTGCACTCGGCACCTTCTGAATCCGATAATAAGCCACACATGTCCGACTTAGAGTGCACTGATTGCAGATGATCACGAGAAAGAAAAGAGAGGGTGAGAAGAAGAAGAGAAGAAAGAAGAAGAGAAGAGAAGAGAATAAGAAGAGAGAGAAGAGAAGAAGAAGAGAGAAGAAGAATCGAAATAATATAGAATCTCGTATCGTAGCGGAACAACATATAATATAGATTAGTAATCTTTAAATAGAGAAACTATAATATACATTAATCAATATCAGAGTACAGAATAAATAATCATCATTTTGGTCGGTTATAATAACCTATCCTCACAAATGCTGATAATTTACAACAATAGCAATGCAATGCAGTGGAAAAATAAACATATACTTGTATACGACATGAAGATCTCTAGCTCACTTGCCGAAGCTCCAAAAGCATCAAATCTGAACCTGTATATATGTTTGGTCTGACTCAAGCATTGAAATGGAAGAACGCCCAGATCAGTCTGGTAAACCAGCATGAGCAAAACACACCTCAACTGAATTTATAAAGTTATAAAAACATTTCCTTTATTAGACAAAAGGTATCTCGTAAGACCGAGTCGCAAATAAATACCAACAAGGTTTTTACCTTACGATAACCAAAACATCTCATATCAAATTCGCATATATTATAATAGTGTCTGCTGTAGACAAATATTATTAAAATAGCTGAAATTGTTACATTATTAAATTCCATCATACACCTTGTAATACAAGGCTTCCAATAATAGAAAAATGGCAAGCACACATTGAATTTTGGATTTCCATACAAATGACTAGGTAAAGGGACTACCTTTCCGAACCAACACAGTACACCTCTAGAGGGATGTACCTAGGGAGCAGATACTGTCCGCCTAAACCAACACAAGACCGGCCTAGCCATACCTGGATAGTACCGAATATGTCATCACTCTAGTCATTACCGACCTAAGATCTGTGGCCACAAGCATACACAATAATAATCAGATACACGACGTCATAACAATAAAAGATATATCTAGAAGAGTTATGATATCTCCTAATGGGAGCGACCCATTTTAGCTTTGCTGCTTCTATCCACTTTTAGTCATTTTCCAGGGAGTGAGGCAAAAGAGGTATCGATTACCTTTCATATATCATATCATCTTTGAATGCTACAATGTCATTTCTGTTGACTACTAATTGCCTTCCACAAAAATACAACCCTTGATCTCGTACGTCTCAAGGAAGGGTGTTAAGCTAAGAGAAGTTGTCTTCTCCGCCGCCACATGATGTAAGTTTTTAAAAACCAATGTACGTAATCTTAGAAATGCAATGTTAGACACTAGTCCATACAAGTTGTCCAGGAACTGGACAAACCGAAGGTACTTTCCTACCACATCCTGTCGAGAAATCCCCAGGATTAGTAGCGAGTAGTCCTTGTATTTGATATTTCATAATGAAGAGACTATTGCTACTGGATGTATATGGGATTTTAACCCCAAACGATCAACAAGCAGCCCTTCACTATGAAAATCCTAAACATCAATATCATCAACCAACTTGCACAGTCATCATATAAATGTTGGTCCAAAGTGGTTTTCAAATAAATCTGATCCCGGTCTCTTCGTACCAACAACTCAAATGCGCTTCTCAACCTTACAAGAAACTAAGTCTCATAGACTTATCACGTCTACAACTTTCAACTTGCTATCCTCCGGCCAAGAAGGAAGCTCGATAGATTGGAGAAATCACTCCGCACTACACGAATCAACATTCTCAACACAAACAATAATCAAGCCTACATAGTCAGTTACGTACTAAGTGTACGACTAATTAGTTTCTACATCATGTTGAGAAACTAAAATGGCCGAATTCGATAGTCAGTTATTTAACTGCAAATCAAAAAACAAAATCTAGCACAAAAGTAGTCACTGGGCTTAATTTTTATTAATCGTTTATTAATTAAATCATTTTCCAAACCATTCACTTAAAAATATCTCTAAAAGATAATATTCAAAACCATTTCACTTATTGGATATTTGGAAAACATTTTCATGTACTTATTTTAATAATAATAAATTTACAAATCATTTTATTTTCAAACCATTTAAATTCCCTTTTTATAATATCACTTTCCAAAATATCCATTTTATTCAAAGGATTATTCACTGTCCAAAATTGTGAATATAATTCTCTTGCCAAATTCATTACTTCTACACATTTAATGTAAAGGATTATTCACTGTCCAAAATCATGAATATAATTCCTTTAATAAATTCATTACTTCTAAATATTAAATTTAAATGATTATTCATTGTCCAAAATCGTGAATGTAATTCCTTACCAAATTCACTACTTCTACATATTAAATTTAAAAGATTATTCACTGTCCAAGATCGTGAATATAATTCCATTAATAAACTTTCATATTTAACTTATCAAATAAAATTGATTTTAGATTTATAAAACAATGTTTATAAATTCCATTTATATTTTATAAACTTACATATACAAAATTCATTTACTAACAAATTCCTTTTATATCTCATTTATATGTCAAAATCCAATTATAGATTAATTTATTTATAAATCCCTTATTTACAAATTCATTTTTCAAATCGTATTATTTATAAAATCCATTATAAATTCATTTCTAAATTTCAATTGCAAATCCATATATAAATTTGATTACAATCCCATTTCTAATATTTATAAAACACTTTTATAATTCCATTACTTTCATTTATAAAATAACAATTTTATAAATCTTATATATAGACCATTTATATTAAGTTCAAAATTCTTAGTTTAACTTATTTTACAAAGTTGTTAACTCCATAGTTCAAAAATCATATTTTGCTTATATTTCAAAAAGCTATAATTTTTATAACATAAAAAATATAACTTTATTTATTTAAGATAAATCATTTCTCTAACAATTCAACGAAAATTATTAAAAACACATATACTTTCCAAAATCACTTTGAGATCCTTTTTAAATAGAAATCACCATTTAAATATTTTTAAATTTCGAAAATATGACCTTATGCTGCAAAAGCGCTAAATAGGGAATTCACATCAATCACATCAATCATGGCATCAAAATATCATATATAACATGATAACGACATATATAACAATATCTATAAATAAAATCAACAATAGTGAGGATTTCAGTTGGATCAATCCAACCTTTTAGCTGCAACAACTATACATATGATAAAATATGTACAATGCCCGCTTCGAGGCAGATGCGGGTACAAAAGATCATTCGCTCATATATGGAAACGTATAGGGTCTCATCCGCTAAAATATGAGGGAATATATCCAAACCAACCAATATAATATATATAAAAATAAAATATATCGTGTATCATCCAAACAATCACAATCATCCTAAATAAAATTTATTCTCACTTATATAAGAATATAAGCAAGACAAAAAAGTGAGTTGTACTTACTTTGCTTGCAGTCGTCGTGATAGCGATTTATTTCAATTAACATTAACCAAGCATTTAATTTTAACCAAAATCTAGCTCCAAAACCATCCAAACTAGCTCTAAAATGTAGTGCTCGTCAATATGAATCCAACGCCGCTTGTTTCGCGCAAAACGAAACTCGTATGAAAGAGTTATACCTTTTTAAAGATTACACAAATTAAATTATAATTAATTTACACTTTTTTTATTATAACCTTAATAAATATCGTGTCCGTTCAATCTATCATCTTCAGATCTGAGTCGCATCCCTTTTCTTCTTTCATCTCGTCTGTTTCCAATTCAAAGAAACCCATAGCCGCCATTTCATTTCGATTTGTCGCTCCCTCCTCGACCGTTTTGACGATGATCAACCAATGCCACCTCGAAGCCCCATGCACGCCCCACCATTTGTCGAAGACCGGTCAAGCTCGACCCCATATCTGCCTTGAAAATAGTGCATGAACATGCTCGCTTTGTGCAAGACTTGCCATCGATCTACCACGTTCCAGTTGATCACGGTCGTTGATATTGAAGCTCTCATCGCGCTCTCCATTTTTATAGTTGGAAGTTTTCGACAATTTTGCTTGGAGGAGGAGATAATCGAGGAAAAAGATGGTGATTTTCTAGCCATTCGTGAAGGAAGTGGAGGCTAGGGTTTAATGGCTAGGGTTTGAAAATAGAAAAGGTTATGTCTTTATATAGAAAATTTCATGACACTATTCATCCAAAAAAAATTCAAACTCCAATCGGAGCGTGCCGCCTGGTGTTTATAATGTTTTACCAATATTCCGAACACAACGGAATATATATATATATATATATATATATATATATATATATATATATATATATATATATATCGAAAGCCAATTCCATCGCATTTGAAAGTTAGATTTTCGAATCGAATTATTTTAATTAAATTTACTTAAATAAATTTCTAAGCGTTTAGCTTCGTACGAGCAAACCGTAACTCTAATTGACACGAAATTTGAAATCCTACATTTATATAACATTACGGATCCAATAAAACTGGTTTTGTAGAAAGCCAAGACCGTGTCAAAAATGACTATTTTTACACGTTAATTAAATATTAAAATTTGTAATTTCTATAAATTAACTTTTTAATTCAATTTTAAAAGTTCACTAGTTATTTTCTAACTCAAATAGAATTTAAAACAACGTTAGAAATTATTTTTATTCTTGTTAAATTCAAATTTCAATTATTTACACAATTCAAATATTAAATTAAACAATTTAATTATCCAAATAAATCACTATATTTGAAATATAAGTTATTCAACTTACATAATTTACTTTTAAATATTTAAAATCAATTAAATATTTTAAATTCGAATGACTGAAAAATTGGGTTGTTACATTTCTCGCCTTAAAAGAGTTCCGTCCCCGAAAATACTACATAAGAAAAATACCCAAAATCTCATTAGCTATTCAAAACCAAATTAATTGAAATAGATTATCAAATTCTTTATATCGTTTAACTTTCCAAGATATATCGATTAGTTATAACTTTTTATAAAAAAATTCCTAAGTCTTCAAATTCATTCTTAGTTATTAACTAATACTCTTTCAAAATCAACTAATATCATTTCAAATTATCTTTATTACTAATAATAATAATTCAATGTGTAAAAAATCAACCATGTCTTTCTAAAATTCCCGTATTGCCCTTCATACATTTCATCCTCACTTTCTCGCTTTTGTCTGCTAATTAAAAACTAAAAAAACCCAAGCAACGCGATTCCAGATCCATGCAATTCCTCACCCAACGTCTTCTCCAAGGAACAGGATGCTTCGAGGAGATTCCACATCCAAGGCGATTGTAGTCCCACCGTCTTCTCCAGCGAATCGCACAAACTAGGGTTACTTTGGTGCTATTCTAGACAACGTCTTCTCTAACTTCAGCGTATCAAAAACGCTCTCGGATTTACCGACGATGATTAAGGTTAGTCACTGATCTGTGGTTCTAGAGTTAACATTTTCCAAAAATGCTGTATTGAAGATTTTGTCGTAAATAGTTCGATTTGTATAGAAAAGTCAAACAATTTGATAGTGTTAAAATAAAAGTCTTAAAACATGGTGAAATGAGCCGCATTCAAAAGAGAAAATTTCGAACATGGCCGCTCGTTCTCTTTAAATCGAAAACAAATGTTCTTCTACAATTAAAATCCCAAGACTTCCCTCAATTCCTTCAGAATTCATATCAACGAGAGGGAGAGAAAAAATCGATCGATCGAATTCGACTGTTCATCCAACTCAAGAGGCGCGCACGCGGCACTTGCAAGGAGGAGGCGTGATCGCCGTGATCAGGGCGGCTCCTTGAGATGGTCGCGCATGCGTTAGGGTTTCGGTGAGGTTGACTGTTGATGCGAATTCGAGCGAACATGTTGATTAGGGCTTCACGTTGGAGGGCGGCGCATCTCGTTGTCACGGCGCAGAGGTGATGCGAAGTTCGAGGTTGAGACAATGTCGTGACTGCCTGCATGTGTGCATGTGTGCATGCGTGGGTTTTGGACCGAGGGTCGATCGTGTTCATCTCTGGCAATGGTGGATGGCCGCAATGGTTTCTGTCGAGCAGGTTGTGAAGCCCTGTTCGTACAATTAGCAATGGCAGGGCTAGGGCATGCGTCAGTGAGGTATTGGATTTTTTATTATTTTTAAATCAGAGTAAACTATATATGTGTGTGTGTACAATATAGCCTAGAAAATATATTTACAGTAAACTAATTCAGTTTTAATTTGGTAAATGTGTATATATATATATATGTATATATAGACTAGATTTCAAAAAAAAAATATAGGAATTTTATAAAAAATGTGAATTTATATAAAATTAGATTCTTGAAATCTATAAATTTTATTTTATTTATTTATTTTTATTTTGCATGTAGTTTTAAAAGAGAATAAATATGCATTTATATATTTTAAATTTGCTAATTTGTCGTTAAATTAATGGTTTGGTGATTAATTTATTTTATTAAACTATTTAATTGTCTTAACTGCTGAAAATAAATTATTAAAAGGAATTTAGTTTTAAATTTAATTTTTAGTTAAATAAATTTATTAAAAAGAATTGGTTTAAAATTTAAAAGTGCTAGTTTAAAATAAAATCACCAGTTAATTAAAACCATCAAATGAAAATTTATTATTCGATTTATTTCGAATATTAATAAATTGTATAAATGTTTATACGAGGTCTAAAATCGAGAAAACAAGCCGGAACGGAAAATGGATTGCAAAATAAAGGCAAAGGTGAGATCTTCTCACTCAATCATATTTTTTCTGATTTAATTTTAAATAGTTAGATTTAAAATTGTTGATTGTGTTGGTTGTGTGCTTGATGATAAATTATTATTATCAGTTGTATTGAAATACACCCTATGCGCTGCATAATAGCAGATGGTACTATATTAAACCCATATACCGTGATATTCCACCTCGAAGTGGAATTGGTATTATATATGTATTTGGAGTGATTGATTTCCCACAATATATAGCGGATGAGACCATATGTGGCTCATAATAGCGGATGATATTTTATGAATTTCATATACCGCGATATTCCACCTCCAAGTGGAATTAGTATGTAATTGTTGTGCTAACATCTGTGAATGCAGGGAAACAGGTTGGAGGGATCCAATTGGATTCCTCAAAACATTTTGATTTTTTTTCAAAATTGTGTAGATTATTTAAAATCTGTATGTGATTATTTATGATTGAAACAGTTGAAAGCTATAATTTAGTCGAATATATTTTTGGTATCGTAGGATACTAGAAATAAATAAGATCGGATTTTTTGAAAATTTAAGTAGAAAATTTATAATAAATTCATTTAAAAAATTTTAGTGAATTTAAAAGAAGAACTTTGAATAGATAAAGTTTTATTTTGAAAACTTATTGAATAAATTCCAGAAAATATGGGAAAATATTATAATAAATGAATTTCGAGTAACATTGTTTAATAGTTGAAGAAATTATTTAAGATACGGATTTTAAATATTTGAAAGAGATAAAGGAATTTATTTCAAAAAGGAAATAAATTTAGAAATTAAATTTGGGATTTAATTTAGAGGTAGAAATTAATTTTAGAAATCAATTTCGGAAATTAATTTGAAGTTAAAATAAATCTTAAGAATTGATTTGGAAATTTGATTTGGTGTTTTGGAAATAAATTGGGGAATCGATTTGAAATTGATTTGGTGTCAAAAATAAACCTTTGGGAAATTGACATGAAAATTTATTTGTTGATTGAAATAAGTTTAGAAATCAATTTGGAATTGGGTTTTGTAATTGAAATAAATTTGAAAATCAATTTGAAAATTGATTTGGTGTCGAAAATGAATACTTGGGAATCGATTTAAAAATCAATTTGAAAATTGATTTGGTGTTGAAAATGAATATTTGGTAATCGATTTGAAAATCATATATATGTGGATATTTGAAAATCTAAATTCACAATGGGAATTTATAAAGGAAAGGGAATTTTGTTTTAAAAATAAATGTTGGTTTATTTTTAAAAGGTGTGAAAAGAAATTTACAGATTTGGAATGTAAATTAAAATAAATCGAGAAGATTTATTAATTAATATAAATGGAAAGATGATTCTTCTCTGGAAAGCCGAGTATATTTTTAAAATAGCTTTTGAAATAAAATTAAAAGTTCTAGATTTGGTTTTAAAATAATATCGTTGGAGAAATTAGTTTTGAAAATTGTTTTAAATCTTCAAAGTAAGGATTTATTTAATTAATTATAGAAAGGATTATTTTAAAGATTAAATTGATATTGGTTTTAGAAAATAGTTATTTAAATATTTATATTCTATCTACTAATTTTATTTTAAAACTAGTTTGGACTTGAAGTTTTTATATAAGATATTGATATAAAATTTCATAACTAATATTTTGAATAGAGTATTCAAAAATAGTTTTTATGTTTCCAAATATATGTTTTTGGATAAGTAATTTAAATGATTATAAAGAATTTGAACTCGGCCGATTTTCAGTGGAAATGAATAAATGTTTGGAAATATTTTCCGCGTAAGGAAAATGATTTGAAATTTGTTTTCAAAGGATTAAAATATGGGAATTAATTAGAAATTTGCTTTCAAAAGGTTAAAATATGAAAATATATCTTGCGAAGATATGCTGAAAATAATAATTTGGAGAAAATTATTTGAAATCCAGGGATTGTTATGAATGATGATTGATAGTTAAATAACGGACTATCAATATTGGCCTTTAAATGGCAATTGAATTTCGATGCGACCGGGGGTCGGATTCCAAATGGATATTCGAAAACCACATCGAATCTTTGTGATTGTAATGGATCTTTTGTTTAAAAGATCAAAGTGGAAATTGTTGTGATTTTTTTGGAAACCGAATGAATATTTATTTTTAAAAATAAGCGCTCATTATTCGGATTAGCGAGAGAGGACCTTGAGTCATAAAACCCATTCCGAATAATGATACGATGAAATGGGATTGCATTTGAAGATGGTGTTGAGGACCGGGTATTTTCGAAAGCGAAAGGATTACCTCACGAATGTCTCTGCACCGAGTTGCTTTGGTATGGAGATTTTATCACCCTTTGTGATGGGGATTCCGGACGTGATTAGTGAATATCTGGATTGCAAGGGCTTCTTTGAAGTGCCTTCGGTTCCGTTCGATCTCGGGACGGACTTGTATGAATGTGTGTCTGACGTTATACTTTGAGATATAAAGCTGGTTTCTATCAAATACATTTCTATTGGCGGTAGAGAATTTATTCTCTTAGCTTAATACCCTTCTCTGAGACGTGCGAGCTCAGAGGTTATGTAGTTGATGGTTACTAGTGATACATTCCCAATTTGGTAATATGGCATACGAAGTGCTGCTGATCATTGTTGATCGAAGCATGGCTTTTATGAAAAGCGTAGCTTTGTGGACGAGACTTCGCCGAGCCTCGCAACCCGAAATGGTCGAAACAGGAAAGATGCAGCAAGGTTATTTAGGGGTAGCACCCCCCCGAGAGTATGTCATTTCCTTCTGAAAAAGGGTGGTATCATGGTATGGACCCAGATATTTTACCTATGTTGATGCTGCAAATTTATTACTTTGTGGTTGTTGCTTTGTGGTGAGGATCCTCGGATAAAGGTCGCAAATGAATGGGGGATAGCATACTCATGTAGTAGTTACCTAGTTACAGAGATAACCGACCTTGTGTTGGTAGAGATCCGGTTAGGTTCTCGGGGCGTCCCTCCAGAGGCGTACCCATGTGGCCCAGGAAGTTCCTTAGCCTGACCATCTGTTGGAAATCCAATCACCAATACGCGTCTTGTACGGTTTTAGTTGTAGAATCTGCCATCTAATATGGTAGCTATAGTAGGCATGCTATAATGGTACGTATGCTAGCTAAGATTTATATTGTACTTTCACTAATGATAATATTAAAAAGATTTTGCGTATCAAGCATATTTGACTATCATAAGGAGAAATCTCCCCCAAGTGTGCGATTGCATTGTATATGTGCCGGGAGGTCTTATGGTAGTTTCATTTTCCAAAAAGCATAGCGGAATTCTTTTCTTTGTGAAAATAACTGTTTTTAACATCTCACACCAGTCCCATGACTGACCTGGAGTTTATTGTTCCCTTTCTAAACTCTGAGTGCCTATAATTTTCTACACGAGCAGCCTAGAGTCAGGTTATCATTATTCCGGAGCAAAGTCAGAAAAGAGATTGATGAAGCGCGTACCTCGAATCGCACCACCACCAGCCGCGACCTAACCACATCCACAAGCCGCGACCTAATCCCCATCCACGACCTTCGCCATAGCCGCGACCTAAACCCACATCCGCGACCTAACCTCCATACGCGACCTAACCCCATCACCGTATGCAGTGACCTAACCTCACCTAACCCCATCACCGTATGCCGCGACGTAACCCCATCACCGCATGCCATCTCCAACCCTAAGTCGCGAACATCTTCACTCCAGATCCACCTCGCGAAGAAACTACCCTTCACCGTGAGCTAAACCTAAGTCGCGGATGACAAAGATGAAGAAGGACGCGCGCGACATAGTATAGGTCGCGAGAATTAAGTCGCTGCCGAGCTACCCTAAATCGCGAACGAGCAGAGTATTTTTCTTTAGGCCGCTTAAGTCAATTTTAGGTCGCGTGCGTTGTTCTTTAGGTCGTTTGTGTGTTTTGAAAATCATTATACTGTTGAGAAGTATTTTCTTAAGTAGTGTATATGTGTTGTAAGCCTATAAATAGGCGGGTTGTGTCATTTGTAAGGAGGGGTTGTTGAATTTTGAATAAATTTTTGTTTGTGAAGCTTTGTGCCTCCATTAAATTGGTAGTTGAGTGTAATCTCATATCTCCACTTTCGGATATTCGAGTGCGCTCGAATCAACGATTGTTGAAGCCAATTCACGGAATCAAGTGCGCTTGATCAACATTCGAAGAATTGAAGATCTTCTCTCACTGTATCGTGCGCGTTCAACGTGTCGAAGATTGCTAAAGTCTGGTATCTTCGTGATCAACGGATTTGGGCCTTATGGTGTTCTTAAATTCATCGATTCACCGAATATTTCCGCTAATCGTGCGTGATAGCCCGCAAATCCGTACCCCTTGAATCAACATTATTCTACCTCTATTAACTCAAGTGGCACAGAATTACGAACCATTAGGGTTAAAGAAGAAGAGATAGAAGAAGAAGAAACTAAACAATATCAGAATCTCACAGTCGCAGCGGAATAAAATATAATAGTAAATATAGAACTTTACACGAAATGAGATCTATAGCCGTTTTATACATCATATCATCAGAGTATCTCATACACACAATATTTACCAGTCAGATAAACATACAATCATAGCAGCGGAATATATATATATATATATATATATATATAGGTACAGATAATACGAATGATACGTCTCGGACTCCAGCTCCTCTCCTGCTCCATAGCAACCTATCCTGAACATATAATACTCGGTCTGACCCGAGCATTATAATGAAATAACACCCGAGTCAGTCTGGAATACCAGCTGATAATAATGCATCCAAATTGATTATTAAAGTTTCAAAATCCTTTTTGAAAACAAAAGCATCTCGTAAGACCACGCCACAAATAAACATGTCGGGTTTTTACCTTACGATAGCTAAAGCACTTTTTATAGAAATCTTCTGATATTATAATAGTGTTTATTTACAAATACTTATAAAATAGCCGAAATTGTTACATGATTAAATTCCAGCTACTAGCCACAAAGTGGGTAATACAAACAAAACTCGTACAAGGCTCGTAGGGAGAATGGATTTCCAATAATGACTAGGCACTGGGGTACCACTTGTCACAGTACGGGGCCTAGATCACCGTACCGAGGACCACTCTCGATCCCCTGCAACACAAGGCCGGACCCATCCCTTACTGGATAGTTTCGAATAAGATCACCCCGCGGTTGGGATCAGCAACCGCACCACTAAGCCGAAATAAGAAGGGACGTCTAGACAGGGATGACCTTACTCTCCAATGGGGGCTACCCACGAAGCCTTGCTGCATATCCCCTGATTTTCAGTCATTCCCATTTGATGAGGCTTGAGGCTAAGCGTTACCTTTTAGAACGTTTCACTTAGAATGCCCATCGCCCACCTGGCGATGTTCTGAAAGCATTCGTCCATACAAGTCCGTCCCGGGTTCGAACGGAACCGAAGGCACTATTCCTACTACATCCATTTTGGAAATATCCTCAGGATTAGTAGCGACTAGTCCTTGCACTTCACTGCTCCATCTTCGACTCCGAACACATTTTTCGAACGAAACGTACAAACCGGATCGAAGTGGTTTTCGAGAAATAAATCTCGATCCCGGTCTCTTCGAAACGATCAGCGCATTTGTCCAATATTGATAGTCGGTGATTTAATTATCAATTCATATTCACAAACATCCATCACACAAGAAATAATTTCCCACATTATTTATTTGCCTTATTTCAAATTTCCAAAACTCATTTGAAAATAATTCCCAAAATCTCGTCCTTTTCACGGTAAATCCCATTACCATTTATTCCATTGGAAAGACCAAGCTTAAACATTTTTCTTTAAAAACAGTTAAAATACTTTATAATGAAATATACGTTAAAATATGAAAATTTCTTCTATTTATTTACTCAAAATATAATTTCAAACAATTTTAAAATGACATTATTTAATAAGATATAAACTGGATTTAAATAAGGGTTGGTTTACTAAATTTAAAAATAGAGTTTAAAAGAAAAATACTAGCCTTTACCAATAACTTAAAACAAATGATTATAAAACAAAGTTTATTAATTTCTTCTTTAAATAATCATTTCTTAAAAAAAATACTCTTTAAACAATTTAAAATTTAATTTTTAATTAAATAAATCCTTTAAAACACTAACTTGGATTTTCCCTGGGAAAACACTTTTCCGTTCGAACATCCCAAAGTATCCTTCATATAAGTCCAACCGATTTATTTCAATTCAATTTTATGTTTACAACATAAATTCCCAATTCCATACTTATCTATATCTTCATCCGAAGTTCAATCTCAATTTCCCATATCCGGAAATTCATTTTGAAATATAGGTGTTAAATCATTTTTAAATAAAATAAATTTGGAGAATTTTTCAATGAAAAACCGTATTTAAATTTTACTTAAATAAAATCCCAATGAAAAACGGCATTTCAAAATATTCTATTTACATTTAAAACTGTCAATTTAAAATCGGAAGCTTCATTTTAACATATTTTAATTTTCCGGATAACACTATTCATTATTAAAATAACCCATTGTTATTTTAAACCAAATTAAAATTTCATAGAATTCATTTCCAGAAATCTACACTTCACATTTGTCAATTTGTAAATTTCCACTGTATTTCAAATCCCAATTTTACCAATTTTACATTTTCCATCCAAATCAGATTTCACATTTATTCTTTGAAATTCTATTATTAACAATTCATTTTATTTCGTAAAAACCCAATTTAATCCATTCATAATTAAATTCCGTAATTATAATTTATACAACAATTTCACAGTACAATTTAATTTCAAATTTGTCAATCACAACACATAATCAGGCATCATTATCAAAAATAATTGTTACATTGTGAGGAATCCAGTTGGATTCCTCCAACCTGTTTTCCCTGCATCCACAAATATTAGCACATCACATATATAAATATCAATCCAAACTGATAGCAACAATTATATTCAACCAATCACATAGATATTCAAATATTAACTATTTAAATTAGCTAGTATCCAGATGTGAGTGAGAATAACTCACCTTGAGTTTCGGCGAGCGTTCGAAATTTTAAATTAAACCGAACGACGTTCGATTTAACTAAAATTTCTACTTGCCCGAAATGATTCCCGGACTGCACCATTGCGAAGTACGTGTCTCTGCGATCCTGGTGCCGCAAATTTCGTTAAATTCTGATAATGAATGAATTAGTTAGGATTTTATGAAGTTTTGAATCAAACTTAAAACAATTTCCTTTTAAATTAAATCCCCTTTACCCTCAACCGTAGATCAAGCAGTGAGAAATCGTGGCCACCCAGGTGCTTTCTTCCTTCATCAACTCACGCACGCGAAATCAGAGAAAGCCGAACCCCAACATTCGAACTAGGGTTCGAAATCGCACCCTCCCCGTCGCGTTCGACGACGATCCAGCTCCTTCACGTCGAAGCTCCTCAACCATACTACCTTCGGCCCAAACCAAGTGGAGCTCGGTCAAGGCAATCACGCACGATACGTGCTCGAACCCTATACGAACGCGACTCCATAACTTCTCCAAACGACCACCTCACGTGAAATCACCCGTTGGATCTATAGATCCTTCAACGATCTACAACTTTCATTTAGAAAGTTTCTCCAATTAAAGCATGGATTGAGATATTTTAGAGGAGGATTGAAATCAATTTTCGGCCATGAAACTTAAGGAAGCGACGGCTCTAAATATAGGCTAGGGTTTAAGCAACAAATTGATATATATATATATATATATATATATATATATATATATATATATAATATTATTTAATATTAATTTAATCTCGTTCCAATCAATTTACCACTTACGCAAACGGACTTCAATTCTCACGTGCCAATAGGCGTTCCTAGGGTTTTTCCGCATTCCGGACACAATGGAATAGGTTTCGTAAGCTAATTCGGTCATATGTGCGAGTTACGAAATTAAACGATCAATTTAAAATTAAATTGGTTAAATCAATTTCTAAGCGTTTCGTGCTGCCACGGTCAGACGACAACTCCGATTGCTACGAAAATTGAAATCCGATAATAACTAACTATTACGGATCTAATGGAACTAGTTTTGTCGAATTCCGAGACTGTGCCCCGGAAGGCTATTTTAACTCGTCGATTAAATCGGACGATTTTTCGAAATTGTCGAAATCACTCAAAATTTCACTTTTAAAATTTGCTAACTTAATAATAAATCATATGAAATTTATAAGCACATTAAAAATCATTTTGACTCATTCCGGACCCAAAATCTGATTAATTGCATTTTAATAATATTAAATTCATCTTTGAATTAATATAAAATCCCAAATATTAATTTATCAACTTTAAAATTCTTCTAAAATTCCCACCACGCTATTTATACTCAAATAACTCAAAATAAATTTTTAAAACCATTTTTATCACTCTTTACATCCAGATTTAATTTTATTTCAATCCCGAATATTTAAATTATTATTTTTCTATTATCCAAATTCAACTGGAATTACTATAATTAAAAATTATAGCTTATTTCATTGATTGAACCCGGATTCATTCATTTGAAAATCAACTAAGAATCCACATTAAACATTTAAAACGAATTAAATTTTCAAATTCGATGGCTTAAAAATACGGGATGTTACCTCGTGTGAGATCCTGAACGGATTCGATTTACATCATTGAATTCGCTTCCTACACTGCATCAGTTTGGTATGAGATCTTGATCGCAAGAAGTTTGCATCATTTGGAGAATTGGGTTTCGAGAATTTGTAGTTTGGAGATCAGATTTGCAATTGTTTAGAAGTTTGGTTCATCGTGTTCACCGTGAAGTTGCAACAAGTTGGGAGTTTCGAACCATATCATTTTGGATCAAAGATCGGAAAGTGTTTGAATTTTTTTGAATTTGTTGAAGTTCAATTATGCCACCGAGACGAGCTCAACGTCATCGCAATATTAATGCTTTGTATGGATGAGAAGAGGCCGATGAAATGGAGCAACGAATCAACGAGAGTTTCACTGAGAAGTTGAATGAAGGGATTGGTCGATTAAAGAGAATGATGCTTGAAATGAATCAAAGTAGAAGAAGGGTTTCATCTGAATCGAGCCATGGGGGAAATAGAGTTTCACCACATTCAAATCGAGAGAGAAGAGAAGATCATGATCGTAGAAATGTTGACGATCGTGATAGAAATGTTGATGAACGAATTCAGAGAGATGTGGATTATCGTGATCGGAGGAATGTAGATCGAAGAAATGTTGGTGGTAGAAATTGTGGTAGAGATATTGGTGGTCATGAAGGACATTGATATGCATCAGATTTTGATGAGGAGTTTGATGGTGGTAGTGTTCATAGTCGAAATCGAAGCCAAGGAAGAAATCATTCAGAGTATGATCACAAATGGGAGTCCGGAATGAAAATTGAAATTCCAAAGTTTAAGGATGGTACGCAGGCTGAAGAATTTCTAGATTGGTTATCTAATGTTGAAGAGATCTTTGATTTTAACGAGGTTCCAAAAGATCGTAGAGTGAAGTTGATTGCTACTCGTTTAAGAGGGAGAGCCATGGCGTGGTGGCAACAGACAAAACTTACACGAGAACGGATGGGGAAGTCAAAGATTGTTTCATGGGGGAAGATGAAGAAGTTAATGAAAGCTACTTTCTTACTTACAATTATCAATCTCTTATGTATCAACGCTTACAAAATCTAAGGCATGGGACAAAGACTGTTAATGATTATGCTGATGAGTTTTATCAACTGATTGCTAGGAATGATATCATGGAGACGGAAGAACAGCTGACCGCTAGATTTGTTGGAGGGTTGAGGATCCAGATCCAGGACATGGTAAATATGTTTGACCCTAGATCTGTGGCTGAAGCGCACCAGAAAGCGTTGGCTTGGGAGAAACAGGGAAGACGAGGAGGTGGTGTGTTTACAAACTCCAACAATCAAGTGAAGGGAGCTAGTAGCAATACTACTGTTTCAAAGGTTGTTACTAAACCAGTTGTTAATGAGGTAGCAAAGACCAAGGTCAACAATAGTATCAAGTGCTTTAATTGTCAAGAGTTTGGCCACAAGAGCAATGAATGTCTAAAGCCGAAGAAGTGGGCAATGATTGCTGAGATTGAAGATGAGGATGTTGATGAAGGTCATTCTAGTCCAGTTGAAGACGATGAACAGGATATCGCATCGGGAGATGAAGGATGTAATCTAATATTGAGGAGATCATGTTTGACACCGAAACAGGAAGAAGAGGCTAGTTGGTTGAGGAGTAATATTTTTCAATCGACATGCACTATACTAGGAAAGATGTGTAAATTTGTGAATGACGCGGGAAGTTGTGACAATATCATTTCTACCGAAGCTGTGAGAAAGTTGAAGTTGAAGACGGAGAAGCATCCAAATCCTTACAAGTTAGCGTGGTTGAGAAAAGGAGGAGAGGTGAAGGTGGATAGGCGAGTTCATGTTCCATTTTCTATGGGAAGAAGTATAAAGACAAGATCTGGTGTAATGTGGTGGAGATGGATGTTTGTCACTCGCTTTTGGGAAGATCATGGAAGTAAGATCGAGCAGTGCAGCATGATGGTCGAACCAATAGCTACAGCTTCATGTTTGAAAATACTAAGATCATTTTAGTTCCAAAGAAGAGACAACAAGGAGAGAGCAAGTCAGAAGAGATTGAGGAGTTGAAGACTTTGTTGACTTTGAAGGAGTTTGTTGGAGAAGTAGAGGAGAGTCCAGAGGTGTTTTTATTGATTGGACGTGAAGTTACTGATTCTGTTGCAATTCCAGAGGAAGTCAAACCAGTGTTGGAAGAATTCGAGGATGTGTTTCCTGAAGAGCTACCCAAAGAATTACCACCATTGAGGGATATACAGCATCAGATTGATCTTGTGCCAGGAGCAGTATTACCTCACAGGCCGCGTTACCGAATGAGTCCTAAGGAGCATGAGGAACTAAGAAGGCAGGTGGAGGAGTTGTTAGAACAGGGGCGTGTTCAGGAAAGCTTGAGTCCTTGTGCAGTGCCGGCCTTATTGGTACCGAAGAAGGATGAGACTTGGCGGATGTGTACGGACAGTCGGGCTCTAAACAAGATCACTATGAGATACAAATTTCCTATGCCGAGGTTTGATGATTTGATTGATCAATTGAGTGGAGTATTGTGTTCTCGAAAATTGACTTGAAAAGTGGATACCATCAAATTCGTATTAGACCGGAGGATGAGTGGAAGACTGCTTTTAAAACCAGGGAGGGTTTATACAAATGGTTGGTTATGTCATTTGGCTTGTCAAATGCTCCTAGTACTTTTATGAGAGTGATGAATCAGATCTTTAGACCGTTTATTGGAAAGTTCGTGGTGGTGTATTTTGATGATATACTGATATATAGTGGAAGCCCAGAAGAACACTTGCATCATCTGAGAGAAGTGTTGATGATACTGTGACAGGAATAATTTTATGCTGCAACGAAGAAATGCGTGTTTATGACGCATAGTGTTTTATTTTTGGGGTATGTTCTGTCGAAGGAGGGTATTTAAGTGGATGAGAGCAAAGTGGAAGCTGCCAGGAGTTGGCCACAGCCCAAGACAATTACTGAAGTGAGGAGTTTTCATGGGTTGGTATCTTTTATTGAAGATTCATTCCACGTTTTAGCAGTGTGATGACACCTGTAACCGATTGCATGAAGGGAAAGAAGTTCGTGTGGACAGAGGAAGCAGAGTTAGCTTTTGAGAAGGTTAAGACACTTTTGACGTCAGCACCAATTCTAGTATTGCCGGATTTTCAGTTGCTGTTTGAGTTACATACTGATGCTTCGAAGGTTGGGATTGGTGGAGTATTGAGTCAGAATGGAAGACCAGTTGCTTATTTCAGTGAGAAATTGTTTGGAGCCAAGTTGAGATATAACACTTATGACGTGAAATTTTACGCGATTGTTCAAGCTGTGAACCACTGGAGACATTATCTATTTCAGAAGGAGTTTTTTCTCTATACGGATCATGAAGCTTTGAAGCATTTGCAAGGGCAGGACAAAATTTCAGCTAGGCACGCTTCATGGGTCGCGTATCTATAGCAGTTTACTTTTGTTGTAAAGCACAAATCAGGGGTGACGAATCGTGTAGCTGATGCTTTGAGTAGGAGGAATCATTTGTTGACGATAATGAAGGTTGAAGTGACAGGATTTGAACTATTGCCAGAGTTGTTTGAAGAAGATCCTTACTTTGCAAAGTTTGTAGATGAAGTCAAGGAGGGAAAGACGGATGAATATGTGATGATAAATGGGTTTCTATTCAAGGGGAATCGATTGTGCATACCAGAAGGAAGTTTGCGAATGAAGATTATCAAAGAGTTACATGAAGAAGGACATGTTGGCCGTGATCGTACTATGCAGTTGATTGCAAATTCTTATTTTTGGCCAATGAGAAAAGAGGTTGAGAGATTTGTGAAGAGATGTCATGTTTCTCAAGTTTCGAAAGGAACAGCTACAAATGCGGGTTTCTATATGCCTTTACTTGTTCCGACAAAACCGTGGGTAGATGTATGCATGGATTTCGTGTTGGATTTGCCGAGGACTCAAAAGGGAAATGACTCTATATATGTTGTGGTGGACCGTTTCTCGAAGATGGTACATTTTATTGCTTGTAAAAAGACGGCAGATGCAGTCCATGTGGCACAGTTGTTCTTTAGAGAGATCTATAGACTTCATGGTTTACCTGAATCTATTGTTTCAGATAGAGATACTCGTTTTCTGAGCCATTTTTGGTTGAGTTTGTGGAAGATGGTCGGAACGAAGCTGAATTTTAGTAGCGCTTACCATCCGCAAACTGATGGGCAAACGAAGTTGGTTAACCGATCGTTGGGAAATTTACTGAGATGTCTTGTGAAAGACAATTTGAAGGGTTGAGATTTGAAGTTGTGTCAAGCTGAGTTCGCACATAATCACGTAGTTAACCGGAGTACAGGTTTCAGTCCATTTCAGATTGTATATTCAAACTTATCAAAGGGGCCGTTGGATTTGACAATAGTACCATAACTGAAGGGGATAGTTAAGCGGGCTGCTGATTTTGTTGATGGGCTGACAGAATGCCATAGAATCGTTCAGGAATGATTGGAGAAGACAAATGAGAGGTATAAACAAATGGCGGATAAGAAAAAAAGAAGTGTTGTCTTCAAAAAAGGAGATTTTGTATATGCAGTATTGACCAAGGATCGATTTTATGTTGGTAGATATAACAAACTAGCTGCTAGAAAGATTAGTCCAATAGAAATCTTGAAGAAGATAAATGATAATGCATATCGGTTAAGCTTGTCGGAAGAGGTTCATACTTATGATGTTTTCAATTTCAAACACTTAATTCCGTATTATGTGGAGGAACTTGTCGAAGATGACGAGAGTGTGAATTCGAGGACGAATTCCTTCCAACAAGGGGAGGATGATGAAGCGCGTATCTCGAATCGCACCACCACCAGCCGCGACCTAACCACATCCACAAGCCGCGACCTAATCCCCATCCACGACCTTTGCCATAGCCGCGACCTAACCCCACATCCGCGACCTAACCTCCATACGCGACCTAACCCCATCACCGTATGCAACGACCTAACCTCACCTAACCCCATCACCATATGCCGCGACCTAACCCCATCACCGCATGTCATCTCCAACCCTAAGTCGCGAACATCTTCACTCCAGATCCACCTCGCGAACAAACTACCCTTCACCGCGAGCTAAACCTAAGTCGCGGACGACAAAGATGAAGAAGGACGCGCGCGACATAGTATAGGTCGCGAGAATTAAGTCGCAGCCGAGCTACCCTAAATCGCGAACGAGCAGAGTATTTTTCTTTAGGTCGCGAAAGTCAATTTTAGGTCGCGTGCGTTGTTCTTTAGGTCGTTTGTGTGTTTTGAAAATCATTATACTGTTCAGAAGTATTTTCTTAAGTAGTGTATATGTGTTGCAAGCCTATAAATAGGCGGGTTGTGTCATTTGTAAGGAGGGGTTGTTGAATTTTGAATAAATTTTTGTTTGCGAAGCTTTATGCCTCCATTAAATTGGTAGTTGAGTGTAATCTCCTATCTCCACTTTCGGATATTCGAGTGTGCTCGAATCAACGATTGTTGAAGCCAATTCACGGAATCAAGTGCGCTTGATCAACGTTCGAAGAATTGAAGATCTTCTCTCACGGTATCGTGCACGATCAACGTGTCGAAGATTGCTAAAGCCCGGTATCTTCGTGATCAACGGATTTGGGCCTTACGGTATTCTTAAATTCATCGATTTATCATCGATTCACCGAATATTTCCGCTAATCGTGCGAGATCCTGTACGGATTCGATTTACATCATCGAATTCGCTTCCTACGCTGCGTCAGAGATGCTATGGAGATCGGAAGTTGAAGCTGGATGGCGAGGCGTATCATCTATACTATGTATTATCCGTTGCGTTTGGGTTTGTGCTAAGTCAATTTCGATGTAGTCAAGTTATAACGATTGTCAGTATTGTATCATGTTGTGTAACTCTGATAATGTAATGTATGTAAAACTGATATAGCGTTTTTGTTTTATAGATTATCCATTTATCTATTATATTTGTTCTGCTGTGAAATGTGAGATTCTGTTGTTGTTTCTGTTTCTTCTTCTATATTCTTCTTCTTTAACCCTAACGGTTTGGTTTTTCGGCATTCGATTGTGCGGCATTTAATACATTGGACGTATTGATGTCCACTGTCGAAAGTCGAAAAATCGGGTCGTTACAAATTTGGTCAAACTATTTTATATTCCATTGTAGTTTGAACTTTTTTTAAGTGTTGGAATCATTTTGATATTGTTATGATTAACATTTGTATGTTTTCTTGGTTGCTCTTATATTTTTCACAGAGACAGCTATTGATTATCTCATGGAATGAGTAATTCCTAAATTGCTCGGTGCTTACTACTATACCTTTTCCTTGATTTAAAGTTTGATATCTCGATACTTTTACTTTGTATTTGTTGCTAAGTTCAATTAAAATCAATAAAATTGTTATTTACAATGAGATTTAGCTGTCCGATTATTGTAGTTTTCCCTATTCAACAAAAATTACATCAAGCTCATTTACAGTTGCGTACGATGATTTTTGGTTTCAGATGATTCCCCTTCTTCTCTGTTATCCACTTAGGGGCGGATGATTTTATCTTTTCCACTATGATTTTCTACTTTGGGTGATGATTATATCTTTTAAAAATTATTTTTATTTTTATTTTTATTTTTTAGTGTACTTAGTGGTTTCAATTAATAAATAACCGGTAGATTCACCGTTATAAATGATCTTGATGTTTTGTCACAACTACAGCTGTAGTTGACATCAAAAAGTTTAACCAAGAGTGTTGATATACCAGTTAAGTTCATTGTTAGGTAATGGATTGCTTGGACATGGTATGGCATTAGTTAATTGACAATCACTGTCTATTTTTCATGTTGTTAATTACAATCGTACACATAACAATGCTACAAAGTTTCCTGTGATGTTATTTAAACATTTGGCATATGAATTTAAAATTTAAGTTGTAATAAGTAGGATGGGTGTAACGATCGTAAATTTTGAACAATTTAAATTGTGAATATTTAATTAATTTTGAATATTTGAATGATAATTTAAACTGAATTTCCAATATAACAATGAATTTTGCGATCAAATTTGAGAATTTAATCTAGAAAAAGTTGAATAAAATTTATATTTGACTTTGGAGTTGAAATTGAATATTGAATTTGTATTTTTAATTCAAACTAATGACTTAAGAAAATAATTTGGATACAAGAATTTTTATTTATGTAAATTTATAAATGGATGGTTAGTTTTAAATAACATTTTTCTTTTCTTTAAAATAAAAAGGAATAAAATTTTATTCAATACAAAATAGATAAGTAAATATACATAGTTAAAATTTAAAACAACATATTTGTAAACTTCGTAAAATATGAAGTGACTACATTGGAAAAGTTATAACAACATAATTCAACAAAACAAAGCAAAGAAATAACAAAATTTATTGAAATTCAAAATGAAAAAAAATATATAATAAAATTTGGTTAAGTGTTGTTGGGCTTTGAAATTGTGAATCTCGGTCCATTTACCTTTGAATGCCGTTTCCTTTTTACCTCAATTCGACCCGTTTCCTCCATTATCCATTTTCACAAACCCTAAGCAAAATCACGAAAGAAAAAGAAAATAAAAATGATGGCAGCCGTTCCTCTTTGTAAATTAGGGCTAGCAATCTAATCTAGGGTTTTGCTTCTTGCGATTCAAAACAAGGGTTTGCGATCTAATCTGGGCTTCGACCTTCGTTCAACTTGGCTTATTTCCCTTCGGCTGCTTCGACTTTGTTATGGTGAGTTTTCTGCTCACGATTAATTTTTAATTCAGGTGTTTAAATTTGTTTGGATTGAATGTTGGTTGCATGCTATGATTTGGTGATTATTAGCTTTCAGTTGCTCGGTTAAATTTGAATTTTAAACTAATAAGAACAGATAACTCACTGCATGTTGGATTGTTGGTTGCTATTCGTTATCACTTGCTCTGATGTTGTGTTTTTGAACTGTTAAGATCAGATTCTACTCAATTTTTGATTTTAAACTAATAAGAATAAATGCTATTTGATATTTGTTTTAAATTGGTAAGAACAGACACTACTTAAATTTTAATTTAAACTGATAAAAACAAATGCTATGAATAACCTGATGAGAACAGGTGCTTCCAAATGTTTGATTTCAGATTGTTGTTTTGAAAATTTGTTTTTCTTAAAAACTGATTTGAACAGATGCTATAAATTTAAATTTTTTTTTACTGTTGAGAACAGATGCTATCATTTTAAGAATCTGATGAGAATAGAGGCTATTAAATCTTGACTTGCTTTGTGTTGCTGCATGTGTTGGATCTTGCTTTGTTAATGAATATTTATATGGAAACCTCTGAACCCAAACCTTCTTCTTTGTTTATCCGTGAATCAATCACTTAAGCCTATAATATGTTGTGATGTTTTGGTACCTGAAATTGTTTTTGTTAAGTGATAATGTGTTTGCATGCTTGTTTATGTTGACTGTCCCTCTGTTTTGAAATGCATGTGAGTTTTCTAAGCTCACGATAATCTTCATGCAAGTTTTTGAATTTGTTTGAAGTGAATTCCTTGGTTGCATGCTATGTTTTTGGGGCGATTTGATTATCTTTGGCTCGGCTAATTTAATTTTTAAAACTGATATGCTCAGATTTGTGACTGCATGTTGAATTTTTGTGCTAGTTGCTGTTATTTGCTCGATTTACTTGGATTTTAAATTGGTAGAAACAGATGCTAGTAATTATTTTAAACTATAAGAACAGATTCTACCCATTTGATTTAGTTTTTGAACTGTTAGGAGCAAATGTTTTTTTTTTGATTTCTTTTAAAATTTAAATTTGTAAGAACAGATGCTGCCCAGTCTTAATTTTTAAATTGATTAGAACAAATGCTACCTGGCTATTTGTGTTTGTTTTAAAATTGATAGGAACATGTGCTATTGGTGTTTGTTTTAAAAATTGATAAGAATAGATGCTATGTTTATCTTGTATTTAAATTGATAAGTACAGATGCTACTAAAATATCTTGTTTGAAACTGTTTGCAAACAATTGCATTTTGAATTTAAACTTGCATGTTTACTGAGTTATTTCTTAGTCTTGTTGAGCTTTACGGATAGCCCATGGATCTGCACTAGTTCATCATATAGCTTACAATGTTCTTTTGAACATTTTGCATTCCCACAATTTGATATTGTCCAGTCTTCATTTTAGTCTTCCCTGTGTTCATGTATTTGGGTTTGTGGCTGTTTGCATGTCAAGTTGCATCCATTCCACTTTGCATGTCTGTTGCACTTGGGTCTGGTCTCTGCTCTCCTGATTGTTCTACTCTTCATGTCATTATTGTTTGCATCCTGGTATGTGTTGCATTGCAGTTGATTCACTTCACTTGTGGTCTTCATATTTGACTCGAAACTTCTGTTTCAATTTGCATTATCTGATATGTTTCAGTTTCCATGTCAAGTTGTATCCATGCTGTTGCACTTTGGTCTGGTCATTGTTTTCCTGGGTGTTCAAGTCTTCATCTCCATTTTGTATGTACTGTTAGTACTTCATCCATGTTGTTCCTGTCTGCATTCCCATTTTTGCATGTGATTGAACTAAGTATACTTGTTTAAAATTTGTTTGCATGTGAATGAAATATCAAAATGTCTCTCTGTTTGAAAATGTGCACATATGAATAATATGTTAAAAAGGGGAAAAAGTAAATCCATTTATCTGATTATCTTTAGCATGGGATGCTTAAATGGAAGTAGGTTGTGATGGTGTAAAACAATTTATTAAAATGTTAGTAAGCATCAAGTAGCTTCTCTGTTTTAAACTGCTAGGTGAATGAACATTTTAATTATAACTTAAGTGGTTAGTTATATTTTGCTTGACAAATTTCTGATATAATTGATGCTTGCATGAGTATATATAAGTATATGATCTGTGTGTATGAATTAAATGACTTGTGCCTGTATTTACTTGGATTGCTCTTCTCTGTTTTAAACTACAGAGAGTAAGAATAGAAGAAGAATTCAAATCTTCTGATCAGTTCCTTGTTAGGATTTAAGGTTTGAACATGATATGCTTGTTTAAACATTAATTTAAGTTAAAAAAAAAAAAATCTTATTCAAGCAAAACAAATGTAGGAAATCCTCTGATTAAATCTTCTGTTTATAACTAATGATTTGAAAAGAATTCTTACTGGATTTTGTCTCCAGGATGAACTGCTGTTTGAAACAAAATTCATTTTTGCCTTGCACTCCATTTTCTTCTTTTGAAAACTGTTTTCCTGAGAGTGCATTACTACTTGAATTGATTTCCAGATTAACATTTTGCTTTGAACTGAGTTGAAAACTGAAGCTCTGTTTGATTTGTATATTTTTTTTCTTTGCTTTGGAAATCACTGTATGCTTTTCCAGGTTCTTTTGTGTTGTTATTTCCAGAATACTCTATGTCTATAACTTCAGTTTCTCTAAAGTTTTGATTTAAACTCAAAACCACTTAATCTAGCCTCTGTTTAAAACTTAGGTTTCAAATGAAACTTGTTTGTTCCATCTGCACTTGAACTTGTGATACTTTTATACTGTCATGTTGTACTTGCTACTGTTGTATTACTTGTTTCACTTAAGTTTTGTAACTGAAGCTTACTGTGTTCATTTTGAACACCTTGTATTTCCAAAACTTTGATATGTTCAGTCTTCATATCCATTCCATTTTGCATGCCTGATGTATTCAGTCTTCATTTAAGTCTTCCCTGTGTTCATGCACTTTGGTTTGTGGCAGTTTGCATGTCCATTCACTTCTCTGTGCATGTTGCAGTCTGTAGTGATGTTGCATATGTATTTTGTAGCTTGCTCTCTACTTGTATTTATGGTTCTTTGCTGGTATGGTCTGCATATTGACTGTTGCAGTCCAACTTGTTGTTGGTCTTACTTAAAATTTTGTAGCCAGTTTCCTCAGATACATGTATACTCGTTCAAATTGACACCGTCACTTGTGTTGGTCACTGCCTATTACTGTACATATCCTCTGATACATGTTTGCATTCCATTTGAACTGTGTAGTGTTTTCCCTGTGCACACAGTTCCCAGTTCCCTCTGATACATGTATACTTGTTCAAATTGGCACTGTCCAGTCCATATTGTTGGCATTGAGTTGTGGCACTGATTGTGTAGTCTGCACTGAGCACTTGGGTTGTATTTGGGTTCTATTACCTCAGCCTTGTGGTCTGCACTACTTGTGTAGCTGGGTTGTTGTGCATACATGTTGATTCTATGGTTGTTGATATGCCTTGTGCTTGTAGTTGTATTTGGGGCTGCTGAAATTGTTGTGCATTGCGGCCTGTACTTGTGCTCTCTGCCTTTGACCTGCTGTGTTGTTTCTGTTCTGGCTTGTTATTGTATCTTTGTGGTCTTTGTGATTGCACTTGCATACGTGTCGGCAAGGCAGTGCACATGTGTGTAAACATACGTGTGTACTACAGCCACACACGTTTGACAGAATTTAAAAAATTGAAATTGTTAATGTAAAGTCCATAATAGATTAGACCGATTCATTTGTTTCACCATCTCTGTAACCATTTATTTCAGTTCATTTCAAATTTATTTACTTGAATAAAGATTAATCCTGACTCGAGTGTTTTTGTGTTTTGCATAAACGCTCGGGTCAGACCGAGTATTTTTGCAGCTTAGAGATTTGCTCGCAGCGAAGTTAGAGTGAGGGGGATTTCAGCACCACTAAAGTTTTAGCTAAAATTTTTTTTTCTCTTGTACTTAAATTTATAAATTGTTTCCGCTGTATAAAATGTAATGTATTGTAAACTCTGATATTTGTATATAAAAGAAAAGTTTGTTTATAAAATATGATTACTATTCTGTGATTCTGTAGCTGATTCTGTTTAAATGTTATAAACTAAATAACAATCCGTCATTTTGAACGTTTCTAGTTGGTTTAATTACCGACTAGAGGCGGTCAAGGCGGCGGGTCGTTACAAAGTGGTATCAGAGCTTTGGTACACAAAGCTTAGTTTATGGCGTTTAATATGAATAGTTACTAGAATCACTTTAAAGGGAGTGTTTTCAAATCTAAAGAAGTTTAAAATTGTTTTCTTTAAAATAAAAGGTATTTGAAAATTAGAATTATTTTTGGAAATTCCCCTCTCTAAATTTAGGTTTGCGACTGTTTCTCTTCGGTGAGGTCTCGTTAGACTTGAGTTTCGATCGTTCAGAAACTCATTATCGAATTTTTGAGAGTCATGGAAAATGAAATGTAAGTCAAGTGGATTAATGAATTGGTTTAAATTGACTTAAATCAAATATTTTGAATATCTCCAAAGTAGTAATTGGAAAATAAAATGATATGTCAATTTGATTATAACCAAGCGGATTATTGAACTATAACTTGGAAATTTAATTTTGAATTCTTTTGAAAAATTGATTTCAAATGTTGTGAAGAACGATTTAGTGAATAAATGGATTATAAGTATTTAACTTATAATATGAAATTTTGGGTATATAACTAAGTTATATGAGCTGAATTGAATCAAATTAATAAAGGAGATTATAAAACGAAGTTTTATAAATAGAAATGGAATTTCTAAAGATGTTTATAAAATCCGCAAATGACTTATTTTGATAAGTAAATTGTTGTAACTTATTAAAGGAATTATATCTATGGTTTTTGAACGGTGAATAAAATATCAAAAGAGATATGAATCTAATGAAAATTCGAAATAGATTTAAATAGATTCAATGATGCATTTGAATTTGAACGAGCATGGAATTAAGTTGAGTGGAAAACTTAATATTGGAAATTTGAAATCGGTTTAAAACCAATATTTTTGAAGTGTATGTGGAATTCAAACCATGAATTAAGTTGAAGTTGAAAACTTAAATGGGAATGTTTTTGGGGAAATAATATTATGAAACGAAGTAAATCCATTTGAAGTTGTTTTGAAATGTGTTAAGTATCGAAAGCATAGATTTCAACATTCATTGTTGAAATAGACGTTTTCGAGGAAAAGAAAGGAAATGTTTTATATAGTATTGGGATTTATACATCTATATTAAATTCGAATCCCTATACTAATGATTTTTGGGTCGTCGTAACGATGTTTTACGCAACATTCGTTTTGACTCAAATAAATGTGTTTAAAGAATGATTTCTTTTAAGAATGAAATATATACTTGATTTTGGTTTAAGTATATCGAATATTTTCAAAGTGTTGAAAATAAATGGATTTGTGAATTACTTATTATTGAATAAGTATGAAAATATTTTCCAATATGAAATGAAAAGTTTGAAACTTTATCTTTTAAAGATAAAGTGAGAAGTGAATGTTTGAAATTTTATCTTTTGAAGATAAATTGAAAATGAATTTGTGAAATCGATTTGAAAATCGTATATTCATAGATACTTTGGAAATGTAAATTCACTATGGAATTTATAAAAGAAAGGGGAATTTGTTAAAAATAAATATTGATTTATTTTTGAAATGTGGAAATAAATTTACGGATTTGGAACGTAAGTTTAAAATAAATCGGTAAGGATTTATTTGATTAATTTAAGTGAACCATTTGAAGTTTAAAATGGATAAATATTTGGAAATGTTTCCATTTAAGGAAATTGCTTTGAAATTTGTTTTCAAAGATTAAAAGGTGCAAAATGATTTGAATTTGTTTCAAATGGTTAAGTGTGAAAATTTTTATATCTTGTAAAGATATTATTTTTGGGAAATTTGAACAATTAGTTCAATTTGGAAATTTTCAAAGTGATTGAATTTTGAGTTAAATTGAGTTTAACTTTGACGCCCAAAAACAATTTAAGTTGAACATTGAATTTTAAATGGATGATTTGGATTGTATGTCTAACGTCGTGAATTGACGACATATCAATTGATCTCTATTAAATATATATCTGTTGGTGGCGGAGAATTTATTCTCTTAGCTTAACACCCTTCTCTGAGACGTACGAGCTCAGAGGTTATATATCGATAGACATCAATTATGTGTTGAGGATTGACGATGTAACGTGAAATCCAAATCGAGTGTGAAGTCGATAATAAATTGGATTATGAATGTGAATTAGGTTTGAGATAACCTTAAAATTCCAAATCGGCTTAGAGGAAAATTTTAAATGGATAATGAAATGGAAAAATTTGTGAATCCTCTATTTGTTATGGGTATGAAATATTGTGGTTTTCATAACGTATATGTGTGAATACGATTAATTCGAAAACCAATTAGTTTGGAAAAGTAATTGTTATGGAAAACTTATGTAAGTACATGAGTATGATATGTACTAAATGTGAAATGAAATATTATATATGTATGTATAATATTATGTTTTCCAAATTGAGGATATGGAAAGGTACCTTCCATTTATACTGTGTGACTGTGTGATGGTGATGGAACTCGAGATGAGTATCCATTTAAAAATCGTAGCTACGTAGTATTTCCATTAGTTGGATGACCATTTATATTTCCATTAGTTGGATGACCATTTATATTTCCATTAGTTGGATGACCTTTTGTATTTCCATTAGTTGGAATGTCCTTTTGGACTGGTATAGTGTGCTAGCGTAATTCGAGGGGCGAGATGCCTATGGTTACAAGCGATTCCACTGGGATAGTGGCGTAACCGCCGAGTATACCGCGATCTAGTTACACTCGGGTGGTAGCGTAATTTGAGGGGCGTGATGCCTACAGTTACAAGCGATTCCACTGGGATAGTGGCGTAACCGCCGTGTAAACTGCAATCTACAAACCAAAGCGTAATTCGAGGGGCGAGATGCCTACGGTCACGAGCGATTCTACTGGGATAGTAGCGTAACCGCCGTGTGAACCGCGATCTTTGGCAACAACCATGGCGAAATTCAAGGGATGAGATATCCACAGTTACAAGCGACTCTACTAGGATAGTAGCGGAACCGCCGAGTAAACTGTGATCCATGGGGGAATGTGCTTTCCATATCCATTTTTAAAAGAATTTTTAAAGTATTTTCACTGGGAATTGAAGCAAGTATATTTAGTACTTGGAGATTGTTAGACTTGCGCCTGGCCAGCGTATGCCTAATGTCTTTAAGAACGACAGTAGACTTGTTAAATTTCGAGTTAGCAAGTATTTTCAAACTTTAAATAGCAAATCAATTATCTGAAATTAAAGTGATGTAAATTCCAACCTAATGAATTAAGGAAGAGGATTTTTGAAATGTTTTGAAAAATCCACAGCTTTGGAAAAGTTATAATATGTAAAATTTCTTAAATGTAGTGTTTCAAATTTAAAATTTGGGTTTTGTAAGTTGAAAATTTTAGTAAAGATTTTTTTTTGTGTCTTGATTGTAGAAAATAATAAACAAAAGAGTTAATTAGCAAAGCTAGCGAGATAAAACAAATAGAATGAATCCTATATTCATTCATCTTTAATAAGTGTTGAACTTGATAAAATTGAGTAAAATATAAATATCGGTGAAATTTTAACAATCATTTTTCCTTACTTGTAATTTCGGGACGAAATTCTTTTAAGGAGGGGAGATTGTAACGATCGTAAATTTTGAACAATTTAAATTGTGAATATTTAATTAATTTTGAATATTTGAATGATAATTTAAACTGAATTTCCAATATAACAATGAATTTTGCGATCAAATTTGAGAATTTAATCTAGAAAAAGTTGAATAAAATTTATATTTGACTTTGGAGTTGAAATTGAATATTGAATTTGTATTTTTAATTCAAACTAATGACTTAAGAAAATAATTTGGATACAAGAATTTTTATTTATGTAAATTTATAAATGGATGGTTAGTTTTAAATAACATTTTTCTTTTCTTTAAAATAAAAAGGAATAAAATTTTATTCAATACAAAATAGATAAGTAAATATACATAGTTAAAATTTAAAACAACATATTTGTAAACTTCGTAAAATATGAAGTGACTACATTGGAAAAGTTATAACAACATAATTCAACAAAACAAAGCAAAGAAATAACAAAATTTATTGAAATTCAAAATGAAAAAAAATATATAATAAAATTTGGTTAAGTGTTGTTGGGCTTTGAAATTGTGAATCTCGGTCCATTTACCTTTGAATGCCGTTTCCTTTTTACCTCAATTCGACCCGTTTCCTCCATTATCCATTTTCACAAACCCTAAGCAAAATCACGAAAGAAAAAGAAAATAAAAATGATGGCAGCCGTTCCTCTTTGTAAATTAGGGCTAGCAATCTAATCTAGGGTTTTGCTTCTTGCGATTCAAAACAAGGGTTTGCGATCTAATCTGGGCTTCGACCTTCGTTCAACTTGGCTTATTTCCCTTCGGCTGCTTCGACTTTGTTATGGTGAGTTTTCTGCTCACGATTAATTTTTAATTCAGGTGTTTAAATTTGTTTGGATTGAATGTTGGTTGCATGCTATGATTTGGTGATTATTAGCTTTCAGTTGCTCGGTTAAATTTGAATTTTAAACTAATAAGAACAGATAACTCACTGCATGTTGGATTGTTGGTTGCTATTCGTTATCACTTGCTCTGATGTTGTGTTTTTGAACTGTTAAGATCAGATTCTACTCAATTTTTGATTTTAAACTAATAAGAATAAATGCTATTTGATATTTGTTTTAAATTGGTAAGAACAGACACTACTTAAATTTTAATTTAAACTGATAAAAACAAATGCTATGAATAACCTGATGAGAACAGGTGCTTCCAAATGTTTGATTTCAGATTGTTGTTTTGAAAATTTGTTTTTCTTAAAAACTGATTTGAACAGATGCTATAAATTTAAATTTTTTTTTACTGTTGAGAACAGATGCTATCATTTTAAGAATCTGATGAGAATAGAGGCTATTAAATCTTGACTTGCTTTGTGTTGCTGCATGTGTTGGATCTTGCTTTGTTAATGAATATTTATATGGAAACCTCTGAACCCAAACCTTCTTCTTTGTTTATCCGTGAATCAATCACTTAAGCCTATAATATGTTGTGATGTTTTGGTACCTGAAATTGTTTTTGTTAAGTGATAATGTGTTTGCATGCTTGTTTATGTTGACTGTCCCTCTGTTTTGAAATGCATGTGAGTTTTCTAAGCTCACGATAATCTTCATGCAAGTTTTTGAATTTGTTTGAAGTGAATTCCTTGGTTGCATGCTATGTTTTTGGGGCGATTTGATTATCTTTGGCTCGGCTAATTTAATTTTTAAAACTGATATGCTCAGATTTGTGACTGCATGTTGAATTTTTGTGCTAGTTGCTGTTATTTGCTCGATTTACTTGGATTTTAAATTGGTAGAAACAGATGCTAGTAATTATTTTAAACTATAAGAACAGATTCTACCCATTTGATTTAGTTTTTGAACTGTTAGGAGCAAATGTTTTTTTTTGATTTCTTTTAAAATTTAAATTTGTAAGAACAGATGCTGCCCAGTCTTAATTTTTAAATTGATTAGAACAAATGCTACCTGGCTATTTGTGTTTGTTTTAAAATTGATAGGAACATGTGCTATTGGTGTTTTTTTTAAAAATTGATAAGAATAGATGCTATGTTTATCTTGTATTTAAATTGATAAGTACAGATGCTACTAAAATATCTTGTTTGAAACTGTTTGCAAACAATTGCATTTTGAATTTAAACTTGCATGTTTACTGAGTTATTTCTTAGTCTTGTTGAGCTTTACGGATAGCCCATGGATCTGCACTAGTTCATCATATAGCTTACAATGTTCTTTTGAACATTTTGCATTCCCACAATTTGATATTGTCCAGTCTTCATTTTAGTCTTCCCTGTGTTCATGTATTTGGGTTTGTGGCTGTTTGCATGTCAAGTTGCATCCATTCCACTTTGCATGTCTGTTGCACTTGGGTCTGGTCTCTGCTCTCCTGATTGTTCTACTCTTCATGTCATTATTGTTTGCATCCTGGTATGTGTTGCATTGCAGTTGATTCACTTCACTTGTGGTCTTCATATTTGACTCGAAACTTCTGTTTCAATTTGCATTATCTGATATGTTTCAGTTTCCATGTCAAGTTGTATCCATGCTGTTGCACTTTGGTCTGGTCATTGTTTTCCTGGGTGTTCAAGTCTTCATCTCCATTTTGTATGTACTGTTAGTACTTCATCCATGTTGTTCCTGTCTGCATTCCCATTTTTGCATGTGATTGAACTAAGTATACTTGTTTAAAATTTGTTTGCATGTGAATGAAATATCAAAATGTCTCTCTGTTTGAAAATGTGCACATATGAATAATATGTTAAAAAGGGGAAAAAGTAAATCCATTTATCTGATTATCTTTAGCATGGGATGCTTAAATGGAAGTAGGTTGTGATGGTGTAAAACAATTTATTAAAATGTTAGTAAGCATCAAGTAGCTTCTCTGTTTTAAACTGCTAGGTGAATGAACATTTTAATTATAACTTAAGTGGTTAGTTATATTTTGCTTGACAAATTTCTGATATAATTGATGCTTGCATGAGTATATATAAGTATATGATCTGTGTGTATGAATTAAATGACTTGTGCCTGTATTTACTTGGATTGCTCTTCTCTGTTTTAAACTACAGAGAGTAAGAATAGAAGAAGAATTCAAATCTTCTGATCAGTTCCTTGTTAGGATTTAAGGTTTGAACATGATATGCTTGTTTAAACATTAATTTAAGTTAAAAAAAAAAAAATCTTATTCAAGCAAAACAAATGTAGGAAATCCTCTGATTAAATCTTCTGTTTATAACTAATGATTTGAAAAGAATTCTTACTGGATTTTGTCTCCAGGATGAACTGCTGTTTGAAACAAAATTCATTTTTGCCTTGCACTCCATTTTCTTCTTTTGAAAACTGTTTTCCTGAGAGTGCATTACTACTTGAATTGATTTCCAGATTAACATTTTGCTTTGAACTGAGTTGAAAACTGAAGCTCTGTTTGATTTGTATATTTTTTTTCTTTGCTTTGGAAATCACTGTATGCTTTTCCAGGTTCTTTTGTGTTGTTATTTCCAGAATACTCTATGTCTATAACTTCAGTTTCTCTAAAGTTTTGATTTAAACTCAAAACCACTTAATCTAGCCTCTGTTTAAAACTTAGGTTTCAAATGAAACTTGTTTGTTCCATCTGCACTTGAACTTGTGATACTTTTATACTGTCATGTTGTACTTGCTACTGTTGTATTACTTGTTTCACTTAAGTTTTGTAACTGAAGCTTACTGTGTTCATTTTGAACACCTTGTATTTCCAAAACTTTGATATGTTCAGTCTTCATATCCATTCCATTTTGCATGCCTGATGTATTCAGTCTTCATTTAAGTCTTCCCTGTGTTCATGCACTTTGGTTTGTGGCAGTTTGCATGTCCATTCACTTCTCTGTGCATGTTGCAGTCTGTAGTGATGTTGCATATGTATTTTGTAGCTTGCTCTCTACTTGTATTTATGGTTCTTTGCTGGTATGGTCTGCATATTGACTGTTGCAGTCCAACTTGTTGTTGGTCTTACTTAAAATTTTGTAGCCAGTTTCCTCAGATACATGTATACTCGTTCAAATTGACACCGTCACTTGTGTTGGTCACTGCCTATTACTGTACATATCCTCTGATACATGTTTGCATTCCATTTGAACTGTGTAGTGTTTTCCCTGTGCACACAGTTCCCAGTTCCCTCTGATACATGTATACTTGTTCAAATTGGCACTGTCCAGTCCATATTGTTGGCATTGAGTTGTGGCACTGATTGTGTAGTCTGCACTGAGCACTTGGGTTGTATTTGGGTTCTATTACCTCAGCCTTGTGGTCTGCACTACTTGTGTAGCTGGGTTGTTGTGCATACATGTTGATTCTATGGTTGTTGATATGCCTTGTGCTTGTAGTTGTATTTGGGGCTGCTGAAATTGTTGTGCATTGCGGCCTGTACTTGTGCTCTCTGCCTTTGACCTGCTGTGTTGTTTCTGTTCTGGCTTGTTATTGTATCTTTGTGGTCTTTGTGATTGCACTTGCATACGTGTCGGCAAGGCAGTGCACATGTGTGTAAACATACGTGTGTACTACAGCCACACACGTTTGACAGAATTTAAAAAATTGAAATTGTTAATGTAAAGTCCATAATAGATTAGACCGATTCATTTGTTTCACCATCTCTGTAACCATTTATTTCAGTTCATTTCAAATTTATTTACTTGAATAAAGATTAATCCTGACTCGAGTGTTTTTGTGTTTTGCATAAACGCTCGGGTCAGACCGAGTATTTTTGCAGCTTAGAGATTTGCTCGCAGCGAAGTTAGAGTGAGGGGGATTTCAGCACCACTAAAGTTTTAGCTAAAATTTTTTTTTCTCTTGTACTTAAATTTATAAATTGTTTCCGCTGTATAAAATGTAATGTATTGTAAACTCTGATATTTGTATATAAAAGAAAAGTTTGTTTATAAAATATGATTACTATTCTGTGATTCTGTAGCTGATTCTGTTTAAATGTTATAAACTAAATAACAATCCGTCATTTTGAACGTTTCTAGTTGGTTTAATTACCGACTAGAGGCGGTCAAGGCGGCGGGTCGTTACAATGGGTTTAATAACAATACTTTACCACTATATGATATTGTCACCTAGTATTATGTTATGATTAGGCATATTCGACATCTTATACACTTTCCTTGGACGATGCAACTTTTAAGAGGGAAAACTTGACCAATGTGTTATTATTTGTGCATTAAATCTAGATCAATTTGTATTAAGTTAACTATTTCATCTTACTCATGTTTTGCAACAGGATGAGAGCAACTAGAATCTTAATATAAATAAAATATGATACCATAATGTCCAACTAATAACTAGGAAGTGACCAGAAGGAGCACCACTATAATAGTATAAATAGCACATTTCCATACATCTCTTGACAAATGAAAGTGAGACCACAGTAAACATTTATTAATATCAAGTATCACTTATAATATAAGTGCATACTATTATTTTATACAATTCAAGTTGCTTGATAATAAGTCACAAAGTAATAATACTTTCTCATGCAAAAAATATATTTTCCACTTACATATTACATAGATTCTTCTTATTAGGATGAGCATATTGCACACAAAACTGACTAACCAGGCAGCCATGGCCATCACAGGTTGCTCAGCCCTTGCTAGAGAAACTTCAACAGTGAGATCTCCTATAGAGTTGCCCCGCACTGCCGACAGTATTTTTTAAAGTGGTATCAATAACTGGAAGTCAGTTGAGGAGCTTGCCTACCATGGTGGAAATCCGAAAGATGCTTAGGATGAAGGAAAATAATGTGGTTAGTATGTTTTTTAAGTCTGATGGGTTTAGGGATGACTCGAGGAAGAAGTAAGTAAATGCAAGGGAGAAGCTAATGAAGAGGATGATGGACCAAAGAGGAAAGTATAGTTTGGTGTTAGGGAGATCATATTGGTGGTGCATGGGATGAAGGAGTTAAGGGCATAGGAGTAAGAGTGTGCATATGCATATGTTTGATGGGGCATAGAATCTGGACCATTCAGCTGGTGAAAAAAGGCATACTTACAAATGATGGAGTCAAGAGCCAATTTTTGGTCGAATATTCAGGGTTTTTTCCCTGCTTTTGTCCTTCTATGGTAGCTATCATTTAAACTGCATAATGTGTGTCAGTTGTTGTACGTTTGGAGCTTAGCTCATTCTAAGACAATGTTTACTTCTGTTTAGTGGATTTTTATTTATTGAAATGTGAATTTTTATCTCTTTTTTTTATTGCAACCAGAATCCATGTTGCTAACTCATGCTGGATAAGAGTAACCACTGCTGTTATTCGCACTTACATTTGATACAAATCACTTACTGTTACAATATTTGCAATTGATGTTAATGTATGTTACTTTCATTTTCTGTTATGTATGGTTTTAATGTTACTACTTTTAAATGTTCAGAACTACTACTGTTGGAAAAACGACAATGTTTACAGTCCAATCAAGTGATATGTAAGAAGCAATGCTGAGATGAATGAACTGCAAAATTATAAAAGAAAACACAATACTTTGGATGTTCTATGATGTACCTTTAGTTCAGACCTATTGCTCATTTTTATAATCATTTGATACTGAGATGGTTTTCCCTCCCATTCAAAACTGTTGCTCATCTTTTCGTTCGTAATTTAGCAGCCGCATACAGTGGCTATTTTCCCAAAAAGAATTATGCTTACCCATACTTCAATCATATATTTCATAATATTTATATTTTATGTTTCATCCATTTTCAACCAATAAACCGCAGTGTGTTATATCATTCCTGCACGCTATGAGTATGTTTCTACCATTAGAATCTCAATCTCAACCATCAAATTTAAAGGATTTCGATTTCGATGAGATAGTGTGAGCAAATCAAATGGATGTTTGAGTATGTTATTCCAGTTAACCAAATCTATTTGTTGTTAGGAATTAACAAGGATTACGTAACTATTACTCTACAGATTAGCAGATGCTGCAAACCCCTACCATTTGATCACATAAACCCCCACTAAGACAGGAGTATTACTCTATGTCTAATGAAATTTGGTAATATATACCATAGTCAAGTCATTGTTATAGTTAAACTTATCTCCAATATGTTTTATTTGTGGATATGCATTGCTAACTATAGTATCATATTTTACCAAGCAATTTAGGTCAGTTGGGTCAAGTTGCTCTTGAATTTAACTTTAAAGTCCTAGCCATGGTAAAGTTGTCTTAATGTGTGTTCTGGATAGATGGAAATAATATTGACATTAGAATGTGAAGGTCTAAGGGTTCACAAATTAATACGTAGCTTAGATAATGCAAAACAATGGCTGTCTCATTCATTTCATGTTAAATGGTAATAAATATAAAATAGATGACTTCCATTGTTATATTGATAATTTATGGAATCTCATGAGTAAACTCCTGATAGTCAAATATTGTTTACTTACGCATTAGCATTTTTTGTTTTATTGCTTTTTTGTATGTTGAATTGTGATTGGGTGAAAGTTTTGTCAAAGTACAAAGTTACATTCTCAATGATAAAAATGTTGTTTTCTCTTTATGAAAGTATTATGTGCTGTTTTAAAACTTTTGCTTATTTCATTGTTAATTTGTGTCATCTTATATGTTTAATTTCTCAAATTTTGTTTGACAAATGCAGGTTATTGTAGGCGTGACTGGAAGTCTACCTCGTTAGCTAGAATAACTAGCTCATTCATTATATGGATTCAACTCTGTCTGCAAAATTTTTGGTTGATCTTACTGCTAGGTGACAGTGTTAGTACAAGGGTTTCCAGCAGGCACTGAATTGCATGTTTGTTAAGCAATAGTTTGAGCATGACCAGTTGTTGTTTGATTATGCTTTTTGAATCTGTGGGTTGTATTATGTTTCACATACTCGCAGGTTGTATTACTCATGTTGAATTTTTTGTCAATCGTATGTCAAAGCATCTTATAACATGATTTTGTAGTTAGCTCATGAAATTTATTTTGTGTACTCCATGCCTTCCTCTTTCTCTCCTGTTCATATTGTTAAAATGCTCATGGCCTTATGAAGTCGTATGATATACTTTTTATTGCTTCCAATAGTATACGTTACTGCTAAATTAGAACTCTTTCTTTGCTGCCTATGCTGGATGAGTAATTTTGTGTAAGGAGATGTATATGACCACATTTTTCATGTGGGAGCCCAAGCATAAGTAAGCTTCATCCACTCAAATTATATCTATCCTCATTTGGTTGAAGTCTGCTGTCAGAATGCAACAACTCTATTAGAATCAGTTACCAAAAATACTCAATTAGATACATAGAGAATTAACATAAAATCAAAATACATTGATAAAGCATTGATAAAATAGTTTGATTTAAGTTCATGGACAACATATCTGACAAAATAATTGGTTTAAACTAAAATGGGTAGGTACCACATTTTAGTTTAATAGTTATAGGTTGAATCTTGCTATTCATATACACTGAACTAGATCATGAGGCAATTCAAAGGCAGTTGTCTTTATTTGAATGTGTTCATGTGACAATTGATCACTGCACTGATTTTACGGCCATTGTTTATCAATAGCGAAGCTATAGAAATATGGCTCGGCGATCAAATGCACGTCCACCTGGACGTACGTATATACTCGTAACTCAAAATTAAATTGTTAGTTATCAAAAAAGTTTCAAAAATTACGACGCCTTAAAATTTCGAAAAAATTCGTCATAGCCTCCTTTGCACGGTTTGATCCAAAAAAATCACAACATATATAATATCACAAATATACATCTCATCTTTGAGGATGAAGCATCCCGTAGGGGAAAAAAAATAAAAGTACGATATGTAATCCGAGATATGTACCTTATATATTATTAGCGAGCATATACGGCTAATATAGCACGAAAGCGAGCCCCAAATGCGAAGAAAATGCCATCCACACTTACTAAACACTCGACAACCAAATGAGAAACATATATATAGAAGTAATATCAATATACAATATATACCAATACAACAACTATATATGCCAATATAGAAACTGCAGTCAAAAGCAACAAATTCAACCATCGAACAGCTATCATCCAGCTAACATCCAACAAACCAATATCTATCCAATCAATCCATAACCAAATCAATATTCATTCCAATTCAGTTACATTCAAATTTACTTAGTTTACATACAACTAATTTATATCCAATCCAATTCAAATTTATTAACATTCATTTATTATTTACATTCAACTTCATTTACATTTACATTCATTACTTAGTATATTTCTTACAATACTAATAACACTTATGATTTATTTCTTAAATCACTTACTTTAGTTCAATTTATTGTTTTATACATCATTTCTAATGTATATATTTAATTCACAATTTAAGTTATATTCCATTTTAATAAACAACATTCAAAATCATATTCCATTTACTAACTTATTTCATTATTTTAATACAATTAGTTTTGCAACTTAAGTTGAATTTCATTTATTAACTCAAGTTTATATTCATTTCATTAGCTCATTTTATTAAATCACTTTATTAATTCATTTTGATATCAAAATCAACTTCATTGAACATTACTTAAGTTAAATTCCTTCACAACATTTCATTCTTTTTGACTTAACTTAAATTTCATTTCTAAGGTCCTATTTAACTTTTACTTAAGTCAAATTTCATATCACTATTCAAATTAGATTTTGTTTTGCTTAACAAAATTGTTTAACCATTTTAATATTTGGTTTTACTTACACTTTCTCATCTTATAATTTATACAACTTTTTTATTTAAAATTCCTGAATATTTACTTAAGTTATTCACATTCTCATATTTCAATTCATGGTTATATAATCACTAAACTATTTTAGCTTATATTTAATTTTATTCGATTCATTTCAAATATCTATCTAATTCATTTCAAATTCAATTCAATTCATTTAACTTAGCTTAGTTAAACTTCAATTCATATAATTCATTTTACTAACTCAATTTTATTCAACTTTTACTTAAGTTAAAATTTTAATTTCATGTCTTAATTTAAAGTTTCTTTTTCTTATACATACCATTTTCAAATCATATATATTATTATGCTAAGTCATTTCAATTTACCTTACTTACGTTAAATTTTAGTTTCATATTATAAGTCCAAACTCATTTCACTTACATTGATCAATTTCAAACTGGATTTTAAATTAAAATTTATTTATCACAACAAAACTTCAATTTTCAATTTATTAATGGTAGCAAATCAATCACACAGAAACTCAAAAATGATACTGATGATGTTGTAGTCATCACCCTTATTATTATCCAGCAACGGTAGTGAATTCAACGCTTTATATTCGTTTAAAATCCATTTTTTATAAATCACGTTTATAAATTTATACTTATATAATTTCCCTTTTCATATATAAGTTCATTTCAAAAAAAAAATCTTTGTTGCTTTAGATTTATAATAGTAACAACTTTTATTATTAAACATAACAAATAACAAATGTTAATAATCAAATATTACCATTCGCTAACAACCAACAAAAACTTATATACTACTATATAAAATATAACCAAGGTAAAATTATCTCACCAAGTTTCGAAAACAATATTGTGCCCAATCTCCATGTTCAAGTGTTTAGATATCCCTATCGTTAATGTTGGCCAGACGCAACGATCAGAACCCATAAGCCACTCAACAGCTCAATCAACACAATATAAAATATTTTTATATCATTAACAAATACATGCTCATATATATACATTCAAACTCAGTATAGGGCTTTACTGATCCTATCTATACTTGGGAACTACGATGACTCTCAGAAACCTTCAAGCCGGACCCCACCAACCTTTACCGAGTATCCGAATATTTCACATCTTCGCGTGCAGACCATCGAAACCAATCTAAAGTACATGTGAAAATACCCTAATGGGAGCAACTCCACATCGCTTGGCCCTAACTCACGCTTTGGTTTTAGTCATTTCTGACAAAGGATATCAATGCTCAAATGAGCAGAAAATCATCTCAAATTGACGATACACAAAGGAGAAAGCTGAATTGATAGTCAATAAGTCAACTATCTGGAATAATAAAAATGATCGTGTATGGAAATTAAATCTGATACCCTTACCACTACTTGTTGATTTCAAACTTGCACTATCCATTGGTTAAAAATGAAGTGGGACAAGTTAAAGTAGTGCTACCTCTAGGCATTGCCTTGACAACAACTTTAACCTTCGAGATATAAATATGTTTCCATACCTCGACGCTAAGTACTAGTAGTATGACAAAATCATTTCCATATAAGCGATATTTTTTATGGAAATTAAATTTCTTGTCATTTCCATAGCCGAATCAACTTTTAAACTTTTAAAACCCAAACTTATGCTTGAATTTCACATCATAAATATTTGCAAATCACTTTAGAAACATTCTTTTAATAATATTCCCCTTTAAAGATTTTCTCAATTATAAACTATCATTTATAAATTTCAAACGGCATTTATTATCCCAGAAGATAATCAATCAATTTAAATACTTTTTTAAATTAAAAAACTACATTAATTATCTCGAAAGAGAATTAATCAGCTTTATGACTCCTTTAATGAATAAATCAATTATCTTCAAACACCTTTATTAAATCAGAAAATTAATTTTAAATAACTTTATTTAAACCAATTAATTAACTTTACACATCATTTATTAAAATGAATAATTAATCTTAAATATCATTATTAAAATAATTATCTAACTTTCAACTTTAGTCACTTTTATTAAATCAGTTACTATCCTTTAACTTACTTTTATTAAATCAGTTAATTAACTTTAATTGCTTTTATTAAATCGGTTAATTACTTTATATTATTAATAAATTTATTGACTAACTTTATTATAATTAAATAATAATTAAAAATATATTTAGACCCTCAAAGTCTTTCCAAAAACTTATACAATCCATGCAAAGTCATTTGAAAAAAATTATAAAATATTTAAGTTAAATAACCTTCATAAATTTTAAATAACATTAATTATCCCGAAAGAGAATTAAATCCTATTTATAATCTTTTATAATTTAAATTGACATTAACTATCTTGAAAGATAATCAATCAAATTTATAATCTCTTTATAAATTTAAAATAGCATTAAATATCCTGAAAGATAATTAATTAAATTTATAACTCGCTTTTTATAAATTTTTAATTGACACTTATCCTCAAAATTCTAAAAATAATTGTAAATATGATTTAAATAAATTTTTAAAATGCAAAAACACGACTAAACATTTATTTTGTAAAAATACAAGCTCAAGTTCAATGCACAACAAGGGTTTAAGAGGATGATATTTCATAAGTGATGGTATAACAATAAAACCTGTAACGACACTTACACAATCAAATAGTTTATCACAAATATTTCAGCCAAACAACAATACAAGCGGCATAAGAACTAGAGTAAACAATCATATGCGGCGAGTCTTCCAAATTAGAAAAACCTAACTTTAGTCATAACAAAAAATTATTTGAAATTTCAAATACTCTGAAATAATAATACTTGCCAAAGTTTTCAAAATATTTTTATTATTATTTATTTCACAAGTTCTTTTGATATCGCTTATTTCAGAATCACCCAGATATAAATCCTAAAAAACAATAATATTTTAAACCATTGTTTACAGAATAACGCTATCGATCAATCAAATTCCATAAGGGAATAAACTAACACTTAACATTATTAAAATGTTAATTGATTATCAAACAATATTTAGAATTTTGCTTATTGTTCACAACTTTCTTGATCATCCAAGAATATAAATAATTTCCTAAGCAATCAAACGTAATATTCAAATATACTCACGCCCGTATGATATTCATAAATCATTTGTACGCTATATTTGATTTGATCACTTGCTCGAATATGTAGACTTTTACTTTTGAACTAGTATTGCTCACTCAAACCTCCCTTGTAGGGACTCTAATCAGGTTCCTTTATTGGAAAGTTCTGTTTCCTTTGCATAGCCACATACTATGATAGAAAAGTTTAGTAAACTGGATCACGTGGTCGTTGATAAGAATCAAGTGAGAAATCCTTTTTCGAATTGGAGTGAATCACCCAGAAGCCATGTATTCAAACCCTAGATCAAAACCTGTGCGATTAAAATGATTTATGACAACTTTTCGATTGGTCTCTTAATTATACCAATCTTTTTTAAATACTTTCATTTTTACCTATGTTTTTCACTAATAATATTTTATTCAACACTAAAATTATTTACGAATTACTTCATAAATTTTTGCTTAAGTTTGTAAGTATTTTATAAAGACATTTCTCTATAAAACACCAACACTTACTCCACTTTTTATTATTTACTTGTATTATACTCTTCCACGTCCTAAGAGTATATACAAAATATCGATTTTATTTTTTATTTTTCAAAATTCAAAAGGAGGCCTAAACAAAATATTGGTCTTTAAAACCGAGTTAACCCTTTGGCTACTTTAACTTAGAATGTTCTAAGGAAAGTTGTTTACGGGTTGGTCCAATATCACCAAAGAGTTTGCACAACTTAAATGATTAGCAAAAACTACGGTTTTAAATAAAACAATGGGTATTAAAACCTTTCTACCCAATTTAACCCATTTAAAACTTGAGTTAAATTATCTCTTTTCTATCTTAGGGTTTAAAATTTCGATTTATCGAGTTATTTATTAAAATACTTTTTATTTCAAATCAATTTCCTTTTAGAAAAACTTAAGAACTAAATACCCTTTTTTTTTCAAATCGTTTTTGAAATAGTAATAATAATATACATATCTTCCTTTTGTATATCAAATCTAACTTTTGGAGTTTAAAACAAATTTTTTTTTACCAAACCAACATTATAGCAAATTATTATAGTATCATTTTCCCCACTTAGAAACTTGAAAATAAACGCTGATAATGCTATAGTCATCACTAGAATTATTTTCCAACGACAAAAGTGAGTTTAGTGCTTTCTTGTCTCTTTTATAATCTTTTTCAAATATTTCTATACAAAATTACTTTTAAATAATTCTACTATTATTTACTTTGAAATTTTGAAAACAATTTTTCGAAAACATCAAGATTTATAAATTCTGTAACATTCCCAAATTTTAGCCAAGTTTAGTTTGATAATTTAATTTAATTTTGGGAATTAATTGTGAAATTATATGTGAATTAATTAGAAAATTTCCAAAATAAATAAAAAAATTTAGATTATAAATAGGATTTTGGTTTGGAATTTGAGGATAAGCATTTCCTAAATAATAAAAATTGGATTTAAAAATAAATATATTGGAAATAAATTGGATTTTAAATTTTATAAGAATTTGTTTCTAATTATTTAAATATGCATTATAATTTGAAAATGATGTTTTGAATTTGATACAATAAATTTTTCTAAAGGCTAATTAAGTATGAAACTCTAATATATTTATTTATGTGTAGTTGAATTTTAAAACTATTTATCTTTAAAAGATTATATAAATGATTAATAAAGAAATGTATTTATTTCAAAAAGAGTTATATAAGTATAAGTAATTGAAAAAAAATTGTATTTATATATAAGATCAAAACAAGAATTAATAAAAAGTTTTATCTTTTGGAAATAAATAAGAAAACATACATATGTAAAATTGGCTTGTAAATTCATAAATTAAGATAAAGTAAGGTTTAAATTATAAATTATAAATTAAATTGAATAAAGGTTTTAAACATAATATTGCTTATATTAACAAGTGTAAGTAAAGTAATATGAGTTTGTACAACTGTAATTTAAAGATAGTATGAATTTAACAGGTGTCATACCCTATTTTTCTTTAAAATTTAAAACCTAAATAATATGAAAGAAAAGAAAGAAGAAAAAATTCCTGGTTATCATTTCAGTTCAAAACTCCCCCATCTTCAAATCTGAAACTAAGAGAAAGAAAAAAAAAGAAAAATCGAAATTGAAATTAAAAGCTTCAGCTTCAAACCAAGAAAATTAAAATAATATAAGCCAGAGAAAAGAAATAAATTAAACAACATCAGTATTTTTAAATTAAAGCAAGTAAACATCAAAGTAGATTCAACTAGATCAAAACAATCATCATCTCAGGAATATTATCAGACAATCTTTAACAAGTTCAACTAAAATAGCAAGCTAAGGATCAAGCAATTGCAGTTTACAAATTAAAGCATCTCAGCCAAGCAAGTTAAAGATCAAATTCAACTCAGCAAGTAACAGATCTAAATCAGGTCAAAAAGAATTAAAGAAAATTATTCCCTGTTCAATCAAAAGTTCCAGGCTCTGTTCTTCCAGAAGCTAGGCGAGTAAACTTCACTTCCTTCGTTTTGAAATGCTTGTGAGTAAACTCATTCTTAAACCTGAGATCTGCTTGAATTTCTAGTTTGCATGTGATCATCTTGAAAGTTAAATGCTGATATGGCTATGTGTTATGCTTGTGTGTATATATTTATTGTGTGCATGTATCTGCAATCAAGAAAGAATGCCTCTGTAAAAAAATTACAGGGTCTAATTAAGTTCAAAATTCAATCTCACCTTCCTCAATCATTTCTAGCATGTGATGTTAAGACAAATCATGTTTAAAATCTCCACAACTTAATTTTAAAAATATATTTCCAAAGAAAATATGTGATGGGTTTATCTGGAAAAGAAATACATTATAAATTCGAATTTTACTCAATTTTCAATATGCATGAATCCAAGATTTAACTACACCATCCAAATTCATTTTGAAAATAATGATTTTTAAAACAAAAATCAGTTTTGTAGTTGCGATTTGAGGTCGTATGGGTTGGATGAATGGAGAATGGGTTTTCGCGAATTTCCAACGATCGAAGAATTTCTAGATCTCGAGGTTTGGCCTGCAACTTGTTGAAAGGTCTGAGATCACTAGAAAAATGGTTGATGATTTTTTGATTCATTGTGGTTGGTGATTTGGGTCGATCTAGGGTTTAAGTATTGTATTTTGTCGACGATATTCGCGAGGCAAATGTGAAGGCCATGGGGAATCAAAGATCCCGCGGGTGTGGGGATCGCCGCATGGATGGGTGGAGATGTTCTGGTCAGAGGGACATGAGTTCTGATCGTCGTGAACGCCATGGCGAACTTATTTTGTCGATATGGGTTAGGTTCTTGTGTTGAACTGGATGCTCGTTTTTGAGCTAATGATGATTTGGTAACCTGGGTTGCTCGAATCGATTATGGTGATCGTCGATGACCTGAGAGCACCCACGAGGATGATCGAAAGTGATCTGGCCGCTTGTACACGTGTACGCGTGTACGTATAAAGTTGGAATGGTTTGGGTATTGAGGAGGACGTGGATTCTCGGGTCAAACTCGAAGCATTCGAGCGATCATCTCGGGAAAAGGAAATTGTGAGTTAACTCGAGGTCAAGCTTGGGTAGAACATGTTTTTGCTCGGGTTTCAGATGTGATTTAGAAAACAGTTTTAAAACATAAAGAAAAATCAAATTTATTGAGAATAAATTTTGTTGAAACCAATTTTCAGATGTTATCTAAGTTTTAAATTGTTTAAGAAGGTCTTTACATAAAATTATTTTAAATTGACTAAGTTTTAAAATGCTTTAAAATACACATAACCTTTATTTTTAAAGTTATTTTTAAACTTAATAATATCAAAGAAGTAAATAAATATTACAAATGTTTTAATTGTTAAATTAACTTTTAAAGTCTAAGTTAATTTATTTGTTAAAGGAAATTAATTACTTAAAGTTAATTACTTAGTAAAAGTAATTAAGGTTAATTAATTTAATGATTTAAGTTTGATTTAATCAAGTAATAAAGAATAACTTACTTGATTTAAGTTATTAAAAATAATTATTTAATGTAAGGAAATTTTAAGGATAATTACTTAATCAAAGATTAATTAAGATTTATTGATTTCATAATTAAGAATAATTAATTAATTAGAAGATTAATTAATATATAAGTAATTAGAAGTAATCAATTACTTAAAGATAATTACTTAGTTAAAGTAATTAATTAATGATTAAAGTTAATTAAGTAATTAGGGATAATTACTTATTATAATTAATTAAGGGTAATTAATTAAATGATAGTTAATTAAGGATTGATTGATTAATTAATTAATTAATTAATTAAGGGATAATAAATTAAGAGTAACTAAATAATTAAGATTAATTCTTTAATAATCAAAGGTTGATTAATTCATTAATTAAGGTTAATTAATAAATAACCGAGGGGTGATTAATTAACATAAATTGTAATGAACTAATGTTAATCAACCAGAATTAGTGATTAATCTGGTTTCAATTAATAAGATAATCAATTGATCTTCCTTATGGATGACTGTATTCTATGGAATGCTGTAAATTGTTTGATATCTCTGTTGTGTGATGCTTTATGATTTGAATTGTTTTAATTCAAGCTGTGATGAATGTAATTTATTTTATCCGTGATAAATGTATATTATTTATCTGTGATGCTGTGTATATAGATAAGCGTTATAGGATTATACCGCTTATCGTTATTGATATGCTTGAATCTGTGATGATTGATAATGTTCCATTGAGTAAAACCTCTGGACTACACCATACACACACAAATATGAATTCACGAGGAAATTGGTAAAGTCATAGATTTTTGAAATGGTTTTGAATTTGAATTTTTAATCCAAATGGTTTTGGAATTGGATTTGGGTTAAATGTAAAAAAACTTTTGAAAAGGAGTTTCAAAGATAAAAGTTATTTTGAATAACTTGATAAAGTTTTGAAATTTAAATATTTGATTTAAATTTGAATTCAAATTTGAAATTGAATTCCATGTGTTGGAAAATATGATTTAAAAAGGCTATAAAAGTTATATATGTATTTATATGGGTTTTAAACCATTTTAAAAGTATTGTTTTGGGAATTTGAATTTAACCCAAGTTTGAAAGACTTTAACTTGTATAAATGAAATCGGATTTTTCCGAAACGAAAACTATTTGTTTTCAAATAATAAAAGCTTTCATATATGGAAAGAATTTCCAATTTGTGTTAAAGGGATTTCAAGTTTGAAATGCAATGGTTTTCCAAGTTATGAATGAATCTTTGGAAATGGTTTTGAAATCTATAAATTGATTCTTTGATTTAAAGATTGGATGAGTTAATCTAATTTGAAATCTATGAATGAATCTTTGTGAAAGATGGGTGAACTTTGTGAAATGAATCTTTTTGTTTAAAGATTTGGAAATGGTAATTTGTTTAGACCATTTGAAAAGAAAGGTTTTGGATAATAAGTTGTGACTTAATTGAAATCCCAATATCCATGTGTTTTAAATATTACGATCATTATTTGGTTTAGCCGAGAGAGAACCTTGTGTCATATAACCCATTCCGAATAATGATACGACGTTATGGATATCATTTGAAGAATGGTGGTGAAGACCGGGTGTTTTCGAGAATGAAAGGATAACCCGTCGAATGACTCTGCACTGAGTAGATACGGTATAGAGATCTCCATATGTGATGGGGAGTCCGATCGGGATTGTGAATGCCTGTATTGCAAGGGATTCTTTAGAAGTGCCTTCGGTTCTGTTCGAACCCGGAACAGACTTGTATGGATGTGTGTCTAACGTTACACTTTGAGATGTAAAGCTGGTTTATCAAATACATTTGTGTTTGGTGGAGGAGATTTATTCTCTTAGCTTAACACCCTTCTCTGAGACGTGCGAGCTTGGAAGCTATGTAGTTGATGGTTACTAGTGATACATTCCCAATATGGTAATGTGGCATACGAAGTGCTGATGATCATTTGTTGATCGAAGCATGGCTTTGTGAAAAAGCGTAGCGTTGTGGACGAGACTGCATCAGGACCTCATACCCCGGGAATGGTCGAAACAGGAAAGATGAGGCAATGTTGCAGGGGTCGTGCCCCTAGGGTATGTCAATTTCTTCTGGAAAAGGGTGGTATCATGGTATGGAGCCCAGATACTTAACTCATGTGGACACTGTATGTTTATTACTGTGTGATCTTGCTTTGTGGTTGAGGATCCTCGAATAAAGGTCGCAAACGACCGGGGATGGCATATCTTTAGGTATTACTCCCAGGCAGGGTGGAAACCGGCCTTGTGTTGGCAGAGATCCGGGTAGGTTCTCGGGACGTTCCTCCAGAGTCATACCCATGTGGCAATGGGAAGTTCCTTGGCCTGACCATTTGTTGGAAATCCAATTATCAATACGCACCTTATAAGGTTTTAGTTGTAGAACCTTCCATCTAATATGGTAGCTATAGTAGGCATACTATAACGGTACATATGCTGGCTAAGATTAATATTATACTTTCGAAAGGTTTTCCACGATGCACTAATAATAATATTAAATGGTTTTCGCGTATCAAGCATTTTTGACTATCATGAGAAGAAATCTCCTCCAATTCTGTGTTTGCATGGTGTGTGTGGCGGGAGGCCTTATGGTAGTTTCATTTTCCAAAAAGCATTGCGGATTTTAAATTTTTTAATCTTTTGTTTGTTTTAAAAGATAAAATGTTTTTGTTTGCTCATGCCAGTCCCATGACTGACCCGGTGTTTATTGTTCCCTTCCTAAACTCTGGGTGCCCACAATTTTCCACACGGGCAGTTTAGAGTTGGGTTTTTTAGATAATCCAATAGTAGGTGTAGATTCGATGGATTTCGAAGTCATTGGTTTGGTAGCATTTGGAGATCTTCTTCAGCTTTTGGATCTTTCAAAGTTTTTGTTTTGGCAATCTCTTTTGGGATCGCATTTGCTACAAATTCAGCTTGATGATGGTTCGAGTTTGAAGTTTAGAGCTTTGGCTTTGGAGTTTTGGATTGGAGTTGCAGTAATTTATTCTCTTGAAGACTTTGCTCATGTTGAGATGTTTTTCCGCTATGGTGTTGTATTGTACCATTCTCTGATGGTGTTGGGTTGTTGTATCATGATGTATATCACATTATATCTCTGTTGTATATCAATGTTATCATTTTCTTTGTTTCCGATGTGTTGTTTATCATCTAGTATTATTGCAAGCTCCGATGATACGGATTCGATGTCGTTTATCGAGCATCGAGTTCGGGTCGTCACAAATTCTATTTATAAATTATACCTATAAATACCTTTGAGTAATACTACTATTACTTTACTAAAAAATTCTTTTGAAATCATTGCCAAACAACTCTAGGATTTAAATTTTAAATCCTCTTAAAAATATAATTTATAACCAAAATTTATATAAAATTTCCTTTATAAAAAATCATCTCATCTTATAATAGTTCTTCTTTATTATGATAAAATTGTCTCAAATATTTATCCCCTATATGTCTTACCTTCCCATTTAGATTATATTAAACAAATTTATTAAAAGGTGACTTTTAGCTAAACATTTTCTCTGAATACTTTATTATTAAATTATGAAACATAATTCTCAAAGTGGTTCATTTTTAAATCAAAGTAATAAATGCTCCTAAATAAGCCGAGCATAATTTAACAACCAACAAACAATAATCAATGCTCCTAAATTATATGAGCATGATAATCAAAAAACAATGATAATAAATAAATATTATCATTACCAAAGAATCACCATAAATAGCTATATAAGTTTGAAAATTATTCCTTTATATACGTAAAATATAAAAAACTTAGGCAAAATTATTAATTTAATTGAAATTTAAAAAGTGATTTAATTAATCAATTATTAATTTATTTAATTAACTAGAAAACAGTCATTTTGGCCATTGACTCGGATTTCAACAAAACCAGCTTCATCGGATTCGTAACGATGAATTGTAGGATTTTGAGTTTCGTAGCGATCGGACTTCTCGTTTGATCGTATGGACTCGAAACGCCTTGAAATCAATTGAAATAATTTGAAATAACTTGATTTCAGCATAACTTCTTCATATGATGGAATTTGGACTTGAAACCATTTCCATTGATTTTAAAATATTTAAAAACATCTGTTTCGATATATGGATTGACCCAAGTTCGTTCCAGAGTCGAAACGGGCTTTTCAGGCCATTTTATCGTTCAACGTGTAAACAAATCGTGTCCATTCATCTCTATTACTGACCTACCTATATATACCTTGTTATAAACCCTAGCCTACTTCTATTTCTCATTTGTCTATACATACAATTCAACTATCTCTCCTCCTCAATGGAAGACAAACAAATTCTCACTACCAAATCCAATTGCAATTGCAATTCAAAGCCAAAAATACAAACTTTTCAAACTATATCGAATTTTATATCAATTCGAAGATCTCGACGAGCGCAAGTCAGATATGTGATTCGTTTTTCGTTTTGATTCATCGTTTGATCAGTAAACATCGAAGTATTCCCGGTCATTCACATTTGGATTTGAGATTGGACGGTGGATCTTCGTCCTGCGAGCGATCGGAAGGCACTGCATCGGAGAGAGCGTCGAGGGGAGTAGATCGGTACGGCCACTTTTGGTCAATGGTCATCAGATCGCCTCAAAGACTGAATTAGGGTTTCGCCTTTGTCTTGCGGCCACGTGGTTCCAGGAGCCACTGGAGAAGGTCGCGCGGATCCTGATGGATCGGCCTGGAGCATGGAGGAGTTTGGCATCATCTGATTGGGGTATTAGCGAGCAAGGAAGCGGCAAGGAGTGGTGGCTGCTTCAATGTTCTCGTTCGATCGTGATCTGCCAGGGTTCGATGCCTCTGGGAGTGATGCGCGCGGTCACGTGAAGGAGCTGACGTGTGAGTTGTTTTTTTGTTTTTTATTTACTTATTGAAAATTTCGATTTCAATTCGTTCTAATAATCATAAGTCTTGCATATGAGGTCGAAATTACGCATGTTTTCTCCGCTAGGATCGTATCGAAATTCCGGACATTTTGGCACTGGTTTGGACGAATTTGGAGATTGTTCAAATTTTGGGTTTAAATTGGATTTAAATTCAATTTAAATTCAAAAGGTGAGTGTTTTAACCCACTCATAGCTTCTAAAATTTCTTATGTGTGTTAAATTAATTTTTGATGTGATTAGAAATTTATTTATGACTATTTGGCATATTTTTAATCATCATCCCAGTTAAATTGAATTTATTCAGTTAAATTGTTATTTAATTTATTATTGAATATGAACTGCCAGTAAATACCTATTGTTCATTATCTGTTATATATTGATGTTATTATTTGAATTGGATGGTGATTGTGATAAATGGTTGATGATTGATATTGGATGAATGGATGTTGTATTATATATTATTATAAACTGCAAGTTGTTACGCATTTTTATTTCATTCGGGATTGCGGTTTGAAATGATATATAACCATATTTTTATTTTAAATTACGGATTGAAATGATAAATATCTGTATCACTTGACCATAGGGTAGAAAATTATAAACAGACACCGTGGTCTATATATAAAAAAATTGAAATGATTTTCTATGGTTTTGTGAAGAAATATATGGTTTTATGAGATATGGATTTGGATATTTTATAAATTTTATTTTATATATAGTTAAATCCTTGGTTTTAAACTATGTATAAAATTGGTTTAAAGTATAAAAGAAGTTTAATTATAAAGTTTGATTTTATTAAGATATACTATGGTTAAGTATTTATTATATTTCTGGAGTTTATGATAACTTAAATGAGAATAGGGTGGGAAAATAAATATGAAATTGGTTTGAAATTTAATAAAATTAAATTTTTAATGGTATGATTTTTATAACTGGATTTTGGTTTAAGATGAATTAAACGAATATTTCAAGTATAAATAAACTGAAGGAAATATTTAGTTATTTGCAGTTTGAGTTTTATTTAAATGATAATGGATTTATTATGCAAATATTTCAAAACTAAATAATAGAACATTGAATTGTTGAATCGTAATTATCAACCTTAGTTGGAAATTGTTTAATACTCAAAGTTTGAAATATATTGAAATTGAGATGGTTTATTTAAATTGAAAGTGAGTTGAAAGTTATGAATTGAGACTTAATTTAAAGTGAATAAAATTGTGAAGTCGAGGAAATTATTTTACTTATAAAGTAAATTTAAAATTTAAACTATTTTATTTTATATGTTGTTTGAATATCCAAACCATTTAAGTTTTGGAAGTTATGGTTTAGAAGCTATGAAATTCGAAGTATTATGTTTTGAAGGTTATATTTCAAATGTTTGGTTTTGAAATATTATAAATTTGAAAGTGCTATGATTTTGGAAAAAGAGATATATTTGAAATAAAATGATATTATATTGATTTGGGTTTTAATAAAAATGATATCATATCGATTTGGCTTTTGAAGTGGAAATTATATCATATTTATATGGTTTTGAATGGATATTATATTCTGGTTTTGAAGTATAATTATTTTAAAATGACCGCAGTGTTATAATAACATTTGATTGTTAAAGAGACTGGGATCGGAAATTGTCATACTCTCTGCCAACTCTAAAAACCACTTTAACAACCGTGTACGCGGTGGAGATTTCAGAATGAAGTAGGTTGGCGGCAGTGTTCCTTTGAGGTATATACGTGGACCCGACTCCCGTGAGTTGGCATAAGGTGGCTAAAACAGAAGTGATTCTGGGCCAATGAGATAGCCCCTCTTATCGGACACACTCCTTCGATATTATATTCTGACTTTGAGATTTATTTGGTGGCCACTTTTGATTTTTGATTTTTGGGGGTGTGGCTCGAGGTGGGCGGTAGCTGCGCGCTATGCATCACCACCAGTCCGGATAGTAATTGGAATATCTATCTTGGAATTGCCTAGTTATGCCATGTCACCTACCCTAGCTAGCCTTGTACGCGTTTGATTTTCTCCCGTAGCACGTGTGGTATCCTCTGGTGGCTTCCCGATCAGGGGGGACTATGATATTGGATGGACTGTTGGGACTATTAGTATTAAGGGGAATATTGGATCACTCCTTAATGCTATTTAAAAGTAAGTTTATTTTATTATAGACATTATTATAATAGGGCAATATTACTACATATAAATAGTTTAACGGATCCTTAGGAGATATGAATCCCGAGCATCTCTTAAGTTACTGCACTCACGTTAGACACTGGATAGGAGATGTCAAATCCCGTAAACATCTCTGACGTCGTTCCACTCATATTTATTCCTGTTGATTTAACTTACATAAGATCTTTTAGTTCTGACTCGGGTATTTTGTCTTTTCAATTCGCTCGGGTCAGTCTGAGCATTTTAGGATTTGTGGACTTTATTTCGGAGGACGAAGACGAAGTTATTATCACTAGTATTTATTATATTATTCCACTGCATTCATACTGTTCCGCTGCATTGCTATTGATTATTCTCTGGTATGTGCAACTCTGATATGTATTGTATAAGTATAATCAAAATGTTTTTGTAAAACAGCTTCATGAACTGTATATTTGATTATTATATTTTATCATTCCGCTATAAGATTCTGTTTTGTTCTTTTTCTTTCTCTGCTTTTTCTTATTTAAACAATCCGCCCTTCTGTATGGTTTAAGTCTAACTGTGTGGTTTTACATCGATTAAAGCGTGCAAAAGGCGGGATGTTACATCTGGTATCAGAGCTTTGGTTTAGCGATAAACCTTAGCTTTTTGGGTCTGACTCTTTATTAATAGGGTATTAATACCCTATGGTGATGAATTACTGAGAGTATATATATGAGAGAGTATTTGTTAGTGTTATAAAAAGGGTTTTTATATTGTGTTAATTTGTTCCGTTTTGTATTTATAAATTCTGGTTGGTGCATAAGACGCTATGACATCAATAGGGATATCTAAACACTTAATAGGATAGACCGACACAATATTTGTTTTTGAATATAGGTGAATATATTTTCTATATATAAATTAATTTTTTATAAAGGTTATATTTGGTTGTAATATATTGGTTGCTAGGTAGAGAAATTTGTAAATATTGATTGGAAATAATATTTGAAGAAAGTGAAAAAAATGAATAAGTTATAAATTTTAGAATCTAAGTTCCGAGGTTTTGAAAATTTCTTTCAAATGATTTTGGAATATAATAATAATATTTTAGAAGTATTTTCTGATATAAATATTCAAAATAATTTTAAAGAATAGTTTTAAAGAAACTTTGAAAGGAAATAATTTATGTACTCCCCTCTCTGTCGTTGGAAAATAATTTCGGTGATGCGTGCGCACATCATCGACATTCATTTTCGAGTTTCGAAGTGGGGAGGCCACTGTAGTAGTTTTACTGCAGACTTATTTTGATAAACAAATATAACATTTCAAATTGTTTAAATATAATTGGATATATATGTTGTAAGTATATGCATTTATATATTATTTTTAAATAATTTGGATAAAACCCGGTATTTAATTCTTAAGTTACCGTTAGTTATTAGCTTCAATTATTGTAATAAAATGGGTTGTAACTAATTAATAATTGGAACCTCTAATTTGAAACAAGAGATTAAATGCTAGGTTATAAATGAAATTTCCAAAAGTTGAAATTAGTAACCTATAAACAAATGATATGATTATTGAACATTAAATTTATTAAAAGAAATGAGGAAAACCTTGTATAACTTTCAATTACATCCTTAAAAGTGTGTATATATATATATATATATATAACTTACCAAATATTAAAAGTTCTAATGTTTAGTAAGAAAATGTAATGGAAATTATACAAGTAATAAACTTGACATAATGAAAGTATGTAATGAAATTCCTTTATAAATAAGAATTTGATGTGTAACTATTGTGAACTTAAGTTATAATTGAAATGCTACTGTAATAAAGGTAATAGGAAGTAAGTATTGGAAGTATAAGATTATAAACTTAAATGAATGAATTAATATGCAAAGAAATTGAATTAAACATGGATACTATACATAAAAGAAAACGAATAGTTGTAAGTAATAAATGAAGATTTGTAAGAAATAATGTAAAATAAAAATATAAACCACTATATGAATGGAAAGGAAATCAAACAACAAAGGTTATGAAATGAAATTGAAAAATTAACTTGATCTACTATTTGGAATTGTTGTTTGTTTGGTTTATGGTTGTTTGGGCAAGGATACTTTAAAATTGTTTGGATGAAGGAATAATCTATTCAGTTCCATTTAGGACTGTTGAGTAAATGATGCGCTTAGTAGTTTATCTTTCATTTGTACAATTTCGGGTTTTGAACCCAAACAACTATTTGTTTTGTTTGATATGAATTGATGATTGATTTGTGTTGATTTTATATGATGATTGTAAGTTGATTCCAAGTGATTGTTGTTTATTGTTGATTTGTTGTTAGTGATTGAAACAACTTTAAATATTTCATTTTATATAATTATTAATCCTTTTTAGATTATATAAGTGAAATACAGGTTATGGAAGCAATTGCTACGGCTTTTCATTTCATAAAATAAGCGTTAATTGCCCGACAAATAGGTACGTTTTCGGATTACGGTTTTATAGCGTTGTTATATATATTTTTCCCGTTGTTGGGATATATTATTTTGGAAAATATATGCTGTATATTGTTATATTTGATATTATATTTTTTCCCGAGCCTCTCCGTACAAAGGAGACTCTGCCGAAATTTTCTGTAAATTTTGGACTAAGAAATTTTTTGAAAAGGTTTTCCAAACTTTATTAATTTGAGTATAAAAAGATTTAATAGTTATAAATTGGTACATTTTATTTAAATTAATTAATTTGTAAATTTATTTGTTTCTAAAGTTAATATTTTTGAATAAGATATATTGTTTACTCAATTCTTTCTCTTCCCTTCTTTTTCCTTTTCGGGGACGAAAAGTTTTGAGTGGGGGAGAGTGTAACGGTCCGTAGATTTCGATAATTAAATTGGTTAATTTAATAAGAATTTTGGTAATAAAATTTAGAAATAAATAAAAAATTTATAATTTATATTGAAGTAAATGTTGACAATGAATTGTAGCAATGGTTATTAAAAACTAATTATTGGCAATTGAAGTGAAATCACAATAAAAATGAAATAGTGTAAATTGTTGCACTGGGGTACAAAATTGAAATAAGTAAATAAAAGTAAGCAATGAATTAACCAATGAAATAATATATTGATTAATAGTAACTGAATGTAAATTAAGGTAATAATGTCAATGCAAGTTAATAAATAACTAATCTAGGGCAATTCCAATTAACTGAAACAATTGTCGAGTTATAATTGATTGTAAATAGTAAGATTTGGAAATAAATTCAAAGTTATATTAATTAGATGAAATTAGTGTTATGAAAATAAATGGTAACATTGATTGGTAAGTAATAAAAGCTTATTAATCTGACTGAAGGTTAACGACAACGTTATTGTGTGTTACCTATTTATGTAGCTTGTTAATTTAAAATTGAAAATCAGTTACAATAATTATAATTTAATATTACGTTAATGTTAATTAAGGTAATATTTGTAAATAATGTTAATGTTATTCATAATTGGAAAATTGGTTGAATAAAAGGAATGGAAATTCAAGATTTATTAATTTATTGGAATTTAAATTTAATAATTGAATTAACTGCAAATAAATGGAATTTAAAATTTAATGTGAAATCAGTTGCGGTAATTGACTTAATTTATGCAGTTAGGGTAGGTTTGATTTGTCATTGAAGATTGTTAATTCAACAAGAAGTAACCAATGTGAACTCTACCCATAATATGGCAATTGATTGAATGAAAACAATTGAAATTCATGCCTGATTAATTTATTGGATTTTGAGCTGTAATAAATGGATAATTGAAATTAAATGAAATAAAATATTACGTTAATGGGAATCAATATAAAATGAAACATACATTAACGAAATGTAATATAAATCAATGTTAATTATACCCATAAGATGTCAATTTATTGAATAGCAAGATTTTAAAGCAAATAAATGGATTTATTGAGATTTCAATTGATAATTAATAAATTTATTAAAATTGAAACTAAATTCGGTAATGGATAAATTTATTAACTTTAAATTGATATCTGAATTGTTTAAAGGGTTGTAATGGTGTAGGAAATCAAAAACGATAAAATTTGTAAATTATGGAATTGAAATTTAAAAAGTGATTTAATTAATTAATCAATTATTAATTTATTTAATTAACTAGAAAATAGCCATTTTGGCCACTGACTCAGATTTCAACGAAACTACTTTCATCGGATCCGTAACGGTGATGGGATTTCAAGTTTCGTAGCAATCGGATTTGTCGTCTGATCGTACGGACTCGAAACGCCTTGAAATCAATTGAAATCAATTTGAAATAACTTGATTTCAGAATAACTTCTTCATATGATGGAGTTTTGACTTGAAACCTCTTCCATTGATTTTAAAATATTTTAAAACATCTGTTTCGATATATGGATTGACCCAATTTCGTTCCAGAGTCGAAATGGGCTTTTCGGGCCATTTTATCGTTCAACGTGTAAACAAATCGTGTCCATTCATCTCTATTTCTGACCTACCTATATATACCTTGTTATAAACCCTATCCTACTTCTATTTTTCATTTTTCGGTACGTACAATTCAACTGTCTCTCCTCCTCCATGGCAGACAGACAAATTCTCACTACCAAATCCAGTTGCAATTCAAATTCAAAGCCAAAAATTCAAACTTTTCAAATTATATCGAATATTATATCAATTTAAAGCTCTCGACGAGCGCAAGTTAGATATGTGATTCATTTTTCGTTTTGGTTCATCGTTTTCTTAGTAAACATCGAAGAATTCCCGGCCGTTCATATTTGGGTTTGAGATTGGACGGTGGATCTTCGTCTTGCGAGCGATCGGAAGGCACTGGATCGGGGAGAGCGTCAAGGGGAGTAGATCGGTACGGCCACTTTTGGTCAATGGTCATCAGATCGCCTCAAAGACTCATTTAGGGTTTCGCCTTTGTCTTGCGGCCACGTGGTTCCAGTAGCCACTGGAGAAGGTCGCGCGGAGCCTGGTGGGTCGGCCTGGATCGTGGAGGAGTTTGGCATCATCTGATCGGGGTATTAGCACGCAAGGAAGCGGCAAGGAGTGGCGGCTGCTTTAATGTTCTTCGATCGTGATCTACTAGGGTTCGATGCCTCTGGGAGAGCTGCGCGTGGTCACGTGAAGGAGCTGATGTGTGAGTTGTTTTTTTATTTTTTATTTACTTATTGAAAATTTCGATTTCAATTCATTCTAATAATCATAACTCTTGCATACGAGGTCGAAATTACACGCGGTTTTCTTCGCTAGGATCGTATCGAAATTCCAAACATTTTGGCATCAGTTTGGACGAAATTGGAGATTGTTTAAATTTTGGGTTTAAATTGGATTTAAATTCAAAAGGTGAGTGTTTTAACCCACTCACAGCTTCTAAAATTCTTTATGTGTGTTAAATTAATTTTTGATGTGATTAGAAATTTATTTATGACTATTTGGCATATTTTTAATCATCATCCCGGTTAAATTGAATTTATTCAGTTAAATTGTTATTTAATTTATTATTGAATATAAACTGCCCGTAAATACCTGTTGTTTATTATCTGTTATATATTGACGTTATTGTTTGAATTGGATGGTGATTGTGATAAATGGTTGATGATTGATATTGGATGAATGGATGTTGTATTATATATCATTAAAAACTGCAAGTTGTTATACATTTTTATTTCATTCGGGATTGCGATTTGAAATGATATATAACCGTATTTTTATTTTAGATTACGGATTGAAATGATAAATATCTGTATCACTTGACCATAGGGTAGAAAATTATATGCAGACACAGTGGTCTATATATAAAAATATTTTAAAGTGATTTTCTATGGTTTTTTGAAGAAATATATGGATTTATGAGATATGAATTTGGATATTTTATAAATGTTATTTTATATATAGTTAAATCCTTCGTTTTAAACTATGCATAAAATTGGTTTAAAGTATAAAAGAAGTTTAATAATAAAGTTTGATTTTATTAAGATATAATATGGTTAAGTATTTTTTATATTTTTGTAGTTTATAATAACTTAAATGAGAATAGGTTGGGAAGATAAATATGAAAATGATTTGAAATTCAATAAAATTGAGATTTTAAAGGTATGATCTTTATAACTGGATTTTGGTTTAAGATGAATTAAACGAATATTTCAAGTATAAATAAATTGAAGGAAATATTTAGTTATTTGCAATTTGAGTTTTATTTAAATGATAATGGATTTATTATGCAAATATTTCAAAACTAAATAATAGAACATTGAATTGTTGAATCGTAATTATCAACCTTAGTTGGAAATTGTTTAATACTCAAAGTTTGAAATATATTGAAATTGAGATGGTTTATTTAAGCTGAAAGTGAGTTGAAAGTTATGAATTGAGACTTAATTTAAAGTGAATAAAATTGTGAAGTCGAGGAAATTATTTTACTTTATAAAGTAAATTTAAAATTTAAACAATTTTATTTTGTATACTTTTTGAATATCCAAACCAATTAAGTTTTGGAAGTTATGGTTTAGAAGCTATGAAATTCGAAGTATTATGTTTTGAAGGTTATATTTCAAACGTTTGGTTTCGAAATATTATAAATTTGAAAGTGCTATGATTTTGGAAAAAGAGATGTATTTGAAATAAAATGATATTATATTGATTTGGGTTTTTAATAAAAATGATATCATATCGATTTGGTTTTTGAAGTGGAAATTATATCATATTTATATGGTTTTGAATGGATATTATATTCTAGTTTTGAAGTATAATTATTTTAAAATGACCGCGGTGTTATAATAACGTTTGCTTGTTAAAGAGACCGGGATCGGAAGTTGTCATACTCTCTACCAACTCCGAAAACCACTTTAACAACCGTGTACACGGTGGAGATTCTAGAATGAAGTAGCTTGGCGGCGGCGTTCCTTTGAGGTATATACGTGGACCCGACTCCCGTGAGTTGGCATAAGGTGGCTCAAACAGGAGCGATTCCGAGCCAGTGAGGTAGTCCCTCTTATCGGACACACTCCTTCGATATTATATTCTGACTTTGAGATTTATTTGGTGGCCACTTTTGATTTTTGATTTTTGGGGGTGTGGCTCGAGGTGGACGGTAGCTGCACGCTATGCGTCACCACCAGTCCGGATAGTAATTGGTATAACTACCCTGGCATTGCCTAGTTGTGCCATGTCACCTACCCTAGCGAGCCTTGTACAAGTTTGATTTTCTCCCGTAGCCTATGTGGTATCCTCTGGTGGCTTCCCGAACAGGAGGGACTATGATATTGGATGGACTACTGGGACTATTACGTGTTAAGGGGAATATTGGGTCACTCTTTAACGCTATTTAAAAGTAAATTTATTTTACTATAGATATTATTATAATAGCGAAATATTACTACATAGTAAATAGTTTAACGGATCCTTAGGAGATGTGAATCCCGAGCATCTCCTAAGTTACCGCACTCACGTTAGACACTGGATAGGAGATGTCAAATCCCGTAAACATCTATGACGCCTTTCCACTCATATTTGTTCCTGTTGATTTAACTTACATAAGATCTTTTGTTCTGACTCAAGTGTTTTATCTTTTCATTTCGCTCGGGTCAGTCTGAGCATTTCAGGATTTGAAGACTTTATTTCGGAGGACGAAGACGAAGATATTATCACTATTATTTATTATATCATTCCACTACATTCATACTGTTCCGGTGCATTGTTATTGATTATTCTCTGGTATGTGTAGCTCTGATATGTATTGTATAAGTATAATCAAAATGTTTTGTAAAAAGCTTCATAAACTCTATATTTGGTTATTATATTTTATCGTTCCGCTGCAAGGTTCTGTTTTGTTCTTTTTCTTTCTCTGTTTTTTCTTATTTACCCCATAACAATCTGCCCTTTTGTATGGTTTAAATCTGACATGTGTGGTTTATCGTCGATCAAAGCATACAAAAAGGCGGGTTGTTACACACTACATTCTTGAGATTTCATCGTTGACTTTTATTAACATTCATTTGTTTGGCGGCGAAGAAGGAAACTTCTCTTAACTTAATACTCTTCTCTTAGACGTATGAAATCAAAGGTTGTATGTTTGTAGAAGTCAATAGAGATTGATGGAACGGCAGTGTAGCATTCAAAGAGAGATGATGTGCAATAAGAAAGGTAATCGCTACCTCAAGCTCACACCCGGAAATGGCCGAAATAGGGTAGATGTGGCAAGACTATGTGGTTCACAACCATTTGGGTACGATCATCCCCTTCAAGATATATTCATACCCGCTATGATGTTTAGGTTTAAATTAATGTGGATTTATGCTATGAGGATCCATGGATAGGACAGTAATGACCGGGTTGATGACATATTCGGTACTATCTAGTGAGAAAGGTAGGTCGGCCTTATGTTGGTAGAGGTGCAGATGTTCTGTTGACCCTGGTATATTCCTCAAGAGATGTACCGCCGGAAGGTAGTCCCTACATCCGGTCATTTGTATGGAATCCTTTCTCCAATAAGTGTCTGCCATTGTATTTGTAGAACCTATTATGCTGGAATTAATGAAGGTAACAATTTCAGCTAAGATTAATAAGTTTACTTACACATGTTTTCAAATATATGTCATTAATAATATCAAGTATTTTGACGTAAAATGTTTTGGTTATCATAAGGTAAAAACTCATTCCGTATTTATATGCGGCGTGGTCTTATGAGATATTGTTTTGTTTTCAAAACGCGTGTTTTGAATTATCACACCAGTCCCATGACTGACCCGGAGTTTATTTTCCCTTTTCCTTAAACTCTGGGTGCCCTAATTTTCCTGGGCAGCCTAGTAGTCAGGATTAGTTTAGAAGAAACCTGGATGGAGCTCGAAGCATGGAGTCAGAAGATTTTCTGAAGATTTTGATCTATTTCTGCCACACTCTTATGCTATTGTATTCCGCATTTGTAAGGATAGGAACTTAAAACTGTCTATGTTTAACTCCATAAATGTATTTTAATTTCCTGCTGTAAAGTTTATATTGAAATAATATATGTGAGATTCTGTTCTGTCTTTATTTTCTTTCTTACCCTTGAAAATCCGCTTCTTCAGCACTTGGATATACGGCACGTGAATACCGTGGATGTATTAATGTCAATTTCTGGGAGTCGAAGAGATATGTCCTTACAGTTCCGTAGTAACCTATTCATCACGTAAACCCCAACTTTCCTTTTATTTTTGTTCCCTGCAAAAAAAACGATTATTTATGTCATCTGCTTATCCAGTAGGAATTTAAAACCCAAAATAAACAACCAAAAAACAATATAAACTACCGTCCAAACATTTTTTGAATAGAACTATCATCCAAACATTTAACAATTTATAGCTACATGGATATTATATAATTTATTTAGAGGTGAGCAAACTCCTAGAAATTCCAGCCTTCCTATCTTCACAAGCTCGACTTCGCCAATCTTCCTCTCTTTGCGAGATCGACTTGCCGGAACGAACACATCAAAACCTATTATGGGACGATGATGACCGATACGATGAACATGATGGCACCCTTCGATTTTCCCCACGCCTCACCAAACTTGACTAAATCCGAACCCTAGGTTGCTTCTAAAAATCGAGCAACTCAAAACATGATCGGACGCTGCAAATTTTGTATAGAATTGAAGTTCTAAACTATATGAACTCATTGGAACAAGTTTTGTATTTTTTTAGTTAAGTGGTTGATTTGGTTTCGATTTTGAAGCTTGTGGCCATTATTTTTTTACCAGAAAGGAAGAAGAAAAGAGAGGAAGAGGGAAATGTGAATAATAAAATGAGGCTAAGTGTTTTTTTCTTTTATAAACAAAACAAGCACACTTGTTTACCTACAAGGTAATCAAAGTTGCTTAAGTTAAACACTAAAGTAATATCTCAATTCAAAGTCAAGTCATTACTAATTCAAGTCTAAAATTTTGAAGTTGATTTGATTTATAAAAAGTGTTTAAAATGAAATATTTACCGTATTCCGCTACATAATATCTCGTTCGCCTGTGAATCAAGAACGATAGGAATAAAAATAGGATTGTGCAGAGAAATGCGACATGATCACAAAACCATAATAAAGTACACTAGCTATTTCATTTTGTAAAATTTTGAAAATACCTCATTTTCCAAAAAATGGTCAAACGATAATTTAAATATTTTCTAGAGTAAAAATTATGGAAAAATCCAATATATTCAATTAAAATTACTATAATAAAAATTAATTGTTAATAATTGATTTTCTTATTATTTATTTGAATAATTATTATTGCAAATGAATTTACAAAATGAATTTACCATTATTATTTATTAATTAAAAGAATATAAATAAAGCTAATAAATCCATTTAATTAATATTTAATTTACAACTCAAATATTTAATTCTCAATTCAAATATTTAAATAATACCTATATTTGAATATAAGTTATTTATATTCTTATTTAGCGATTATTTAAATATTTAAAATTAATTAAATATTCAAAATCAGAAATGATAATATTCTGGGATGTTACATATCTCCTCCTATAGCACCACCATAAACCCAACCCCAGCCTCGGTTATTCAAGTTAAGCAACCTAACCCTTACTACACATAAATCAACACATACGGGACGGAAGCCCTCGCCGATATGAACTAAACGAAACTAACGCCATCGCCCAAAATTGATTGTAATTCTAGAAAGAGTGGTGGTGGCTACTTATTTGCTTAACTAGAAAAAGAAAGGAGAGAGAAAGGAGTAGAGAGGAAGAGAATGAAAATAGGTTAAGTGTTTGGGTTATTTATGGTCAATTAAATAATATATTTTAATTTCTAAAATTAACCGCTATGCGTTTATAGCTCGCACGACAACACAACACGTCCAATCGCTATGAAACTTGTCGGCGATCTAATGACACTAGTCTCGTCAAAATAAAAGAGCGCCTGGAATGATAATTTCAAATGTTGATTAAAATGAATTATTATTAAAATAAGTTTAAACCCATATTATAAATTAAAATTTTACCATTATCATTTATTACTTAAAAGGTGTTAAATAAGATTTTAAAATAAATTTTAATACAAATCCAAAATTTAAATAATTTTGATATTTAAATAAAGCATTTAAATTTCTGGGTCGTTACAAAAAGATTTATTGGTCGTATCACATGCAACTCCTAACTCGTGTTATTTGTCCTAATCTTATCTCGACCTTGATTTTTCTCAACAAATCAAAAGAGATTATTCACTCGTACCCACTATTTTGCAAGTACTAAAGTTTAGTGCATATACCTTGAGTTTTCTAAATAAACACACGCATGTATCTTATCCCATCTATTCATTGTATTAATAGTACAAAATATAGCATCCCTAGCTCAATTTTGCTCAACAATTAAATATGCAAGTAATATACAAACATATAAATTGTATAGGACAACATTATACATTAAAGATTCATAATCCTTAATATAGGTACTTTTACTTGAGTAATATCGATTTAGGAATTAATGTATTATTTAGAAATAACCTCGTGATTCAAGTGTCGAACACATCTAAAATCATGATATGCGTATGATACGTATGTATTTACTCCTTAAATCTAAGTTAGATTTCTTACAATTTCATTCATACTATACATTCATATTATACAGGTTTAATTTATTTATAACAGTTTATTATTTAATTAACATATATAAAATTATTATTATGTGTCATATAAATAAAACCAAATTTAATCAATTTCTATTTGTTAATTTAATTAAAAAATTAAATAAATTATTTTTAAAATTCAAAATTTTAACACATTATTTATCTTAAATAATTTGTAATGAATATTAACCATAACATTTATAATGTATACATGTATCATTACATATATATGTTCTATTACTTAAATTTAATTACTTTGTCTGATAAATATTTTATTCAACTAAAAAACATTTAGCAAAGTACCTTTTAATCATTTTCAAAAAATTTAAAATTTACCTTAAATAATTTAAGGTAAAATAAGTATTTAACTACACCATTTATAGTTAAACACACACACACACATATATATACATTAATATAAATTTTTATTTTAAAATTAACTTTTTACTAATTATTTATTTAATTAATCTAATTAATTAAATAATACATAATTTTTCAAAAAATATTAATCTATTTTCAAAATAATTTGAAAATGATTTACAACTTTTATAAAACTTATCTTTTATTTAAATTTAACTTTTAAAATTCAAAATAAATTTTATATTTTTAGACTTAATTTTAAAAATTAACCCATAGCCTGAGTCAATTTGGGCCTTTACATTTTGGCTAACAGTCTGGTCTTACTCCACCATTGGGTCATGCTAAAAGGTAACGAGAGCAGAATACTTAATTATTCAACCTTAAGCCTAGATACAACTATTCAACGCACCCATCGTATAAGTAGGTTTTACTAATTGACCGTAAATTTGCTTATTTAGACCACTGGATCATTTGGGATCTAATTCTATTGATGGAACCGGGTCTATCAACAGTGGGTACAATGGGTAGTTTCAATTTTTTTCATTTTGGATCATATTGGGCCCATAAAGCCTAAAGAGTTTGTTTAGATCCAAGCTAATTAATTTGAATAAATCCATATTTAATTTATTTATTTTGATTTAATTAATTAATAATTTAAATAGAAGAATTTTATATAGTTTGTTTGTATGACGACCCGGGATTTTGAACATTTAAAATTGAAATATCTAATTGATTTTAAATATTTAAGAGTTAATTTCTAACTTGAATTTCAAATGCCACTATTTATTGAGTGATTTAATTGTTTAATTAAATAATTAAAAATTGGGTAAATGGTTGAATCTGAAATTTTAAGCGTGTTAAAAATAATTTAAAGGCTTGTAAAATTTATATCAATAGTACTGAAGATGGTAAAAGTGTTAAACTTGAATTTGGAAGTGTTTTGTTAAGTTTTGAAATTATATCGTTTAAATCGATATTTTAAAATAGCCTTTTGGGGCACAGTCTCGGAATTCGACGAAAACAGTTCCATTGGATCCGTATAGTGTATTATTATCGGATTTCAATTTTATAGTGTTTAGAGTTATCATTTGGCCATACGGTAGATAAACGAGCTGAAATCTATATCGAACATTTAGTATAATTACTGGATCCAAAAAGCTATCTCCTCCATACGGTCGAATTAGGACTCGAAACCTTTTCCATTGCGTTCAGAATATAAACGCCTAGCGGCACACCATGATAGGAGATCGAGATTTTAAGCTTCGTTTTCGGGTCGATTTAAATTTTAAATTTGAATTTAACATATATTTTATATACTTCCTTTGACTGGTCAACTAACATTCACATCAATATCGTCAGAAACGTGTCTCCTACCTCTTCAAATCATGCAACAAATGTCCACTTTATTTCTTTTTTAAAAACTCCTGCTAGTTAATATGAAAAAAGAAAAAAATATACATATGATGGCTGCAATTTTTGTTCAAATCGCAATCCCTTTTCTTCTTCTTTTTAATGAACAAAATAATGGCCGAAAAACAAATCTCTCACATTAAAATTAGATTTCTTTTTCATGCTTTTCAGTCAAAGCCGAGCGGAATCGAATTCGATTTTAAATTTGGAATCACGGGCATCCTCCTTTCTTCGTCGACCGTTAGTCCTCGCGAGCGAGCGTTCGGTGACGATGGCTTTGGTCATTGACGCGCACGAGGCAGGCAACGATGGTGGTCTCGAGCGGTGCATTGGATGGTTCTGTTCGAGGTGAAATTTTGCTAGAAGGAGAGGGGCTTGAATTGTCGATTCGAGGAGGGATGTGGTCATGTATTCATTCGAGATGGCTTGGGTCGTGTGTCAGAGGAGCAGTGGGAGGTACTTAGCAGTTATCTTGATTTAATTTTGATATGATAATATATATATGTATATATAAATATAAATATCTGCTGCAAAAAAAATCAAAGGTGAGTTAATCTCACTCATTTAGATTACTATTAGAATTATATAGTTAAATTTAAATTATCGATTGAATGATTGTATTGACTGGATATAATATTATATATAATAGTATATATATTGGAGTGATTGATTTCCTGCATTATATAGCAGATGAGACCGTATACGCCCTGCATAATAGCGAATGACCCCATATACCGCGATATTCCACCTTGAAGTGGAATTTTTATTTTATATTGTGCTAACATCTATGGATGTAGGGAAATAGGTTGGAGGGATCCAACTGGATTCCTAAAAATGTTAAATTTATTTTATATTCAGTAATATGATTTATGTGATAATCTGTGATGGATTATGTTGATTATATTGGAATTGTAATTATTGAATGCTATGGCTTGGTTGAATATATATATATATATATATAGGTATTTGAGTGAATGAAGAATATATAAAGTTTGGATTTTTAATGGAAATATAAAGGGAAATTTTTAAGTAAAATAATTGTGGAGAATTTGGATAAATTTAAGACTAAATTTGGAAAAGCGTAAAAGTTTGATTTTTAAATTCTATTAAATAAATTCAAAGTATGGAAATGAAGACAATGATTTTAAATAAATGAAAATAAAAGAGTTGGAGACTTAAATGATATTATTATAAACTTTAAGGGATTTTATTTTCAAATAAAGATTAAATGTTTGGGAAGAAATAAAAGGGTAGGATTTTGAATAAAGTACGAAATGGGTATTTCAGTTTAAATAAGATTTTAAAATATAAATATAGAAGTAAATATGAAAATTTATGGGTTTAAAATAAATTTGGGTAAGTAAAGGAATTTGTTTTAAAATGGAGTTAGTTTTGAAAAACGATTTGAAAACTGATTAAGTGTTTGAAACTGGAAATAAAAGAGAATGAGATTGTGAAATTTATAAACAAGGTTTATAAATAAAGTAAAATATTTATCAGAGGATAATTTGGAAGTGTAAATTCAGGATGGGATTTACAAAGGAATGGGTAATTTGTTTTAAAAACAAATAGTGGTTTATTTTTAAAAGGTGTAAAGAAGAGTGTATTTCCCTGAAAAGCCAAGTACGTTTTCAAAGCAAATTTTTGAATATAAGTGAAAAGTTTTAAAGTTGTTTTAAAAGAATGTTATTTGACAAATTATTATTTAAGTTGTTTAGAACTTTAAAGGTAATATTTATTAAATTAGTTATAGTAGTAATAATTTTAAAGGGTTAATTGGTATTATGATTTAAAAAGATAATTATTAATATTTATATTTTATAAAGTAATTTTGTTTTAAAGATAGTTTGGTTAAAAAAATTATTTGAAAACCTGTATAGAATTTCGTAACTTTTATTTTAAAAAAAATTTTGGCTTAAAGTTTTACATGAAAAATTATTGTTAAATTTCATAACTAGTATTTTAAATAAAGTGTTTTAAATAGTTTTTATTTTAAGTATTTTAAAGTATATATTTTTGGATAAAGTGATTCAAATTATTTTAAAATTCAAAGTATTTAGACTTGGTGAATTTTAGCGGAATAAACAATATTTATAAGTTTATTCCGCAAGAGGAAGTGATTTGGAAACTGTTTTCAAAAGATTGAAATGTAGAAAGATATCTTGCGAAGCTATTTTGAAAAATAAATAATTTTGGAAAATTATTAATGTCTGATGGTCGTTTGTGAATGTTATTTGATAGATAAAAAAACCGACTATCAATATTTGGCCAAAGCGCTGATCGTTTCGAAGAGACCGGGATCGGGATTAATTTTCCGAAAACCACTACGATCCTGTTTGAACATTTTCGTGAGGAAGACAGGAGCTTGGAGTCGAAGATAAAGAAGTGAAGTACAAGGGCTAATCGCTACTAATCCTGAGGGTGGTACCAAAATGGATGTAGTAGGAGTGGTGCCTTCAGTTTCGTTCGAACCCTAAACGGACTTGTATTGACGAATGCTATCAGAACATCGTCAGGAGGACGATGAGCATTCTAAGGGAATGTGTGCTAAAAAGGTAACGCATAGCTTCGAGCCTCGTCAACCGGGAATGGCTAAAATAGGGGAGATGCAGCAAGGCTAAGTGGCTAGCAACCTATTAGGGTAAGGCCATCCCTGTCTAGAGGTCCCTTTTTATTTCGGCTGTGTGGGCGGTTGCTGATCCCAACCGCGGGGTGATCTTATTCTGGCTATCCAGTAAAGGGGATTCTGGTCTTGTGTAGCAGGGGATCAAAGGTGGATCCTCGGTACGTTGATCTAGACCATGTACTGTGACGGGAAGTACCCCAGTAGCCCTGCCATTGATAGAAATCCATTTTCCCTACATGCCTTTATAGTTTTGTTTGTAGAACCTATTATGCTGGAATTTAATGAATGTAACAATTTTGGCTATTTGAATAAATATTTTTATATTGACACTACTATAATATCAGAGGATTTTATAAGAAAATGGTTTGGTTATCGTAAGGTAGAAACCCGGCATGTTTATTTGTGCCGTGGTCTTACGAGATACCTTTGATTTCAAAATGATTTTGAAAACTTTAATAATCCAATTAAGTGTGTTTTCTCACTCTGGTATTCCAGTCTGACTCGGATGTTATTTCGCTATAATGCTCAGGTCAAACCGGGTATTATAGATTACAAATTCTGGATAAACTGCTATAGAGCTCAAGGAATGCGCTCGATGGCGAGACGTATCATACGTATTTGATTAATATTCCGATGTGTTTGATTAACTGCATAGCTAGTTTGGGAGGACAAGTTATTACATAACTGTCAGTGTTGTGTTATTATTTAATGTTGTACTCTAATGATGAAATGTAATAAAAGTTACAGATTCTTTTGTTTAAAAAATTTGTTGTTATTTATTATATATTATTCTGCTGCGATTGTAAGAATCTGATGTTGTTTTCTATTTCTTCTCCTACCTCCTTCTTCTTTAACCCTAATAGTTCTTATTTTCGTTCACTTTGAGTTGATATGATGGAGAACAGTGTCGGCTCAATGGGTATGGATTTGCGGGTCATTACAGTTGGTATCAGAGATGAAGGTTAAGCGATAACCTTGGTTCTGGTGAGGATTACTCATCAGAAATAGAGTCCGTAAGTACTCTAAAATGAGTTTGAGTGTATTAATAGATATGAGCGCGTATTTGTTAGTGAATATAAAAAAATTGTTTTTATATTGTGTTGATTTATCAGTTGAGTGTTTATGGATTCTGGTCGATATGTGGGACGCCATGTCATCGATAGGGGTTTCTAAACTCTTAAATAAGATAAGCCGACACAGTATTGTTTGAAAATAGGGTAAATGAAATAATTTTACCCAAATTATTTTTGTATATAAAAGAAATAATTTTCTGTAAATTATTATAGTCGTATATGGTTACTTGGTTGTTCGGAAGTGATAATATTAAACTATTATCATTATTGTGTAGAAACTGAATAAGAAATTGAAAATCATAACTACAAGCTAAGATATAAATTCATATACAAATGGGATTTGTAAATGTCAATTATAGATGTAGTTTATAATTGAAAATGATAAAGAGAAAAAAGATATAAAAAATTCCCAGGGTAATATTTAAATAAGGATTTAAAAGGATTTGGAATTCGAAATTTTAGAAATTAAATTCTTTTGATTTGAAAATGATTTTTCAAAAAGTTGTGGAGAAATAAGGTGACATTATTTTGAAAATATTTTTGAAATTGGGTTATGAAATCTGGTGAGATTTAGAATTTAAAAATATTTGAAAAATGTTTTTGAAAGGATAAAAGCATTGAACTTTTACGGTCGCTGGAAAATAACTTCGGTGATGACTACAGCATCATCGATGTTCATTTTCGAGTTTCCAAGAGAGGAATTGCTACCAAATCGTTTTAAATTGGTGTGTTTGCAAAAATGAGTTTGGTTTTATGATGCAGGGTATCAAAAGAAAGAAGTGAAAAGTATCACCTTTAGGCAGTTATCCCTCCTAGGTCGCCCCACGACCTACGCTAAGACGTTCACCGACCTATCTCCTCCACACAACGACCTCCCGAAGCCAAACGACCTAACCTCCAACTTCCTGAGTCGGCATGCGACCTAAATCACTGCTCAACGAACTAAATCACCTCGTGCTACGACCTAATGGCCTCCGACCCAAGCCTATGTCGCTGGATCCACTTCACATGACCCAACCTAACCCTAAGTCATTCCAATCCCAAACCACAGTTGCTAAGTCGTGCTCCGATCTTTCTCCAGAAGTCATTCCAGATAGCACGCAACTCCATAGCTCGGTGATTCCTAGAACCAGTAGGTCGCGAGCGAAGTTAAAAATCGCTGAGTGATAAGTCGTTGTTGAATTTTGAATAAATTTGGTTTGTGCTTTGTGCCTCCATTTAAATTGGTAGTTGAGTGTTATCTCCTATCTCCACTTTCGGCATTCGAGTGCGCTCGAATCAACGATGTTGAAGCCAATTCACGGAATCAAGTGCGCTTGATCAACGTTCGAAGAATTGAAGATCTTCTCTCACGGTATCGTGCGCGATCAACGTATCGAAGATTGCTATAGTCAGGTATCTTCGTGATCAACGAATTTGGGCCTTACGGTATTCTTAAATTCATCGAGTTATCATCGATTCACCGATTATTTTCGCTAGTCTTGTGAGATCCTGGACGGATTCGATTTACATCGTCGAATTCTCTTCCTACGCTATGTCAGTTTGGTATCAGAGCTAGATCGCAAGAAGTTTGCATCATTTGGAGAGTTGAGTTTTGAGAATTTGAAGTTTGGAGATCGGATTTGCAATTATTGAGAAGTTTGGTGTTCATCGTGAAGTTGTAACAAGTTGGGAGTTTCGATCCATATCGTTTTGGATCAAAGTTCGGAAAGTGTTTGAATTGTTTGAATTTGTTTGAAGTTCAATCATGCCACCGAGACGAGCTCAACGTCATCGCAATATTAGTGCTTTGTATGGAAGAGAAGAGGCCGATGAAATGGAGAAACGAATAAACGAGAGTTTCACTGAGAAGTTGAATGAAGGGATTGGTCGATTAGAGAGAATGATGCTTGAAATGAATCAAAGTAGAAGAAGGGTTTCTCCTGAATCGAGTCATGGGGGAAATAGAGTTTCCCACATTCAGATCGGGAGAGAAGAGAAGATCATGATCGTAGAAATGTTGACGATCGTGATAGAAATGTTGATGAACGAAATCGGAGAGATGTGGGTTATCGTGATTGGAGGAATGTAGATCGAAGAAATGTTGGTGGTAGAAATGGTGGTAGAGATATTGGTGGTCATGAATGACATCGATATGCATCAGATTTTGATGAGGAGTTTGATGGTGGTAGTGTCATAGTCGAAATCGAAGCCAAGGAAGAAATCATTCAAAGTATGATCACAAATGGGAGTCCGAAATGAAAATTGAAATTCCAGAGTTTAAGGGTGGTATGCAGGCTAAAGAAATTCTAGATTGGTTATCTAATGTTAAAGAGATCTTTGATTTCGAGGAGGTTCCGGAAGATCGTAAAGTGAAGTTGATTGCTACTCGTTTAAGAGGGAGAGCCATGCGTGGTGGCAACAGACAAAACTTACACGAGAACGGATGGGGAAGTCAAAAATTGTTTCATGGGGGAAGATGAAGAAGTTAATGAAAGCTACTTTCTTACCTTACAATTATCAATCTCTTATGTATCAACGCTTACAAAATCTAAGGCAGGGGACAAAGACTGTTAATGATTATGCTGATGAGTTTTATCTACTGATTGCTCGAAATGACATCATGGAGACGGAAGAACAGTTGACTGCTAGGTTTGTTGGAGGGTTGAGAATGCAGATTCAAGATATGGTAAATATGTTTGATCTGAGATCTGTTGCAGAAGCACACCAGAAGGCGTTAGCTTGGGAGAAGCAAGGCAGAAGAGGAGGTGGTGTGTTTACAAATTCCAATAATCAAGTGAAGGGAACTAGTGGCAATACTACTGTTTCAAAAGCTGTTACTAAACCGGTTGTCAATGAGGTTGTAAAGACCAAGGTCAACAATAGTATCAAATGCTTTAATTGTCAAGAATTTGGTCACAAGAGCAATGAATGTCTAAAGCCAAAGAAGCAGGTGATGATTGCTGAGATTGAAGATGAGGATGCAGAAGCTGAATGTTCTAATTCACCGTATGTTGAGGAGGAGGAAGAATTGTCGGGAGATGAGGGTTGTAATTTGATGATGAGGAGGTTGTGTTTGACGCCAAAGCAAGAGGATGATTCAAGTTGGTTGAGGAGTAATATTTTTCAATCGACGTGTACTATTTTGGGGAAGGTTTGCAAGTTTGTTATAGATGCGGGCACTTATGATAATATTATTTCAACAGAGGCTGTGAAGAAATTAGCATTGAAAACAGAGAAGCATCCGAAACCTTACAAGTTAGCTTGGTTGAGGAAGGGTGGTGAAGTGAAGGTTTGTCGAAGGGTTTGTGTGAATTTTGCGATTGGGAAGAAATATAAAGATGAAATTTGGTGTGATGTTGTGGATATGGATGTATGTCATCTGTTGTTGGAGAGACCGTGGCAGTATGATAGGGCTGTGCAACATGATGGTCGTACCAATAGCTACAGTTTCATATTTGAAGGCACAAAAATCACTTTAGTTCCTAAGAAGCGATAACAAGAAGAAAACAAGTTGGAGGAGATTGAAGAACTAAAGACTCTGTTGACTTTGAAGGAGTTTGTTAAAGAGGTGGAGGAGGAACCTGAAGTGTTTTTGCTGATTGGTCGTGAGAGTAGTGAAGTGGTGGAAGTTCCTGAAGAAGTAAAGCCAGTGCTGGAAGAATTTGAAGATGTATTCCCTGAAGAGTTGCCAAAAGAATTGCCACCGTTAAGAGACATACAACACCAAATTGATCTAGTGCCAGGTGCTGTTTTACCACATAGGCCACATTATCGTATGAGTCCGAAAGAACATGAGGAGTTGAGAAGGCAAGTGGAAGAGTTGCTTGAGCAAGGGCGTGTTTAGGAGAGTCTCAGTCCATGTGCAGTACCAGCATTGTTGGTGCCGAAGAAGGATGGGACGTGGAGGATGTGTACCGATTGTCGGGCATTGAACAAGATCACTATCCGATACAGGTTTCCTATGCCTAGATTGGATGATTTGCTAGACCAGTTGAATGGAGCTACTATATTTTCTAAGATTGATCTGAAGAGCGGTTATCATCAAATTCGAATTAGACCAGGTGATGAATGGAAAACATCATTCAAGACACGGGAGAGGTTGTATGAGTGGCTGGTTATGCCGTTTGGTCTTTCGAATGCGCCTAGTACGTTTATGCAGGTGATGAATCAGATCTTTAGACCATTTATTGGGATGTTCGTGGTGGTGTATTTTGATGATATACTGATATACAGTGGAAGCCTAGAAGAACACTTGCATCATCTGAGAGAAGTGTCGATGATACTGCGACAGGAACAATTTTATGCTGCAACGAAGAAATGCATGTTCATGACGCATAATGTTTTATTTTTGGGATATGTTGTATCAGAAGGAGGCATACAGGTGGATCAGAATAAAGTTGAAGAAATCAGAAATTGGCCACAACCCAGAACCATAACAGAAGTTAGAAGTTTTCATGGATAAGCTTCATTTTATCGAAGGTTTATTCCATACTTTAGTAGTGTGATGGCACCTGTTACGGATTGTATGAAGGGCAAGCAGTTTTCATGATCAGAGGAAGCAGGGGTTGCTTTTGAACGAATCAAGGAACTCTTGACGTCAGCACCAATTTTAATATTACCAGATTTTCAGTTGTTGTTTGAGCTACATACCGATGCATCTAAGGTTGGGATTGGAGGGGTGTTGAGTCAGAGGGGGCGTCCTATTGCATATTTCAGTGAGAAGCTATCGGGAGCGAAGATGAGATATAGTACTTATGACGTGGAATTTTATGCTATCGTGCAAGCTGTGAAACACTGGAGACATTATCTGTTCCATAAGGAGTTTGTTTTATATACTGAACACGAAGCTTTGAAGCATTTGCAAGGGCAAGAGAAAATTTCAGCTAGGCATGCATCATGGATTGCGTATCTACAGCAGTTTACTTTTGTTGTCAAGCACAAATCAGGGGTAACGGATCGTGTAGCTGATGCTTTGAGCAGGAGGAATCATTTTCTAACGACAATGAAGGTTGAAGTGACATGATTTGAACTATTGCCAGAGTTGTTTGAAGAAGATCCTTACTTTGCGAAGTTTGTAGATGAAGTCAAGGAGGGAAAGACGGATGAATATGTGATGATAGACGGGTTTCTATTCAAGGGGAATCGATTGTGCATACCGGAAGGAAGTTTGCGAATGAAGATTATCAAAGAGTTACATGAAGAAGGCCATGTGGGCAGAGATCGTACATTGTAGTTGATTTCTCAATCTTATTTTTGGCCGTCAATGAGAAAAGAAGTTGAGAGATTTGTGGAGAGATGCCATATCTGCCAAGTTTCGAAGGGAACAACTGCGAATGCGGGATTATATATGCCATTACCTGTGCCTACCAGACCCTGGGTTGATATCAGCATGGATTTCGTTTTGGGTTTGCCTAGAACTCAAAGGGGGAATGATTCTATATTTTTTGTGGTGGATAGGTTTTCAAAAATGGCACATTTCATAGCTTGTAAGAAGACAGCCGATGCCGTCCGAATTGCTCAGTTATTCTTTAAAGAGGTGTACCGATTACATGGGCTACCTGAATCTATTGTTTCTGATCGGGATACTAGATTTTTAAGCCATTTTTGGTTGAGTTTGTGGAAGATGGTCGGAACGAAGCTGAATTTTAGTAGCGCTTACCATCCGCAAACTGATGGGTAAACGGAGGTGGTTAACTGATCGTTGGAAATTTACTGAGATGTCTTGTGTAAGACAATTTGAAGAGTTGGGATTTAAAATTGTGTCAAGCTGAGTTCGCACACAATCACATAGTTAACTGGAGTACAGGTTTCAGTCCATTTCAAATTGTATATTCAAACTTACCAATGGAGCCGTTGGATTTGACAATAGTACCACAACCGAAGGGGACAGTTAAGCGGGCTGCTGATTTCGTTGATGGGTTGAAAGATTGTCATAGAATTGTTCGGGGATGTTTGGAGAAGACGAATGAGAAGTATAAACGAGCTGTAGATAAAAAGAGGAGAAGTGTGGAGTTCAACGAGGGTGATTGGGTGTATGCTGTGTTAACGAAGGATCGTTTCCCACTGGGTGCTTAAAACAAGTTGAAAGCCCGAAAGATTGGACCAGTAGAAATTATAAGACGGATCAATGAAAATGCTTATAAATTGAAGCTACCAGGGGGCGTTTACACTTCTGATGTGTTTAATGCGAAGCACTTGACTCCGTATTATACTGATGATCAAGAAAAAGCGAATTCGAGGACGAATTTTTTCGTACCCAGGGAGGATGATGCGGGGTATCAAAAGAAAGAAGCAGAAAGTATCACCTTTAGGCAGTTATCCCACCTAGGTCACCCTACGACCTACGCTAAGACGTTCACCGACCTATCTCCTCCACACAACGGCCTCCCGAAGCCAAACGACCTAACCTCTAACTTCTTGAGTCGGCATGCGACCTAAATCACCGCTCAACGACCTAAATCACCTCATGCTACGACCTAATAGCCTCCGACCTAAGCCTATGTTGCTGGATCCACTTCACATGCCCCAACCTAACTGTAAGTCGTTCCAATCCCAAACCACAGTTGCTAAGTCGTGCTCCGATCTTTCTCCAGAAGTCATTCCAGATAGCACGCTACTCCATAGCTCGGTGATTCCTAGAACCAGTAGGTCGTGAGCGAAGTTAAAAATCGCTGAGTGATAAGTCGTTGTTGAATTTTGAATAAATTTGGTTTGTGCTTTGTGCCTCCATTTAAGTTGGTAGTTGAGTGTTATCTGCTATCTCCACTTTCGGCATTCGTGTGCGCTCTAATCAACGATTGTTGAAGCAAATTCACGGAATCAAGTGCGCTTGATCAACGTTCGAAGAATTGAAGATCTTCTCTCATGGTATCGTGCGCGATCAACGTGTCGAAGATTGCTAAAGTCCGGTATCTTCGTGATCAACAGATTTGGGCCTTACGGTATTCTTAAATTCATCGAGTTATCATCGATTCACCGATTATTTCCGCTAATCGTGTGAGATCCTGGACGAATTCGATTTACATCGTCGAATTCGCTTCCTACGCTGCGTCAGTTTAAAATGCAAAAGATAATTTGATACCAAAGGATTTTGGATATAATTGATTTCAAAAATGCTTTCGAAATATGAATAATTGTCTAAAATATTCTGGAGTTGGTTTGAAATTGTTTATAAAATATAAATGGGCTGATAATTTATAGAATTTTGAATATGTTAGAATAAAATTTGACTTAAGAATGGTTGAATAAAAGTAAGCGTGAAACAAAATAAGTTGGAAGGTAAGCTAATTAATTGTAGTAAATTAAAAGAAGTTAGCAAAGGGGAATTTAAATAGGTGGAAACTTATAGAAAGTCTAAAATTTGAATTGAACCGGAATGTGAGTGAATCTAGTTAAGTAAAAGTCAATTTAAAGAAAAGTCTTAGGAGACTAAGTGAAATGCTTACTTAAATAAAAATTTATAAGTTGAAAATAAAAGTGTGGATAAACATAAGAATTCACATTTGTACGTAAATAGAATTGAAACTGAATATTTGAATTGTGTAAAATGGAGAATTTGTCAGGTTGGACTAAATAAAATAAAATTTGTAAATAAACAAATTGATTTAATGTGACGACCCGCCCTTCTAATCCAAGAAAGACGTATCATCATTAAGAAAGAAAGGGATAGAAATAGAAAAGAATAGAAAGAAAGAATAACAACATTAGAATCTCACAGCGGAATGGAACAAAATATAATCCATCACATAACTATTACATAGTTTTTACATATATCAGAGTTATACGATATCACACATATGACAGTCATATACATATCTATCACCACATACATCCAAAATACATTATACACTAACTATACAACAGAACTATATAGATAGATACATACGTCTGGTCTTCTTCTCCAAGCTCCTACAGAAACTCAATACTCCAAATACCTATCACTTGGCTACTCATAAAAATTTGAGTATCCAAGAGTTTATGAGAAAAAAAATATAAACTCCGGGTCAGACATGAGTTTGGTATGAGTAAACGGGTTAAAATTGTTTAACTTTGAAAACCATTTGAAAATAAAGGTATCACGTAAGACTCCCTACACATAAACACGGATAAGTTTTTGCCTTACGCTAACCAAAACATTTTATAGGAAATCCAGTGATATTATAATAGTGTCTAGGGTTTTCAAGTAAATAGAAAATAGCCGAAATTGTTACATCTATTAAATTCCAGCTACTAGCCACGAAAGTGGGTAATACAAATCAAACCGTAGGGTCTCGTAGGGAAAATGGGTTTCCAACAATGGTAGGGCTACTGGGGTACCGCCCGTCACAGTACGAGGCCTAGATCACCATACCGAGGATCAGTCCCGACCCCCTACAACACAAGGCTGGAACCATTCATTACTGAACAGTCCTGAACAAGATAACCCCGCAGTTGTGTCCAACAACTGCCCACACAGCCGAAATAAAGGGACATCTAGACATGGGTATCCCTCGTCCTGCTCGGGCATGACCCACCTAACCTTGCTGCATCTTCCCTGTTTTAGCCATTCCGGGTTGATGAGGCTTGAGGCTGCGATTAACTTTATAGAACATATCTCTTAGAATGCTCATCGTCCGCCTGACTATGTGTCGAAAGCGTTCAATCCATACAAGTTTGTTCCGGGTTCGAACAAAACCGAAGACATTATCTCGTTACACTCATTTTGGAATCACCCTCAGAGTTAACGACAATAACCCTTGCATTCTGAAACACCATCTCGATCTCCACTTGATATGTCACGACCTATCGTTTAATTTGGATCGATGTGGGTTTCGGAATATCGAATTGATACCCGATCTCATCGAAATCCAAACGCCATTTTAAGGGCCAAGTTGTCTACTTAGTTTAAACAGTTTAATTCAATGCTTAGAATTCACAAAACAGCTATGACAGATAAATCATACACAGTCATCACATATATATCCAGAATATATTACTGAGTATCACAGAATATCATCAAATAGATATCAGAATCAATCAAACAAGAATCATCAATTCGTATCAATATAGTTTGATTTACTTAACTTAATTAATTACTTAAGGTTAAATCATTATTATTCTGTTTGATTAATCACTAAAATCAAGTTATTAAATTTATTAATTACTTCTTAATTACTTATTAATTAATTCTTAATTATTAATTAATAACTTTAATCATTAATCTATAAAAGTTAATTACCTATTCAATTATCACTAATTATTTTAATTAATCATTAATTACCCATTTATTAATCCTTTAATCCTTAATTAATTACTTAAGTTAACTACTATTTATTTATTAATTAACTTTAAGTAATTATTAAAATCTTAAGCTTAAATTGATTAAACACGAGATTATAATTATCAATTTCTAATTACAAATTTATTTAACCTTAAGTTTTTTATTTAATTACAAGTATAAACTAATTATGTTCTTAATTTACTTACTTAAATTAATTAACATTTTACATTAACCAACCTTTCTTTATAAGTTTTAAATCAAAACTTAACTTAAAACCTGTCAACATTGTTAGCTTATTATTACTAACTTTATTTAGCAAAAACTTAAAGGATTTATCAAGTCGATTTACATAGAAAACCAACCCGAGGCAAACCCTTGGTTTACCCGAGTGAAACCCGTGTCTCACTCCTGTTTTCCCCGCGTTCCATTCTTCCCCTAACCTTCCTTCTTCTTCTCCCTGTTCTTTTCTTCTTCTTTTTTTTAGCTTAAGTTAAGTTAAAATATAACTGCAGTATTAAAAACACTCACGCTAACCATCAGGTTCGACTCGAGCAAACTCTCAATTTTCTCGAGCAATTACTCGAGACGACCCAAACATCGAACCACCGACACTCACACGCCACCGTGCACGTGCACGGTGGTTCGCCACCCCTCCGGCAACCTCCATCGGCTCCAACAGACCCCAATTCGACCTTACATACAAAATCGAAACCCGATTCATCGCGAAATTCACGAAATCAAAAAAATGCCTGAAGCTTGAACCATCAACTCGAACAACCACGAGAAAACGCCACATCCTACCAATACTGACCACCGGAGGCGAAGCCACTTCATCCACGCCATGGCCATATCCTCCTCTACCATCACCCAAATTTGCGTTCAGCTCGGTCGACGAACGGTGATGCAATTAACATTTTACAAACCCCAGAGAAAAACTCGAACCAACCCTACTTTTGCTTCATTCCAAAAATTCTTGCATTGGAAAATTTCTTTAGCATTTTTCCTATGTTTGTAAATCACCAAGCTTGCTTCACAATAAACTTCATCAATTAAAATTTGTTAAATCAACAGATATTGGTAAAAATGCTTCTTTTATTCATTTTCGAACTGCACCTTAAATATTGATCTAAAAATCATCGTTTTTATTTTAAAAATCCTAACTTTGCATGTTTATTTAAGTTATGAATTCAAATTAACAAATTAAAATCTTTGAGTTTTACACATATTGATTTTTTTCACTGTAAACTTGAATATACAGTGTTTAAGTTACACTATCACCTTCAAACTTACTTCCAAGACAAGATTTTCAGTTTTAAACAAGTGTATTTAACTTAAATTCCTAAGTATAAAGTATTTTCAAAAAGAAACATTAAAATTCCCTACTGTTATTGCTCTGTAACCAACGGATATAGGAAAACAAATCCTAAAATATTTGCAGTGCACTGAAAACATACAAATTCTTGTTTAAACTATACAACAAACTCAGAATTTCATAAATGAATTATCCAGTTTTTAAAATTTAAAAGTAGTATGTTTACGCACCAAAATAATAGTTGAAACGGAAAGCAAAGGTTTGTTGAAGAAACTGCAGATTTGAATTCCTAAAAATCCCTCTGCCTTGTTGAACTTGTTTGAAAATACAAGATGATATTTATTTTCTTTCTTCTCAGGTTTGCTATCTTAAGTTTTCTAAATTATGTGAACGTACTAGAAATAAGATGATGTATAAATAGAAATAGTTGTGAACAGAAAGGTTCAACTGGTGCAGTTTTACTTGTTTGACCATATAAGATTTTTGTTTAAATATACTGCAATGTGAAATGATATTGTATATTTTGGCTGATATTTTTCTTTGACAAATAGTGGTGCCAATTTAATGCATATGCCTTCATTTTAGTTTACACATAATTAATATTGGCTGATACATAGATTTGGTACAAAGATATTTTTAAATATGATGTCAATACTTGTCTTCTTTATATACATGATTACACAGCAAACATTTGTTATTATCTTTGTTAAATATTTTGTATTGTACAAATATATTTACAGGTCATTTTTTTCTTTGCATTGTTCATATGTATATACAGGTTATCCTGTTTAGTTTATCTTCTTTTCTAAACTTATTCTATATGTATATGTAGAATTATTATAGTTAATGTTAGTATAATTTCTAAATTTTATTCTGTTTGTAATTTAAATTTTCAAACATTTGATTTATAACGTATATTTGTATTTGTATATTTTATATTTATATTTGCATCTTATATTTTATATTTATATCTTATATTTACATTATAGTTTTCTTATGTTTTATACTTAAGTTTAATATTTATGTTAAAGATCGATAAGATTACTTATTTCAAACATTATTGTTAAAGACTTGATTTATATTCCTATATTAGATCAAATATTAACAATATAGAACCTTTGATTTTATTGAATAAGACAGATTTTGTTATAAATAGTTTTGAAAGATTTATTTAAAATTTTTAAAATCAAAATTTTCTTTACAAACATATATGTACATATATAACTGATAAATATCCAAAGATCTTATTTATTTATAAAATGAAAAGCTTATATTTAATTTAAATTAGACTAACATTTATTAAAATATATTGCCCAAATTCTGGGTCGTTACATTCCTCCCCTCTTAAAAGAATTTCATCCCTGAAATTTAAAACAACAGTTAATTCAAAAGCCTTCATATTAACAATCCAAACATACATATCATCCATACAATAGCAAACAATCAAACAGTCCACCCTAACAGACATCACTAGTTATCCGGACACAAATCCGGATAAGCTTCCCTAAAACTATCTAGAGTTTCCCAGGTACAATCTCTGGGATCCTCACTCCACTGTACTTGACGAGTTTCTCCACTTTGCTCCTGAGTTGCTTCTCGTCTTGATCCACAATCCGAACTAGATTTCTGACCACAGTCAAGTTGGGTTCCACTTCCAAATCTTCCTGAACTACTGGTTCTACAACCGGTGATGGGTCATGAACAAATTTCCTTAAATGGGATACATGAAATACATTATGAACTCTAGATATTCGTTCTGCCAATTCAATTCTATAAGCTACTGCTCCAATTCTTTCCAACACTCGGAATGGTCCAATGAATCTCGGAGCAAGTTTTCCCGTTTTTCCGAATCTTATAGCACTTTTGATCGGGGAAACTTTGACAAAGACCAAATCTCCGATCTCAAATTCCAATGGTCTTCGTCTTCTATCTGCATATTTCTTCTGACGATCTTGAGCAGCTTTCATCCTTTTCTTGATAAGCTCAACTTTCGCAGAAGCTTCTCGAATTAGATCGGGTTCGAGCACAAGACGATCTTTCGATTCTATCCAACAGGATGGGGATCTACATGGTCTTCCATATAAAGCTTCATAAGGAGCCATCTTAATACTTTCCTGATAACTGTTATTATAAGAGAATTCCACTAGATGAAGATGATCTTCCCACGATCCACTAAAGTCCAAAACACAAGCTCGCAACATATTCTCAAGAATACGATTAAGCCTCTCTGTCTGTCCGTCTGTCTGAGGATGATAGGCTGCACTCAATCTCAAACTTGTTCCCATTGCTGATTGTAGAGCCTCCCAAAATTTGCTGGTGAAAATAGGATCGCATTCACTTACTATACTGACTGGAACACCATGAAATCTGACTATCTCCTTCAAGAAAATCTCTGCCAGAGAAGCTGCAGTACGAGTTGCCTTAACCGGTATAAAATGGGCACTCTTAGTTAAACGATCCACAATAACCCATATTCCTTCATTTCCTTTCCTGGTTCTAGGCAAACCGTCGATGAAATCCATCGAGATCATCTCCCATTTCCAATCTGGAATTTCCAAAGGCTGCAATAATCCGGCTGATTTCTGTTGATCTCCTTTAACTTGTTGGCAGATGGCACAACTATTCACAGATCTAGCTACATCCTTCTTCATATTCGGCCACCAGAAAACTCTCCTCATATCCTTATACATCTTCGAGATTCCCGGGTGAATATTCAATCTAGAACGATGACTCTGTAGGATCGATTTCACCCTAAAGGGGGGTTGAATAGGGTGATAGTATTAATTATAAAAATTAATTGCGGAAGCTTATTTCAACACAGATCACAGAATAATAGCAGCACAGAAATAAATAGAATAATAAAATGCAGAAATGGAACAACACAGAATTTACCCAGCTCCGGCAAAACCCTGCCTACTTGCTGCCCCCAAGGTTTCTACTAGAAATTAAGTAGTCACACGCTTACACACGTAAACTCGCGACACCCACTACTGAATAACCTAACTCTACGCTCAAAACCCTGCCACAACTCAGCCACTGAGTTGCGAATTCTCAAGCTACGCCACATAGCTTGTCCCCTAGTCACACAACTAGAAATTTAAACGGTTTAAAATTTAAAAACAAAATTTAAAAGCAATAAAAAATAAAAACCCTAATTAAAACACCCTTAAATAAGAAAAAAAGAGGCCGGCCCAATTATTCTTTCTCTATATTTTTATCGGCCCGTTCCTTTGTTTGTGATGGCGGCTCTTGTTTCTTCGTTCGTTCTTCTTCCTTTAAAAATTAGGGCTTTTGGTATGATTGAGGTCACCGACTCCAGTAGCTTCGATCGAGATAAATATATTCCAGTTCCTTGCGTTCGTCGATCGATTTGTCTCTTTGAGTTTCTGTCGGCTACTTCAATTCGATCAAGTTCGAATTATAATTGGTATGTTAATTTTTTGCTTTTGCTTTTACTGGTTTTGGCTTGCTTGAACTTGATGCTTATGCCGATGATGATTTTGGGGTTTTTATATGAGTTTGAGTCCCTGGATTTTCGTTCTAACAAATATATTTGAATTCGTCATTTTTGTGTGATCGGCTGCTTGATTATGCTTCGATGATTGAGATGATTTCTGACCTTTTCATATGCGTATATTTTCGTTGCTTGCTTCTCACGGCTTTGATTCATTTCGTGATCATCACGGTGTTGATTTCCTTTGACTTCGGCCATGTTTTTATTACGTTGAACACTAATGATTTATTTTTGACTTTGGCTTGAATCTGTTTCGAACTTGCATCCTTCTTGCGACTGTTGTTCATTCTACTGGTATCACTTGTCCATTAATTGGTTTGTTTGAGTCAGTGGTATTTGTATTTGATCATTTTGATACTGCTGTTGCACTCGGTGTTTGTAGCTTGCCACTGACTACATCACCATGTTGCATTGTTGTTCACCTCTCTTGTAGTTGTGTAGTTTCACTGCACTGTTGCCTTGACTAGTTGTTGACTGCATCAACATATATCAGTTGATCGGCCCTATCTTGATTCACTGTTTGTTATTTGAACTTGATGTTGTGTACACTGATACTCCTCTCTGATTTTTCTTTGGTCATGACACTGTAGTTGTATACTTGGGCTTCACCGAGTTGTTTGTTGTGGATATTGCAGTTTGCATTGTACACCCTATTGTATATATACAGTGTATTGATTGTCTGCAGTTGCATATTGCTGTCTCATTGTCTTCTTTGTACACTTGGGCTTGTAGTTGATGGTAGTTGCTGTGTCATTGTCATTGTGTTGGTTGATGCAACAATATTGCCATATTGATCCCTCTGTTTGCTTTGGCTTCATTTGATTATGTGATGTTGCATCACTTGATGTTGCCCTGTTCCCTGACCTTTGTTGCCTCTGTTTATTTGTCTGCACATGTTTCATTTGCACTTTGATGCATTCTGGAGTTGGTCTTGTTCACTGTGTCACTTAGGTGCATTTGTTTTGGACTTGCAGTTTGAATTGCATTGAGTTGAGTCAAATTTGCAGTGATGGCTTGACCTTTGCACTTTGTTTGTTATTCCGTGCCTTCTTGAATTTGTGTAGACTGTGCATTACACTTGAGTTGAATCCAGTTTTACAACTCGGGTTTGACCTTGTGTTGAAGTCGAGATTTTATTTATGTTGCACCTGAGTTGAACTCGTCTTTTTATTTGGGTTTGACCTTGTGCTCACCTGTCATGTAGCATTATCAAGTGTATACTGGTGTGCACTGCCTTGTGGCATGTACGGTGATACACTGTGCATGTCACATTGTTCGTGTGTGATGAATTCAAATAATGATGAACAACCCAAATAACTGAGGCAAATAATATTTTCAATATCCATATTTTATTTTATATTGCAAAAATATTTCTTTTTCAATTTTACTGCGTTAGTGAATATTTTTGCAGATTGCTCAGATGCTGGATTCTAACTGGAATGAAGTTGAAGATAAAATACGAGTGTGAGTGATATGTAGTGATGAATTTATGTAAATTAAATTGTGATGTAATTGTAATCAAAGTTGTATATGTATAGTGTGGGCTTGAATTTGTACTATTCAAAAATGTAATAAATATTTGTTCGAATAAAATTTCTGTTTGAATTCAAATTCTGTGTATTTAATTTTATTCAGCAAATATTTATTTAATCTATGAAAAATAAAATAGTACTTAACAAATACATTTAAACGAATGTATATATGTTTATTATCATCAAACAAAAATCATATAAGCGCATATTCGACAATCTCCCCCTTTTAATGATAACAAACATATATTTAGGATTTTGAAACATATTAAATGTATTTGATGATTCCACCATTTAAATGCTTGCTCCCCCTATTTAAATGCTTCATCTTTACTAAACTCCCCCTTCTTATATGCATAGTAGTATAAGATTTATTTGCCAAAATCCAACATTTCTCTCCCCCTTTTGTTATCAGCAGAAGAGTAAAAGTGTCATGAAATAGAGATAAGGTGATAGATAGTAATATAACATTAAAACTCAATCGACTATAACTAAGTAATTTAAATAGAAAATCAAACAAAATAATCATAACTATTATTGTTAGGCGCATATTCCATTTTAGAGATGATGGGAATGATGTTATCATAAAATCATATAGTTATGTCGAGTTGTGATATATATCTATCAGGAATTTGAATTTCTACTAACCATGCATAACCGTTAGGACTTTTAAATGAGGTTAGTAGTATTTCAATTTTATTTATTTTTTAAAGATGAATTCAAGTATCTTCTAACCACACATGACCGTGAGGACTTTTAAACGGGATTAGAATCAACTTGTTTATTTAATAAATTAATTTTGATATGCATTCCATACATGCATAACCGTGAGGACTTTTAAATGAGCATGGAAACACATATCAAATTCCAAGTAATTCACCCATGCATAACCGTGAGGACTTTTAAATGAGAGTGAATACTTTGAATTTTATTTTATTTTATAAACTGAAAAATGAATGATTCCTGATTATGATACCACATATTAACAAACAATATTGGATTTTTGATAAGCGATGGTCGATAGAATTATGATAGAATTAGAAATGGTCATGGAATCTTTGCCAAACAAAGAATTTTATAACTCTTGTTTGAATTTCTAAAGAAATTTACTAAGTATACCGACTTGAGGAAAAATGTACGATTAATATCACCCCTTATCATTTTTCAGTCACTATTTACCTTTTTGATAATTAGTAGGGGGATAGATTTGTTAATTAGGCAATCAAATTTCTAAAACAATTAAACTGAGACGTAGTTTGCAGAAACTACTTTTTGGAAGGGGTTTTGTAAAGATGTCCGCCAATTGAGAATCAGTTGAAATAAAATTTATGCTGATATTTTCTTTGGAAATATGATCTCGAATAAAATGATGCCTAACATCTATATGTTTTGTTCGTGAGTGATGCACAGGGTTATTTGTGAGATCAATTGCACTTTTACTATCACACATTAGTGGTACATGTTTAAAATTTAGACCATAGTCTTGCAAAGTATGTATCATCCATAAGATTTGAGCAGAGCAACCGCTTAGAGCAATATACTCTGCCTATGTGGTGGATAATGCAATACAATTTTGTTTTCTGCTTGACCATGCAACTAATGAATGTCCTAACATAAAACATGCTCCACTAGTACTTTTTCTATCAACTAAATTTCCAGCGTAATCAGCATCTGAAAAACCTTTTAATTCAAAGTTATCATTTGATGGATACCAAAGACCAAACCGTGGGGTGTGCAACAAATATCTTATAATTCTTTTAACAGCTTTTAAATGAGATTCTTTTGGGTTAGATTGAAAACGTGCACACAAGCAGACAGAAAACATGATGTCAGGTCTAGAAGTAGTAAGATAAAGGAGTGATCCAATCATACCTCTGTACTGCTTTTGATCAACTGTCTTACCTTTTTCATCCTTGTCAAGTTTAAGTGTTGTACTCATGGGAGTTCTTGCTGGTTTGGCATCTTTCAATCCAAATTTGTTGACAAGTTCCCTAATATATTTTGTTTGAGAAAAAATGTTCCTTTATCGCTTTGTTTGATTTGAAATCCTAAAAAGATTTTTAACTCTCCAACCAAGCTCATTTCAAACTTTTCCTGCATGACCTTTTCAAATTTCTCATACAATAACTTGTTAGTAGCACATTAAATGATGTCATCAACATATATTTGAACAATCAAAAGATCATCGTTTTCATGCAACAGAAATAGTGTGGTGTCTACACATCCCTTTTGAACCCATTTTCAAGGAGATAAGAACTAAGACATTCATTCCAGGCTCTAGGGGCTTGTTTTAATCCATATAATGCCTTTTTCAGTTTATATACATGGTTTGGATATTCATGACTTTCAAAACCTTCTGGTTGTTCAAAAAACACGTCTTCTTTTAAAATTCCATTAAGAAAAGCAATCTTAATGTCCATTTGTCTCAGTTTAAATCCTTTGTAGCAAGCAAAAGCTAATAATATTCTAATTGATTCTAGTCTAGCTACAGGTGCAAAAGTTTCATCAAAGTCAACTCCTTCAATTTGATTGTATCCTTTAGCGGCTAGTCTAGCTTTATTTCTAATTACATTTCCAGATTCATCATATTTATTTTTAAAAATTCATTTTGTTCCTATAACTGGATAATCCTTAGGTCTAGGTGCTATACTCCAAACATTATTTCGTTCAAATTGATTTAGCTCTTCTTATGGCCATAAACCAGTTTTCATCGTTAAGGGCTAAATCTATGTTATTTGGTTCTATTTCTGAAATAAATCCACTATATAAGCACAGATCACATAGATTTCTAAAGGAGGAACGAGTCTGTATACCTGCTATAGGGTTTCCAATTACTAATTCTGGAGGATGGTCTGCTTTGAATTTCAGTTTTGCTGGATCTAGATTCCTTCGGACTTCTGAAGTTATGGCAGTTTCTCTGATATCATCAGTTTCTTTTGGTTCTTCATGCTCATTTTTTTCCTTCTCCTCTTCAACATTGCTTTTGGATGTTTCCTGATTATCAATGCCTTCATCAAATTTCACATCGATTGCTTCCACGATTGTTTTAGTCCTTTTGTTGTAGACTCTGTAAGCTTTGCTTCTTGAAGAGTATCCCATGAAAATACCCTCATCAACTTTTGCTTCAAATTTTCCTAATTGTTCACCTGTATTGAGAATATAGCACGAACATCCAAACACTTTAAAGTAAGCAATGTTTGGTTTATTGTTGAACCATAGCTCATAGGGCGTTTTGTTGAGAATCGGTCTAATCATAACTCTATTCATTACATAGTATGCTGTATTTACTGCTTCTGCCCAAAAATGCAAAGGCAGTTCATACTCATTTATCATAGATCTAGCCAACTCTTGTAAAGTTCGATTCTTTCTCTCAACTACCCCATTTTTTTGTGGAGTACGTGGTGCAAAGAATTCATGTTTGATTCCATTTTCATCACAAAAAAATTTCAAATTCATAATTTTCAAATTCTCCACCATGATCACTTCTTAGTGAAATAATAGAAACTTCCTTTTCATTTTGGACTAATTTTGTGAAATTCTTGAAGTATGAAAATGTTTCTGATTTCTTGGCTAAGAAATAAACCCATGTATATCTTGAGTAGTCATCAACTATTACAAAACAATATTTCTTACCTCCTAAGCTAGCAATGTCATTAGGTCCGAATAGATCCATATGAACTAGCTCAAGTACTCTAGAAGTGCTTACAGTGTTTTTGGCATGAAATTATGATTTTTTAAGTTTTCCTAAAGTGCATGCTTTACAAATATTTTCTGTTTCAAACTCATGTGAAGGCAACCCTCTTACCAAATTTTTCCCTTTTAATTTGTTTAGCAAGTTCATACTAGCAAGCCCTAAACGTCGATGCCATAAATTTACTTCTATGTCCTTAGCTACCAAGCATTTAGAAAGGGTGAGATCATCAAAAGATAGAGAATATATATTACCTTTCCTCTTACCTGAAAATAAGATTTCTTTAGATGAATTGTCAACAATTTTGCACAAGTCAGAGTCAAAAATAACATTCATACCTTTATCACATAGTTGGCTGATTAATATCAAGTTGTGGTGCAGATTTTCAACATACAGTACATCATTCAGCGTAAATGTATTGTTACCTACTTTACCTTTGCCAACAATTTTACACTTTTCATTGTTACCCATTGTGACCCTGCCACCTTTGTACTTTTCTAGGACAAGGAACTTTGATTTATCGCCTATCATGTGTCTAGAATAGCCAGAATCCAGATACCATTGCTGTTGTTCCTTAGCCTGCCAGCATACCTACACGAGAAAAAATTTTAGTGACCTATTTGTTTTTATAGGTCCAAAATTGTTAGTGGAAAAATATTTTGAAAGGTAATTTAGAGGAGACTGAAAACTATTGATGCATGTTCCTTTTGGCACCCAAATTTGTTTTACTTTGAGAGATTTTATATTTGTGCCTTTTGGAACCCAAATAGATATAGTCTTCACATGTTCGGGTTTATACCAACAACTATTTTGATTGTGTCCAAATGAATCGTCTTGATTAATTTGATTTCTATCCTTTTGAAATTTGTTATATCCAAGTCCTTGCCTAGATGTATTAATAGCTTGTTTCCCTAATAGCATATTCAATGATTTTTCTCCTTTTGAGAATTTATCTAAAGTTGTTGATAGTTGTAGGACTTGGGTTTTGAGAGATTCATTTTCATTTATCAGTTGTGTGCACTTTTTAATAGAGTTTTATCTTCTTGTGTTTTCAATTTCTTTCAAAAGCAGGATTTCATTTTCAAGCGATTTAATTTTGTTTTCTGAATTTTTAATCTCTTTTTCGAATGTTGGACACTTATCACACTTAGGGATTCTTCTTTGATGGGTTTTAACTAATTGGTTAAGTTGTTTATTTAAATCAATTAAAGAATCCTTTTGTGATTCAAGTTTGGCATACCTTTCCCTAAGTCGTTCAAAACAGCCATTTACTTCATGAAAATATATAAGTAATTCTGAATGAGAAAGTTTTGAAACCTCACTTAGCTCATCATCATCACTGTCAGTTACTTCACCATGAAGACATAGATTTGCTCTTTCACTCTCACTTTCGGTGCTATCACTTTCATCTTCATCAATTTCATCTCAAGTAGCCGCAAAACTTTTCTTCTTCAGTTTCTTTCCTTGGTTTGGTCGATTTTGAGAACAATTTGGCTTGATATGGCCTGGTTTATTACAATTGTGGCAGATGATCTCTTGTTTCTCCGAAATGTCTAGTGCTTTGTTTATTCTGCTTTTAATTTGATGATTTCTGGTTGGATTGCCATATTTGCGATTCCACTTTTTGAACCTCTTTATTAATAGTACTAATTCAGCTTCACCATCCTCATCATCATCATCGTCATTTTCAGTTGTTCCTTTGAGAGCAATTGACTTCTTTCGAGTATCGCTTCCTTCTCGCTCTTCCTTGAACTTTAGTTCTAGCTCATAAGCAGTGAGATTTTCAATGAGCTCTTCCACCTTGATTTGTTTCAAATCCTTTGATTCTTGAATAGCTGTGAATTTTGCTTCAAAGCTTCGAGGAAGAACTCTGAGGATTTTTCGGTCTATCTCCAACTCTGTGTACGATTTTCCAAGAGCCTTTGATTTGTATACTATATTGGATAGTCGTCCGTACATCTCTTTGACAATTTCTTCTTTTGCCATTGTGAAATTCTCGTATTCGCTGCTTAACATGGCTACGCGAGATTCCTTGACTTGAGATGTTCCTTCGTGAGTTACTTCGAGCGTGTGCCATATTTCCTGCGTAGTTAAACAATGAGAGACACGATTAAATTCAAATTGATCCAATGAACAGATAATAGAGTTCCTAGCTTTAGCATTAGCATTTTGTAATTTATTTTCTAGCTCTGTCCATTGGTCCATCGGTTTATCTATTTCCTGATTGTCTACAATTATAGTTGGTGATCTATAACCTGTCTCAACAATGTTTCAAGCGTCAATGGTTTTTAGAAAAAATTTCATTCTATTTTTCCAGTAGGCATATTCACCATTAAACATTGGTGGTCTAACTATGGACTGACCCTCAGCAAAAACATTATTAAAAGAAGCCATTTTAAAATTTGAACTTTTTAAAACAAAAATTGATTTTAAAATTTTTTTTTAAAAACCAACGTTTATTCCTTGCTCTGATACCACTTGTAGGATCGATTTCACCCTAGAGGGGGGTGAATAGGGTGATAGTATTAATTATAAAAATTAATTGCGGTAGCTTATTTCAACACAGATCACAGAATAATAGCAGCACAGAAATAAATAGAATAATAAAATGCAGAAATAGAACGACACAGAATTTACCCAGCTTCGGCAAAACCCTGCCTACGTGCTGCCCCTAAGGTTTCTACTAGAAATTAAGTAGTCACACGCTTACACACGTAAACTCGCGACACCCACTACTAACTAACCTAACTCTACGCTCAAAACCCGCCACAACTCAGCCACTGAGTTGCGAATTCTCAAGCTACGCCACGTAGCTTGTCCCCTAGTCACACAACTAGAAATTTAAACGGTTTAAAATTTAAAAACAAAATTAAAAGGCAATAAAAAATAAAAACCCTAATTAAAACACCCTTAAATAAGAAAAAAAGAGGCCGGCCCAATTATTCTTTCTCTATATTTTTATCGGCCCGTTCCTTTGTTTGTGATGGCGGCTCTTGTTTCTTCGTTCGTTCTTCTTCCTTTAAAATTAGGGCTTTTGGTATGATTGAGGTCGCCGACTCCAGTAGCTTCGATCGAGATAAATATATTCCAGTTCCTTGCGTTCGTCGATCGATTTGTCTCTTTGAGTTTCTGTCGGCTACTTCAATTCGATCAAGTTCGAATTATAATTGGTATGTTAATTTTTTGCTTTTGCTTTTACTGGTTTTGGCTTGCTTGAACTTGATGCTTATGCCGATGATGATTTTGGGGTTTTTATATGAGTTTGAGTCCCTGGATTTTCGTTCTAACAAATATATTTGAATTCGTCATTTTTGTGTGATCGGCCGCTTGATTATGCTTCGATGATTGAGATGATTTCTGACCTTTTCATATGCGTATATTTTCGTTGCTTGCTTCTCACGGCTTTGATTCATTTCGTGATCATCACGGTGTTGATTTCCTTTGACTTCGGCCATGTTTTGATTACGTTGAACACTGATGATTTATTTTTGACTTTGGCTTGAATCTGTTTCGAACTTGCATCCTTCTTGCGACTGTTGTTCGATCTACTGGTATCACTTGTCCATTAATTGGTTTGTTTGAGTCAGTGGTATTTGTATTTGATCATTTTGATACTACTGTTGCACTCGGTGTTTGTAGCTTGCCACTGACTACATCACCATGTTGCATTGTTGTTCACCTCTCTTGTAGTTGTGTAGTTTCACTGCACTGTTGCCTTGAGTAGTTGTTGACTGCATCAACGTATATCAGTTGCTCGGCCCTGTCTTGATTCACTGTTTGTTATTTGAACTTGATGTTGTGTACACTGATACTCCTCTCTGATTTTGCTTTGGTTATGACACTGTAGTTGTATACTTGGGCCTCACTGAGTTGTTTGTTGTGGATATTGCAGTTTGCATTGTACCATGCACCCTATTGTATATACAGTGTATTGATTGTCTGCACTTGCATACTGCTGTCTCATTGTCTTCTTTGTACACTTGGGCTTGTAGTTGATGGTAGTTGCCGTGTCATTGTCATTGTGTTGGTTGATGCAACAATATTGCCATATTGATCCCTTTGTTTGCTTTGGCTTCATTTGATTATGTGATGTTGCATCACTTGATGTTGCCTTGTTCCCTGACCTTTGTTGCCTCTATTTATTTGTCTGCACATGTTTCATTTGCACTTTGATGCATTCTGGAGTTAGTCTTGTTCACTGTGTCACTTAGGTGCATTTGTTTTGGACTTGCAGTTTGAATTTCATTGAGTTGAGTCAAATTTGCAGTGATGGCTTGACCTTTGCACTTTGTTTGTTATTTCGTGCCTTCTTGAATTTGTGTAGACTGTGCATTACACTTGAGTTGAATCCAATTTTACAACTCGGGTTTGACCTTGTGTTGAAGTCGAGATTTTATTTATGTTGCACCTGAGTTGAAATCATCTTTTTATTTGGGTTTGACCTTGTGCTCACCTGTCCTGTAGCATTATCAAGTGTATACTGGTGTGCACTGCCTTGTGGCATGTACAGTGATACACTGTGCATGTCACATTGTTCGTGTGTGATGAATTCAAATAATGATGAACAAACCAAATAACTGAGGCAAATAATATTTTCAATATCCATATTTTATTTTATATTGCAAAAATATTTCTTTTTCAATTTTACTGCGTTAGTGAATATTTTTGCAGATTGCTCAGATGCTGGATTCTAACTGGAATGAAGTTGAAGATAAAATACGAGTGTGAGTGATATGTAGTGAGGAATTTATGTAAATTAAATTGTGATGTAACTGTAATCAAAGTTGTATATGTATAGTGAGGGCTTGAATTTGTACTATTCAAAAATGTAATAAATATTTGTTCGAATAAAATTTCTGTTTGAATTAAAATTCTGTGTATTTAATTTTATTCAGCAAATATTTATTTAATCTATGAAAAATAAAATAGTTCTTAACAAATACATTTAAACGAATGTATATATGTTTATTATCATCAAACAAAAATCATATAAGCGCATATTCAACAGACTCTCTAACAACACTTCCTGTCTCAGATCCCTATCATTCGGAACACAAATCCTCCCGTGGATCCTCAGCGTTCCTTGGCCATCAACTTCAAAACTGGGACACTGACCCTTCCTAACTCTTTTGATAATTCTTCTCAACATCTTATCAGATGTTTACTTGCTTGAAATCCTTTCAATAAGAGATGGAACAAATCCTAGAACAGACAGAACTGCGTTCCTGCTAAGAGCATCAGCTACAACATTTGCCTTATCCTGGGTGTACAGAATTTCCAAATCATAGGATGCCAGAAATTTGACCCACCGCTGCTGTCTCAAATTAAGATCTTTTTTAGAGAAAAGATATTTCAATGGTTTGTGATCCGTGAATAATTCGAATTTTTCTTCCAAAAGATAATGTCTCCAGATCTTCAAAGACAAAACAATGGCTAACAGTTCTAGGTCGTGTGTAGCGTAGTTCTTTTCATGTGGCTTCAATTGCCTCCTCGCATACGCAATTACCCTTCCATTCTGCATCGGAACTGCTCCCAAACCAACTATACAAGTGTCAGTATAAACCTCGAATTTGCTCTTTCCATCCGAAATAGCAAGCACTGGTGCACTGGTTAGCCTTGTCTTCAATTCCTAAAAAGCATCTTCACACAGGGGTGTCCACTTGAATTTACCTCCTTTCCTAGTCATCTTGGTCAGATGTGAAGAAATCTTGGAATAGTCCTTGATAAATTTTCTGTAGTAGCCAGCCAATCCCAGAAAACTGCGAACTTCAGTTGGTGTCTCCGGTTGCTTCCATTCCAGAATAGTTTCAACCTTCGCTGGATCTACAGAGATACCTTCACCAGAAACAATGTGCCCTAAAAATTTAACTTTCGATTTTCAGAAATGGCACTTAGAAAACTTTGTCTTCAAAACATGCTTCCTCAGAGTCTCCAATACAATTCTCAAATGCTGCCTGTGTTCCTCTTCAGATTTGGAGTAGACCAAGATATCACCAATGAATACCAGAACGAACTTATTCAACACATCCCCAAAGACTCGGTTCATCAGGTCAACGAAGTAGGAAGGAACGTTGGTTAACCCGAAATGCATAACCAACCACTCATAGAAACAATTCGGTCCCCTAAATGCAGTCAAGGGAATACTGTTTTCAGCTCCCCTCAGCTGATGGAAACCTGAAGCTAGATCCAGTTGGTAAAAGATAGAAGCTCCATGCAACTGGTCAAAGAGATCATCGATACGAGGAAGAGGATATTTATTACGGATAGTCACTTTGTGCAATTCTCTATAATCCACACAGAACCTTAGCGATCCATCCGATTTGGTTACAAACACTGTAGCAGAGCCCCAACAAGAAAAACTGGGCATAATCAACCCTTTCTCCAAAAGATCTTGAGTCTGCTTAATTAACTCCTCTCTCTCCCTAGGAGGCATTCTCCTACTGGGCTGAATCACCGGCACTGCTCCTGGAATCAAGTCAATACGAAACTCTATCTCTCGATATGGTGGTAGACACTTAACTTCCTCAAATACATCAGCAAAATCTTGAACCACATCGATATCTTCAACTTTTCTTGAGTAGTCTCAATTCCATGCAAAAGACTACTCAAGTGAATTCCAGAATTATCGCACGTCACTCTGGCAATTCTACCCAAATCAGTTTCCAGCGAAATTGTTCTTTCATCACAATTTAGAACTGCTCTATACTTATCAAGCCAATCCATTCCCAAAATAAGATCAAATCCCTTAAAATTCAACACATAAGGGTCACAAGAAAAACTGCTAAGCTAGAAAATCTCCTCGATGGCACACAGAACACTTTGAGCTACACTGTTGGTCCAGATGCCAAAGACTTCCTATCCAAAGCTCTTCGAGAAACTCGGACCTCGAACCGAACAGAAACACCCTTCTGAACTTAGCCACTACACCGAAGCAGACATACTTCCTTAACATTTTTCAAAGAAACATCTTCGGAGACACCCATAGTCACTGTGTCTCATCACACAGCTACTACATCCTGAGATAACAAGATATCATGACTTGCTTCTGTCCAACCGACAGATCCAAACTCTAGCTCATCCAAACTTACACTTCAACGATGAACTCCAAACCTTAACAGGTTTCTTCAGAGATCAATGAAAGTATTTCACCACCCAAATTTCACTCAAGACGGTAATGGGTCTACAGTCTCGACAGATACGCTTCCAACCTCAAAAGCTTCAACCATTGGTAGTCGTGTTACACACACCACTACCCTATCTACATTTATAACTTATATTGGAAAACCCGAACAGGTAACCCAACAAATAGGTAGATATATATATATATATATATATATATATATATATATATATATATATATATATATAATTACTAATACGCTCTCTCAAGAAAGGAATCACTCAAGAGCCTAGGTACTCGCTCAACCTAACGCTCTGATACCAACTGTGACGACCTGCCCTTCTAACCCCAGAAAGGCATATCATCATTAGGAAAAAAAGGTATAGAAATAGAAAAGAATAGAAAGAATAACACCATTAGAATCTAACAGCGGAATGGAACAAAATATAATACACCACATAACTATTACATAGTTTTTACATATATCAGAGTTATACGATATTATACATATGATAGTCATATACATATCTGTCACCACATACATCCAAAATACATCATACACTAACTACACAGCGGAACTATATAGATAGATACATACGTCTAGTCTTCTTCTCCAAGCTCCTCCAGAAACTCAATACTCCATATACCTATCACTTGGCTACTCACAAAAATTTGAGTACCCAAGAGTTTATGAAAAACAAAATATAAACTCCGGGTCAGACATGGGTCTGGTATGAGTAAACGGGTTAAAATTGTTTAACTTTGAAAACCATTTGAAAATAAAGGTATCACGTAAGACTCCCCACACATAAAAACGGGTAAGTTTTTACCTTACGCTAACCAAAACATTTTATAGGAAATCCAGTGATATTATAATAGTGTCTAGGGTTTTCAAGTAAATAGAAAATAGCCGAAATTGTTACATCTATTAAATTCCAGCTACTAGCCACGAAAGTGGGTAATACAAATCAAAACCTTAGGGTCTCGTAGGGAAAATGGGTTTCCAACAATGGCAGAGCTACTGAGGTACCGCCCGTCATAGTATGGGGCCTAGATCACCGTACCGAGGATCACTCCCGACACCCACAACACAAGGCCGAAACCATTCCTTACTGAACAGTCCCGAACAAGATAACCCTGCAGTTGTGGCCAACAACTGCCCACACAGCCGAAATAAAGGGACATCTAGACAGGGGTATACCTCATCCTGCTTGGGCATGACCCACCTAACCTTGCTGCATCTTCCCTGTTTTAGCCATTCCGGGTTGATGAGGCTTGAGGCTGCGATTACCTTTATAGAACATATCTTTTAGAATGCTCATCGTCCGCCTGACTATGTGTTGAAAGCGTTCAATCCATACAAGTTTGTTCCAGGTTCGAACAAAACCGAAGACATTATCTCGTTACACTCATTTTGGAATCACCCTCAGAGTTAACGGCAATAACCCTTGCATTCTGAAACACCATCTCGATCTCCACTTTATATGTCACGACCTATAATTTAATTTGGATCGTGTGGTTTTCGAAATATCGAATTGATACCCGATCTCGATCTAATCGAAATCCAAACGACATTTTAAGGGCCAAGTTGTCTACTTAGTTTAAACAGTTTAATTCAATGCTTAGAATTCACATAACAACTATCACAGATAAATCATACACAATCATCACAAATATATCCAGAATATATTACTGAGTATCACAGAATATCATCAAATAGATATCAGAATCAAACAAACAAGAATCATCAATTCGTATCAATATAGTTTGATTTACTTAACTTAGTTAATTACTTAAGGATAAATCATTATTATTATGTTTGATTAATCACTCATAAATCAACTTATTAAATTTATTAATTACTTCTTAATTACTTAATTCTTAATTATTAATTAATAACTTTAATCATTAATCTATAAAAGTTAATTACCCATTCAATTATCACTAATTATTTTAACTAATAATTAATTACCCATTTATTAATCCTTTAATCCTTAATTAATTACTTAAGTTAACTACTATTTATTTATTAATTAACTTTAAGTAATTAATTAAAATCTTAAGTTTAAATTAATTAAACACGAGATTATAATTACCAATTTCTAATTACAAATTTATTTAACCTTAAGTTTTTTATTTAATTACAAGTAAATTAATTATGTTCTTAATTTACTTACTTAAATTAATTAAACATTTTACATTAACCAACCTTTCTTTATAATTTTTAAATCAAAACTTAACTTAAAACCTTTCAACATTGTTAGCTTATTATTAGTAACTTTTTTTAGCAAAAACTTAAAGGATTTATCAAGTTGATTTACATAGAAAACCAACCCGAGGCAAACACTTGGCTTACCCAAGTGAAACCTGTGTCTCACTCCTGTTTCCCCCACGTTCCATTCTTCCTCCTACCTTCCTTCTTCTTCTCCCTGTTCTTTTCTTCTTCTTCTTTTTAGCTTAAGTTAAGTTAAAATATAACTGCAGTATTAAAAACACTCACGCTAACCATCAGGTTCGACTCGAGCAAACTCTCAATTTTCTCAAGCAATTCCTCGAGACGACCCAAACATCGAACCACTGACGCTCACACGCCATGGTGCACGTGCACGGTGGTTCGCCACCACTCCGGCAACCTCCATCTCCTCCTACAAACCCCAATTCGACCTTACATACAAAATCGAAACCCAATTCATCGTGAAATTCACGAAATCGAAAAAAAGGCCTGAAGATCGAACCATCAACTCGAACAAACACGAGAAAACGCCACGTCCTACCAACACTGACCACCGAAGGCGAAGCCACTTCGTCCACGCCATGGCCATATCCTCCTCTACCATCACCTAAATTTGCGTAGAGCTCGGTCGACGAACCGTGGCGCAGTTAACATTTTGCAGACCCTAGAGAAAAACTCGAACCAAACCCTACTTTTGCTTCATTCCAAAAATTCTTGCATTGGAAAAATTCTTTAGCATTTTTCTTGTGTTTGTAAATCACCAAGCTTGCTTCACAATAAACTTCATCAATTAAAATTTGTTAAATCAACAGATATTGATAAAAATGCTTCTTTTATTCATTTTCGAACCGCACCATAAATATTGATCTAAAAATCATCGTTTTATTTTAAAAATCCTAACTTTGCATGTTTATTTAAGATATGAATTCGAATTAACAAATTAAAATCTTTGAGTTTTACACATATTGATTTTTTTCACTGTAAACTTGAATATACAGTGTTTAAGTTACACTGTCACCTTCAAACTTACTTCCAAGCCATGATTTTCAGTTTTAAACAAGTGTATTTAACTTAAATTCCTAAGTATAAAGTATTTGCAAAAAGAAACATTAAAATTCCCTACTTTTATTGCTCTGTAACCAATAGATATAGGAAAACAGATCCTAAAATATTTGCAGTGCACTGAAAACATACAAGTTCTTGTTAACTATACAACAAGCTCGGAATTTCATAAATCAATTACCCAGTTTTAAAATTTTAAAGTTAGTATGTTTACTCACCAAAATAATAGTTGCAACAGAAAGCAAAGGTTTGTTGAAGAAACTGCAAATTTGAATTCCTGAAAATCCCTCTACCTTGTTGAACTTGTTTGAAAATACAAGATGATATTTATTTTCTTTCTTCTCAGGTTTGCTATCTAAAGTTTTCTAAATTATGTGAACGTACTAGGAATAAGATGATGTATAAATAGAAATAGTTGTGAACAGAAAGGTTCAGCTGGTGCAGTTTTACTTGTTTGACCATATAAGATTTTTGTTTAAATATATTGCAATGTGAAATGATATTGTATATTTCGGCTGAGATTTTTCTTTGACAAAAAGTGGTGCTAATTTAATGCATATGCCTTCATTTTAGTTCACACACAATTAATATTGGCTGATACTTAGATTTGGTACACAAATATTTTTAAATATGATGTGAATACTTGTCTTCTTTACATACATGATTACACAGCAAACATTTGTTATTATCTTTGTTAAAGATTTTGTATTGTACAAATATATATACAGGTCATTGTTTTCTTTGCATTGTTCATATGTATATACAGGTTATCCTGTTTAGTTTATCTTCTTTTCTAAACTTATTCTATATGTATATGTAGAATTATTATAGTTATTGTTAGCATAGTTTCTAAATTTTATTATGTTTGTAATTTAAATTTTCAAACATTTGATTTATAACGTGTATTTGTATATTTTATATTTATATTTACATCTTATATTTTATATTTATATCTTATATTTACATTATAGTTTCTTATGTTTTATACTTAAGTTTAATATTTATGTTAAAGATTGATAAGATTACTTATTTTAAACATTATTGTTAAAGGCTTGATTTATATTCCTATGTTAGATCAAATATTAACAATATAGAACCTTTGATTTTATTGAATAAGACAGATTTTGTTATAACTAGTTTTGAAAGATTTTATTTTAAATTTTTAAAATCAAAATTTTCTTTACAAACATATATGTATATATGTAACTGATAAATATCCTAAGATCTTATTTATTTATAAAATGAAAAGCTTGTATTTAATTTAAATTAGATTAATATTTATTAAAATATATTGCCAAAATTCTGAGTCGTTACATTTAAGTGGGTAGGGAAATAATTAGAATGAGATTTGATTCGAATCATGTTGAATAAAATGAAGTATTAAATTTGATTGGGAATAAATGAGTGCATGAAAGGAAAATTTAATTCAAGTGGAATTGAAAATGAAAATTTGAATAAAAGTACTTGAAAATTTATTTGGTTGTAAATAAATGAAATTGAAAACCGAATATTAAAATTTAAAATTGAATTGAGTAAAGTGAAGTTGTAAAATTAATCCGTAAGTGGAACAAATTAAAGAGATGGTTGAATAAAAATGGTTTGAGATAAAATGAATTGAAATGGAAATAAATTATTAAATAGAACTAATTTAAAATAATAAAAATAATGATAAACTTCAATGGTGAAGTAGAAAATAAATATAAGAAGTGTAAAAAATACTTATATAGAACTTAAGAAATAGATGGTGAGATTCTTAAATAAAAATTTGATATTGAGAAAAATTTCCAAGTTAACATTTTAATAAGATTATGTAAAATGTGAAGGGATAATTGTGAATAAGAGAATGGAAATCAAAATAAATGTGAATAAAAAGAAAATTAATATAGTTAATAATCAATTAAGATAAATACGTGGGATGTACGTGTATTATTTTATTCGCATAACGATTCGATCCAGATTCGAGCACGGAATTTTGAGGTAGTTATATCGATCCAAGTTGGGATTTTCACTCGATTTTCGACGGCGAACTCTGGATATGGACTTTTGATTGATTCTGGAAATTCTCTATCATAGTTTGCGGCTATGCAAGGAGAATGACGTTTCTAATCAAGAAACCAGATCTGAGCCCGCACTAGAAAGTCGGGTGGACAATACTAGTTTGAAAGTAAAATTGTGTGATCGAGTGAGCGATCAAATTTGGTATTGCGTACGGATGATATATGTGCATCGTACGGGCTTGAATGAAATAAATATTGAAACTTTGTAAAGAAATGTATAAAATGATTTTGAAATCTGTAATTGGATATTATTGCTAAGTGGGGTATACAGGTGTTTTAAAAGCAAAAGAGAATTGGAGTTTTGAATTTGGAAGATAAATTGAATTCCTCGATAAAAGGTGTGTATCTAAATTTATGTATGAAATTTGATGATTTTCTGGTCTAGCCACTTGGCCTTTTGTTTTCTTTTGAAATTTAGGGGATCGTAGAGGCATTTTGTAGTTGTACTGAGCTAGCCGCACAAAGAAGATGCTGGCGAATTTTTCTGAATTTAGAGAGTTAGAAAAATTTTGAGAAATTTGTTTGGGAGTTGTTAAAAACTGTTTGGAATGGGAAAATAGTGAATGGGTATGGACCTTTCCTCTTAACTAGTAATTTCGAGGATGGAATTCTTTTAAGGGGGAGGAATGTGACGACCTGGGATTTTGAACATTTGAAATTGGAATATCTAATTGATTTCAAATATTTAAAAGCTAATTTCTAACTTTAATTTCAAATGCCACTATTTATAGAGTGATTAATTAATTATTTAAATAATTGGAAATTGGGTAAATGGTTGAATCTGAAATTTTAAGCTTGTTAAAAATAATTTAAAGGCTTGTAAAATTTATATTAATAGCACTGAAGATAGTAAAAGTGTTAAACTTGAATTTGAAAGTGTTTTGTTAATGTGATAACCTAGGTTTTTAATATCTGTGATTGATAATTAATTGGGTGAATTAATTAGAAGTGCTGATTCTAACCATCAAAATCCTGATTGTTAAAAATTAAAACAAATTAAATCCGATAATTAACATTCCTATCTGGGAAAATATTAGTTGGTAATATTCTATTATAATTATTCAAAATAGACAAACTTATTATTTTCAAAACAAATTAAGCATACATACATATATATGAGTGGATTTTTAATTTTGAATTTGAAATTCAAAAGATAAAACATCTTTAAGTAAATTGGATTTAAAAATAATATGTATGATTTTATTTGCATAAAATTTGTTTTATATTACTTTTCTTTTAAAGGATTTGCTAAATGTGAATTAAAAAAATATTAACTAAATAGAACATTTAAACATATTTACACATGTCAAAATTCAAGTGTTGAGATATTGGAATATAAATTAACAAATGTAAGTTACTTAGCTTACCTAAATGACAAGTGTTAGGTTTCCAAATAAGTGTTAACTTAGAAAATTAACAAGTGGCATTTGTTCATTTTCTTTTCTTTAAGAAAATATAATTGTCATATTAGAAGCATAGCTAAAATAATAAAATAAAAATAAAAAGAAAGGGGAAACAAAAGTCTGTAACAAGAGCAACCAAAAGAAATGGCCTGTAAACAAATCAAAACAGAATTTCAAACAAGTAATCATCTAGCTAGAACATATAAGCAGATCAAAGAAATCCCTCTGAAATTTTGAAGCAACATCATCTTAGAGTAAAGCAAGCAATCAAACAAGTTGTTTCAAATACCAATTAAATCAAGCTACAGGAAAAAAAGATAAGGCAATTTCCAGGCTCCTATGATCAACTAATGCAAGGTGAGTGACTCAGAAAGTTCTGGTACGTTTTAATGTTGCATGTGATGATTTTTGTAATATAGTGTGAACCTTGTTATGCATGATGTTTTAAAAAGGGTTATAATTGTGTACACGACAAATCATGGAAAGAAAATCTCTGTTCAAATTAGAACAGTGAATGAATTTAAAATCTAACAATATAAATTTGGTTTAGGTAGTAAATGTTTGAGGGAGAAACTGATGAATGTTAGCCTAAATGTTTGCATGCTAAATTTAAGATGAATAAATGTAATTGTGTATATAAATACATGTGTGAATGACTGCATATAACAGTATACATCCTTTGTTCATCTTTACAACTGTGAAAAATCAAAGTTTCAATCTAATTTTAAACTCGGTTGCATGCAGTAAATTGTTAGATTAAATTGTGATAAATGGTTTGCAAATGGCCAATGTTGAGTAAAGTGTGAAATATGTTTCAATGAAATATATATATATATATATATATATATATAATATTTCCAGTTTTCAAACCTCTGCTCTATATAAAGTGAGTAACATCATCTTTAATAAATATTGAATCTGTTGCATGATAAGATCTGTGTTAAGTATATTCTATGTTCATACATATCAGTAGATTTTCTGTATATATATAAGTGAATATATGTGTGTTCCTGTATTTTACTGTCCTTAGTTCCAGACTCCAGTATTGACAGAAATCCATCATCACTTGATCTTATAAATGTTAGTGCATAAGATTCCAAACAGAATATGTTGTTGTATCATGAAGTAAAGTTTAAGAACTTATTCAAAATAAAATAATTGTGTCTTGGTTCTGGCAATAAGAAAATAACAGAGAAAGATAAATATAGTGGAAACTCAATCTTCCTGATTAATTGATTCAAGTATATAGATTGAACACTTAAAGCAAAACATGATTTTTAATGCTTAAATCATGATTTTTAGTAAATGAATATGGGTGTATTTCTGGTTTATCTAGAAATTGGTTAATTGGGAAATTCTGATGATCTTTGTGTGCTGGAGGGTCGGGGCTCTCTCTGGTGATAGAGGAGTGATAGGGCAGTTTGGCAAATTTTCAGATGGGTGTGTAAGTTGCCGAGGTGATGGGTGTTGGCCGGAGAAGGCTGTAAACTTAGATTTGGACTAGGATGAGATTTTTGATTGGCACGACTTTGATTGTTGATCGAGTTGCGAGTGCTCCCGTGAAAAGGTGGCATGGGGACTTGCGAGGCCGTGGACGGAGTTCGGTGAACTCTGGTGAACGGCAATGGCGGTTTAGGGTTAGTGTTGTGGTGAGGTCAGGTTCCAGTTTGACCGGAATACTCGAATTTGATTTAGGAATTGGTGGTGTTGAATTGGTGGTCGAAATCGACTCGTGAGTTCGTCGCCGACTTGTGGAAGGTATCGGCAAAGGTCAAGGCGGCGTAAAAAATCGGTGTACGTGCACGACTGGGTTGTCGTGTCAGTGTTTTGGAGGTGGAGAATGTCTCGGGTTGGGTCTCGAAGAGAAGCTCGGGAATTTTAGGTTGGAGCTCGATATTGTTCTCGGGCCATTCACAAGATTTAACGTGGGTTTGGGTTCGTTGATCTGAAACTAAAATGACGAAGTTGTATAAGTTGTAAACCAGGGTGTTTTTCTGTGGGCTTCATTTGTTCGAGTTGTTCTCAGGTATTTGGAGTGATTTCCTCGAAGGAGTTACTCGAAGTCATTTTAGAGTAGACTCGAAGTAATATTGACGATAGCTCGTGTAACTTTTGTTCCAGTTTTAGTATAAACATAAACCTGTTTCCGTTATAAAGATTAAAAGTAAAGCTTGCAATGCAAACTGAAATTTTAAAATAGGTTTAAAACCTGTGTTTAAATCTGAATCCAGAGTTTGAATCTTAAATTTTGAAACAATTTAAGTTTTGAATCCAAATTGGGTTTTAAACAACATTTAAGTATAAAAGTATATTTGGTTTTGAAATAAAACAGAAGTTTAAATTGTAAAATAGGAAATTTAAGATAAGTTTGAATCCGAGTTTTGAAACCTGGAATTGGGTTTAAACTTCAGTTTTTAAATAAAATAATTTAAATTTAAAATGAAGTCTAAAATGCGTTTACGGTAAACTTAGAAACAAATTGTTTTAAATACTTATTTGAGTAAGAAATTGTTTATCTTAAAGATAAATAAAATTTAATAATTTGGATTCATTAAATTATTAAGTTAATTTAAAATAGATAATTAATTATTTAATTAATTAATAATATGGATGACTAATTAAGTAATTAAGAGTTTTTAAATTGATTTATTAAAGACTTAAGATTAATTAATTAAGGTTAATTAATCTGTAATTAAAGGTTATTAATTAGATTTTAATTAATGATTACGAATTGATTAATCAGGTGATTAAGGATTAATTTATTCAATGAAGTAATTTAAGGTAGTAAAATTCTGGATGTTATTAAGCAAGGGTGATAAATAATTATGGTTAATAAGTAATTAACGAAGGAATTAAAGGTTAATTACTGTATTTGGTTAAGAATAAATTAATTTTTGAAATTAATTAAGGGATAAATAGAATGATAGTGGAAGCGTTGATTAAGTGTTATCCCTAATATGTGGTTCTTGATGCTATGTGATAAGATATGTTTGATTTAAATTATGATGATGTGGCTATCGATTGATGATGAATTACTGTGACATCCTATTTAAAATTGAATTGTAATTAACTTGAATAATTTAAGTTAAGATGATATTGGTTTCGAAGAGACCGGAGTCGGGTATTAGTAAATACCCGAAACCACTTCGATTCTATATAAACTTGATAAGTGGAATCAATAGGGGTAGTGGAATGATTTAAGTGAAATGGACCATATATTCTAAGTTCTGATACTTAGAAATTGATGTGCGGAATAAGTGATGTTATAACAACTTGAGAAGTTGTAAATTGATATAAGTTACCTCGTGTAACGACCCAGAATTTTTAGAAATTAAAATTTGAATATTTAATTTATTTTAAATATTAATAAGTGAATTTATAAGTCAAATAAATTTTTATTTGAATTTTTGGATTTAATTGAATAATTAAATCGATAATTTAATACGTTAAATTATGGAAATAATTGAAAATCGGGTTAAATATGATTGAAAATGATTTGTAAAATTTTATTTTATCATATGGGAGTTAGAACGATATTTTAGAACTTTTAAAATCGAATTAAAAGTTAATTTGTTAAAATTGAATATTTTAATAATTAAATCGACTAGTGAAAATAGTCAATTTTTGAACATTCTCAGAATTGAACGAAACCAGTTCCATTGGATCCATAATGGTTAGTTATTATCGGATTTCAAATTTCGTGTCAATCGGAGTTACCGTTTGATCGTGGCAGCTCGAAACGCATCGATTTATTTTTAATTTTAATTTGGCGAGTGAAAATAGCCATTTTTCAAAAAGTCTCGGATTTCGACGAAACCAGTTTCATCGGATCCGTAATGTGATATTATTGTAAGGTTTCAAATTTCAAGTCAATCGGAGTTAGCGTTTGTCCGGTACAAATTAAAACGCCTAGAAAATCGCTTAAATCGGTTTAATTCAAATTGAGCGTTTACAGCCATAACTCGCACAGATGTCCGAATTAGCTTCCGAAACCTGTTCCATTGTGTCCGAAACGCGGGATAAACCCTAGGTACGTCAGTTTCGGCGCGTAAATCGGAGTTCGGAATTTCCGGGTGAATAGTGTCGATCGGTTCTCTATAAATAGCCCACTATCTCAAAATTTTATAAAAAAAATAACCCTAACCCTAGCTAAAAACTGCATAGCCGCCACCTATAGATGGATGGCCAGAAATTATCTACACTTCCTCCCTCAATCACTCACAATCCATCGACAATTAGGCGAAGTGTTCAACTGCAAGGTTGTAGAGGATGGAGAGAGCTTTAATTCCATACGGTGATGATCGGAAATGGTGCAACGGAGAGGGAGCTAGGGGGGCCGAACCTGCAGATTTTCGCACGCATTTCTATGCTACAGGGATGGCCGAGCTTGCTGTCCTTCAGGCCGAGCATGGCTATGGTGGAGAGCTTCGAGATGAAGGTGGTTTGATGAGATTTCGTCGAGAAATGAGGTTGTAAAGTGAAAACCTAATATGGAGTGATGGGTTGTTTGTTGCGTGCATGGCCTGGTGAAGGAGAACGTGAGGGAGAGGGAGAGAAAGAACGGCCAGATTTGCAGGAGCTTGGATCCAGTGGCTGTGATGAAGCTAGGTAGAAAAATAGTTAAAGTATGTTGAAATTGTGTATATAAATCGTGTACGATCTTTAAAAATTCATAACCTTTTCATACGAGGTCGAAAAATTACGAAACCAGTTGCGTTGGAATCGTATGGACGAGCACTACGCGATGGAGTTGGTTTGGAGTCGTTTGGAGTTAGTGAGAATTTTGGGTAAAATTAAACGTCCGTTTAATTTTATTCGAAATAAATCGCTAAAACGGAATTTAAAATTAAGGTGAGAACTTCTCACTCAATCGAATCAGTTTCGATTTTATTTTAAATAGTTAGATTTAAAATATTTGAATGCATGTTTGAATGTTGATTGTTATCTATTGATTGTTAAAATAGACATTATACGCCGTTAGTAAGCGGATGTTATTTATTAAAAACATATACCGCGAATATTTCATAAACAGTGAAATTGGTATTATATATAATATCAATATATATATATTGGCATATGTATATATTGCAGTTGTTGATTTTCCCGCATTTTTTAGCGGATGAGACCCTATTACGCCGTTATTAAGCGGATAATATTTAATAAGAACATATACCGCGATAATTTCGTACTGGAGCGAAATTGGTATTGTGCTAATGTTTTTGGATGCAGGAAAACAGGTTGGAGGGATCCAACTGGATTCCTCAACAGTTTTTATTTGATTTCAGATATTTTGATATTTGATGGATTATCATATCGATATATGATATTGTTGTAGTCGTGATTGACTATTTGGTGTGTAGCATCATTGGACCCAGATTTTGGGATTTTAAAATGATTTATAAAGTGATTTTTGAAAATAAACTATATGTTTGGAATTTGATCCATTTTAAATAAATAAACGTTATAATTTTTAAAGTTATAAAAATTATGATTTTTGAGAAATATAGTTAAAAACTGATTTTTGAGAATATGATGCTAATGATTTTATAAAATAGTTAAATCGGAATTTTTGAATTTATTATGAAAAGTTGAAATATAGGATTTATAAAATTTAATTATTTTATGAATCAAAAGGATGAAGTTTTTAAAGGAATTTGAAGACGTTTTAAAGAATAATATAAACTTATTTATATTAAGAGATTTATGAATGTATATTTATAAATTGAAATATGGACATTATAAAACGAGTTTTTATAAGTGTTTGAATGAAGTGAAAATGAATTTCATAATTGAATGGAATTTATAGAATTTTATACGGTGAAGTTATAAATGGAATTTTATAAGCAGTAGGTTTATAAAATTTATTAAGTTAGTAAGATAATGATTTTGGATAAATGAATGAATCTTATAAGTTATAAGATTTATAATTTGGGAAGTTAAAAAGAACGATTTTGTAAAAATATTCGTTTTATAAGTAATTAACTTATAATATGAACTTTTAGTTTATAATTGAGTTATAAACTGGAATAGGTTAATAAAAGAATTTATAAAAAGGAAGTTTTTATAAATAAATAGAAATGGAATTTATAAACGTTGTTTTATAAATTCGCAAATGACTTATTTTGACAAGAAAATTTGTTGAAACCTATAAATGGAGTTATATTCACATTTTTGAATAGTGAATAATCCTTTGAATTAAAATGAATAAAAGGATGAAATTGTTAATGAAGTATATTCACGTTTTTGATTAGTGAATAAGATGTTAAAGAAAATTGTTTTGAATGTGATATTTGAAATAGAATTAAAACGATCTAACGAAGTTTTAATTGTGTTGAGATTCGAAACCATAGATTTCAACATTTATTGTTGAAATAGACGTTTTCGAGAAATAGAAGGAGATGATGGACTATAACACTGTTGTTATAGTAAATGATTTCCGAAAGGAAATGTTTTGCATAGTATTGGGATTTATATATCTATTTTAATTTCGAATCCCTATACTAGTGGTTTTGGGTTGTCGTAACGATGTTTTACGCAACATTCGTTTTGGCCCAAATAAATATGTTGAAGAGAATGATTTCCTTAATAGAATGAAATATATACTAAATTTCGATTTAAGTATATTGAGTATTTTCCAAGGGTGAAAATAAATAAGATTTGTGAATTAGTTATGAATAAATAAGTATGGAAATGTTTTTCCAATGTGAAATGAAATGTTTAGAGAATTTATCTTTTTGAAGATAAATTGAAATGAATAATTTAAATCGAATATTCATTGATATTTTGGAATTATAAATTCACTATTGAATTTATAAAAGAAAGTAGAAGTGGTTTAAAAATAAATATTGGTTTATTTTTGAAGTATGAAATTATATATCTAGTGAAGATATTTTGGAAAATAAATAATTTGGAAAATTATTTGGAAACTGGTGATGTGTGCATATCCAGTGATAGTTCAATAACCGACTATCAATATTTCCCTTTGAATGGGTAATGGATGTGATTTGTTTGAATGTGAATGCTACACTTATTTTTGAATAAGCGCTCACTATTCGGGTTAATCGGGAAAGGACCATGTGGTCGTATAACCCATTCCGAATATGTGATACGTCGTTATGATAGCATTGAAGATCGGTGTTGAAGACCCGGTATTTGCGAGAGCGATAGGATGACCTGTCGATTTACTCTGCACCGAGTAGCTACGGTATAGAGTTCTCCATATGTGATGGTGAATCCGATCAGGATTGTGAATATCCGAATTGCAAGGACTTCTTTGTAAGTGCCTTCGGTTTTGTTCGAGCCCGGAACAAACTTGTATGGATTGTATGTCTGACATTACAAGTTGAGATATAAAGCCGATTTCTTTCAAATATATTTCTGTTGGTGGCGAAGAATTTATTCTTTTAGCTTAACACCCTTCTCTGAGACGTACGAGCTCAGAGGTTATATAGTTGAAGTTATCAGCGATATATTCCCAATTTGGTAATGTGATATGCTGAGTGATGCTGAAATGATCATTGTGTTGATTATTGTGATAGGATCGTTTATTTGATCGTCTATCTTGGTGATCATTGTGTTGATCATTTGTTGACCCAAAGCATGGCTTTTGTATAAAGTATGTTTTTGTGGACGTGACTTCGTCGAACCTCACACCCCGGAAATGGTCAAAACAGGAAAGATGCAGCAAGGTTATGAGGGGTAGCACCCTTTAGGGTATGTACATTTCCTTCTGGATAGAGGTGGTATCATGGTATGGAGCCCAGATATTTAACCTATGTGGTTACTACGAATTTATTACTTTGTGGTTGTTGGTTTTCGGGATCCCGTGAGAAAGGTCGTTTACGATCGGGGAATGGCGTGCTCGTGTCAGTAGTTACCCAGTTAGGGGTAACCCGGCCTTGTGTTGGCAGAGTTCCGGTTTGGTTCTCGGGGATGTCTTTCCAGAGGCATTCTCATGTGGCAATGGGAAGTTCCTTGGCCTGACCATTTGTTGGAAATCCAATTCCCAATACGAAACTTGTACGGTATTAGTTGTAGAACCTATCATTCACTTATGGTGGTCACCACTGTTTGGATGGTAGCTATAGTAGGCATAGTTCGAAATGTCTATGTTGGCTAAGATTTATATTCTACTTTCGAAATGAATTTTTCCCTACACTATGCACTAGTAATAATATCAAATGTTATTTTAAATGCGTATCAAGCATCTTTGACTATCATAAGGAGAAATCTCCTCCGATTCTACGTTTGCATGTGTGTGTGTGCGGGAGGCCTTATGGTAGTCTCATTTTTAAAAGCATTGCGAATTGATTAAAAATATTCCTTTATTTTGATTTTAAAGTTAAATAAACTGTTTTGAGTTCTCACACCAGTCACATGATTGACTTGGAGTTTATTGTTTTCCTTCCTAAACTCTGGGTGCCCACCAATTTTCACACGGGCAGTCAAGAGTTAGGTATATCAGGATATTCTGGATATTCTGGAGTTGCTGGAGGCAAGCTGGATGGCATGGCGTATTACTAGTTTATATAGTATTTCTTTTTCCGCTGTTTGTTGTTGTATATTGTTGTACACTCTGATGATATGATGTAATGAAATGAAATGTAATAACTGATATAGTTCTTTGTTTAAAGATTATTCATTTATTTATTATATGTTGTTCCGCTGCGAATTGTGAGATTCTGATGTTGTTGTTGTTTTCTGTTCCATCCTATTTTCTTCTGTTTTCCTCTATTCTCTTTTCTTTCAATTTTAAAATATTCTCCTTCTTTTCCCTCTATCTTTTCTGCCTTTTTCTCTCCTTTTCTTTTCCTAAATTTTTCTTAAACCCATAACTATTCGGTTTTTCGGCAACGAAAAATCGCGTACGTTACACCTCGGGTTTATATAAGTTGTATGTTTTGTATTACATGTTAGATGGGTTTACTCACGCTGGTTTCCAGCCTGACCCGGGTGTTACTTTGATGTAATGCTCGGGTCAGACCGAGTATTACAGATTTGCAGGTAAGGACGTTCTGGAGCTCAGGAGGAGAGCTGAAGGACAGGAACGTACAGAGTGTTTATCCGCTGTGATATATATTATTATTTATCTAGGACTTGTTGATTTAGAATGGTCCTGTGTCGTGTAAATGTTGTAACTCTGATATATAAAAAAATGTATATGTACTGATACGGTTTTTTTTTTTTGTAAACTGTTATTATGTGATATTATATTTGATCCGCTGCGAATGTGAGATTTTCTATGACTGGCTTCTGTTTCTGCTTCTTTCTTTTTTCTTCTTTTTCACTAACTATCTGGAATTTTCGGAATCGAAATTTCCGGGTCGTTACATTTGGTATCAGAGCAGAAGGTTAAGCGAGAACCTTGGCTCTGGTGGGATTACTCATTAAGAATAGGGTAAGTGGTACCCTAGAATGAGTTGACTATTTTCTTATATAAAGGTTTTTAAATGATTTCAAAGGTAAATGAATCTTATATAAGAAATAGATTATCTGTTAAGGAAATTGGTTGTAGTATTAATTAAATTAAAAGTAATAGTAAGAATTAAGTGGTAATAGAATTACAACCAAATTGAAATTAAATTAAAGACAAGTTTGAAAATTATTCAAACTGGATTAAATCTTGAAATTAGGAAAGGGTTCAGATAATCAATTAATGTAATTAATTAAACTTTATTTAATGAGATTAGTTAATGGAGAATAATTGAAAATGATAAATTAATTACTTAATGAAGTATCTAGAGGCAAGTAATTTAAAGGACAATTACTAAATCAAGGTAATTAGGAAATAAGTTAATTACCGAATGTGATTAATTAGAATTAATTAATGACGTAATTAATTTAATGCATTTGAATGAAATGATCCTATTTCGAACAAAGAGTTGTTTGAAAATTTAAAGGAATGTGTTTTAAATTAAAAACCAAAGGTGATTTAAAATTTTAAAGTGTAACTTGGTATGTAGAAATTAATATGTATATATGTGGATATACATAGTATCAAAGGTGGTTTGAAATAAACTCTAAATATTGAGTTTTCAATTTGGAATGGGATATGATACCCATAGTGAAAGTATTTGAACTTAATTAGTGGGAAGATTATTTATGTGGAGTTTAAAATTTGAAATAGAAGTTCAAATTAGATAAGGTTGACATGATTAAGTGAATTAAGTTTAACTTGAGGAAGAGTTAAATAAGTTGGAAAGATCAACCTGATTTATAAATTTTAAGATGGAATTAAAATTTAACTTGGGAAGTTAAATGGTTGATTGTAATTGAGAGTATGAGTGATCTCAAATTGGGTTTGAGATCTAGAAATTTAAAATTAATGGATGTTTTAAAATAAATTAGATAATATCATCCTATTGTTGTTAAAATCTTTAAGTTGTGAATTAAAGGTTTTTAATAAAGGTTAACTTGGTTTAAAGGGTTAAACCAACCTTAGTGAATTTAACTCGAATTTATATAATTCGAGATGGTTTAAATTTGAAATTTGAATTGGAATTAGTTCAAATTGAATTTGATTTGAATTAATTAAAATTGTGATGGAAGATGTATAAGTATAAAATTCAAATGGAAAATCTGAATTGGATTAATTTGAAATGATTTGAAATTGAAGTGGGTTCAATTTGAAATTAGTCCAAATTGATTTGAATAATTTGGAATTGTAATTATAGTTGAATAATTTTAAATTCAAATGGAATTTGAATTGAATTTGGGAGGAAGTTACGAATAATTCAACTTAATTTGGAAATGGAGTATGAAATTGGGATTAATTCAAACGGGAGTTGAAATGAATTGAAATTGAAACTAGTTAAATTGAAATTTATTTGAATTAGTAGAATTTGAGATCAAGGTTGAATAAAGTTAAATTTGGAAAGAAACTGAGGTAAATTCAAATTGAATTCGGGTTGAATCAGTTTCAATGGAAATTTAAAGTTATTTAAATTGGAAGTGGGTCAATTTAAATTGAAGAGGAAATTTAAATTGAATTGATTAAGAATGAAGATTGGGAAGCGAACAGTTTTGACTCTGGACTATTTTTAATATAAATTGTTTTAATATAAACCTATTTTTCCAAGCTATTCATTATATATACAACCTTTCTTTAAAAAGCCAAATTATCTTATGCTGGTTTTACAATTATTTTTGAAACTGTTTAACAATTTTTCCAACTGTTTAATAAACTAATTACTATATTTCAACTATTTTACAAAACTAATTACTATCTTACTATTATTTTGCAATTATCTAAAATTTCTATAATTATTTTAACTATTTTCTAACAATTTTGCACCTATTTTACAAACTAGTAATTATATTCCAACTACTTATCTATTTTTTAAATTTTCAAGCTATTTTCTAAATAAACTGGTCGGAGTTTAAACTGTTATTGGTTGAATACCCAATTGAGATAAGAATAGAGGTGATAATCCAAATGGATTGAAGTAATTGTGAGTAAGTGAATGAAAGTCAAAGTGAATGTGAATAGAAATGAAATTAATTTGGCTAATAACCAATGAAGATAAATACGTAGGGTGTATGTTATTCTATTCACATAGTAATTTGATCCAGATTCGAGCACAGAATTTCAAGATAGTATGTTGATCCGAGTTAGGATTTTTCACTAGATTTTCGACCGCGAACCTGGATATGGGTTGTTGATTGGTTCTGGATATTCTCTATCATAGTTATGACTATGTAAGGAGAATGACGGTTTCTGATCAAGAAATCAGATCTGTGTCCGCACTAGGAAGTCGGGTGGACGATACTAGTTCGGAAATGAAATTGTGTGATCGAGTGAGCGATCAGATTGGTATAGCGTACGGATGATATGTGTACATCGTACGGATTTGAATGAAAATGATACTGAAAGGAGTAATCAAATTTTAATATTTGATTTTGAGTAAACAAAGTTAAATATCTTTGTTTAATAAAATGAAACTCCCCTTGTTGAATCTTTTGCCAGAAGAAAAGGGTTTTTGGAAATGTTTTGAAGTATAAAAGGAATTTTATACAAGTTTGAAATGATCCAAAGTTTTAAAAGATTTTATATATCTGAATATATATATATTTATATTAAGGATCATATGAGGATTTTGGAAAAAGGGTTTTCGGAACCTTTGGATTTGGAAAAGGCTTTTGATTTTTGGGTAAAATCGATATGAGGATTCGGAAAGTCTAGCTTGAGAATTTTCGATTTTGGAATAATCGATTTTGTGTAAAGGAGCTTTGTATGAGATCATACTAGGTGTATGATTTGAAAATACTATATGTGTATAGTATAAAATATTTTGATGATGGCTCTGGGGAAAAAGGCGCTCCCTTGAAATGAACTTCTCAGGAGTACCACCGGGTGGTGCTGCCTTGAGCCCCAAGGGGGGTTCTAAAGTTGATCCTGTGAGGAGTCCGGACAAAACTAGTTCCTGAGGATTATGAGTAGAGTATACCATAGTGAAAGTCGTGTGTGCCGCTGAGAGCCAACAGTTACATGGACTTTTGCTGCGACGGCAACGTAACCCAGGATGTAACTGCAATCTATGGTACAACATAGTGAAAGTCGTGTGTGCCGCTGAGAGCCAACAGTCTGCATTTGATTTTATATCGGTAGACTGCGACCTATGTTGGAGTGGAGAAGTTTCATTTTGACAGCGAAAATCAGAGGCCCCTGAGAGCCTGCAGTTACATGGACTTTTGCTGCGATGGCAACGTAACCCTGGATGTAACTGTGATCTGTTGTGTGGGTTCCATGGCGTAATCGAGAGGCCGCGGAGAGCCTGTAGTTACATGGACTTTTGCTGCGATGGCAACGTAACCCTGGATGTAACTGTGACCATGGATGGGGGTGATGATTTCCAGAGCATTCTCACCAAAGATATATCCTCTATTTTCAAAAACTATTTTCTAAATTTTCAATAAAATTATTTTCAAGTATTTTCACTGGGTGTTGAAAACGAATCTGCTAAGTACTTATAGATTTTCAGTCGTACGCCTGATCAACGTATGACCGAATTTCTGTAAGAACAAAGATGGACTTATTGAAACATCGAGTTATAAAATGATAATCTCTATATAAAAAATTAAAAAAAATTATATATATATATATATATATTTTTTAAGTATTTTGGAATGATCAAAGAATATTTTAACTGGTTTTAAAGTATTAAATAAATTCTGGCTTCGATCCTTTTCGAGGATGAAAAGATTCTAAGGGGGGAGGGATGTGATAACCCAGGTTTTTAATATATGTGATTGATAATTAGTTAGGTGAATTAATTAGAAGTGCTGATTCTAACCATTAAAATCCTGATTGTTAAAAATTAAAACAAATTAAATCCGATAATTAACATTCCTATCTGGGAAAATATTATTTGGTAATATTCTATTATAATTATTCAAAATAGACAAACTTATTATTTTCAAAACAAATTAAGAATACATACATATATATGAGTGGATTTTTAATTTTGAATTTGAAATTCAAAAGATAAAACATCTTTAAGTAAATTGGATTTACAAAATATTATGTATGATTTTATTTGCATAAAATTTGTTTTATATTACTTTTCTTTTAAAGGATTTGCTAAATGTGAATTAAAAAATATTAACTAAATAGAACATTTAAACATATTTACATATGTCAAAATTCAAGTGTTGAGATATTGGAATATAAATTAACAAATGTAAGTTACTTAGCTTACCTAAATGACAAGTGTTAGGTTTCCAAATAAGTGTTAGCTTAGAAAATTAACTAGTGGCATTTGTTCATTTTCTTTTCTTTAAGAAAATATAATTATCATATTAGAAGCATAGCTAAAATAATAAAATAAAAATAAAAAGAAAGGGGAAACAAAAGTTTGTAACAAGAGAAACCAAAAGAAATGGCTTGTAAACAAATCAAAACAGAATTTCAATCAAGTAATCATCTAGCTAGAACATATAAGCAGATCAAAGAAATCCATCCAAAATTTTGAAGCAACATCATCTTCGAGTAAAGCAAGCAATCAAACAAGTTGTCTCAAATACCAATTAAATCAAGCTACAGGAAAAAAAAGATCAGGCAATTTCCAGGCTCCAATGATCAACTAATGCAAGGTGAGTGGCTCAGAAAGTTCTGGTACGTTTTAATGTTGCATGTGATGATTTTTGTAATATAGTGTGAACCTTGTTATGCATGATGTTTTAAAAAGGGTTATAATTGTGTACACGACGGATCATGGAAAGAAAATCTCTGTTCAAATTAGAACAGTGAATGAATTTAAAATCTAACAATATAAATTTGGTTTAGGTAGTAAATGTTTGAGGGAGAAACTGATGAATGTTAGCCTAAATGTTTGCATGCTAAATTTAAGATGAATAAATGTAATTGTGTATATAAATACATGTGCGAATGACTGCATATAACAGTATACATCCTTTGTTCATCTTTACAACTGTGAAAAATCAAAGTTCCAATCTAATTTTAAACTCAGTTGCATGCAGTAAATTGTGAAATTAAATTGTGATAAATGGTTTGCAAATGGCCAATGTTGAGTAAAGTGTGAAATATGTTTCAATGAATATATATATACATACATATATATATATATATATATATATATAATATTTCCAGTTTTCAAACCTCTGCCCTATATAAAGTGAGTAACATCATCTTTAATAATTATTGAATCTATTGCATGATAAGATCTGTGTTAAGTATATTCTATGTTCATACATATCAGTAGATTTTCTGTATATATATAAGTGAATATATGTGTGTTCCTGTATTTTACTGTCCTTAGTTCCAGACTCCAGTATTGACAGAAATCCATCATCACTTGATCTTATAAATGTTAGTGTATAAGATTCCAAACAGAATATGTTGTTGTATCATGAAGTAAAGTTTAAGAACTTATTCAAAATAAAATAATTGTGTCTTGGTTCTGGCAATAAGAAAATAACAGAGAAAGATAAATATAGTGGAAACTCAATCTTCCTGATTAATTGATTCAAGTATATAGATTGAACACTTAAAGCAAAACATGATTTTTAATGCTTAAATCATGATTTTTAGTAAATGAATATGGGTGTATTTCTGGTTTATCTAGAAATTGGTTAATTGGGAAATTCTGATGATCTTTGTGTGCTGGAGGGTCGGGGCTCTCTCTGGTGATAGAGGAGTGATAGGGCAGTTTGGCAAATTTTCAGATGGGTGTGTAAGTTGCCGAGGTGATGGGTGTTGGCCGGAGAAGGCTGTAAACTTAGATTTGGACTAGGATGATATTTTTGATCGGCACGACTTCGATTGTTGATCGAGTTGCGAGTGCTCCTGTGAAAAGGTGGCATGGGGACTTACGAGGCCGTGGACGGAGTTCGGTGAACTCTGGTGAACGGCAATGGCGGTTTAGGGTTAGTTTTGTGGTGAGGTCAGGTTCCAGTTTGACCGGAATACTCGAATTTGATTTGGGAATTGGTGGTGTTGAATTGGTGGTCGAAATCGACTCGTGAGTTCGTCGCCGACTTGTGGAAGGTATCGGCAAAGGTCAAGGCGGCATAAAACATCGGTGTACGTGCACGACTGGGTTGTCGTGTCAGTGTTTTGGAGGTGGAGAGTGTCTCGGGTTGGGTCTCGAAGAGAAGCTCGGGAATTTTAGGTTGGAGCTCGATATTGTTCTCGGGCCATTCACAAGATTTAACGTGGGTTTGGGTTCGTTGATCTGAAACTAAAATGACGAAGTTGTATAAGTTGTAAACCAGGGTGTTTTTCTGTGGGCTTCATTTGTTCGAGTTGTTCTTAGGTATTTGGAGTGATTTCCTCGAAGGAGTTACTCGAAGTCATTTTAGAGTAGACTCGAAGTAATATTGACGATAGCTCGTGTAACTTTTGTTCCAGTTTTAGTATAAACAGAAACCTGTTTCCGTTATAAAGATTAAAAGTAAAGCTTGCAATGCAAACTGAAACTTTAAAATAGGTTTAAAACCTGTGTTTAAATCTGAATCCAGAGTTTGAATCTTAAATTTTGAAATAATTTAAGTTTTGAATCCAAATTGGGTTTTAAACAACATTTAAGTATAAAAGTATATTTGGTTTTGAAATAAAACAGAAGTTTAAATTGTAAAATAGGAAATTTAAGATAAGTTTGAATCCGAGTTTTGAAACCTGGAATTGGGTTTAAACTTCAGTTTTTAAATTAAATATTTTAAATTTAAAATGAAGTCTAAAATGCGTTTACGGTAAACTTAGAAACAAATTGTTTTAAATACTTATTTGAGTAAGAAATTGTTTATCTTAAAGATAAATAAAATTTAATAATTTGGATTCATTAAATTATTAAGTTAATTTAAAATAGATAATTAATTATTTAATTAATTAATAATATGGATGATTAATTAAGTAATTAAGAGTTTTTAAATTGATTTATTAAAGACTTAAGATTAATTAATTAAGGTTAATTAATCTGTAATTAAAGGTTATTAATTAGATTTTAATTAATGATTACGAATTGATTAATCAGGTGATTAAGGATTAATTTATTCAATGAAGTAATTTAAGGTAGTAAAATTCTGGATGTTATTAAGCAAGGGTGATAAATAATTATGGTTAATAAGTAATTAACGAAGGAATTAAAGGTTAATTACTGTATTTGGTTAAGAATAAATTAATTTTTGAAATTAATTAAGGGATAAATAGAATGATAGTGGAAGCTTTGATTAAGTGTTATCCCTAATATGTGGTTCGTGATGCTATGTGATAAGATATGTTTGATTTAAATTATGATGAGGTGGCTATCGATTGATGATGAATTACTGTGACATCCTATTTAAAATTGAATTGTGCTTAACTTGAATAATTTAAGTTAAGATGTTATTGGTTTCGAAGAGACCGGAGTCGGGTATTAGTAAATACCCGAAACACTTCGATTCTACATAAACTTGATAAGTGGAATCAATAGGGGGTAGTGGAATGATTTAAGTGAAATGGACCATATATTCTAAGTTCTGATACTTAGAAATTAATGTGCGGAATAAGTGATGTTATAACAACTTGAGAAGTTGTAAATAGATATAAGTTACCTCGGGTTTATATAAGTTGTATGTTTTGTATTACATGTTAGATGGGTTTACTCACGCTGGTTTTCAGCCTGACCCGGGTGTTACTTTGATGTAATGCTCGGGTCAGACCGAGTATTACAGATTTGCAGGTAAGTACGTTCTGGAGCTCGGGAGGAGAGCTGAAGGACAGGAACGTACAGAGTGTTTATCCACTGTGATATATATTATTATTTATCTAGGAATTGTTGATTTAGAATGGTCCTGTGTCGTGTAAATGTTGTAACTCTGATATATAAAAAAATGTATATGTACTGATACGGTTTTTTTTGTAAACTGTTATTATGTGATATTATATTTGATCCGCTGCGAATGTGAGGTTTTCTATGACTGGCTTATGTTTCTGCTTCTTTCTTTTTTCTTCTTTTCACTAACTATCTGGAATTTTCGGAATCGAAATTTCTGGGTCGTTACAAGTTTCGAAATTATATCGTTTAAATCGATATTTTAAAATAGCCTTCCAAGGCACAGTCTCGGAATTCGACGAAAACAGTTTCATTGGATCCGTATCAGTATATTATTACCGGGTTTCAATTTTTATAGTGCTTAGAGTGTTCATTTGGCCATGCGGTAGATAAATGCGCTGAAATCTATATCGAAAATTTAATATAATTACTGAGTCCAAAAAGCTATCTCCTTACGATCGAATTAGGACTCGAAACCTTTTCCATTGCGTTCAGAATAGGGTTTAACATTATAAACGCCTAGAGGCACGCCTTGATAGGAGATCGAGATTTTAGGCTTCGTTTTCGAGACGATTTAAATTTTAATTTTGAATTAATATATATATTTTATATACTTCCTTTGACTGGTCAACTAACCTTCACATCAGTATCTTCAGAAACGTGTCTCCTACCTCTTCAAATCATGCAACAGATGTCCGCCTTGTTTTTTTTTTAAACTCCAACTAGTTAATATAAAAAAAAGAAAAAATATACATATGATGGCTACAATTTTTTTTCAAATCGAAACCCCTTATTTTCTTCTTCATAAAGAACAAAATAATAGCCAAAAAACAAATCTCTCAAATTAAAATCAGATTTCTTTTTCATTCTTTTCAATCAAGGCCGAGCGAATTCGATTTCGAATTTGGAATCACGGCCATCCTCCTTTCTTTGTCGACCGTTGGTCCTCGTGAGCAAGCGTTTGGTGGCGATGGCTTTGGTCATTGACGTACACGAGGCAGGCGACGATGGTGGTCTTGAGCGGTGCATTGGGTGGTTATGTTCGAGGTGAAGTTTTGCTAGTATGGGGAGGGGTTCGGATTGTCGATTCGAGGAGGGATGTGGTCATGTATTCATACGAGATGGCTTGGGTCGTGTGTCAGAGGAGCGGTGGGAGGTATTTAGCAGTTATCTTGATTTAATTTAGATATGATAATAAATATATATACATATAAATATCTCCTGAAAAACAGAATCAAAGGTGAGTTAATCTCACTATTTGGATTACTATTAGAATTATATAGTTAAATTTAAATTATTGATTGAATGATTGTATTGACTGGATATGATATTATATATAGAACAATATATATTGGAGTGATTGATTTCCCGCATTATATAGCGGATGAGACCCTATACGCCCCGCATAATAGCGGATGACCCCATATACCGCGATATTCCACCTCGAAGTGGAATTGGTATTTTATATTGTGCTAACATCTGTGGATGCAGGGAAACAGGTTGGAGGGATCCAACTGGATTCCTCAAAATGTTAAATTTATTTTATATTCAGTAATATGATTTATGTGATAATTTGTGATGGATTAATTGATTATATTGGAAATTGTAATTATTGAATGCTATGGCTTGGTTGAATATATATATATATATATATATATATATATATATATATATTGGTATTTGAGAGAATGACAAATATATAAAGTTTGGATTTTTAATGGAAATATAAAGGGAAATTTTTAAGTAAAATAATCATGGAGAATTGGGATAAATTTAAGATTGAATTTGGAAAAGTATAAAAGTTTGATTTTTAAATTCTATTAAATAAATTCTGAGTATGGAAATGAAGATAGAGATTTTAAATAAATGAAAATAAAAGAGTTGGAGACTTAAGTGATACAATTATAAAATTTAACGGATTTTATTTTCAAATTAAGATTTAAATGTTTGAGAAGAAATAAAAGGGTAGGATTTTGAATAAAGTATGAAATGGGTATTTCAGTTTAAAATAAGATTTTAAAATTTAAATATAGAAGTAAATATGGAAATTTATGGGTTTAAAATAATTTGGGTAAGTAAAGGAATTTGTTTTAAAATGGAGTTAGTTTTGAAAATGATTTGAAAACTGAATAAGTGTTTGAAACTGGAAATAAAAGAGAATGAGATTGTGAAATTTATAAACATGGTTTATAAATAAAGTGAAATATTTATCAGAGGATAATTTGAAAGTGTAAATTCAGGATGGAATTTATAAAGGAATGGGTAATTTGTTTTAAAAATAAATAGTGGTTTATTTTTAAAAGGTGTGAAGAAGAGTTTATTTTCATGAAAAGCCAAGTAAGTTTTCAAAGCAAATTTTTGAGTACAAGTTAAAAGTTTTAAAGTTGTTTTAAAGAATATTATTTGAGAAATTATTATTTAAGTTGATTAGAATTTTAAAGGTAATATTTAAAATTAGTTATAGTAGTAATAATTTTAATGGGTTAATTGGTATTATGATTTAAAAAGATAATTTTTAGTTTTATATTTTGTAAAGTAGTTTTATTTTAAAGATAGTTTGGTTAAAGTTTTTATTTGGAAACTTGTATAGAATTTCGTAACTTTTATTTTAAAATTTGTTTTGGCTTAATGTTTTACATGAAAAATTATTATTAAATTTCATAACTAGTACTTTAAATAAAGTGTTTTAAATATTTTTTATTTTAAGTATTTTAAAGTATATATTTTTGGATAAAGTGATTTAAATTATTTTAAAATTTAAAGTATTTAAACTTGGTGGTTATCAGTGGAATAAACAATATTTATAAATTTATTCCGCAAGAGGAAGTGATTTGGAAATTGTTTTCAAACAATTGAAATGTAGAAAGATATCTTGTGAAGATATTTTGAATAATAAATAATTTTGGAAAATTATTAATGTCCGAGGGTTGTCTGTGAATGCTATTTGATGGTTAAATAACCGACTATTAATATTTGGCTAAAGTGCTAATCGTTTCGAAGAGACCGGGATCAGGATTAATTTTCCGAAAACCACTTCGATCTGGTCTGAACGTTTTCGTGAGGAAGACAATAACTTGGAGTTAAATATTGACAAGTGAAGTACAAGGGCCAATCGCTACTAATCCTGAGGGTGATTCCAAAATGGATGTAGTAGGAGTAGTGCCTTCTGTTCTGGGTTCCGTCCGACCCGGAACAGACTTGTATGGATAAATGCTATCAGAACATCGTCAGGAGGACGATTAGCATTCTAAGGGAATGTGTGCTAAAAAGGTAACGCATAGCTCGAGCCTCATCAACAGGGAATGGCTAAAACAGCGGAGAAGCAGCAAAGCTGAGTGGCTAGCAACCAATTAGGGTAAGGTCATCCCTGTCTAGATGTCCCTTTTTATTTTGACTATGTAGGCGGTTGTTGATCCCAACCGCGGTGTGAACTTATTCGGGCTATCCAGTAAGGGGCAGTCCGGTCTTGTGTAGCAGGGGATCAAAGGTGGATCCTCGGTACGGTGATTTAGACCACGTACTGTGACGGGCGGTACCCCAGTAGCCCTGCCATTGATGGAAATCCATTTTCCCTACGTGCCTTTACGGTTTTGTTTGTAAAACCTATTATGCTGGAATTTAATGAATGTAACAATTTCGGCTATTTGAATAAGTATTTGTATATAGACACTGCTATAATATCAAAGGATTTTATAAGAAAATGTTTTGGTTATCGTAAGGTAAAAACCTGGCATGTTTATTTATGGCGTGGTCTTACGGGATACCTTTGATTTCAAAATGATTTTGAAAACTTTAATATTCCAATTGAGTGTATTTTCTCACTCTGGTATTCCATACCGACTCGGGTGTTATTTCGCTATAATGCTCTGGTCAGACCGGATATTATAGAGTACATATTCTAGATGGACTGCTATGGAGCTCAGGGAATGCACTGGACGACGAGACGTATCACACGTATTTGATAAATATTCCTCTATGTTTGATTAATTGCATAGTCAGTTTGGGAGGATAGATTGTTATATAACTATGTGATGTCGTGTTATTGTTTAATGTTGTACTCTGATGATGAAATGTAATAAACAGTTACAGATTCTTTTGTTTAAAAATTCTGTTGTTATCTATTATATATTATTCCGCTACGATTGTAAGATTCTGATGTTGTTTTCTATTTCTTCTTCTACCTTCTTCTTCTTTAACCCTATGGTTCATATTTCTGTTCACTTTGAGTTGATATGATAGAGTATAGTGTCGACTCAACGGGTATGGATTTGCGGGTCATTACAATGTGTATATCAGTATATACGTATATGTTTTTAATATGGTCGTGCGCATAGAGTGCACATGGTCAAGTTTGTATATTGTAGTTATTGGAATTTATATCTACAATATATATACACCAAGCACTATATGTGTATGTGTTTGTATCTATGTGTCATTTTCCAAAATTAATATTATATATAAGTCTAAATGCATGCACTTATGTGCGTCTAATAATTTTATATTTGCAAAAGTCTTGGCTATCAAATTCACCTTTATTTCAAGTTGTCTTATGGGTTGTGCAGGCTGCAAATCGATAACGAGATTCGGTTGATGGGTGGTCAGAAAAGGGATGGTCATGGAGATTGTAAATTAATGGTGAGGTTTCGTTATCCGTATGGCTAAGAAGAGATGTTATTCAGGGTATTTTTGAAAATTTAAAAAGACACGGTGGAAATTCTATTGATTGAATTTACATTATTAATAGTGGAGATATATTATATATTAAATATATATATGTAATATTTATACATTGGAACATATAAAAATACAAATATTGACTATGTATTTATTTTTAACTTGGATTTAAATAAATATCTGATTTGAAGTAGTAGACAAAGTTTAGATTTAAAAACTAGATCTGAAATCTAAATTTAAAGTTGACTAAATATCTTCAAATTTAATGTCAAATATAATATATATACATATATATGTTATAAAAAAATATGTGACAAGCTTTACACTTCTAATTCCTTTTCCTTTTCTTTTGTTCCTACTCCTAATGGCACATATCAATAGATATGGACTTCTCTCTCTAAGAACAAGCCAAAAATGCGGGGAAGTACATCCATATTGATATGAAACCAGTGTTCTCTGGTGATGCTTTGGTGCCACCAACTACTGTAATTGAAGCTGGTTCACAAGTGTGGAATGGCTACCTGGTAGGGTTCTTCCTTGACAAACCTCTTTAACATACTAATGTTACACAAAATCTTAAGAAAAATTTGAGACTGAAAGGAGCTATTAAAGTTAGATCTGATGACTTTGTATTCTTATTTCATTTCTCTTATAATGAAGATAAGAACAGTAATATATAAATGATGCCATCATAATGAGAAACAAGCTTTTTATCATTAAACCATGGGATCCCACTGTAGGAAATATGTGTGGCCGTATATCATCAGTCCCAGTTTGGGTTCAGATATACAATATACCTATTTTTGCTTGGTCATAGCAGACTGGGTAAACTTCTATGTATGGATGAGTCTACTAAAAAGTTGAAAAGATTATACTATGCTAAACGTATGATTGAAGTCGGACCTGAGGAGGAATTGGTTGATAATTTCAATGTTCAACTTTTATATAGAGGAACCGATCAAAGGGTGGAAGTTAGATATCTATGGAAACCTGAAATTTGCTCGAGTTGTAAGATATTTGGCATAGCATGCAAACTTGTGATAAGTCTGAAAGGCAAAGTAGCAAGGAAGAAGAAGAAAAGGTAACTAAAAATGGAAAAATGATTAACACTAAGGTTATAGAAAAGAAGATTTAGAGATGGCAAATTTTAAGGAAATACAGACAATTAAAAAGACAATATGCAGGCTCAAAATGCTAAAAAGGATGATGTAAATGATGAGGCGGATGGTGGTGATGCTAGGAAGGAGGACCAAAATATTGAAGGAAACTTTTAATATGATAATGATGAAAAAGAAAAGAGAAATGAGGATGTTTTTGTTGATCAAAACACTTCTCTCGTTGATGAAGAAAAGGATGCAGAAGAAGGGAAAATACTTGAAAAGGATGGGGAAATTTTTAATAAAGAAAGAGACACTTTGATTATGCAGAGAAATGACCTAAAACATGATAACAAGTCTCAAAAGGACTTTATTAATATTTCTTTAAACAAAAAAATTCAAGTTCTTGAAGGGATGGATGAAATGGTAGAACAAGATCAGGTTATTGAAGAAAATGAAAAAGAAAAAGATTCTAATGAAGGAGCAGTTATCTTGGATGATCTGACCGATGGGACAAAGCATGCTCAATCTGACGGCATCCTTTTTGCTACAATAGAAGTCGAGCATAATTCAAAAAATGCCATGCATATAGTAAGTGGCAATATGGATAAGTTGTTTCAACTGCCTAGTGAAGCCCATATTACCGAGCACTCTACATGTGGTGCTCACATTAATGCACATGTGCATGAAAATATGCATGTCCACAACCATATCAACTTTATCCCCCTCTATAACTTTCCACAAAATGCACTGCATGTATACCATTCATCTGAATCGATTTCCTCTCCTTCCTCTTGCATGCTTGCAAATCCTTCATCCAATTCATCTACTTTATCTCTGAAATCAAAAATCTTTCATGCAACTTCCTTTCAAACCTGTCAATCTTCTTCAGTTAAACCTTATGACCATTTGAAACCTCCCTCTGCGTGGAAACCACCTCCCCTTTTTTCCAAATCCTCCCTTGCTATGCCCACTTTCAAAAAAACATCAAAGGATGATGATCAGAATACTATCATCTCAACATCCTGCATTCCTAAAACAACCGATCACGGTTGTCCTATGACTAGGAGCATGAAACTTAAGCCTGCCCAAAAACAACAGTATATTCAATGATATAAAACATCAACGCATGGAATATTAGAAGAGCCCACTATTTTAATAAGTTCGATCGATGTACAGGCCTAATCCTAACTCATAACCTCAAACTATTAGTTGTTCTTGAAACAAAGCTTAATTACCCTCTAAGAATTAGAGTTGCCAATTACATTAACCCAACCTGGCATTTGTCACACAACGTCAATGAGGCAGCATATAGAAGAATCATGGTTGTACATGACCCTTCCATCTTCACTCTCTCTCCTATTCTTTCAAACAGATCGTTCATCCACTATCACATCCTTCATCTCCCATCCTTTACCTCCTTTTACCTCATCATCACTTATGCTGATAATTCCTCCTCTTCTAGACAATCTCTTTTCAATATCCTTGCATCATTAATGCAAAACACTCACCCATGGATTAAAGCAGGGTACTTCAATTGCTTCTTGAGAATTTTAGACAGGCATGGTGGCAATCCTTTGTTTCTAAATGAAATAAAGCCTCTTAATAATCTAATAGTATCCTCCTTCTTGTTTGAGGTTAAAACTGTGGTGCGATATTCTTATGGAACAATTGCAATAGGCACAACTCCAGAACCTTTTCTAAAATTGACTTTGCCTTTGGTAATCAATCAACCCTAGATATATGGCCAAATATACTAACTACCTTCCTATGCCATTCATCTCTGATCACTCTCCTTAGGTTCTCTCCTTTGGTTCTGCAGCTTTGAGAGGAAAAGTAAGTTTCAAATTTTACAATGCTTGGGTTCATGACTCGGAATTTTTGAATATTGTTAAACATTCATGGTCTATTAATTTCTTTGGTGTCCCTATGTTTATTTTGCATAATAAATTGAAAGCCAAAAAGGATGCCTTAAAGTCTCGGTCAATGAACAAATTTGGTAAAGGATCCATTTTTTCTCCATCTTTGAAAGAAAAGCTTGATCAAATTCAACTAACCATGCAATCCAACCCTGATGACCCTTATTTCTCTAAGCAAGAGGCAATTATTTCTGATCAACACAAGGAAGCTCTTAAAGTGGAATCCAACATGATAAAGCTAAAATTGAGGATGGAATGGTTTACTGAAGGGGATAGGAACATAATATTTTTCCATGCTTCTCTAAAGGCTAAGCATTCCTGAGATAGAATTACTGTTTAGTATGATCAAAATGAGGAAGTACACTCTGATCCTAACGAAATTGAAGGCATGTTTTTCAGCTATTTTAGGAACTAACTTGGCAATGTAGATGCATTCATACCCGACTTAAATGCTCTGGATGACATTCACTTTCCTCAGATTGGTGAACATGAATTCAACTATCTTTGCTTTGCTGTTTCTAATGAAGAGATTAAGAAAGCAATATTTTCTATGAATCACAAATCTTGTAGAGGACCGGATGGTTTCAATGTTTTTTTCTACACAACCTGTTGTAATATTATAGCTAAAGATGTCGTTAGGTTGCGCAAAACTTCTTTAATAAATGCAAAATGCATAGCTCTATCAATTCAACTAATGTTACTCCGATTCCAAAAACTGAACACGCAGCCACTGTTGATCAATTCAGGCCCATTGGATGCTGCAACACTATTTACAGATGTATAGCTAAAACAATTGCTAGCAGGCTTAAATCTGTGTTTCCTAGTATCATTTCCTCCAATCAGGCTGCCTTCCTGCCATTAAAAAGCATTTTGACAATGTTCTTATGTCCCATGAGCTTCTGAAGGGATACTCCAATAGTCAAATATCTCCAAGAGGTATGATGAAACTAGACATCCAGAAAGCCTTTGACCCTCTTCAATGAGACTCCATAATCAGAATCATGGGCCTCATGAACTTCCCTAAGCACATTGTAGCATGGATATACTCTTGTATCTCAATAGCTAAATTTTTAATATCGGTCAATAACAACAATGCGGGGGAATTTTCCCAGTAAATAAGGAAATAGACAAGGTGATCCCATGTCTGCATACCGGTTTATAATAGTTATTGAAGTCCTGAATCAAATTTTCAACAAGTTAGTTAATGATTGGCAGTTCATCCTTCATCCTAAATGTAGAGGCCCTCTGATCACTTCATTGATGTTTGCAAATGATCTAGTTGTGCTTACCAAACCTGAATTATCTTCTATCCATGCAGTTCTAGGCAGTCTAAAATTATTTCACAAGATAACTAGGTTACAAGTTAATCTATCCAAATCTAATATTTTGGTTGCTGGAGTCTCTCATCATCTATATAATGCCATACTTCAAGCCACTTCTCTGTAACCAAGGTATGATACTATTTCATATTTAGGCATTCCTCTTGCTACTTCAAGGATTACTAAATTCTAGTGCTTGCAGTTATATGAAAAAAATATCCTTTCAAGGTTAGATAACTGGACAAATAGACTGCTTAGCCAAGGTGATAGGCTTATCCTCATCAAATTTGTTATTTTCTATATGACAGTTTATGGTCAAGAACATTTATCCTCCCTAATAAATTAGTTAAAATGATAAGTAGTGCTATGTTAAGATTTTTCTGTAATGGTTTCATTCATACCAAGGAATTAATTCCATGTTCATATGCCAAGCCTGAACTGCCACTTGCTAAGGAGGATTAGGCATCTTAAATATTGTATTATGGAACAAAGCAGTCATTGCAAAGCACCTTGATGATCTCTTAAACAGAAGTAACAGTGTATGGGTTAACTGGTTGAATAAACATGTTCTAAATGGCAAACATTTCTAGAAAATGCCCAGTCCTCAAAATGCTAGTTAGACATTGATGCAGCTCAGGACAGAGAGGGAAATACGCAACAAAAAATTCTTCAAGAGTTAAGTCGTACATGACTTAAGGAAGCAGCTATGAGTCGTCCACGACCTAACATGAGTCGTCCACGACTTAACAGGTCGAGTGAGGGGAGCTACGACCTAACGAAGAAGTGGCACGAGATAACAAGCACGTAGGTCGCGTACGAGTTAACAAGAGCAGAGAAGAGAAGCGGGTCAAAGCAGGAAGCGGTTTAAAGCTGAAGGAAGGAGTTCACGACTCAAGATAGGTCGCGCACGACCTAACTTAGGTCGTAAGTCGCAGATGTTGTATCTCGTAATATAGCTGCATGTTGTAACTGCTGAGTCGTGAGTCGTTAGGTCGTATACGACCTAACTGTTGTAAACATGTGAGTGTGTGGTGATGTAATATGCTGAGCCGTATGAGTTAAATCGCTGCCGACTTAAGTTGAGTCGTATGATGGTCATGTGTATATATGAGTCGGTTATGTTGTTCTTGAGTCGGAAGGTTTCTTAAGTCGGTTGTGTGTTAGGTCGTACTTAGTTAAGTCGGCCATGTTTTGAGTCGTTTGCATTGTGCTGTGTTGTAAAGGGATTGGGTCGCCATTGTAATAAGTTGGTACCGACTTAGTTAAGTCGTAAGTCGTATACGACTTATGGTCTGGGTCAAAACTCTATAAATAGGGAGTGAGTTGTACATTTTGGGGTTGTTGATTTTTGAATAAAATTCTTGTTTGATTGCTGTGTGCTTTCATCCTAAAATTGGTAGTTGAGTGTAATCTCCTATCTCCACTTTCGGTTATTCGAGTGCGCTCGAATCAACGATTGTTGAAGCCGATTCGCGGAATCAAGTGCGCTTGATCAACGCTTGAAGAATTGAAGATCTTCTTTCACGGTATCGTGCGCGATCAACATGACGAGGATAGCTAGAATTCGGTATCTTTGTGATCAACGAATTTGGGTATTTCAGTATCTTCAATCCACCATTTGCTACTTTCATTGATCTATATCGTTTTGTTAATTATCCGCTGCGTCAGTTTGGTATCAGAGCTTGACTTAGCCAATCATAGCTAAGACGTGTCTTGGAGCCAAGGAGTTTGAAGTTTGGTGTTCATCGTGTTCATCTTGAAGTTGCAACAAGAGGAGAACTTTCGATCCATTCTATTTTGAATCAAAGTGTGGAAGTTGTTTGAAGTTTGATTTGTGTTGAAGTGATTGAGGCCGAGCCAAGTTAAGTTGGGGCCGTGTGTGTTTGACCTGTGAAGAAGATTTGTGAAGTTTTTGAAGTGTTCGTGTTGATTTAATCATGCCACCAAGGAGAGCTAATCATCATCAAAATGTTGAAGCGTTATATAGAAGAGAAGAAGCCGAGCAAATGGAACAACGTATTAATGAGAAATTTGATGAAGGCATTGGAAAGTTAGAGAAGTTGATGAATGATTTGAATCAAAATCAAAGGAGGAGATCACCAATCTCGAACCATGGAGGAAACCGAGTTTCGCCGTTGGTTACGGAAGCGAGGAGGGTATCACCGCAATCTTTTAGAGAAAGGAGAGAAACATCAATTTCTTCAAGGAGAGATCACCATGACCATGTACATGAAGAGAGAAGAACTCCGCGTGAGTTTGAAGAAGAGCCATATAGAGATGAAGAGAGACATAGTAGAAGAGACATGCGTGATCAAAGGGATGTTGATGGTCGAGATCGATATAGATGTACATTTGATTTTGTTGAAGAAGGTGATAGAGCTAGCATTCATTATCGAGATCGAGACCAAGTTCGAAATTCATATCGAGATGTAGATGATGATCGTCGATGGGAATCGGGTATGAAGATGGAAATTCCTGAATTTAAAGGTGGAATGGTAGCAGAAGAATTCTTGGATTGGTTGTCTAATGTTGAAGAGATCTTTGATTTCAAGGAGGTTCCGGAGAATCGTCGAGTGAAGTTGGTTGCTACTAGGTTGAGGGGGAGAGCTTTAGCATGGTGGCAGCAAACTAAACTTACAAGGGAGAGAATGGGAAAATCAAAGATTGAGTCTTGGGATAAGATGAAGAAGTTGATGAGAGCTACATTTTTACCTTACAACTATCAATCACTTATGTACCAGAGGTTGCAGAACTTGAGGCAAGGGACGTAGACTGTTAATGATTATGCTGACGAATTTTATCAACTGATTGCTCGAAATGACATTATGGAGACGGAAGAGCAGCTGACCGCTAGGTTTGTTGGAGGGCTGAGGATGCAGATCCAGGATATGGTTAATATGTTTGATCCAAGATCTGTGGCGGAAGCACACCAGAAAGCGATAGCTTGGGAGAAGCAGGGAAGGCATGGAGGTGGTGTGTTTACTAATTCTAATAATCCAGTGAAGGGTGTTAGTGGGAGTTCTAATGTTCCTAAACCTGTCAGTAAGCTAGTTGTGAAGGAGGTTGAGAAGGCAAAGGCTAATAGTGGTTTCAAATGTTACAATTGCCAGGAGATGGGTCATAAAAGCAACGAGTGTCCAAAGCCGAACAAGAGAACTATGATAGCTGAAGTTGAAAGTGAGGATGCTGTTGAGGGTGAAGATAGTCCAGTTGAGGAGAATGAACAGGATATCGCATCGGGAGACGAAGGGTGTAATCTAATGATGAGGAGAAGTTATTTGGCACCAAAACAGGAAGAGGAAGACAGTTGGTTGAGGAATAACATATTTCAGTCCACATGCACTATTTTGGGAAAGGTTTGCAAATTCGTCATTGATGCAGGGAGTTGTGACAATATTATCTCTACAGAAGCAGTAAAGAAGTTGAACTTGAAAACTAAGAAGCATCCTAAACCGTACAAGCTAGCATGGTTAAGGAAGGGTGGTGAAGTGAAAGTTGGGAGAAGAGCTTGTGTGAATTTTTCAATTGGGAAGAAGTACAAAGATGAAATCTGGTGTGATGTTGTGGATATGGATGTGTGTCATCTGTTGTTGGGCAGACCATGGCAGTTTGATAGAGCAGTACAACACGATGGTCGTGCTAATAGCTACAGTTTCATGTTTGAAGGTATTAAGATCACTTTAATTCCCAAGAAGCAACAACAGAAGGAAAGCAAGTTTGAGGAGATTGAAGAGCTGAAAACTTTGCTATCTTTGAAAGAGTTTGTTAAAGAAGTTGAAGAGGAGCCTGAAGTCTATTTGTTGATTGGACGAGAGAGTCATGCAGAGGTTGAAATTCCAGAAGAAGCGAAGCCAGTTTTGAAAGAATTTGAGGATGTATTTCCAGAAGAGTTGCCTAAGGAGTTACCGCCATTGAGAGACATTCAACATCAAATCGATCTTGTTCCGGGAGCAGTATTACCGCATAGACCACATTATCGAATGAGTCCGAAGGAACATGAAGAGTTAAGGAGGCAGGTGGAAGAGTTGCTTGAACAGGGGCGAGTGCAGGAGAGTCTGAGTCCGTGTGCTGTGCCAGCTTTGTTAGTACCAAAGAAGGACGGGACGTGGAGGATGAGCACTGACAGTCGAGCATTGAATAAGATTACTGTGAGATATAGATTCCCAATGCCGAGGTTGGATGACTTGCTAGATCAGTTGAGTGGGGCTACTATATTTTCGAAGATTGATTTGAAGAGCGGATATCATCAAATTCGTATTAGACCGGGTGATGAGTGGAAGACTGCTTTTAAAACCAGGAAGGGTCTATACGAATGGTTGGTTATGCCGTTTGGTCTTTCGAATGCACCTAGTACGTTCATGCGGGTGATGAATCAAATCTTTAGACCATTCATTGGGAAATTCATGGTGGTATATTTCGATGATATTCTGATATATAGTGGAAATACAGAGGAGCATGTAGAGCATTTGCGGAAGGTGTTAATTATTCTTCGTGAGGAATAATTCTATGTCGCAACAAAGAAATGTGTGTTTATGACGATGAGTGTTTTATTTCTGGGGTATGTTGTGTCAGGAGAAGGTATACAGGTGGACCAGAATAAAGTTGAAGCAGTCAGAAATTGGCCACAGCCGAGGACAATTACAGAAGTGAGAAGTTTTCATGGGCTAGCGTCATTCTACCGAAGATTCATTCCACACTTCAGTAGCGTGATGGCTCCAATTACTGATTGTATGAAAGGGAAACAGTTTTCTTGGTCGGAGGAAGCAGGGTTTGCTTTTGAATGAATCAAAGGACTTTTGACGACAGCACCAATTCTTGTATTACCAGACTTTCAGTTGTTATTTGAGTTACACACTGATGCATCGAAAGTGGGGATCGGAGGGGTGTTGAGTCAGAAGGGGCATCCTATTGCATACTTTAGTGAGAAGTTATCAGGGGCAAAGATGAGATATAGTACGTATGATGTGGAGTTTTATGCTGTAGTGCAAGCAGTGAAACATTGGAGACACTATCTGTTCCATAAGGAGTTTGTTCTTTACACAGACCATGAAGCTTTGAAGCATTTGCAAGGGCAGGATAAGATTTCAGCAAGGCATGCATCATGGATTGCTTATTTGCAGCAGTTTACTTTTGTCGTGAAACATAAGTCAGGGGTGACGAATCGTGTGGCTGATGCTTTGAGTAGGAGGAGTCATTTATTAACGACAATGAAAATTGAGGTGACAGGATTTGAATTATTGCCAGAATTGTTTGAGGAAGATCCTTACTTTGCAAAGTTCGTTGAGAATGTTAAGGATGGAGATACTGATGAATTTGCATTGGTTGATGGTTTCTTATTCAAAAGGAATCGACTATGTATACCAGAGAGCAGTTTGAGAATGAAGATTATCAAGGAGCTTCATGAGGAAGGACATGTGGGTAGAGACCGAACATTGCAGTTAATCTCTCAATCCTACTATTGGCCATCGATGAGGAAGGAAGTTGAAAGGTTTGTTCAAAGATGTCACGTTTGTCAAGTTTCGAGAGGAACGGCTACAAATGCGGGTTTGTATATACCTTTACCTGTACCTACAAAACCTTGGGTGGATGTTAGTATGGATTTCATATTGGGTTTTCCGAGAACGCAAAAGGAAAATGATTCGATATATGTGGTGGTGGATCGTTTCTCGAAGATGGTACATTTTGTTGCTTGTAAGAGGACGGCAGATGCTGTTTATGTGGCTCAGTTATTTTTCAAGGAGATCTATCGACTTCATGGATTGCCAGAGTCTATTGTCTCAGATAGAGATACTCGTTTTCTGAGTCATTTTTGGTTGAGTTTGTGGAAGATGGTGGGAACGAAACTGAAATTTAGTAGTGCTTATCATCCGCAAACAGATGGGCAAACAGAGGTGTGAATAGATCGTTGGAAATTTGTTACGATGTCTTGTGAAGGACAATCTGAAGAGTTGGGATATGAAGTTATGCCAGGCAGAGTTTGCTCATAATCATACAGTGAATCGTAGTACGGGATTAAGTCCATTTCAGATTGTATATTCAAGTTTGCCAAGGGAACCGTTGGATTTGGCGGTAGTACCACAACCGAAGGGGACGGTTAAACGAGCTGCTGATTTTGTTGAAAGTTTGACTGAATGTCATAAAATCGTTCAGGAACAATTGGAAAAGTCGAATGAGAAATATAAGAGAGTTGCAGATTTGAAACGAAGAAGTGTTGAATTTAATGAAGGAGATAAGGTATATGCTGTGTTAACGAAGGATCGTTTTCCAGTAGGAGCTTATAACAAATTGAAAGCCAGAAAAATTGGCCCTGTAGGAATTGTGAAACAGATCAATGAAAATGCTTATAAGTTGAAGCTGCCAAAGGATGTGTACACTTCTGACGTGTTCAATGTTAAGCATCTTGTGCCATATTATGGAGATGAACAAGCTGAGGTAGAAGAATTTACAAATTCGAGGACGAATTTTTCTCAACCAGGGGAGGATGATGCAGCTCAGGACAGAGAGGGAAATACGCAACAGAAAATTCTTCAAGAGTTAAGTCGTACACGACTTAAGGAAGCAGCTATGAGTCGTCCACGACCTAACATGAGTCGTCCACGACTTAACAGGTCGAGTGAGGGGGAGCTACGACCTAACGAAGAAGTGGCACGAGATAACAAGCACGTAGGTCGCGTACGAGTTAACAAGAGCAGAGAAGAGAAGCGGGTCAAAGCAGGAAGCGGTTTAAAGCTGAAGGAAGGAGTTCACGACTCAAGATAGGTCGCGCACGACCTAACTTAGGTCGTAAGTCGCAGATGTTGTATCTCGTAATATAGCCGCATGTTGTAACTGCTGAGTCGTGAGTCGTTAGGTCGTATACGACCTAACTGTTGTAAACATGTGAGTGTGTGGTGATGTAATATGCTGAGCCGTGTGAGTTAAGTCGCTGCCGACTTAAGTTGAGTCGTATGATGGTCATGTGTATATATGAGTCGGTTATGTTGTTCTTGAGTCGGAAGGTTTCTTAAGTCGGTTGTGTGTTAGGTCGTACTTAGTTAAGTCGGCCATGTTTTGAGTCGTTTGCATTGTGCTGTGTTGTAAAGGGATTGGGTCGCCATTGTAATAAGTTGGTACCGACTTAGTTAAGTCGTAAGTCGTATACGACTTATGGTCTGGGTCAAAACTCTATAAATAGGGAGTGAGTTGTACATTTTGGGGTTGTTGATTTTTGAATAAAATTCTTGTTTGATTGCTGTGTGCTTTCATCCTAAAATTGGTAGTTGAGTGTAATCTCCTATCTCCACTTTCGGTTATTCGAGTGCGCTCGAATCAATGATTGTTGAAGCCGATTCGCGGAATCAAGTGCGATTGATCAACGCTTGAAGAATTGAAGATCTTCTTTCACGGTATCGTGCGCGATCAACGTGACGAGGATAGCTAGAATTCGGTATCTTTGTGATCAACGAATTTGGGCATTTCAGTATCTTCAATCCACCATTTGCTACTTTCATCGATCTATATCATTTTGTTAATTATCCGCTGCGTCAGACATGGAGAAGTTTATTAAAACTTAGAGGGATCATGCTCAATGATATATCTTATAAGGTAGCATATAGTGGAGAGGTGTGTTTTTGGCATGATCCTTGGATTAAGCCAGGGCTTATCTTAAGTCAGCTCCTCTCTTTTCAACAAGTTTATCAAACAGGTATTAATATCAAGGCTAGCTAAGGCATACAAATATATTCGTGATACATATTGTACTTCCTTACACAAGAAACCTGGTCATTAGGCAGGTATGGTCTTCATTACGAGGAATTCAAGAGCATTGTACTGATTTAGATAGGGTTAAATAGATGAGCAAAGGGACCAGGTACACTACTAAAGATGTATATAATTCCATTGCAAGGCATGATGCTTTTTCTGATTTTAGTTGGTACAAAAGAGTTTAGTTGAAACATGATAGTGCTAAAGAGAATCAGCTTCTATGGTAGGTCTTAAAGAATGTTGTCCATATTAAAGTAAAATTGTACCTTAGAGGGATCAGTCTTGATCCTCTATGTTCATTTTGCTGTAATGAACCTGAAGACAACGTGCATATATTTTTCGACTGCCCTTACGTATTTAATCTCTAGGAATATATTATGTCAAAGATTTGAAGGAATGGCAGTTCTAAAACTAGTGAGAGAGAATGGTCATTGATTGACAAGGCTACAAGGTGGAGAAGTATGGATACTTATTCACTGTTTTTTGTTCTGAAAGTTTTCGTTAGGGTAATATAGAAGGAGAGAAATCAAATCGTTTTCTAGTCACTAAGGAGCTAAGTGACACAGATAAAGCTGTTTTAGTTCATGAAATAGTTTCAAGGATGCAACAGTCATCATTTATCTTTGGTCCTGATGTCTTAGCCATCTTCAGCTGAACTTTGTCCGGTTGTGTTTGTTTTCTTCTTAGTGTGTTGAAATGCTTTGTTCCTTATGTTTTCTTCTATTTTGTTTTTCCGCTACCTCTAAAGCCTATTTTGGTTGGCTTTATTTTCTTTTCTTTCATGTTGTTCTCTTTATATCTCTTTTCATTTCAATAAGACTGGTAGGGGTCCAGTCAACCCCGCTGGTTATGCCCAAAAAATATGTGACAAAAATAATTTTAATAATAAATATATATAATATAGGCTATTTTAAAACATTTAGTATAATTAAATTTTGTAAAAGAATATATAAATATAAAAAAAAAATATGCATGATAATATTTCGGTTGAAAGTTTTTATTTACATTCAGAAGTATTTTGAATATATATATATATATATATATAATTGTTTTACATGTAAAACTAGTTTTATAAAATATTAGGTTTTTAAAAATTTATAATAAATATAATATGGTTATTTAATTTTTTATAATTGCCAAAACTAAAATATATTCAAAAATTCAAAAATATTATTTATATTATTTAATTCAAATTATAATGCATAAATAATGTATCAAACACATATTTTTTAATTTGAAAGTTGTTTATATATATTATAATTAATATTTAGGCCGTATAATATTTTATACATACATACATATATGGATATTTATACATCAAATAAATTACTATGAAAAATTCAATGGACATAATAAATTATTTATTCGGTGACTAAGTACGTATGATTTAATATGGCATAAAATACATATATAAGTGGTGATATTCATGCAGATATATAACGATATTATATAGATTTATAAATAGGAATATACCTAAAAGATATGATGTCTTTGCCTTATATGTTGACTTAAGTAGTCTCTTGGATCTCTTAATCCGCATCCTTCATTGTAAGAGAGAGGCGTGCAAACACTTGATTTAACTATATTTATTTGAATGATAGTGATTGGAGTTGGGAAATAAAGAGGAAAAGCAAGGCTGCAAAGGAAAAGTGGAGACAACAAGTTCAAATTTATAGCGTGGTCTGGAACAAATATCTCTATATTTATCTCATACCAATTCAAATCTTAAAGCCCCACTTTCCCCCTCTTCTTGGGTTGGTTATACACCAAGTTGTATATGGACTAATATACCTTTTAGCCCCTTAGCAATTTGTACAATTTATATCCAATTTAAGTATGCATCGATATCATATATCATTATGTATGTATATAACGCTTATATGTACCCTATAAATTACTAAAGGCACACCTAATAATTCTAGCGGCCACTCATTTTTCTAAACATACTCCATATAACAAATACAATAATAATTTTTATCCCAATTTAATTAATAAATAACTATTATAAATCATGCCGTGTTTCGGAGGCTGAATAGATTTTTGTTTGTGACTCATTGATGTGAATTTAGCTAGCGATTAATATTCGAACATTTCAAATACTAATGTTCGAACATCACCTTAGCTAGTGGTATGACAGTTTGACTTAATTCATCATTTATATATCTCGTTACTATTACCAATTTTATAAATTAAGCGGTACCTTTTAATAATGATTATTTATGCCAATTCTCATCATCAACACTGTATCACTTTTGGATTGATGGAATCTGGTTTTGGTCAAAATTTTATACCATCTAAGTTCAACTCGATTAGTCCATAAACAAAGTCCTTGGTTCGATAACAACATTTATTATTAATTGTATTGCTCTGACCAGAGATTTTGACATTGAGTTGACTACAGTTGACATGATACTAACCTTATACAATCGAGGAGACGAATTCTCTAATGAATTGTGTTTCACTTCGAATGCTTTAACTAAGATCCAACTATAGCCACTTGATGGACGCTATGCCAAAATTTAACTATAATTAAAGTGCAGTTTCTACATTGAAGTTCAATAGTATTTTTAAGTCGAGAAAACTATTTAACATCATCTCTTGAAATTTCCTATTTGACCTAGTTGTTATTAACCAACAAGAAACTCTCGAATGAGTCATTCTATAGTTATCCAATTGATGGAACTAGGCCAGTCTGAAGCAGGTGAAATAGGAAGATTTCAAAAAAAAAATCCTATTTTGGATTTATTAGTCGTATGAAGTCTAAAGGGTTATTAGATCCAATTTAATATTGTTTTCGCCAAAATATCTTTTCTTTTTTAATTGTTCAATAGTAGTTTCACAAATTTGATTTTTATAGAGTATATCAAATATACTCATGTGTGTATGTGTATGAAATAGTTACTTGTTTAATTTAATTTATTGAAGGAAACCTTTAAGCTTATTCAATTAATTGAGAGAAACTTATTTAAAAGAGAAGATTTCATTTCTTTATCTTTGATTAAAATGATCGATTTATTAAATGATAAATATAACCAAATTTATACATGGAATATATAGTAAATTTATCTAAATTTACTCGCAGTTAATAATGCTTAAGTGCAGTATATAAACAATGAACATGGTTAACGTATATGCTTATAGATGTTGGGATTTACACCACAACAGACGCATTAACTTTCATAAAAACCTTTGTTATCTATAGTATAATTATAAATCTCATTTCAACATTAGATTTGTAATTTTACATAGAAGTCCTTTTATAAATTTTGAATTGAAACTAAACACACACACACACAAAAATATATATATATATATATGTATGTATATGTATATGTATATGTATATGTATATGTATATGTATATGTATGTATATAATGACAAAATATATTTAAACTCAAAGTAATATGCATATGTAAGACTTCCAATTTTATATGTTTTACTATATAAAATCAATAACTTGGAATCTATTTTTGACTAAAACAGGAATTCATCATTAAATTTGTAGTTTCACACTATAGTCCTATTTAATTATGAATTGAAATAATGTAAATAAAAATAAAGTAATTAATAATAAAAATAAAATTATTTATATATATGAAACTTACATTCAACTTCATAAAATAATTTCAACTATGATTTAGATCTAAACAAAATAGTCAATTTAAATATACAACAATTAGTATTGAATCTAAAAGATCCTTTCCTTTTTTCATTAAAGTTTAATTTCTAAAATAATAGCAATTAGTAGATTGGACAACAAAAGCATGTATATATTCATTATATAAAAATTAGATCTAAACTGTATCAATAAGATGTAACATGTAACTGTAAAGAGATGAATACATGGAGGATTAAAACAGTTATAACATGATATAACATATATAGAAAGGGGATTTTGATAACTACCTTATGATGTAGTCAATAAGTCAAACCTTGAATGTATTAAAACTCCTAGATCCGATTGAATCATCTTCAGAAATTGCAATGATCTAAGCACTAACTTTGTATTTAGTTTTGGGAAATATTTCATGGTTGGGAGGCCATGGATTTCCGTCCATAATAAGATAGGTAGAGGAGAGCATAAGTAAATTGTTAAGAAAGGAATGAATGAATGAATGAAAATTTGTTTTAAAGGAAATATGGAAACCTTTCTAATTCCCTACTTTAAAACCTTTCCACTTTAAACCTTAATAAATCTTACGAAATCCTCTCCCCCTCGGATGTGTGGTCAGCTATAAAAGAGATAATACAAGCCTAAACAACTTTCGAACCCACTTACTAATTAATCTTTTAAATTAAATTTGAATATTCTATCGATATCGTATATCAATATGTACGTATATAAATTTTAGGGGCATTTCACTAGAAGGACAAACTTTGCAGTCCAATTAATTTCTAGGACACACATCCAAAGAAATTAATTTCAAGGCCAAAGTCAGCAGAATAATTACTTTTAAGGACAAAGTCAGCTGACCAATTACTTTCAAGGACATAATTTCATAGGTTTTTAGGCCTTAGAAACTAATTATTTTTCATTTTGTCCTCAAAAATAATTATTTCAGTTGTGTATCCTAAAAACTAACTACACTTGCTAAAGAGGCCCTTGTGGGTAATTTCCACTAAAAAAATTTTATATATGCAATTTATTAAATACTAACAGTATTGAAGAAAATCAAATAAAATTCAATAATTAATATTTCATAAATGTTAATTAATTTGACTAATATACAATGATTATAAATCGATTAAATCGTGTGGTTTTCTAGAGTATTTATCATTATGGTTATCTGACTCAAAGGTGTAAATTTAGTCTACGATTAATATCGAATAATATGAATAGTAACGTTCACATGTCACCTTAGCAAGTGTTGTGACATTTTGGATAAATTTATTGTTTACAAGTCTTTTGGTAAAATCAGTTTAGCTATTAGAAGTGGTACCGGTATTAATGATTATCTACACTAATTCTCTTCGTCAAAACCATATCACTTTAGCACTTATGGAATTTGGTTTTGGTCAAAATTCCAACATCATCTACATTCAGCTTGAATAGTCTAAACCTAAATTATTTGGTTCGGTAATAACAATTATTATTAACCATACTACTAACCACGAACTTTGACTTTGAGTTGACTACATGTAACAGTGATACTAACCACTTATAACTGAGGAGATGAATTCTCTATTAATAGTGTTTCACTTTTAAAGTTTCTACTAAGATCCAACTATAGTCGTCTAATCTAATGGACTCCATGCCACAATTTGACTATAATCAAAGTAAAGTGTCCATGTTAAAGTTTCTTAGTATTCTCTAGTCAATGGAACCATATAACTTCATCACTTCAAGATTTTCTATTTGAGCTTTGTTATATTAACCAACATAGAACTCATGAGTGAGTCAATCCATAGTTATCCAATAATAATAAGTATGTAACCACACTATACCTGTAATGACACACTATTTCAAACCATTCAAATCGACAATCATCCACACATGTCAGACTTGAATTGCTTAAAACAACATATTGTTAATTTTTATATTTGGCAAAACTTAGCATATACGTAAATAAATCAATCATAGAATCACAGACATAGAGATATATAACAATAAGCAGTAGAATAGATAAATAGCAGTTCATGAAGCTACTATAGAACATTGGAGTCTGAAATAGGATATAATAGAAATCCCGAATACATAGAAGTCTCAATACATAAGCAAATGACAAGTCTAAACATAAACTGGAAATAACTGCAACGCTGAATAGATAACAGATAGATATTCAAGAAAAGCTCCAAAGGTGAGTCACAAATGTTGTGACACTCAGTCTAACCCGAGCATAAAAAAAACACAAAACACTCGAGTCAGGATTAACATTCTTATGCAAGTAAATCAACTCAAGTGCAATGTCCAAGTGAAATGCAAATAACTTAAAGGATGCTTAGGATTTCCATCCTTTAAGGATCTATTAAACTATTTACATACGTAGTATAATACGCTATATAGATAATGTCTACAGTAAAGAAAAATATTAAAATAGCGTTAAGGTGTTACCCATATCCCTCTTAACACATTTTATATCTTCTGGTAGTCTATAAAGATACTGTAAGCTCCACCAAACTGGTGGTTTACTCAGGGAGCACTCCATAGGTATGGTACAAACCAAACTCATAGTGGGCGTCATAAGTCATGAGACAAGGAACACGAGGCAATGCTTAGGGTAGGATTCTACCGTTTTGCAGAACCGGACTGGAGGTAACGCACAGCAGCTACTACCGCCCACCTCGAGACACACTCCCAAAATCAAAGGTGCACCCAATCAAATCAAAAGGTAATAGAATTGTATCGAAGAAGCATGCTCGATCGGAGGTGCGACCTAACGTGGACCAGGTACAGCTTCTGTTTTAGTCACATCAAGTTGACTCATAGAAATGAGGGATGCGTTAATACCTCATACAAAATCTTTCATCCAACCATCCTACTTCGTTCTGAATTGTCCACCATGTACACAGTTGTTAAAGTGGTTTTCAATATTGGTAGAGAGTATGACAATATCCAATCCCAGTCTCTTCAACAACCAAACGCTTATCTCACGTCATGGTTATTTTATGTTTCAAAAAATTCATTATCAATATCATATTCATTTCAAAATCATATCTCTTTAGAAGTCAAATTACTTTCAAAATCATATTCACTTTCAAAATCATATTCGCTTCTAAAATCATAACCACAAAATATTTCAAACCTTCACATCAAAATATTCGCATTTAAATCCATTAAATCTAAATCACAACAGTTCCAACTTAAACAGTTTAAAGTTTAAAAATAGTTTATATATATTGAAATAGTTATAAATTAAAAATAGTTTATATATTTAAAAATAGGTTATAGGTTATATTAAAATAGTTTATATATTAAAATAGTTTATATATTAAAAATAGTTTCTTCCAATTTCGCAAATCAATTCAAATCGACTTTAGTTTCAAACTTCGATTTAAATCAATCTCAGTTCAACAATTTCAATTAAAGAGGTTAAAGGTTCAATTCAGTTCTCATTAAAACCATTTATTTATGTTGATTTCAAATCCAGGTATGAACTACAATTTTAAAACCACTTCCAATTTAAACATTTACAATAACTCAATTTGATAAATTTCGTTTATATTTCAAAAATTCAACTTTAATTTTATTTAAACTTAAAGATATCCGCTTAATCATCTTTAATAACCATTTAAATAAAATCTCATATTACAAGTTTAAATCAAAATTAGAATACTAAATATCCAACTTCAATTTATTTAATTCTGAAATATTCACTTAATCACCTTTTGTAAACATTTAAATAATATCTCAAATTCAAATTCAAACTCAAATTAAACATTTAATTTCAGTTTTATTTAAATTTGAACATATTTGTTTAATCACCATTAATCAAAATTAAGTCATCATGTTATAAAATCATATCTTTAAAATCTTAAATCAATACGTTTCAAATCAATTTTATTTAAATACAATTCTTAACAAATAAAATTTCAAATCAATTTCAATTCATCTTTCCAATCTTAATTTATTAAAGTTATTACAAAATCTATTTTCAAGTTATTAATATAAATTTTAAATAAATATTTTAAACATATTATATATATACACTAATTAAATTAAATTATGTGAAATTTTTATTAAATTAAAACTTATTATTAAATTTATTTTTATATTAAATCTTATTTTATATATTTAAAAAAATAAATAAAATTATAAGTAAAATTTTAAAATTAAATTTTCAAAACTTAACTTATAATTTAAAATTCGCAAACATATAACTTAAAAATCTAATTTTTTACATGTATTAATATAAAATCCATATATTATACTTAAAAATGAATATTTATTAAAACTCATATATTTCCTTTCAAAACTTTGGAAATCATTTTAAAAAAATAGACTAACAGTGTCCGTATATTATTTTCTATCGTATGGTCAAGTGATACAGATATTTATCATTTCAATCCGAAATAATTTAAATTTATGGGTATATATCATTTCAATACGCAATCACAAAATTCAAATTTAGTAAAATCGCTTGGGTTTATCATTTCAACCTATAACGATTTATCTAATCTAGTTCGGGTATGTATCATTTCAACCCATAGGGAATTCCTAAACTAACAGGGAACTTGCAGTGTGAGAACAATAGAATAATAGCATAAAATATCGATTACAAGCATATGTAATAATTTAAAATTTAAATTATAATATATATAACAGGTTATGGTGTCATATGTCAATTAATATAGGTAAACAATTGCAGTTAATAACATATCATATTCAGCGATCAAATTACTAACAAATTTAAATTTAACAACATATTGAAATCGTCATTTCATGTGTATTAAGTTTACTAAATATAGGAATGTCAATCGTGAGTGATCGCTTACCTTTCGAGGCTATAGAAGCACAAGAGCAAGATGAAAATGGACACGGATAAGCACAGACACACACACGAAAGAAAACAAAAGCTGCTTCGACAAACTCTGAATAGCGGCGAGCTAGATGACAAAAATTCAGATGGAAACGGATATATAAGAAAACATGTATATATATAAAAAAATTGATTGAAGAAAACAAATGTGTGTGTGTGTGTGTCTATATATATACACAATATATATAACTCTCCTTTTTTTCAAATAATAGTACAACACATAAAACACAGTTTAAATTTTTTTAAATACACTTGAATTCTTATAAAACTTATAATAAAAAACTATAAAACAAAGAATTGTAAACTTACTTAAAGTAACTGGAAAAGTGGAAAATAGAAATAAAAGCAGGCAGTAGGTGATGAGGGAAGGGTTGTTTAGTTGGACGTAGAGAAGCAAGGGTTCAGGCAACTGGTGGTTGTTGGGTTTTCGGATTGTGGTCGGCATGGTGTGAGGCGGAGCTAGACGGCATAAGTCTTGTGGTGTGAGGCGTAACTTGAAAGGTGGCTGGAGGGATTAGAGTTGAGTGTACAAGGATGTGCAGCGTTCGAGTGATAGAGGCTGTGGGTAGTGAGTAGGGTGTGGGCGGATCAGGTGATGGAAGGAGATGCGTTCAGATCCAGTGGCTTGGCTGCTCGTTTGCAGGGAGGTGGGTTGCTAGGGGTCGGTGGTGGCTGTCGAGGCTAGTGGAAAGTGGTCCGGATGGTGACTGGAAGGTGGCGGGTTGGAAGCTGAGGAGGGGTGCAGGGTCGGTTGGATGATCTGGATTCGTGAAGAGGTGTGGGCACGGGTTTTAGGTTGCGGAGGGTGTTGGGTTACGGCAAAGGAGAGGGGAGGTGCAGGCTTTCAGATCTGGATTGAACATGGTAGAGTGAAGAGGAGATGGATCAGGGTCATGGGTGGGTGAGCTATCAGCGGAGGAGGAGAAGGGTCGCGGTTGTGGGAGTGGTAAAGGTGAATAGGCTTGGGTTGGATAGCAAGGACGAGGAACAAGCGTTTTGAAATGGAGAGGAGTGAGAATTCTGAAGCAAAATATACTTTGTTTTATATTTTTTTCTTATAACTAAGAGAATGGAAAAATGAAAAGGAAGAGACAGCCAGCACATATAATAAAACCATAGGAATAGAAAAGGTCAAGCATGAAATTCACAAAAAATTAAAAGAAATTTGCTGTTTGATTTCAATCAGTAGATAGATGAAAGGATAAAGGAAAGCCAAAAGTCCAAATACAGACCCGATACGGTTAACCGTTTTGCCGATTACGCCATGTACCGGACGCTGAAATACACAGATGAATATACTATGGAGATCGGCATGACGAGACAAACAGAATAGTACATAGATATCAGCGATACAATCATCCTATCAAAAGTCAATATTCGCTGCCAAAATGCTGTTAAAATGTTAGAAATAAGATAAATAGAGCTAGAGCAGTCCAAATTTGACGAAACGAAATATGACGTCTCACTCAGAAAGTGATTTACATTTTCATTTTGTAAAAATAATTTGATTTCAAAACTATTTTATTTCTATCAAATTTAACTGATTTAAATTTACAAATTGAAACTACACAATAGAACAAACTTATATATTTTTCAATGAAAATCTGCCATTTGCTATGTTTAAATAGACGCATAGTAAATATCAAATATTCACTGCTAAATTTTAATTATTTATTTCCCTAAAAGTTTAGTTAATTACATTAACTAAAGTCGTTAAAATTTCCTGGTCGTTACAATACCCCCGGTAGTTAAGAGAAATATGTCGTCCAATATTTGGCGAGCGTTATGGACTCTAGTCTCGAAGAATATATCAATATTTTTTCTTAAAACATCTTGACTAGGAATATTTAAAATAATATATTATTTCGGTGTGCTGTATTTCTCATGATTATAGCACACTCTAATTACTATCACATAACATATCGTTTATGGATTTTCTATGCAGTATACTTTAAAGCAATTATTTAGTTAATTATATCATAATATAACAAGTATATAATAAAAAGAGTACAACTTTTATTTTTAACAAGCTTGCTAATTGAGTTAGATATATGTAACAAAATATATGATTGCCGCTAGATATACCCCTAACTCTATCAATCTCCCACTTGCACTTAGGGTTAATTATGGAACCTTATTCTAACCCTTTGATTAGTTTTCCCAAAAAATAATTGGGTGATTCTCTTAGTAAACAGGTATGCTATATAGTTTTAATTATCTACTTTGTCAATTAACTTGTTCGATGTAGATAAACTGCCTTTACCACATTGAGCCTTTCGCAGTATTATTTTTTAACTTCTAGTGATCTTTAGGTTAATTTAAGAACTGTTTCACAACATCATTATCATTTAACAATGTAATGGCATTCTCAGTATTTGGAACCACCCCTAGCTCAATTATAAATTTTGTGCATTTATTTATACTTTTTTATTGCACAACAATTCAAGGTGAGGTACTTAGCCTTTGGTTGAATCAGTCACAACTTATCGTTTGGAACATCTCCAACTTAAAGTTCTTAACTTAAGATTGAACAAGAACTTATGATTGAAATGTTATACTCGATATCACTTACGAAATTTCGGTCTGAGCACTCCTTCGTAAGGAGTTCGTCATAAACAATTCTTAAGTTTTTGGCAGATACTCGAGAACAGTCCAAATTATCATTTAGTGATCTTAATTTAGATTTGACACTTGCTCTATGTATCAAATGCATAAGAAAAATATGATATTGTAGACAACATAGCATGTATGACAATTCTTATTGTCAATGCACAAGGAACCCATCCTACATGCTCCACATTAAACAATTTAATATAGTATTTGCATATTTCGTTTTGAGGATATTCCAAACATCATTTTATACTGATTATGAGAGACGTCTTTTCAAATCCTATACCGAGAATTAAACGACCAAACTAAAATGATTTTAACATGAATATATCAATAATAATCATGAGTTCGTTGTTTGCTTATTGTTTTGAAACATTTTAGTGCCTTTATATTATTTTCTTACAAACAAATGGTTGCTCTTTATTTTGACTGAAATTCAAACTATTTGATTCCTCAACCAAAATTCTTGCTTAAATTTGCTTATCGAATAATGCATTCGTATAACTTCTTGGATCATATCAAATACTCACAAACTCAGTTATCGTTTCCACCGACTACAAGGCATTTCGGTTGCAAATAGTTTTTTCTAAATCATTATTTAAAATTTCTTTTGAACATATGTCCCAAAAATCAAAGTCAAACCGAACAATAAATTTTATGAGAAAAAATAAAATAACTTGAATATGTTGAATTACTAATCTATTATGTTACTTTCGGCAATTGGAATTTACGATGTTATCCAATCAATATAGCGATATTCCAACTGCATTGGTTTTCTTCGCAAAGACACATTTGCAACCGATGGATCATATCCTTTGGGTAGAACTATCAAAATCATATTTTACTAATGCACTTGGAGTTAAATGAGGATTTACTGTAATGACCCACCTTTTTGGACATTTTAAGCAGACGCACATGTCTGACACAAACAACTCAAAAGGGCAGATTGTTATGGGGTAAAAAAGAGAAAGAAATAAATCAAATACAGAATCTCGCTGTGGAATGACAAAATATAATAATCAAATAATAGTTCATGAAGCTGTTTTGTAAAGACAATTGATTATTCTTTACAACACAAATATTAGAGTTACATAAACATGAATAAATAAATAAATAAATAAATGCAGCAGAACAACATGATGCAGTGGAATACATATAATAAATAATAATAGTACAAATCTTCGTCTTCGTCCTATAGAAATATGGTCTTCAACCCTGAAACCCGAGCGAATTGAAAAGACAAAACACTTGAGTCATAACTAAAAGATCTTATATAGGTTAAATCAATGGTAAATATGAGTGCAACGGCATCAGAGATGTTTACGAGGTTTGACATCTCCTATCCAGTGTCTAACGTGAGTGCATAACTTAAGAGATGTTCAGATTCACGTCTTCTAAGAATCCGTTAAACTATCTACTATGTAGTACAATACGCTATTATAATGTCTGCAGTAAGGTAAAAGTATTAAAATAGCGTTAAGGCGTTACTCATGTCCCCCTTAACACATTTTATATATTCCCATATTCTATACAGTACCGTACGCTCCTCCGTAAACTGGAGGGTTATGCAGAAGGCACTACATAGGTATGGTGCAAAACAAAGTCATAGAAGGCACTCTAGTGCATATGAACACGGTAGTCAAGGCAATGCCAGGGTAAATATACCAATTGCGGATCCGAACTGGTGGTAACACATAACAGCTACTACAGCCCACCTCGGAACCCATCCCCATAATCAAAATCAAAGGGTAGCCACCAAATCAATCACAAAGCAATAGATATGGAAAATTGTTTCCGTATGAGGAATAACCTCACTTGGCTCGGCATGGCTCCTGTTTTAGTCACATCTAAGCTGACTCATAGGACTTAGGGTCACGTCATACCTCATAAAGAATCGTTCACCAAACCATCCTACTTCATTTATGGAATCTCCACCACGTACACAGTTGTTAAAGTGGTTTTTGGTATTGGCAGAGAGTATGACAAGATCCGATCGCGGTCACTTTAACAACCAAACACTTATTTCACACCGGATGGTTCTTTTATATTTCAAAAATTCAACTCACAATTTAGATCAAAATACCATAATCAATTCCAAATCATATCTCTTTCGAAATCATATTCACTTTCAAACTATATTCACCTTCAAAATCATGTTCGCTTTCAACCATATTCACTTTCCAATCATATTTGCTCAAAATGTCATTTCACAAAAGATATCCTTTCCAAATTCTAACTTAGGTTGTATCATCATCAAGGATTTAAATATAAATACTTCAACTTTACACAATCTGAAATTTTAGAAAATAGTTTAGGCAGTTATAAATAGTTTTCATAGTTTTAAAAACAGTTTAAAAAAGATTTAAAATAGTTTAAATAGTAAAATGGTTTAAATAGATTTAACTTTGATATAATTAGATTTAAAATGATTTAGATAGGTTTAAAATATATTAAATAGGTTTAAAATAGATTAAATAGATTTAAAATAGATTAAATAAATTTATAATAAATTACGTAGATTTAATTTATATAAAATAGATTTAAAATAGATTAAATAAATTTAAAATAGATTGAATATACTTAAAATAGATTAAATAAATTTAATTATTTAAAATATGTAAAATAGGTTAATTGGATTAAATAGGTTGTAATAGATTAATATAAACTAAAATAGTTTTGAATTGATTAAGATAGTTAATTTAATTAAAATAGTTTAAATTAGTTTAAATAGATTTCAAAGTTGTATTAAAACATTTTCAATAATTCAATTCCAATAAATTTATTAATATTTGGCACTTCAACTTTGAAATTCCAATTTTAAATCCTTTGAACAATTTATTAAATCAATTTCAATTTCAGCATTAACATTTGGATTATCGAAATTAATTCCATTTATATACATCAATTTCTATTTCAAAATGCCAGTTAATTGAATTCAAAATTTTCAAAGATTAAAAAATCATTTAATTTAACCAATCCGGTGTCCGTATATAATTTTCTACCCTAGGGTCAAGTGATACAGATATTTATTATTTCAATCCGCAATTCAAATTTTTACATTTTATATCATTTCAAACCGCAGTCCCGAATTTATTAAAAATCCATAAAATCGCTCGATTCTATCATTTTAACCCATAACAATTTTTCCCTAATCTTTAGATCGTTCGGGTATGTAACATTTAAAACCATATGAAACTTGCAATATTTTAACAATATAAAATACAACATCTAGTCATCCAATATCAAAAATCAAACATACATCACAATCATCATCTAGATCAAACAGTAAACATCAACAGATAATTAATAATCAATAATAGGTATTAAATTGACAATTTAAATTCAATATTAAATTTACGATTATTAAATGCAATAAAAGTCAATTTTAACTAGAATAACACTAAATATACCAAAAATTAACCAATTGATTTCTACTTTCATCGTAAATTTTATTTAACTAACATAAGATAGTTTAGTAATTGTGAGTGAGTCATAACACTCACCTTCGATTTTAAATCGAATTAAAATCAAATTTAGGCTCAAAATTCAAACAGCCTCAGAATTCGTCCAAACTAGCGTAAAAATGTCCGGAATTTTAATACGATCCCAGTGGAAGAAACCGCGCATGAATTGGAATTCGTATGCAAAATATATGTGAGAAACTATACAATTTAGATTAAAAAAATTTAAAAATGAACGAACCAAAGGTAATTCGCCACGTCAACAGCTAGCACCGAAACCCTACCTTCTCTCGTCACGTACGTGAAACTCGACCGCCACCTTTCATCAAATTATCGCCACCAATCGCTGATGTTACACCCTGATCCAACCACACTGAGAACCTCTCCATCAATGACCGACCCCACCTGACATTCGCGGTCACCTGAAGTTCGCCCAAAACGATTGCACCACCGCTACCTTGAAAAACCGATTACGGTGAACCTCAACCACCTAGCGATGAACGATTAACACCGAAAGGCCTACCCTTCACCCTCCTTCCAATGACACATTTCGATCGGGCGACGATCCACTATCGGATCGTCAAAACCCTAAAACGAACGGCCGAGGTACAACTTCAATTTTTGGAAAAATGGTGATTCGATGGCAAAAACGAATCACACCAGTCAATTAGGCTCGTCGAGAGCTTCAACACGATATATAATATAATATAGTTTGAGGATTTTTAATTTTGAAATTGATTTGGAGATTGAAATTTTGGGGTTTGATTTGTCTACCATTAGGAAAAGGAGATGAGATGGAAATTTACGTACAGATACGAGGAATAAAAGGCTGCTAGGATTTGGAGAGATCTATTTATATCGACGCGACCCGATAAGAAATATAAATACATATCGGATTGGTACGAACTACAAATAGCGACTCAAAAAGCACGTTTCCCTTTCGAAATGAAAGTGGGTCATCCCATATACCAAAATAGATATTTTTGATAATTTTAAACTCAATGGAACAGGTTTTAAGTCCTGATTCCATTGTATGAAGAAGCTAGCTTAAAAATAGCTTATTTCGAATTGATTTCAATTAAATTGATTTTTAGGCGTTTCGGGTTCGTACGATCAAATGACAAGTCCGATTGCTACGAAACTTGAAATCCTACAATAATTGACTATTACGGATCCAACTTGTTTCGTCAAAATTCGAGTCAGTGGCCAAAATGGCTATTTTCACGTTAATTAAATAAATTAATATTAAGTTAATCAATCACTTTTCATATTCAAATTAATTAACTAACTAGTTTTTATCATTTTTGATGGTATAGACATTTATAATAAATTAAAATAAGTTTACACAAAATTTCAGTGTTAATTAATTTCCAAAATACAGCGTTATGTTTCAACTTCAATTAATACAATTAATTAAAATTCAATTCCAATAAATTAATTAAATTTGATTTCAATCTTTATATTCAATCAATTATTACTCTAATAACATAATTAACATCTGTTTATATCTTATTTCACTAGTATGCTACAATTTCGACCTTTTATTTATGTTAACTACTATATATCAATTATATTGAATTTTGTAAATTTTACACATTAATTATAATTTAAACCCCCAATTAATTCATTTATCTTGGTTTCATTCTTTTATTAAATCGATTAGAATATATTTAACATTTCTATACATTCACGATTTGCAGTTATTGAATTAACTCACATTAATGTAACATTTAATTACATTTATTTAAAGTGATTTCCAATTAAATTTAACAAACTAAATAAATAGGTAACATATAATAGTTTGTCACCACTAATTTTTTTAGTCATATTAATAAGTTTATAATTTACAACCAAATGTTACAATTACTTACATAACACTAATTTTATTCAGTTACCATTAATTATATATTATTTCATTAATTAATTCAATACTTACATTTGTTTTCCTATATCCACTTTATAATCAAGTATAACCTTTAAATCCTTTCAATTGATTGGAATTTCATTCAAGTTGTCAATTATTAACTTAAATTAACATTGTTATATTTCATTTTGGTTATTATTTCATTAATATATCACAAATTTTTATTTCTCGCAATATAAAATTATAAAACTTTATTAAATTAAAAAAATTAATTATCGAAATTTTACGGGTCGTTACAGTTACACATCATGCCATATAGTAGAGTCAATACTCTTAATGGCTTACTAACAACAAAGGAAAAAAATTGACATCGACAAAAAATCATAGTTTTTCTTTAATGTGCAAGAGTTCTCATTAGACATTCTAATTAGTTATGTTCGTTTAGGTTTGGTAAATTTTATTTCATCATTAGTAATTTGTTCATCTTTGGATCATATCCAAATCCATTTTACTACCGATAGTTCCTAAAAGAAATTACTTCGTTACGAAGTTAGTGTTTCTTAAAACAACAATTATTTCTCAATACAACCGAACATTTATTCATAAACTTTTTATGAATTGCCGTATATACATATATAAATGATTTGGTTTTTAGCTTACAAAACTTATGTTTGTAACATAAATTGGTCAATCAATATTGATTAGTCCTAAACTCATTTGGGGTGGTCCATGAAAGATCGCTTATAAACAAGTATTACGTGCAGTCTCCCAACTCACAGAACCTGTCAACTCCTTGACATAGGACATATGGGGGTTGTTTCATGAACTCTTACCTTGTATGGTATTATAAACTTTATTTTAGATGACATTAATTTAACCTTATGTATTTGCTTTTAAGTACACATCCTTACAGAAAGAACTTAATTCAACTTCATTTATCATCAATCGTACTTTGTCAAAAAAAGTTTGATTACTCCTTATCGACACATTATTATGTATCACGTGGCGAAGTTAATGTTTAGATTGAATCTTATTCATTTTTAGGTACATTTGTAACTCCTTTCCAATATACTCGCATTTTTAATCAAATATATCCATTTTATTTTCTTTTGCACTTCATGTTATTTACTTCCATTATATATTCTATGAATTTATCATATCCATGCTACATGTATATCATATACACATGTTCAGGTCTACGATAATTTTTTAGTGAATTTAAAGAAGTATGTGAAACTGTGATATCCCGGAAATTTGGCAATATAAATTTAATAATCTGTGTTAAAAATTAATTTGATTTGATAATTCTTGATAATAAACTCTGAATTAATCTAATAATTATCTTTTAATGAATATTTAAATTGGAAGATTTTATCTTTTTAAAGTTAATAAATTGTTTTCTGTTTATAATATATATAATTGTATATATTGTAAATTGATAAACTTTAATTTGGAATTTAGTAAATGAATCAATTTTCTAATTTTAATTTATATTTGGTAAATTGGAAATTTGATTTAAATTTAACATTTAATTTTTCAAAACAATTTAATAAATAATTTTATGGTTTATACTTAAGGTAAATCTTATATGTTTTAAAATTTTATTTAGCTTAAAAATATGAATTTAAATTAGATAAATATAAAAGCTAAGTTTTATTTTAAATATTACTTGAAATTTATATATAAGAATTTACAATACAAATTACAAATGATCTTAATTTTTTTATAATTTCTTTTATAAATTGTTTAAAATTGTTAATTTGTTATTTTCAAATAATAATTATAATACTTAAGTTCTTATGAACATAAATAGATTTTTAGAAATTGGATTTGTTGTTTTTAAAAATTTAAATAAGAGTTATATATGTATATACATATATAACTTGATTTTTAAAATTGAATTTGATAAATTAATTTAAAATTTGAATTTAATGTCTTGAATTTAAAGAATAAATACTTAAATGTATTTGAATAAGCTTATATTTATATTTGTTTTTTTTATTTGTTTTTAATTTTAAAAGAGATAAATTCATTTATGTATACATAAGAAATAACAAATTTAGATTTAAAGTTTTATAAACAATTTAGAATTAAAATTAAAATACTTAAGACATGTGTAAGCTTATTAACAACTAAATGACACGTGTTAAGGCCTAAACTAAAATAAGTGACAAATGTTAAACTAAGGAAAACAAGTGTCCAATTTTATTTTTATTTTTCTTTTGATTTAATGAAATCAAAAAAATTTCTTATATAAACACAATACTCTTCATCTTATTTTTTTCTATTTTTCTTCTTCAAAAACTTTAAGAGAATTTTCAGATCTGAAAACCAATGTTTACTCAAAACCCAAAATCATCTGAAATGCATGTAAACTTGAAAATGCAAATCATAAAAACTGAAGCTCTTTAATGTATCAACCTGGAAAAGATCAAATTTGCAACATCCAGAGGCCTACATGCTTTTTCTTTTCTGGAATTCTGCAATTGAAGAACCTCTGCATCTCTGTTTGATAACCTCAATTCAAATACCTGAAATTCATTTGCAACTTCAAAATCATGCATGCACCTGCAGTCTGCATTTCTATTTAAAATCAACAATGCCTGCATGCAACTTCATCCATGCCTGCATCATTTTCTGGAATCATACATGTAGCTGAAAAGCAGGGAGCTTAAGCAATAAATCAAGATTCAAGTCTTTAAAAAGCAAAAGCAAACAAAAGTTTTTAAAGAAACAAAACTGGACGCAGCTCAAAGTTTTGGAAATGAAGACACAATTCAGTTTCAAGTCTTCTTCAAACAAGGGCTCTGCTCATATATAAATCTGTGAGTAACTTTTTATTTAATAAATTTAAGTATGAATTTAGTTGTTTATTTACTCTGGAAACAAGAGTACGTGTATGCTTTTTATAAATTCATTACTGAATGAAGGTAACGGTGCATGTTATTGTGAATGTATGTTTCTGTACTTAAGTTTCCAGATCCTAGAATTTCTTAAAATTCTATACTTTGGATCTAATCTATGTTAGGTCTAAGATTGAAGCAAAAATGTAGCCGTGTAACATAACTAAAGTTTTAAGTTTATTTAAATATGAATAAAAACCTGTAATGTCTTTGGAAAAAAAATACAACAGAACTAATTATACGAAAGTGGTAATTTAATTTGCCAGATTCATTTATTAAAGTTTATAAATCAATTACATGATCAAAGACATGAATTTTAAAACTAAAATTAGAATTTTTAGTTTGAATTTTATTGGGTATATCTGGTTTAACCAGAAATCCTATTTTGGGTTGATTCTGTAAATCTAGAAGTTTGGATTGGCCAGAATTGTTTATGGTGATAGAACGGTGATGGTAGGATCATGGAAAAATATTGGATGAAGGATCAAAGCAGTGTGGTGATGGGGATTTGGAATTGAGGATTACAACCATTGTTTTTACTGTGATCAGTAAATTGATCGGCACGGCTTAGTTAGGTGATCGAGTTCACCCAAATTTAGGGAATTGATGGTGGGTTGCTTGTCAAAGGTGATGGTGGAAGGACAGAATCTTTGGTGACCGGATTCTTGAGATTTGAGGCGTTTTTACAGATTCGACATTGCTTCCTGTTTGAGCTCGAATGCTCCATTTTAATAATTGGGTTCTGCAACTGATTCGAAGGTCGGAATGATTTTGGGTGATGATCAGTAACTTGCGTATGTGGTCGCGAAGGGGTCGGAGTTGATGGCGTGACGGTGCAGGTGCACGGCGACTTTGGTGTATCAGCTGATTGTTTGGGGAAGAAGGAGACTCGTGTATGTATCGGGTTGTTTCTGGTTTTTGCTCGGAGCTGTAGGTCAGTGGACTCAAAGTAGGGATTATGAGGGCTCGGGTGAGTCTATGTTACAGGGATGTGTAACCTGTCAGTGCCTATAAGTTTTTAATCAAATTAAATGGTAATTGTTACTCGAGTTACTCGAGTTTATTTTGGTGATTGTTCAAGCTAGAATAGGTTCGGCTCGAATAGTTTAATTGTTAGCTCGAGTTAATTTTGTACAGGTTAGAAAACATGTTATGTTTCAAATTTTAAACTGAATTGTTAAGTGTAAAGCAAAGATTTAAAATATGTTTTAAATCTAATCTTATATTATGGATTCAAGTTTTGATTTGAATCATAGTTGGAAATGAATGAAGTTTTAAATTCAAATTTGTTTAAATAAACTTTAAAAGGGTTTATTGTTTAAAAATGTTTTAAAGAAATTTGAATTTAAATTGGAATTTGAAATATAAAGAAATATTTTAAATAAAGTTTAAACTGATTCGAATCTGATTTTGAATCTTTGATTTAAAATAAATTCAAGTTTTATAAATTTAAGTGTTTTGAATGATAAAGTAAAATTTAAATGTTGAATTTAAAAAGAAATTGGTTTTTAAAACTTTTGTAAAATTTCTTTTATAAGTGAAAGTATTCTTTATTATATAATTTAAAGATTTTAAATTGATTTTAAAACTTGTTGAAGTTAAATTATAATTTAAATGATGTGTTATGCATTTAATTATTAGGGTAATTAAATGAATAATTAATTTATTTAATAAATTAATGAAATGAATAATTACTTAAAGTAATTAAGGGTTTAAACTTAAGTTTAAGATTAATTATTCTTAGATTAATTAACTTGTAATTTATGAATCATTAATTAATAAGATTTGATTTTAATTAATGATTAATAATTATTTAATCAAATAATAAAGGATTAATTAAGTTATTGTCAACACTTAATTAATTAAATAATTAGGGGTTAATTAATGGGTTAATTAATGATTAATTAATTTGTAATTAATAATGATTAAAATAAGTTAATTATTTTAGAAAATAATTAATGAATTGTTAAATAGTTAATGAAGATCATTAACTAAGGATTATTTAATAATTGATTAATGTGATTAATTTTTAATAATTAATTAGATTAATTAATTTAAAGATAATCAATTGTGTAAATTGTTAAGTATAATTACTTATGTAAGTAATTAAGGAATTAATTACTTATTGTAATTAATTGAATTTAATTTGATTAAATTAAGTTAATTAATTCAGTTAAATTAATTTAAAATAATCATTGGAGTATAATTACTTAATGTAATTTAATGAAGAGAAATTACATAGAGAAGTAATTTATAGGTAATTACTGGATGTAATTAATTGAAGGAGATTTGTTGATAAAAGTAATTTGAGTATAATTACTTTGTAAATTAATCAAGGGATTAATTTGAGATAATTAATTAATGATTAATTAATTTATTTGGTAAAGTAATTTAGGGTAGTTAATTACTGAATGGAGTTAATCAAGGGTGATTAACAATTATGGTTTAAGTAAAGATTAATTACTTAATGTAATTAATTTAAATAGAAATGTAATTAAAGATCATTAATTATTATAATTAATGATGTAATTAAGAATGGATTTAATTGGAAACAATTAATAAATGCAGGGATTAATTAATGAAATTAATTAAGAATTAATGTAATTAATTCATAGTTAATTAATTAAGGAAGTAATTAAAGATTAATTACTGTATTTGGTTAAGTATAATTAATTTGAGAAATTAATTAGTGGATAATTACTTGAATGTAATTAAAGGTTAATTAATCAAAGATGATTAATTAAATTGAATAATTGATTGATGATTAATAAATTGATTGATAATTAATTAATAGTGGTATAAGCAAGTTGATATTGATGAAGTAATTAATTTAATTTACTTTAAATTAATTAGAAATGAGGTAATTAATTTAATTCATTTTAAATTAATTATATTTGGTGTGGTTAATCATTGCTTATATAGATGGATGATGTTGTTTACTTTGAATGGTTTAAATCTCAGTTATGAGATAGGTAATGTTGAGTGATATGGATGCATTGGTTGCATTGTGATGTTGATATAGATTATCTTTTGGACAATGATAATTTGGTTTATCTGTTGTGATGATAATATTGATTATCTATTGTGAATCTGTGGTTTATCTATCTATGTATATAGATAATCGAATTGTTTTAAACTTTTAAAACAACTTGGCCTTAAAAGACACGCTTTGGATTTCGATGAGACCGGGATCGGGTTTCCATATTTGGATATCCGAAAACCACATCGATCCAAATTAACGCTAGGTCGTGAATCGCTTGTGAAGAGTGAAGACTCGAGGTGTAAGGACTATACGTCAGTATAACTCTGGGGTGATTCCGTGATGAGTTTGACGGAGATAGTTCTTATAGGTTCGAGATGGTGATTTAGAGTGCAAGGGTTATCGTCGTTAACTCTGAGGGTGATTCCAAAATGAGTGTAACGAGATAATGCCTTCGGTTTCGTTCGAACTCGGAACGAACTTGTATGGATTGAATGCTTTCAGAACATCGTCAAGTGGGCGATGAGCATTCTAAGAGATGTGTTCTCTAAAGGTAATCGTAGCCTCAAGCCTCATCAACCGGGAATGGCTAAAACAGGGGAGGTGCAGCAAGGCTAAGTGGGTCATGCCCAAGTAGGATGAGATTTTACCCTGTCTAGAGGTCCCTTTTTATTTCGGCTGTGTGGGCGGTTGGAACGTAAGCCAACTGCGGGGTTGTCTTGTTTGGGACTGTCCAGTAAGGGATGGTTCCGGTCTTGTGTTGTAGGGAAGCGGGCGTACTCCTCGGTACGCTGATCTAGGCCACGTACTATGACGGGCGATACCCCAGTAGCCCAGCCATTGTATGGAATCCAAAATCCAATAAGTGCCAACGGTTTTGATTGTATTACCCACTTTTGTGGCTAGTAGATGGAATTTAATAAATGTAACAATTTCGGCTATTTCATATTTACTTGAAAACCCTAGACCTATTATAATATCACTGGATTTCCTATCAAATGTTTTGGTTAGCGTAAGGTAAAAAAATTTCCATGTTTATGTGTAGGAAGTCTTACGTGATACCTTTCTTTTCAAAAGATTTTTCAAAGTTAAGCAACTTTAACCTGTTACTCACACTAGACCCATGTCTGACCCAGAGTTTATCTTCTGTTTTCTTAAACCCTTGGGTACTCAAATTTTTTACGAGTAGCCAAGGGATTCAGGTTAGCTTTTGACGAATTATGGAGGAGCAATGGAGCAGGAGGCTTCGGCGTTAGATATATCTTTCTGTTGTGTGTTCTCTGTGTTGGTTTCTTTGTTGAGCTGTATTGAGTTGTAATAACTAGACAGGTGTTCTGTCTAGTATGTGATGTGAAATTCTGTGTAACTCTGATTAGTGTTGTATACTATGTAATACTTTTGTTATTAATATAACTCATTCGTTCCGCTGTTGAGATTCTGATGTTGTTTCTTCTTTCTTCTCTTTCTTTCTTTTTTCTATCCCTTTCTTTCTTCATGATGGTGCGATTTTCTGTGGTGATAAAGTCAGATCGTCACAGTTGGTATCAGAGCGCTAGGTTGAGTGAATACCTAGGCTTTGAAGTGATTTCTTTTTTGAGAGAGCGTATTTGTAATTTTGAATATATATACATACATACATACATACATACATACATACATATATATATATATATACATATACTTCTACCTATTTGTTGGGTTACCTGTTTGGGGTTTTCCAATAAAAATTATAAAGGTAGATAAGGTAGTGGGGTGTGTAACACGACTACCACCATTGGTTGGAGTTTGAGAGTTGAGGTTGGAAGTGTATTTGTCGAGACCGTAGATCTAATACCGTCTCGAGTGAGTTGTGCAGAGTATAGGATTTCATAGATCTCTGAAGAAAACCTGTAAAGGTTCGGAGTTCATCTTTGAAGTTGGATGAGTAGAGTTTGGATCTGTCGGTTGGACAGAAGAAAATAATGGTATCTCGATACCTCAAGAATTAGTGGCTGGGTGATAAGACGCAGTGACTACGGATGTCTCTGAAGATTTTTCTTTGGAACAAGTTTGGGAAGTATGTCTGCTTCAATGTTGTGGCTGGGTTCAGCAGGATGTTTCTGTCTGGTTTGAGGTCTGAATTCTCGAAGAGCTTTGGATTAGGAAGTCTTTGGCGTCGGTGTTAGCAGTGCAGCTCGGAGTATTCTGTGTGCTAACAAGAAGGTCTTCTGGTTAGCGGTTTTTCTAGAGATGGAGTTTTGAAGCAGCAGAGTGGATCCATTTCTTCGATGGATTGGCTAGATAAGCGTGAGCTATTCTGATTGGTAAAGAGAGAACAGTTTTTTTTTGATATTGGACTGGTAGATCGCAAAAGTGACTTGCGATAGTTTGAGTGTTCTCTTGAGCTATGAGAAGTTTTTCCGTAGCTAGAGGTTGAGTTTTCTTATCGACTGGATTTCAGGAGTGATACTGGTGATTCAGTTTAGTAGAAGGATCAGGTGGGGCATCTGAGTTTTCTTTTATGGATCTGTTGAACCATATTTCTAAGATGTGTTGTTCAGTTTGTGCTCGAGTTTTCCTTCTACTCCAGATCAGAGTTGTGTAGCGGAAGCAGTTTGGGAGTGCTTTTGTTATATCTTTTCCGGATAGGAAAAGTAAGTTAGTCTTCTGATGTCTGTGGAGTAGAATTGGTGTTCTTGGTTGGGATTGATCTTGAGGAGATCATTCTGTTGGGTTGTTTTGGTCCAGATTGTTTCTAGAGACATCAGCGAAGGTTGAGCTGATCGGGAGAGATGAAGGTATCCCAGGATCGTTAGAAGTGTTTTGTGGATAAGAGGCGAAGGAATTTGGATTACGGATTCGGAAATTTGATTTTGGATAAGTTTTCTCCGATCTAGGGAGCTATAAGATTGAGTAAGACTGGGTAAGTCAGCTCCGAGATGTTTTGGACCTTTCCTGAGTTTTTGTGAGGATTAGTGTTTGATTTTCAAGGTTGAATTGTCAGTTTGGATAACTGGGATTCGTGTTGTTTTACGTATCTCTGAGGGAGTACGAGTATGATCGATCTCTGGTTGTGGAACCAGCAGTTCTGGAGTTTTGGTTGTTAATTCAGACTTGTCTGTAGTCTGATATCCTGTTTAGTTTTGGAGATCTAGTCGGATAGGAGCTCTGCAGCTTAGTAGTATTGATTGTTTGGATTCTGTAGAGCGAGTATCCCAATATTTATACCGGGAAGACTCGTGGAAGTTCTATCCAGAATTTTGTTTGGATAGTTAGATTTGTTTGTTTGAATAAATTGGTTGCTATGGTTGTTAGCATATGATTGATATATGCTTGTGTTTTAAAATAAAATCTTAAGATAGATTATTAAATTACCTTTTCTTTTAAATTTCGGGGACGAAATTATTTTACGGGGGGAGGAATGTGATATCCCGGAAATTTGGCAATATAAATTTAATGATTTGTGTTAAAAATTAATTTGATTTGATAATTCTTGATAATAAATTCTGAATTGATCTAATAATTATCTTTCAATAAATATTTAAATTGGAAGATTTTATCTTTTTAAAGTTAATAAATTGTTTTCTGTTTATAATATATATAATTGTATATATTGTAAATTGATAAACTTTAATTTGGAATTTAGTAAATGAATCAATTTCCTAATTTTAATTTATATTTGGTAAATTGAAAATTTGATTTAAATTTAACATTTAATTTTTCAAAACAATTTAATAAATAATTTTATGGTTTATACTTAAGGTAAATCTTAGGTGTTTTAAATTTTTATTTAGCTTAAAAATATGAATTTAAATTAGATAAATATAAAAGCTTAGTTTTATTTTAAATATTACTTGAAATTTATATATAAGAATTTACAATACAAATTACAAATGATCTTAATTTGTTTATAATCTCTTTTATAAATCATTTAAAATTGTTAATTTGTTATTTTCAAATAATAATTATAATACTTAAGTTCTTATGAACATAAATAGATTTTTAAAAATTGGATTTTTTGTTTTTAAAAATTTAAATAAGAGTTATATATGTATATACATATATAACTTGATTTTTAAAATTGAATTTGATAAATTAATTTAAAATTTGAATTTAATGTCTTGAATTTAAAGAATAAATACTTAAATATATTTGAATAAGCTTATATTTATATTTGTTTTGTTTTCATTTCTTTTTAATTTTAAAAGAGATAAATTCATTTATATATACATAAGAAATAACAAATTTAGATTTAAAGTTTTATAAACAATTTAGAATTAAAATTAAAATACTTAATACATGTGTAAGCTTATTAACAACTAAATGACATGTGTTAAGGCCTAAACTAAAATAAGTGACAAATGTTAAACTAAGGAAAACAAGTGTCCAATTTTATTTTTCTTTTTCTTTTAATTTAATGAAATCAAAAAAAATTCTTATATAAACACAATACTCTTCATCTTATTTTATTTCTATTTTTCTTCTTCAAAAACTTTAAGAGAATTTTCAGATCTGAAAACCAATGTTTACTCAAAACCCAAAATCATCTGAAATGCATGTAAACTTGAAAATGCAAATCATAAAAACTGAAGCTCTTTAATGTATCAACCTGGAAAAGATCAAATTTGCAACATCCAAAGGCCTCCATGCATTTTCTTTTCTGGAATTCTGCAATTGAAGAACCTCTGCATCTCTGTTTGAAAACCTCAATTCAAATACCTGAAATTCATTTGCAACTTCAAAATCATGCATGCATCTGCAGTCTGCATTTCTGTTTAAAATCAACAATGCCTGCATGCAACTTCATCCATGCCTGCATCATTTTCTGGAATCATACATGTAGCTGAAAATCAGGGAGCTTAAGCAATAAATCAAGATTCAAGTCTTTAAAAAGCAAAAGCAAACTAAAGTTTTTAATGAAACAAAACTGGAAGCAACTCAAAGTTTTGGAAATGGAGACACAATTCAGTTTCAAGTCTTCTTCAAACAAGGGCTCTGCTCATATATAAATCTACGAGTAACTTTTTATTTAATAAACTTAAGTATGAATTTAGTTGTTTATTTACTCTGGAAACAAGAGTATGTGTATGCTTTTTATAAATTCATTACTGAATGAAGGTAATGGTGCATGTTATTGTGAATGTATGTTTCTGTACTTAAGTTTCCAGATCCTAGAATTTCTTAAAATTCTATACTTTGGATCTAATCTATGTTAGGTCTAAGATTTAAGCAAAAATGTAGCTGTGTAACATAACTAAAGTTTTAAGTTTAGTTAAATATGAATAAAAACCTGTAATGTCTCTGGAAAAAAAAATACAACAGAACTAATTATACGAAAGTGGTAATTTAATTTGCCAGATTCATTGATTAAAGTTTATAAATCAATTACATGATCAAAGACATGGATTTTAAAACTAAAATTAGAATTTTTAGTTTGAATTTTATTGGGTATTTCTTGTTTAACCAGAAATTCTATTTTGGGTTGATTCTGTAAATCTAGAAGATTGGATTGGCCAGAATTGTTTATGGTGATAGAACGGTGATGGTAGGATCATGGAAAAATATTGGATGAAGGATCAAAGCAGTGTGGTGATGGGGATTTGGAATTGAAGATTATAACCCTAGTTTTTACTGTGATCAGTAAATTGATCGGCACGGCTTAGTTAGGTGACCGAGTTCACCCAAATTTGGGAAATTGATGGTGGGTTGCTTGTCAAAGGTGATGGTGGAAGGTCAGAATCTCTGGTGACCGAATTCTTGAGATTTGATGCGTTTTTACAGATTCGACATTGCTTCCTGTTTGAGCTCGAATGCTCCATTTTAATAATTGGGTTCTGCAATTGATTCGAAGGTCGGAATGACTTTGGGTGATGATCAGTAACTTGGGTATGTGGTCGCGAAGGGGTCGGAGTTGATGGCGTGACGGTGCAGGTGCACGGCGACTTTGGTGTATCAGCTGATTGTTTGAGGAAGAAGGAGACTCGTGTATGTATCGGGTTGTTTTTGGTTTTTGCTCGGAGCTGTAGGTCAGTGGACTCGAAGTAGGGATTATGAAGGCTCGGGTGAGTCTGTTGTTACAGGGATGTGTAACCTGTCAGTGCCTATAATTTTTTAATGAAATTAAATGGTAATTGTTACTCGAGTTACTCGAGTTTATTTTGGTGATTGTTCAAGCTAGAATAGGTTCGGCTCGAATAGTTTAATTGTTAGCTCGAGTTAATTTTGTACAGGTTAGAAAACATGTTATGTTTTCAAATTTTAAACTGAATTGTTAAGTGTAAAGCAAAGATTTAAATATGTTTTAAATCTAATCTTATATTATGGATTCAAGTTTTGATTTGAATCATAGTTGGAAATGAATGAAGTTTTAAATTCAAATTTGTTTAAATAAACTTTAAAAGGGTTTATTGTTAAAAAATGTTTTAAAGAAATTTGAATTTAAATTGGAATTTGAAATGTAAATTTTTTTTTAAATAAAGTTTAAACTGATTCGAATCTGATTTTGAATCTTTGATTTAAAATAAATTCAAGTTTTATAAATTTAAGTGTTCTGAATGAGAAAGTAAAATTTAAATGTTGAATTTAAAAAGAAATTGGTTTTTAAAACTCTTGTAAAATTTGTTTTATAAGTGAAAGTATTCTTTATTATATAATTTAAAGGTTTTTAATTGATTTTAAAACTTGTTGAAGTTAAATTATAATTTAAATGATGTGTTATGCATTTAATTATTAGGGTAATTAAATGAATAATTAATTTATTTAATAAATTAATGAAATGAATAATTACTTAAAGTAATTAAGGGTTTAAACTTAAGTTTAAGATCAATTATTCTTAGATTAATTAACTTGTAATTTATTAATCATTAATTAATAAGATTTGATTTTAATTAATGATTAATAATTAATTAATCAAATAATAAAGGATTAATTAAGTTATTGTAAACACTTAATTAATTAATTAATTAGGGGTTAATTAATGATTAATTAATTTGTAATTAATAATGATTAAAATAAGTTAATTATTTTAGAAAATAATTAATGAATTGTTAAATAGTTAATGAAGATCATTAACTAAGGATTATTTAATAATTGATTAATGTGATTAATTTTTAATAATTAATTAGATTAATTAATTTAAAGATAATCAATTGTGTAAATTGTTACGTATAATTACATATGGAAGGAATTAAGGAATTAATTACTTATTGTAATTAATTGAATTTAATTTGATTAGATTAAGTTAATTAATTAAGTTTAATTAATTTAAAATAATCATTGGAGTATAATTACTTAATGTAATTTAATGAAGAGAAATTACTTAGAGAAGTAATTTATGGGTAATTACTGTATGTAATTAATTAAAGTAGATTTATTGATAAAAGTAATTTGAGTATAATTACTTTGTAAATTAATCAAGGGATTAATTTGAGATAATTAATTAATGAGTAATTAATTTATTTGGTAAGGTAATTAAGGGTAGTTAATTACTGAATGGAGTTAATCAAGGGTGATTACAATTATGGTTTAAGTAAAGATTAATTACTTAATGTAATTAATTTAAATAGAAATGTAATTAAAGATCATTAATTATTATAATTAATGATGTAATTAAGAATGGATTTAATTGGAAATAATTAATAAATGCAGGGATTAATTAATGAAATTAATTAAGAATTAATGTAATTAATTCATAGTTAATTAATTAAGGAAGTAATTAAAGATTAATTACTGTATTTGGTTAAGTATAATTAATTTGAGAAATTAATTAGTGGATAATTACTTGAATGTAATTAAAGGTTAATTAATCAAAGATGATTAATTAAATTGAATAATTGATTGATGATTAATAAATTGATTGATAATTAATTAATAGTGGTGTAAGCAAGTTGATATTGATGAAGTAATTAATTTAATTTACTTTAAATTAATTATAAATGAGGTAATTAATTTAATTCATTTTAAATTAATTATATTTGGTGTGGTTAATCATTGCTTATATAGATGGATGATGTTGTTTACCTTGAATGGTTTAAATCTCAGTTATGAGATAGCTAATGTTGAGTGATATGGATGCATTGGTTGCATTGTGATGTTGATATAGATTATCTTTTGGATAATGATAATTTGGTTTATCTGTTGTGATGATAATATTGATTATCTATTGTGAATCTGTGATTTATCTATCTGTGTATATAGATAATTGAATTGTATTAAACCTTTAAAACAACTTGGCCTTAAAAGACACGCTTTGGATTTCGAAAAGACCGGGGTCGGGTTTCCATATTTGGATATCCAATACCACATCGATACAAATTAACGATAGGTCGTGAATCTCTTGTGAAGAGTGAAGACTCGAGGTGTAAGGACTATACGTCAGTATAACTCTGGGGTAATTCCGTGATGAGTTTGACGGAGATAGTTCTTATAGGTTCGAGATGGTGATTTAGAGTGCAAGGATTATCGTCGCTAACTCTGAGGGTGATTCCAAAATGAATGTAACGAAATAATGCCTTCGATTTCGTTCGAACTCGGAACGAACTTGTATGGATTGAATGCTTTCAGAACATCGTCAGGTGGGCGATGAGCATTCTAAGAGATGTGTTCTCTAAAGGTAATCGTAGCCTCAAGCCTCATCAATGGGGAATGGCTAAAACAGGGGAGGTGCAGCAAGGCTAAGTGGGTCATGCCCAAGTAGGACGAGATTTTCCCCTGTCTAGAGGTCCCTTTTTATTTCGGCTGTGTGGGCGGTTGGAACGTAAGCCAACTGCAGGGTTGTCTTGCTCGGGACTATCCAGTGAGGGATGGTTCCGGTCTTGTGTTGCAGGGGAGCGGGCGTACTCCTCGGTACGTTGATCTAGGCCACGTACTGTGACGGGCGGTACCATAGTAGCCCAGCCATTGTATGGAATCCAAAATCCAATAAGTGCCAACGGTTTTGATTGTATTATCCACTTTTGTGGCTAGTAGCTGGAATTTAATAAATGTAACAATTTTGGCTATTTCATATTTACTTGAAAACCCTAGACCTATTATAATATCACTGGATTTCCTATCAAATGTTTTGGTTAGCGTAAGGTAAAAACTTTTCCATGTTTATGTGTGGGAAGTCATACGTGGTACCTTTCTTTTCAAAAGATTTTTCAAAGTTAAGCAACTTTAACCTATTACTCATGTAGGATCTAGATTAACCCTAGAGGGGGGGTGAATAGGGTTATAGCAAATTTTCTCGATTTAAACACAGAAACAAACTGCAGAAATAAATATGATGAAAAGTAAATCACACACAAAATTTACCCAGCTTCGGCAACCCCTGCCTACTGCTGCATTTCCAGATTTCTATTAGAATTAAACAGTATCCCGCTTACAAACACTCTACTAGACTCGCAAACCTTTGCTCCCGCTCACAAACACTCTACTAGACTCGCACACCCTGCTCCGCCTATAGAGTTTCACTTACTCTCAAACTCTGCTCCCACCTATAGGGTTTTGCAAACTCGCACACCCTGCTCACTGAACTAATTCTAACTAGACAATCTGGCACTACCTACAACCTAGGTGGTGATTTACAAATTCTTTGACTTGAAAAGAAAAAACAACTTCAAAAAATAAAACCAGGAGCAAAAATTAAAATATAAAGTTTAATCCCTAATTTTTGCTCAAAATATAAAATAAGAAACCCCCTTTTGATAAAACCCTAAATAACTTAATCCCCTTTTAAAAAATAAGGCCGGCCCCTTGTTCTTTAACCCGATCCACTGTCTTTTGACTCTTGAAGAAAAATGGCGGCCCTCTGTTCGATCTTTCTTCTGAGTGCAATTGCGGCCGATCCCTTTGTCGAATTAGGGCTTTGGCTTCTTTCTCGAATTAGGGCTTCGGTCCTTTTCTCTTCCTTCTGAAACAATTACTCCTCTGTTGATCGATTCTCGTTGCTTGGCTTGCTCGTTCTCTGATGATCGAGTTGGTTGTTGATTCGGTATGTAATTTCTCTGTTTGTTGGTTTGATTGTTTGCCTTTTTAACTCGATGCCGATGATGATGGTGGTGTTTGGTATTTATATGAATTCGAATACCCTAATTAATTCGATACTTTCCTGAAATTCCTTTTTCCTTGATGCGCACGGCTTTCCTGATTTCTGCCTTGACGCGCACGGCTTTGATTTTGTTGCGTTCGATTTTCTTGTTTCATACGGCATTAAAACTTTCCATTTTTTTTGATTACTTTGACTATTTCAAAGAATACAGATACGCACTTGATTTTTGAAATTGATTTGATTATTTGTATTGAGTTCTTCGGTTTCATATTGACATTGGCTGTTGTTATATTTGTTGGCATTGTCTTCTGTCCATGGTACTGCTCGTGTTGAGTTGTTTCGACTCTTGGTTCGGTCTTTCATTTGAGTTTGAGACTGTGGCGATTTCACTGTGTACTTGCATGTATATTGCCTCTGGTTATGGCCACTGGTTTGTGTTGTTGTCCGGTTCACTGTGTCAATTAGGTGTACTTCATGTTAGATCGAATTGCACTTGCTCTACTTGTAGTCTTTGGTACTTTATTCTTGCATTCACTTCATTGTCACTGGTGAAGTTGTACACTAGTGGTCTTCATTCTGGTTTGCACTTGCATCACCACTGTAACACATGTTACTGTCTACTTGAGTTTGCTTCTTTGGTTGTATATAGCTTGGTTCATGTGAACACATTTGTGTTGCATTGTAGTTGATTCATTAGTTCATTTGATATGTTGTCCACCTGAGTTTGAGCATTTGCGTACTGTGTTTTTGATTAGTCTGCACTTTGCATATGAACTTGGTCTCTGGAGTTCTTGTTCAAAACTGTTGTGATGTCACTTGAACTTGTTGTACATGTTGCCTTGTATCATTCTGGCTGTTACTGCATTGTCACTTGTGTATTACCTTTGACATCCATGTTCTTTGTAGTTTGGTCTGCACTTTGGTCTGCTGTTATGTTCCTCACTTCATTGATCCTTGTACCTGTTGGCACTGGATTTTGCTGTAATCTTTATTACTTCGAATTGCATATACTTCATGTTGACATTTGCTATGATTTGACACAGATGCTTCACTTGACTTGGTTGAGTTTGTTGTGCACTTGCTTGAGTTTCACTGCCATACTTGGTCGTGCTGTAGTCTTCAAGCATGTTGCTGTTGGGTTTTAGTTTGCATTATGTTGGTCGAGCTTGCATTTGTTACAGTATTCATTGAGCTGAATATCATGGTGTTCTGTTCACCCATTACTCCACTGTTCTTTGTATTTACTTGATTGTTGCAGTCCATGTTGCTGTGTTGATCACTTGATTGTGTAACTTGTGGTTTCATTGCTGCACTCGAGTTTTGTTACTTGAGCTGCTTTGTTGAGTAGTTGATCTTGTGGTCTTCATTTGGTCGATGTGCATGTCACTGCATTTACTTTCATTTGCTTCGAGACAGTGATCATTTGTGGCCCTCATATATGTGTATACATTCTCGGCTTGCTTTTGGTGCATTATGTTGCGGCCTGTACTTGTTGTTATTTGCATCTGGTCTCTGTGCATTTCTCTGCATTCATTTGAGTTATTGATATTCACATTGTTTATGTCTGCATCTGCATGTTGTTTCAGTCTTCATGTAGCCTTGTGTTGAACCCAGTTTTAAAAACTCGGGTTTGACCTTGTGCTCGTGTCGTGATTTCATTTATATTGCACCTGAGTTGAACCTGTCTTTATATTTGGGTTTGACCTTGTGCTCAACTGTCCCTGTAACATTATCAAGTGTATATCGATGTGCATGACCTTATGGCATGTACAGTGATACACTGTGCATGTCACATTGTTCGTGTATGATGAATTCAAGTGTGAATGATGACGAACAACCCAAATAACTGAGGCAAATCATATTTTCAAAAATCATATTTCATTTTATATTGCAGAAATATTTCTTTTTCAATTTTACTGCGTTAGTGAATATTTTTGCAGATTGCTCAGATGCTGGATTCAAACTGGAATGCAGTTGAAGACAAAATACGAGTGTGGGTGATATGTAGTGAGGTCATTAATGTAAAAACAATTGTGATGTAATCGTGTTGTAATCAAAAATGTATATGTATAGTGAGAGCTTGAATTTGTACTATTCAAGATTGTAATAAATATTTGTTTGAATAAAATTTCTGTTTGAATTCAAATTCTGTGTAACTTGTTCTGTTTGAATTCAAATTCTGCGTAGTTTATTTTATTCAACAAATATTTATTTAATCTATGAAAACAAAATAGTACATTACCAAATACATTTAAACGAATGTATACATGTTTATTATCATCAAACAAAAATCATATAAGCGCAAAGCGCATATTCATACAACTCACACCAGACCCATGTATGACCCAGAGTTTATCTTCTGTTTTCTTAAACTCTTTGGCACTCAAATTTTTACGAGCAGCTAAGGGATTCAGGTTAGCTTTTGACGAATTATGGAGGAGCAATGGAGCAGGAGGCTTCGGCGTTAGATATATAGTTCCGCCGTGTGTTCTCTGTGTTGGTTTCTTTGTTGAGTTGTATTGAGTTGTAATAACTAGACAGGTGTTTATAACTGTCTAGTATGTGATATGAAATTCTGTGTAACTCTGATTAGTGTTGTATACTATGTAATACTTTTGTTATTAATATAACTCATTCGTTCCGCTGTTGAGATTCTGATGTTGTTTCTTCTTTCTTCTCTTTCTTTCTCTTTTCTATCCCTTTCTTTCTTCATGATGATGCGATTTTCTGTGGTGAGAAAGTCGGGTCGTCACAGAAACCGTTTTGTTATCATTAGACCTACAACTGCATACATCTATATGTATCAATCCTAAGAGTTCGCCAAATCTTATGTCGCTCCCACTAAATTAGTTCTTTGTCCTAAGTTGTTTGAGATACAATTCACCAGCACCGTATGATATTAATAATCATATAACTAAAGAATTATTTTTCAAAACTATGGCTTAGTCCATAATTCCAAATTAATTGGAAAAAAATTAAGCACTTCTATGTTTTTTTGCTAATGCAACAGATATAATTATTCTAACATATTTACTTTATAATGAATATGCAAAATATTCATAATAAAATAAAAAAAATGTTTATTTTCAGTCAGTACTGAATATAACTATTATTTCATAAATAATATTTGGTATATTTACAAAAAAAAATTCGTATCTTCATGCATTCACCGATAAGTATTATTTGGCATGCTCCCACTTTTTCTTCCATGACTATAATAGCGTATGAATATGAAGTTTCATTCAATTACTTATTATGGACTATGATTTCTTTTACTATAACTAGTTTACAGTCTTGAATTTTCAGTCAAGTATCTTAAACTCAAAGAAATAACTTTTGCATAAATAATTTTCTACATGAAAACACAATTGAAACAGAAATCACATTTCTCCTTCCATATTAAGTATCTTTAAGTATTTTATACAGTTCTCCTTTTCGATATCACTTTATGAAATAGAGGGATAATTCAGTCTCCTCGTCCTAATTTTTCCTATCTTACATCTACTATCAAACATTCAATTTTCTTTTAAGAAATGGTCAAACCATCATAAGAAAACTTGCTATAAAACAATAATGAACTCTTTACAAAAATGCATTCGATCATCCTTAACATTTAAAGATATTGAATAAGTTGCATTTTAAACTTAAAAAAATGATATTTCAATTATTGAATTCCTAGGTACTTCTTATAGCTCTTGGTGTAGTACTACATCTAACACAATAAGGTCCTTATTATAATCAATTGTATTGAATATATAATCTCCTAATATGATTTATTTGCTCACTTTTGATTGAAATAACTTCATTGATGTTTCCTACATTACGAGTGGTCAATTTTCACCATATAACATTTATATATGATTGAAAATGAATCGAATATGCATATCCTTGTATCGCTTCAAAGTTCAAAACTCAAAAAAGATAATATACAGTCCGAGCAAGTAAACACCTAAGTAACCACGTCATGAATGTCTGAGTAGTTGTATAATTTGGCTCTTGCATAGGTCAGGAAGTGACAACTTGCCAAAACATTTACTGGTCGATGTATATATTTTTATGTCAATCATAATTCTGTTCGATTATATAACTTAACCGATTAACATTTTGATAATTATATTAGTTGCATAAATTTATTGTAGTATATTATTTTAATTAATATATCATATATTCTTACAATATTAGAAAGGTTCAATGTGTTCATTTCATTTTTCTAAGATGGCTCTTACAAGATTTTTATGTTTCTCAAACCGTAGAAAACATTGAAATCTATCGATTTCTCTAGTGGGCATTAGTACTAGTTTGCCTTGGGATTCTTACCCCGAGGAAGTTAACTGTTAATTAATTGATTGATTATAGTATAACTAATCGTATTAGATAAATTTTAAAATTCAAAATTTTAAAGTTAATTACTTTATTTCTTAAAAGAAATGAAAATTTTCAACTCATTTTTTTAGCTTTTATAAAATTTTATTTTTATAAACTTAATATTTAAATTTAAAATATCTTTTAAGTTATCAATCAAAATTTGAAAATAAGTCCAAGATTCAAAATTAATTTAAAACACTATATTGGGGATAACTTTTAGGTTTACTTCGTCCTTTGGACTAGGCCTATAGACAGGCAAGGCAAAATGCATGTTATTAGACGTTGCATTTCTAGACATCCTACCAAATGGATAGGTTTTAATTAGTTAGCCATAGCATTTCTAATTTAGACTGCATAGATCATTGCACTCTGATATCATTAATGGAACCATGCTAGTCGAAAGTGAATAAATTTGGTAGATTTCAAAAAAGTTCCTATTTTGAATCGTTAGGCCTATGAAGTCTAAAGGATTATTAGATCTAATCTGATATTTTTCAAACAAAATCTCATTTTATTTAAAAAATTAAAATTATCTTCACAAATTTGATTTTAAAAAAATTAGGGGCTTTAGTGCCACAACATCGTACACTTTAATAATATGATGATAAAATTGAATGGACTAAAGTAAAGTAACGAGCTGTCCCAATTACATTAACCTCGGTAGATCTAATATCTTGTGGAGCATTGTCATTGCTATTGTGACGCAAATGCTATTCAAACTCCCATTTTTGCTTTTATTTTTACCCTTGTAATATTTTTTGTTTCTTTCTGGGCAGCGTGATCTATAATCAATCAGTAGGGTGATTTTTCCTTGGTCCAGATGTCACCTATTTTGGTTTGTAGACACGCCTATTGTGAATGTAATATATGGAGATAATATTTATTCTTTTTCCTTACAAGGCACCCATTTAGGGGGGTTGTAAGATTTTGATAAGGCATATTATTGTTATTTATATAAATTAGAGTGTATATAATATGTTTTTGTGTGTAGGTGCGTGAAACATTTACTTGTCTAATTCAATTTAAAGAAGGAAACCTTTCATTTCTTCTCTTAAACTTATTCAATTAACCAAGTGAAGATTTTTTTTTATTTAAAGAGAGCAACATTTCATTTCTCTTTTTTTAATTAAATTGATTGATTTATTAAATGACATATGCAACAACCCAAAATTTTAGGGATTTGAAATTGGAATGTTTAATTAATTTTAAATATTGAAAAATTAATTTTATGAATTAAATAACTTGAATTTCAAAAATAGTGATTTATTGGATAAATTAATTATTAAATTTAATAATTAAAATCGTTTAAATAATAGAATCTTGAATTTTTATTTGGACGAAAATAATTTAAAAGCTTTTTTAATCACTATTTAGCAAGAATGAAGATAATAAAAAATTTAAAAGTGATTTACTCGATTTTGAAAATAACCTGTTTTAATTAACATATGGAAATAGCCTTCCAGGGCATTGTCTCAAATTTCGACGAAACTAGTATCATTGGATCTGTAATAATGAACTATAATACGCCGTCGAATTTCGTGATGATAGGATGAATCGTTTGTCTATGGGAGATCAAAACGCGTTGATATTAATATCGAAAATTTAATATAATAATTAGGTCCAAAAGGCTATCTTCTGCATATGATTGAATTAGGCCATGAAACTTGTCTCGTTGTGTTCGAAATAGAGGTATAACATTAGGAATGCCAGGCGGCACATCTCGATTAGGGTCTGTAATTATACAGCTAGGTATTTTGAAATTTTAAATAATATATTTCTATTCAAGGCTTGACCACAACCGTTGTTCCGTCTCTATCAGTTGACCTACCCTGAAACAAGCCACCCTACCATGATCTATGTTATAACCCATAATTCCCTCCCTTAGTTAAAATGTTGCCAAACAGAGGAAGAAGAAAAAAAGTTGAATTCAAGTTTAATTTCTCAAAATCTACTCAATAAAAAAAAATGAAACAAGCTTCAAAAATCATAGTTTGGCGAGAGCTTCAATCTAAGATGCTTATTGAGGGGTGCATCGGCGTTTTTGGATGACCGACTTTTAGGGCAGTCGATTAGGGTTTAATTTTATGGGATTTTGGAGCATTGGTTCGACAAGCGGAGCATTGATTTGGACTCGCGACGGAAAGATGTACCTCGGGGTGAAAATCTGGGAGGTCCGATCATTATGTAGGTGTCGCTTCGTATGGGAGGACTGCTGGAGAACCTTCAGGTTGCATTTTGTTGTGATAAGGCGGAGGTGACGAAGTGGTGATAAATAGGTGTGATTCGTCGAGAGAAGTGTGGTGGCGGAGTTAGATTTCGATTTCGAGGCTTGTAGGTCGAGCATGATCATGTGTGTACACGGTTGTTTTGGGTTTGGGGACATGAACATGTTCAGGGGATAATCTAATTTGGGGGAAGATGAAGATAAGGGTAGAATGGAATTTTTTTTAAAACTTGTAATTAGTTTATTTTATTATAATTTAAAATCAATAACTAAAATGTGAATATCTTGTCCATACGAGGTCCGATCGAGACGGAACTTTTTGCATTACGCTCGTGACAACGAGAGCTTCGTAATGGAAGAAGTTTGAACGAATCTGAAGACTGTTGAATTTGGACTGAAATCGGACGTCGTCTGGTTTTAGTTCCAAACCAGAATGCTTCGGTGATAGAAGAAAATTTCGGTGAGTTAAACTCACCTTTTGGATAACTAGTATGATTTATAGTTAAATAAAAATGGTTAAATGATTGTATGGATAAATTATTTTATTTATTAGTTGGTTTGGATATATTCTCGCTTGTTGGAGCGGATGAGGCCCTGTTGTGTTCCCGTGTAAAAGCGGATGACCCTTTGTATCCCGCCTCGAAGCGGTTGATTTATATTTTTATTATTATCTAACATTTATCATGCATGGAAACAGGTTGGAAGGATCCAACGGGATTCCTCGCTATTATTGAATTATATTGTTTCAATAATATTTCCTTTATATGGATTATTGAATAATAAATATTATTGTGGATGCTAAGGTTACAACATCGTCATATGTTTGAAATTAAAACCCAGTGGTGATAGAAAATAATTGTCGATATTGGTTAAGTGTCGGGTGGCTATTGGCCTCAAGTTAGTATTTTGAAAATACTATAAATTGTTGATTAAGTCGAAATTAGGTTTTGAGACAAAAAGGATTTTTAAATCCAAAATTGGATCTCGAAAATATTTTAAGGATTATCTAATTAAATATATTAATATTGTTTTAAGTTATTTAACTATAATAATATTAAGTTAAGGATTTTTAATTACAATAATATTCTTTTAAAGTTATTTAATTATATTAAAATCATTTCAAATTTATATATTCATATTAAAATTATTTTAAAGTTATTTAATTATTTTACTGTTGTGAAAAGTTATTTGTTTTATAGTTAATATGTTTTAAGAAACTATACAGACTTAATAAATTGAAAGACTAATTATTTAAGAATAATTATGGTTTGAAACTTATAATGAGGATTACTAATAAGGTTTAAAAATAAATTATTACTAATAAAATGGTAAAGATTAATTGATATTATTATTTCTTAAACAATATTTTAGAATGATTAATTATTATTTTAGGATATATAAAGTTAATGATTTCTATTTATTAAAAATGTTCATTTTTAATAATTATTAGGTTTGGAGGCAAATGATTAAAATTATTTATAAATGTTTTCGAGATCTAAAAATGGAGTCGCAAGACTTAGATTTTATAAAGGAGCTATATAATGGTTCGAAGAATTAAGAATGGGTTATTTGCTAGGTGAAAGAGTTTATAAAGGGTTGGATATTTATAAACGAATTTTAAAAGCGAGGTTATAGATTTATAAAAGAAGTTTATAAATGGTATATGGGTTCATTAAGAGTTATAAATGATTTGAAAGGTATAAGGAATTAATAAGTGGCTGAATTTTTGGTAAAGGAATTATTAATTTTTATTCGGAGATTTATAAAATAGGTTATAAACGATCTTGGAGAATTGCAAGGGGAATTATAAACGATTTGAGAATCAAATAACAAGGGAACTTTTCTAAAGTTTGTTGATATATTTATACTGTGGAATAAGTATATGGATATTTCTAATACGGAAATACAGGGATTTGCTAGTATATCTTTTAAAGATGTTTATGTACAAGTAATTTACAAAGTAATTGTATGTATAAAGACTTATTAAATAGGGCTAGGGATTACGTATATACCAAGCCAATGTTGATTTTCCCAATGAAATAAAATCCTTATTAAATATTTAGGAGAAACACGTGAGTTATATGACACAGTTTTCTCTGATGATGTTGTACTGTGCATATAAATCTTGTTTCGTTCTTCTAGGATGATGATAAGGAAATTCGTCCACTAACGGTTAGGAGATGATCTCCGATCTTATCTTTGTTGGTTTATTTCCTAAAGAAATGGGTTGAGTTTACCGAAAATTATCAAACGTTGTTTCGAATAGGCCGGGATCAGATATGTTATCCGAAAACCACTTCGATCAACGAATGTGTTTCGAAGCAAATACATCGTGAAGAGCATGGAATCAAAGATAGAGATGTGAAGTGCAAAGGCTAGTCACTACTAATCCTAAGGGTGATTCCAAAGTGGATGTAGTAGGAATAGTGCCTTCGGTTTTGTTCAAACCCAGAACAAATTGTATGGATGAATGTTATCGGCATATTGTCATTGGAGGGCAATGAGCATTCTAAGTGGGAGTTTCTTAAAAGATATTCGTAGCCTCAAGCCTCATCAACCGAAAATGAATGAAAATCAGGGGAGATGCAGCAAGGCTAAATGTGTCACACCCATTAGGGTATGTTGTCACCCTTCTAGATACATCTATATATTTATGGATTGATTGTACATGAGATCTCAAATAAAAAGGGTTACAAAACAACCAAGGTGATGACATATTCGGCACTATCCAATCAGAGGTAGGCCGGTCTTGTGTTGGTAGGGGATCTAGGCGAGCTTCACGGTACTTTTTCTAGACGTGTGCCGTGATAGGTGGTACCCTAGTGCCTAGTCATTGTATGGAATCCATTCTCTAATAAACGCATATGGACTTTACTGTATACGTATTATGTTGGAATTTAATAATATAATAATTTCGGCAATGATTAATAAGTATTTGTATCTAGACACTATTATAATATCACTTGATTTTCTATAAAAGTGTTTTGGTTATCATAAGGCAAAAACTCATCCGTATTTATGTGCGGCGTCTTACGAGATACTTTTAATTTTAATGATTTCTTATAACTTTAAATCCAGTTGGGTGTGTTTTCTCACGCTGGATTTCCAGACTGACCCGGTGTTATTTTATTATAATGCTCAGGTCAGACCGAGCATATTATAGATTAGTTTGAATGCTTGAAGCTTCAAGAGACCAGTTGGAGGCCAACGACGTATTCACGTAAATGGTTATTTTCCATTGTGTTCATTGTTGTGTTTATCAGAAATTGTGAGGGCGGGTTGTTATAACTGTCCAGGTTGAAATAGGTTAGTAAAATCTAATTGATGTTTATACATATACATATTACAATTTTGCTTTTGTGTAAAGACTTGTGATATATTATTGATTAGTCGTTCCGCTGTGAGATTCTATGTGTTTATTTTCTTCTTATCTTCTTTCTTCTTCTTTTCCCCTAAAAATTGGGATTTCCAACATTTGATTATTCGGCATGTGATAAAGTGGATGTGTTAGTATCGATATTTCAAGGGTCGAAAAATCTGTTTCGTTACATTTGGTATCAAAGCTGAAGGTTAAGCGGGAACCTTGGCTTTGATTGGATAAATCATTAGAGATAGGGACAATAACACCCTAGGATTAGTTTGAGCATATGTGTATATATATGAGTGCGTATTTGTTAGTGATATAAAAATGATTTACATTGTGTTGGTTGATTTGTTGAATGGCTTATGGATTCTAGTCAATACGAGTAATTAACGTTATTGATAGGGATCGCTAAACACTTGAATAGAGCAATTCAACATGGTATTGTTTTTGAAATTGGGTAAATGAAATAATTTTACCTTGATTATTTTTATATATAAAGGAGTAGTTTTCATAAATTATTATGGTATATATGGTGTGCTTTGTTGTTAGAAATGATAATGTTGAACTATTATCATTTGTTGTTTGTTGTTATGATCGAGTAAAAGCTGATATTATAATGAAAGCAATATTAACAAGTAAGAAATTATTTATTATAATCAAATTTAGATTATATAAATATATGATTTATAAATGTGATTTATAAATTAAAAAGAAGTTCCGGACGCATATTATATAAATATAGTTTATAAAAATGATAAACTAAAAGAGTTTAAAGGTTGGAAATTTGGGAATTTAAATCCTGTTGGTTTTGAGAAATTGTTTTCAAATGTTTTAGAAAATAATAAAGATATTATTCGAGAAACTATTTTTGAATAAAAATATTTAAAATGAATTTTAAAGGAATAAAAGCACAGAACTCACTTTAGTCGCTGGAAAATAATTTCGATGATGACTGCAGCATCAGCGACGCTCATTTTCGAGTTTCCAATGGAGGAATTGATATCTTTGGAGTTTTGTTTTGGATGAACTAGTTTTGATTTTAAAATTTCAAAATGGTTAGAAATGAATAATAATAAGATGTTTAAACTCTAGAAATTTTCAATTAGGAATTTATAAAAATGAGAAAATCGGTTTGATAACTTATAAAATTTGAAAATTTGTAAGTTAAAGCAATATTTTAATTTTTTTAATATGAATGGTAAGGAAAGTAAATTTGAAATTGAATTATGGAATTTAACTTAAGATAAGTTAAACAAAGATGAAATTTGGAAAAGGAAATTGACCTAACTTAGGCTAAATGCAATAATTTTTGAAATAAATTTTGACGAGATTTGCAATAAATTAATAAACTGAGCTAATTAAATAATTATTGAGTTGAATATGGTTTTGGAATATGATTGAAATATTGGAATTGAACATTGGAACTAAGCGAAATAAAATTGAATTTGATATAAAATGGATATAGACTTAAGTTGTAAATTGCAAATAAACATAAGAACTTTTGTATAAAATGTTCATAATAGACTTAAGAAAATTTGATGGAAAAATTCTTAAGAGATACTTAGTATAGAAAGGAATATACTATGTGAATAATGCAATGTGAATAAATTGAATACACATCAAGTGAATTTGAATAAAAGAAATTTGGTATTGGTAAGAAACTAATGGAAATAAATACGTAAGTTGTATGTCTGTTATTTTATTCGCATAATAGTTTGATCTAGATTCGAGCATAGAATTTTGAGATAATTTATATCAATCCGAGTTGGGAATTTTCACTCGATTCTCGACGGTGAACACCGGATATGGATTTTTGGTTGATTATAGGAGTCTCTATTATAGTATATGGCTATGCAAGGTGAATAACGGTTTCTGATCAAGGAATTGGATCGGAGTCCACACTAGAGAGTCGTGTGAACGATACTAGTTTTGAAGTGAAATTGTGTGATCAGCAAGTGATCAGATTTATACTGCGTACGGATGATATATGAACATCGTACGGTATTAGTGAAGCGAATGTTGGAAATTAAAATTGCAAAATAATAAGATTTGGAATTATACGTTTGGATATCACTGGTACACAAGTGCATGTATATAAAAGCAAGAGCTAATTTGATGTCTTTGATATCATCATAAGAAAATTTGGTTTCCCAACAGAAAGATACATGTTTATATTGTTGTTTGAATTTGATGGTTTTATGATTGAGCCACTTGGCTTTTGTTTTCTTTGGGCCCGTAGTGGCAATTTGTAGTTGTTCCGATCTAGCCGCACAAAGGAGGCGCTAGTAAAATTTTCCAAAAATTTAATCGGTTAGAAATTTTAAAGAAATTTTTACAAATAAATTTGATTTTGAGTTATAACCTAAAATGGTTGAATGGATAATATTAGTTGGAGCATATGGATGAATTTGGAAACTTAGTAAAAGTAATAACAAGGTTTCAACAAATTGATTCCGGAAAGTTAAAGGTAAATGGATTTGGGAAGTTATTTCATCTAATTGGTTTTAGAAAAGAAATGGGTTTGGGCATTTTTCCTATCTTGGCAATTTCGAGGACGAAATTCTATTAAGAGGGGAAGAATGTAACGACCCGTAATTTTTGAGATTTGAAATTGGAATGTTTAATTAATTTTAAAAATTGAAAAGTTAATTTTACGAATTAACTAACTTGAATTTCAAAAATAGTGATTTATTGGATAATTTAATTTTTAAATTTAATAATTAAAATCGTTTAAATAATGGAATCTTGGATTTTTATTTGGATAAAAATAATTTAAAAGCTTATTTAATCACTATTTAAAAAGAACGAAGATAATAAAAAATTTAAATTGGATTTCAAAGTGATTTACTTGATTTTGAAAATAACCTTTAATAATTATCATATAAAAATAGCCTTCTGGGGCACTATCTCGAATTTCGACGAAATCAGTGTCATTGGGTCCACAATAATGAATTATAATACGTCGCCAAATTTTGTGATGATAGGATGAATCGTGGCCGTGGTAGATCGAAACGCGCTGATATCAATATCGAAAATTTAATATAATGACTAGGTCCAAAAAGCTATTTTCTACATACGATTGAATTAGGCCTTGAAACTTGTTCCATTGAGATCGGAATAGGGGTATAACATTAGGAATACCAGGCGGCACGTCTCGATTGGGGTCCGTAATTAAACAGCTAGATATTTCAAAATTTTAAATAATATATTTCTATTCAGACTTGACCAGAGTCATTTTTCCGTCTCTATTAGCCGACCTACCTTGAAACAAGCCACCGTACCCCGATCTACGTTATATCCTATCATTCCCTCCCTTATTTAAAATGCTGCCAAACAGAGGAAGAAGAAGAAAAAAGTTGAATTCAAAATTTAATTTCTCATAATCCACTCAATAAAAAAAATATGAAATAAGCTTTAAAAATCATGGTTTGGCGAGAGCTTTGATCTGATATGCTTATTGAGGGGTGCATCAGCATTTTTGGGTGATCGATTTTTAGGGCAGTCGACTAGGGTTTAAGTTTCTGGAATTTTGGACCATCGGTTCGACGAGCGGAGCATTGATTGGGACTCGCGATGGGAAGAGACATTTCGAGGCGAAAATCTGGGAGGCCCTATCATTATTTGGGTGTCGTGTCATATGGATGGATTGTTGGAGAACCTTCAGGTCATGTTTTGTTGTGATATGGTGGAGGTGACAAAGTGGTGATGGATAGGTGTGGTTCGTCGAGAGAAGTGTGGTGGTGGAGTTAGATTTCAATTTCAAGTCTTGTTGCTCGAGCATGACCGTGCGTGTACGTGGTTGTTTTGGGTTTGGGAACATGAGCATGTTTAGAGGATAATCTTATTTTAGGGAAGATGAATATAAGGGTAGAATGGTAAAAAAAATTAAAACTTACAATTAGTATACTTTTTTATAATTTAAAATCGATAACTAAAACGTGAATATCTTCTCCATACGAGATCCGATCGAGACGATACTTTTTGCATTGCGCTTGTGACGATGAGAGCTTCACGGTGGAACTGGTTTGGAAAATTTTGGAGACTGTTGAATTTTGGGCTAAAATCGAACGTCATCTGGTTTTAGTTCCAAATCAAAACGCTTCAGTGATAGTAGGAAATTTCAGTGAGTTAAACTCACCTTTTGGATAACTAATATGATTTAAAGTTAAATAAAAATGTTTGAATGGTTATTTGGATAAATTATTTTATTTATTTTTTGGTTTGGATATATTCCCACCTATTGGAGCGGATGAGACCATGTTGTGTTCCCGTGTAAGAGCGGATGACCATTTGTATACGAATCCCGCCTCGAAGCGGTTGATTTTCCTTTATGATTATCTAACATTTGTCAGGGAAATAGGTTGGAGGGATCCAATGGAATTCCTCGCTATTATTGAATTATTTGTTTCAATAATATTTCTTTTATATGGATTATTGAATAATAAATATTATTGTGGATGCTGTGGTTTCAACATCGTTATATGTTTGAAATTAAAACCCAGTAGGGATAGAAAATCAATGTCGATATTGGTTAAGTGTTGGATGGCTATTGGCCTCAAGTTAGTGTTTTGAAAATACTATAAATTGCCGATTAAGTCGAAATTAGGTTTTGAGACAAAAAGGATTTTTTAAATCCGAAATTGGATTTCGGAAATATTTTAAGGATTATCTAATTAAATATATTAATATTGTATTAAGTTATTAATTATATTAATATTATTTTAAGTTATTTAATTATAATAATATTAATTTAAGGTTATTTAATTATAATAATATTCTTTTAAAGTTATTTAATTATATTAAAATCATTCTAAGGTTATATATTCATATTAATATTATTTTAAAGTTATTTAATTATTTCACCGTTGTTAAAAGTTATTTTTTTTTATAGTTGACAAGTACGAAGGCACATCCGGTGTAGTGCATTAGGTAAACTTGTGTAAAATTGGTTGGGTGCGAAGAAAACTATGTTAAATGTCCGTCGTGGAAAAAAAATTAGTGAATGAATTCCTTTTTTGTCAAACCTCCATATCTTGTGAATGTCTTATCGGAAATTGATAGAGGAACCAAAGTAAGCCAACTACCTCAACTCAATGAGCAGGTATGTTTCTCCATCATGCTACTGCTCAGCACGTTAACCATCCGTACTGTTAATGAAGAGATTTTAATTAGAGAATGTCCACGTTGTGACCACCTAAGATTTTGCATGTATCGAATATATCCATCCTTTAGTTATTTATTAAATAAAAACTGTATATCCTTATATGTTAAATGAACGTACGTGCGATGTATACTTGTATGTAAAGTTATTTATAATCAAGTTAAACAGATGGTAGAAATCAATGTGCTAGGATGGTGCACATCAAAACTTAATACACATCACACAATAATTATCAAAAAATTCACATGTACGTGTTTGGCATCTTCATATGAGCTGTCTGTATGTAGTCATGGTCATATGCATACTTACACTTTGGAAACTGCCATAGATTCATTTGAAATTGTTGGATTCGGTATCAATCAAAACTGATTTTTTGTACATAGTATTATGCGTTGAGATTAGGAAAATAAGTTAGTGCAGATGCAATTTATACAGCAGCAAAGTGTTTGTAGAGGACAACTCAGTTGTCAATGTAGAATAGTGAGTTTAGAAAATACCTAGAACAACATCATGACCGACGACGCTTATGTTCTTTTAATTCTACGTGTAATTAAAGTGGAATCCATACTATACATATATCTAATAGTTCAACTGTGGTAAAAAAAACATAACCTTTTAAGTGTTTTATGCAGAACTTGTGGAGAACTATGACTATTCGACGATAGGAGAGGTATGAAAATGAAGTCTTATTGAATTCATTGAAAAATAGGTGTAGAGATAAAACCTTAAGAGAGCCTCCACTTTTATGTCTCTTAGCAGAACACTTGTCTTCTCTGTTACTAATAAAATTTTCATGACGATAATCCCTTCTTTTCTGATCACCAAAGTCAGCCATCTAAATTTCTGTCCCTGTAGATTATTTTCTTCTTCTTTCAACTATATGATGACATTTCAAAATAGGGGATAGTAAACAAAGAAATTGTAGCACAAAACTAAAAAATAAAAGAAAAATAAAACCTGTTATAGGTAGATCAACCGTGCATACCACAAACTTTTATGTTATTCCCTCTGGAATTTAGTTTGATACAGTAGCCAGTCAAAATCTATATTATAACGTAGCTAATCCACAGTGTTATAACACCTGTTATAAAAATCGTAACATAGGATTCATGAAATTTAACAAAATGCTAATGATTAATAGATTGGTTAGATCGTTATCAGTGAAATAAATGAAGGGTCAAAACAGTATTGTCCGAAACTTCAATCATTTATAGTTGTATGGAAAAAAGTTCAAAACGACAGGTGCTTAGTTTTCCATCTTTCTTTCATGTTTTAGATAATGGGGATAATTTTGAACCACCCAACTACGTGGCTTTTACAAACCTATGTTGCCCCTTTGTTCCTTCCTTTGTCAGTTTTATATGAGCAGTTTATTATGAACTGATGGAAGAAGATTCCTATTCAAAGTTTGCTTCCTACTCACTTTTTTTAATACAATATGATGGCTAGGATTGGGATGCATCTTCTTATAGTCATTTAATATAGTTTAAGAATTAATTACTTAATGTGCGATTTGATCTACAACCCAACAGAAAAAATGAATTAAAATTAAAAATAATTCTATTTTCAAATTCAAGAGGTAGAAGCAACTATTTATAATAGCTTCATGACATGTATGCTTCTATAACAGTTTACTTCATGTGGTTCTGTGAATAATTGTAAGCTAAACTATTTCAGTGATAACATGCACACATTACGTCCTAAATTATATGTGATGCCTAATCTACTAGAAAACTTGATCCTATAATTTTGTTAGCATTTATGAGTGTCCAGGTTCAAAATGTTATCAGAAGACTAATGCATATGGGGTTAAGGCCGAAGAAGGAGGAAAATAAAAAGGAAGAAGAAGTGAACATGAAAAAAAGAAACTAACTGTTTACTCGTAATAGTGAATTAGTGCGGTTACTGTCCACTTAGAAAAAAATAAACTAATTTATTTACTTGTTTTACAGTTTCAGCCATGGTTTTTAATGAACTGAAAAGGCATTAAATACTTGTCTAGCTTCAAAAATACAGTTTAGACCACAAAGTACATGAAATATAATGATATAAACTTTGGGACAAATATCTATCAAAACTGATCTTTTATACATAGTATTATACGTTGAGATTAGGAAAATAAGTTGGTGCAGATGCAATTTGTACAGTAGCAAAGAGTTTGTAGAGGGAAATTCAGTCGTCAATGTAGACTAGTGAGTTTAGAACATACCCAGAACAGCATCATGACCGACCACGCTTAGGTACTTTTAATTCTACGTGTAGTTAAAGTGGAATCCATGCTATACGACATCTAATATTTAAACTGTGGTTAAAAAACATTACCTTTTAAGTGTTTTATGCACAACTTGTGGAGAACTATGACTATTCGATGATTGGAGAGGTATGAAAATGAAGTCTTATTGAATCAATTGAAGAATAGATGTAGAGATAAAACCTTAGGAGAGCCTCCAGTTTTATGTTTCTTAGCAGAACACTTGTCTTCTCTGTTACTAATAAAATTTTCATGACGATAATCCCTTCTTTTCTGATCACCAAAATCAGCCATCATCATTTTCTTCTTAATTTCTGCCCCTGTAGATTATTTTCTTCTTCTTTCAACTATATGATGACATGTCAGAATTAGGGATAGTGAACAAAGCAGTTGTAACACAAAATTAAAAAAGAAAAGAAAAATAAAACCTGTTATAGGTAGATCAACCGTGCAGTCCACCGCCGATACTTCTTTCTCCACCATGCCTCAAACAACCAAAGCCATCATAGCCGCTGACTCCCTCCTTCACCCTGAGCCAGCAAGTAACTTCGCGAACTAGCAGATTCGGACCTCAGCACTCCAGAGCCGAAACCAAATCATATCCGAGTCCCTACCTCCCCAAAGCAAAAAATTCGCAGACCCTGTGACATAAATCATAGCTTATTAGCTCGTTGATTTACACTTCAAACCGTAAAATTAAGAAGCAAACTAGCATGGGGATATGGTCTATGTCAGTGTAGCAGATCGATTAAGTTTGTAAAGGAAAAGAAAAAAGGAGCAGGTTGTGAGACACTGTTGAGCCAGAGAAGGGTTCAGGAAAGGCGGCTGACATGTAGAGGGAGAGAATATCAGGATGACAAAGTGGGGAGAGCAGAAATTTTAGTTTCTAAAAGAGCAGATCAATTTAGTTTCTAGAGGAAAGGGAAGAAGGAGAAGGTTGTGACCAGCGGTTAAGGCGGAGGAGGGATCAGGAAAGGCAATTGACATGTTGGGGGAGAAAACGTCGGGAGGAGAAAGTGGGTAGAGTACAAAGTGGGGAGAATCAACGACAAACGGCTGAAATTTTAGTGGGATTAGAAAATGGGTATGAGAAAGGACATTTGCCCTCTTTCCTTTATTTGTACGTACTTGTGTCCGTAGAGTGTATATTGGGTTGGTTGAAAAGTTCAAAAAAAACTACACCATAACAAAATGTTTGCACTATTAGTAGAGGTATGTTTTAAGAAATTATAAAAAGTTAATAAATTGAAAGATTAATTATTTAAGAATAATTATGGTTTGAAACTTATAATAAGGATTATTGATAAGGTTTTAAAATAAACTATTATTTATAAAATGGTAGAGATTAATTATTATTATTATTATTATTATTATTATTATTTTAAAAATATTTTAGAATGATTAATTATTATTTTAGGATATTTAAAGTTAATGATTTCAATTTATTTATAATTTTCATTGTTAATAATTATTAGGTTTAGAGGCAAATGATTAAAATTGTTTATAAATGTTTTTGAGACCCGGAAATGGAGTCAAAAGACTTAGATTTTATAAAGGAGTTATAAAATGGTTCGAAGAATTAAGGAAGGGTTATTTGCATGGTGAAAGAGTTTATAAAGGGTTGGATATTTATAAACGAATTTTAGAAGCGGGATTATAGATTTATAAAAGAAGTTTATAAATGGCATATGGGTTCATAAGAGTCATTTGAAAGGTACAAGAAATTTATAAGTGACTGAATTCTTGGTAAAGGAATTATTAATGTTTTTTCGAAGATTTATAAAATGGGCTATAAATGATCTAGGAAAATTGCAAGGAGAATCATAAACTATTTTAGAATCGAATATAAAGGAAACTTTTCTAAGTTTTGTAGATATACTTATACTGTGGAATAAGTATATGCTATTTCTAAATATGAAGATACAGGGATTTGCGGGTATATCTTTTATAGATGTTTATATACAAGTAATTTACAAAGTAATTATATGTATAAAGACTTGTTAAATGGGGCTAGTGATTTCTTATATACCGAGCCAATGCTGATTTTCCAAATGAAATAAAATCCCGATTGAACGTTTGTTATTCGATAGTTAAATAACCGACTATCGAAAATAGACCCAACATAACTTTGGAAATATCTCGGAGGAAACACGTGAGTTATATGGCACAGTCATCTCCGATGATGTTGTACTGTGCATATAAATCTCGTTTCGTTCTTCTTGGACGGTGACAAGAAAATTAGTCTACTAACGGTTATGAGATGATCTCCGATCTTATCTTTGTTTGTTTATTTTCTAAAGAACCGGGGTTGAGTTTACTGGAAATTATCGAACGTTGTTTCGAAGAGACCGAAATCAGATATATTATCCGAAAACCACTTCGATCTAATGAATGCATTTTCGAAGTAAAGACATCATGAAGAGCATGGAATCGAAGATATAGATGTGAAATGCAAGGGCTAGTCGCTACTAATCCTAAGGGTGATTCCAAAATGGTTGTAGTGGGAATAGTGCCTTCGGTTTCGTTTAGACCCAGAACGGACTTGTATAGTTGAATGCTACCAGCACATTATCATTGAGGGCAATGAGCATTCAAAGTGTGAATTTCTTGAAAGGTAGTCGTAATCGCAAGCCTCATCAACCATGAATGAATAAAAATCAAGGGAGATGCGGTAAGACTAAGTGGGTCGCACCAATTAGGGTATGTTGTCACCCTTCTAGATACATCTACATATTTATGGATTGGTTGAGATCTCAAATAAAAAGGGTTGCAAAGCAACCGGGGTGATGACATATTTGGTATTATCCAATCAGTGGTGGGCCGGTCTTGTGTTGGTAAGGGAACCAGGCAAAATCATCGGTACATTTTCTAGACGTGTACCATGATAGGTGGTACCCCAGTGCTTAGTCATTGTATGAAATCCATTCTCCAATAATCACCTACGGATTTGATTGTATACCTATTATGCTGGAATTTAATAATGTAACAATTTCGGCTATGATTAATAAGTATTTGTATCCAGACTCTATTATAATATCACTGGATTATCAATGAAAGTGTTTTGGTTATCGTAAGGTAAAAACGCGTCGTGTTTATGTGTGGCATGGTCTTACGAGATACTTTTAATTTCATAGATTTCTTATTACTTTAAATCCAGTTGGGTGTGTTTTGTCATGCTGGTTTTCTAGACCGATTCAGGTGTTATTTTATTATAATGCTCGGGTCAGACCGAGCGTATTACATATTAGTTTGAATGCTTGGAGCTTCAAGAGATGAGTTGGAGGCCAAAGACGTATTCACGTAGATGGTTATTTTCGGTTGTATTCACTATTATGTTTATCAGCAGTTGTGAGGATAGGCTATTATAATTGTCCATGCTAAAATAGGTTATTATGCTCTGGTTGATATTTGTACATATACATGTTACAATTTTGCTTTTGTGTAAAGACTTGTGATATATTATAGATTATTCATTCTGTTGTGAGATTCTATGTGTTTAGTTTTTTTCTTATCTTCTTTCCTCTTCTTTTCCTCTAACTATCAGGTTTCCCGACATTCATTTGCTCAGCATGTGATACAGTGGATGTATTAGTGTCGATTTTTTCGAGGGTCGAAAAATCCGATTCGTTACATTATATATAACCAAATATATTCTTGGCATATATTGTGAGTATATCAAAATATATTCACAGTAACAATTGTGTCAGTGCAACATACACATTACATATATGGTTAATATGTATGTTTATAGGTGTAGAATTTACACCGCAACGAACACATTCACCCATTATATATGCCTTTGTTGTCCATAGTATTAAGTAACAACTGTGTATGTATATACATATACATATTATAATTGTTTTTGACTATTTTACAAGTTTCAAAAATTACAACTAACAATTTGAAATCTAGTTTTAACTTGGGTAAGAGTTCAACATTAGACTAGTAATTATGCACAATGGTCCTTTTATAAATTTTGAATTGAAAAAATATATTATATATATGTGTGTGTGTGTGTGTGTAAATAATGTCAAACTTTTTTAAATACAAAATAATATATATGTAAAACTTGAAATTTTATATGTTTAACAGTTTAACATCAATAACTTAAAATCTACTTTTGACTAAAAAACGATTTCATCATTAGGTTTGTAATTTTATACTATAGTCCATATTGATTATTATTTGAAATAATGTAAATAACAATCAAAATAATTGATGAAGAAAATAACACACACATATAAATGAAAGTTGCATTCAATTTCATAAAATAATTTCAATTATAGTTTAGATCTAAACAATACGTCAATTTAAAGTATATAAAAATTTGTTTTAAATACGAAAATCATCCTTTTTTCATCAAACTTTAATTTCTAAAGCAACATTAAGTACTATATTGGACAACATAGGCATATATAAATTCGTTATATGAATATTAGATCTAAAATGTGTTAATAAGATGTAACTTATAATAAAAAGGAGATGAATAGATAGAGGAATAAACAATTCTAACATGATGGGACACATGGAAAGCGGACTGGATAAAATTCTTATGATGTAGCCAATAAATCATACAGTGAATGTATGGAAACTCCTAGACCCGATTGAATCACCTTCAGAAATTGCAGCACTCTAAAGCAACACCTTTGTATTAATTTAATTTGATTTTGTTTTAGGAATCTTTTCATGGTTGGAAGGCTATGAATTTTTAGCCATGGTATGAGAGGGAGAAGAGAGCATAATAAAAATGAATTGTCAGGTCGGGAATGAATGAATGATAGAAAATTTATTTTAAAGTAAACATTGAAATCTTTCTTATTCCCTCCTTTAAAACTTCACTCTTTAATTCCTCATTAAATCTCAGCAAATCCTCTTCCCTTCACTATGTTTGGTCGGTCATAAACGACGTAATACGGGCCTCAAAATTTTCTCAAAGCTACTTAATAGTTAATCTAGTTAAATCCAAATTAAGTATTCTATCAATATCGTATATCGATATGTGCATATATAATTTTTAATATGAACTTTATTAAATACTAATTGCATTCAAATGAATAAAATAAAATGTAATAATGAATATTTCATAGATATTAATTAGTTTACAATGATTTTAAATTAATTAATTTGTGTGGTCTTTCAAAATATCCATCACTAGGGTTGTGCGACTCAAATGTATAAATTTAGTCAGCAATTAATAATAAGCAATTCGAATATTTATGTTTCATAGCTAGTCTTGAGACATTTTGGCAGAATTTATAACTTAGACATAATTTTGGTTAAATCCTATAATATTATTATAAGCGGTACCCTATAGTAAAGATTATTTACATCGATTATTTTTACTAAAACAATATCACTTTTAGGACTTATGGAACTTGATTTTGATTAAAATTCCAATATCATCCACATTCAACTTGATTAGTCCTAGCACAAAATTTTTTGTTTAATAATAAAAATTAATCATATTACTGTGGCCAGATAGTTTGACTTTGAGGTGATTATAGTTGACTATTATACCAACCTCTTATAATTGAGGAGGCGAATTCTCTATTGAATGGTGTTTCACTTCTAATGCTTCAACTCAGACCCAACTATAGTCATTCGATGAATGCCCTATCATAATTTAACTATAGTTATAGTGGAGTGTCCATATTAAAGTTCTACAGCATTCTCATGTTGAGTAAACTATGTATTATTTGACCATAATTATATTAAGTAATAAAGAAATCCCGAGTGTGTCATTCCATAGTTATCCAATAATTATCAATATGTAACTCCTCGGCACCCCCAACAGCAATAAGAAATACACTGCCCAACATTAAGAGGACATTACTTACCCTAGTCTTAATGGATGTGTCGATATCTTATCTCAAAACATCTTGACTAGGAAGTTTAAAATAATATGTTATTTTAATTTAATAAATTTTCCATGATTATAACACATTGTAATTACTATCACATAACATAATATTTAAGGATTTTCTATTTAATATACTTTAAATTAATTACTTAATTAATTGTATCATAATATAATAAGTATATAATAGAAAGAAAACGCCCTTTATTTTGAACAAGATTCCTATCGAGTTTGATATACGTAACAAATTACAACACTTCCCCTAGGGCATACCCCTAACTCTATCACCAATAACTATCAATACATAACCCCTTGGTGTGCCCTATAGCCATGAGTAAAACACTACCCAATATTTAGAAAGCGTTACGTCGGGCCTCAATAAATATGTCGATATCCTCTGTCGAAATATCTTAACCATGAATGTTTAGATTAATATACAATTTAACACTACGATAATTTTCTCACAGTTGCAACTCTTTGTAATAATTATCACATAACATATCATTTAAGGATTTTTCTATAAATATACTTGAATTTGATAATTAACAAATGTATCAAAATATAGCAAGTATGTACATACATATAAATAACTTTCATTTCAAATAAGACTTTATTACAGAGTTAATAGTTAACAATAAATTACAGAATCGACCCTAGGGGATACATCTGACTCTCACATTCTCCTAGTCATGTTCTTATGTCTCTTATGTTCTCAAAGTCTTTTTCTTGTCTTCCTAGACTTGATTCTTTTAGGTCTTCTTGATTTTCCCTTGATTTCTTCTATTGATCCTCATGATGTACAGTCCATATGTACTTGTATATTCCTACAATATATCTTAGTACTATAACTGTTTTTCTTGGACTATAATTTAAATAACTTTGAAAATCATTAGTGACAGTATGTAATAACCCACTTTTTCGACCTCTAAAATGTCGACATGTATACATCCACGATACTCATGTACCGAGAACCCAAGTGCCAAAAAGATATATTGTTAGGGTGAAAAGAAAAAGCATAAAGAAAAGGAATAAGAAAGATGAGATAAAAAAATATGAATCTCACAACATAATGATAATATATCATATCAAACAGATAGTACAAAATGTCACTCTAAGGTACATAGCATTTTATAGTTACAATTTGGAGCACTATCATCAGCTTGGGCGGTAATAACAGACTATCCTTACAAATGTTGATGTACACATACTAATAGTACAGTGGGAACAAAAAATACTATGGTAAGTGAAAGCATTCAAGTCGTCTTACCGAGCTCCAATGAATATCAACGAAAACCTGCCTTCTTTGACTACTCAAAAGTGCACTCGAGGAATTAAGGGTAAGAAAAAAACCATGAGTCTGACATAAGTCGGGTGATTCAATAAATATGAGGCCCTATATAACAGTATCTTTTGAGACTATTCTAATCATTGTAACTATTTCCCTCCCCTAAAAGAACCAAAACCATATATGAGTAAATAAAACGATATAACTAGGGTGTAGAACATAAATAAGAAATAGCAATGTTGCTTGCATCTTACAACACAACAATATTAGAAGTATAATTAAAACCGCTAAGGCATGTTTGCTTCTGAATTTGCATGGAGGTCCCCTCAATACATCGAGGCTAGCTTCCTAACAAAATTAGAGACTGGCTTTCAAGACGAAGATTTTTTAGATAAAATATGTCATAAAGGAAAATATTACCAATCCACGTGATATCGAGTACCAACAACACACGAACTCCTCAACCGAAAGCATCTCTAGATATTTGGAGTTGATGTACACTTAGGTTACCTAAATCCACAGGCTATGCCCTTGCTCCAATTTCTATCATTATTGATGATAGTCATATTCAGCATCTTTTACACGAGTCTTCATCACCCGAGCAGATCATGAATCTCCCCATGGATTCCAGCATAAGTCATCCGATGAATGTTATCGCTGACCTCTCCCTTAGAGTTAACCTTAGGATAGACATTTCAACTCTATAACATTTTTCCAAAATGTTAAGGCTGGCCTCTCCTTTGGACTTAACCTTATGATAGACAGTTTAACTCCATAACATTCCACTCCGCAACCACTTCCAAACAAGGAAATTGTATATTAATTTTGAAGTAGTTTTCGATAATTAACACATAAGTATTCTTATCCGGTCCTAGACTCTTCAAAGATAAATCGGTGAATTTCCAATCAACTCAATTTTGGTTCTTTTAGAAGTAAGCAAATGATATAAAGGAGTCCTACCTGGGGGATCTCGCATATATACGTTCTTAAACTGAGTGAAATATCATACTAATGAGTGCTCCCTAGAGGATCTCAAACCTTATGAAGTCGTGAAGCTTTTATATACTTTCTAAGTTAATTTGGTCAAGTTTGATAGGAAAAAGTAAATGCATATGGAAATCAATTCTCATACACTAGTCACCATTTCTAACCTTCTCAACTTATGCTATCTCTCGGTCAAAAGTGAAGCCCAGTAGGTCAGAGCACTGGTAGCATCAAATTCCTACATTGACACCTCCTTCCTAACTCTCATAGATAGAACAAGTCTACTTTGTTGGTTTTGGTGCCAAATATATGAGTAAATATTTTCCACAGATGAATATGCATACAAATATGATCTAATCACGTAAGCGACTTTTAATCTCATATTCAAATAATACTTATCTTTCAATACTTGTATATATACTTAAAATACCTTTATAAAACATATATACATGTATCCTACAATTTCATTATTCATTTTTATTCTTTTCATTCTTGCAAATATATCATATTCTTATCACAAAGGTATAAGAATATTCATAAATCATTTAACAAAATTTTCCAGTTTAAAATATAATCAAAGAGGATAAAAACAATGCTACTATAAACCCCTTCTCTTTTATAAGTCAAACCTTTTACTTAATGTAACCTTTTCCAAAACGTTCCATACTTATCGTTATCTTTAAAATGCTCCTTTTAAAGAACAAAGTATATTCACGAGGGTTAAAGAAAAATGTTACTTAAATATTGTCACTATAAATCCAAAACGATTTACACTTAATCATTTTCTTTAATATTCTTTTTAAAGGTTTATTTATATTAATAAGTATATTCAAATGGTTTAAAAATAAATATCACTAAAATTGCTTGCTATAAACCCAAAACCATTAATACTTATCATTATCTTTAAAACACTTATTTTAAAATTCATTTATACTTACTAATAAGGTAATATACTTTTAAGTAACTTCTCAAAATAATTCATTATAACTAAGTATTATAACAAAAACCACCTTTTATTCTTTTATAAAATAATATACTAATACCATAAGCTTATATGTAAATAATGCTCTTAAAATACTTATAAATACATTTTAAATATCCATATAAAATATTACTTGAAAATAACTAATTTATAATTTAATAATAATCATAAAAAACATGTTTTATATATAAAATTCTTTACTTTAAAAACTTAAAATAATTATTAAAAATATATTTCAACTTCGAACCACTTTTAGAACACTCAAATGCATGTTATTAAACCACTCTAAAAAGATTTTAGAAAAACACTTTATCTTAATATCATTTAAACTCATTAAATCAGTGAAATAGCTTAAAACAACAAAACAATAACGTTGTTGTAAAAGGGACCCAGAAATGCTACTTTAGGTCAAAGATAGCATTTATAAGTGAAGTGAAAGATCTAGATAGAGAGCATTTAAGAAAAAGCATAAAATTTGTGACCATTTTTCCATACTCAAATAAATGATAAAAGTTTTAAAAATTTTACAATAAGAAGTACGCTTAGGGTATTTAAAAACCATGTATATAAACCATTAAGGATTGTTCTAAACAATATCAAAGATCCCCAAAACAAGGCATGTAGAAGTGTCCATATAACAATCTTTCTCGCCTTCTACTTTTTAAACTTTGTTCTATGATTTCTATAATTTTTCAAACCTTTCCTTGCTCTCCCGTACACTATTATAAGTGTAGAGGATAACCAAAATATATTTTTAAGAATATATTTGAATATCACCAGTTCAAAGCAAGTTAAAACATAAGGGATTCAAAAAGCTTCTATAGCGACTCTTTCGCTTCAAACATTCACAAACACGCTTCTTTCTAACATACAATCACGCCAAAAATGTGAACACAAAGTTTAGACCGTGATACATGTTTTAGAAAGTAATAGAAGTGACAATACTATATACACAGTTATCATTTGCTTTCCAAAGGAAGAGGGGTCCAAAAGTTATAACTTGCATTAGTTCTTTAGCTTTATATTTTCACACAACATATATAAAAACATTAGAACACAAGACCATTTCCTACCACCACCAAACAAGCCAAAGATCCAACCTTTGCTTCGTATTTGCTCACGGCCTCCTCCTCTTATCCAATATTGCCGACAGCCATGCATGGGTGGGGCTATTGTGCTCCATTCCTTCAACTTTTGAGTTTCTATTTACATCTCCTATGTTGTGCTAGGAACTTATCCAAATTTTGGCAAAGTTTGAGGTTGATTTGACATTGTTTAGGAATTTAAAGTAAAGAGAGAAGAGGGCGAAGGGCTATATTGTTTTTGCTTATTATTTTGTAAAAAGTGATTTGTGAGCTTAAGGTAGTGTTTAAGTAGAGTTGTACAAGAGATCATCCACCTCCCTAAAACTTCTATGGAAGTTCACCATATATGCTTCTTCCCATGCGTGCCTTTACACCTCATTCTCCTTAGGAAATATCTTCCACAAATATCTACTATCCCATGATATCGTTCATGACATCATCCTACCCCGCCAATTACTATTAGTTAGCTACATTAAGAAAAATATTTTTTGTTATTAATTAGTTACACATTAATATTCGAAGCAAGCCTAGAAAGTTTGAACAACTTATATTGAGTAAAAAGCTGTTTATTGATTAAAAGATATTTCGTCATATTATCGATAGCTCATCAAAGAATTTATTTTTGTAAACACATTTCAAAAAGAAGTTTCTTATCGTTAGTTATTAATTTAAAGGGGGTAGCCAAGATTATGAAATTTATTTAATCATATTTAACCAAAATTCAAATATTTAAATAATTCAGATATATAAATACGAAGTATTCGGAATTATGGGTCGTTACATTCTCCCCCGCTTAAAACATTTCATCTTCGAAATTCCAACATGACCAATTAGAAAAAAGAAACAAGCACATAATAATACTCAGCAATATTCAAAATCACAAGCAAGCTCATAGTTTGCTCAAATTCAAAAATTCTCTCATCGCATAAGGACAATAAATAATTTACTAAGCGTACCTTATGCTCAATGGTTTTAAGTTATTACTTAAACAATTATTCATGCTACCCTAGAACAAATTAAAGTGTCATTCCCTAAACTCACCATAAGCCAACAAAACATAATGTACATATACTTAAGTCCACATGATGTGCATGGATCATCCATATACAATATCCAATCTGATCGCTTGCTCAACCATATAAATTTCACTTCCAAACTAATATAGATCACTTGACCTCTCTACTGTGGACTTCCATCTTGTTCCTTGATTATAAACCTTTTGTTTCTTCCTTACATAGCCACATGCTATGATAGTAAACCTCAAGGTCCTATCAAGAATCCATTTCAAGTTATTGTCATCGAGAATTGAGTGAAAAATCCTAGTTGGAATGGTGTAAAGCATTTAAAAACCATGTACTCGAATCCTGGATCAAGAATAGTCATACGAATAAAATAATTTATATAAAACTTATGTATTTTATCATATTAGTTTCTTTAATTGTACCCAATTAATTTTTATATCGCATTCATTTATACAAATAGTATATCTCATTTAATACTAAAATCATTTATGAAACATTTCATAAATAATCACTTAAGTTTATAATCATTTTATAAAGATAACTTTATTTATAAATCATCTCTTAAAAACTTACTTCAAGTTAACTCATATAATATCCTACTACATCCTATGAGTATATACAAAACATCAAATTCATTTTACTTTCTAAAAGTCAAATGAAGGCCCAAAATAAATCTTGGTTCTATAACCAAGTCAACCTTTTAGAGTTCTTTACCCATCAGGTTAGGCAAGTAGCTAGAGGGAGCAGGGCTCTAGTATCCAAACTCAGGCCTAGATTCTACTTTCCTTATACACCCTAAAGTAAAGATGTTTATTAGTTGGCCCAATAACATCGACTGATTTACTTAACAAGGATGTTTAACAAATTTAAGATTTATTTTAACTTACCATCTTCTTAATTCAAGAGTTATATAAACTCATCTTTCAAATTTTAAAATCATTTAGCTTAATGTTTTATAACGATATGGAAGTTTAAAACTATCAAAAATCATTAAAAAATCTATTCGCTCTAATAAATGAATTCTACCAAACAACCACATCATGACATGATGAATATACCACATTGTACTAATGTATAGGATATACGCATCAATAAAATAACTAACTAAAGTTCCACTAATTTATTGACATGCATTATATAAAGGAAAAAAAGATTTCATTATTATTTAAGTTATGCCACTACCACTCGGGCTCCCTACATAGCATACATATAAATATTTCAATGCAAAAACTACTTTGTAGCTTATATCAAATTTCTTTAAAGAAAACCTTTTAGAATTAAATACCCAGGTTTTATTCCAACTCATTTGAAATAATAATACATATACATATATCATTTGTATATCAAATCATACTTTCAAGATTTAATAAAAAATCATTTTCAATATGGTATCAAATACTTTGTTAAATCATATTAAGCATTATGATCTTACTGTATAAACCAATTTCCTAAATATTTACTTTAAAATCCATAGAAAATATATTGTAGATCGAGTAACACAAAAATGATACCAAGGAAATGGGTCCTACCAAGTTATGTAATACATCCTCTTACTACAAAGGGAAATGCTCACCAGAAGTGCTTACCACCTGAACATATCTCTCTTCCATTTTTCGTCACTTTCGAGTTACTCAAACTAGTTAACATAAAAATACTTTATTCCTAAATCGACTTGTTGACTCCGAGAGGAACCACAAACTTGAAAAACCTAAAAATATTTTCAAGGCATTGATATTCAGAAATACTTTCAAATAATACTATTATTACTTTCTTCAAAATCCTAGAAGCTGCTTTCAAAGACACCGGATTTAAGTTCTCAAAATATCAGTTTAAATCCTCTTCATTTATAAACCATGTTTTATGACCAATACTTATATGAAATCACTTTCTTTTAGAAAATTTATACTAAACTTATGTCATTAAAGTAAATTCTCGCCTTATTGTCAAAATATGAAATTTTATTCGCAAGATGTTCATTTCAATGCACCCACAAAAACTTTCTACCTAACCCATGCAGTAAAATGGTAAGCTGCTTATAAACTTGTCGAACACAAATCAATAATCAATAGGCCATAATAAGTGCACATAAACTGGCCGAGCATGACTAATCAATATACAAAGGATAGCAATGTTCATAAACAAGCCGAGCACGACTAAACAAACCAATGAGGGATAATGAATGACCATTATCACCCCCTACATTAATTAAACTGCATTACAAATCAGATTTGTAAAAATGACCTTAAAGCATATTTTTATAACAAATATAAATACTCTCATATATATAATACACTCAACACATTCTAAGGCATCGCTCACCCTATCGTTAACGATTATACCCAACCAAAGCCAAGGTTCTTGCTTAACATTCAGCTCTGATACCAAATTTAACGACACATCTTTTCAACCCTCAAACGTCAACACTAATCATCCATGTATTCATGTGCCGAGCACCAAGTGTTGGAAAGAAAATTGTTAGGGCAAAAGAAAAGGCAGAAAGAAAAAGAACAAGAAAGAAGTGAACAAAACATCTGAATCTCACTATGAAACAATAGTATATAATATCAAAAAGAAAGCACAAAGTGTCACTCTAAGATATATAGCTTTTTAGAATTACAATCCTAAGCACTATAATCATCCTGGATAGTTATAATAACATGTCCTTACAAATGTTGATACATACTAGTAGTGCAACAGAAATAAGAATACTATGATAGGTGAAAGCATCAAGGTCATCTTCTCGAGTTCCAAAGAATATTGACGAAAACCTACCTTTTTCAGACCACTCTAAAGAGCATCTGAGAAATTAAGGGAAAGATAAAACCACAAGTTATACATAAGTCTGGTTTGAGAAAATCAAGAAATATGAATCCCATATAACAATATCTTTTTAGACCATCTAAATTACCGTACTGGTTTTCCCCTCAAAAGAATGAAAACCACGTAATAAGTAAATAAAGAGATATAATAGATAGTGTTTTAGGTGTAGAATATAAATCATAAAATAGTTGTGCCACTTGAATCTCATGACACAACAATATTAGAAGTACAAAATCTAACACGCGTTCGCATATGGATTTTCTCGGAGGTCTCCTTAGTACATCGAGGCCAGCTTCCTAACAGGGGTCAGAAACTACCTTCCAAAATCATGCATATCTCTTGATAAAATATGTAACATTGGAAAACATAATAGTCCATGCTTGAACATGTAACACTGGATATCATCAACTCAAGCACGCCTCAACCGAAAGCATCTCTAGATATTTGGAGTCGATGTACCCTTGGGATAGCTAAACCCACTGGCTCTATCCAACTCCATTTTTTGTCATATCTGATGGTAAAGACATGTTTAGCATCTTTCACACGAGTCTTTATTACTCGAACATATTACGAATCCCTCCATGGACTTCAGCACAAGTCATCCAACTAATGCTAACGCTAACCTCTCTCTTGGACTTAACTTTAGAATAGACAGTTCAACTCTATATCATTTGCCTAAATACTAACGCTAACCTCTCCCTTGGACTTAACCTTAGGATAAACAGTTCAACTCTATAACTTTCCTCTCCATAACCGCTTTCAAAACATAGAACTTGTATATCTGTTTTGAAGTGGCTTTCGGTAAGTAATACATAAGTATACTTCTCCGATCCCAGGCTCTTCAAACTAAATCGGTTGAATTTCCAATTAACTCAATTCTAGTTTTCTTAGAAGTGAGCAAACGATATAAAGCAGTCGTCCCCGTATTCAAATAATACTTATTTGTTAATACTTGAATAAATATTTAAAACACCTTTATAATATATATACACATGTATTTGACTATTTATCTATTCATTTCTACTCTTTTCATTCTTGAAAATATATTCATATACTATCTCAAAGGTATAAGAATATTCAAAAATCATTTAATAAGATTTTCCACTTTAAAATATTACCAAAGAGATTAAAAACAAACATTACTAAAACATTGTTACTATAAACCCCTTCTCTTTAATAAGTTAAACCATTTACTTTATACAGCCATTTTTCAAAAATTCCATACTCCCCATTATGTTTACAATACTCTTTTTAAAGAACAAAGTATATTCATAAGGGTCAGAGACAAATGTTACTTAAACAATGTCACTATAAACCCAAAATCATTATACTTAATCATTATCTTTAAAATACACTTTTTAAAGATCCATTTATACTTATTAACAAGATAATATACTTTTAAATAACTTCTCAAAGCCATTTTATATCTTGTGTTAAAACCAAAGCCATATTCTATTCTTTTATAAAATATTATACTAATATCCTAAGCTTATATATATAAATATTTATAAAAAATTTATAAAGCATTTCAATTATCTATATAAAATATAACTTAAAAGTAACTATTAAAATTTAACAATCATAAAACAAATCATGTTTTATACATAAAACCCTTTACTTTAGAAATTCATAAATAATTATTAAAAATATATTTAAACTTCAAATCACTTTTAAAACACTCTAATCATATACCTATAAAAAGATTTTAGAAAAACAGTTTATCTAACTATCATTTTAACTCATTTTAAATCATCAAAATAGCTTAAAAGCCCAAAAAGTAAAATATTTTAACTTATCCTACCACACTATTTACCATTAGTTATCCACATTAAGCAAAATATTTTTATTTGCTAATTAATTACACTTTAATATTGTAATCAAGCCCAAAAGGTTGAACAACTTATATGAAGTAAAAAGCCATTTATCAATAAAATAATTTTCGGTCGTATTACCAATATTTCATCAACGTATTTATTTTTGCTAAAACATTTCACAAAAAAGTTTCTTATCATTAGTTATTAATTAAAAGGAGGTTACCAAGGTTATAAAATTCATTTAATCGCATTTAACAAAAATTCAAATATTTAAATAATTCAGATATTTAAATAAGAAGTGCTTGAAATTCGGGGTCATTGTAGGGCTTGTCAAGGCGATTAGTCAATGTAGAGGGTGAATCCAAAAGGGGTTGCTGATGAGTATTCTTATTGGGACTCAAGGAAGAGAGTTAAGATACAGTCCTATACCAATCTCATAGAATATATGGACATTGTCTAGATATAGGGTGAAAAAATCAGTATTATAGTAAACGATTCATACAAACGACTAACTGTTAAATATGCAAGTGAAAAGGACTGTACAATGGTAAACAATGAATACGTACAACTTTTATCTTTTTAGATATGCGGTTGAAAAAGACTCTACTATGGTAAACAGTGAAGTCGGATTTTGGAGATCTGAAAATAGTGTATTTGAATTTAAATGGAATGCAATTCATAGATTTTGATATCCCGATTGATTAGAGTTGCAGCTACAAGTCACGATGAAAAGAGCCTTGACACTAGTGTTATAACCATTTTTTATGAACCGTGGGAAGGATTTGTATAGTGTGAGTGACATCATTGTGCTTGATTAACATATCATGTATTTATAACTGACACCACACTCATATATTATCATTGTGCACTGTTATACTCACAACTAGATTTCTAATCTGCCTGGAGGTTTACTATGTATATGACAATGCATCAGGTCGGACTGAGGCGTTGCGTTTCCAAGATAGCTTACTATTGAATGTTAGTCTGTTTTGTTTTTTGAGCAGTCCTTAGGAAATGTATATTATGTTATAGTTCTACTGAGTTTGAGTTAAGAAACCATTGTTTGGAAGTCAAGATCTCAAGCACCATTCAGTCCATATGGAGATAAGATGGAGATGAGTCCATTCAAGTAGCCATGGACATATTTGAAGATTAGTTGTAAGAAGAGCCATTACACAAATAGAGAAGAGTCATTACACACATGTTCTTCTATGGCATAGTTGCTTTGCATTGTTATATGAATTTCTTGGTAATATATATACCTTTTGGATTGTTTTTTTGCGCATTAATTTCGAGGAAGAAATTCTTTTAAGGGGGAGAGTGTAACAACCCGTAATTAACCTCTTTAAAATATGGATTTTTAATATATTTTTAAATAATAAATTAATGGATTTATAACTAAAATAAAATTATTTGAAATAATAAATGATGATGGCGAAATAGTTTTTTAAAATAGTTTAAAAAAATATTTAGTTGGAAGAAAAATAGAAAATGCAACAGGAAAAAGTTTTTTGAATTATCAACTTTTCGATGTCGAAAATTTGTCGAAAAAGTTATGCACATTGGTATATCATATACAAACTTATATGAATAAAGTTAGGGCATGTGTATATACACGTGTGCATGTAGTTAAGTACATAAACATATATATGTGTTGTAACATTTCATGAAAAACAAAATGGAATATTCCATAAAGATGCCTTGTGAAACATGACAAGACATATTTATACACTAAGGTACAAGTGCATTTATGGTATATTGGCTCAAGTTTTCATGAAGGGGACAAGAAAATTTTGAAATTTATGGCGGGGATATAAAGGGTGAGGTGGCATGGTGAGGTGGCACAATGTTGTGGAGGATAAAGTACATAGGGGTAGTTTAGTAATATGTTTAGTTCGTTTTATATAAAAGCCAATTTCCTAAAAAAAATTATCATTTTCTCATTTATAATTTCATATTCAAAATTTCATGAAAGCTTTCTCTAAGTTTTCATGGCTTCCATAAATTTTTGAAATTTAAAGACCTTAGTTTCATCCATTTTTAAAACCCTTAAGTCCTGTTTAAAAGCCTTCCATCCACTTCTACAACAACTCCTTCACAAAACTAGTCCATACACCCCTCATCCACTCTTGTCCGAGCCACGCATACCATAGGCCGAACCTATTCAAGTGTTTTTGGCTCAAAGACTCGACTTTTCAAAAGTTTTTGCAAAGATCTAGGGATTTTTGAAGTTCTAGAACAAGTTCGGTTGAAGTTAGTAAGCTATTGTGAGTAAAAATCTCACCTTTCAAACTAATTTTTTTAACTTTAATATTGCCTATTTTTATGGCTTATGAACGCTTATTTATATGTATTATCATGTGACGAATGTTGGTTTAGTTTATGCTTTGAAAAGTTTTCAGATTGGTAGTTATTAAGCAAGTTGGTAAGCATCTTGAAAAATTAGTAATAAAAGTAAAATATATAATTATTGACTGCTTCCTACATGTTGTATAATAGTTAAGTACCTTGTGTTATGCTTTCCATATGGTTATTTTAGGTGTAGACGTTAACAAAGTGACATGAAAATAGTTGCCGAAGTGTCCGTATAGAGACTATGCTATATCGGCACTTTCGACAAACATATCCTTATCAAAAAATTTCAATTTGTTTCTCAAGCTTGGGTTTTTGTTTTATTAGTTGATAAAGTTGTTAAATAAGAATGATTTCAAATTTAATTAATTATTTTAATAAAGATTTTTAAATATAATTAGTTAATTAATTAATAAGGTTAATTAATAACTTGTTAATTATGAGTTTAAATTTAATTAATTAACTTATTAATGATGTGTTTAAATTTAATTAGTTGCTTTGTTAATGATACTTAAAATTTATTAAACATTTTATCCAATGACAATTAAGGTTAATTAATTATTTAATAATGATGGATTAAAATTAATTAATCATTTTAGATAATTATGATTAAAAAAATTAATTCATTTTAATTAGTGATTTTTAAATTTGATTAATTAATTTAAATTTTATTTATCATTTCTTTGCTTATGTTTTAAATTAATTAATTTAATTAATTCTGTTAAGTCAAAAGGTGATTAACCTTTTTAATTAAAGGGTATTTTGAAGTCAATTATCCAAATTGGCTGATGAAGTTTAAAGATAATTAATTGTTCTCATTTATGATATTTAAAGCGAAGTATCCAATTAAATAAGGACGTTGAAAGTATTTAAATCCTTTATAATGATGTTTTGAAGTTAGTAAACTCTTTTAACAAAATGTTTTGAAGCTAATACTTATAATGTGAAGCCCATGCACGAATTCGGGTTTTTAAAAGAAAAGTTTGAATTGTTTATGGAAATGAACTAATATCCGTAAAGCGATTCACTTGTATGGAAATGATTTATTTGTATAATTAGCACTAAACATCGAAGAAGTAGATTTTTCGCTATTTCAAAAGTTAAAAACTAATCGAGAGACATGATTTCAAGGTAACACTACCTTGACTTGTCCGGTGTTATTGTTAACCAAGAAATAGTAAAAGTTTGAATTCGATGAGTGATGATAAGTATACAAGACTTAATTTCCATATAAGATCATTTTATGTCCTCGATAGTTAGTTTCTCGGCTATTGGTTACTTCAACTTCTTTATTATCATCATTCTAAGACGATGTGTTGCTCTGTCGAGCATTGTTATCCTTTGTCAGAAATAACTAAATTCAAAGCACGAAAGCAAGCCAAGGTATGTGGGGTTGCTTCCATTAGGGTACTTTCACATCTCATCTAGATTGGATTCGGTAGTGTTATTAGATGTGAAATATTCAGATACTTGGTAAAGTTTGGCAGGGTCCGACTGTGACGACCCGTCTTTCATTCCACAGAAAAACGTATCATCAATAAGAAAAGAAAGAGATAGAAATAGAAAGATAGAAAGAAAAGAAACAACAATCATCAGAATCTCACAGCGGAAACGAACAATATATAATATTACATATATCCCATACATAATTTACATATCATAGTTCACAAAATAATACTACTCCATTACATCAGCCATTCATAATAGTTCTTACAACCCAAACAACTCAAAACATAAAACCCAAAATGCCACTACAGCAAATATAGATAGATAGTACGTCTGGACTCCAGCTCCAGCCACCAGAACATATGCTAATCCAACCTAATCACTTGGCTACTCATAAAAATTTGAGTACCCAAGAGTTTATGAAAAACAAATAAACTTCGGGTCAGACATGGGTCTGGTGTGAGTAAATCAGTTAAAGTTGTTTAACTTTAAAAAAAATCATTTGAAATAAAAGATATCACGTAAGACTTCCCACAAATAAACATGGGTAAGTTTTTACCTTACGCTAACCAAAACATTTGATAGGAAATTTAGTGATATTATAATAGGGTCTAGGGTTTTCAAGTAAATAGAAAATAGCTGAAATTGTTACATGATTAAATTCCAGCTACTAGCCACGAAAGTGGGTAATACAATCAAAACCGTATAGTCTCATAGGGAAATTGGATTTCCATCAATGGCAGGGCTACTGGGGTACCGCCCGTCACAGTACGGGGCCTAGATCACCGTACCGAGGATCACTCCCGATCCCCTGCAACACAAGGCCGGACCCATCCCTTACTGGATAGTTCCGAACAAGACAACTCCGCAGTTGTGGCCAACAACTGCCCACACGGCCGAATAAATAATAAGGGACTTCTAGACAGGGGTAAATCTCACTCTCAAGTGGGGGCTACCCACGAAGCCTTGCTGCACCTCCCCTGTTTTAGCCATTCCCGATTGATGAGGCTTGAGGTTACGATTACCTTTATAAAGAACTCATCTCTTAGAATGCCCATCGTCCACCTGACGATGATCTGAAAGCATTCAATCCATACAAGTTCGTTCCGGGTTCGAACGAAACCGAAGGCATTATCTCGTTACACTCGTTTTGGAATCACCCTCAGAGTTAACGACGATAACCCTTGCACTCTGATTCTCCATCTCGAATCTATAAGTACTATTCCGTCAACTCATTACGGAATCACCCACAGAGTTATACTGACGTATAGCCCTTACACTTCGAGTCTTCACTCTTCACATAACATTCACGACCTAACGTTATTTGGAATCGATGTGGTTTTCGGATATTCCAAATATGGAAATTCGATCCCGGTCTCATCGAAATCCAAAGCGTGTCTTTTAGGTCTAAGTTGTTTTAAAGGTTTAAACAATTCAATTTAGAATTTAAACATAGCGTCACAAAACATTATCAATAGATAATAACCAATATTTATCACAGATATACAACATCTCATCACAGAATATAACTCAACTCTCAGTCAACAGATATCAACCATATACAGATATCAATACAAATTATCATCCACAAGCAAGCACTACTTAATTCATATCATAATTAATTTAATTAATTTAAATTAAATTAATTACTTAAGAATTTATCAATTAATCTTGCTTAACCAAACATTAATTAATTAATCCCAATTATTTAATTAATTAATCACCTCTTAATCATCTTATTATTAATTAATTACTACTTAATTAATTAATAATCTTTATTTAATTATCAATTAATTACTATAATTATTTATTAATTAAACTTCGATAAAAAATTAACCATTCCTTAATTGGTTATTAATTAACCCTTAATTTATAATTAATTACCTTAATTAATTCTTAATTAATCACAAATTAATTTATCTTAATTACTAGATTAATTATTCCTTAATTAACCTTAATTATTTAATTAATTAAGACTTAATCATTAATTAATTTACAATTAATTATATATTAATTAATGTATAATTACTTGATTAATTAACTCTTAATCAATTAATTAATTAACTTCTTAATCACTAATTTATTAATCATTAATCAATTAATTAATCAATTATTAATTACTTATGAATTAACCTCAAATTAATTAATAAATTAATTAACAGCCTATTAATTGTCATTTAATTTAGTCCTTAATTACCTATTATATAATTCATGATTAATTAATTAAATCTTAACAATTAATTAACCAAAATTAATTAATTAATTCCATCTCTAAATTACTATTTAATTTAAATAAACTTTAAATTTAAAAATCTAATTAACTTCAAACAAATCAATGTTCATTCCTCTTAAAACCCTTACCTATTTTAGTATTCAAAATAAACTTAAACTTAGAACAAAATTAAAGTTTTAAAAACAAGTTTAAACTTGTCTTCATAAATTAGCTTAAAGCCCGGCCCAATATCACTACACAGACCCAACTCCATCTCTTTCCTACCTCTCACCATACTTCCCTGAACCCAACACTCCAACCACGCAACAACTCACCCCTCAACCCGAGCCACACATGGCAAACACGCGACCCAAACACGAGCCTAACTCGAGTCACCCACTTGCGTTCGAACGAAACAACAGACACTCCCCTACCTCATGCACAACAACGACAATGACTCGGTCCCTAACTTGCGCAAAACCCCTCACTGCACGGTTCCAGCTCCGAGTCACCAAATTTCCAACCTTACTGGCACGCATCACTGCCGTGTGCACATGCACGAGCCCTCGGCGCCACCATCGCCACCGCCGACCACAAGCGCCAACCCCACTACGCTCCTCGTTCCCGAATCTCAACCCAGAAATCAACAATACGAGCCCAAACAAAATCGAGAGTTCGAGCCAAAATTTGAACTGCAGACGCTAGAAGGAAATCCATCAACCACGACCACGGTACCTCGTTCCGGCACCAAACTCCGGCCACGCGTGCACAACCACCACACGTCACTCCTCCACAAACCATATGAAGCTCGGTCCCTTCTATAAATCTCGCGATCGAAATACTGAAGCTCCCAAAAACAGTACTCAAAACCCTACAAACCCAAATTCCAATTTCTATGTTGCAAAATAAATTAGATTTGTATTTTTCTAGTGTTATACAACATCTAACAAAGCTTCAATTTAAATTTCAAAAGCTAAAATTAATCCAGGCTCGAGAATTTTACAAAAGCCCCAAATACAGTAATCTTTAAAATTCAAATTCAATTGCAAGTTATAAATTCTGATTTCAATTTGAAAATTCATAACATGCATTATATATTCAACATATATATTTGATTCATCAAAAATTTACATAATTTACATGTTATGATTTTCTTTTGTTTTACTGCATATGCTTGCTTTCTGCAGTTTACAGTATTATCAATATATATATATTTTTAATCATACTGACTCTAACTTATATATATATTTAAAGATATGTATCCAACATCAACATACCATATTTTAATTTAAAGTTATCTAAGATAATTTGCTTTGATCTTGAAGCAACAGAGGATCACAATTTCATTAACATGCACAGTCAAATAATTGAAACTGTAAACAACATCTCACAAATCAGTTAACATGCAAGCATTCATTACTAACATTCAACATACAACTTTTATACTTAAGATTTTAATTTAAAGATTTACTCACCTTATCTTTTTCTGAAGAAGATTCAAATTTGCAGAGACAAATTATGTAAGAACTGCAGATATTCCCTTCCTGCTTCTTGAATTTGTTGCTTATCCTTGAAATGCTTTAAATCTTGAATAAGTTGATGCTAAAACTTTGTGATTGTTACAGAATTTATTTGAAGATGTGAAGAAGTTCAGATTTTTGGAGAGAAGAATGTAAAATTTCTTTTAAAAAAAATGAGAGAGTAGGCATGAATGATTTGTTTTATAAAATTTTAAAGAAAAGAAAAACTATATTATGACACTTGTCAAATTAATGGTTAAATTCCTAACACATGTTTTATTAATAAGCTTAGATGTTAACATGTGTTTTATTTCATGCAAAAATGAAATTTAAATATTTACTTAATTGATTTCCTTATATATGTTTATATTTAAATCCTTAGGAAAAAAAATCAATTTCCTTTTTTAGATAATGAATATAAAACCAATGTTATAACATAATTCAAATTATGAGAATATAACTTAGTACTCCAAGTATAATTTTAGAATAAAAATTAACATAGTTCAAATCTTTTAATATATCAATTCAAACACAAATTGAATTTTAAAAATCCAATTCAAAATCAAATTTGTTATGAATAAAATCTTAACACATTCAATTCCTTATATTAGTTTTTAATTGAAATAAATTTATATTCACCATTCATTTATTAGTTGTTGAATAAAATAACAAATTTATTAATATAAATTAATTTATTATATAGATTATCATATTTAAATTCGGTGTGAAATTCCGGGATATTACAATCCTCCCCCTTTAAAAGAATTTCGTCCCCGAAATTTAAACAAAAGATAATCCAAAAATTTTCATTTTATTCAACACTTCAAACATACATAACATCCATACATAAGCAACCATCAAACAAACATCCAAACAAACATACATCCAATACAAACACCACTAGCTATCCAGACACATATCCGGATAAGCCTTCCTAATACTATCCAAAGTCTCCCAGGTACAATCTCTGGGATCCTCACTCCACTGGACTTTAACAAGCTTCAAAATCTTGCTTCTGAGTTGCCTCTCATCTTGATCAACAATTTGAACAGGATGTCGGACAACAGACAAGTCCGGCTCAACCTCCAATTCCTCCTGCACAGCTGGCTCCACAATAAGAGATGGATCGTGCACATATTTTCGTAGATGAGATACATGGAAAACATTGTGAATTCCAGCCATCCGGACTGGCAATTCAATCCTGTATGCTACAGCACCAATCCTCTCGAGAACTCTGAATGGACCAATGTATCTCGGAGCGAGTTTCCCTGTCTTCCCGAACCTTATAGCTCCTTTAATAGGGGAAACTTTGACAAAGACTAGATCACCCATCTCGAACTCCAATTGTCTTCGTCTTTTATCAGCATATTTCTTTTGTCGATCCTAAGCAGCTCTCATCCTTTTCTTGATCAGCTCAACTTTAGCAGATGCTTCCCGGATCAAATCTGGTCCAAGCACAATACGATCCTTCGACTCTATCCAACAAGCTGGAGATCTACACGGTCTTCGATACAATGCTTCATAAGGAGCCATCTTGATACTTGCTTGGTAACTGTTATTATAAGAAAACTCCACCAGATGTAGATGATCCTCCCACGATCCTCCAAAATCTAATACACAGGCTCTCAGCATATCTTCTAGAATTCGGTTAAGCCTTTCCGTTTGTCCATCAGTTTGTGGATGATATGCTGTGCTCAATCTCAAATTAGTTCCCAAAGCTGATTGCAATGCCTCCCAGAATTTGCTGGTGAAAATCGGATCTCGATCACTTATAATGCTGACAGGAACACCATGCAATCTCACAATCTCTTTTAAGAAAATTTCTGCCAAAGAAACTGCGGTTCAGGTTGCTTTAAATGGAATAAAATAGGCGCTCTTGGTAAGACGATCCACAATCACCCATATTCCTTCATTACCCTTCTTAGTTCTAGGCAGTCCGTCGATGAAGTCCATCGCAATCATCTCCCATTTCCATGTCGGGACCTCCAAAGGTTGCAACAGACCGGCTTGCTTCTGCTGATCTCTTTCACTTGCTAGCAAATAGCACAATTATTGACAAATCTGATTACATCCCTCTTCATGCTCGGCCACCAGAAAACTCTCTTCATATCCTTGTACATCTTTGAGATTCCTGGATGAATACTTAATCTGGAGCGATGACTTTCAGACAATACTTCCTGCTTCAATTCCTTGAAATTCGGAACACAGATCCTTCCATTAATCCTTAGCGTTCCTTGATCATCAATCTCAAAAGTAGGACACTACCCCTTCCTAACTCTTCTGATAATTCTTCTTAACTTACTATCAGATTCCTGCTTGCTTGAAATCCTTTCCAGAAGAGTTGGAACCACTTCCAAAAGAGAAAGAACCGCATTTCTGCTAAGAGCGTCTGCCACAACGTTCGCCTTCCCTGGAGTATACAGAATATCCAAATCGTATGATGCCAAGAACTCAACCCATCGCTGCTGCCATAGATTAAGATCTTTCTGAGAGAAAAGATATTTCAACGGTTTATGGTCCGTGAATAACTCAAACTTTTCTCCTAAAAGATAAGGCCTCCATATCTTAAGAGCAAAAACAATAGCCAACAGCTCTAGATCATGCGTAGCGTAGTTCCTCTCATGTGGCTTCAACTGCCGACTCGCATACGCAATAACCCTACCATTTTGCATAAGCACAGCTCCAAATCCAACAATACAGGCATCAGTATACACTTCAAACTTGCTCTTACCATCAGGAATAGCCAATACAGGAGCGCTTGTCAACTTTGTTTTCTGTTTCTGGAAAGCTTCCTCACACTCCGGTGTCCACTTGAATTTAGCTCCCTTCCTTGTCAGCTTCGTTAGATGAGAAGAGAATTTAGAATAATCCTTAATAAACTTCCTGTAGTAACCGGACAATCCAAGAAAACTGCGAACTTCTGTAGGAGTCCGAGGCTGCTTCCATTCCAAAATAGTCTCAACTTTAGCAGGATCTACAGAGATTCCCTCACCAGAAACAATGTGGCCCAAAAATTTCACTTCAGACTTCCAAAAATGACACTTAGAGAACTTCGCCTTCAGCACATGCCTTCTCAAAGTTTCCAAAACTATTCTCAAGTGCTGCTTGTGCTCTTCTTCCGATTTAGAATAAACCAGAATATCATCGATGAAGACCAAAACAAACTTATTCAGAACATCTCTAAAGACTCGGTTCATCAGATCTACAAAATAAGCAGGAGCGTTGGTTAACCCAAAAGGCATAACCAACCACTCATAGAAACAATTAGGTCCCCTAAATGCGGTTAAGGGAATACTGTCTTCAGCTACCCTTAACTGATGGAAACCTGATGCTAGATTTAACTGAGAAAAGACAGATGCACCATGAAGCTGGTCGAAGAGATCATCAATGCGAGGAAGAGGATACTTATTCTGAATGGTCACCTTGTTCAATTCACGGTAGTCTACATAGAACCTTAGCGACCTATCCGACTTAGTGACAAAAACTGCAGCAGAGCCCCAACAAGAAAAACTTGGTCTAATCAAACCCTTCTCCAATAAATCTTGAGTTTGTTTCACTAATTCCCCCCTCTCTCTTGGGGCCATCCTCCTACTAGGTTGAATTACAGGTACTGCTCCAGGAACCAAATCAATACGAAACTCTATTTCCCGATGCGGAGGCAAACATTTAACTTCCTCAAATATGTCGGAGAAATCTCGGACTACTTCAATATCAACAACCTCCTCTTGAGAAGTCTCTATTCCATGTAAAAGACTACTCAAGTGGATTCCAGAGTTATCACACTTTACTCTGGCAACCCTACCCAGATCAATTTCCAACGAAACTGTTCTTTCATCACAATTTAAGATAGCTTTATATTTGTCAAGCCAATCCATTCCCAATATAAGGTCGAAACCTTGAAAATCCAATACATAAGGATCACAGGAAAAACTATGAGATAGATAGGAGATTCTCAAATCTTTACAAATCCTATCCAATTTGGTTACCCCTCCTATAGGATTTGATACACAAATGGAATTGTCTACGATACTAGGAGCAAGTAAGAAATTCTCTACAGTTCCCAGGGAAATAAAACTTAAAGAAGCACCAGAATAAAATAAGACTTTAATATACTTTCCATTTAAAAGTAAAGTACCTTCTAAAACTCCCTTGCCCTTCGATGAGTTTGATGGTGCGCCTTCCAAAGCAAATACTTTGTTCTGTTGAACCTTATGAAGGAGCGGACAGTCCCTAATCATGTGCCCCGGTTGGTGACAGTTAAAGCAAAGAGACGTCTGAACTAAGGCTGACCCTGGTCCACTATACTGCTGTCGCTGCTGCTGAGATCCTTTGCTGGGACACTTGTTTGCCAGATGACCTTCTTGATGACAAATATAACACTTTCGGGGTTCATTATTGTTCCCAGACTTCTTCTTGTTTTGCTTCTTCCAGTTAGGATTGAATTTCCTCTTATTCTGGTTGGAAGAATTCCCTCCTAATGTAGCAACTTGTGCCACTGACCTCTTCTTTATCAAGTCTTCATACCTTAACGCCATATCGATAAGCTCCACAAAAGACCCTTTCAAATGTGCAGTCATTCTCTCATGATACTCAGGCCTCAACCCCTGGACAAACATCTCGTTCTTCTTAAGAGGTGTGTCTATCAGTCCTGGTCCGTAGCAAGATAACTCGTTGAACTTTGTCTCGTATTCAGCTATGGACATATTCCCTTGTTTCAGATTCAGAAAATCTTGATAAAGCCGAGTTCTTCCTGCAGCTGGCATATACTTTTCCTCAAACCTCTCCTTAAATTCTTCCCAAGACATACCATCCTCCGAGATATTAGCAGTTACTGAATTCCACCATACTGCAGCACCACTCTGCAATTGCCACGCAGCCATAATTCTCTTCTGCTCATCTGATAACCTCATGCTCTTAAAAATCTTCTCACAGGAGCGAATCCATTCTTGAACTTCTATTATAGTTTTTGATCCTTCAAATGGTTTCCCTCCTAGATGAACAAAGTCCTTGCATAATGCAGCAAAACTGGCTGAAGACGTAACTGGATTAACAGTCTCATCATCAGTCTGCTCTCTTCTGTTACCAGTTGATCCACTTCCAACAACTCTTCCCCTTCGGCCTCGTGAACTCATATTGGCTACCTGAACAGGTAATCCAATTAATTTAGATAGGGATATAGTTATATAAGAAAATTACAAATACGCACTCTCAAGATAGATACTACTCCAGAGCCTAGGTGTTCCTCAACCATTGCTCTGATACCAACTGTGACGACCCGTCTTTCATTCCACAGAAAAACGTATCATCAATAAGAAAAGAAAGAGATAGAAATAGAAAGATAGAAAGAAAAGAAACAACAATCATCAGAATCTCACAGCGGAAACGAAAAATATATAATATTACATATATCCCATACATAATTTACGTATCAGAGTTCACAAAATAATACTACTCCATTACATCAGCCATTCATAATAGTTCTTACAACCCAAACAACTCAAAACATAACACCCAAAATGCCACTACAGCGAATATAGATAGATAGTACGTCTGGACTCCAGCTCCAGCCTCCAAAACATATGCTAATCCAACCTAATCACTTGGCTACTCATAAAAATTTGAGTACCCAAGAGTTTATGAAAAACAAATAAACTTCGGGTCAGACATGGGTCTGGTGTGAGTAAATCAGTTAAAGTTGTTTAACTTTAAAAAAAATCATTTGAAATAAAAGGTATCACGTAAGACTTCCCACAAATAAACATGGGTAAGTTTTTACCTTACGCTAACCAAAACATTTGACAGGAAATTTAGTGACATTATAATAGGGTCTAGGGTTTTCAAGTAAATAGAAAATAGCTGAAAATGTTACATGATTAAATTCCAGCTACTAGCCACGAAAGTGGGTAATACAATCAAAACTGTATAGTCTCGTAGGGAAATTTGATTTCCATCAATGGCAGGGCTACTGGGGTACCGCCCGTCACAGTACGGGGCCTAGATCACCGTACCGAGGATCACTCCCGATCCCCTGCAACACAAGGCCGGACCCATCCCTTACTGGATAGTTCCGAACAAGACAACTCCGCAGTTGTGGCCAACAACTGCCCACACAGCCGAATAAATAATAAGGGACTTCTAGACAGGGGTAAATCTCACTCTCAAGTGGGGGCTACCCACGAAGCCTTGCTGCACCTCCCCTGTTTTAGCCATTCCCGGTTGATGAGGCTTGAGGTTACGATTACCTTTATAAAGAACTCATCTCTTAGAATGCCCATCGTCCACCTGATGATGATCTGAAAGCATTCAATCCATACAAGTTCGTTCCGAGTTCGAACAAAACCGAAGGCATTATCTCGTTACACTCGTTTTGGAATCACCCTCAGAGTTAACGACGATAACCCTTGCACTCTGATTCTCCATCGCGAATCTATAAGTACTATTCCGTCAACTCATTACGAAATCACCCACAGAGTTATACTGACGTATAGCCCTTACACTTCGAGTCTTCACTCTTCACATAACATTCACGACCTAACGTTATTTGGAATCGATGTGGTTTTCGGATATTCCAAATATGGAAATCCGATCCCGGTCTCATCGAAATCCAAAGCGTGTCTTTTAGGTCTAAGTTGTTTTAAAGGTTTAAACAATTCAATTCAGAATTTAAACATAGCATCACATAATATTATCAATAGATAATAACCAATATTTATCACAGATATACAACATCTCATCACAGAATATAAGTCAACTCTCAGTCAACAGATATCAACCATATACAGATATCAATACAAATTATCATCCACAAGCAAGCACTACTTAATTCATATCATAATTAATTTAATTAATTTAAACTAAATTAATTACTTAAGAATTTATCAATTAATCTTGCTTAACCAAACATTAATTAATTAATCCCAATTATTTAATTAATTAATCACCTCTTAATCATCTTATTATTAATTAATTACTACTTAATTAATTAATAATCTTTATTTAATTATCAATTAATTACTATAATTATTTATTAATTAAACTTCGATAAAAAATTAATCATTCCTTAATTGGTTATTAATTAACCCTTAATTTATAATTAATTACCTTAATTAATTCTTAATTAATCACAAATTAATTTATCTTAATTACTAGATTAATTATTCCTTAATTAACCTTAATTATTTAATTAATTAAGACTTAATCATTAATTAATTTACAATTAATTATATATTAATTAATATATAATTACTTGATTAATTAACTCTTAATCAATTAATTAATTAACTTCTTAATCACTAATTTATTAATCATTAATCAATTAATTAATCAATTATTAATTATTTATGAATTAACCTCAAATTAATTAATAAATTAATTAACAACCTATTAATTGTCATTTAATTTAGTCCTTAATTACCTATTATATAATTCATGATTAATTAATTAAATCTTAACTATTAATTAACCAAAATTAATTAATTAATTCCATCTCTAAATTACTATTTAATTTAAGTAAACTTTAAATTTAAAAATCTAATTAACTTCAAACAAATCAATGTTCATTCCTCTTAAAACCCTTACCTATTTTAGTATTCAAAATAAACTTAAACTTAAAACAAAATTACAGTTTTAAAAACAAGTTTAAACTTGTCTTCATAAATTAGCTTAAAGCTCGGCCCAATATCACTACACAGACCCAACTCCATCTCCTTCCTACCTCTCACCATACTTCCCTGAACCCAACACTCCAACCACGCAACAACTCACCCCTCAACCCGAGCCACACACGACAAACACGCGACCCAAACACGAGCCTAACTCGAGTCACCCACTTGCGTTCGAACGAAACTACAGACACTCCCCTACCTCGTGCACAACAACGACAACGACTCGGTCCCTAACTTGCGCAAAACCCCTCACTGCACGGTTCCAGCTCCGAGTCACCAAATTTCCAACCTTACTGGCACGCATCACTGCCGTGTGCACATGCACGAGCCCTCGGCGCCACCATCGCCACCGCCGACCACAAGCGCCAACCCCACTACGCTCCTCGTTCCCGAATCTCAACCCAGAAATCAACAATACGAGCCCAAACAAAGAGTTCGAGCCAAAATTCGAACTGCAGACGCTAGAAGGAAATCCATCAACCACGACCACCGTACCTCGTTCCAGCACCAAACTCTGGCCACGCGTGCACAACCACCACACGTCACTCTTCCTCAAACCGTATGAAGCTCGGTCCCTTCTATAAATCTCGCGATCGAAATACTGAAGCTCCCAAAAACAGTACTCAAAACCCTACAAACCCAAATTTCAATTTCTATATTGCAAAATAAATTCGATTTGTATTTTTCTAGTGTTATACAACATCTAACAAAGCTTCAATTTAAATTTCAAAAGCTAAAATTAATCCAGGCTCGAGAATTTTACAAAAGCCCCAAATACAGTAATCTTTAAAATTCAAATTCAATTGCAAGTTATAATTCTGATTTCAATTTGAAAATTCATAACATGCATTATATATTCAACATATGTATTTGATTCATCAAAAATTTACATAATTTACATGCTATGATTTTCTTTTGTTTTACTGCATATGCTTGCTTTCTGCAGTTTACAGTATTATCAATATATATATATTTTTAATCATACTGACTCTAACTTATATATATATTTGAAGATATGTATCCAACATCACCATACCATATTTTAATTTAAAGTTAGCTAAGATAATTTGCTTTGATCTTGAAGCAATAGTGGATCACAATTTCATTAAGATGCACAGTCAAATAATTGAAACTGTAAGCAACATCTCACAAATCAGTTAACATGCAAGCATTCATTACTAACATTCAACATACAACTTTTATACTTAAGATTTTAATTTAAAGATTTACTCACCTTATCTTTTTCTGAAGAAGATTCAAATTTGCAGAGACAAATTATTTAAGAACTGCAGATCTTCCCTTCCTACTTCTTGAATTTGTTGCTTATCCTTGAAATGCTTTAAATCTTGAATAAGTTGATGCTAAAACTTTGTGATTGTTGCAGAATTTAGTTGAAGATGTGAAGAAGTTCAGATTTTTGGAGAGAAGAATGTAAAATTTCTTTTAAAAAAAATGAGAGAGTAGGCATGAATGATTTGTTTTATAAAATTTTAAAGAAAAGAAAAACTATATTATGACACTTGTCAAATTAATGGTTAAATTCCTAACACGTGTTTTATTAATAAGCTTAGATGTTAACATGTGTTTTATTTCATGCAAAAATGAAATTTAAATATTTACTTAATTTATTTCCTTATATATGTTTATACTTAAATCCTTAGAAAAAAAAATCAATTTCCTTTTTTAGATAATGAATATAAAACCAATGTTATAACATAATTAAAATTATGAGAATACAACTTAGTACTCCAAGTATAATTTTAGAATAAAAATTAACATAGTTCAAATCTTTTAATATATCAATTCAAACACAAATCGAATTTTAAAAATCCGATTCAAAATCAAATTTGGTATGAATAAAATCTTAACACATTCAATTCCTTATATTAGTTTTTAATTGAAATAAATTTATATTTACCATTCATTTATTAGTTGTTGAATAAAATAACAAATTTATTAATATAAATTAATTAATTATATAGATTATCATATTTAAATTCGGTGTGAAATTCCTGGATATTACACCAACTTGGTATTGTCTGAGAAGTGTCACGGAGTATATGAGCTTCTCAGAAGTATATTACTAGATGTATACTTTAAGGATGGTGCACCTTCCTAGTCATTTGTTGGAGATTTTCCTTTCCTTATTTGATTCGAACCTTCAAATTTGTTTCCTTAATTTAATCGAGAAGAGTCAACCACTCTTTGCGATGTTTAATTATTAGCAATTCTTCACGTTTGGATGTCGATGCATATGAGCGTAAACCCATTCCATGATCAGTAGCGTTGTCTCACATTTTTGTGTTTAATCACACACCTATTGATTTAATTTTTTTTACTCATACCAGATATATCGACTGACCCGAGTTGTTTGTTTTCTCTAAACTCTCGGTTGCTCAATTTTATTTGAGTAGTTCGAGAGTAATAGGTCTATGTGGGATTTTTGAAAACGACGTCCAACTAGGAGGCTTTTATCTTCTTAGCTATCTATTCCGCTGTACTATCTTATTCGTGTAAGTGCATTTTGTTTCATCATATGTAAAGGCAGATTGTTATACTTGCCTAAGTTGATTTGTAGTACTTTATGTGACTCCGATAACTCCCTGTTAAGGAGTAACCTGATGTACTATTGACTATTATGGTTTATTTTATAGTTTTTTTTGTGAGGTTTTCTACTATGTTCCTTATTTCTTCCCATGACGATTCATCTTTTCGATGCTTGGGCAACAACAAATGAACAATGAGGATGTGTTAAGTGTCATTCCTAGGTGTTAGAAAGGTGGGTCGTTACAGTTGGTATCAGAGCTTCGGTTAAGCGAACACCTTAGTCTGATTGGGGCACAACTCATTAGAGATAGGGTGAGTAGAGCCCTAGAATGAGTTAATCTTGAGAGAGCATTTCCTTTTCTCCTCTAAAATTTCGGTTTTAGATCCTTTATTATAGTTTCCTTTTTTCTATCATTAACCCTATCTTTGTATTCTAATGATACCTGTCACTTATCCAGTTTATTAAAAATGAGTACAAGAGGAAGAAGAGGGAGGGGATTTGGAACCATCATGGCTACAAATGGCAAAGCTCCTAGAAATGAGCTAGTTGTAGAGCCGGTAATAGAAGTAGTGATGCAAGTTCAGCCACCTTTGAACTTTGCATCCTTGTGCAAGAATTACACTGCTTTAGGTGGTAAGCCTTTCTATGGAACTGGTGATATTTTGGGAGTTCAAACATGGCTCCGCTCTTGTGAGAGGACATTCGGGGATCTTCGGTTGGGAGATGTTAGAAAGAGATTGTTGGCATCGCGTCAACTTCAGTAAGCAGCAATGGATTGGTGGGATTCAGTCACCATGATACTTCAGAAGAAGATTTCACATGGGCAGAGTTTAAAGAGGTTTTTGAAGCTCAGTTTATCCTAAAGGCAAAAATGACTTGGTAGTTCAAAAGTTTTATGGATTTGAAACAAGGTGAGATTACAGTGGCATAGTATGAGCAAAGGTTCAATGCATCGTCCCACTTTGGACCATGATTGATTGATACACCAATTAAAAAGAACGAAATGTTCGTGAAAGGAATGTGACCAGAATTTCATTAGGAAATGACCAACCATCTCAACGATGCCTTTATCAATCTGATCAGTATGGCTTTGAGGTTTGAAACTCTTGATAATGAGCGAGGAGTTCAAAAAGAAGTAGTGCCAGTAGTTAATGCCCAACCTTTATCAGTGATACTAGTTTCTAGTAAGCCCATTTTCAAGCGTAAGGGAAAGAAGAAGTGGTCGGGAAAGAAGCGTGAAGGTGGATCTTCATCTCACGACAAGCAGTTAGACTTGACCAAGAATCTTTTTTATAAGTGCAACCAAATGGGCCATTTTGCAAATAGTGCCCGAACCCGGCTAATGGACCACTCTGCTACAATTGCAACGAACATGGACATATAAAGAACTAGTGCCCTTTTCCAAATAAAGGATCTCAGGGACAAGCTTTTGCTATTAAGGAACCATCTAATTCTACGGACCCAAAAGGAAAGCAGGTGTTGCACGGTAAACTATCCATTTCTGATATTCCAATTAGAGTGTTATTTGATATCGGTGCATCCCATAGTTTTATTTTATATGACCTAATAAACAAGTTGAATCTTAAATATGTTATTCTCCATAATTTTCTTTGTGTGTCGAAACCAATTGAGGGTGAGACCAATCTTGACACCTTATGTTTGAATATGCCTATTCTTATCGAGATCGGCCTTTCTTTTCTGACTTGTTTGTCCTTGGGTTCATGGGTTTTGGAGTATTATTGGGAATGGACTGGTTATCTAAGTTTAAAGCTATCTTGGATTGTGTTAGAAGGGTGATCATAGTAAAAGATGCAATAGGTAGAAGCGTTGATATATGTTGCGGAGAGCCTAAGGGGTTGATGATAAGTTTTTTGTATTACCTCGAAATACTCAAAGAAGAGATAAGGAATATAGCAATCGTTCGAGACTTCAACGATATTTTTAAAGAAGTGGAAGGTTTACCTCCTCATCGGGAAGTAGAGTTCTGTATTGATTTGATTCCAGGAACCAGACCTATTGCACAACCTCCTCGAAGGTTGGCTCCAAATAAAAGAAGAGAATTGGAGAAGCAGACGTTTGATTTGTTGTAGAAAGGTTTGATCAGATGCAGCATATCAAGTTGGGGATCGCTAGTAGTGTTCGTTACCAAGGCCGATGGTTCTCTTAGATTATGTGCGGATTATCGAGAATTAAATAAGAGGACTATTAAGCATGAGTATCCATTACCTATGATTGATGACATGTTTGACCAGCTCCACGGAGCTTGGATATTTTCTTAGGTGGGTCTTGCCACTGGTTTTCACCAATTAAGGGTAGCAGTAGAGAGTGTACCCTTAGCTGATTTTCATACCACTAATAGTTTTTACGAGTGGTTAGTCATGTCGTTCAGATTGACAAACGCACCCACTTATTTCATGGACTTGATGAATTGAGTGTTTCGAGATTTTCTTAACAAGTTTGTTCAAGTCTTCATCGATGACATCCTTACTTATTCTAAAACGAAGGAAGAGCATAAGTACCATCTTCAAATGGTTCTAAATACTTTAAGTATTCATGTTTTAAAAAAATGTTTTCTAAGTATCATTTTTGGAAATTCGAAGTTAGATTTCTAAGGCACGTAGTTTTGGGAGAAGGCATATTAGTGGACCCAGCTAAAGTAGTTACGGTTCAAGATTGTAAGAAACCCGAAAGTGCGACTGAGGTCAGAAGTTTCTTGGAATTGGAAGATTTCTATAGAAGGTTTATTAAATATTTCTCAAAGATTGCTTCCCGTTTAACAAATCAAACGAAGAAGGATGCTAAGTTTATTTGGACACCCAAGTGCAATTAAGCATTCAATGGGTTAAAGGAGAAATTGACAAGTGCTCACGTCTTGACTATTCCAGATGGGAATAAAGGATTAACAGTTTACACGGATGCTTGTAGGTTCGGATTGGGAGCATTTTTGATGCAGGATGGTAAAGTAATAGTGTACGTAAGTCGATGGCTGAAACCCTATGAGAAAAATTACGCTACGCATGATTTGGAGCTTTTGGCAGTAATCTTCGCATTGAAGATGTGGAGGCACTATCTTTTGGGTGCAAAATTTGAGTTATACACGAATCACAAGTCATTAAAGTATCTTTTTACCCAAAAGGATTTGTACTTAAGGCAGCAAAGATGGCTGAAGTTTCTCACGTATTATGACCTAGAGATACTTTACACCCTAGGAAAAGCAAACGCCGTTACAGATGCGTTGAGTAGGAATGTGGAGATAATTGCAAATTTGGAAGTTAAGGCAGTACTAATGGAGAGAATTTCATATTTCCAATAAGAAGACCCTGTTCTAGCTCGGCTAAATAAGGATGTTGAAGATGGAATTATCTCTGGTTTTCAAATAGACTCTCGAGTTATTTTGAGAATGAATGGACTGATTCGTGTGCCCGATGTTAATGGAATTAGACAGGATGTGCTGAGAGAGTGTCGTCGGTCAAGATTATCTATCCACCCAGATAAAATGTTTCAGAAATGAAGAAGACCTTCTGGTGGAAAGGGAGGAAGAGAGACATTTCGATCTACGTTAGTCGGTGTGAAAATTGTCAATAGGTTAAGGGTGACTGACAAAAGATTGTTGGGTTGCTCTAACCATTGGAGATACCGAATTGGAAGTGGAAGCAAGTATCCATGGACTTTATAGATGGATTTCCCAAAACAAGAAGACGTAATGAAGGGATTTGGGTAATTGTAGATCGAGTAACAAAGAGCGCCAACTTTATTCCGGTGAAGTCAACTAGAACTACAGCTTCTTTGGCAGGAATTTATTTAAGCGAGGTCATTCGACTGCATGGAATTCCAGTAAGTATAGTTAGTGATCGAGATCCAATCTTCACTTGTCTTTTTTGGGGAGAATTGCAAGCTACTTTAGGGATATAGCTGGATTTGAGCATAGCCTATCACCCGCAGACAGATGGGCAAACCGAAAGAATGAACCGGATTTTGGAGGATCTTTTGAGAGCATGTATTTTGGATTTTGGAGGATCACAGAAGATCACCTTCACTTAGCAGAGTTCTCCTACAGGAACAGTTACCAAGTTAGCATTGGCATGACGCCTTATGAAGCTTTGTATGGGCGGTCATGTAAATCACCTTCATGTTGGGTTGAGAGTGGAGATCGTTTAGTTCTTGGACCAGAGATAATTCGAGAAGCATCAGAGAAAGTGGCTATGGTCAAGGAAAGGATGAAAGATGCCCATAGTCGACAGAAAAGTTATGTCAATCAACAGAGAAGGGACTTAGAGTTTGCGGATCGATGATTTGGTATTTGTGAAAGTTTCCTTGTTGAAAGGAGTTGTAAGATTCAAAAGGGAAGGAAAGCTAGCACCTAGATTCATTGGACCATTTAGAATCCTTGAGAGAATTGGATCATTGGCCTATAGAGTGGAATTGCCTGAAAGATTTTCAGAAATTCCTAATGTCTTTCATGTATCTCATTGAGAAAGCATGTTCATGATCCATCTTAAATTGTTGAGACGTCTATTCAGAAAGACTTAGAAATAGAACTGAATTTGACGGTAGTCCGACAACCCAGTTTATATTGTAGATCGAGATGAAAGGAGATTAAGGAATAAGGTGGTTAAGCTTGTGAAAGGTCGGTGGAGTGATCACCCTCACGATTTTACTTGGGAGACTGAGGATCGTATAAGAGAAACTTACCCAGATGTAATGTCAAGTTAGTTGTCTCTTTTTTGAATGCATTACATTTGTTCTTCTATGGCATAGTTGTTATACATTGTTATAAGAATTTCTTGATAACATATATACCCTTTGGATTGCTTTTTTGTGTATTAATTTGAGGACGAAATACTTTTGGGGGAAGGGAGTAACAACTCGTAATGAACCTCTTTAAAATATGGATATTTAATATATTTTTAAATAATTAATTTATAAATAAAATAAAACTCTTTGAAATAATTTGTAAGGATGGTGAAATAGTTTTTCATAATAGTTTACAAAAATATTTAGTTCGAAGGAAGATAAAAATGTGACCGGAAATAGTTTTTCGAATTATCGACTTTTCGGTGTTGAAAAGTTATTGAAAACATTGTGCACGTTGGTGTATCATATACACACTCATATGAATAAAGTTAGGGCATTTGTATATACATGATTGCATGTAGTTAGGTACATAAAAATAAGTGTATGTGTTGTAACATTTCATGAAAAACAAAATGAATATTCCATAAAGATGCCTTGTGAAACATGACAAGATATGTTTATATACTAAGGTACAAATGCATTTATGGTATGTTGGGCTCAAGTTTTCATGAAGGGGACAGGGAAATTTCGAAATTTATGGTGGAGAGACAAGGGGTGAGGTGGCATGAAGAGGTGGCGCAATGTTGTGGAGGGTAAAGTACATAATGGTAGTTTGATAATTTGTTTAGTTCATTTTATATAAAAGCAATTTTTCTATTTTTTTGTCATTTTCTCATTTATAATTTCATTTTCAAAAACTTCATGAAAGCTTTCTCTAAGTTTTCATAGCTTCCATAAATTTCTAAACTTTAAAGACCTTAGTTTCATCCATTTTTAAAACCCTAAAGTCTTGTTTAAAAGCCTTCCATCCACTTCTACAACAACTCCTTCACAAAACAAGTCCTTACCCCCCTCATCAACTCTTGGCCGAGCCACTCATACCCCAGAGCCGAACCTATTCAAGTTTTTTGGCTCAAAGACTCAACTTTTCAAAAGTTTTTGCATAAATCTAGGGGTTTTTGAAGTTCTAGAACAAGTTCGGTTGAAGTTAGTAAGCTATTGTGAGTAAAAATTTCATCTTTCAAACTAAAACTTTTTAAATTTAATATCGCTTATTACTATAGCTTATGAATGCTTGTTTATATGTATTATCATGCGATGAATGTTGGTTTAGTTTATGCTTTGAAAAGTTGTTACCTTGTTAGTTATTAAACGAGTTAGTAAGCATCTTGAAAAATTAGTAGTAAAAGTAAAATATATTGTTCGTGATTACTTCCTACATGTGGCATAACAGTTAAGTACCTTGTGTTATGCTTTTCTTGTGGTTATGTGATGTGTAAATAAAAATAAAGTGACATGAAAATAGTTGTCGAAGTGTCTGTATAGGAACTATCGCTATATCGGCATTTTCGACAAACATAACTTTATCGAAATTTTTCAATTTGTTTCTCGAGCTTGGGTTTTGTTTTACAAGTTAATAAAGTTGTTAAATAAGAATTATTTCAAATTTAGTTAATTATATTAATAAATATTTTTAAATATAATCAGCTAATTAATAGGCTTAATTAATAACTTGTTAATGATGAGTTTAAATTTAATTAATTAACTTATTAATAATGTGTTTAAATTTAATTTGTTACTTTGTTAGTGATACTTAAAATTTATTAAACATTTTATCTAACGATGATTAAGGTTAATTAATTATTTAATAATGATGGATTAAAATTAATTAATCATTTTAACTAATTATGATTAAAATAAATTAACACATTTCAATCAATGATTTTTAAATTTTTTTAATTAATTTAAATTTAATTAATCTTTTCTTTAATTACGTTTTAAATTAATTAATTTAATTAAAGATATTTATTTATTATTAATTAAATTAACTAATGATGTCAAATTTTAATTAATTATTGTAATTAATGAGATTAAATTTAATAAATTAATTTAATTAGTTCTGATAAGTCAAAAGGCGATTAACCTTTTTAATTAAAGGGTATTTTGAAGTCAATTATCCAAATTGTTTAATGAAGTTTAAAAATTATTAATTATTCTCATTTATGATATTTAAAGCAAAGTATCTAATTAAATAAGGATGTTAAAAGTATTTAAATCCTTTATAACGATGTTTTGAAGTCAATAAACTCTTTTAACAAAATGATTTGAAGCTAATACTTGTAATGTGAAGCACAAGCATGAATTTGGGTTTTTAAAAGAAAAGTTTGAATTGTTTATGGAAATAAACTAATTTTCGTAAAGTGATTCACTTCTATGGAAACGATTTATTTGTATAATTAGCACTAAACATCGAAGAAGTAGATTTGTCGCTATTTTGAAAGTTAAGAATAATCGTGAGATATGACTTCGAGGTAACACTACCTTGACTTGTCAGGTATTACTGTTAGCCAAGAAATAGTACAAGTTTGAATTCGATGGTGGTGATAAGTATACAAGACTTAATTTCCATATACGATCGTTTTATATCCTCGATGGTCGGTTTCTCGGCTATCGGTTACTTCAGCTTCTTTATTATCGTCATTCTAAGGCATGTGTGGCACCATCAAGCATTGACATCCTTTTTCGAAAATGACTAATTCTAAAGTGTAAGAGGAAGCCAAGCTATGTGGGGTTGCTCCCATTAGGGTACTTTCACATCTCATCTAGATTGGATTCAGTAGCGCTATTGGATGTGGAATATTCGAATACTTGTAAGGTTTGGCAGGGCCCGGCTTGGTATTGTCCAAGAAGTGTCACGGAGTATATGAGCTTCTCAGAAATATATTACCGAATGTATACTTTAAGGTGGTGCTCCTTCCTAGTCATTTTTTGGAGATTTTCCTTTTCTTATTTGATTCGAACCTTCAAATTTGTTTCCTTAATTTAATCGGGAAGAGTCCACCACTCTTCGCGATATTTAATTATTTAACCATTCTTCATGTTTAGATGTTGATTCATGTGAGAGTAAATCCGTTCTATGTTCATCGGCATGGTCTCACATTTTTGTGCTTAATCACACAGCTATTGATTTAATTTTTTTACTCATACCACACATATCGTCTGACCTGATTTGTTTTTTTTTAAACTCTCGGGTACTCAGTTTTATTTGAGCAGTTCGACATTAACAAGTCTATGTGGGCTTTTTAAAGATGACGTCCGAGTAGGAGGCTTTCACCTTCTTAGTTATCTATTCCGCTATATTATCTTATTTGTATAAGTATATTTTGTTTCAACATATGAAAAGGTGGGTTGTTATAACTTCCTAAGTCGATTTGTAGTACTTTATGTGACTCTAATAACTCCCTATTAAGGAGTAACCTGATGTACTGTTGACCGTTATGGTTTATTTACAGTTTCTTTGTGGGGTTTTCTACTATGTTCCTTATTTCTTCCCATGACGATTCATCTTTTCGATGCTTGGACAACAACACATGAACACTGAGGATGTGTTAAGTGCCGTTCCTCGGGTTCAGAAAGGTGGGTCATTACACAAAGGATATTTTATTACGAGATTGCACTGAATTCTTTATGAAAGTGCTTTCGAAGATCCTTAACATTTTAAGGACATTAAATAGGTTGCACTTAAGTAAATTGAACGAAACTATAATTTAGTGATTAAATTCTTCAGTTTACCTTTGTTCATTAGTCTTTTGTTGTTTTTTATAAAACAAAATTGTCATTGTATTCAATCATATTGATATTGTTGACTTTCTCATCTCGAGTGAATCAATTTCATTAAGATATTATTCATTATGAACATAATCGTTCACCATGCAACTTTTGTATGTCATCTAATATTGACCAAATATCCATATCCTTGTATTGTTTATAGTTCAAAACTCATAGAACATAATATATAGTTTTAGGTAAATGGATAGTTAAATAACCAAGTTATGAATGCATTTAGTAGTTGTATAATTTTTAATAGTTGTATGGATGTTAAAATACATGCTAAAAATAATCGGTAAATATATTCTATATTTATTTGTCAATCTTAATTCATTTCATTAGTATATTCTTATTAATATACAATTTTATGAATTTAGTTACACAAATTTATCGATGTAGATAACTTTAATTTGTATAACATATGTTCTTACAATATTAGAAAGGTTAAAATTTTACATTTTATTTTTCTAATGGAGCTCCCACTAGATTTTTATATTCCTTAAAATTTTGAGAGAAACATAGAAATCATTGGATTCCTCTAGTGGGTATTAGGCCTTACTTGCCTTGGGATTCCAGCTTTGAGTATGCTCAACAAACCATAGGCCTACAAGCAATGGATAACCCTTTATCGGTTGTATCATATAAAACTACTAACTATGATCTTTATATTAGTCTTAATTTTGACCTGGAGTTTTCTTAAAAAAATCAAAAGAGTTTATTCACACACACCTATCATTTGAAATAGGCCTAAGTATAATACACATACCTTGAGTCTGCTCAAAAAAATACAAACATGTACCTTATCAGATCTAGAAATATATTATTAGTACTACACATAACATCCTAAGCTTGAGTTCGTTCAACAAGTAAAGAGTATGCAAGTTATCTATTACTAAATAAATAAATGGTAGAGGACAACGCTAGATTAGAGATCATAGTCTTTTAATATATTTTGAGTAATCTCGACTCAAGGAATAATGTATTTACTCCAAAAATCTATTTGGATTTTATGTTAGTTCCACTTTCATTATATTTACAAAGATATAATTATTTAAGTTCAATTTATTTATATATATTATAATTTAATTAATTCATATTGTATATATATATTAAATCATATTTAACTAGTTTTAATTGTTTGTAATTAAATTATATTTAATTTATTTTCAATTCTATTTAATTAACCTATTTAACTAAATTTTATATTATTCAACTTAAACTATTTAAAAAAAATAACCCAACATTTATAATCTGTATTTATGTACATATAAATATATACATGTATATTGATTAATTAAATTTTAATTAATTTATATATTTAATAAATTATCTTGTTTAATTAAATATTAAAAAATTTAATTTGGAATTTTATTATTTTTTTATCTTAAAAAAATTAAGATAAATATATGGCTATAATAATGATAATTACACACACACACACACACACATATATATATATATATATATCACTATATATGTATATGTTTACATTAATTAGCATTTAATTTATTTATTTATCAACCAAATTATTCATTTAATCAAAACATTTTCAATTAAACATCTCTAATAAATTTGAAACTTTCATTTATAATTTACCATACACAATTTAATATAAATATATATTTAATTTAATTAATTAACCTTTATTTATTTATTTAATATAATTAATTAAATACTAAATAATTTTTGAAAATGTTAAATTATTTTTGAAACCATTTTGAAAAATATTTTATAACTTTTAAAAAAATTCGTTTTATATTTTAAGCATAATGTGACGAATGGGAGTTTTGACCCGCGAAAATCGACACTAATACATCCTTGGTATGCACGTGCCGCAAATTCAAGTGCTGAAAACTCGATCACTAGGGGTAAAAATAAAATAAAGATGGAATATAGAACAACAACATAATCTTACATTGTATTCAACACTAAATTATACATGAAGATAGTATGTACAATCACTTTCAAAATGATGTACCAAAGTTATTGTAAGTACTAATCCAGCCAGGATAGTTATAACAACCTATTCCTACAGGTGCTGGTAGATATTTAATACAATGGAAATTTGAAAACAAATAACTATCTACTGAAAACACTCTATCTCCAGGCTCCATCCTCCATCCAAAATGCTCCAAGATTACCTAACTACTTGGCTGCTCGAAAAAATAAGGCATCTAGAGTTTATGGGGAATAAAAAATAATCTTCATTCAGTCATGGGACCGATGTGAGAAAATCAAAATACGGATATTTGAAAACAAATGGCATCTAAAAAGATCACACCACACATAAATACGGAACAGGTTTTTACTTTATGATAACCAAAACATTTGCAACGCAAAATCGGGAAATATTATTTTCAATGACATTCTTTTGAAAATACTTATCAAATAAACACATGAAAATAGCTAAAATTGTTATATTGGTTAAATTTTACTACATAATAGGTTTACAACTAAGTCCGAAGGCATTTATTGGAGAATGGATTCCATACAATGATAAGGTAAGGGATTACCTTTCGTACACTCTAGAGGGATGTATCTAGGGTCCAGATACTAGGAGCCTAAACCAACACAAGACCGGCCTAGCACTTCCTTGATAGTACCAAATATGTCATCATCCCGGTCGTTCTCGACCTTTATCGGGATCCCAAAGCATACATAACACTCATATTATTAAGGCATCTAGAAAGGTGACGACATCTCCAAATGGGCGCGACCCACATAACCCTGTTGCTTCTACCCTATTTTCTTTCATTTCCAACGTGTGAGGCTTAAGGCAACGTTTACCTTTCATAGCACACATTACACTTTGAATGCCACCTTGTCATTCCACAATACAACTAATTTTTACAAACGTATAACTCCTGAGTTCGTATGTCTCGGGAAAGGGTGTTAAACTAAGAGAAATCGCCTTCTCCGCTATTTATAGAGATCAATCAATGTGATCTCAAAATGCAACGTCAGACGTTCGTCCATACAGGTTGTCCAAGAATAGGACAAACTAAAGGAACTCTCCTACCACATCCTATTGAGAATCATCCCTATGATTAGTAGCGATCAGCCCTTGCATCGAAGATCAAATGAAGATATTACTGCCATGTATACATGACATGAGAAATCCCCCCTCCCCATAGGTCAGCGACAAGCAGCCATTCGTTCATTTACTATCATTCCCAGTTTTCACTTCGAATACGTAAATTGGTTTGAAGTGGCTTTCAAATAAGAATCACTCAAATTCGACCTCGATTCCTTCGAAACAGTCATCGATAAAATATGTAAAGTAAATAAGGAATTATGCTCTGATTGATTAATTTTTTTTCAAAATATCTTTTGGGTATATATATGTATCATTAAAACCTTTCTTTCCATTATATACGAGATCATTAAACCTCTCTTTAACTTTGGAAATGCCAAATCATTTTCATAGGTAATATTGGAAAACGTTATTAAGTTAAAAAGGGTCGATAGAAATTATACTAATTCTACTTAACAACAATTTCCACATTCTATTCGTCGAACAGCAGTGAAATCACTTTTTATATTCACAATAATAGTACGAGTTTCCTCTATAGAATTTAATACCAAGTATAAGAAGATTATCTATGTACAATCCAAGTTGTATCAAGTCAAATCTATCAATTTTGAATCTTTTATACTTGTCTCGTTTCTAACATTCAACCTTATATATCCCTCGCCCAAGAAAGAGACCAGGTGAGTATGGGCACTGGTTGCTCCTGGACATCTCCTTAATTTAAGTACCTCACATTCGAATCTCATGAATAAAAAAATCCAGTCTACTCGTTGACTTTTAGAGCCAAGATTAAATCACTTGATTACCATACTCTTTCTTTATATTATTTATTTAAACTCTTTTAAATAAAATATAAAACTTCCAAATCATCATAAAAACACAAAATTATTTATTTGAAGACATTTATAAAGGATTTGGACAAGAATTGTGAAGTTTAAATCCATATTTCAAAAGTTATTAAAATTGCCGTAAAACATACTATGAATAGTGCTGCAAATAGTATTTTAAAAGATTATTTGATAAAAACCACTTTTCGATCATTTAGAAATCCATTTTTATAACTAAAATAACTTTTAAAACATTTTAGAAGATTTATAGAATTTATTGCACATTTTTAATGAATTAAAAATATCATTTATAAAGAATTTGTCCCTTTTGTTTTCGAACTACCAAACCATGACTATATTGAAAACTTGTTTTGCTCATATTTCAAAATCTACACAATGAAATCTTGATTTTCTTTCTTTGTTCGAAAACTATGATTATAGGAGTTCATAAAAATCTTATTTCATAAACCATACCTCAAGACTTGTTAAATTTATATATCAAATTGGTCATCTCAAAACGACCTTCGCAACGGTTATAAATACGACATCCAATTCACATTTTAATTAAAAGTCTATTTTTAATTAGTTTAATATTAACAACGTTAAAATTTCAGATCGTTATAATGTATTCCCTTACATGGATCAAATTTTTTGAAAAACTATTAAGTAATTATTTGTATTTAAAGTCATGTTTAAACAGATATCGAAATCATATATCAATACGCACATACATACCTTTTATATATACATCCAATTAATTACTAATAACACCAAAAAACATAATGAATTAATAATCAATATTTCTTAAATATTAATTTAGTCAATTTATAAAACTTTATAAAGTAATTAATTCATGTGGTATTAAAGAATTTACAAATGTGGTTGTGTGATTAAGAGGTTGTGAATTCAGTCAGCGATTAACACTGAGCAATTTAAATATTAAAATTCACACATCACCTTAGCGACAGGCATGATAGTTTGATAAAATTTATCGCTTACAGATCGTTTTAGTAAAATCCAATTTCATATTTTCTTAAGCGGCACGTTTTAGTAACGATAATATATACATGCTCTCTTTGTCAAAATTGTATCTCTTTAAGTTATATGGAATTTGATATCAATCAAATTACAGTATTATATATATTTAATTTTGTTAATCCAAAACCAAAGTCCTTAGTTCAATAATAACATTTATTATTAACTGTACTACTGTAACCAAAGATTTTGACTTTCAGTTGACTAAGTTGACCGTGATACTGACCTCATACTACTAAGGAGGAGAATTCTCTATTAAATGGTGGTTCACTCTCAATGCTTCAACTTAGACCCAATTATAGTTGCTTGATGGATAGTCATGCCATGTTTTAACTATGGTCAAAGAGGAGTATTCACATTGAAGTTCCATAGTATTCTCAAGTCAAGCGAACTATGTAAAATTGTCACATTAAGATTTCCTATTTAAGAAAGTTATCAACCAACAATAAACTTTCGGATGAATCACTCTCTAGCTAACCAATAACTGTGAGTACATAAACTATTAGTTCCCCCTAGCCACCATGAGTAATGCACTACACAACAATTGGAGAGATTGAACACTCTGGTCTCAATGGATGTATCACTATCCTTTTTCAAAGCATCTTGATCAAGAATGTATGATACAAAATATTGTTTTATTTTGTGATTAATTACTTAGGATTCAACTATTTGCAACTACAAATGCATAATATTTTATATAAGGATTTTCATATTGATATACTTTAAATTAGTTAATTAATTATATCATAATATAACAAGGTATATAAAAGAAAACAGACAACGTTATTACGAACAAGACTTACTAATATATGTAAAAATTGCAAAATTTCCCCTTGGGTACACCTCCATCTCTTTTAAACCGAATGCCAAATAAACTTTGTTTTTAATTTGAGCAACACATGTGTTTGCCCTTTTCATAATCAAGTCAAAAATATAGTATTTCGTGTTCATGTGTATTTAATTTGCAAGTTCCCATATATGCAGAAAGATGCAATCGAACAGTCTTTTTCATTATTCGTTCTTTTATCTGTAATAACCCATAACTTAATGGGCCTGCATTTGGACTAAATTAAAAACTAAGTACACTATGATATGGAACGTTAGTTTTAGAAACTTGTAATAAACATAAGTACATTAGAGAGCTATCTACATAAACTCATGTTGGAACAGAAAAGTATAATAGAACATATATGTTATCCAATGCTACTACCTTGAAATCAATATTATTCCTTTATTATCTGATTGCCTTGCTAGCACCGAGAATGAATGAGAAGACTTCACCATCCGCGGTTCTCGTCTTGCACCTGTAATTTGTCCTTTTAAATCTATCCTATGGGTTGTAATGAGGAGGGGGTCATAACAATGTTCCGGTGAATAGAAAATTATATACTTTAGCCGTAACACTAATTTATGCCAATCGATTTCTACATAAGTGTTATGTCCATTATTTAGGCTATTCCATGTAATTCCATCTATGCGTACGATATATCTAACCTTCTTCAAGGTATATATGTGTGTGTGTGTGTGTATGCCTATATACATATATATCTAAATGTGGTGATATCCAAAAACCCCAGCCACTTAATTCTTCTTAAATAGGAAGGAGACAGACCCAACGACCGTTTAATACCTCAAGCCCGAATCAGGCCCTCCATATCATAATCGTTAGCCAATCAACTCTAGCTACAAAGATCGATGACCCATAGATACAGCTTTATAATATAAGTTTCGTATTAATAACGCATCTCAAAGACTCATCTAAGGGTTAACTAGCCAACCTTCAATAAACAAACAATTAACTAAATAAACATCAAGGTCTGTGTGTATCCCATACAGACTCTACACCAGTAGGAAGTGGAATTCGTCAGGGCATAACCTGAGTCTTTGCTGCCAACTGCTTACGACCGTTGGTGGTCATAACCTATATACTAGCTTACCACTAAACAACAGCTAACCAACAACACCTACATAGCCCGCCAACCTCCCATAGCCAAAATCCCGTTTAGACTAGCCTAATGTATGTCAAGGAAAATGCCCATTCCAGTTACTTAATACCTCTTATCAGAAATGAAGCAGGCCGTAGGGCCCTAAAAGTACTGGGCCACTTAATACTTCAAATCTGAGGCGAACCCATGGTAAATTTTCCCCTATTTATATGAAACCGCATATCCCTTTCCTATTGGTCCTGTGGTTGGAGATGTCCACATCAGTAATAAGTACATACAATCGCCGATAGCCTTTATGTGAAGGGCAGACTTCTATTGTATAAATCCACTGACTTTGCATCAAACCCATTAAACCAAAACTATAATCCTAAGCCTAAATGTTGGGCTAGGCCCACTAATTCGTGCCCGTTCTAAACGTATAATACTATGAAAATTATATTTCCTTAGAACATTTAACTCATATCTTATACGCTTATTTACTATATTCCATATAAACGTCAATTGTTTGTAATCAGTGGTCATTATTATTCTAATTGGACAGTCTCTAGTAACTTTTCTATTCATTCTAATTCAACGTATTATGCTTATTTCATTTTCCCATAAATGCAATATTAAATCCTTTAACCGGCCCCATTAAATACATATATGTCCCCATTTAATTCCTGTGACTCCCAGTTAACTGTATATTTATCGCCTTATTAATTTTGTAGTTACTATCTATTTTCCCTCTACACCTCCTAATCGTATAATTTACTACGCTATTTATAACTAGACATTAACTAATGCAAATATCGACATATATTACGCTATATGTGTGTGTGTGTGTGTGTGTGTGTGTGCATGTGTGTGTCAGTAGGCCCGGTTATACGAGTGTGTGTTGATAGGCGTGGTTGTGTGTGTGTGTTTGTGTGTGTGTGTATATATCCCTAATTCTAACTATTATTTCCAAAACAATAACATTCCTTTTCACGTTTTAATTTATCAGAGCTATCCTTCCAAAAAGGATTACTGTTATAATTTTCCACGAACTAACCAAAGGTGAGATCTTTGCTTCATTTAAGATTACAAAGAATTATCTCTTTTCTTATATTGAAATAGACGGTGCATATTTCGGGAAAGAACATCTATATTTTATACATCTCTTTCACTTATGGTATATTCTTTATTGTTTCAAAAGATGCACTTTCTATACATTTGTGGAACTAGATATTTTAAAAAATTACAAGGAAATTAATGCAACTAAATTTTACCTACAATGCATCCAATAAATTGAAACATAAAAATACACATTGCAAGTCAAATTAGGGAAATCTACATTTATATTATCAATTTACAAACTAGTTATCATAAATTTGGAATAAACCTTACAACCATATCAATATTCAGCTTTAACAAATTTAGGGACTGATTCTCAAGTTTTCAGATTATGGTGTAAATATCATTCCTATTTCAATTACCTAACTTACAGAATATACAAGAGAGATTCCATTTTCCTAAGCCTACAGCTCCATAGATCTTTCATATGCATAGTGATTAAATAAAACTCAACGATATAATATTCAATGTTATAAATAAATCATATTATTTCTTATTCACCTATCAAGCTTTTCAAATCTTCCAAATTTGAATCTACCCCTTTAATTGACTCCTTTTCCATTCAAATCCAAAAAAAAAGGTATAACAAGATGTACGTACCATTAGAATTACAAATCTGAGAAGAGACTTTGGGTTATGGGGATATAGTTTTATAATTATGAAATTTACCATTTTCCACATTATTGATTTGCTCCTTCTCTTCTTCTCTTTTATTTTCCGCCCTTCTCCAATTCTCTATATATATATATATATATATATATATATATATATAATTAATCGAAATAGTGGAGAAGGGAAAATGATAGAGCTCTGCTGCTTTATTCAGAAAATAGGGGAAGAGAGGTGAGTGGTTATGCCTGTATTTATAGTGCTCGAATCAGTTGTACATATTATATTTAAAATAATTAAATCTGGTCCTTTTGGTCAAAGTTCAACCCTAGCCGCCATCATCCTAATCGGTCGACCGCCCTTTATAAGCGGTCGACCAGCTTAAGTAAGGGGGACGACCAGTTGGTCCATGTGATTTTATATGATTCATATGCTTTTTCTCGTTTTAAATTATTTATATTTCAAAAACTTCAAACGCTGATAACTTCTTCGTTCGAACTTTGATCGCAACACTCGAAATATGAAAGTTGCTCAGAAAATTGCCATGAGCACAATGGTGCAGGTTTTACAGTCAAATTTCGATGCTTGGTCAAATCTGTTTTTGAGTCTTATCAATTATTTATTAATAACCGTTAATTTTATGGGGTGTTACATTCTTCCTTCCTTAAAAGAATTTCGTCTTAGAAATTCCCGATGGGTGGAATCATGTAAAACAACGTGCAACCATTCTAAACTATCCTACAAATTTTGTTGCCAAACGTGTAAAAGTGCGTGTTGTATCACAACACATATGATAAGCATGCTGAATAATTCAAAATCGACGCTTTCTATATACATGCATTCTTTTACAACAATTTAAAAATATGATATAAACAACCTATATATATATATATAGGCAAATCTATTTGTATGTACATATTCAAAAATTTAAAAAAAAATTCATACAATAATTTCTACATTCCTATGAATCGAAGAATGGTTCAACCAATTTTACATCCAATCCCTAAATACCTAACACATAATTTCTAACATCCAAAAATTTGAAAATCCAGTTTTTTGAATCTATACTCCTATGCCGAAAAAGGAATCCATAAGGAGAATTTTACATTCCCACCAATCTCTTGGATATCTATTTCGATGCACCTTGTAAACTTCTCTTTTACCCCCAATTTTTATCCAAGTTTTCTAAGTACAATATGCATAAGAGGTTTATTTTTGGATGTTAAAACATAATAAATCTAAATGCAAGTTTTTATACTATCAACAAGATATAAAAATAAAACTCCAAAGTTAAAATAGCTTTCTTTCTTGTCATTTTCTATGTTGTGTATGCTGTCACCCTTGTCCAACAATAAAACTCATTTTCGCTAACACATTGGCGCTCCCTACGCTAAGCATTTAGCATTTGAAAATCAAAATATTTCTCATTTCAAAAAAAAATTCTTCTTTTCAAACAAACTTGCAAAATATTTTGAAAAATAAAATTTCCAAAAACATTTGAATACCATTTTCTTAAAAGCTCTTGAATAAAAAATTTCAAAAGCAATTTAACACAACATTTTAAAAGCATTTCAACGTAGTTTTTTTTACAAGTATTTGAATAAAAATTTCAAAACATTTTCCTCTCCATGTTAAAAAAAATTAAGCCACATCTTGATGTAATCAGGATTCAACTAATGAGTTAATGCTAAAATTCCAGCCTTCATAACATTAGTTGCTGGCCAGTGTCCTCATGTGATTTCCTTATTTACATTGTTTCCCGATATACATGGCGGTCAAAGCTTATCCAAAAAAATCAACATGGTCATAAAATAGAAACATATCTCATATCATATCGTTTGCCTTTTCAATACCTAAAAGGAGACAACTGCGGTTACAACCCAGATAACCTAAAAGAACAACTGCTGGAAGCTGCCTTTCATTATCAACTGGTCCAAATGATGTCGTGGACCTATCACTACTCACTCAATTAAGATGGACATTTCTATTATGTCATCTATTATGACACATGTCTTAACTCATCTTTTTGGCTTCCAATAAATAAGGTTTATCAATTATTTCAATCATTACACCCGTTTATGTGATAAATTGTGCATTCCTACATTGTAGTAGGTAACAAGTATACATTACGCACATTTAGAATAACTCATTGGAAAGTTGGCTTGGTGAACATTCCTACCGCATATCTTGCCTTCTTTAACCTTAAGTCAACCAACATTCTTTATGTGTTTTTGTCATTTCATTACCCTCTTCTCCAACCATACTACTATCTTCTTTCAATCAAAATCTCTAGATAGTATTCTCAAACTTTAGTATTTACTTTCTTTATCTTTGATCTTTCATGTGAGTATACAGGTACTCTAAGACTCGCAAAAGTGCACTTTGATACCATTCCATTCCTTTAAATGTTCTTTTTAAGGCTTTCACACATCTCTGATAAAATATTTCTAGGTTCATACCAAAATTTCTTATATTCAACGGGGATTTCTTGTTGCTACTCGACGAACATCCATAGCCTTGACCTTTACCACTCTTTATGAATTGGTTTGGTTTCCACAATTTTTAAGAAAAAACTAACTTCATAATCATGAAATACATAATCAAAAATTTTATCTTTGGAAAAAATAACTTAGAAACATTTTTTTCAAATTCAAAAATTGCTTCATTTCCAAAAGGAGGCATGAAAAATTTCCTATGCTATCTAACTTTTCCTTTTTTAAAGACATTTTACGAGATTTATTTTTTCAAAAGTAGGATTTTCAACTCAAAACATTTATCATGCTTACATTCTAATAACTCAACCGTCGTGCCAAACCATTTTTAATAACACCTTCTATAATTTTAAACAATGAAAACTAAACTAGATGAGGATAATTTTCATCCTATTATTTTCCTGCTATTCATGCTACTTTTGCTTTTAACCTTAGCAAAGATTCCAATAAACTAAAAGTGGTATTCCATGCGTAATTATTGCACGTTTTTAAGGAAATTATCCATCTTTATATGCTTTGCCTCTAATTTCCTAAATTGTTCCAAACTTGATTACTAAAATTATTCTAATATAAATTTCTAACGTTATTCCTATTTAAATCTACTAATATTGCTACTATAAAAAAGTTTCCTTTCTAAATTGCCTTCAAATGGCTTCTCCTTACATAGCTCTTTTTCCCTTTTATTGTTTTCCTCATTGACTCATTGTAGTGCATTTGCCTCCTACTTTAGTCATTATGCTTTTCTTTAATGAATATGAAAAGAGATATGTATAAATCTACTTCAGTTGTTTTTCTTCGCATTTTTCCTTATATGTGAGTATTGTTTCTATAGTAGTTGTTGGGCATTTCTTACTCTTCTATTCCCTTTACGCCATTTCAATCAAGTGTTATTTCCATTTGTCCACGCCATAAAAGAATTTCAAAACGAAACAAATCTCAAAAATTACCAAAATAGAAAAAATTATCGATCCAAACATACGCTCTCTTTTCCATTCATTTCAAAAATGAAAAACCCTTCACTGAAAACTTTTAAATCAAAAATTTTGACCCAACCAATTTTAAACTTTACTAAGAATCTCTGAAATATCCCTGTAAAACTTCCAAATTTTCTTGCTTTTTCGAAACAACAACTTTCAATCAAAGGGTCCTTTTATTAAAATAAATCCTTTAAAAAGCTCAGTCAAAACGTTTAAAGGAATTTCCAAAAATCTTTTTGTCAAATTCTTTCATAAGGGTCGGAATTGGAACTTTAATGATCATTTCTTTTAGACTTTTCTTCCGTTTCTACTCCTTTTTAACTCATCATCATCAAAAATCAGGCTATCCTCTTGTGGTAGTTAGTACGCTCCTTCTTGTAAGGACTGTCTTATTCCTTATTTACCTCAGACTTTCAAATTCTTGCAACATATAGGTTCTTTATCTTAGATCTATCTGGATGAAATGTACATCTTTAATTGGCAATCCAGGAAAATTCACAATCATAAGGTAGCCTAGGCCCAAAAAAGAGTCAAGTACCATCCAGCTTTTGGGTCCTACTATATGTCGCATTGATACTCTTTTTGGTTAATGCCTTACGATGCAGCTTACACTCCATGGGGCCATCGGGGTAGGTACATAAATTTAACTCTATTTATTATTCCAACTCATAATTTCCTCATCCATCTTTCCAAAATATGGTCGCAACTACTTCTATAATCAGAATTTATAGATTTTGGACGTATAATATGTATAACTATAGATAAAAATACAAATATGTTCTCTCAGCATATCCTAATTTATATGATCGAGTAACCTAAGCTATGATACCAAATGTAACAACATGTACCTTAATCAGCCCGAATTTCAACTAAATCGAAACTCAAATGCATTAGGATATGGATCATTGGTTTTGATAATTTGTAATAAACATACATATATCAGATTGATGTCTACATAAACTCGCAGCAGAATAGAAAGGTATAATAGAACATATATGCTGACTTAGGGTACTGCCTTGGAATCAATACTATTCCTTTAGTATCCGATCATCTTGCCAGCACCTAGCATGAATGAGAAGATTTCACCATACGAAGTTCCCATCTTGCACTAGTAGCATGTGCCTCTAAATCTATCATGTGGGTTGTAATGAGGAGGGGGATAGAACAATGTTTTGGTGGTTGAAAAATTAAATATTTTATCCATAACTAATTTATGTCGATTGATTTCAATCTAAGTGATACGTTCGTTATTCAAGGTTATTCCATGTAATTCCATCTACGTGTACGATATACCTAACCTCCTCCGAGGTATAACTATATATATATATATATATATATATATATATATATATATATATATATTCTTACACACACACACACACCAAATGATCATTTAATACCTTAAACCTGAAGTAGGCCTTTGTAATGTAATCGCTAATTAGTAAGCTCTAGTTACAGAAACCGATGACCCCTCAATAGGCTTTATAATACAATTGTTGTATTGCTAGCGCATCTCAATGATTCATCTAAGGGTTAAATAGCCCACCTATGATAAACAAGAAACTAACAAATTAAACTTTAAGATATATGCGTATCTCATACAAATTTTACCTTGGTGGGAAGTGAAATCCGTCAGGGCATAACTCGAGTCTTTACTACCGACAGCTCGGGTTCACTATTAATCATTGCCTATATGCCAGCCAACTACCAAAATACAAGTTCAACAACAAATACTGACGTAGAAGCTGACCTCCCATAGCTAAAATCTCGTTTAGACTAACCTAATGCAAGTCAAGGAAAATGCTCATTCCAGTTACTTAATACCTCTTATCAAAAATGAAGCAGACCCTATTTCCATAAAAGTACCGTGCCATTTAATACTTCAAATCCAAGGCAAATCCTTGATTTATTTTCCTCTATGCAACCACATATCCCTTTCCCATGGGCTCTAAGGTTGGAGATGTCCCATACCAATAGTAAGTACCCACAAAGCAGCAGCCTCTAGGTGAAGAGCAAACTTTTGTTGTGTAACTCTATTGACTCACATCCCAACCCTCAAAACCAAACCAATCATCATAAGCCTAAATGTTGGGCTAGGCCCACTAGTTCACGCTCGTTCTAGACGTATAATTAATGTCGTACAATTTCCCACTATGAAAATTACACTACCTTCCAGCATTTAATTCCTATCTTATACGCTTATTTACTATATTGCATAAATGTCAATTGCTCATAATAAATGGTCATTATTATTCTAATTGTACAATCTCCAGTAACTTTATTTTATTTGTTCTAATTCAAACTATTATGCCTATTTAATTTTCCCATAAATGCTATATAAAATCCTGTAGCCAGTTGCATTAAACACATTTATATCCATGTTTAATTCTTGTAACTCCCTATTAACTGCACATTTATTGCCCTATTAATTTGGAGTTACTATCCAGTTTCCTTCTACACCTCCTAATACTATAATTTACTACGCTATTTATAACTAGACATCCTAATTATAACTGATGTGAATATCGACATAAATTACATAATATATATGTGTGTGTGTGTGTGCGCGCGCGTGTGTCGGTAGGCGTGGTTAAATGTGTGTGTGTGTGTGTCCTTATTTCTAGCTATTAATTCCTAAATTAGAACATTTATTTCCATGTTTCAAAGCTCTCCTTTCAAAGAGGATTACCATTATAACTTTTCATAAATTAACCAAAATGAGACCTTTTCTTCATTTAAAATTACAAAGAATTATCATTTTATTTTATGAAATAGATAGTGCAAAATATGGGAAAGAGCATCCTTACATTACACGTCTCTTGCATTTTTGGTATATTCCTTATTATTTCAAACAATGCACTTTTTATACCTTTGCGGAATTAGATAATTTACAGAAATGACACTGAAATAGATACAGCTAACTCAATAAATAGTAATTCACATTCCAAGTCGAGTTAGAGCAATGTAAATTTATCCTATCAATTTACAACCCAATTATCATAAATTTGGAAAAGTCTTGCAATCTTATCAACGTTCAATTTTAACAGATTTTGGGACTGATTTTCAAATTTTAAGATTAGGGTGTAACTATCATTCAGATTTCAATTAGCTTTCTTACAAAATATATGGCGAGATTCCATCTTTCTAAGCCTACAACTCCAAAGATCTTGCATATGCGTTGCAATTAAAACTTAATGATATAAATTTTAATGTCGGAAGTAAATCATATAATTTTTCACTCACCTTTCAAGATTTCCAAATCTGAATTAATTTCTTTAGTTGACTCTTTTTCCATTCTAATCCAATAGAATCTGTATAACAGGATATGTACATATTATTAGAGTTACAGATTTCAGAAGAGATTTGGGGTTAAGGGGAATATTGATTTATAATTATGAAATTTACCATTTTCCACAGTATCAATTTTCTCCTTCTCTTCTTCACTTTTACTTTATTCCATTTTTCGATTTTATATATATGTATATATATGAAATATTTTATAATTCATAGAAATAGTAAAGAAGGGTAAATGGTAGAGTTCCACTGCTTTGATTGGAAAATATGAGAAGATAAATGAGGGATTAGGTATGTATTTATAGGCGCTCAAATCATATTCGTTAGATTTAAATAAATAAATCAATACCGTTCAGCCAAGGTTCGACCCTAGCCATCACCTTTACAACCGGTTTGACCGCCCAAGTCGACCTGCCCAAGTAAAGGGGTGGGCCGGTAGGTCCACGTGATTTAATATTATTCATTTCCTTTTTTCATTTTAAATTATTTTCGTTGTAAAAACTTAAAGCTCTAATAAATTCTTCATTTAACTTCGATAAGAACGCTCCAAATATAAAAGTTGCTCAGAAATTCGCCATGAACCTAACAGTGCAAGTTTTGTGGCCAAATTTTGATGTTTGCCAAATTCCATTTTTGAGACTTATTAATTATTTATTAATTTTATGGGATGTTACCTTATCTTTTACATGATACTAATTCAAAAAAACTACCCCTAATAGCTACACAAAATAACTTCTCCTCCAACTAACAAGGAAGGTGTAATAAGTTAATAACCTCGCCACTAATGCTAAGGCCATGACATCCTAAGGTGCTGGTAAATGGAAGGATCTTATCAACGTCCATCAATGAAAAACCATAGATCAAACTGCCGAATTAGGTATTGCCATAGTATCATCTAAGTGCATAAGCAGGAGATAAGCAGACTCGAACTGCTAACATCGACCACTCGTACTCTGATTTTCATGAATATGCATGATCAATGTGGATGTTCATTTTGTAACTTTCAATTCATTTGTCCAATCGACTGTCCGAAAGTACCATCTTGTTTATGCAGATTTATAGATCTTATTCTTGGTCCAAAGACATTAAAATATGCCTTGATCGATACATATTTGCGAAGATTTGAATTTCAGGTTCACCTTTTGGCTTATTCTTACCTCCAGCGATTTTACTCTATGCACCCACTCTAATATTTTCATCCCATCTCGGAATATCTAATTTACCTTAATCATTTTTTGCCTCCGGCTAGAGAAATCCTCACCATGTCAAGCTACTCAAAGAATAGATAACAAAAGAGATAACAAAGAAATGATCGGAATTAAGTATGGTGAAAAGAAAATATCACTAATATGCGTGGTTGTTTATATGCTATTATATCGTGTACAATACCAAATGGTAATACATGAGGAAATGAAACCATACCTCAACCTGTATCCAACAAGTTAGCACATTTCTATTTAAGTGCTACATTATACACAAGTATATCATATACAATCATCATGAGACCGTTTGTGACTCAATCGTCTCACATTCGGTCAATAGACCATACGACTTTCATTAAGGCCAGGACCCGCTAAGCATGGTTGCTAATGTAAAACCAATACCACAAAACCTCAATATTTCATCCACTACCTTCAATCGTATCAAACCTAAATTGACATGCTCATGCCTAACCGCTATCATTTTTTTAACAAGAGGACTTAGAAATAGTAACTCGAGGTCAATCACCTTTCACTACAAAGTAGCCTAGTCTAGAGCTTTTGTTACTGAGAAATAATGTTTTCTTTCTTTGAATTGTTGTCACCAAACACACACAACTGAAATGGCCATGCCTCTTTCTAAAATTGATCTGTAAATATCAAATCTTGACGATTTAACTAAGGTATACAGACTTACTTCATATGTGCAATATCATATGGAATCGTATATCACAATACTCTAGGTATCACGTGTCAAAGCCACCATACGACTCTATAAACCGATAATAAAAATCATTGCATCACGAACTATTAACATAGTTTCTATCTCATCCGACATTATCTGCACTTTCCTATGACAAGGTGTACCTTCCTCAAACTCTTCGTCTTACTCAACAGTCACTCCAAGAAGGTTCCGAAATGAACCTTAGATTTCAAAACATTAAAATCCAAAATACAAAACTCTACTGTCCTCATAACAATATTTCAAACGTCTAAATAGGGAACCTAGATGTCTAACCCTTATTTCATATGTCTAAATCCAATTATTGGATGCTTATGTATCAAAGATTTACATTGTAATATTGCAAGTTGATTTGCTGAACTTCAGACATTTGAATACCTGATTCTCTCAGGTTTGAACTTGGATGGGGAATTTCTCTTAGTGGAAAATTTTCCTACTGTTTTCTAGTTTTCCTCTCCCTTTCCCATCTTCAACGGATGACTTTGTATCACCAAGACATTTCACACTAACATCATTCAACACAAATTCACGCCCTTGCTACAAGTCATTCGACATTCGGATGAGGTTACACTCGATACTTGGAACTGATGAACCAATTTCACAACCTTTTGAGCCGACCCCTCAATTTACCATTTGAACTCTTTATTTATTCAACAAATCAGATTTACAAATGTCATGAACCATCTCTTATCATTTTATCAAATTTCAAACAAACAATCAATCCAACAATCAAACTAAAAAAATCAATATTCTATAACATCCCTTATTCCAAGGCTTGAAATTAAACGCTAAGGATGTTGCAGTCATTCATAGATTAATTTTCGATGACGAAATACGACTATGTTAATCATTTTGATAACACCGAAAACACATGAATATGGAGATTAAACACAATTTTAAAAATTAAATTTTCTCATCTTATTTCACAATAAGATTTCAATTTCATTACATAATCCCAATTCGCAAACCAAGTTCAGAGAAAATATAATTATTACAACATATTCCATGAGCGAAATATGAAGATGACTCCCTGGATGATCAGAGTCAAACATCTTCAACTTTCCGTTACAACACAAAAGCAGAATTAAAACATGGTGGAAAATAGATATATAGATCCTACTGGCTAGATTGCCTCCTGCACGTCTTCGGAAGCTTATTTGTCTAAAGAGAACCTGAAAAGACCCTTACCCTCAATCCACTCAAATGAGTACCTAACAGTTTAAGGGGAAAACAAAAAATTCAGGTCAAACAAAAAGTCTGGTGGGAATAATAATTTACCATCTCAAATCAATAGATATCAAGTGAGACTACGCCGCTGTGTGGAACGGGTTTCCCCTCACTACTACCAACTTAAACATCTAAACCATATACTGCACTTCTGCATCCACAAAGGTTATAACAGAATAATATGATAGTGTATAAACATGTCATATGTACCGGATTACCATCCACCATTTATTATACCAACCACCTAAGCTCTCATTGACCACCTGTCTTATATTCATGCAGACTGCCTGTCCCACATTTTATTTTATTTAAGCTAATGTGGACTATCCATCTCATATTTTATAATTTAAAGTGATGCAGACTATCCATCTCATATCTTATAGTTTTCCTAGGATAAGTATGAACCCTTAAAGTAACCAATTAGAGATAATCCATCTCCGGCATGATGCAGACTATTCATCATACATCCCATAGTTTTCCTTGGATGATTATGAACCATTACTTGGCCATTTAATTCATGTTATCTACATGTTTCTATTTATCCCATGTTACCCACATGTTTAACTTTACTACTCACATGTTCAACATTAACCATGCTATCCACATGTATAACTTATTTCTATTGGTGTCCCCAATTAAGTTATTTCCCCTTAGTTATTTAAATTTCATGGCGATGTACATTGGTAAATCTAAAATATTTTATGTCAACTTATTAAGATATACCTTAGTGTCCTTAAGGTTCGAAATTAAAATTTTGCAACAAATGGCTCTCCGCCGTATATAAGCTCGATGCGTATCAACGTCGACATCCATAATTAAAGTCCTTGTTATCATTTTCTTAAGGATGTATGGTTAATACACTTAACCCATAATTTAAATAGGGAAATCGTCTCTTTGTATTTTCAAAGTCTAATTCCATTTGTAGAACCTTTTATTATATTTCCATGTGCATGATTGAAAATGATATATGGTTTATTGTTTCCAAAACATCTTTGTTTGATCAACGTTGACATCATCTCATGTCGATGTAAAAGCATAAGGCTTTCCGCCAATTAAAACTCGAAGACTAAACATGTGGCATTATGAGCCTCGATGACAATGAGGTCGTCGATCATTATAATACAATGGTTATCCACTTATTCAAAAACTCGAAGACTAGTTAAAGGTATTGACAAGGCTCGGTAACAATATTAAAAGCGACATAGGGTAAAGTCGACGAAAAGTTAAAAGCGGCCAAGTTAGGCTCGACAACAGGTTGAAAGTGACAAAGGGTAGGGTCGATGACCATTTGGGTCTTCGAGGCCTAAGGCTCGGAGTCACTTATATAAAACAGTGCGACATCAATGTTATAAAGTTTGGCGACTTTATAAAATATATATGCGACAACAAGCCTCTTAGTATGAAACTTGGCATGTATAAACATTGACATGCCAATAAAAAGCTATTTCTTTTCCCAAAACTTCTATAATTTGTCAAAATATCATTAGCTAATAAAAAATTTATCAATTTATTTACTAAAAACTACTGACTCTAGTTCTAAGATCCTAAAACACTATTTCAAATAATTAAAACAATCAAAATTAATTAAACTTTTGCATGCTTATTATAGCATAAATAATTCTTCATGATTCCAAATTACATGGGAAAAATCCCAAAAATTCACATTAATTCCAAAATTATATTTCTTTAGACATATAAAATATTTGGGTCCAAACCCGCATTAATAAATTAAACTTGAATTTGTGCCTATTTAACCTTAGAAAATTCATAATAAATTATTATCACTTTGGAAAATTATCAAATTGAAAACCCATCTCCAATATGTCATTTCATATCACATATCTAAATTTTAAATCATTTGGAGAAAAAACTTCGTATTTAATCCCAAATCCGAGTTAAACCATTTCTAATAAATTCCAAAAATTCCCATTAACCATTATTCTATCCAAATAATGATTATTAGATTATAATTTGACCAATCAAACACATAAGATTTGAATATTACCCATAATCGAATCAAAACAAAAATTTAAGAGATGATAAGTGTTATTAGTCACCTTAGATTAATGGTTGGAGTTTGAGATTTGGTGTTGCTTTGATTTCCTAAGCTTCTTTCCTTGAATCTCTAGACTTTGAGTTTCTTTCTATGGCCGGCCTCCCTTAGTTTTCTTTAGTTGTTTTGTGAGTGATGGAAAATGAGAATGGAATGAGGTGTAAGGGTTTAAGGCAAAGGGTTTAGGTCTATTTCTTAAGATGCCCCTCTTAAACACTCTCTTATATGTTAAATTTTTATACGCTTATCTTAATTCATTAAGGCATGACTGGAATAATTTCCCAAATCTCATTCACCTTGATTATCAACCTTATTTTATTTGATCCATCCAATTAAATATCTTAATAATTTTAACCAAAAATTAGGGGTGTTACAGGCTCTCCTTGAAGAATGTCGCCCTTGAAATTTAGCAAGGACAACAAAATAAGCATAACAAACATGCAACCAAAGCTACTATATCCTACTAGCCATAAAACTAGTATACAACAAATATAGAACATACGCTCACAACAGCTCAGGATAAGTACCCCTAATCATGTCCTTTGCCTTATAAGTACAGTCTTTCTCATTGTCACTTTATTGAACTTTCACCAACTTGACTGTCTTGTTCCTTAACCTCTTCTTATCTCTCGCTACAACTCGAACTGGTTGCCTAAAAAAGTCAGATCCGGTTCTACTACTAAATCTTCCAAAGCATTCGGAGTGACAATAGTCTACGGATCATGCACATACTTCCAAAGATAGGAAACATGAAAAATATTATGGACACATGCCAAACTACTAGGTAACTCTACTCGATATGTGAGCTTTTCGATCATCTCTATAACTGGGAATGGTCCAACATATCTTGGTGCCAGTTTCCCTGGCTTTCCAAAATGAACCACACCCTTTATCTATGATGCTTTAATAAAAATATTATCTCCAACTGAGAACTCTAGATCCTTATACTTTCTGTCTGTGTTACTTTTCTATCTAGACCAGCTTCTCTCATCCTACCTCGAATTAACTCAATTTTCTCTATTTGTTCTCTCACCATATCTGGACCTAAGACTAACCTATCCTCGATTTCTAACCAACATGTTGGTGACTTGAATGAGCCACCAAGTGTAGGTGGTCTTTTAATGAGCCACCAAAATCTAGTACGTAAGCTTTCAACAAATCCTCGATTACTTTATCGACTCTGTCTATCTCCCCATCTGTCTGAGGGTGATAAGCGGTACTCATCTTAAGCTTGGTACCTAACACTTCCTATAGACTCTTCTAGAACTCACTAGTAAACAATGTATCTCTATCACTGACTATAGTACTAGGAATCCCATGCAACCTAACTACGTTCTTCATAAATAGCTAAGCAAAGACAGGTGCCATCCTGGTTGATTTAATGGGAATGAAATGGGTGCTCTTAGTCAATCTGTCCATTATGACCCATATACTCTCATTTATTTGATATGATTTTGGCAACCCGTGAATAAAGTCCATTGATATCAAATCCCATTTCCAAACAGATATACCTAAAGGTTGAAGCAACCCACTCGGCTTTTGATGTTCGTCTTTTATTTGCTGGCAATTCGAACATTGCTTTACCAATAAGCCAACATCCCTCTTCATACCTTCCTAGAAGAAACTTCTCTTCATATCCCGATACATCTTGGAACCTCTAGGATGAATCATAAGGTTCGATCGATGGCATTCCCTGAAAACTTCTTTCCTTAGGGTCCCAACATTCGAAATGCATAATCGTCCCTTCTTTCTCAACCATCCTTTCTGGTCAAGATTAAAATCTCTTAGATCATCAATCTTAGTTTCAATCTCAAGTCTTCTAGCCTTCTCGGCCAATACCAGACCCTTTCAATGCTTAGAAGCAATCCTTTTGATTAAAACTAGTCGAACTTCCAAATAGGATAACATGACAGTACTCTGGCTAGGACTAGCAATCGATCTTAATTGCACACTTGGCGTAGTCAATGCCTCAAGATCATTCCATTCTGCCAACATAGCTAACATCACATTCAGATATTTTCTGCTAAGAGCATCCGCTATTTTATTACCCTTTCCTAGTGTACATTCTATACCAAAATCATAAGCTGTTAAAAACTTCAACCACATTTGTTGTCTCATATTCAACTCCTTTTGAGAGAATAAATATCTTGAAGATTTATGATCCATGTATAACTTAAATCTTTCTCCTAAAAGATAACGACTCCACACTTTCAATGCGAAGATTAGCATTGCTAACTCTAAATCATGGGTCGGATATCTTACTTCATGCGGTCTGAGCTATCAAGAAGCGTGGGCAATTACCTTACCCTTCTGCATCAACACGGCTCCTAATCCAGTCCCACATACATCGGTATACACTACTAACCCTTGATTACTAACTGGAACAACTAACACTGGCGCATTGGTCAATAAATGCTTTAACTTAAGGAATGCTTCCAAACATTTGTCAGACCAAATAGACTACATGTCCTTTCTAGTTAGTTTAGTCGGAGGTGCTTCTATCTATAACGACCCGTAAAATTCGATGGTTTAAAATGAGTTAATTTAATAAGATTTTTAATTTAGTTTGGAAAGAAATAAAGTCTTAAAATTTATATTGGAGCGAATGTAGAAATTTGATGAAACAATTATAATTAAATGTTAACAATATAATATTTATATGGCAATAAATTGAAATAATATAAATTGTCATACTTGGTTATAGGTTAAAATAAGAAACCAATAGAAAGGTTGAATTTGTGAAATATTAATAAAAATATTAACTAGGATGGAATTCATTAATATAATAATGAATAGTGAAAATGGTTACATTTGATTTTAAAATAGAAAAGGAGTAAATAAAAAGTAATTGTTGAATAAACCAATGAAATAGTCGTAGATAAGTAATTATAATGAGTGTTGTTGATAATAAACGTACTTAAATGGTAATAAATTGAATATAAAAAAACAAAGGCATTTATTGGATTAATTAATGAATTCATGAAAAAACATCAATGTCCTGTAGGTGATTTATAATATTGTTGGAAGTGAAAACTTATTAAGTATGAAACCAAGGAAGTAAATTAATTAAGAATATAATTAGTAATTAATATACATACTTGGCTAATATAACTAAATAGTATGAAATAAAGCATGCAGTTATGGTATGAAATATAAGTCAATGTTAATTTCACCTATAAATGTCAATTTATTGAATAACAGGGTTTTAAATCAAGTAACGGATTTGTTAAAGTTTCAATTGATAATTTATAAAATTTAATGTGAAATTAATTGCAGCTAATTGACCTAATTGTGCAATTAGGATAAATTGATATGTCATAAAAGATTGTTAATTCCAGAGGATGTAACCAATGTTAATTTCATTCATAATATAACAAAAGGTTGATCTTAGGAGTGAAATTTTAGATTTATTAATTAATTTGAAAGTAAAAAAATTCAATAAGTGAATTATTTGCAAATAAGGGGGATTTAATATTAAAATTTACATTAATAGAGATGTGGATGGAACTTGTGGATATTAATGCAATAGCTACGAATCAATGTAAATTCATCCAATTGATAACAGGGTGAAACGGTGTATGTAATCAATTTCAACACTTGTCCGTTAGTGATAACTTAAAGGTAAATTAAAGTTAATGGAGGCTAATAAATTAAAATGGGAAATCAATAAAAAAAATTGGTTATAAATTGAAATATAGTCATTTAAACAAATCTAAGATGAATATAGGAATATTGGGTAATAAATTTATCATAAGAAAAACCAATGCAAATGTTGAATTAATCAGTGAAACGATAATAATAAATAGTAATTAATTCGAAATTTGTAACTTGGGAATAATGTAGATTAATATACGTTAGTTATTTAGGGTAGTGACTAAAATTTGTAATCCGTTTGCAATTGATGATAATAGTGTTGATATAAGCTAATAAGTTTAAATGGAAATGCAATTAAAAGCACATAAGTTGCAATTTTTAGGTTGCTTGTTTATTAAATGGTTAAATAAATTTTTGTGAATCGATTACAATAAACCTTAATTTAACGTTAATTAATGTAAATTAAAGTATTAGAAACGTATATTGTTTTACATAAAACAATATAAAGGAGTGAAAACCAAGATTTATTAATTTATTTATAATTTGAAATCTAATAAGTGGATTAATTGCAATAAGTGGAATATAATATTTAAATATTTCATAAATAAGGATTTAGAGGAAAATTGAGAATGCTAATATAATGGATTTTTGATTCCAATATTTATCTCATCTGTTTGTAATAATGAATTTGAATAATATGAATGAAAATTTAAATTCATAGGATTTATGGAAATTTTAAATTATAATTTCTAAATTTAACGAAATTGGAATTTAATGTCGAAATTGATGATTGAATCAACATGCAAGTGACATATAAATTTGTTTAAATCATTGTAAATGTTTGAGAAATATAAAGGTGATAAAATTGGTCAATTTTAGAATTGAAATAAAAATTTGGATTTTATTTATTTAATTAATGTAAAAATAGACATTTTGACCACTGACTTGGATTTCGACGAAACCATTTTCATCGGATCCGTAACGGTGAATTATTGTAGGGTTTCAAGTTTCGTAGCGATCGGATTTGTCGTTTGATCATACGGACTCAAAACGCCTTGAAATAAATGCAATTGAAATCAATTTGGAAAATATTGTTTTTAGCATAACTTCTTCATACGATGCAATTTGAACCTTAAACATTTTCTATTGCGTTTAAAATATTTTAAAACGCTTATTTTGATATATGGGTTTATCCAATTTCGTTCAGTGTCAGAACGGGCTTTTTGGGACACTTTGTCGTTAGCGCGTATTCAACCCGATCCATTTATTCTATTCCAACTTTCTCCATAAATATCCTGCTATAAACCCTAGCCTCCCTAACTCTCAATTGTCTATACGTATATCTTCTTCTCTATTTCTCCTCTTCCTCAATGGCAGACAAACAAATTATGGATGCAATTGCAAATCAAATCCAAAGCATAAAATTCAAAGTCCTCAGAAAAATCTGAAACAATTATATACTGAAGTTTTCGATATACGCATCTCAAAACTGAAATTCGTTTTCCGATTCGATGCATTATTTGTCCAGAATTTCTAAATCAATTTTCGACCATTCATCGTGCGTCGATGAACATCGACGGATCGACGAACCATTTCTGGGTATTGTAGAGAGGACGATGGGAAGTTCATCGGTATAGTTTTTGAGTCGAATCGATGGCCAGATTCTCGAGAAAAATTCAGTAGGGTTTCATGTTTTAGGTGGCGGCTACTGTCGCTCTCGAGGCCGATGATGGTAGGGGTCGCGGCGTTCTCCATGGGAGCGTTGCCATGGGTGAGAGCGGCGAAGGTGGTCGGTGAGGTGGCGCGAGGCCGGCGCGAGATGGCGGCTTTAGTTTTGTTGCGTGCGTTGCTTCGTGCGTGGGTAGTTTTCGCGCGTGCGTGCCTGTAGCTCGGGTTGAAGATGAAGGCAGTGACGTGGCTTTGATGTTGAGGTGAATTGTGTTCTTCTTTTTAATTATTTTTAAAATTGATTTCAATCACATAAATCATCATAACTTCTACATACGAACTCCGTTTCACGCGCGATTTTTTTTGTTAGGATCGTAATTTAATTTCCGACATTTTGGCACTAGTTTGGATGAATTTGAAGACTGTCAAATTTTTGGGTTTAAATTGAATTTAAATTCGATTTAAATTCAAAAGGTGAGTGTTTTAACCCACTCACAACTTCTAAAATTTCTTATGTTTGTTAAATTGACATACGATGTGATTTTAAATTTATTTATGGTTGTTTGGCATATTATTAATCATCATCTCAGTTAAATTGCATTTATTCAAATTAAATTGTTATTTAATTTTATTTTGCATATAAATTGACAGTTGAATTTATTTAGCATTGCATATAAATTGCTAGTTAAATTTATTTCTCATTGCATATAAATTGTCGGTTAAATAGTTATTAATTTATTTTTGAATATAAATTGTTCGTTGATACCTGTTATATTTTATACGCTCTCTATTGAGGTTTGTTTAAATTGGGTGATGATTTTAACAAATGGTTGATGGTTGATATTGTATGAATGGATGCTGAATTTTTTTATGGTTATAAATTGCAAGTTATTATGCATTTTCATCTCATTCGGGTTTGCGGTTTGAAATGATATATAGCCGTAAATTTTATTTTTAAATTGCGGATCGAAATGATAAATATCCGTATCACTTGACCATAGGATAGAAAATTATATACAGACACCGCGATCTATATGTAAAATTATTTTTAAAATGATTTTTGTGGTTTTGTAAAGAAATATATGAGTATATAGATATTAATTTTTAAATATTTTATAAATGTTATCTTATTATTGAAGTTAGCTATGTATAAATTTGTTTTGAATTATAAAATAAGCTAAATAATGAAGTTTGATTTCTTTTATAAAATATGGTAAAGTATCTGTTTAAAAATTCTATTGTATATAGAGTTTATAATAACTCAAATAAAAGTAAGGTTGAAGATAAATGTGAATATGATTTGAATTAAAGTATTTAAGAATTATCTTCGAAATTTTTGTTTTGAAATGTAAATAAATTAAGATTTAAAGGGTATGATTTTATAACTTGATTTTGATTTGAGAATTTAAAGGAATATCCAATTGATTTAAAGAATATTATCGAGTTAATTTAATTAAAAAGAATATCCTGTTATTGAAGTTTAAGGGTTTTACTTAAATAATATTTGTTCTATTAAGTATACATTTCAAATTTTAAATAATAGGATTTGGATTTGATATATATTAAATTTTCAAAAAATCCATTTTGAAATAGTGGAATATTTAAAGAGTGAAATATATGAACTATAAAATTTTAAGTTTTGAAATATAGAATATTTAAGCTGTGAAATATATGGGAATTAAAATGGATTATTTGGAGGTTCAAATTGACATTGGGATTTTATTGTGAAATTCAAAGAAGCTATTTTATTATATAAAGTAATATAGTATTTAAACCATTAAGTATTAAAAGTTATGTTTCAAAGCTATGGTTTCAAGGTATATAGATTTGAAAAGGCTATGATTTTTGAAAAAGATATATTTGATATCATATGGATTTGGGTCTTTAAAATATAAATGATGTCGTATTTATGTAGTTTTGAAATGAACATTTTATTCTGGTTTTTTTAAGGTATAAATTATTTTGAAATAACCGCGTTGTTATAATAACGTTTGGTTGTTGAAGAGACCGGGATCGGAAGTTGTCATACTCTCTACCAACTCCGAAACAACTTTAACAACCGTGTACACGGTGGAGATTCCAGAATGAAGTTGGATGGTGGCGGCGTTTCCTTTAAGGTAAATACGTGGACCCACCTCCCGTGAATTGGCATAAGGTAGCTAAAACAGGAGCGATCGGCGGGTTAATTGAGGTAGCACCTTTGATCGGACACATCCTTTCGATATTATACTTGACTTTTGGATTGATTCGGTGGCCACTTTTGATTTCTTTGATTTGGAGGTGTTGTTCGAGGTGGGCGGTAGTAGCAGCTACGCGTTACCACTGACCCGGAAGTGTAATTGGTATATCTACCCTGGGATTGCCTAGTTGTGCCTTGTCACCTACACTAGCGCGCCTTGTACGAGTTTCTATTTGTGTCGTACCTATGGAGTATCCTCTGGTAGCCTCCCGATCAGGAGGTATTACGGTACTGTATAGACTATTGGCAATATTTTATGTTAAGGGGAATATTGGGTCACTCCTTAATGCTATTTAAAAGTAAGTTTATTTTACTATTAGACACTCTTGTAATAGCGAAATATAACTACATAGTAAATAGTTTAACGGATCCTTAAGAGATGTGAATCCCGAGCATCTTTTGAGTTACTGCACTCATATTTATTTCTGTTAATTTAACTTACATAAGATCTTTTAGTTCTGACTTGAATGTTTTGTCTTTTCAATTCGCTCGGGTCAGTCCGAGCATTTCAGGATTTCGAAGACCTTAGCTCTGGAGGATGAGGACGGAGATTTATTATTATTATTATTAGTCCACTATACTCATACTGTTCCGCTGCATTGCTATTGGTATGTGTAGCTCTGATAAATGTTGTAAGTATAATCGAAATATTTTGTAAAATAGCTTTATAAACTGTATATTTGATTATTATATTTTATCCTTCCGCTGTGAGATTCTATTTTGTTTTATTTCTTTCTTGTTTTCTGATTTACCCCATAACAATCCGCCCTTTCGTATGGTTTGAATTGGCACGTGTGTCGATTTAAAGCGTATAAAAAGACGGGATGTTACATCTGGTATCAGAGCTTTGGTTTAACGATAAATCTTAGCTTTTTGGGGGTCTGACTCTTTGCTAATAGGGTAGTAATACCCTATGGGAGTCGTTGAGCGTATATATGAGAGAGCTTATTTGTTAGTGTTATAAAAGGTTTTAATATTGTGTTAATTTGTTCCGTTTTGTATTTATAAATTATGGTTGATGTATGTGACGCTATGACATCAATAGGGATTTCTAAACACTTAATAGGACAGACAGACACAATATTTGTTTTGAATATATGTGAATGAAATAATTTTGCCTATTATATTTTCTATATATATATAAAATAAATTTTTATCAACATTATATTTGGTTGCAATATATTGGTTGTTAGGAAAAAATGTATAAATAATAGTTGAAATAACAATGAAAATAAAATAAATGAAATGGGAAATTTAGAACTTAAGTTCCGGGCTATTGAAAATTTCTTTTGAGTAATTATGGAATATAATAATATTGTTATAAGTATTTTCTGATATAAATATTTCAATGTAAATTGGAAGAATGGTTTTAAAGAAGATTTTGGAAAAGATATAAGTTCTGTACTTCCCTCTCTGTCATTGGAAAATAAATTTTGGTGATGAGTGCACGCATCATCGACATTCATTTTCGAGTTTCGATGTTGGAAGGCCACTGTAGTAGTTTTACTGCAGAGTTGTTTTGATAGACAAATATAAATTTTAAATTGTTTAAATATAAATTGATATATATATAAATTTGTAAGTGTATATTTATCTGTTATTTTAAAATAATTTGAATAAAACCCGGTATTTAATTCTCAAGTTTCCATTGATTAATAGTTTCAGTTATTGGAGTGAAATTGAATGTAACTAATTTAAAATTAGAACCTTAATTAAAATAAGAAATTTAATGCTAAGTTATAGATGAAATTAAAAGAGATCTGAAATGTGAACCTATAATACAAAGGATATAATTATTGAACATTGAATAAATTTTAAAAGAAATAAGATAAACTTGTATGATTTTCAATTACATTCTTAAAGGCAAATATATAACTTACCAAAAGATATAAAAGTTGAAATGTTTAATAAGAAATTGTAATAGAATATTATACAAGAAAATCTGAAATAATGAAAGTATTCAATGAAATTTCCTTAATAAATAAGGATTTGGTGTTGTAGATGTTAGGAACTTAAGTATGATTGAAAGACTATTAATTAAAATAGAAAGGTAAGTATTATAAAAGGAATTTAGTAATAAATAAAATTAAGTAGTATATACGAAAGATAATAAACTTAAGTAAATGATTGAAGCCATTATTAATAAAATAAGCAAAAAGATGAATACTGCAAATAAATGAAGATAAAGATAAAGAAAAAGAAAAAAATCATTATATGAATAAAAGGAAATCAAAAAATAAATGCTATGAAATTGGAAAATTTAATTTGATTTCTTGTTTGGAAGTGTTGTTTGTTTTGGCCTATGGTTGTTGGGTAAGGATATTTTAAAAATTGTTAGGATGTATGAATAATCTATTTAGTTTCACCCAAGACTGTTGAGTGAAGGATACACTTAGTAGTTATTCTTCATTCTGTACAATTTAAAGTGTCTAAACCTGAACAACTATTTGTTGTGTTTGATATGAATGAATGATTGTTTTATGGTTGTATGCCTTGTTGCAAGTGTTTGATGTTGTATTGATTTTGTTTATTGATGGTTGTTTGTATTGAATTGGATGTTTGTGGTTGAAATCATTTTTAATATTTCATTTTATATAATCGTAACTTTAATTGGATTATATAAGTGAAGTGCAGGTTATGGAAGCAATTGTTACTGCAGTTGGTTCCGTAATATAAGCATAAATTGCCCGACCAACATGTACGTTTTTCAGATTTCGGTTTATAGCGTCATTATATTATTTTTCCCGTGTTGGGATATATTATTTTGGAAAGTATATGTTATATATTGTTATTTTGATATTATATTTTCTCCCGAGCCTCACCGTACAAAGGAGACTCTACCGAAATTATTCGTAAATTTTGGACTTAGAAATTTTTTTCAAAATGATTTCCAAACTTTAATAATTTAAGCATAAAAAGATTTAATGGCTATAAATTGATATATTTTATCTAAATTAATTAATTTTGTAAATTTAATTGTTTATAAGGTTAATGTTTTGAATAAGGTCTATTGATTTCTTAATTCTTCTTTTCCCTTCTTTTCCTTTTCGGGGACGAAAAGTTTTGAGTGGGGGAGAGTGTAACGACCCGTAAAATTCGATGGTTTAAAATGAGTTAATTTAATAAGATTTTTAATTTAATTTGGAAACAAATAAAGTCTTAAAATTTATATTGGAGCGAATGTAGAAATTTGATGAAGCAATTGTAATTAAACGTTAACAATATAATATTTATATGGCAATAATTGAAATAATATAAATTGTCATACTTGGTTATAGGCTTAAAATAAGAAACCAATAGAAAGGTTGAATTTGTGAAATATTAATAAAAATATTAACTAGGATGGAATTCATTAATATAATAATGAATAGTGAAAATGGTTACATTTGGTTTTAAAATAGAAAAGGAGTAAATAAAATGTAATTATTGAATAAACTAATGAAATAGTCGTAGATAAGTAATTATAATGAGTGTTGTTGATAATAAACGTACTTAAATGGTAATAAATTGAATATAAAGAAACAAAGGCATTTATTGGATTAATTAATGAATTCACGAAAAAACGTCAATGTCCTGTAGGCGATTTATAATATTGTTGGAAGTGAAAACTTATGAAGTATGAAACCAAGGAAGTAAATTAATTAAGAATATAATTAGTAATTAATATACATACTTGGAAAATATAACTAAATAGTATGAAATAAAGCATGCATTTATGATATGAAATATAAGTCAATGTTAATTTCACCTATAAATGTCAATTTATTGAATAGCAGGGTTTTAAATCAAGTAACAGATTTGTTAAAGTTTCAATTGATAATTTATAAATTTAATGTGAAATTAGTTGCAATTAATTGACCTAATTGTGCAGTTAGGATAAACTGATTTGTCATAAAAGATTGTTAATTACAGAGGATGTAACCAATGTTAATTTCATTCATAATATAACAAGTGGTGGATCTTAGGAGTGAAATTTTAGATTTATTAATTTATTTGAAAGTAAAAAAATTCAATAAGTGAATTAATTGCAAATAAAGGGGATTTAATATTAAATTTTACATTAATAGAGATGTGGATGAAATTTGTGGATATTAATGCAATAGCTACGAATCAATGTAAATTCATCCAATTGATAACAGGGTGAGAATGGTGTATGTAATCAATTTCAACACTTGTCCGTTGGTGATAACTTAAAGGTAAATTAAAGTTAATGGAGGCTAATAAATTAAAATGGAAAATAAATAGAAATTTTTGGTTATAAATTGAAATATAGTCATTTAACAAATCTAAGATGAATATAGGAATATTGGGTAATAAATTTATTATAAGAAAAACCAATGCAAATGTTGAATTAATCAGTGAAACGATAATAATAAATAGTAATTAATTCGAAATTTGTAGCTTGGGAATAATGTAGATTAATATACGTTAGTTATTTAGGGTAGTGACTAAAATTGGTAATCCGTTTGCAATTAATGATAATAGTGTTGATATAAGCTAATAAGTTTAAATGTCAATGCAATTAAAAGCACATAAGTTGCAATTTTTAGGTTGCTTGTTTATTAAATGGGTTAAATAAATTTTTGGGAATCGATTGCAATAAATCTTAATTTAACGTTGGTTAATGTAAATTAAAGTATTAGAAACATATATTGTTTTCATAAAATAGTATAAAGGAGTGAAAACCAAGATTTATTAATTTATTTATAATTTTAAATCTAATAAGTGGATTAATTGCAATAAGTGGAATATAATATTTAAATATTTCATAAATAAGGATTTAGAGGAAAATTGAGAATGTTAATATAATGGATTTTTGATTCCAATATTTATCTCATCTGTTTGTAATAATGAATTTGAATAATATGAATGAAAATTTAAATTCATAGGAATTATGGAAATTTTAATTTATAATTTCTAAATTTAACGAAATTGGAATTTAACGGTGAAATTGATGATTGAATCGACATGTAAGTGACATATAAATTTGTTTAAATCATTGTAAATGTTTGAGAAATATAAAGGTGATAAAATTGGTCAATTTTAGAATTGAAATAAAAATTTGGATTTTATTTATTTATTTATTTATTATTTAATTAATGTAAAAATAGCCATTTTGGCCACTGACTCGGATTTTGACGTAACCAGTTTCATTGGATCCGTAACGGTGAATAATTGTTGGGTTTCAAGTTTCGTAGCGATCGAACTTGTCGTTTGATCGTACGGACTCAAAACGTCTTGAAATAAATGTAATTGAAATCAATTGAAATCAATTTGGAAAATATTGTTTTTAGCATAACTTCTTCATACGATACAATTTGAATCTGAAACCTTTTCCATTGCGTTTAAAATATTTTAAAACACCTATTTTGATATATGGGTTTACCCAATTCCGTTCCGGGGTCAGAACGGGATTTTTGGGTCACTTTGTCGTTAGCGCGTATTCAACCAGATCCATTTATTCTATTCCAACTTTCTCTATAAATATCCTGCTATAAACCCTAACATCCCTAATTCTCAATTGTCTATACGTATATCTTCTTCTCTATTCCTCCTCTTCCTCAATGGCAGACAAACAAATTGTGGATGCAATTGCATATCAAATCCAAAGCATAAAATTCAAAGTCCTCAGAAAAATCTGGAAAAATTATATATTGAAGTTTTCGATGTACGCATCTCAAAACTGAAATTCATTTTCCGATTCGATGCATCGTTTGTCTAGAATTTCTAAATCAATTTTCGACCGTTTATCGCGAGTCGATGAACATCGACGGATCGACGAACCATTTCTGGGTATTGTGGAGGGGACGATGGGAAGTTCATCGGTATAGTTTTTGAGTCGAATCGACAGCCAGATTTTCGGGAAAAATTCAGTAGGGTTTCATGTTTTAGACGACGGCTGCTGTCGCTCTCGAGGCCGATGATGGTAGGGGTCGCGGCGTTCTCCAGGGGCGCGTTGGCATGGGTGAGAGCGGCACAGGTGGTCGGTGAGGTGGCACGAGGCACGGCGCGAGATGGCGGCTTTAGTTTTGTTGCGTGTGTTGCTTCGTGCGTGGGTAGTTTTCGCGCATGCGTGCCTGTAGCTCGGGTTGAAGATGAAGGCAGTGACGTGGCTTTGATGTTGAGGTGAATTGTGTTCTTCTTTTTAATTATTTTTAAAATTGATTTCAATCACATAAATCATCATAGCTTCTACATACGAACTTCATTTCACGCGTGATTTTTTTTGTTAGGATCGTAATTTAATTTCGGACATTTTGACGCTAGTTTGGACGAATTTAGAGACTGTCAAATTTTTGGGTTTAAATTGAATTCAAATTCGATTTAAATTCAAAAGGTGAGTGTTTTAATAGACTCACAACTTCTAAAATTTCTTATGTTTGTTAAATTGATATATAATGTGATTTTAAATTTATTTATGATTGTTTGGCATATTATTAATCATCATCTCAGTTAAATTGCGTTTATTCAAATTAAATTGTTATTTAATTTTATTTTGCATATAAATTGACAGTTGAATTTATTTAGTATTGCATATAAATTGCTAGTTAAATTTATTTATTATTGCATATAAACTGTCAGTTAAATATTTATTAATTTATTTTTGAATATAAATTGTTCGTCGATACCTGTTATATTTTATATGCTCTCTATTGAGGTTTGTTTAAATTGGATGATGATTTTAATAAATGGTTGATGGTTGATATTGTATGATTGGATGCTGAATTTTTTTATGGTTATAAATTGCAAGTTATTATGCATTTTCATCTCATTCGGGTTTGCGGTTTGAAATGATATATAACAATAAATTTTATTTTTAAATTGCGGATTGAAATGATAAATATCTGTATCACTTGAACATAGGATAGAAAATTATATACAGACACCGCGGTCTATATGTAAAATTATTTTTAAAATGATTTCTGTGGTTTTGTAAAGAAATATATGAGTATATAGATATTAATTTTTAAATATTTTATAAATGCTACCTTATTATTGAAGTTAGCTATGTATAAATTTGTTTTGAATTATAAAATAAGATAAATAATGAAGTTTGATTTCTTTTATAAAATATGGTTAAGTATCTGTTTAAAAATTCTATTGTATATAGAGTTTATAATAACTCAAATAAAAGTAAGGTTGAAGATAATTGTGAATATGATTTGAATTAAAGTATTTAAGAATTATCTTCGAAAAATTTATTTTGAAATGTAAATAAATTAAGATTTAAAGTGTATGATTTTATAACTTGATTTTGATTTGAGAATTTAAATGAATATCCAATTGATTTAAAGAATATTATCAAGTTAATTTAATTAAAAAGAATATCCTGTTATTGAAGTTTAAGGGTTTTACTTAAATAATATTTGTTCTATTAAGTATACATTTCAAATTTTAAATAATAGGAATTGGATTTGATATATATTAAATTTTCAAAAAATCCATTTTGAAATAGTGGAATATTTAAAGAGTGAAATATATGAACTATAAAAATTTAAGTTTTGAAATATCGAATATTTAAGCTGTGAAATATATGGGAATTAAAATGGATTATTTGGAGGTTCAAATTGACATTGGGATTTTATTGCGAAATTCAAAGAAGCTATTTTATTATATAAAGTAATATAGTATTTAAACCATTAAGTATTAAAAGTTATGTTTCAAAGCTATGGTTTCAAAGTATATAGATTTGAAAAGGCTATGATTTTTGAAAAAGATATATTTGATATCATATGGATTTGGGTCTTTAAAATATAAATGATATCGTATTTATGTAGTTTTGAAATGAATATTTTATTCTGGTTTTTTAAAGGTATAAATTATTTTGAAATAACCGCGGTGTTATAATAACGTTTGGTTGTTGAAGAGACCGGGATCGGAAGTTGTCATACTCTCTGCCAACTCCGAAAACCACTTTAACAACCGTGTACGCGGTGGAGATTCCAGAATGAATTAGGATGGTGGCGACGTTTCCTTTAAGGTAAATATGTGGACCCAACTCCCGTGAGTTGGCATAAGGTGGCTAAAACAGGAGCGATCGACGGGTTAATTGAGGTAGCACCTTTGATCGGACACATCCCTTCGATATTATACTTGACTTTTGGATTGATTCGGTGGCCACTTTTGATTTCTTTGATTCGGGGGTGTTGTTCGAGGTGGGCGGTAGTAGCAGCTACGTGTTACCACCGACCCGGAAGTGTAATTGGTATATCTACCCTGGCATTGCCTAGTTGTGCCGTGTCACCTACCCTAGCGCGCCTTGTACGAGTTTCTATTTGTGCGTACATATGGAGTATCCTCTGGTTAGCCTCCCGATCAGGAGGTATTACAGTACTGTATCGACTATTGGCGTTATTTTGTGTTATGGGGAATATTGGGTCACTCCTTAACACTATTTAAAAGTAAGTTTATTTTACTATTAGACACTATTATAATAGCGAAATATTACTACATAGTAAATAGTTTAATGGATCCTTAAGAGATGTGAATCCCGAGCATCTTTTGAGTTACTGCACTCATATTTATTTCTGTTAATTTAACTTACATAAGATCTTTTAGTTCTGACTCGAGTGTTTTGTCTTTTCAATTCGCTCGGGTCAGTCCGAGCGTTTCAGGATTTCGAAGACCTTAGCTCTGGAGGACGAGGATGGAGATTTATTATTATTATTATTAGTCCACTATACTCATACTGTTCCGCTGCATTGTTATTGGTATGTGTAACTCTGATAAATGTTGTAAGTATAATCGAATATTTTGTAAAACAACTTTATAAACTGTATATTTGATTATTATATTTTATCCTTCCGCCGTGAGATTCTATTTTGTTTTATTTCTTTCTTGTTTTTCTGATTTACCCCATAAATTCGCCCTTTCGTATGGTTTGAATTGGCACGTTTGTCGATTTAAAGCGTATAAAAAGGCGGGATGTTACACTATCCATGAAAAATCCCTGATAAATCTTCGAGAATATCTAGCCAATCCAAGAAAACTTCTTATCTCGGTCATTGTCTTGGGTCTCTTCCAACTATTAACAGCTTCAATCTTAGTTGGATCAACTGATAACCCTTCTCCTGAGAGTACATGGGCAAGAAAATTTACTTCTTTCTTCCAGAAATGACACTTTGAAAACATCTCTTTCAGCTGATGCCATCTTAGTGTCTCTAACACTACTCTAAGACGAACCTCATGCTCTCTTTCATCCTTATAATATATCAAAATATCGTCTATAAACACCAATATGAACCTATTTAAGTGCTCTTGGAAAATCCAGTTCATCAAATCTACGAAGAGAGCTGGCACATTAGTTAATCCGATTGGCATTACTAACTACTCGTACAAGCCATGTCTCGTTCGAAACGCCGTCAAAGGAATGTTGTACTCCACCACTCTTAGCCGATGGAACCTTGTAGCCAATCTAATTAGGAAAGCACTCTGGCTCCACTAAACTGATCGAATAAGTCGTCGATTCTTGGTAAAGGATACATATTATTTATAGTCTTCTCATTCAACTTACGATAGTCGATAGACAACCTTAATGACCCATCCGCTTCTTCATGAACACCGTGGAAGCTCCCCAAGGTAAACTGCTTGGTCTAATAAAACTCATTTCTTCTAATTCCGCTAGTTGCACCTTTAACTCCTTTATCTCGGTAGGTGTCATCCTTTTAGATGGTCTACTTACGGGTTATGCCCCTGGCATAAGACTTATTTGAAACTCGATAGCTCATTTCGGTGGTAGTCTTGAGACTGGCTAAAAAAGCATTTACAAATTCTCTTGCTACCTAAACCCGATTCAACTCTTCTTCTTTTTCCATAGCATTCAACAAGCATAAATTTCTGGACTCGAATTCTTGATTGAGTATAATATTCGATCACTACTACAAGGATGTCTCAATGATATTTCCCTATCCTAGCAAAATATCCTAACAGTATATCTATCTAACCAATCCATACCCAATATAATCTTGAAGCCTATGAAATCAAAGACATACAAATTACATGCGAACTTATGACCAAAAAAATTAAGTTCCAACTAGTCGCATCTCATTTCCAGAGTTGCATACCCTCCTATCGGATTGCAAGCCTTAAGGAAGTAACAAGGTATGATGGTTCTAAGCATAATCTATGTACCAAACACCAAGATATAAATGGATGTGATGCACGGGTATCAAATAGTATCCTCACGGGTATATTATGGATCAAAAGTGTACCTTCCATCATTGATTTTCACTTCTTAGCTGTGGTTGGTCTAGAGGACGATGGTTCTAAAGTACAGACTTTACCCTTCTCAATCTGCACTGCTACCGAACATTTGTTCTTATAATGCCCCAGTTGGTCGTAGTTAAAGCACTTCACATTCTACTTCCCCACAACCACCTCTCCATTACCCAAGCGACACTCATTAGCATAGTGCCCCTTTTTATCGCACTTAAAACAAACAATATCTGATTTCCCCTTCTTAGCCACTCCTCCTTTCCGAGATCCCTTCTTCTTAAAGTATTTTCTTTCCTTATTCTGAGACTCCTAAATCTCCATTTATTCTCCTTCCTGAAGGTAAAAAGCACCACTTCATTTCTAATCGTCATCTCCACTACTATATTTGATGGACCTCGGAGATGTGGCATGGCTTCCCTAGTGATTTTCGGCTTCAATCCCCATATAAACTTTACATTCCTCTTAATTACGGTGTCAATTAGCAGCATATCCATATCTGGATAGCTTACTAAACTTAGTGGCATAATAAATCACTGACATTTCTCCTTGCTCCAAGTCCATAAACTTCCTGAGCAAAGCAGACTTAGCTACCTCGGACAAAAATCTCTCCTCGAATATCCTTCAAAAATCTGCCCAAGTTAATTATTCCTCTAGCATACCGACGGTAACCCTATTTCACTAGAGCAATGTTGCACTTCGCAATTGCCTTGAAGCCAATCTTCTCTTTTGCTCATCGTCCAGACCATGATTAGCAAAAATTCTCTCTCAATACAAAAGCCAATTTTCCACCTCAACACATCCTCTGTTCAAAGAAAAGGCTTTCTCCCAAGATTGGTATAATCCCTTCTTAGCTTGGCATAATTATTACCAACTGACACCATAGGATTTGCTCCTTCCGCAATCATAGCATTGCCTACAGCTACTCATGCACCTATTCCATCTTACATCAAGTTAATGAAAAAGTGATACATCGTCCCTATATCTATTGGTGGGGTTCCAGCACCTACGTTGGAATTTACATGTTGATTAGCATTTGCTTATCGACCCTGGTTTCTTCTGGTATTGGGTCAAGCATTTCCGTTAGTTGTGATGCTCCCTCCACCTAGATTCACTCTTTTGTTTCCTACTTCCATACCTTTCTTTCTCGTAAATCCACATATAAGCCTTAGTAAGATACAGAAAAACGATCTAAGCTATAGGGGAAAACATATTCATATATAGCAAAATAGAAGTACGTTATTATAGCTTATCCCAACCCCAATCTTATTCTCTAATTCATTGGATTATGTTTTCAAAATCTTTTTAGGTTTAAATTCCTTTTAAGTTCACATAAACCAATGCTCTAATACCAAACTGTAACATCTCATATTTTGAGGCCCGAAACTAAGTGCTGCGGATGTTATAGTCATTCACAGTAATTAATTTCCAGTGACAAAATGCGGTTATTAATCATTTTGATAATATCATAAACGCATGAATATGGAAATTCAACATAATTTTTAAAATAAAATATCATCTCATTTCATAATAAAATTTCAATTTCATTACATAATCCCAATTTGTAAACCATATTCAAGAAAAATATAATTATTACAATATATTCCAAGAGAAGCATATGAAGATGCCCACTTGGATGACCAGAGTCAAATATCTAGCATTTAATACAACTTTCTATAACAACACAAAAGAAGAATCAAAATACAGCGGAAAATAGATATATAGCTCATACTAGATAAATTGCCTCCTACATGTTTATAAAAGCATATTCGTCTAAAGAGAACCTGAAAAAGCCCATACTCTCAACTTACTCAAATGAGTATCAGAGAGTTTAAAAGTAAAATAAAAACTTTGGGTTAGAAAAAAAAAATCTAGTGTGAATAATAAACTACTATCTCAAACCAATAGATATCTAGTGAGACCACATCGCTGTGCGGAATAGGTTTCCCCTCACTAGTAACTATTTAAACATCTTAACCATATACCGTTCTTCTGCATCCACAATGATTATAACAGAATAATATGATAGTGTATAAACATGTCATATGTACCGGATTACCCATCCTCCATTTAGTAGACTACCCATCTAAGTTCTCGTTGACTACCCATCTTATATTCATGTGGAATATCCATCCCATATTTTATTTTGCTTCAGCTAATGTAGACTATCCATCTCGCATTTTATCATTTAAACTAATGTGGACTATCCATCTCACATCTCAAAGTTTTCATAAGATGACTATGAACCCTTAAAATGACCAATTAGAGACTATCCATCTCCGTCATGATGCAGACTATCCATTATACATCCCTTAGTTTTCCTAGGATGACTATGAACCCATCATTTGGCCATTTAATTCATATTATTGACATGTTTCTATTTATCATATGTTCCCACATAATTAACTTTACTTCATGCTACCCACATGTTCAACATTAATCCATGTTATCATATGTATAACTTATTTCTATTGGTGTCCCCAATTAAGTTATTTCCCCTTATTTATTTAAATTTCATGGTGACATGCATTGGTAACCCTAAAAGATTTCATGTCAACTCATTAAGATATACCTTAGCGTCCCTAAGTTTCAAAGTTAAAATTTTGCAGCAAATGGCTCTCCGTCGTATATAAGCTCGATTCGATCGGCATCGACATCCATATTCAAAGTTCTTGTTATCATTTTCTTAATGATGTCTGGTTAATATCCTTAACCCATAGTTTAAATAAGGAAATCATCTCTTTGTATTTTTAAAGTCAAATACCATTTGTAAAACCTTTTATTATATTGTCATGTACATGATTGAAAATGATATAATGTTTATTGCTTTCAAAACATCTTAATTTGATCAACGTCGACTTCATCTCATGTCGATGTAAAAGCGTAAGGCTTTTCGCCTATTAAAACTCGAAGATTAAACACGCGGCATCATGAGCCTTGATGACAATGAAGTTGTCGATCAACCTATTTAAAAACTCGAAGACTAGTTAAAGGCATTGACAAGGCTCAATAACAATATTAAAAGCGACGTAGGGTAAACTCAATGACAATTTAAAAGTGGCCTGGCTAGGCACGAAAATAAGTTGAAAGAGGCAAGGGGTAGGCTCAATGATCATTTGGGTCTTCGAGACCCAAAGCTCGGAGACAATTATATAAAACAGTGCAACAACAATGTTATAAAGTGTAACATCCTCCTACTTAGAGGCCCAAAACTAACGGCTACGGATGCTACAGTAATCCATAGCTATTAATCTTCAGCGACCAAATATGGCGGTGCGAGATACATTGATACATAGATCATAAGAATATGAAAAAAAATTAACAATTTTAAAAACATATTTCCACATTCAAATCAGAACATTTCATGTTCATTACATAATCCCAAAATACGTTAACCACGTTCAGTTAATTATAATTATTACAAATACACCAAGAACGACATATGAAGATGTCCCTTTGGTTGATCAGAGTATATAGTAAGGCTAATAAATCTGCATTTACATCCAAATACACGGTGGAAAAGAAAAATCTAAATAACTATCTGCCTCCAGCACGCCTTCGAAAGCTTTATTCGTCTATGAAAATCTGAAAACCCTAAACCTCAAACTACTCAAAATCAATTGAGTACCTAAGAGTTTAAGGGGAAAGCAAAAACTTTGAGTCAGACATAAAGCCTGGTTGAATAATAGTCTATCATCTCAAACCAAATAGATATCTAGTGAGACTACGCTGCTTATTGGAACGTGTTATCCGCTGACTAGTATCCTAAAACCTTTATAAAACCATATATTGTGCTCCTACATCCACAATGGTTAAAACATTGTATTTCAAAACATTATGATGATATGCTAAACAAGCAAATCAAATCTGAATTACCCATCCCCATTTATTCTGACTATCAGTCGGATTACTATTAACCAAATAGTTTTCATGGGCTAACTAATAATCGGTTAAACATTTAAGGACTCCTTGTCCAATTACATAGTTTTCATGGGCTTACTATGAACCTATCTATCTGACATCTTCATTTACACATAGTTTTTTATGGGCTAACTACGAACCTCTGTCTATCTAACATCCTCTTTTATACATAGTTTTCATGGGCTAACTATTAACATATTGGCTCCTGCCAATATCATACAGTTTTCATGGGCTTACTAGAAACCTATTGGCCCCTACCAATATCTTTCCTTCATATTTTAGCACCCTATATTCTGGTCTTCTTGACCTCCTGAATGCAATTCTACTTATTCATGAGTTTATTCAATTTATATTCACTATTGAGTTAACGTAACTGGATCTCCTACACTTTTTTCCCAAAATACAGTTATGGGTCCATTATAAAGTGAATATACTCATATTAGAAGAATAAATATAACAACATACCACTCTTATGGGTTTAATTTATCAAAGCTAGATTCTTATTAAACCATTATACAAACTCCTTTAATATAGCCATGGTTTTTCCTTTAAAAATAGAGTTTCAGTCATAAAACCTTTCGATACCCTTGAAACCTAGCTTTTGAGTTCATAGGGTAACAACCTTCAAAAGCTCTTAAAAACATTAGGCTCCTGTCTTATAATACTTTAAACTCTACCTTTCAAAAATATAAAAATTGATCAAAAGAAAACAATTTTACAACCCCTTCAAAAGTTTCCCCTTCAAAGGCAAAGAGAGCCAAACAAACATATTTGAAAGCAAATAAATCAACCCCCTTCGGAAATGTAAAACTTTGTTTTAGCTATAACTTTTTATAGGTGTAGAATTAAGATCTTTAACCTATTCCATTGTGTTCAAATGATGGTTTCCCTTTCCATAGATTGATCACAGTAGAAAAAGGGCTTACTTTTAGAAAGTTATGCCCATTTGAAGTTTGCAAACAAAGCTCGAGAAAATTGCTACAAAATGGCTTCCGTGACCTTCACGACTACTGTTTAAAGGCAGCTTTCGACTAAGTTGAATGATGCATTCAACAAGGCCAAAATGTGCTACAAAAAATTCCAAAACTACTGCAGAATGGTGCTACCGGAAGGTGCTTTCGACAAGGTCGAAAGGTTCATCAAAAATGCCGCAGAAAGATCCAGAAGTGCGGCAGAAGGTTCTAAGTCGGAAGGTTACTAATTCAAAAGGTTCATCAAAAATGCTGCAGAAAAGTCCAGAAGTGTTGCGGAAGGTTCTAAGTCGGAAGGTTACTTAGTCGAAAAATTGAGTGGTAGAGTCGTAAAAAACTTGAAAATTGCAACTCCCATTCTTTGCCAAATTCCTATTGGTTGATGACATATCTTAACAATTCTTTATCAAATTTCTATTGGTTAGTGACATACTTTAACAATTTCTTTATAGAAAATCTGCTATAGAGTAGATTTATTATTTCAGAAATTAATTTCAAAATAATTAAATATATTAATATATTATTAAGCCTTTTTAGTTTAGAAAATTCATTATAAATCGAAATCACATGGGAAAAATCTCAAAAATTCACAAAAAAATTGAAATAACATTTTCATCATATAAAAATTCGAAATAATTCATTATTTTATTATTTTTAGTGATTAAACCCAAAATAAATGCCTTTTTTACCTTAGGAAATTAATAAAATATTCTTAATAACTCTGAAAATTATGAAATTAAAAAACCATCTCCAAAATTACGTTTTACATAACATATCCAATAATCCAGCCATCTAAAGGTCATTTACTGAGTTTTTTTACTTTAAAACCCATTATTTTAATTCCATAAAAATCCCAATAAATCACCATAAATCATTATTCTATCCAAACATTGATTACTAGATCAAAACATGATCAACATAGCTAAATATATTCGGTTACTATCTATAACCAAACCAAAATAAGGAAAAATGAGATGATTTACACTATTATTTACCTTGATTAAGTTGTTGGAGTTTGAGATTTTCCTTAACTTTAATCTTCTAGCTTTCTCTCTTGAATCTTCCGAGGTTGCTGATCTCCTAAGGTGTTGGCTGGCTACAACTTCTCTTTTATGTTATTTTGATATATGAAAAGGTAGGGGGAGAATAAGGGAGGTTTTAAGCGTATATGGGTGTGGCTATTTCCATATTGCCCTCCTCTTATTTTTCTAACTTGTAAATTATAAACCATACTTATACATTCGTTGGTTTAGCCGTGGCCACGTTAATTGACAATTAAATCTCAACTTCTTAATCAATCACATTATTCTATTTAATTTGTCTAGTTAAACGTCCTAAATAATGTTAAACAAAAAAATTAGGGGTGTTACTGGCTCCCCCTGAAGAATTTCATCCTCGAAATTCAGTAAGGACTACAAACAAGCATAACAACCATGCAAACAAAAGCTAGTATGTCCTACCAGCTAATAAGTCTATATAAAACAAATATAGAACATACCCTTAAGGTAGATCAGGATATGCACCTTGGATCTTGTCTCCTGTCTCCCAATTATAGTCCTTCTTATTGTCACTCCACTGAACTTTCACCAACTTGACTGTCTTGGTCCTCAATCTTTTCTGATCTCTCGCTAAAAATCGAACTGTTTGTCTAACAAAAGTCAAATCAGGATATACTACCAAGTCCTCCAACTCTGTCTGAAGAATAGTAGCCTATGGATCATGCACATATTTGCGAAGATGAGACACATGGAATACATTATGAACACCTGCCATGCTGCTCGGCAACTCTACTCTATAAGAAAATTTTCCAATCTTTTCTAAAATCTGGAACGGTCCAACATATCTCAAGGCCAAGTTTTCTGACTTTCCAAACTATACCACGCCCTTCATTGATGATACTTTGATGAAAATCCTGTCTCCCACTGAGAACTCTATGTCTTTATGCTATTATCTGCATAACTCTTCTACCTAGATTGAGATTCCTTCATCTGTCCTCGAATTAACTCAATCTTTTCCGATGTCTTTCTAACTAAATCTGGACCTAATACCAATCTGTCTCCAGTCTCCAACTAGCATGCTAGCGATTTGCATGGTCTTCGATACAAAGCTTCAACATGCGCCATTTCTATATTAGTCTGATAGTTATTATTATAGATAGACTCAATCAAATGTTGGTGGTCCTCCTAAGATCCACCAATGTCCAATATACAAGCTCTTAACAAATCCTCAAGTACCTTGTTGACTCTCTTTGTCTGTCCATCCATCTGTGGGTGATAAGATGTACTCACCCTGAGTTTGGTACCTAATACCTCTTGTAGACTCCTCCAAAATTCGCTAGTGAATAATGCATCCCTGTCGCTAACTATGCTATTAGGAATCTCGTGAAGTCTAACTATGTTCTTCATGAACAAATTTGCTAAAATAGGCGTCGTTCTGGTCGACTTTACTGGAATGAAATGGGCACTCTTGGTCAACCTGTCCACAATAACCCATATACTATCATTTCCTCTCCTTGACCTTGGCAACCCATCTATAAAATCCATGGATATCAAATCCTATTTCCAAACTGGAATATCTAGAGGCTGAAGTAACCCACTTGGCTTCTGATGTTCGGCTTTCACTTGTTGACAGTTTGCACATTTCCTAACCCACAAGCCAACATCCCTCTTCATGCCTTCCCAAAAGAAGGTCATCTTCATATCTTGATACATCTTGGTCCCTCTATGATGAATCGTAAACTTGGATCAATAACATTTCTCAAGAACTTCTCTTCTCATGTTCTCCACATCTGGGACACATAATCGTCCTTTTTTTCTCAACCAACTTCTCTAGTCAAGACAAAAATCTTTCAAATCATCGACCTCGGTTGCAACCTCAAGCTTTCTGATCCTCTCAACTAATAATGGATCCTACTCCTGTTTAGAAGTAATTCTCTCGATCAATACTGGTCGAATTTTCAAACAGGACAATGTGGTAGTACTTTGACTAGAGCAAGCGGTCGATCTTAACTGCACACCACAACTGGTCAAAGCTCTAAATCTTTCCACTCTACCAACACAGTCAACACTACATTCAGATGTCTTCTGCTGAGATCATCCGCTACTTTATTGTCTTTCCCTGGGGTGTATTCTAAATCATAAGTAGTCAAAAACTCCAGCCACCTCCGTTGTCGCATATTCAAATCCTTCTGAGAGAATAAATACTTTAATGACTTATGATCGGTATATAACTCTCCCCTAAGAGATAATGCCTCCAAATCTTCAAGGCAAAAATTACCGCTGCCAACTCCAAGTAATGAGTAGGATATCTTACTTTATACGATCTAAGCTGCCTAGATACGTAAGCAATAACTTTGTCCTTCTGCATCAATATTGCTCCCAATCCAGTCCCACATGCATCTGTGTATAATATCAACCCTTGGTTACCATCTGGAACTACTAATACTGGAGCATTGGTCAACAAATGCTTTAACTTAAGGAATTCTCCCTCACATTTGTCGGACCAAACAAATTTCACTTCCTTCCTGGTAAGCTTAGTCAAAGGCACTGCTATCAGCGAAAAATCCTTGATGAATCTTGGGTAATAGCCAGCAAGTCCAAGAAAACTTCTGATCTCGGCTACCATTTCTGGTCTCTTCCAATTGTTCGCAGCTTCGATCTTATCTGGATCGACGGACAATCTCTTCTTTGAAACCACATGACCAAGAAACTTAACCTCTTTCTTCCAAAAATACACTAGGAAAATTCCGCTTTTAGCTGATTTTGCCTCAACATCTCCAACACCACTCTAAGATGAATCTCATGCTCTCTTTCATCTTTTGAGTATGCTAAAATATCATCTATGAATAACAATATGAACCTGTCCAAGTGCTCTCAGAAAACCTCTTTCATCTTTTGAGTATGCTAAAATATCATCTATGAATAACAATATCAACCTATCCAAGTGCTCTCGGAAAACCCATTTCATCAAATCAACGAAGAAAGCAGGTGCAATAGTCAATCCAAATAGCATCACCAACCAATCATATGATCTATATCTGGTTCGAAACGCCGTCAATGGGATATTGTCCTCTTCCACTCTTAGTTGATGGAAACCTATTGCCAAGTCCAATTGGAAAAACTCTCTGGCTCCACTCAACTGACCAAATAAGTCATCGATTCTCGGCAAATGATACTTATTCTTGATCGTCCTCTCATTTAGCTTACGTTAGTCGATACACATCCTTAACGACCCATCTTGTTTATTAACAAATACCACGGCTGCTCCCCAAGGCGAGCTGCTTGGTCTAATAAAATTCCTTCCCTCAAGATCCACTAGCTGCACCTTCAATTCCTTCATCTATGTCGGTGACATTCTGCTATAAGTCTACTGACAGGTTCAACTCCCGATACAAGGTCTATCCAAAACTCTATAGCTCGTTTCGATGGTAATCCAATGACTGGCTCAAATACATCTACAAATTCTCTTGCTACACGAACCAGACTAAGGTCATCTTCCACCTCCAAGACACTTAACAAACCATAAACATTCTTATTGGAATTCTCCACTGAGAAAATGATTCGGTTATGACTATCTGGCTGCCTCAACGATATTTCTCGATCATAACAAAATATCCTAGCCTCATACTTACCCAACCAATCCATTCCCAAAATAATCTTGAAATCTACGAAATCAAAAACATCAAACTGCATGCAAACTTATGACCTAAAAAATCAAGTTCTAACGGTTCACATCTCATCCTAAGAGTTGCATATCCCCCTATTAGATTTGCAACTCTTAAGGAGGTAACAAGGTATGTGGGTACTATACATAAATTATCAACCAAATACAGTGATATAAATGAGTGCGATGCATCGGTATCAAAAAGTACTCTAAGTGGTGTACTCTGAATCAAAAGCGTACCTTCCATCATAGTTTTCCCTTTCTTTGCGGCAATAGGTCTAGAAGAAGACAGTGCTCCAATAGCAAACACCTTCCCTCTATCCGCCCAGACTGGCTCTAGACACTGGCTCTTATAATGCCCAACTTAGTCACAGTCGAGGCATTTCACATTCTTCTTAGGCTTCTTTCCTTTACCAAATTTGCACTCGTTGGCATAATGGCCCTTTTTATCACACTTATAACATACTAAATCAGCCTTTCCTTTCTTGGTAGCATCCCCTTTCTGGGCTCCTTTCCTCTTGAAGAATTTCCTTTTCTATCCCTGAGGGCCTTGGGACTCAAATGGTTTCTCCCTAATAGACATAGCAAGCATCTCCTCATGGCAAATGGCCATCTCCACTACTACATGAAAAGGTTCTTTAATACGAGTCATGGCCATTTTACCTATTTCTGGCCTCAAACCTCGAATGAATCTCTCATTCCTTCTTAGCTCAGTGTCAACCAATGCATAACCATATCGAGACAGCTCATCAAACTTAGCAGCATACTTGATCACTGACAATTCTCCTTGTACAAGACCCATGAACTTCCTCATCAATGCCGACTTGGAAACCTCGGACAAGAACCTCTACTCAAACCTTCTTCTAAAATCAGCCCATATCAGCTTTACCTTTGGAACTCTGACTGTTACACTGTTCCACCAGTGAAGCGCTAAACTTTGCAACTATCTAGAGGCTAGCCTTCTCTTCTCTCCATCATTCAAGCCTAAATCTATAAAGATCCTTTCATAGTTCAAAATCCAGTCCTCAACTTCAACAGCTCCTCCGTTCCATGGAAAGGCTTTCCTCCCAAACTGGTATAATCCCCGCTCAACTTGGCATTGTTATTGCCAACTGGGGCTACAGGATTGGCTCCACCAATATTCACAGCATTACCTTCAGCTACCCCTGCAGCTGCTCCAGCTTGCATCAAGTTGACGAAGAACTGATACATCATTCCCATATCTACTGGTGGGGTTCCACAACCTACATTGGCCTTTGCACTTGGATTAGCATCAGCTCTCGGCCTTGGTTCCTCCGAGTATTAGGTCGAGCATTACCATTTGTTGTGGTGCTTCCTCCACCTGGATTTCATATTCTGTTTCTTTCTTCCATATCTTCTTTCTTATAAACCAACATACGAGCCTTAGTAAGAGACAAAAGAACGGTCTAAGAGGGAGGGGAACACACACACACACACACACATATATATATATAGGAAATACAAGTACTTTACTATAAATTTACCCAAACCCTAATCTTATTCTTTGATTCATTAGAATTATGTTACAAAATGTTTGGTTTATTTTATGTTTTATCATAAACCTACGCTCTGATACCAACTTGTAACATCACCCTACTTGAAGGCCCAAAACTAACGGCTACGGATGTTGCAGTCATCCATAGTTATTAATCTTCGACGACCAAATACGGCGATGCAAGACACATTGATACACAAATCACAGAATTTTTTTTAACAATTTTAGAAATATATTTCCACATTCAAATCAAAACATTTCATGTTCATTACAAAATCCTAAAATATGTTAACCACGTTCAGCTAAATATAATCATTACAAATACACCAAGAGCGACATATGAAGATGCCCCCTTGGTTGATTAGAGTATATAGTAAGGCTAATAAATCTGCCTTTACATCCAAATACACAACGGAAAAGAAAACTCTAAATAACTATCTGCCTCCTGCATGCATCCGGAAGCTTTATTTGTCTAAGAAAATCCTGAAAACCCTAAACCTCAAACACTCGAAATCAACTGAGTAATCGAGAGTTTAAGGGGAAATGTAACGATCCCGATTTTTGAGTAAAATTAAATTTAGTAATTGATATAAATTTGTGAATTTAATTATAAATTAAATTATTTTTTCCAAGATTAAATAGGATATTTGTTTATTTGGACATTGATTTTAAAATTTTAACTATGGATTTGAAATTCTATATTTAATATCTTATAAATAAATAAAATTTGGATTTGAAAACTATATAATTTTATATTAGTAGAAATTTGTTTTCTAATTTTAAGAGACATATGAAATACTTATTTTGAAAGTTATATTTTGAATTAGATATAAATGATTTTCACTTCAAATTATACTAGAATATCCATTTCTATTTATTTTGGGAAAATCCAATTACAAATATCATATCTTAAAATTTCCAACTTTACATTTAAACATAGGATATAAATTTACCAAACTCCATTTTCTAAATTTCTTCCATTTTCAATAAAGAAATTTATATTCCTTTTAATTTCAAAATTTCAACTTCATAGGTATATAAATATGGAATAAAATATTTATACAATATAAATTTAAGATTTATAGACCGTATTCAATCCAAACCATAGAAATCACATTAAAATAGTTATATATAGACCGCGGTGCCTGTATATAATTTTCTATCCTATGGTCAAGTGATACAGATATTTATCATTTCAATCCGCAAATTTAAAAAATAAAACTTTGCGGTTTTATCATTTCAAACCACAGTCCCGAATGAAATGAAAAAAAATGCATACTAACTTGCAGTTTAATGATATCAAATAAAACATCCATTCAACAACACATCCATCATCCAATCACAAACATCAAGCAATATCAATCAATAACAATTTATGTTAGGTTAATATACAACAGGTAATAATTTGCAGTTTTATCTCAAATTATATTTATCAACTATTTATCTAACAGTTTATATTCCCCAATAATTTATATAACTGTTAACTAGCAGTTCATATGCAACAATAATTTCTAACAGCCAATTAATACGCAATCAATCAATTTAATTTAACAGCTAAATTCGATAAAATGCAATTCAACAGATATGGATGAAATAACATGCCAAAAGCTCATAAATAAATTTCTATTCATTTCTAAAATTTATTTAACAAACATAAAAGCTTCTAGTAATTGTGAGTGGGTTAAAACACTCACCTTTTGAATTTAAATCGAATGTAAATCCGATTTAAACCCAAAATTTGACGGTCTCTAAATTTATCCAAACCAGCTTCATCAGATCCGGAATTTAATTACGATCCTAACAAAATAAATTTCGTGTGAAACGGAGTTCGTATGTGAAAGTTATCACAATTAAACGATTTGCAATTGAAATAAAAAAAAATTAAAAATAAACAAAACAAAAATAAAATACCGTGCCACATCCACCTTCCCTCGTGAAAAACGCATATGCTTCTTCTTGATTGCTAACTTTGTTCCGTAATTTTTCTTTTATTTCGATTTACTTTAATTTTCCTCCTTATTATATGAATGTATGTATTTTAAAAGGTTTGAAAGAAAAAGAAGATTTGAAAAAGAAGAATTGAAAAAAAATGATTAAAATAAGAACTGAAAACGGAAGAGAAGATCTAGATTTGAAAAGAAGAAAGTTTGAAATAGAAGTAAATTTGAAGAAGAAGAAGAAGAAGAATATTTGAAGAGAAAGAAAAAAAATTAAAATGAGAGATAATAAGGAGCTTTGAGAAAAACAAGAAAAAAAGAAGAAGAAGAAGAAGAAGAAGAAGAATAGCATGGAGGCTAGGGTTAGAGTTAGGAGAAACAAAATGTAATAGAAGAATAAGAAGTAGGTTATTTATAAGGTTAGAGTTAGATTTAGGGACAAATAGATTTGAAAGGAGAGGCTGCTACTAATTAGAAATAAAGTGAATATGAACACTTGGTATTGAAATATAGCAAATATGAACAGTCCTTTTTTTTTAAAGTAGCAGGTATTAAAAAGAGGTATTTATTAATTAGAAAGAAAATGAATATGGAGGGACAAAAATAAATGACACGTTTCGTTAGTTTGATTCTAAATTAATTAAGTGCTAGATACAGAAAATTTGAATACATCATATATATATATATTCATACTTTAACTGTGTGACAAAATTGCTAAACATACATCAAGTACGATTAATTGGTGACAATATATAGGAATAATCAACAATAAATGTGGATGCAATCACATAAGGATCTAATAGGAAAGGAGATAAAAAGTAACGACGTTGATTAATTCCACTTTCCCACTTTAGCCAATCCAATTACAAAATTTAAAATTTTATAAAATTTCTCTCCTTTGATTTCTTAAACAATTTTAATAACTAACAACAAGTTCTATGTTAATTCAATCATTAATCATTTCGCCAATTACCAAATTAAATTTCAATTATTCGCAATAAATCAAATTATAAATTTTTCATTCCAATAAATAAAATAAATCTTGATTTTTTTTTTCTTCCATCCTTATTAATTCCACAACTTGTTCAATTTGAAAATCATTATCATATTTTCCAAATGTTACCTTAATTTAACACTTATGTAACGTATTATTAGATTCGTTGCAAGATTTCAATTTCAATCCCCATTTCTTAATATAGTCAAATTCTGGACATTTTTATTTCCTTACCCATAAGTGTAACATTTATTTCCAATTCCATCCAAATTTAACAGGTAACCCTTAACAATGTTTTCAATCCAAAGGTTATACTTAAGTTTACGTTGTATTCTACAACTTATCATATTATGAAGAAAATTCACATTATTCCCCAATATTACCTTAATTCATATTAACTTAACATTAAATTTACTCTTCATTCTATTATTAACCTATTAGTATTAAATAGATGAAATTAACATTGGTTTTACACTCTATTACGTAGATATCCTTAAAGTTTATCTAAGTTTATATTTACATAATATTCCAACATTAAATTTCATCCAATTTTTTTTTCTTCCTTTTTATTTTAATTAAATCCAATTTCCCTAAAGTTACATTCAAACAAGTAAATTTTGATTTCCAATCAATCATTATACTATAACATTCTTAACATTTTTTCATTACACTACTAAATTCTACCTTGATAAGTTTACGCTTCTATTGCTTTACTTTCACACTTCCGTTAAAATATAAATAAATTCTAAAGTAACGTTTATTGTTGACCCCGCCATTTTAATTACTCATATTTAGATGAACGTTATTTCAAATAAGTTCATTGACTCATTTAAATTAGGTAGTTTATAGTAGTTGTTATCCCACCCTTACAATTATTTCCTACTAACGTGCTACCAACTCCTTTAATTAAAATTTGAATTCCAAACCTTATTTAATATACTAAGTAAGATAAATAACATATATAGATTGCTACCAACTTTCCTTTTCTTGCATCTATGTGTTTATTACTTGACACACCAGTAAATATTACATATACACAAAATTCCGTTATCACTTGCCTAACAAGGTTATTATCACTTAAGATCTCACTGCTTCCACATTTTCACATTTTCATTTCCTAGTTTCTTTACTTTATTCTACATAATTTATTACAAATGGGATTTTCTTTGGTTTACATCTTATTTGTATTTAACATTTCTCAATCACCAATTCATTTCACTTTAACTGCGGTAAATTGGCGGATAAATTGAATTTGATTCCCAAAATCTAAATTAACAAGAAACAAGGGTAGGTAACATACAATAGTCATTACTCCAAATTCTAGTCACCTAAATAGTCTTTTATTCCTTGCAAATAAATGTTACTATTTATTTTCATAGTACAAATCTCAATGATTATTCCATTTTATATTTGCTTAGGCCATTTATAGTCCACTATACATATCTACATAAATGGGTAATTTATTAAATTCATTAAGTGTCAATTCTATTAAGCCCTGTTTATATCTTATGCATTCTTCTATTACTTTACAAAAGGGAATAACTTTTAAACTCATACACTTAATAACAAAACCGTTATAAATCCAATAAACTTCCAAATCCAAGTTTGTACACATTTTACACAACTATTATGATTTCTCACAAACGTTGAATTTATTAAATGACCATTTATTATAATTTAATTCCCTTAATTGAATCAAATGCTTATTATTATATATATTCTTTTCATTCTACCATTACTTCCCATTTTATATTCATTAACGTATTTACACATCTCTATCTTTCAAATATAAAATAACCAAACTGATTACAAACACTGTTTCTATCAATTTTCATAAGTTTGTTCAAAACTATACTTTTGTTTACATAAAATAAATTTTATGTTTCTATTAGTTTTCTTTTCCTTTCACTACAGGCATAAATTATTACTATCTACACTAATTACATCTTTGTATTAATGAACACCATTTAAGTTAATATTTATACTAACATTCACAAATTCAACATTTATTTGTTTCTTCAAAATTACTTTAAATCAAGTTGTGAAAATTTACATTATCCACATCTATTATCATAAAATTTTATAGTTACACTAAATTGCAACCACTATACCAAATTTCTACATTTATTCTTAACCAAATTAGAAATTATATTAATTCATTTTATTAAATATCATAAATTTAACGGGTCGTTACAATCTCCCCCACTCAAAACTTTTCGTCCCCGAAAAGGAAAAAGAAGGGAGGAGGATGATTTACAGTGCATCTTATTTCAAATATTAACTTATAAACAATATTTTACTTGATTAATTTCCTTTAATGAAATATACTTGTTTTATAATCATTATATCCTTTAATACTTGAATTATTAAAGTTGGAAAAATACTTTCACAAAATTCTAAGTCCAAAATTTCCTGAAAATTTTGGCAAAGTCTCCTTTGTACGGAGGGACTCTGGAGAAAATATAATATCCAAATATACAAATATATTACACATATTATCCAAATAAAATATCCCAACACGGGAAAATATATAAAATAGCGCTTTATACGTAATCCGGAAACGTACCTATTTGTTGGGCAATACGCTTATTATTACGGAACCAAAAGCAGTAGCAGTTGCTTCCATAACCTGTATTTTCTTATAAGCCTAAAAGGTTAAATATTTATTTTAGAATGAACTATTTTAGTGGATTCAATCATTCATATCCAATCAAATGCAATAACCATACGTTTTAACAAACAGCACACACCGCAAACAAAATCATTCAATCAAACAAACAATTAGTTGTTAGGTTCAAATTTCGAAATTGTACGAAATGTAAAATAACTATCAAGTGCATCCTTTACTCAACAGTCTTAGATGGAACAAAGATAGATTATTTCTCCATCCAACAACTTCAAAATTCCTTACCCAACAACCATACATCAACCAAACAATTCAAATCAACACCAAAATAGCTTATTATACATTTATTTCATACTTCAGTGGTTTGATTTTCTTCCCTTCATTTATGAGGGATTTCTTTGTTCTTACAAGTTTTATTTTCCAATTATCGCCAAATTTATTATATTTGTATTTCCTTTCTATTACTTAAGTTTATAAAATAATTCTCATTAATAACAACAAATATTTTGAATATCTTCCTTTCCTTACTCTTCACTTGTAAGATTTCCCTTAAATTCTTAATCTGCTAACATTCATTCTTATAAGTGGAAGTTTTTTATGTATCCATTAACTATGGATTACAATCATTTAAATTCTTCCTACTTTCCATTATATTAGAATAGGGGAGATTAAAACATACTTAAGTGAATAATCATATAATAAATTCTTATTTTGAATTTCATTTTATATACTTAGGTTCATATCATCTATTAATAATAAAATTTCAATTATAACCTAAGTTTATACCATTTAAATTCTTATTTATAACAATAAATTATTGAATACTTCATTATTTCCAAAATTCTACTTGTATAATATCCTATTTAAAATTCTTATTTAACATTTCAACTTTTATATTTGGGTAAGTTATTTATGTCAAAGAAAGTGCAATTGAACTTATACAAGTTGAATCTCAATTCTCTAAATTAAATTTGATGTTTATCCATATTTCTCTTTGTCTTATATGTATGCAAATTCCTCTTTATAACTTTGCAATTATTCTCTTATTTAAATTAGAGGTTTCAATTCATTTATTACTTAACTTTTATTTCACTACAATTTAACAATTGATTAATTAATGGAGAATTTTAGAATTGGATTCCGGGTCAGATTTCAATTTACTTCAAAATAATAGATAAATAAGTTCTTACAACTCAAAATCTCTAATTATAGTTAGAACAATAAAAGAAATTTTTTTTAGAAAATTTCATAATAAATCTGCAGTAGAATTTACTACAGTGGCCTTTCCCCTTCGAAACTCGAAAATGAAAGTCGATGATGCGGCCGTCATCACCGAATTTATTTTCCAGCGACAGAGAGGAAAGTACAGAATTTAATTCTTTTCCAAAATCTTCTTTAAAACAATTCTTCCAATTTATACGAAATATTTATATAAGAAAATACTTATAAACCGAACCATTATTTTTCATAAATTCTTTGAAAACATATTTGGAAAAATCCCGGACTTAAGTTCTAAAATCTCCAATTTGATTTATCATAATTTCAACTTAGCTTCAATTATTATAGATATTTTTATTTTCTAACACCCAATCTATAGCAACCAAATATATATATCTTTATAAAACTATTTTTATATATAGAAAATATAATAGGCAAAATTATTTCATTTACCTATATTAAAACAAATATTATGTCGGTCTGTCCTATTAAGTGTTTAGAAATCCCTATTGATGACATAGCGTCCCATGCATCAACCAGAATTTATAAATACAAAGCGGAACAGATTAACACAATATAAAAATCTTTTTATTAATACTAACAAATACGCTCTCTCATATATATATACACTCAGCGACTCCCATAGGATATTACTACCCTATTAACAAAGAGTCAAACCCCACAAAGCCAAGGTTTATCGCTAAACCAAAGCTCTGATACCAACTGTAACATCCCGCCTTTTCGCACACTTTAAACCGACACACGTGCCAATTCAAACCATACGGAAGGTCGGATTGTTATGGGGTAAATGAGAAAGATAGAGAAGAAATAAAACAAAACAGAATCTCACAGCGGAAGGATAAAATATAATAATCAAATATACAGTTCATGAAACTGTTTTACAAAATAATTTATTTTTCTTGTGCAATAAATATCAGAGTTACACATACCAATACAACAATGCAGCGGAATTAAATGGTGTAGTGCACTAGTATAAATAATAATAATACAAATCTTCGTCTTCGTCCTCCAAAGCTAAATCTTCAAATCCTGAAACGCTCGGACTGACCCGAGCGAATTTGAAAAGACAAAAACACTCGAGTCAGAACTAAAAGATCTTATGTAAGTTAAATTTTACAGAAATAAATATGAGTACTGTAACTTAAGAGATGCTCGGGATTTACATCTCCTATGGATCCGTTAAACTATTTACTATGTAGTATATTGCGCTATTATAATAGTGTCTAATTGTAAAATAAACTTACTTTTTAATAGCGTTAAGGGGTTACCCATATAGCCCTTAACACAAATAATGCCAATAGTCTATACAGTACCGTAATACCTCCTGATCGGGAAGCTACCAGAGGATACTCCATAGGTACGACACAAATAGAAACTCGTAGTAAAGGCTCGGTATGGTAGGTGACACGGCACAACTAGGCAATGCCAGGGTAGATATACCAATTGCTATCCAGGCTGGTGGAAACGCGTAGCCGCAGTTACCGCCCACCTCGGACTAACTCCCCAAAATCAAAATATAGAAGTGGCCACTGAATCAATCCAAAATCAAAGTATAATATCGAAGAGGAGGGTCCGATCAGAGGAATGACCTCATTGGCCTGAGAATCGCTCCTGTTTTAGCCACCTTATGCCAACTCACGGGAGTCGGGTCCACGTATTTACCTTACAGGAAACGTCACCACCACCTACTTCATTCTGGAATCTCCACCGCGTACACGGTTAGTCAAAGTGGTTTTCGGTATCGACAGAGAGTATGTCCATATCCGATCCCGGTCTCTTTGCCAACCAATCGTTATTATAACACCGCGGTTATTTAAAAATAGTTTATACTTTAAAACCAGAATATAATCCATTTCAAAACCATAATATTACGATATCATTTCTTCTTTAAAAAAACAAACAATTTATTTTCATATTATTTTATAAAAGCCCAAATCAATGATATCGTTTCCCAAATAAAATTTTCCTTTCCAAAAATTATGTCACTTTTTATTATTTAATATCCCATGTAACCAATATTTTGTTTGTAACTTTCAACATAATTCTTCGAAAATCCATAGTATTTTAAAACCATTATTTTCAAAACTAAATGGTTTGGATATTCAACGGTATGCGAATTAAAAAGGTTTAACTTTACTGTTGCTTTATAAAGAATAAATTACATGGCTTTCCAAATATTTCTTGTTTTAAAGTTAAACCAAAATCCAAAATATTACTTCAAGTCCCAAAACCATTTCAATTTTATATATATTTATATCCATTTTTGAGCATTAATATTTCAACTAAAGTTGGATTTTTATCCTTTCAAAATCAATATTCTATTAATTAATCTTGACCATTCACATAAAATCCATAATTAATAAGACTTCAATTTCTAGTAAAATATATATATATATATAGAATTTTTCCACTTCAAATTATACTAGAATATCCATTTCTATTTATTTTGGGAAAATCCAATTACAAATATCATATCTTAAAATTTCCAACTTTACATTTAAACATAGGATATAAATTTACCAAACTCCATTTTCTAAATTTCTTCCATTTTCAATAAAGAAATTTATATTCCTTTTAATTTCAAAATTTCAACTTCATAGGTATATAAATATGGAATAAAATATTTATACAATATAAATTTAAGATTTATAGACCGTATTCAATCCAAACCATAGAAATCACATTAAAATAGTTATATATAGACCGCGGTGCCTGTATATAATTTTCTATCATATGGTCAAGTGATACGGATATTTATCATTTCAATCCGCAAATTTAAAAAATAAAACTTTGCGGTTTTATCATTTCAAACCACAGTCCCGAATGAAATGAAAAAAAATGCATACTAACTTGCAGTTTAATGATATCAAATAAAACATCCATTCAACAACACATCCATCATCCAATCACAAACATCAAGCAATATCAATCAATAACAATTTATGTTAGGTTAATATACAACAGGTAATAATTTGCAGTTTTATCTCAAATTATATTTATCAACTATTTATCTAACAGTTTATATTCCCCAATAATTTATATAACTGTTAACTAGCAGTTCATATGCAACAATAATTTCTAACAGCCAATTAATACGCAATCAATCAATTTAATTTAACAGCTAAATTCGATAAAATGCAATTCAACAGATATGGATGAAATAACATGCCAAAAGCTCATAAATAAATTTCTATTCATTTCTAAAATTTATTTAACAAACATAAAAGCTTCTAGTAATTGTGAGTGGGTTAAAACACTCACCTTTTGAATTTAAATCGAATGTAAATCCGATTTAAACCCAAAATTTGACGGTCTCTAAATTTATCCAAACCAGCTTCATCAGATCCGGAATTTAATTACGATCCTAACAAAATAAATTTCGTGTGAAACGGAGTTCGTATGTGAAAGTTATCACAATTAAACGATTTGCAATTGAAATAAAAAAAATTAAAAATAAACAAAACAAAAATAAAATACCGTGCCACATCCACCTTCCCTCGTGAAAAACGCATATGCTTCTTCTTGATTGCTAACTTTGTTCCGTAATTTTTCTTTTATTTCGATTTACTTTAATTTTCCTCCTTATTATATGAATGTATGTATTTTATAAGGTTTGAAAGAAAAAGAAGATTTGAAAAAGAAGAATTGAAAAAAAATGATTAAAATAAGAACTGAAAACGGAAGAGAAGATCTAGATTTGAAAAGAAGAAAGTTTGAAATAGAAGTAAATTTGAAGAAGAAGAAGAAGAATATTTGAAGAGAAAGAAAAAAAATTTAAAATGAGAGATAATAAGGAGCTTTGAGAAAAACAAGAAAAAAAGAAGAAGAAGAAGAAGAAGAAGAAGAAGAATAGCATGGAGGCTAGGGTTAGAGTTAGGAGAAACAAAATGTAATAGAAGAATAAGAAGTAGGTTATTTATAAGGTTAGAGTTAGATTTAGGGACAAATAGATTTGAAAGGAGAGGCTGCTATTAATTAGAAATAAAGTGAATATGAACACTTGGTATTGAAATATAGCAAATATGAACAGTCCTTTTTTTTTTAAAGTAGCAGGTATTAAAAAGAGGTATTTATTAATTAGAAAGAAAATGAATATGGAGGGACAAAAATAAATGACACGTTTCGTTAGTTTGATTCTAAATTAATTAAGTGCTAGATACAGAAAATTTGAATACATCATATATATATATATTCATACTTTAACTGTGTGACAAAATTGCTAAACATACATCAAGTACGATTAATTGGTGACAATATATAGGAATAATCAACAATAAATGTGGATGCAATCACATAAGGATCTAATAGGAAAGGAGATAAAAAGTAACGACGTTGATTAATTCCACTTTCCCACTTTAGCCAATCCAATTACAAAATTTAAAATTTTATAAAATTTCTCTCCTTTGATTTCTTAAACAATTTTAATAACTAACAACAAGTTCTATGTTAATTCAATCATTAATCATTTCGCCAATTACCAAATTAAATTTCAATTATTTGCAATAAATCAAATTATAAATTTTTCATTCCAATAAATAAAATAAATCTTGATTTTTTTTTTCTTCCATCCTTATTAATTCCACAACTTGTTCAATTTGAAAATCATTATCATATTTTCCAAATGTTACCTTAATTTAACACTTATGTAACGTATTATTAGATTCGTTGCAAGATTTCAATTTCAATCCCCATTTCTTAATATACTCAAATTCTGGACATTTTTATTTCCTTACCCATAAGTGTAACATTTATTGCCAATTCCATCCAAATTTAACAGGTAACCCTTAACAATATTTTCAATCCAAAGGTTATACTTAAGTTTACGTTGTATTCTACAACTTATCATATTATGAAGAAAATTCACATTATTCCCCAATATTACCTTAATTCATATTAACTTAACATTAAATTTACTCTTCATTCTATTATTAACCTATTAGTATTAAATAGATGAAATTAACATTGGTTTTACACTCTATTACGTAGATATCCTTAAATTTTATCTAAGTTTATATTTACATAATATTCCAACATTAAATTTCATCCAATTTTTTTTTCTTCCTTTTTATTTTAATTAAATCCAATTTCCCTAAAGTTACATTCAAACAAGTAAATTTTGATTTCCAATCAATCATTATACTATAACATTCTTAACATTTTTTCATTACACTACTAAATTCTACCTTGATAAGTTTACGCTTCTATTGCTTTACTTTCACACTTCCGTTAAAATATAAATAAATTCTAAAGTAACGTTTATTGTTGACCCCGCCATTTTAATTACTCATATTTAGATGAACGTTATTTCAAATAAGTTCATTGACTCATTTAAATTAGGTAGTTTATAGTAGTTGTTATCCCACCCTTACAATTATTTCCTACTAACGTGCTACCAACTCCTTTAATTAAAATTTGAATTCCAAACCTTATTTAATATACTAAGTAAGATAAATAACATATATAGATTGCTACCAACTTTCCTTTTCTTGCATCTATGTGTTTATTACTTGACACACCAGTAAATATTACATATACACAAAATTCCGTTATCACTTGCCTAACAAGGTTATTATCACTTAAGATCTCACTGCTTCCACATTTTCACATTTTCATTTCCTAGTTTCTTTACTTTATTCTACATAATTTATTACAAATGGGATTTTCTTTGGTTTACATCTTATTTGTATTTAACATTTCTCAATCACCAATTCATTTCACTTTAACTGCGGTAAATTGGCGGATAAATTGAATTTGATTCCTAAAATCTAAATTAACAAGAAACAAGGGTAGGTAACATACAATAGTCATTACTCCAAATTCTAGTCACCTAAATAGTCTTTTATTCCTTGCAAATAAATGTTACTATTTATTTTCATAGTACAAATCTCAATGATTATTCCATTTTATATTTGCTTAGGCCATTTATAGTCCACTATACATATCTACATAAATGGGTAATTTATTAAATTCATTAAGTGTCAATTCTATTAAGCCCTGTTTATATCTTATGCATTCTTCTATTACTTTACAAAAGGGAATAACTTTTAAACTCATACACTTAATAACAAAACCGTTATAAATCCAATAAACTTCCAAATCCAAGTTTGTACACATTTTACACAACTATTATGATTTCTCACAAACGTTGAATTTATTAAATGACCATTTATTATAATTTAATTCCCTTAATTGAATCAAATGCTTATTATTATATATATTCTTTTCATTCTACCATTACTTCCCATTTTATATTCATTAACGTATTTACACATCTCTATCTTTCAAATATAAAATAACCAAACTGATTACAAACACTGTTTCTATCAATTTTCATAAGTTTGTTCAAAACTATACTTTTGTTTACATAAAATAAATTTTATGTTTCTATTAGTTTTCTTTTCCTTTCACTACAGGCATAAATTATTACTATCTACACTAATTACATCTTTGTATTAATGAACACCATTTAAGTTAATATTTATACTAACATTCACAAATTCAACATTTATTTGTTTCTTCAAAATTACTTTAAATCAAGTTGTGAAAATTTACATTATCCACATCTATTATCATAAAATTTTATAGTTACACTAAATTGCAACCACTATACCAAATTTCTACATTTATTCTTAACCAAATTAGAAATTATATTAATTCATTTTATTAAATATCATAAATTTAACGGGTTGTTACACTAAGCTTAAAATAATATTGGTTATAAAGATTTGAACATTTTCTTTTGAAAATAGTTTGTAAATGTACAAAAGTATAAATTTGAGAGCATGAAACATGATTCTTGATATGTACAAAGTATAAATTTGTAAATATGATAACAAGAGGGTTTAAAACAAAATTTTAAAATAAAATTTTATAAAGGGTTTCAACATAAAAATACAAATTAGGACAAGTGTAGATCATGCACAAAAGAGACTAACAAGTGTAGGATTTAGAGGGATTGTAATTACAAGTAGCAGGAAAGATTTTCTTTAATTTGAAATTTTTATCATTATGCATCAAAAGAAAAAATGAGTGAACAAAGAGGATCAACCAGGCCTTTCAAACTACATTCTCAAACCTGGGAAAACGAAAAAAATGATTAAAAGAAAAAAAAAACTTCAGCTCAAATCTTCATATGTTCAAACAATAAATCAAAAGCAAAACAGAATCTGGAAAATTAACCTGAAGCAATTAATCGGTAAATCAAGCAAAACTGAAGATCATTTAAAGCATTTCAAATCTGGAAACTAAAGTTCAAAGCATAGAAATCTGTAGAAGCAAACAACAACTAAATTCATATTTCAGTTTCAAGTTCAACATCCAGTTGTCAAACCAAAACTCAACAATCAACTCAAAAATTTCAGTTCTCTGTTCTTCGATTCGTGTGAGCAAACCTTCAACCTTTAATATATTTATGTGTGTTGCTTGATTTTATACGCCTGTGATGATGATAGCTTGGATGCAGTTTGTAAAAATGTGAAATTAGGTTTGCATGCCTGTATATGTTGTGCACAGGCAAAAGAATGCATCTTTGTTCTTACATTTCATGTTTTAAAACCTGTTATAAATCCATATCACCCCAAAGGAATCCATGTTAGACTTCGATCACTAAAAAGAAGTTGCTTGAAATAATGTAATTTCATTCCTAAAAATAATTTCAGATAAAAGCATTTAAAAAATATTTTCAGAATGGAAAATTACAGTAAAATATATTCAAATAGAGAAAAATTAATGCTCACGAATTCCATTTTGGGTTTCATAATTTAATTTGTAGCAGTAAATGATGATTTTAGGTAGTAAATTCATGATCTTTAAACTTGGGAACATTGAGATAGTTCGAATTGAATGAGAAATGCATTTTTGTCAAATTCAGATAATCCACTTTGAATCATAACTCGTGAATTAGGGTGAAGATGGCTTGGGTGTGGAAGATTCGTGGAAAAATACTCGAAAATTTTATATTATGCGGGGGTGGTAGATTGACGTCGATTTAGGGTTTAGAATTGTGTTTGGGTTGTGGTGATTCCAGATGCCACCGCATCGTTGGCGTTGTATCGAACGAGGTGGGACCGGGAGGAACAGAAGGAGGGGACTCTGGCGAGGTTGTGGACACGGCGGCGTAGTGTCTAGGGGTCAAGATGATCGACACGATGTTGATCTAGGCAACTGGTTTGGGTTCCAGATTTTGTCAAAGTACTCGAATTTCGATTCGAGAGGGGATTGTTGGATATGGGTGGTCGGAAGGTTTGTAGAGGTCATCGGCGATGTGCCGATGGTCACGAGGTTGGCCAGAGTGGGCCGGAGCAAACGTGCACGTGCACCTATGCACAGCTATACCCGATTGAGTAAGATGATTAGGGAAGATGATGCTAACTCGAAAGCGTTCTCGTGAAATAGGGGCGTTGACTCAGGTATACTATCAGGATTTGAACGTGAAGATATTTGCAGGTTTAAAAGTTTAAAAAAAAACTAAAATTAAAATAGGAAAGAAAGAAGAAAGAGAAAGTGACTCGGGGACATGCTTGGGAGTTTTGGGTTTCGACTCAGGTAAACACTCGAGTTCGTTGCAAGTCTGGGTTGTTTTTGTAAATGAACAAGCTTTCTTTCCAAATTTAAACTAAAACAAGTTAAAACACTTTCTTGTTAAATTCTTTTAAAACAGTAAATGTTTTATTTTAGTTTTGGAAATAAATTTAAAGTTCGATATAAATTGTTTTAAGTTAATTCATGTGTTACTAAATTAATGTAAAAGGTTGTTTAAATAAGATTCTAAGATAAATGGTTTATCTTAATAATGTTTTGATTATTTAATTACTTAAAGGTTTTTTTAAAATTTAGTTAATTGTTAATGATGTTTTACTTTATTTAATAAGGGTTAAAGAAGATAACTAAGTGGTTAAATAAGAATAATTATTTTGTGTAATTGAAGTAAAGTTAATACTTTGGGTAATTACCTTTAGGAATAATTAATTAATGTGATTAAAATGAGGAGGTTAACGTTATTATTGTATTAAAGGTTGATTAGTTTATGATATTTGAAGATGATTAATCAAGCAGTTAAAGTATAAGCAATTAAGGATAATTAATTTGAATGATTAATTGATCGAGGTAATTAATTTATTAATTAATTAAAAATTAATTAATGAAAGTGATTAAGGATAATCACTTATTGTAATTAATTAAATAATGATTAATTTAGGGTTAATTAATTAAGGTAATTAATTAAGGGTTAATTAATTTGTATAATTAATTAAGGATAATTAATAAAAGGATAATTAAATAATTAGGGGTAATTATTTAATGATTTATGATTGATTCATTTATTAATTAAAGTTAATTAATTAATTAATTAATAATTAAAGGTTAATTAATAAATGATTTAAAGGTTAATTAATATTAAAATGGTTTGAAATTAATTAACCAGGATTAGTAATTCATAAGTAATCAATCTAATTTGAATTAATCAGACAATTACTTATGAATGTTTGGATTCTATCGGATGATTGAATTGTTTGATATCCCTGATTCTGATGCTCTGTTTTGATTCGAGCTGTGTTTAATGTAATTTATTATCTGTGATATATATATATCTGTGATCTTTGAATGAAAGTTAAGCGTTATAGTTTATACCGCTTATCAAATATATTGTTGTATTTGAATATGTACTGATTGATGATGTTGCACTTCTATTGTGTAAAACCCCTGGACCACACTTACACACACAAATATGGATTGCACGTGGAAATTGTTTAAGTCACAAATTTTTGAAATTGTTTTAAAAATTGAATTTTTGAATCCAAATGGTTTTGGAAATGGATTGGGATTAAAGTAAAAAGTTTTTGAAAAGGAATTTCAAATATAAAATTTATTTTTGAATAACTTGACCTAGTTTTGAAATTTGATTTAAATTTAAAATTGAATTCTATGTTGAGAATTTATGATGTAAAAAGGTTATACAAGTTTATATGGGTTTTAAACCATTTTTAAAAGTGTTGTTTTGGGACTTTAAATTTTACCCAAAGATTTTAACTTGTATAAATAAAATCGTATTTTTCCGAAATAAAAACTATTTGTTTTCAAATGATAAAAGCTTTCACATAAGAAATGAACTTCCAATTTGTGTTAAAAGGATTTCAAGTCTAAAATGAAAATGGCCTTCCAAGTTATGAATAAATCCTTGAAAACGGGTTTGAAAGCTATAAGTCAAATTTTTAATTTAAAGATTGGATGAGTTAATCCTAATTGAAATGGAAATTGTTTTGAAAACCTATGAATAAATCTTTGTGAAACTAAGTGAGCTTTGTGAATTGAATCTTTTTGTTTAAAAGATCTGGAATGGTAATTTGTTTTAAACCATTTGAAGAAAGATTTTGGGTTTTTAAAAGTTGTGACTTAACTAAAATCCCTTATCCATATGTTTTTAAGTATTGCGCTCATTATTCGGTTTAGCCGGGAGAGGGCCTCATGTCATATAACCCATTCCAAATAATGATACGACGTTATGGATTGCATTTGAAGACCGGTGTTGAAGACCGGGTATTTGCGAGAGCAATGGGATAACCTATCAATTGTCTCTGCACCGAGTAGCGAAGTCCGATCGGAATTGTGGATGCCGGATTGCAAGGGCTTCTTTCTTTATTGGACGAAGTGCCTTCGATTCTGTTCGAACCCGGAACAAACTTTATGGTCGTATGTCTGACTCTACACTTTGAGGTATAAAACTGATCTCTATCAAATACATTTCTGCTTGGTGGCGGAGAATTTATTCTCTTAGCTTAACACCCTTCTCTGTGACATACGAGCTCAAAGGTTGTGTAGTTGATAGTTATCAGTGATATACTCCTAATTTGGTAGTGTGGCATGCTGAGTGTTGCTGTGTATCATTTGTTGATCAAAGCATGGTTTTCGTATAAAGCGTAGCTTTGTGGATGAGACTGCATCAGGACCTCACACCCCGAAAATGGTCGGAACAGGAAAGATGCGACAAGGTTATAAGGGTCGCTCCCTTTAGGCTGTGTCATTCCCTTCTGAAAAAGGGTGGTATCATGGTATGAAGCCCAGATACTTAACTCATGTGGACACTGCAAATCCATTACTTTGTGATTGCTTTGTGGTTGAGAGGCGCCTCAGATAAAGGTTCCAAAGGACCGGGGGATGGCATGCTCGTGTAGTAGTTACCTAGTTACAGAGGTAACTCGGCCTTGTGTTGGCAGCAAGCTGGTTAAGCCCTCGGGACGTCCCTTCAGAGGCATACCTATGCGGCAGTAGGAAGTTCCTTAGCCTGACCATTTGTTGGAAATCCAAACAAAACAATACGAGCCCTTTACGATTGCAATTGTATAACCTGCCACCTCAGGTGGTAGCTATAGTAGGCATAGTATAATGGTACCTATGCTGGCTAGGATTAACATTATATTTTCAAAATGTTTCCCACTATGCACTAGTAATAATATCAAAGAATTTTTCTCGTATTAAGCATATTTGACTATCATAAGGGGAAATCTCCCCCAAGTGTGCGATTGCATTGTGTGTGTGCCGGGAGGCCTTATGGTAGTTTCATTTTCCAGAAAGCATTGCGGATTTATTTTAAATTCTTTTGTTGTTTGCTTTAAAAGATAAACTGTTTTGTTTGCTCATACTAGTCCCACGACTGACCTGGAGTTTATTGTTCCTTTTCTAAACTCTGAGTGCCCACAATTTTTCCACATGGGCAGTCTAGAATTGGATTTTTCAGATTTTCAATAATAAGTGGAGATTCGATAGCTTTCGAAGCCTTTGGTTTGATAGCTTTCAGTCCTTGGGAATCTTCTTCAGTTTTTGGACGACTGGCCTTGCTTATCTTTGTGCATCGTTATTGGGAGTGTTAACGCTAAAATTTGAACGCTAACACCCCGGTGTATGAGTTATAGTTGTGAAAGCACCACCCGATAGCTCGGGAACAGATTACAAGCAGATAATAGCAGAAAAGCAGTAAACAACAACAATTTTATAGTGGTTCGGCTTAAGGGTATAGCCTACGTCCACTTTAAGTACTTTTATTAATGATCTCGTTACAAGCTGATACAATTCTTCCCAAGTACAATACACTTTGAATTACAAGAGACTTAGAACAAGTAGCCTAAACTTCGATGAAGATGAGAGTTTTCGAATCCATGTTGGATGTATGTGATCTCTTCTTGAAGTTGTTTGTAGCGTTCTTAGTGTCTTGAGAGCTTCAAGTGTCAGATTGGTTCGGAATGTAGCAGAGTATCGGCGCTTGAAGAGAGTGAGCCCCAAAAGTCCCCTCCTAGTTCGAGTTAGGGCTGTATTTATAGGCTTTTATCGGAGTTAGGTCGTAGGTCGTGACCGACCTAAGTAAGGTCGTAGGTCGCAGTCGACCTAAAAAGCACTGGCCTTCCTTCCATAAGAACATATGTGCTGATTTGTACAAGTCCAAGGTTGTAAACGACCTATCCCCTAGCGGCATGGCATAGGCGGCTTCTTTATTCATGCAGATAGGTCAAGAGCGACTTATCCTAGGTCATTAGCGACCTATCATAGGTCGTGAGAACTTTCCTGTAGTCATAGCTGGAGTTCTTAAGTCGTTGAATCTCTTAGGTCGTGACCTTCCTTAGGTCGAAGTACTCCGTTAGGTCGTTGGGCAGTATTTTTATCTCCAAGTGCTAGGTCGTCTTCGACCTAAAGTAGGTCGTAGGTGGGCAACGACCTAGGGGATGGGGGATCTGACTTATCTCAATTGTGCTCGGCTCTTTTCTCAGCGAGTTGATAGGTCGCGTACGACTTGTTTTAGGTCGTAAGTCGGCTGAGATTTAGGTCGCTGAGACCACTTCATTCTCAGGTCGGTAGGCTATGGCTTTGTTTAGGTCGCATATGATTTAGGTCGTAAGTTTGGTGAGCCTGTAGGTCGCTAAACTCTATAGGTCGCTGTGTTACTGGAGAAGTTAGGTCGCTTCTGTAGTTAGGTCACGACCTTCCTTAGGTCGCTGCTGCCTTTAGGTCGAGACAATCTTTAGGTCGCAACACTTTAGGTCGCTGCTACCTTTAGGTCGCTGGGTTCCGCTAGGTTGTAACCCTCTTTAGGTCGCTAGGTCACGTGTGCGGTTAAGTCGCTGCATTTCCATTAGATCGCTCACAGAAGGGAGTTAACATTTGCCCCTCGAAGTATACGACTTAGCCATAGGTCGTGTGCTTCGACTTTCTTAACTCGCATTCTGAAGAATTGCTAGGTCGCAAACGACTTAAGGAGAAAATTAGGTCGCGTAGTGTCGGTTCGCGTTCCACTGTCCTAGAATATAAATACCGTAGGTCACTCCCTCCCCTCTTCATCTGCTTCAGCATCCATTCTGCCATTAACAAGCTTCTGAACTTCTCGAGGACGATTCTAATCAGCTCAATCTTTCAACTTTTCCATCACCAGATTGCGTAAGTGAGTTCTATCAACATTCGATCACATCCATCATCAAACCACGAATATTCCACTTGTCATTCTTAATGCATTTTCGTATGCTGCTTTTTCCCATAAGTCACGATTCGATTTTCCTCTTGATTGAGTTATCGTGGTGATTCTTGTGGATATAGCAGTATATCCGATGTATGGTGGATCTGAGGCAATTTGGATTGGATTTTTCGAGTGATCTGTGAGGATGTGGGAGGAAGATGGTAAACTACAGTGATTCAAATTAGCTGGTTTATAAATTTGGAAGAGATGAGGAAGGCTCTAATGGGTTAACGGGTTAATGGTAGTGATGATCTGGCAGCGTGTGAGTGGGGAATCGACCTTAGGGGTGTCTGTTTGAATGTGAACCATGCGACCTAATACTAATGATCTAACTCCCTCTTGAATGAGATAAAACTTAAAGCAGAGCGACCTCATAACGACCTAAGAAAGTAACGACTTAAGTTCCATGATGATTGAAATCTTAGGTCGCGGCTGACCTTACACTTAAACAAATCTGGACCATCTTACTCTGAACTAAAGTGTGACTTAAGAACTTGTTGACCTAGATTCCTGAATGACTGCAGAGGGACTCGACATGTCAACGACCTAATTCTTTTGCGGTATGGGCTCTAGGTCGCAGCCGAGCTAGGACTTGAACAATTTTGCATTGTTTTGAACCCCTTGAACTTGCACAATGCGACCTAATGAAGCCCCGACCTATGCTAGGTCGCTGGACGACTTATGACTTGTGAAATTCTGTGAAGACTTGGTTGAATTGTTTGACCTTGAATTCTGTTGCACTTTGTTGTAGATTATCTCTAATGCTAATTAACCTGTTAAACGCAATATTTGCAAAAAAACTGGGACGAGTATACTGCCATTGACTGCCCACATCGAATGACAGATTAGTTGATAAAGAGTAATCAACTTAAATGAACTGTGTGAATGAAATACTGTAAACTAATGAATTCAAATGAAGTGCTAAATCAAAACTAAAATATCCAGTTAAAGTTGATTCGTTCGCATTAACACTACACTTGAGCTTTATATTAACAAGTCCTGAAATCTCATAGTCGATTAATTGTCAACTAGTTCAATTTCAGTTATGTTTGATTTCTTTTTTTTTTTAGTTCTGCACAACACTTCACACTTTTTTAGGAAACGTGCACCTTTTCATCTGAACATCCAGTTGCTTATGTAGAATGACGTCTCAGCAAGAAGAGATGACAGAACACGCCGAAGGAGTTTTCCCGATCGCTATTCCACTAGAAAACCCTCCAGAAAGAACTCCTACCCTTCTGAAACAGCGGACACTTAATCAATTATGCGTTCAATTTGGCATTGCCGAGGCAGAAGTTTTACTCCCTGGACCAAATGATTTCGCCGATAGACCACCTTACGGTTTTGTTGCTATTAATCGCCAAATGTGCTTAAGTGGGGCAATTCCTCCTTTTAATGAATTTCTTCGACAAATCCTTCTTCGACTGACGATCTCTCCTTTCCAGCTGCATCCCAATGGCTATGCCATTTTGATGGGATTATGCGTTTTGTTCAGGAGGACTCTTGACCGTCTTCCGAGTTTTGAGGAGATCTGTTACTTGTGCACTTTTGCAAAGAACAAGGACCACCCTTCAATAGTACTTGTAAGAGGTGCGAGGAACCGCAAACTTATCTTGGATTTGCCGGAGAGTGCACATGGTTTCCTGAATCAATACTTCTACATTCGCTGCCCCACAGAATTTTACGCAGACTGGAGAGTAGGAAGTGAGATCTTTTTTCCTTCTTTCTTCAATTTTACTCTAAGTCTTTCATGGTTCGTATTGCCAGGTGCTGATTCCATTTCTTATTTTTACAGCACTTCCTCCTCCTTCTAGAGATTCCAGCCATAAACCAGTTTTTGAGAGGCTAAGCGCCGTGGCTGCTGAAGAAAGAAGCGCAAAATTTCTATTGTCAGATGAGCTTCTTCATCGGTTTGAGCTTTTACATTCTTCTCGTTCCACTCAAATTCATGAAGCCCCAACGGAAGTCCCCGATTCTCCGATAAAGACTCCTGATGCCCCGGTCTCCATTAAAGAGCACATGCGGGGAGAAACTTATATAGAAACTTCATTAGTAAAGTGCTCTATTCCAAGAGATGTTGCGGGGCCATCCGAAAAACTTGCCCCGGTTATCGAGGAAGAAGAGCCTCAGGGATCTTCTCACCATTCACAAGAATTTGGTGAAGAAGCTGAGAAATCCAGTCCTGTTAAGCAGAGCAGGGATGATACTTTCGAAGGATTGAGCGACCTCTTTGCTACTTCACAAGAGATCTTTAAAGACGATCCTATTACTACCGGAATTTCTTCTTCAGTAGTCGAGGCTACTTCTATTTTGCAACAGTCGCCGTCGACTCAAGAGTTGACGCTAACTATTACACCCACAACTACTCCCCAATTAAAGAGTGGTTCGTAGATTGATGCGCGTAGTTTGCACATCACACACACTTAGAATTTCCTTATCCTTTCCACGAACATGCCTTTTTTTTTTTACATTTGAAAGATTCTCAAGTTTTGTTTCTTTTTTCTTTTAATTTTAGGTTTTTCAATGAGGCGAGGCAGCTCGTACTATAATGACTTTCAGCGATATGGGAAACGCAGCCAGTATGGCTATCAATCCTATCCTCCTGTTCATAGAGAGACTGATGAAGAAAGGGCTGCCCGGAAGGCTCGGGAAAGACGTGATTATGAAGAACGCTTTGGAAGACCAGATAATCGACATGATTCCTCCCACAGAGAGAGTGACTCCCTTAAACGCAAATCTCATGATGATAGAGGGAAGAGTCACACAACTGATGACTCGAGCAAACGGGCCAAAGTTATTGAGGAGCCAATGCCTGCGCCTTCAGAGAAGATTACTGCTCCTACTTCTTCTCAATCTCCTGCCCCTTCCCCTACTGACATCCAAGCAATCATCAATAGGCCATCTTACCAAGTTGGACCAGGTCCAGCCACTCTTCAAAGCCGATTTCCTAATTGGTGTTTAAAAGGAGTTCGCTTCGACCTCGATCTGGTTCCCATAGATAAAAGTGCTATGTTACGGAACCTTGATGCAGTCAGAACTGATATTGAGAGGATGTCATCTTGGCAGAAACTCGTTGACGAGCTCCAAAGGGTGAATAGAGCCAATCTCGAAGCTATGCTTACCATGGAGAATGACAAAACTGAATGGCAAAAGATCCTTAAACAGCATGATGCAGAAATGAGGAGTATTGCCGATTATAATGAGAAACTTGAGGCGGAAGTTGGGAAACTTAAAGAGGAGCTTGCTACTTCTTCCACTTCTTATTCTCAAAGGGAGAGTGTGCTTCTTCAACAGGTGCGGGATGCTCATGCCGCGCAAAGGGATGCTGAGGCCAAGGCTGATGGGTTGGAGCAGATTATAGAGGGCAACCGTACTGATATTACTCAGTTACGAGGACAAACTGGCCTTCAGGCTGCAGAGATTGAAAAATTGAAAGCCCAGCTATCCAAAGTCGAGAGAGAGCGAGATGAGGCTGTTGCGGGTAGAATTGCAGCTGAAGAGGCCCATGAAGCCACCAAAGCTGATATTGGCTCGACACTATTTGATTTCTACTTGCATTGTATATTAGGGCGTGGCGGTCTTGCATTCCTGGGCCCCAAGTATGAGATTACCCTGGCCGAAGTGTGGGAGGCCGCACTAGATATGTTTAAAGGGGACGGATACACTGAAGAGGAGTTGGAGGTGCACTACTTAGACTTTGAGGCTCGCGCAGCCCTTGCCAGAGGGAAGGAGCAACTTGCCAGATCGCGGGTTGAAATAGTGGGGGAAGAGCATCAAGAAAAAGAAACAAATTTGACTGCTCCTGTCCCTCCTTCAACTTCGGCCGATGCTGGCATTATTGGTTCTAGCTCTTATGTACCGATCCCTGCTCAAACTGATACCGGGGCCAAAATTACTCAAGCCACATATGAATCGCAAGAGAGTGCTGAAGCTCCGGACTATGAAATTGACGTAATAAAGATAACTTCTGCAGGTAATTCTACTGTAAATTTCGCTCAAGTGGATTGCTCATTTGTTTCTTATGGGTTTAATGAGCTTCTTGACTATTTTCTGAATCTTGACGAGCCTTTATCTCCTCTTTTTACTGACTTTAACCTCTTTTCTCCTATAGAGGAAGTTCCTCCCCCGGTTATCCCTCCTACGTCTCTTCAGGCGACTCCTCCTTCTGCTTCTCAGCCTGGATCACAAGAGGAGCAAATAGAGGCTCTTCATGGCTTAGATGATCCCATTGCTTCACAAGAGCAAAAAGACGAGGGACTTGAGAGAGGTGAAATATCCCCGGAGCGGACTCCTTCTGATGACATAACTTTGTCTAAACTCGTTACTCCAGGGAGTGAGTCTTCCTCAAAGAGGAGAAAGAAGCAAGGAACATCAAGGAGGAGGGGGAAGAAAATCATTGCTACCGAGGAGGAACCGGAAGCTGGGCCAGTTGCACCCCCCTCTCCTTCTTCCCTTCTGCCCACAGATCGGCCTGAAAAGTTAATCATTCGGCCGGGTAAAGGGTCCAAAGGGGGTAAGAAGAAGTGAAGATTTTAGCTTCTTTGCTTTTTGCATGAACTGGTCGAGAGTTGTGCGGGTATCGGCCCCCGCTTTTCTTTATTTTGAAACCTGTACCTGCATTTCAATTGAATAAAATGATCCTTTGTTTGTACAGACTTCTATTTGAATTTGAGAATGCATTTATTATTCATTTTTGCACAAGTTTATTTATATGATATTGCAGCGGGCTTATGGTATGTTGTTTGAGTATTACTTTACTGATGCAGCTATACCATTTTGCATGTAATTATACCATGTTGCCCCCATATCTTAAGCTTGCTGCAATATTTTATACTTCGAGGGGACTTGCACTCTTATTTGCTAAAGAATAATTATTTTATTCTTTAAAGAAAATTTTTGTAGAGTACAACTCCCTTCGTATAAGTTTTTACGCTTTGTCTTTCGAAGAAATCACTTTTTTCTTTTGCTTATGTGCATATTTTACCAAGTGAATTCTTCTATGTGGTAAAGCGGACCTCTGAAGGGTACTTTAACTTCTTTTTTTTTTATATGAAGATCATTTTCCAGAGTAGGTAAATTACTCTTCCTTTGAAAGTTAAAGTACGCTTTTGATGAGGATTTTTTTTTTATAGAAAGTTGTACCTCTGAGGAGGGATTTTTCACGTTTCAACACTTGGAAGTTTTATTTCAATCTCGGTGAAACGTGTACCTCCAAAGAGTTGTGCCTTTGAAGAAAGCCTTTTCACGTTTCAACACTTGGAAGTTTTATTTCAATCTCGGTGAAACGTGGGCTTCCGAAGAGGTCTTTCTTCTTGATTGTGCCTCCGAAGAGGTCTTTATTTTGTTTGCATTTCAACTCTGGTGAAGTGAAATTCCGAAGAGCGGCCGTTACACTTCAACTCCTGGTGAAATGTGCCTCCGAAGAGGTCTTTATCTTGTTTGCATTTCAACTCTGGTGAAGTGAAATTCCGAAGAGCGGCTGTTACACTTCAACTCCTGGTGAAATGTGCCTCCGAAGAGGTCTTTATCTTGTTTGCATTTCAACTCTGGTGAAGTGAAATTCCGAAGAGCGGCTGTTACACTTCAACTCCTGGTGAAATGTGCCTCCGAGAGGGTTTTCATTGCCTGGAAGTTACTCTCTCATGGTTGGAGGGTCATGACTCCTCCAATCTTTTTTGTTGAGTAGAGAACTTTCTTTTTTGTGGCATATGACCCATTAGAGGTCTTTATCCTCCGAAGAGTTGTGCCTCTGAAGAGGACTTGTGCTGCCGATGATGGCTTTGATTGTTTCCTTGTCTTCTTGCTTATGCCCTTTTCAGCGATCCTCTTTTCTTTTTTCTTTTCAAGTTTTCATTCCCCTTTTCTTGCAAGTAGCTTGTTTAATCCAAGGAAGTGTACTTCATTGTCAGGCAAGTTCGTGAGAATGGGCACTAGCTTCCTAATTGCATGTTTGTTTGTTCAAACAATCTCAATTTATTAGCAAGGGCCCGTTTCTATCGAAATCATAGGCCGTTCAGTTGAAGTATTTCCTATCTAGGATTTGAATTCGGGGCTTTTGTGACTTGAAATTTGTTTGTTGAATGATGGTGAGAATCGCTCGGTCTTATTATGTGCAAGTTTTATTTCCATTGTCTGCAAAAATTTAAATCGACATTTCAGCAATACATTTTATGTACTTTTATATCGAAAATAAAGCAAACATGTAATAATAATAAGGAACACAAGATTTATAGTGGTTCGGCCAGGAATTTGGGCCTACATCCACTTTATATTTTTTCATTATTCACTTGCATCAGTTTTACAATTGCTTTCAATTACAAGAATCATACATTCGCAACTCTTTTTACAATATTTCAACAAAATTTTCAAGTAAAGTATGGACGCAAGTGATTGCTGTTCCATGCCCTTGGAATTTGATCTCCTTCAACAGTAGTGAGTTTGAATGTGCCGTCAAGAAGCTTCTGACCTATGACATATGGTCCTTCCCAATTTGGCCCAAACACACCTGTTGCTGTCATAATTCTCTTCAGGACTAGATCTCCAATCTCAAAGCTGCGTTGGCGAACTTTGGAATTGAAATGTCTGGCTATCCTTTGCTGATGAGCTGCAATTCTGAGATTAGCTTCATCTCTTTTTTCATCAAGGAAGTCTAGCGCTTCAAGCTGTAGCCTTTCATTTTCTGCTTGATTGAAATGGATCCTTCTGTGTGAAGGAACCTCTGTTTCTACCGGGATCATTGCTTCCGATCCGTATGCTAATGAGAAAGGAGTGTGCCCAGTCGCAGTTTTGTGAGTGGTTCTGTATGCCCATAGTGCAAGTGGTAGCTTATCGACCCAACCACCTTTTGCTCTTTCAAGTTGCTTTTTGATGGTTGATTTGATGATCTTGTTTACTGCTTCCACTTGCCCGTTTGCCTGCGGATGAGCAACTGCTGAAAAGCTTTTCTGGATTTTGAATTGCTTGCAAAAATCTTGGAATTCCTCGCTTTCAAACTGAGTACCATTGTTTGTGATTATTTTCTGAGGCACACCATACCTGCAAATGATATTCTTGGTCACGAAACTTATCATCTTCTTAGAGGTGATAGTAGCCAATGGTTCAGCTTCAGCCCATTTAGTAAAATAATCAACTGCAACAATAGCATATTTAATCCCTGATTTGGCAGTCGGTAGCAGCCCAATGAGATCCATTCCCCAAATTGCAAACGGCCATGGACTGACCATTTGTGTGAGTTCAGTTGAAGGCGCTCTAGGAATTTTGGCAAATCTTTGGCATCTGTCACACTTTCGGGAATAGCTTGCAGCATCATGATTAATTTCTGGCCAAAAATATCCGTATCGGAGAATTTTCTTTGCTAATGTTTGGCCACCTGAATGATCACCACATTCTCCTCCATGTACCTCAGCTAGGATTGTTTTGGACTCTTCCCTGGATACACATCGAAGCAATGGCATTGAGAATCCCCGTCTGTATAATCGGCCATCCTGAATTACATAGCGAGAGGCTTTCCTTAGTAGCTTCTGTCTCTCTCTCGAATTTTCTGGCAGAGAACCTCTGAGTAGGTAGTCCAGTATTGGAGTCATCCATGACTCTTGTTCTTGAGATACATTCATAATCCAGTTAATATCCATCTCGTCTATACTTGGTGCTGAAAGGACTTCTACGGGGACTAATCCCAATAGTTGAGCTTCACCAGAACTTGAATACTTTGCGAGGGAATATGCCTTCATATTCTCTTCCCGAGGAATGTGGCTTATTGAATAATGATCGAGCTCACACAGAAGTTCCCAAGCCTTTGACAAGTAAGCGGGCAGGTTTCCCCCTTTCGTTTGAAATTCCTTCTTGACTTGGCATACAATAAGCTGAGAATCACTAAAGATCTGTAATGCTCGGATGTTTAGTTCTTTAGCGATTTTCAGTCCCGCGATAAGAGCTTCATATTCTGCTTCATTGTTTGTTGAAGGAAATTCCAATCTTAGTGCATAGCATAATGACCGACCTTCAGGAGTTTCAAGTACCACCCCTGCTCCAGAACAGTAGTCATTTCTTGCGCCATCAACATATAACTTCCACTGGATTGGGGAATCATTGATCGCTTCTTCCTCACCATTACCTTTCTCTGTGAATTCTGCAATGAAATCAGCTAAAGCTTGTCCGTTGATTGCTTTTCGGGGGTGATAAGTGATGTCATATTGACTGAGTTCAATGTTCCACTTTAGAAGGCGACCCGAAGTTTCAGGGCGAAACAGGACTTGCTTTAGAGGTTGATCGGTGAGTACTCTGATAGGATGAGCTTGGAAATATTGCCTCAACTTCCTTGATGCAACTAGTAGACAATAGGCGAGTTTTTCCAACTTGGAGTAATTCAGCTCTGCCCCAGTGAGTCTTTTGCTGATATAGTAAACCGGATGTTGAATCCTTTTGTCTTCCCGAATCAGCGCTGCACTTAGAGCATGAGATGATACTGCCAAGTATATAAGAAGATCCTCACCATTGCCTGGCCTAGAAAGTATTGGAGGCGTTTCCATATGACGGATCAATTCATCAAAGGCTTTTTGGAATTCGGGAGTCCATTCAAAGTTCTTCTTTCCTTTCTTCAGAGCGTCAAAGAATGGGATGCATTTATCAGTAGCTTTGGAAATGAACCGACTCAGGGCGGCGACCTTTCCGTTCAGACTTTGCAATTCCTTCTTCGTTCTAGGAGCTTTAACTTCTTTTAAGGCAGTAATTTGAGCTGGACTAGCCTCAATGCCCCTAGCGCTGACGATAAACCCTAAGAACTTTCCGGACTCGACACCAAACGTGCATTTCAAAGGGTTAAGCTTCATTCTGTATTTCCGGAGGACTGCGAACATTTCTGCTAAGTGTTCAATGTGATCCGCTGCTTTCTTAGACTTTACTAACATGTCGTCGACGTAGACTTCCATAGTTTTGCCCAATTGCGGTTTGAACATAGCATTAACAAGTCTTTGGTAGGTTGCCCCTGCATTTTTCAATCCGAAGGGCATAACTCTGTAGCAATAAAGACCAACATCGGTGATAAAGCTCGTGTCCTCCTGATCCGGTTCATGCATCATGATCTGGTTATATCCGGAGTAGGCATCCATGAAAGATAACAATTCATGCCCCGCTGTTCCATCTACCAGTTGATCGATCCTGGGTAAAGGGAAGCAATCTTTGGGGCAGGCCTTGTTCAAATCTGAAAAATCGATGCACACTCTCCATTTTCTATTAGCTTTCTTAACCAGCACAGGATTTGAAACCCAATTCGGATATGTAGATTCTTTGATGAAGTTATTTTCCATGAGTCGATCAACTTCCTCTTTTAATGCTGCTGACCTTTCTGGACCTTGGGTTCTTCTTTTCTGTTTTACTGGTGTAAACTTTGGGTCAATATTCAGAGCGTGTACTGCAACTTCTGGAGATATTCCACACATATCAGCATGAGTCCAAGCGAAGACATCCAGATTTGCTTTCAGGAAAGATATCAAGATATTCTGAATTGACACATTAAGCTGTGAACCCACATTCAACACCTTATTTGGGTCCTTCGGGTCAATAGGTACCGGTACTGTCGTTTCCACCGGTACTACTCTATTCTCCCCTGCACTGGCTTTTCTGGGATCCATCTCTTTCCGTGCCCCGCTATGCTCGCCAGTGCAGGGTCCGCCCCGTAATTGCTACAAGGCTGGCTCTTTGATGCGGACCGAGGCTGCCGCATCCTTTCCCATTTCCCTTTTTCTTGACTCTCGCAACTCTGTCAAATAGCACTCTCGCGCAGCATTTTGATCCCCTTTTATAACTCCTACTCCATTGTCTGTAGGGAATTTAATAGTGAGGCACCACGGGGCTAGGATAGCTTTGAACGCTGCGAGCGTTGGACGGCCAAGGAAAGCATTATAAGCAGAAAACTCATCGACAATCACAAATGTTTGCTTGCGGACTACTTTCCTTTCTCCTTCCCCAAGTTCTACAAGCAGATCGATGGTTCCTATTGGTTGCTTTGGCTCCCCAGTGAAGCCAGCGATCTTCTGCGATGAGGCTTGTACATCGACCATAGGGATTTTCATTTGGTCGAATGTCTTCTTGAAGAGGATATTACATGATGCTCCACAGTCAATGAGAACTCTTCTGACAATGGCCGGTCCGATACCAGCTGAGATGACCAAGGGATCTAGGGTAGGAGCTTCGATACCTGTGGAATCTCTGGCTCTGAAAATAATATCATCACTGAAAGTTTTCTGTTGTTTCAGGGGCGTAGTGTCTTCTAAAACAAAGACGTCTTCTTCGGCTGGAACATATTTCAAAGCCCTGGTATATCTCTCCATCTCACCCCAGCTCTTGCCAGCTGGGTGAGGTCCTCCTGTAATGACATTGATAATGGGCCTTCCAGATTCATGCCCCGTAGCTTTCTCACCTATCCTAGGCTGATGAACAGGAGCCTGTTGCCCCTGACTTGACGATGCAGGATTGTTGCTATTCTTTTTCACAAATTGCTGCAGCTTGTTTTCTCTTAGCAACTCTTCAATCAGATTTTTCAACTGGCGGCATTCATCGGTCTCATGACCGGGTTGATTATGGAAGCGGCAGAACTTCCCACTCTGTATAGCCTTTTTCCCGGTCCTCAAAGGGATAGGTTTAGGAAAATCAACAGAATCTTTAGTGGCAAGGTAGATGTGCTCCGGCGTATGTGATAATGGAGTATACTCTGATGGCTTGAAGGATCGGGGCTTCTTCAGATTACCCTGTTTCTTCCCATTATTATTCTCCCTTTTTTGCCCCACCGATTCATTCTTGCATGGAGCGACAGTGTTATCTTCAACTTTCTCCAACACTGCCTTTACTGGTAAAGGACGGCTTTCCAGGCGTATGAATTCATCTGCCTTTTTGTAGAACTTTTCGAGGGAGGTTGGCTCCTTCATGTTTAGCCATTTCCCAAATTCGCTCGACTTATCAATAGCCCTCATCAGATAAGTCAATATCATTCGCGGTTCAGCATTGTCCACCTCAGCCAGCGCTATATTAAAGCGGTTCAAGAAAGATCTGATAGATTCACCAGGATTATGTTCTATACTCGACAACGACATGATGTCCTTGGCCTTTGAAGCATATAGTCTGAACTGCTCCTTGAATTTTCGGGTCAAGTCTGAAAACTGATCAATAGATCGGACTGGCAACTTGGTGAACCACAGTAGAGCCACACCCTCAAGGTATACGGGGAAATATCGGCACTTTATCTCGTCAGAGGCTCTGGCACCTGTCATGTGCCAATCATATTTATACAAGAATTCATTCGGATCACTTGTCCCTTTGTAAGCTGGGATAGTTGGAGGGACAAACTTCCTTGGAAATTCCGCCTTTAAGATTTTCTCAGTAAATGGAGTTTTACTTGGGGCGAAACCCCATTCTTTCTCATCTTCAACCCTTTGCATACTTTCTTTCATGATTTGCCGGACCATTCCAGAAAGATACTCCTCATCATGTCGAGTTCCAGATCCACCAACCTCAGGAAGCGTTTGCTCAAAGGGACTGGCAGCCCTTTCAGGAGCATTCCTTTCATTAGCATCATGAATGTTGCCATCATAATTCCTTCCATTACCAGCCGGTTGATTGTTTGCCCCGAGCAAATCATTCAACTTATTCAGAATTAGAGCATTTTGGGCACTCTGAGCCTCTAATTGTGCATTCTGGGCGTTTATCTGCTGGTTCAGCCCTAATATTACAGCATCCAACTCCGCTTTCGTAACCCCAGCAGACGGAGTGGGTTGATTAGGTACAGGGGAAGCGGATGTTCCCTCTTGAACGTTCCCAGATCTGACAGATCTACTCTTCCTTCCAGGAGCCATAATCTCAGACAGACTTCTGGTTTTCAAGGAAAATCTCTCTACAAATCTCTGTGAAGCAATGATGATAATTTTTCCTGACTTCAATTCTCAGTGAAAGCACCAAAAATGTTAACGCTAAAATTTGAACGCTAACACCCCGGTGTATGAGTTATAGTTGTGAAAGCACCACCCGATAGCTCGGGAACAGATTACAAGCAGATAATAGCAGAAAAGCAGTAAACAACAACAATTTTATAGTGGTTCGGCTTAAGGGTATAGCCTACGTCCACTTTAAGTACTTTTATTAATGATCTCGTTACAAGCTGATACAATTCTTCCCAAGTACAATACACTTTGAATTACAAGAGACTTAGAACAAGTAGCCTAAACTTCGATGAAGATGAGAGTTTTCGAATCCATGTTGGATGTATGTGATCTCTTCTTGAAGTTGTTTGTAGCGTTCTTAGTGTCTTGAGAGCTTCAAGTGTCAGATTGGTTCGGAATGTAGCAGAGTATCGGCGCTTGAAGAGAGTGAGCCCCAAAAGTCCCCTCCTAGTTCGAGTTAGGGCTGTATTTATAGGCTTTTATCGGAGTTAGGTCGTAGGTCGTGACCGACCTAAGTAAGGTCGCAGGTCGCAGTCGACCTAAAAAGCACTGGCCTTCCTTCCATAAGAACATACGTGCTGATTTGTACAAGTCCAAGGTCGTAAACGACCTATCCCCTAGCGGCATGGCATAGGCGGCTTCTTTATTCATGCAGATAGGTCAAGAGCGACTTATCCTAGGTCGTTAACGACCTATCATAGGTCGTGAGAACTTTCCTGTAGTCATAGCTGGAGTTCTTAAGTCGTTGAATCTCTTAGGTCGTGACCTTCCTTAGGTCGAAGTACTCCGTTAGGTCGTTGGGCAGTATTTTTATCTCCAAGTGCTAGGTCGTCTTCGACCTAAAGTAGGTCGTAGGTGGGCAACGACCTAGGGGATGGGGGATCTGACTTATCTCAATTGTGCTCGGCTCTTTTCTCAGCGAGTTGATAGGTCGCGTACGACTTGTTTTAGGTCGTAAGTCGGCTGAGATTTAGGTCGCTGAGACCACTTCATTCTCAGGTCGGTAGGCTATGGCTTTGTTTAGGTCGCATATGATTTAGGTCGTAAGTTTGGTGAGCCTGTAGGTCGCTAAACTCTATAGGTCGCTGTGTTACTGGAGAAGTTAGGTCGCTTCTGTAGTTAGGTCACGACCTTCCTTAGGTCGCTGCTGCCTTTAGGTCGAGACAATCTTTAGGTCGCAACACTTTAGGTCGCAGCTACCTTTAGGTCGCTGGGTTCCGCTAGGTTGTAACCCTCTTTAGGTCGCTAGGTCACGTGTGCGGTTAAGTCGCTGCATTTCCATTAGATCGCTCACAGAAGGGAGTTAACAGGGAGTTTGAGCTATTTTTGGATTGGTGCTTTGGAGATGAAGTACAGTTCTGGATTCTATCTCTCTTTTTCTCTTGAAGACCATATTGGGGATATTGTTCCGCTACTGGTGTTATCTTTTCTTTCCGTTGCTATTGTCTTGCACCATATCTCTGATGTATATTGATATCCATTGTATCATTCAGTTGTATCAGATATTGTATCAATGTTGTATATTGATGTATTCATTTTCTTCCGCTGTGTTGTACTTAATGTGTTATAAGCTCCGACGAACCAGATTCGACGCTTGGATTTGCGGCATTTGAATACGAGTTTCGTATTCAGTGTCGATTTTCGAAGATCGAGTCAGGGTTGTTATATTTAGTATCAGAGCTGAAGGTTGAAACTTTAGCTCAGGAGTATAACACAATAAGTGACTCATTAGAGATAGGGTGAAGTATACCATAGAATGAGTATTCCCTAAGATATCCATTTGAATGCCTCAGTAAATTCTCTTACTATCCACTGATAGTGAGTATGAGTGCGAGAAGAGGATGAGATAGGGGACAAGGGAGTACCACTATAAATGGTCAATACCCTACAACGGTGGAAATAACTTTCTCTATCAATCTCCTTTGATTCGATTTCAAATTCTTTTGATTGCTTCGTAGTAGCTACAAGAAGGAGCTTCGGTATGATGGTGGCCCTACGAATCATTATAGAAAATCCTTACTTCGTATCTTCATCGGTTTCTTATCAGCTTTTCGATCTAAACTTTAAGGAATTTGAAATTTGGAATTGAAATTTTTAAATAAATTGGAAATTTTAAATTAAAATAAATTGGTTAACTAAAATTTGGAGTTAAATTTGAATTGTATTAATAAAACGATATCGGTTAAAACCAAATTTGAAATTCTATTGTAATTTCTTTTGTGTTGATCGAAGTCCGAAGAGGGACAAGGTAGTATATACTTTGGAGTATTCCGACCTGAAGTTGGAATCCATACCTAGTGTTTGAGAAATTGTAGAAGATTGAATGTATCTATCTATTCTCTTGGGCCTCGATATATTCTACGAACGATTAGTTATCCCTTTGATATAATCAATGCGCTTGCATATTCGTAGACCGTAGGACCCGAGTATCTTGTGAAATAATTGTATGAGTTTGTTCTCATATTGTTGATATTCTGATTTGGTAAGCCAAATGCAGAATAAATACTCAATTTGATCTGAAAAGATATTTCTTTATCTTTGTGTTTCCATCTATTCTTTGTTGTCTCCCTTGCAAATTTCGAGGATGAAATTTTCTTAAGGGGGGAATCTGTAACGATCCCGATTTTTGAGTAAAATTAATTTAGTGATTGAGATAAATTTGTGAATTTAAACTGTAAATTAAATTAATTTTTCCAAGATTAAATAGGATATTTGTTTATTTGGACATTGATTTTAAAAATTTAACCATGGATTTGAAATTCTATATTTAATATCTTATAAATAAATAAAATTTGGATTTGAAAACTATATAATTTTATACTAGTAGAAATTTGTTTTCTAATTTTAAGTGACATATGTAGTATTTATTTTGAAAAATATATTTTGAATTAGATACAAATGATTTTCAAAACAATTATTTAAAACTAAATACCATTATATATGTGTTTATTTATTAAAAGCATATTTAGTTTAAAATCATTTCTTTCTTTAAATTGGTATAAGTAGAAATAATAAACAAAATGTATATAAAACAAGAAATAAAAGTTTAAAATAATACATATATAGATAATTATTTACTTAAAAGGTAACTAAGCTTAAAATAATATTGATTATAAAGATTTGAACATTTTCATTTGAAAATAGTTTGTAAATGTACAAAAGTATAAATTTGAGAGCATGAAACATGATTCTTGATATATACAAAAGTATAAATTTGTAAATATGATAAGAAGTGGGTTTAAAACAAAATTTTAAAATAAAATTTTATAAAGGGTTTCAACATAAAAATACAAATTAGGACAAGTGTAGATCATGCACAAAAGAGACTAACAAGTGTAGGATTTAGAGGGATTGTAATTACAAGTGGCAGGAAAGATTTTCTTTAATTTGAAATTTTTATCAGTATGCATCAAAAGAAAAAAAATGAGTGAACAAAGAGGATCAACCAGGCCTCTCAAACTACATTCGCAAACCTGGGAAAATGAAAAAAATGATTAAAAGAAAAAAAAAACTTCAGCTCAAATCTTCATCTGTTCAAACAATAAATCAAAAGAAAAACAGAACCCAAAAAATCAACCTGGAGTAATCAATCAGTAAATCAAGAAAAACTGAAGATCATTTAAAGCATTTCAAATATGGAAACCAAAGTTCAAAGCTCAGAAATCTGTAGAAGCAAACAACAACTAAATTCATATTTCAGTTTCAAGTTCAACATTCAGTTGTCAAACCAAAACTCAGCAATCAATTCAAAAATTTCAGTTCTCTGTTCTTCAATTCGTGTGAGCAAACCTTCAACCTGTAATATATTTATGTGTGTTGCTTGATTTATATGCTTGTGATGATGATAGCTTGGATGCAGTTTGTACAAATGTGAAATTAGGTTTGCATGCCTGTATATGTTGTGCACAGGCAAAAGAATGCATCTTTGTTCTTACATTTCAGGTTCTAAAGCCTGTTATAAATCCATATCACCTCAAAGGAATCCATGTTAGACTTCGATCACTAAAAAGAAGTTGCTTGAAATAATGTAATTTCATTCCTAAAAATAGTTTCAGATAAAAGCATTTAATAAATATTTTCAGAATGGAAAATTACAGTAAAATATATTCAAACAGAGAAAAATTAATGCTCACGAATTCCAGTTTGGGTTTCATAATTTGATTTGTAGTAGTAAATGATGATTTTAAGTAGTAAATTAATGGTTTTTAAGCTTGGGAACATTAAGATAGTTCGAATTGAACGAAAAATGCATTTTTGTCAAATTCAGATAATCCACAGTGAATTATAAATCGTGATTTAGGGTGAAGATGGCTTGGGTGTGGTAGATTCGTGGAAAAATACTCGAAAATTTTATATTATGCGGGGTGGTAGATTGACGTCGATTTAGGGTTTAGAATTGTGTTTGGATTGTGGTGATTCTAGATGCCATCACATCGTTGACGTTGTATTGGATGAGGTGGGATCGGGAGGAACAGAAGGAGGGGACTCTGGTGAGGTTGTGGACATGGCGGCGTAGTGTATGGGGATCGAGATGATCGACACGACGTTGTTCTAGGCAACTGGTTTGGGTTCCAGGTTTTGTCGAAGTACTCGAATTTCGATTCGAGAGGGGATTGTTGGATATGGGTGGTCGGAAGGTTTGTAGAGGTCATCGGCGATGTGCCGATGGTCGCGGGGTTGGCCAGAGTGGGCGGAGAAAACGTGCACGTGCACCTGTGCACAGCTATACCTGATTGAGTAAGGTAATTAGGGAAGATGATGCTAACTCGAAAGCGTTCTCGTGAAATAGGGGCGTTGACTAAGATCAGGATTTGAACGTGAAGATGTTTGCAGGTTTAAAAGTTAAAAAAAATTAAAATAAAAACAGGAAAGAAAGAAGAAAGAGAAACTAACTCGAGGACATGCTCGGGAGTTTAGGGTTTTGACTCAGGTAAACACTCGAGTTCGTTGTAGGTCTGGGTTGTTTTTGTAAATGAACAAGCTTTCTTTCCAAATTTAAATTAAAACAAGTTGAAACACTTTCTTGTTAAATTCTTTTAAAACAGTAAATGTTTTATTTTAGTTTTGGAAATAAATTTAAAGTTCGATATAAATTATTTTACGTTAATTCACGTGTTACTAAATTAATGTAAAAGGTTGTTTAAATAAGATTCTAAGATAAATGGTTTATCTTAATAATGTTTTGATTATTTAATTACTTAAAGGTTTTTTTAAATTTTAGTTAATTGTTAATGATGTTTTACTTTATTTAATAAGGGTTAAAGAAGATAATTAAGTGGTTAAATAAGAATAATTATTTTGTGTAATTAAAGTAAAGATAATACTTTGGGTAATTACCTTTAAGAATAATTAATTAATGTGATTAAAATGAGTTGAGGTTAATGTTATTAATGTATTAAAGGTTGATTAATTTATGATATTTGAAGATGATTAATCAAGCGGTTAAAGTATAATTAATTAAGGATAATTAATTTGAATGATTAATTACTCGAGGTAATTAATTTGTTAATTAGTTAAAGATTAATTAATGAAAGTGATTAAGGATAATAACTTATTGTAATTAATTAAATAATGATTAATTTAGGGTTAATTAATTAAGGTAATTAATTAAGGGTTAATTAATTTGTATAATTAATTAAGGATAATTAATTAAAGGATAATTAAATAATTAGGGGTAATTATTTAATGATTTATGATTGATTCATTTATTAATTAAAGTTAATTAATTAATAATTAAAGTTTAATTAATAAATGATTTAAAGGTTAATTAATATTAAAATGGTTTGAAATTAATTAACCACGATTAGTAATTCATAAGTAATTTAATTTGAATTAATCAGACAATTAACTGATCTTACTTATGAATGTTTGGATTCTATCGGATGATTGAATTGTTTGATATCTCTGATTGTGATGCTCTATTTTGATTTGAGATGTGTTTAATATAATTTATTATCTGTGATATATATCTGTGATCTGTGAATGAAAGATAAGCGTTATATTTTATACCGCTTATCAAATATATTGTTGTATTTGAATATGTACCGATGGATGATGTTGCACTTCTGTTATGTAAAATCCCTGGACCACACTTATACACGCACAAATATGGATTGCACGTGGAAATTGGTTAAGTCACAGATTTTTGAAATTGTTTTAAAAATTGAATTTTTGAATCCAAATGGTTTTGGAATTGGATTGGGATTAAAGTAAAAAGTTTTTGAAAAGGAATTTCAAATATAAAATTTATTTTTGAATAACTTGACCTAGTTTTGAAATTTGATTTAAGTTGAAAATTGAATTCTATGTTGAGAATTTATGATGTAAAAAGGTTATACAAGTTTATATGGGTTTTAAACCATTTTTAAAAGTGTTGTTTTGGGACTTTAAATTTTACCCAAAGGTTTTAACTTGTATAAATAAAATCGGATTTTTTCGAAATAAAAACTATTTGTTTTCAAATGATAAAAGCTTTCACATAAGAAATGAACTTCCAATTTGTGTTAAAAGGATTTCAAGTCTAAAATGAAAATGGCCTTCCAAGTTATGGATAAATCCTTGAAAATGAGTTTGAAAGCTATAAGTTAAAATTTTAATTTAAAGATTGGATGAGTTAATCCTAATTGAAATGGAAATTGTTTTGAAAACCTGTGAATGAATCTTTGTGAAACTGAGTGAGCTTTGTGAAATGAATCATTTTGTTTAAAATATTTGGAATGGTAATTTGTTTTAAACCGTTTGAAGAAAGATTTTGGGTTTTAAAAGTTGTGACTTAACTAAAATCCCTTATCCATATGTTTCTAAGTATTGCGCTCATTATTCGGTTTAGCCAGGGGAGGACCTTGTGTCATATAACCCATTCCGAATAATGATACGACGTTATGGATTGCATTTGAAGACCGGTGTTGAAGACCGGGTATTTGCGAGAACGATAGGATAACCTATCGATTGTCTCTGCACCGAGTAGCTACGGTATATAGATTCCCTAAGTGATGGAAGTCCGATCGGAATTGTGGATGCCCGGATTGCAAGGGCTTCTTTCTTTATTGGACGAAGTGCCTTCGATTCTGTTCGAACCCAAAACGGACTTGTATGGTCGTATGTCTGACTCTACACTTTAAGGTATAAAACTGATCTCTATCAAATACATTTCTGCTTGGTGGCGGAGAATTTATTCTCTTAGCTTAACACCCTTCTCTGTGACATGCGAGCTCAAAGGTTATGTAGTTGATAGTTATCAGTGATATACTCCTAATTTGGTAGTGTGGCATGCTGAGTGTTGTTGTGTATCATTTGTTGATCAAAGCATGGCTTTTGTATAAAGCGTAGCTTTGTGGACGAGACTGCATCAGGACCTCACACCCCGGAAATGGTCGAAACAGGAAAGATGCAGCAAGGTTATGAGGGTCGCACTCTTTAGGGTGTGTCATTCCCTTTTGGAAAAAGGTGGTATCATGGTATGGAGCCCAGATACTTAACTCATGTGGACACTACAAATCTATTACTTTGTGATTGCTTTGTGGTTGAGAGGCGCCTCTGATAAAGGTCCCAAAGGACCGGGGGATGGCATGCTTGTGTAGTAGTTACCTAGTTACAGAGGTAACCCGGCCTTGTGTTGGCAGAGAGCTGGTTAAGCTGTCGGGACGTCCCTCCAGAGATGTACCCATGTGGCAGTAAGAAGTTCCTTAACCTGACCATTTGTTGGAAATCCAAACAAAACAATACGAGCACTTTACGATTGCAATTGTATAACCTGCCACCTCAGGTGGTAGCTATAGTAGGCATAGTATAATGGTACCTATGCTGGCTAGGATTAATATTATATTTTCGAAATGTTTCTCACTATGCACTAGTAATAATATCAAAGAATTTTTCTCGTATTAAGCATATTTGACTATTATAAGGGGAAATCTCCCCCAAGTGTGTGATTGCATTGTGTGTGTGCCGGGAGGCCTTATGGTAGTTTCATTTTCCGAAAAGCATTGCGGATTTATTTTAAATTTTTTTGTTGTTTGATTTAAAAGATAAACTATTTTGTTTGCTCATACTAGTCTCACGACTGACCTGGAGTTTATTGTTCCTTTCCCAAACTCTGGATGCCCATAATTTTCCCACGCGGGCAGTCTAGAGTTGGATTTTTCAGATAATCAATAATAGGTGTAGATTCGATAGCTTTCGAAGCCTTTAGTTTGGTAGCTTTCAGTCCTTAGGAATCTTCTTCAGTCTTTGGATGATTGACTTTGCTTATCTTTGTGCATCGTTATTGGGAATTCGAGCTATTTCTGTATTGGTGCTTTGGAGATGAAGTACAGTTCTGGATTCTATCTCTCCTTTTCTCTTGAAGACCATATTGGAGATATTGTTCCGCTGCTGGTGCTATCTTTTCTTTCCGCTGCTATTGTCTTGTACATATCTCTAATGTATATTGATATTCATTGTATCATTCAGTTGTATCAGATATTGTATCAATGTTGTATATTGATTTATTCATTTTTCTTCCGCTGTGTTGTACTTAATGTGTTATAAGCTCCGGCGAACCAGATTCGATGTTTGGATCTGCGGCATTTGAATACGAGTGTCGTAGTCGGTGCCGATTTTCGAAGGTCGAGTCAGGGTCGTTATAGGAAAGCAAAATCTTTGAGTCAGACATAAAGCTTAGTATGAATAATAGTCTACCATCTCAAACCAAATAGATATCTAGTGAGACTATGCCGCTTAGGGGAACAAGGTTTCTCCTCACTAGTATCCTAAAACCTTTATAAAACCATATACTGTGCTCCTGCATCCACAATGGTTAAAAACATAGTATTTCAAAACATTATGACGATATGCAAAACAAGCGAATCAAATCTAGATTACCCATCCCCATTCATTCAGACTATCTATCTTAATTATAGTTTCTAGGATTACTATTAACCTAATAGTTTTCATAGGCTAACAAATAACCGGTTAAACATTTAAGGACTCCATGTCCAATTACATTGTTTTCATAGGCTTACTATGAACATGTCTATCTCACATCTTCATTTACACATAGTTTTTCATGGGCTAACTATGAACATGTCTATCTGACATCATCTTTTATACATAGTTTTCATGGTCTAAGTATTAACCTATTGGCCCCTGCCAATATCATACAGTTTTCACGGGCTTATTGGAAACCTATTGGACCTTGCCAGTATCTTTCCTTTATATTTTAGCATCCTATATTCTGTTCTTCCTGACCTCCTGGATGCAATTTTACTTATTTAGGAGTTTGTTCAATTTATATTCACTACTGGGTTAACCTAACTAGTTCTCCTACACTTTTTCCTAAAAATACAGTTATGGGTCCATAATAAAATAAATATACTCATATTAGAAGAAGCAATATAAAAACATAGCAAAACCACTCATGTGGGTTTAATTTATCAGACAGATTCTTCTTAAACCATTATACAAACTCCTTTAACGTAGCCATGGTTTTTCCTTTAAAAATAAAGTTCTGGTCATAAAACCTTTTGACACCTTCGAAACTAGCTTTCGACTTTATAGGGTAACCTCCTTCGAAAGCTCTTAAAAACATTAGGCTCCTACCTTTTTTCCCCAAAATACAATTATGGGTCCATAATAAAGTGAACATACTAATATTAGAAGAAGCAATATAACAACATAGCAAAACCACTCATGTGGGTTTAATTTATCAGATAGATTCTTCTTAAACCATTATACAAACTCCTTTAATATAGCCATGGTTTTTCCTTTAAAAATAGAGTTCCGGTCTTAAAACCTTTTGACACCTTCGAAACCTAGCTTTCGACTTCATAGGGTAACCTCCTTCGTAAGCTCTTAAAAACATTAGGCTCCTACCTTATAATACTTTAAATTCTACCTTTCGAAAATATAAAACTTGGTCAAAAAAAAACAATTTTACAACCCCTTCGAAAGTATCCCCTTCGAAGGCAAAGAGAACCAAATAAACATATCGAAATCAAAGAAATCGACCCCCTTCAGAAATATAAAACTTTATTTAGCTTTTACTTTTTATAGGCATAGAATTAAGATCTCTAGCCTATTCCATTGTGTTCAAATGATGGTTCCCTTTTCCGTAGAGTTGTCACAATAGAAAAACGGGCTTATGATTAGAAAGTTATGCCTATTTGAAGTTTGCAAACAAAGTTGAAGAAAACTGCTCAAAAGGGCTTCTGCAACGTTTACAACTACCGTCGAATGGTAGCTTTCGACTAAGTCGAATGGTGCTTTCGATAAGGTCGAAAGGTTCTAGAAAAGGGTCCAAAACTGCTTGAGAATGAAGTGTCGCGGAAGGTTCTAAGTCGTAAGGTTACTAACTCGAAAGGTTCATCAAAAATGCTGTAGAAAGGTCCAGAAGTGCTACGGAAGGTTCGAAGTCGGAAGGTTACTTAGTCAGAAGGTTGAGTGATAGAGTCGTAAATAATTTAAAAACTGCAATTCCTATTCTTTGTCAAATTCATATTGGTTAATGACATAGCTTAAAAATTCTTTGTTAAATTTTTATTGGTTAATGATATACTTTAACAATTTCATTGTAGAAAAGTCCGCTATCGATCAAATTTATTATTCCAAAAATTAATTTCAAAATAATTAATTATATTAATATTTTAATATAATTATTAAGCCTTTCTATCTTAGAAAATTCATAATAAATCGAAATCACTTGGAAAAAATCTCAAAAATTCACCAAAAACTGAAATAACATTTTCTTCATCATATAAAAATTTCGAGACAGAATTCATTATTTTATTATTTTTAATAATGAAAACCCGAAATAAATGCCTTTTCACCTTAGGAAATTCATAAAATATGCTTATTAACTCCAAACATGATGAAATTAAAAACACATTTTCAAAATTACGTTTTACACAATCTATCTAAAAATAAGTCGTTTAGAGGTCGTTTATTAAGGTTTTTACTTTAAAACCCATTATTTTAATTCTATAAAAATCAATAAACGTTTTTACTTTAAAACCCATTATTTAATTCTATAAAAATCCCAATAAATCACCATAAATCTTTATTCTATCCAAACAATGATTATTAGTTCCAAACATAATCAACATAGCTAAATACATTTGGTTACTATCTATAACCGAACTAAAATAAGGAAAAATGAGATGATTTATACTATTATTCACCTTGATTAAGTTGTTGGAGTTTGAGATTTGCCTTAGCTTTAATCTTCTAGCTTTCTTTCTGGGATCTTCCAAGTTTGTAGATCTCCTAAGGTGTTTTAATGGCTGGCCATATCTTCTCTTTTATGTTATTTTGTTTTATGAAAAGGTGGGGGAGAATAAGGGAGGTTTTAAGGGTATATGGGTGTGTGGCTATTCCCATATTGCCCTCCTCTTATTTTCCTAACTTTTAAATTATAAACCACATTTATACATTTATGGTTTAGCCGTGGCCAAGTTAGTTGACAACTAAATCTCAACTCCTTAATCAACCACATTATTCTATTTAATTTATCTAATTAAATGTCCAGAATAATGTTAAAAAATAGGGGTGTTACATAAAGGTTGACAACTCTATAAAATATATATATATATGGCAGCCTCTTAGTGTAATATCGGCATGTATAAACATCGACATGCCTATGTCGAATCCACCTCTTTGCCGTTGATACTGTGACCTCGACGAGGTTTAAAACTAATCCATTTCATGTTAAACTCGTTGATATCATATGCGTGGTTTTTTTCCGCATTGACGACGCTAAGGTGGGGTGAGTATGGCTCGACATAACCAATATCGACATGGCAAAATTGTAATTATTCTGAAAACTGCAAAATTACTATAAAAAGTTTTTTTTACCAAACCTCTATAATTTGTCAAATTTCATTAGCTAATAAAAACTTTCTCAATTTCTTCACTGAAAAACTTTCGCACTCTATTTTCAAGATCCCAAAACATTGTTTGAAATAATTAATTGACACAAATTAATTAAACTTTTATATGCTTATTCTAGTATAAATAATTCTTCATGATTAAAAATTACATAGGAAAAATCCCAACAATTCACATTAATTTCAAATTTATATTTCTTTTAACATATAAAATATTCGGGTTCAAAACCCATATTTAATAATCATTAACAAATTAAACTCAAATTTATGCCTATTTAACCTTAGAAAATTCATAATAAATTCATATCACTTTGAAAAATTATCAAATTAAGACCTCATCTCCAATATGTTAGTTCGCATCACATATCTACATTTTAAACCATTTGAAGGATAAGAACTTCGGTTTAACCCCAAATCTGAGTTAAACCTTTTCAACTTAATTTCAAAAATTCCCATTAACCATTATTCTATCCAAACAATAATTATTAGATTATAACTTGACCAATCAAACACATAAGATTCAAGTATTGCCCATAAATGAATCAAAACAAAAATTTAAGAGATGATAAATGTTATTATTCACCTTAGATCAATGGTTGGAGTTTGAGATTTGGTGTTGTTTGATTTCCTAAGCTTCTTCCATTGAATCTCTAGATTTTGACTTCCTTTCTATTGTTGGCCTCCCTAAGTTTTCTTTTAGTTGTTTGTGAATGATGGAAAATGAGAATGGAATAAGGGGTAAGGGTTTAAGGCAAAGGGTTTAGGTTTATTTGAAGGAACTGGTCCGGCCAGCAGTGGAAGAAATGGGTGAATTTCAAAAAAAATTACCATTTTGGATCTTTAATGAGCATATGAAGTATAAATATACTTAGAATTTTTCTAAGTTTCTTTTAATAAAATCAATATTTTATTTAATTTTATAAATAAAGTTTTACTTTAATTTAATGTGTATGTAAATTAGAGTATATAAAATATCCTCTTATGTACATATTTGTGTGTAAGAGTGACTTATTAAATTTATTTAGAGAATGAAACTTTTCATTTTCTATCTCTTAAATTATTCAATTAATGATGGGGCATACATTTATTTAGAGAAGGAAACTTTTATTTCATTCCCCTTAACTTATTAAATTAATGATGGGCATAAATTTATATGGAGAGAGAAACCTTTCATTTCTCTCTCTTTAATTAAATTGATTGATCATATAAATGTCATTAATTAGCAACATGTATATGACATGAATATAAGTACAAGTGTAAACAAATATGTTATAGTGTAAATTCTACAAGTGGCATATATGATATGTGCTATCAATTAATGGCAAGGTGTTGACATCTAAACAAAATTAAGTGGATGGCTAATCATATAAAAGGAAAAATAGGAAATAAATAAAGGGAAACAATGATGATTGAATCAATTTCCCATTGCGTAAACTTAATTAATGCAGCATATAAATGCCAAATTATAGGCATCATAATGTAAGGATATAAACAATCGAAAAAAATTTATGTATATATTATTGCCTCATTTAAAATGTTTCCTCCTTTCGGAAAGAAATCTAATTATACTTCGACAATATGAAACACAAGTAATAAATTTTACATATATGCAAACATACATATAAAATTAACTGTTATTATATAAGATTAAATCAAGTATTTCTACTTAGTAAAAATCAGAGATTTATACTAATCAATTTAGAAGTAAGTTTATTGTCAAAACATTAATTGTATGTACGTAGTATTCAATAAAATAGCTCTAGTTAATACAAATTAGAGACTATAGTAATGTATTTAAAATTTAGATTTTTTGTTAAAACATCTTCCTTTTTTTAATTTTCAAAACAATATAAACACAAAATACATACATGTAAACTTTCAAATCTCAGATTACATTTTGTTCTATATGAATTAAACATGAATCTTCAATAAAACACTGTAATATTCCTCAACAAAATTTAGTTTAATTTGTTAAAGTAAAATCCAATCAAAACAATATGAACATACAAAATTTTAGATCCAAAGGATTATACTTTGAATTTGATATTTATAATATAGATCTATAATAAAACATTGTATTCAAACATATATAAATTTTAATTTTAATTTAACAAACTAAGAACCCAATTGATAAATTGAACATACAAAATTTCTAATCTAAAAATTAGACTTTAAATTGAATGTATAAAACATAGATCCAAAATAAAACATTATATTTAAACATATACAAATAACAGTTTTGATTTATTAAATAAAACACCAGTTGATTCATTCAACAAACAATTCAAGCTACACAAACAATTTTCAACTTAAATGAGGCAGTGATATGTTCATATAAATTATGATAATTAAATTTCTCTTTCAACAAACATTACATCAAATATCATTAACTATTGAAGAAAACATACCTTATACCCAAAGCATCGAAGGAGATCTTGAAAATGGACTCCCCTTTAGGATGTTGTCTAATGATGATATCTTCTCAGATCTTCAAGATCTCAATCCTCGCCTAGAAGAGATCGATGAACCACTTTTTTTTTGTTTTTTTTTTGATGTTTTTATATGTAGTTGAAAGAATTTTGGAATTTTTGTTTTGTTTTCTACCATGAAAAGTTAAGAGGAGAGAAAGAGAAAAAACGAATGAAAAAGAAAATCAATTGTACGTACAAAATGAATTAGAGAACATGTTTTATTTGAAAGAATGAAAATTTTCTCATTCTTTAATTAAAACTTCCCTAATTAATTCTCTTGATTGTTTTTCTCTCTCCAATCCATTCTTTACACGTATGTCATCGAATGACATGAAATTTCTATAAATAAATGTCATCAAATGACATTAAATTTCCATAAATCATGTAAAAAAATTCATAAATAATTTCATGCAACTATCTAAATTACATTGATATCGTATATTAATGCATGCAAGTATAACTTTTATAAATGCATTAAAATAATTACAAAAGAACTTCCAAACATCAAATAAATAATCATTAATATTTCTCAAATATCAATTAATTTAATCAGTTTACAATATTTTATAAATTAACTAAATCATGTGGTTTTTCAAAGAATTCATCATTACGGTTGTGCGACTCATAGGTGTAAATTTGGTTAGGGATTAATATTAAACTATTCGAATATTAACTTCACATGTCACTTAGCAGGCAGTGTGACATTTTGACCGAATTTATCGCTTACACATCTTTTGGTAAAATCCAATTTTACTTATTATAAGCAGTACCTAATAGTGACAATTATTTACACCAGTTCTTTTCGTCAAAACTATATCACTTCGAATTAATGGAATTTGATAATGGTCAAAATTCCAATATCATCCACATTCAACTTTATAGTCCAAACACAAAGTCTTTGGTTCAATAATAACAATTATTATTAACCGAAAAGAGAATTTGACTTTGAGTTAACTTTAGTTAACCGTGATACTAACCTCATATAACTGAGGAGACGAATCCTCTCTTGAATAGTGTTTCATGTCCAATGCTTCCACTCGATCCAACTATAGTCGTTTGATGGACGCCGTGCCACGATTTATCTATAATTAAAGCGGAGCTTCCACATTGAAGATCAACAGTATTCTCAAGTCACGAGAACTGTGTAAATTAGTCACATCGATATTCTCTGCTTGACCTTAATTATATTAATCAATAGAAAACCATCGAGTGAGTCCATTCTATAGTTATCCAATAACTATCAGTACGTAACCCCTAGTATCCCGCAGGAGTCATGAGTAATACACTGTGTAACATTTCGAGAGCGTTACATATTCTAGTTCCAATGGATACATCGATATCAGTTTCGAATATATCATTTATGGATTTTCTATTAAATATACTTTTAATCAAGTTAATAAATTAATATAACTACATTATTTCAAGTATATAATAGAAAGAAACGCCTTTATTGTGAATAAAATTGGTCAACGAGTTAAATATATGTAACAAATTATGTAATTGCCCTTAGGGCATACCTCTAACTCTATCACTATTTCCTAAGATGCCCCCCTTAAACATTCTTTTATATGTTAAATTTTTAAATGTCCTGAATAATATTAACTAAAAGTTAGGGGTGTTACATGTAACAACCCGTATTTTTATGAATCGAAGGATCGTAGAATTTTTGTTATTAGGTTGTTAGTGTTGTCTAGAGATAAGTCGCTTCAGATCAGGTCGTGTTAGTTAGGTCGGTTAGGCGACATAAGAGATTGGACCGACCTAAGGGGAGTGACCGACCTAAGGAAGTTAGTGGTAGTGGCTAACGGCTTAGAGAAGTGTGGTCGAGTTATGGAGGTTGCTGACTTAAGAGTTGCCGACTTAAGGTATGGACCGACCTATAGAAGTAAGCAACCTATGGAAATTGACCGACCTAAGGTAGGTAGCGACCTAGTGGTTAACCTGTGTTGGAGTTAGGTCGTTAGGTCGGCAGGGGTTAGATCGTACCTAGTGTGGTTAAGTGTTAAATCGCGTATGGGTTTGTGAGTGGTTGGTCCTAAGTCGTTAGGTAGTTAGGTCGACTGCATGTGTTGAGTCGTTAGGTCGGCATCTCAGTTGAGTCGCTGGGTCGACATTGGGCTTGGTTTGTAGGTCGTTGAGACCATACGTATGGTGTTAGGTCGGCCATAGGGTTAGACCATTAGGTCGTAGCTAGGTTAAGTCGTTAGGTCGGCCGCGTTTGTTAAGTCGCTTGGTTGCACTGTGGTATTCATTATTAGGTCGGAGTGCTTTAGGTCGTAGGTCGGCCTGAGTGTTAGGTAAGTCGTTAGGTCGGCGACGACTTATGGGGGCGGCCGACTTAAGGGATTTTCTGCCTATAAATAGAAGGGTTTGGTTCACTTTTTGGCACCCGATTTTGAAGCGATGAAGTGCTGCCATTTTGAGAGCTCGACTACTACACTTCTTCACTTCTTTTCTCCACTCTAATCTAGTGCTTACTTCCATCCAAGATTGAAGATCTAATCGAAGATCCAAGAGCCAAAGTTGAAGATATCCATCCATTGAAGAGAGATTTCATCGTTTTAAGGGAAATCTTGTCGGATCAAGATAGATCCTTTGCTGTCCAGATCTGAAGTTGGTAGCTTTTGAGGTGTTTAGGTGATTCGGTGAGTGATAGTTATCTCTCACACGGACCCAAAGGAGTATATTGGATCGGTGGTTTGTTTGTGTGTTAAAGATAGTGATTTCATGCATTTTCCTTAAGTCTGCATGTAGATCCATCGTTAATAAAGTTTTGATAACCATTTTATTATATGTTAACCTATGCTAGTTCATTCAACAAGATATTACTTAGAATTCATGTTGTTAGATTTGGACTCTTTATTTACGAAATTGCCATTATTGTTATAACTGTTTATTTAGATCTTGTTTGAATGATTGATTGTTTCGATTAATGATTGATTTGATTAATTAATAGAAGTTAGTTAATTGATGATTCGATTTGGACAAGTTGGTCGAAGATGTTTCAAAAGCTAAGTGGTAAGGCTCTTGAATAAGGAAAGCTGCTTGTGCATATGAAGCGGATGAGAAAGCTCATATGGATAGATTTGATGATGATATTGAGATGGGACTTTGCTATGATGTGATGAGGCAAAGCATGATATTGAGATGGGACTTTGCTATGATACGAAGAAGCAAAGCATGATGTGAGATAGCCTTGGTTTAATCCAGACGGGATCATCCCAAGCATGTTGATAACTCGGTGGTATGGTTCGAGTTCGTTGATAATGGTTGGCTCGAGAGTTAGCTTGGGCAAGTTTGAGAATAGTCGTCGAGGAGGATGACTAGAAGGCTTGGATTTCATCGTTATTGAAGGTTCCAGCAAACTCAAAGCAAGAGTACATGGGGCGCCCAAACGACTACAGGTAGGTGGTCGGGACACCCAAAAGACTACAGGTAGGTAGTCGAGTACTCTGGGCAGATTCGATAGTCCTAGGCACGGGTCACGACGACGTGCGGAGTTATGTCTAGAACCGGGGTTACCATTAGCCCTTGACGGACGGATGAAAGAATGAGCCGGTCATTCAATTAACGGTGATATCGAAGCAATGATAACAGTGATAGCCAGAGTCATGGATGTTTGGTTGTATCATCATTCAGGCTCAAGAGCGATGTTTTCTGGATGCTTATCTGATCTTGGTTTAGGCCTTGGGGGTTTGTACTTGGAAAACACCGACCTTGACTCGAGTGATAATTGCTCTACTTTAATTGTCTGCTTTGCTATGCTTGTTTCTTCTTAGTGGGTCTGGGGGCTATCACTGTAGAAAGAGGTGGAGTGGGATGGTTGGGTTCCTATTCCTTTTACCCTTTATGCTCTTTTGGTATGTTTGATAGTTGATTTACTGCTCACTAGGACTTTTGTCTGACTCAAGGTTTTATGTTCAACTCTTATTACCTTGGGCTATTCACCCGTTTTGGGATGGGCAGACTAGGTAGCAGGTGTCAGGTGCTGTTCTTAGTGACCAACGCTGTTGATGACGATGACGAGCTGGAGGCTTTTGCATATTGTTTTTCTTACTATATGTACTGGATGTTCCGCTGCTTATATGATTCTCTGAGTGATATGTAGTGAGGCTTAATGTATTGACTTTTCCGATTGTTGTACCAAACTATTATGAGGTTTTATGATGAGATTCTGTTCTATGGAGCTTCACTGTGTATATTTTTTTCTATTGTATTTTATCCATGCGCTGTGAGTAATACGATAGACTATTGTGTTTACCCTACCCTGATGATCGTCCATGGCAGCCTGGCACACTTTTCAGCGCACTATTTCCTTGTTTAAGTGCAGGAGTCACGGGCGGTCGTCACATTTGGTATCAGAGCTTTGGTTAATCGATTTTAACCAACGCTCGCTGACGTAACTACGTATGAGAGACATAATTGTAATTTTGATAGATGATTGCTATATATAATATAGTAGCTTAGAAGGATTTGAACTTATTATGCAGTTGTTTCCCCAGGGTATATTAATCATTTCTTTTAGATATTAGGAATGAGTCGAAGAGGGAGACCAGTTGCTAGAGGAGGCCGTGCTGTTGAGGGGGCTGCTGATTATGCTTCTATGTTCGAGGCTATGATGACTTCGATCATGAGAAGGATGCCAGCTCCGGGGCCATCGGTAGATGTTGGAGTTCAAGTTCAAACCCCAAGACCAGTGGATTTTGCTAAGTTGTGTAAGGACTATACTGCTCTTGGAGGAAAGGTTTTCTTGGGAACAGAATCAACCATTGAAGTTCAGAGGTGGATTGATACTTGTAGAAGGATCTTTGGTGATTTGGGAATTGAGGATGCAACTAAGAGGAAGCTTGCATCAAGACAGCTTCAAGGAAGAGCTTCTGATTGGTGGAATTCTATCACCATTGATACTCCAGAGGAAGAGATTACTTGGGAGCAGTTCCAGGCTAGATTTGAGGCTAAGTTCATTTCTACAGCTCAGAAATCTGTTTTGTTCAAGAAGTTTGTGGAGCTCAAGCAAGGTGGAAGACCGGTTCTTGAGTATGTTTCTGAGTTTGAAGCTTTGTCCAAGTATGCTCGGTCATATATTGAATCTCTCTATCAGAAGAATGAGAAGTTTGTGACAGGCTTGGACACTTATCTTGGAAGGCAGTTGGTGGATCATTTGGATGACCCATTTGAGAAGCTTGTGGAGAAAGCTCTCAGGCATGAGAATCTGTTTCCTAAGGAAGGATCTGTTGTTGCTGTAACCAAGGAAGGGTCTAAACCACAGCAGGATGGAAACAAGAAAAGGAAGACGCAGCAACAGAGGGGTAAGGATGGCCGCAAGAGGCTGAAGGGTGAAGTGACCTGCTACAACTGTCAACAGAAGGGTCATCTTTCCAAGGATTGCAAGAATTCTAAGGTCCCAGGGAAGTGCTACAACTGTGATAAGCCGGGGCATATCAAGAAGAATTGTCCGGAATCGAGGAAGGACAGGCAGATTGTGCAAGCCTATGCTTTGGGGGCTGTGCCATCGTCTTCGAAAGCTCCTACTGTGGAAGAGAAAGGAAAGAGTGTGGTGGTTCAAGGTACTCTTTCCATTTGTGGTGTTCCAGTTAGAGTGTTGTTTGATACTGGGGCGTCGCATTCGTTTGTTTGTAATGATCTTGTAGGCCGGTTGGGTTTGGAACCGGATATTGTTGATAGACCATTGGTTGTGACTAATCCAGTTGGGGGCTCGTCTTGTTTGTGCATGGTATGCCGTGGTCTAGTTGTATCGAGTCATGATTGCTCTTTTGTTTGTGATTGTTTTGTTCTGAACTTTGCGGGATTTGGAATTATTTTGGGTATGGACTGGCTTAGGAAGTATGCGGCAAGGGTTGATTGTAAGAGCCTGGAGGTGACAGTCGAGAATGTGGAGGGGCGAAAGGTTGTGATACGATGTAAGCATGAAGAAGGCATCTTCATGAGCTTCATATATTCGCTAGTTGTTCCACGAGATGGACTGTCATCGGTGCCTATTGTGAATGGATTTGAGGATGTCTTTGACGAGGTCAAAGGGTTACCGCCGCATAGAGAGATCGAGTTTCGTATCGATCTAGTTGAAGGAGCCAGACCTGTTGTGATGCCTCTTAGGCGAATGGCGCCTAGGGAACAGCAAGAGTTGAAGGTGCAAGTTGATGACCTTTTACATAAAGGATTTATTCGGCGTAGTGTGTCCGAATGGGGTGCACCAGTTGTGTTTGCAACCAAAGCGGATGGATCGTTGAGGTTGTGTGTGGATTATCGTGAGCTGAATAAAGTGACTAAGAAGAACAAGTATCCATTGCCGAGAATAGATGACTTGTTTAATCAGCTTCACGAAGCTAAGGTGTTTTCTCAGATGGATTTGGCAACGGGATTTCACCAGTTGAGAGCGGCAAAGAATAGTGTGCCGAAGACTGCTTTTAGGACACCATCTGGTTTCTTTGAGTGGCTGGTAATGCCGTTTGGATTGACCAATGCACCAGCATATTTTATGGATCTTATGAATAGAGTGTTCAGAGATCAGTTGAACAAGTTCGTACTTGTGTTCGTGGATGATATTCTGATTTATTCCAGAACTGAAGAAGAGCACAAGACGCACTTGCATATTGTTTTGGAAATCTTGCGGAAACATCAGCTGAAGGCTAAGTTTTCAAAGTGTCACTTCTGGAAGAGCGAAGTGAGATTTTTAGGCCATATTATCTCTGGAAATGGAATAGCGGTTGATCCCGCCAAGGTGGCAGCGATCCAGGATTGGGTTAGACCTAAAAATGCATCTGATGTGAGAAGTTTTCTTGGATTAGCAGGATATTATCGTCGGTTTATCAAAGATTTTTCCAAAATAGCTGCACCATAAACAGGATTGACGAAAAAGGACCAAGTTTTCAGATGGGATGCTAAGTGTGAACAAGCTTTCGGAATCCTGAAAGAGCGATTGACAAGTGCTCCTGTTTTGACTATTCCAAGTGGGAATGATGAGATGGTGGTTTACACCGATGCATGTGGTACTGGACTTGGAGCAGTGCTGATGCAAAAGAATAAAATTGTTGCGTATGCAAGTCGACAACTGAAGCCGCATGAAAGGAATTATCCGACTCATGATTTGGAGTTAGCGGCGATTGTATTTGCTCTGAGGATGTGGAGACATTATCTATTGGGAGTTCGATTTGAGTTGTTTACAGACCATAAGTCGTTGAAGTATCTTTTCTTCCAGAAGGATTTGAATCTCCGGCAGCAGCGATGGCTAGAGTTTTTAGCATCATATGATTTTGGTATAGCCTATACTCCGGGAAAAGGTAACGTAGTGGCAGATGCGTTAAGTCGAAGACATGCAGGATTGGGAGCCATGTTTTCAGAATGGAAGAGTCTCGAGTATTTAGCTGGATTTGACTTCAGGCCTAGATGTGAATTGGAACCTGAGATGTTGGCAAACTTATCGATAAGACCTACTCTAGTGGAAAGAATTGGCGAGAGCCAAAAGCGAGACGATAAGCTTGTTAAGATTATCCAAGATTTGGAATCTGGATCAGACCCAGAGAAGGGTAAAGGATTCGAAGTCGATCGAGAGGGTTGGCTTCGGAAACAAGAACGACTTGTTGTTCCCGATATAGATGGATTGAGAGATGAAGTTCTTATGGAAAGTCATCACTCGAAGTTGACAATTCATCCAGGTGGAAATAAGATGTATCGGGATATGAAGAGAACATATTATTGGGAAGGTATGAAGAAGGATGTTGGAAATTTTATTTCCAAATGTATGAACTGCCAGTTAGTAAAAGCCGAACAGAAAAAGCCAAGTGGATTGCTTCAGCCGTTAGAAGTTCCTACATGGAAGTGGGAGCAAATATTGATGGATTTTATCGATGGGTTACCTAGAACCAAAGCAGGAAATGAAGGAATTTGGGTCATCATAGATCGATTGACCAAGAGTGCAAGATTCATTCCTGTTCGATCAACTAGGACTGCATCGAAATTGGCTGAGTTGTATGTCAAGTGGATAGTTTGATTCCATAGTATTCCGAAGAGTATAGTGAGCGATCGAGACCCATTGTTCACTAGTAGATTTTGGAAGAGCTTCCAAGAAGTTTTGGGGACCGAGTTGTGTTTGAGTACAGCTTATCATCCCCAAACAGATGGTCAGACCGAGAGAGTCAACCGAGTTTTGGAAGATCTCCTTAGAGCATGTGTTTTAGATTTCGGAGGATCATGGGAAGATCATCTTCATTTGATGGAATTTGCATATAATAACAGTTACCAGTCAAGTATTGGTATGGCACCGTATGAAGCATTGTATGGAAGACCGTGTAACTCTCCGACATGTTAGTTGGAAACTGGAGAAAAGCTGATACTTGGTCCCGAAATGATTCGACAGACTTCGGATTGCATAGAGATCATTCGGCGGCGAATGAAGGTAGCCCAAGATCGTCAGAAAAGTTATGCCGATAAGCGTCGTAAGGATTTGGAATTCGACGTGGGCGATATGGTTTTCGTAAAGGTTTCTCCACTGAAGAATGTTATTCGATTCGGGAAGAAAGGAAAGTTGACTCCGAGATTTGTTGGACCATTCCCGATCATCGAGCGAATTGGAAAGCTCGCCTATAAATTGGTTACCAGAAAAGATGTCGGGTGTGCACAATGTTTTTCATGTATCATATCTACGGAGGTATGTGCACGACCCAAGTACACTGGTTTCTGCTGATAGCTGTGAAGATTTAGAAGTTGATCCAGTTATTAAAAGATCTCGTAAGCCGCTTCGTGTTGTGGAAACTAACACGAAACAGCTTAGGAGGAAGGTAGTCAGGTTGCTCAAGGTACAATGGAGTGATGATGTTTACGACTGTACATGGGAGGAGGAAGAGAGGATGAAGGCAGCTCATCCTGAACTCTTCGAGGTATGGCCCTAAGGTGTCGTGACATCTCATGAATTTGTAACTTGTTCTAGTCTTAGAATTCTGCATGCTAGGTTAGTAATTGGATGCATGGTTTGTTGATTGCTATGGATGGTAGGCATGCAGAACAGTCTTGGTTGCTCTTGTTTGTTTGGAATTTCAGGGGCGAAATTCCTAAGGGGGAGAGAATGTAACAACTCGTATTTTTATGAATCCAAGGATCGTAGAATTTTTGTTATTAGGTTGTTAGTGTCGTCTAGAGATAAGTCGCTTGAGATAAGGTCGTGTTAGTTAGGTCGGTTAGGCGACATAAGAGATTGGACCGACCTAAGGGGAGTGACCGACCTAAGGAAGTTAGTGGTAGTGGCTAACGGCTTAGAGAAGTGTGGCCGAGTTATGGAGGTTGCCGACTTAAGAGTTGCTGACTTAAGGTATGGACCGACCTATAGAAGTAAGCAACCTATGGAAATTGACCGACCTAAGGTAGGTAGCAACCTAGTGGTTAACCTGTGTTGGAGTTAGGTCGTTAGGTCGGCAGGGGTTAGATCGTACCCATTGTGGTTAAGTGTTAAATCGCGTATGGGTTTGTGAGTGGTTGGTCCTAAGTCGTTAGGTAGTTAGGTCGACTGCATGTGTTGAGTCATTAGGTCGACATCTCAGTTGAGTCGCTGGGTCGGCATTGGGCTTGGTTTGTAGGTCGTTGAGACCATACGTATGGTGTTAGGTCGGCCATAGGGTTAGACCATTAGGTCGTAGCTTGGTTAAGTCGTTAGGTCGTCCGCGTTTGTTAAGTCGCTTGGTTGCACTGTGGTATTCATTATTAGGTCGGCAGTGCTTTAGGTCGTAGGTCGGCCTGAGTGTTAGGTAAGTCGTTAGGTCGGCGACGACTTATGGGGGCGGCCGACTTAAGGGATTTTCTGCCTATAAATAGAAGGGTTTGGTTCACTTTTTGGCACCCGATTTTGAAGCGACGAAGTGCTGCCATTTTGAGAGCTCGACTACTACACTTCTTCACTTCTTTTCTCCACTCTAATCTAGTGCTTACTTCCATCCAAGATTGAAGATCTAATCGAAGATCCAAGAACCAAAGTTGAAGATCTCCATCCATTGAAGAGAGATTTCATCGTTTGAAGGGAAATCTTGTCGGATCAAGCTAGATCTTTTGCTGTCCAGATCTGAAGTTGGTAGCTTTTGAGGTGTTTAGGTGATTCGGTGAGTGGTAGTTATCTCTCACACGGACCCAAAGGAGTATATTGGATCGGTGGTTTGTTTGTGTGTTAAAGATAGTGATTTCATGCATTTTCCTTAAGTCTGCATGTAGATCCATCGTTAATAAAGTTTTGATATCCATTTTATTATATGTTAACCTATGCTAGTTCATTCAACAAGATATTACTTAGAATTCATGTTGTTAGATTTGGACTCTTTATTTACGAAATTGCCATTATTGTTATAACTGTTTATTTAGATCTTGTTTGGATTAATGATTGATTTGATTAATTAATAGAAGTTAGTTAATTGATGATTCGATTTGGACAAGTTGGTCGAAGATGTTTCAAAAGCTAAGTGGTAAGGCTCTTGAATAAGGAAAGCTACTTGTGGCATATGAAGCGGATGAGAAAGCTCATATGGATAGATTTGATGATGATATTGAGATAGGACTTTGCTATGATGTGATGAGGCAAAGCATGATATTGAGATGGGATTTTGCTATGATACGAAGAAGCAAAGCATGATGTGAGATAGCCTTGGTTTAATCCAGACGGGATCATCCCAAGCATGTTGATAACTCGGTGGTATGGTTCGAGTTCGTTGATAATGGTTGGCTCGAGAGGTAGCTTGGGCAAGTTTGAGAATAGTCGTCGAGGAGGATGACTAGAAGGCTTGGATTTCATCGTTATTGAAGGTTCCAGCAAACTCAAAGCAAGAGTACATGGGGCGCCCAAACGACTACAGGTAGGTGGTCGGGACACCCAAAAGACTACAGGTAGGTAGTCGAGTACTCTGGGCAGATTCGATAGTCCTAGGCACGGGTCACGACGACGTGCGGAGTTATGTCTAGAACCGGGGTTACCATTAGCCCTTGACGGACGGATGAAAGAATGAGCCGGTCATTCAATTAACGGTGATATCGAAGCAATGATAACAGTGATAGCCAAAGTCATGGATGTTTGGTTGTATCATCATTCGGGCTCAAGAGCGATGTTTTCTGGATGCTTATCTGATTTTGGTTTAGGCCTTGGGGGTTTGTACTTGGAAAACACCGACCTTGACTCTAGTGATAATTGCTCTACTTTAATTGTCTGCTTTGCTATGCTTGTTTCTTCTTAGTGGGTCTGGAGGCTATCACTGTAGAAAGAGGTGGAGTGGGATGGTTGGGTTCCTATTCCTTTTACCCTTTATGCTCTTTTGGTATGTTTGATAGTTGATTTACTACTCACTAGGACTTTTGTCCGACTCAAGGTTTTATGTTCAACTCTTATTGCCTTGGGTTGTTCACCCGTTTTGGGATGGACAGACTAGGTAGCAGGTGACAGGTGCTGTTCTTAGAGTGAATGGTCTAATATTTTGGTCGAGTAGCTTAGAGAGATGCTGCATGACGTAGATACTTGGCTATATTTATTTTGTAAGAAATATTACGCAATCTTAGTTGTTTTTTATGTAATGATTTCGATCATTCATGGTGGCATCATCGTATGTCAACCATATGATAAAATATTTCTATATTAAATTTTATCTCTATATTGGAACTATTGGATGAATTTGAAATGCAATTCGACCATGGAAGAACAACCGAGTTTGTGATATACAACATCATGCTTAGAAGTTTAGTTTTCATTGATTTTGAATTACGTGTATTTATATGAATAAAAAGTATATTTGATATTAAAAATAACGGCTAAAAAGAAATTTCAAAACTAGAAGAATTATGTATCAAATATTGCATCATAAATCAATGACAACTATTTTTTGAAATGTAAATTGAATAAATAATTCAATTTTGAACAGGAATAAGAAGACAAGATAGAAAAGTAAATGATATAAAATGATTAATGTTTAAACCGTTTTAGTTAACATTTTTCTAATTTTTTTCCAGTCATCAATATAAAAATAAACTAATTTAAAATGCTCTTTTTAAAACAGACAATTGAAACCAATTTTTTTTTCTACTTCGAAAGGTTTAATATAATCGTTTTAAAATGGGTAAGATGGGGAATAAAATAAAAATAAATAAATAAAAACTTCTGATTTAGCGAGCGGTAAAAATGAAAAACCGATACCGAGAAAGGAAAATAAAAATAAAAATCACAGGCGTAGTCTTGGGCCATACGGCCTTTATACGTAATTAAAATGTTCTGCGCCCTTTTTCAGGTTAAGAATTACAACCGGAGCAGCCCATGCTCGTGTGAGATTGCTCCAAACAAATTCAAAGGGAAAAGAATCACAAATAATATCTGTCTAATAATTAACTCACTAGTTATCCAATAATTATATTTCTCTTGCTCTTTCTCTATTCTCTCTATCATAAGCTGAACCCAGATTGTTTTGGGTTTCGGATCCTACGCTCGATCCGGAACTCTCTTCTCTCATCAATAGAAAATTAAAAGTGATGGGCTGTTGTGGATCTTCCCAAGCCAAAGCAGATGGTAAAACTCTTATTCTCTTAGACAGTGGGATTTATTTTGATATTGATTGTAGAGTATTTGTTGACTCTAATTATTTTGTGTTTTTTTTAAATGCGGATGTGGAGTTCTGTGCCTGATTGAACTGAAACAATCTTATTGTTGATTCCTGGAAGGATTTGTTGGGTTTTGTTTCATATTGAGTTATCTTTTGAAGGGAACAATTTCTTATGGAAGATGTCGGGTTTCATTTTGCTGTAAATATTTTAAATGTAGTTGTATGTTGAAGTAAAAATACAAACGATAATGTTATATTATTATATCATTTGATATTGGTATTACGTTTCAAACTTCATTTCTAAAATTTGGAAAGATTACATTTAAAATTGTTCTGGATTATTCTGATAGCTTTGAATGAATAACAAATATTGTTGCATCCATCAAATGCTGCATTTGTGCAAATGATGTAATCTTAAATGATTACTTTTGGTCATATGACTGTATTATTCATGCTCGAGGAGTCGGAAAGTGGTTTAATCATTTCAAGCTTTCACAATATACTGTTGATATTCCGTGGTATGGTTAATCTTATAATCTCCTTGTGAGGATGCATGATAGTGACAACTATGTATTTATTAATTGGCTATAATGTGTAATCTTATATTCTTATTGTAATATTGACTTTATAATAGCAAAGCTCTTCGACCTAATCCTTAAGTTCTTATTCAAGTTCGAGTAAAATGTAAGAACCAAGTAGATGGATATAGAGGGCGCTATTATATACCTTCAGATACACTTTTTCAAATGGATTCGTTAAAGGGACTCCAAAAATAGTTTAGAGGGTATTATTTGTTATTAATTTGATTGTTGTTATGAGTAGTAATTGAATATTTGGTTTCCTCTCATAGTTTAAGGACTAATCCCATTTTAAACCTTAATTTATACATCATTAAACTATGAATCACTGGAATATAGCTTTGACACTATATTGGACACCCTTTGTACATTCAGAGTCATTCAATTTTGCTGCTTCCACTGAATTCCACTGCAAAAATAATATATTTTGCTGATGCAATACAAACAATCAACCATTTATTTTATCCTAAGCAATAATTATGATATAAAATCTTAAATTTTTAAGCTACAAAGCTGATAAATTTGCAAAAAACAGTTTTTGTTTAAGCACATCATTTCACATCGTGTTGAAGTTATATAAGATAGATTCGAATGTGGCTATTTTTGTTTAGAGTGTCATTATTTCCATTTAGAGTTGAAGAAGACTTTTGAACAGTAAATTTTGAGAAGTAAACCTTTGGTAAATGCCTAATTCACTTTTAAAATATTTTCGAACAGTAAATTTTGAGAAATAAAACTTCCTAATTAGTGATAATCTAAAGCCCTATGGTCCAACATTTTAGAAAACCAAACATCCACCGAAAGGGAAATCTTGCCCAAATTTATTGAACAACTTTGTCCTGGAGAGTGGAGACAAATTAATCATTTAGAAATTCTGCCGATCATTGTCCAAATAGACCTAAGCAACTATTTTGATGTGTATCATCATTAAATGGGCATAATGATCACTGAATGAAAATTGTTACTTGTAAAAAATAAAAAAATAAAAGATCTTGACTATGAAGTATATGGTTCGCTGAAGGTTTAATTTCAGGCATATCCAACTAATTGAATTTGATCTTCAAAGAATGCATTAAAGAAAAAAATTCATGTAGTTGATGCAAATTTATATTTTGCTACATCTTTGTTTTAGTTATATATTGAAGTAGCAATTAGTGTTTTTAAGTAAAGGTGTAACTTTGTACTTTTCCATATTACCCTAAAAATACAGATGACTAGATCTGAAAAAGGGCGGTGCCAATCAGATTAACATTTGTAGGAAAGAATTTGTCCAATATATAATGCGCATGTAATAATTTTCTGATTATAGTTTTGTGCAAAAAGTTTCAGATACCAGTAAGAAACTGCGAAAGCCTAAGCCATGGAAGCATTCTCAGGCATTGACTAGGGCTGAGCTCAAGCGCTTGCGCGATGAATTTTGGGACACTGCTCCTCACTATGGTGGTAGAAAAGGTGATAACTGCTGCCTTTGAAGTGATTTTATACTTGATTATGTAGTTAGCATATATTTCTTTATTTAGCTGCAGTACTAAAAACTGCCATGAAAATAGTGTCTTCCGTAATAACATATGCATATGTTGATATAGTTTTAGCTGCTTTACATATATGATATATTTGGTCAGAGTTAAAATAATTAACACATCCCAACGAAGCTAATAGCTGTTTGTCTGGTACTGAAGCAACTAAAAGCTTGTAATCTGCACCCCTGACTTAAGTTAAAACAGTGTTGTAGGATATTTTGTTATCAGAGATGTATTGGTCAACCATCAAGAAGTTAAAGTTAAACAAAGCCATGGTTATTCTTTATCATAACTCTTATTTTTTAGCTAAAGTTACGATGTTTTATTTATTTTAAGGAATCCCTTAGAAGGATACATTTTACCAGTTAATATTGCAATTTTGCACCCATATTTTGACTTGTTAATACTTCACCCACATTTCAATTCAGTCGCTGCCTCCTTGCATCACTTTTCAAGTTCCTGATGTAATGTTTTTCTGAGTTATCATAGCGTGCGCTATAATGCAAAATTGCACATATCGAAAGGTGTGCGCTATTTAACCTATAATAGCGCACATGTGATCTACAGCGCAAAATGATACACTATTTTGTCAAAGCGCAAAATGGCAAATAGCCCGAAATAGCATGCTATTTTGTCTATTTATTTTACGTATGTACATTGAAAAAATCCCAAATAAATTTGAATGACAAACTACGACATCGGTACACTAAATCGTTGTCGAAAAACGACCATATTTTCAAATAAAATTGAATTAGGTGTTTGGTAGGCATATCATGCTCAAAATTTCTACGTGGAAAAGTTAATATTTTCTTTTTCTCTAGCTATATTAATAAGTAGAAACTTTGTAACCGTAAGATTTCATTTTAAATTTGCTAGTGATGCTATTTACCCCATCTAATGCTTTTAGAAAAAAAATATTTTACTTTATAGAACGCAATAGTTTGCAATATTGGACTTTGGTATCTACGTCGTTTCTAATACTGAAAAGGCAAATAAAGCCTAAACATCCTTTTCTTTTAAATCCTTTTGAATAAACTCTTGAAAACAATGTTCTTTCATTTGATAAAACATTGTTAAATTTCATCTCTCATACGCAAAAAGTGCTATTTGACACACTTTGAAAACGACCTTATAGACTAGTTTATTTTGGTTGTACAAGAAAGCAAATTATTCGGTACAAGATACCAAATTTTAGTGCATAATCAATTACGTTATTTTTTAATTTGTTTTACATGAAAAATAATCGTTCACCCAGTAATAAGTATTTTAATTTATAATCTACTACTACCAAATATTAAGATGCTATTGTGTAGATTCATATATGACTCAGTTCCCTTTTTCATACCAACTTAACTTGATGAAAGACTTAATAGTGGGAGTACACTTTCATTTCTTTTAGTTTATAAGTATCTCAAATGTACAAATGTTTTGATATTATGTATCACTTTTCTTTTCCACTTAGTAAATGTTAACGCTAAAATTTGAACGCTAACACCCCGGTGTATGAAGTGTAATTGTGAAAGCACCACCCGATAGCTCGGGAACAGATTATAAGTAGATAATAGCGGAAAAGCAGTAAAAAAACAGCAATTTTATAGTGGTTCGGCTTAAGAGAGAGCCTACGTCCACTTTGAATATCTTTATCGACGATTTCGTTACAAGCTGATACAATTCTTCCCAAGTACAATACACTTTGAATTACAAGACATTTTGAACGAGTAGCTCAAACTTCAATGGAGATGAGAGTCTTCAAATCCATGTTGGATGTATGTGATCTCTTCTTGAAGTTGTTTGTAGCGTTCTTCGTGTCTTGAGAGCTTCGAGTGTTGGATTGGTTTGGAATGCAGCAGAGTATCGGCGCTTGAAGAGAATGAGCCAAAAAGTCCCCTTTCTGTTGGAGTTATGGGCATATTTATAGGCATCTTCGGATTTAGGTCGTAACTCGTATACGACTCACGATGAGTCGTAACTCGTGTACGCCTCACGATGAGTCGTAACTCGTGTACGCCTCATGATGAGTCGTAACTCGTATACGACTCATGGTAGGTCGCGGCTGATTTACTGGGTTCATGGCTTGGCCCAGAGTTATGCACCCATCTGAATGAATGATACAAGTTCTAAGTCGTTCACGAGTTAACCAAATGCAGTTTCCTTTATGCTAGCATGAGTCGTACACGACTCATCATAGGTCGTAAGTCGTCAGCGATTCTTCTTACTATAGCGTGGTGTTGAACTTGTCTCCAAGTCTTAGGTCGTGAACAACTTATCTTTTGAGCCGTAGACTTCCTGTCGCGCCATCTTCTAACTCGTAAGATTGTTATCTCGTAGACTCTTTAACTCGTGGAGGCCTTAAGCCGTAGATCCTTATCTCGTAGACCTTTTAACTCGTAGAGTCTTTAACTCGTAGTGGCCTTAACTCGTAGATCTTTTAACTCGTAGATTCTTAACTCGTAGGTCGTTCAGCCCTTGAATGGTTAGGTCGTGAAGACCTTGAGTCGCACAGTTCTTGACTCGTTGATCCACTGAGTCGGCCTGTCTCATGAACCGTTAACCCTCTTGAGTCGTTCCATTCCTCTAAGTCGCCTTGAACCTTAACTCGTTAAGTCGTGGCACTTCTTAGGTCGTCCAATCCTTGAGTCGTTAAGCTTATTGAGCCGTTAACCATATTAAGTCGGCAACCTTGTTAAGTCGGTAAGTCGTATACCGTTTTGGTCGGGGCGCTGCCCCGCACCCCGCCGGGGGCGCTGCCCCCTGGACACCTGCGACCTGACCGGTCAGGTCGAACACCGTAGGCGGTGGCGTTGCCCCTGCACCCCCACCTTGGGGGGTTGACACCCCCCCTGGACCCCCCCTCCGTAGGGGATCTTATCTGAAAATTCATTCAACAGAACTTGCTTTATTGGGAGGTTAAATCGACCATCCTTCGAGATGAACTATCATTGGCTTCTCGGTCGATTTTTGATGTCACGGCCTTGCTGAAAAAGCAGAGTTAACAGTAAATAACTAAGAAATTTGTTTTGATAAATATAGATTTTATAATGTTAAAAATCTCAAAACAAATGAACTCAAAATTTACAGTAAAAAAATAAAATAAAAAGGAATTTTGGAACCAACATCGAAAATATATATTAAAAATAGCCTAAAGATATATTAATTCAACAAAATTACGATTCAGCATAGAATTTTATGAAAATAACAATTTAAATAGCTTACTTAATTAAGAGAAAAATGCAGATGCTAAGGACGATAATTCCTTGGAACAACAAAACATCGTTAAATGGATTTACTTTAGGATACAATGTTAAAATTTTAAAGCATGGTTCTAGAGCATTGAATTTGAATAGGAGACATCAACTAATACTTTACAGTATAAATTCCAATGTATAATTAAATTACAACGTAAACTTTAATAAAACAATAGAGATAATCATATATGATTGAGTTGATATTATGTAAAAAAATGGCTCACATGATGTTATAGTGTAAATTTGTTAATCTTTGACTACAATTTTCATAGATATTTTGTTAATCTTCTTTAATTTATATGTAATTTTTACCTTTTGGGGAACTCAATGATTTGTGGCACCTTTTTTCTACACGGCGCTATGCACACTTAAACAAATTTAGCAGAGGTGCCGTTCTTTAATAATTCAGTCTCATTTGCGATTTTTTTCTGTATGGCCCGGCGCACATGAAAAGACAGCAAATGACGCACGGTGCAAATATGATGCATTTTTATGTTATTTTATTGTTTTTATTTCATTTTTATTTCATTTTTATTGTTTACAATCCAAACTAATCTCCAACAATTGATTGTACTATATTTATTTATTTATGCAATGCAATGCTACGATTACACTTCGAAATAATCTTCAATAGACTTTGAACAATTTATTAATATTATTGTTGCATCGAACTACGATGGACAATCAAAACCGAGATCCGCAAATTCAAACCAAACCAATTTGAAACAAACTTGAACTCGACGGGTTCTGGGTCAGGTCTAAATGATTAAAAATAACAAAAAACCAATCCTTCTGGGAAGATTAAGTAAAAAGAGAAAGCATATGCATATTTAGTGTTATTACCCACCGAACTGATTTGATCCGAATTGAACCTCATGTCGGGTCATGGTTTTAAAATATACAAGTTAAACTCGACAAAATTCAATCCGACTAGAATTGAGACTCGTCGGATCAACTCTAGATCCAACTCGATAGGTCTAATTACCACCCTTGCACCAAACGAATAATCTCGAATGGTTGCATTGTCCAAATTAACCTCGAACGAACTTCGAATTATCTGTTCTAATCACTGTTGCATTGAACAAATAAATCTCGAATGGATTTTTTTTTAAAACGATCTCCAACGAACTTCGAACTGTTTGATCCTATTATGGTCGCATCGAATAAATTTTCAGTTGATATGAGACAAATGAGGAAAATGTTGAAGCTTATGAATCTGATGATGTAGATATTGATTTGAAAAATATGATTGGTAAATCAGATTTAGATTTCTACTTTATGAGCAATATGTACTCTTATCTTGGATTTTGGCTTCTTAAAACTATTATGCCTCGAATTCTATGTTTATGATATAATATTTGATGATGTTTTTCACAAAATGTCTAAACAAATTATTACATATGTTTTAGTAAAAAAATATATATAAAAATATATTGAACTATTTAAATTAATTGTTATGTATATTAAATTTATATTAAAAAGTCTAAATATGTACAGTAAATAAAAAGGCGCGTGCTGCGTGTCGAGACTCCAGTGAGGTTTTTCGCCTTTTTATGCCGTGCACAATTAATAAGTATGAGGAGAACATGTTTTAACATAAATGTGCATTTACGAGCGATGTAATATCGAACAATATGACTAAAAGAAAAATCAGGAATATTTCTTTTGAAAAATTTTGGAAGAATTTTTTTAACTTTTTTTTTTCCAAAGTGAAAGTGAAATGAAAATAAATAGAATTGATCATATTGCTCCTTTTCTGAAAAATATTACATTTTTTTTCAACCTTTGTTATTTATGGTTGCTAGTAAGATTAGAACCTTAAAGTGTTATTTTGAACTGAATTTCGAATATTCTTTATCTGCTAACACCAAAATTTCTGCATATATTAAAACATTATTTGATTTTATGAAAATATTAACAGATATTTTGGCGTAGTTAAGCTCGTTCCGCTCTCATTCCTGAATATGTACTTTTCTAAGCAGTCACGTTCTTCCATTCTCACTAGTTGTACTTCCACTGATTGATTATCATATTGCTTAATATATTTTTTTCCGTTCAATCACAACCTTAGACCATATCAATCCTTATACTCTGAACAACAGTCATATTTCAGGCATCTTAAATAAGGATTAGTCATGAAGTAGCATGAATTGGCTCTTACAGGCTTCGACTAAGTAACTTTCTTAACATCAACTAACCATCAACTTGTACCATGAAGCTTGCTGAACAAAATAAATTTATATCCAAACTGCAGTGTTGTTCTAAACGATCTTGCATGACTCCAGTATGCCCTCTCTTTGTGTGAAAGAGATCGTGCAAAATAGACGTGATGCATTGGATATACCTACAACAGTGGATGTTAAATCCATTTATCTGGTCAATTACATATGATATTTGATAAATGACCTACTAGTAGTATTAGCAGTTATATTTTTTAGTGTTTTTAACTTAGACAAAAGTAAAATATCTGCCAGTGCAGTGTAATAGCTGCTTGATGTGTTCTGAGCTTTTCTTTATTTACGATTACAAAGAACATAAGCATGTGTTTATTCTGCTTTACCTAATACCAGGTCATTGATAGTATTGGTTTTTTGTCCATCCATTATAAATTTATGATTACAAAAATTTCGAGATCCGTCCATATATCCCTTCATAGGGGGCAACATAGAGTTTGATCGACATCTTTTAACAGAAGGAATCCCTTGTTGTTAACATGCGACCAAACTTATATATATATACCACTTCACCTTTATTGTTTTTTTTTTACTTCTTTTCCAATCTGTATCCATTACCATCATGCAATGCGAGACATCCCAATAGTTGAGGATGGATGAAACAATTCCTTCCCATTATAAATTTTACCCTGAAATCAACATATTTATTTGCAAGACATGATTGTCTACTCATGTTTTATCATTGATAAAACATGAGCAGATAATTGTGTCATGTATATATAAATATATTAACTTACTTTTATCCCAATCAAGGTTGTCTTCATTTACCAAGCATGCTATTAACACCTTCAATCTATGATATAATTTTTATATTTTTAGGGCCTCTTCTGCAGCAAAAGGGAGAAGTATTTTGTTTTTATCTGTAGAGTTTTTAACCATGTCGCTTCTTTTTTCTGTTTTTGGGGTGGTTTGATTTATCAAACACAACTAGTCCTCTATCTGTAATTTCCATATATCTTAATTTCTTGCACCAGATTCTCCATCACCATGACTTATTTAAAAATGTATGTAAATTCTTTGATATTGTTTGTGGAGACTTATCCTAGATCATCCACACTTAGATCAAGGAAAAAAACCGATAAATACCAAAATTACTTCAACATTTAATTTTTTTCAATCACCCATAAAAAAATTGCGGGAGATTAAAAAAAAATATACAAATCCTTGTTTTCAATAGTGGCCAAATTTAGCTCTCATTGAATAATTTGTCTTGTTAATTAATGATTCATTGCTTTCAAAAAACCATTCTCATTAAAATTTCAGGCTACACGTAGTATTTAAGTTTGATTCAAACTGTTGTTTTAAAGTCCAAAAGGATGGAGAATTCATGCCAAATAACAGCAGTGTGACTGTGTTTGTTCCAATAAAATATATTGAAACTATAAAAATGTGAGCCTGTTCTCTTCTATTGTATGATTTTATCAGGAACAAAACAAAGAAAAGTTTTGATTGCAATTATCACATCTTACAATTGCAACAAGGACCAGATCCTCATAGTTTTGTCAGATCATTAACGCCTCGTTTGGATCGACTTAAATAAGTCGCTTTTTAGTTTTTTGAAAGCCAAAATGAATAGGTTTTGGCTTGCGACAAGCAAATAAGCGACTTATATAAGTCGATCCAAGCGAGCCATAAGCAAGCAAAATGATGAGTGTCCCCCCCCCCCCCCCCCCTTCCTTTCTTTCATTCTTCTTTTTTCTTTTTTTGAAAAGAGAGTATATTTTTGTTAGAGTAGCCGTTTTCGCAAAATTTAATATAGATTAAAAAAACGGGAAGTTTCTTTTAGAAAAGAAAAACAAACAGATGGTTTTGTAGTTTTGAAAAATGATAATTGACATATACCTGATTCTGTTTCAGTACCTTTACATCCGCAGTCTAAAATCCAAAAAGGCTTTTACTGTTTTACCTGAGTTTTCTATGATAGACCAGAGGCTTTTTACCAGTGGAGGTTTGCTTACTATTTTTGACTGAAATATTTTTATTTTAGAAAAACAACATGATTTGATAATATTTTACAAATAATTTCTGGAAATATCACGAGCTCATAAATCTGTTTAATCAAATTGAGTTGCCTTTAAAAGTTGTTTATATTTTGTGATTATTTTTTTCAAGTTGGTTTGAAAAGAATTTCTTCGTTATTCTTTAGAGATCCATTTATTTGCAAGGTTTGCTGAACCAATTGCTTCAAATTGCATTTTATGGTATTAACATTTATCAATAGTTTCCCATATACGAAATTTGATATTACCAAGCTTATTATTAACATCTGTTTATATTTTCAAGTGTTCTTATGCAACTTTAAACAAAAGAGTTTTTGTTCCAAGATGATTTGATTTATCAAGAATCGAAACGCGCGTACACTAAGCACCTTTATTCTACAGAAATTTTCTTACATGCTAGAGAACAAGTTTATTTGACAGATATAATTTTAGTTTGATACTAGGAATTTTTTACACATGTCATTGTTTTGGCAGAGATATGGGATGCGCTTCAGGCTGCAGCAGAGGCCGATTTAACACTGGCTCAAGCAATTGTGGATGGTGCTGGGATTATCATTGCAAATGCTGACATGACTACCTGCTATGATGAAAGAGGTTAGAAAATGTGATTTCATTATATATGCTCTTTCTTATATCTTAGTTTTATTATACTAAATAAATCGTGCTCTTCTCTTGAAGGTGCCAAATATGAACTCCCCAAATACGTTTTGAGTGAGCCTACCAACATGATCAAAGACAGTTGAAAAAGCTTATCCCAACCGAAGAGCTTGTGTTTGAGTCAAAATCTTAATTGTAAATTGTGTAAATGGCTTTCAACCGCTTTTTTTTCTTTTTCAAGTAAATGTGTGCTTTTTCTGCAATTCCCAACTCTTTGTGTTAGTTTTAAAGCTATTATGTTTTTATTGGTATAGGCAAGTCTGGTGATATGCGACATAACATTTTAACGTATAATTTGCTCGCAGACCTCAACAAATTTGTGAACGTATGCAGTAAGCAATCATATTTCGAGAGATGATTTCAAGGGCACACAAGGGTTTAGCGTTGTTCGATCGGTTTTGAAGTAACAAAAGTCAAGTAGAATTGAAATTGAAAAAAACCAAATTGAACCGAATCAATTTTGGTTTATTCGGTTAGCAGCCAATTTAATCAAACTAAAAGATATATAAAAGAATTTTTCGTATGTTATTATTCAAATGATTAGTTTATTAAAAGAAAATTATAAATTTGTACTCGAATGTATTTTCTTACGTTTATAAGAAAATCTCTGTTTTCAATAGGTAAAGTGTGTGTCTCTATTATCAAATAAATTGTAAAAAGTATCACAATACCAAATTTCTATTAATTAGGTTAAAACGATAACACATAAATACATTGTACAAAATGAATTCAATCTAATTTAGCTTCCTAATCAGAATCAAACTTCGTTAAACTAGTTCATTCGATTAATTTGGTTCTAATCGAATATTGTTCACCTCTTGCGTGCCTAGATATATAGATACAGTGTCTCCGTCTAGATGCACCACGTGGTTGTGAAGAATCAATTTCACAAGCATTACTTGCATGAATACATTTGTTCTTACAAGGTCGTAACATATTTAATATAAGAGACATGTTTTATCACCGCTGGCAATAAGTTTGGTTCCTTGTTTTACGTGTGTGCACAAATGTTTAATTTCATTCTTATTTTTGGCATATAGTGCATATGCATAAATTTGAGAAAATTAAGGAACTGTTTAGTTTCATTTTGCGTTTTGCGTTTTCAACCTTCATAGCAAAATATGAAAATAACGGAAAAGAAATTTGAAACTTTATGTCATTACGACAACGATGGAAGAATGACGGAAGAGGTGGACGGATGGCGGAGTGGATAAATTGTTTTTCATTTTTTTGTTATTTCTCAAACACGAAAAATAAAATAAATTTGTTTTCTATTTACATGTTAGTTATGTTTTTCAAATTGGTTGTTTTTGAAAAATACATACGCCTTGTGTATATTTTTTGAACGAAAACACAAAACTAAAAATGACAATCCAAACGGGACTTAAGGTCCTGTTTGATTTCTTTTCGGATTTTGTATTTTCAACTTTCACTGCAAAATACTAAGAAACAATAGAAAAAGATTTATAATTCTTAATTATTCTGACGATCAACGGACAACGGAGGAGTTGGATTGTTCTTCATGCTTTTGTTATATTCTAAAATACAGAAACAAAGTAATTTTATTTTATATGTTAGTTTTTTTTTTATTGTTCATTTTTCAGCAACGCAACGATGTTTGCATTTTTATTTAGACGAAAATGCATAATAAAAAACAGCAAATGAAACGGGATGTGCGCACTTTTATTTCGACAAAAATAAATGATAGAAAACAGCAAATCAAGCGGGACTGAAATTTTGACGGAGGAATGTCATAATCCCCAGTTCCATTTTCAGTACTTTGGTGGATCCAGCTCAATTTCAAACGTCATTTCTAGATTAATTAAGATATTATAAATTTAGGGTGGAGATTCAATTACAACGTATTTTCTTGTCCCGATCCCCGACTCGTTGGACGCTTCCAACGCTGGAACGGTTCACTACGCTCAAATGATCCATTGTGAAAAACTGACAAAAATGGTGCGTTCAACTCTCCCGTTCAACTATGAAGAATGAACCATGAGTACACGTGCCATATTTACACGTGCCATTAAAGTTAAAGTTACTCGGTCGCTTTTTTGTTATTATTAAATGCGAATATTTAATGCCAGGTGCAAGAATAACTTTGTACTTTAACATTAAAAAGTCTATCTATTTTAGCAAGGACAAATTTTCAAAACGGACTACTTTTCGATTCAATTTCGCGATCGACGTTGGTTTTGAAACTTATTATCAAACATGGCTGATTTCTGCTCAGTCAGCAGCCCAGTCACGTTTTTGTAACTGCCACCAGAAAGCGCAACTGATAGTTGCGCATGAGATTTACATTTATTTTTTTCGAATGCGCAACTAAGAGTTGCGCATGATGGGATTTCGGTTTTGGCGCAACTCTTAGTTGCGTTTGGTGTAGGCGCAACTCATAGTTGCGCCTGCACATGTTACTGCTGCTAAAACAGAGGTAGCAGCAACCATCCTCCCCATTCCACCAAAACTCTTCCCAACCTTCAACCCATCTTCTATGGCCTAACCCAGCAACTCCCAACCCAAATTTTAGCCAATTACCGCCATTTTTTCACAAAATTATCAAATTTCTTCCTCTTTCTTCGATTAAACCAAAACTACAACAATGGAAGCGGGATTCTCTTCAACACAAATAGCTTTTGGTAATTTGTAAACCCTAGTTTTTTTGATAATTGTAAAATTTGTTTATTATTTGGTTGTATTTGCTAGAAATATTGTCAAAGAGCTTGTTGTACATCTTAATAACCCAATTTGAAGCGTTGAATCACTAATTAATTGTAAACGATTTGTAAAATTTGGTTTTTTACATGAGCTTTGAAGAACTGGAAAGCGGACCGGTAGATGGTAGCGTGCTTTATATGCAAGATAATCACCGCTCTAATTTTGAAGAGTTAATGAGGGTAATATTATTCGTCTTGTAATTATAGTAAATTTTTGCAAGTTATTTTGCCTTTTGAATTAACTAAAAGATATAATTCTTTATTCTACAGAGTGTAAAACCGGTGGATTGCCTGGATCGTTCGCAAAGTTTTGAAGAATTGATGGAGATGGTTGAATATCAACGAGTTCAACAATTACTACATCAAGCGGGATTCTGGTATTTCATGTAGATTAGATATATCAGATTTGACAGGTCATTACTCACAGCTTTATGCGATAGATGGAGACCGGAGACTTCCACTTTTCATTTTTCCGTTGGAGAAATAACCATTACACCGCAAGACGTATCTATTTTGCTGGGCCTTCCCATTACCCCTTTCCAAATTGGATTTATGGACTGCAAATAGTCTACTTGACGTCGAAGCTGTCTTTTTTCCTTTTCCAAACGTCTTACTTCGGCTTGCATCTCTAGCGCATATTCCACTCCCTTCGGGGTCGAGGGACGATCTAGCCATTTGAAGAAAATAAAGCACTCAACACCTTTCGGGTTAGTTATATGATCAAGGAAACCGGTACATCCATAAAACCGACGTTCAGCATTTGTTTGAGTCTTGCATACAACTACCTCACAACCATCTCCACAGTGGTAAAGTGGATGTTTATCTTCTCTCACTCGTCCTTCGCCGCTAATTTGATTTCCCAGTTTTTGATTCGGTTTGTCTAAACAGAATTGATTATCCAAAACAGATTGAACATCAACATCATTAGCCGTCGGAACTATCTCAAATTGAGCTTCAGGAACTGTTTCAAACCGAGTTTCAGAAACAAATTCATTTTCAGCTTCCATCCGTTCAACATATTGCACCAATACTGCATCTGGAATCTCCCAATTATCCATAATAATTAGTGATAATGTGAGTGAGGTTAAAGAGATTGTTGTAGCTTTGGTTTAATCGAAGAAAGAGGAAGAAATTTGATAATTTTGTGAAAAAATGATGGCAATTGGCTAAAATTTAGGTTTGGAGTTGTTGGGTTCGGCCATGGAAGAGGGGTTGAAGGTTGGGAAGAGTTTTGGGATTATGGAAAGGAGGGTGCTGCTGCTTCTGTTTTAGCAGCAGCAACCTGTGCAGGCTCAACTGTGAGTTGCGCCTGCATGAAACTATAGAAGGCGCAACTAACAGTTGCGCCTGCCAACACCCCCCACGCGCAACTATAAATTGCGCTTATTCAAAAAATTCATCGGCGTTTTTCACCGTTGCGCTATCGAAAATATGGAAATCCTATGCGCAACTAACAGTTGCGCATTCTCCTATCAGTTACAAAAACGTGACCGAGATGCTGACTGGGCAGAAACCAGTCCTGTTTGATAATAAGTTTCAAAACCAACGCCGATCGCAAAATTGAATCGAAAATTAGCCCAGATCGAAAATTTGTCCTTTTAGTAAATACAACGAAGCCTTAACGTGAGTCAATGTACCTTAATACGAAGATGCTTTCAACTTTGAACTATGCATATGATATCGTTTTTATTTCAGTGTCTTATCAGTTAAACCACCATTAATATAAAAGAGTTGAAAATATATTAGTAAATCCAAATTCTTCTTAAAAAAATATCAAAACCTTAAAGTTTCCGGATAAACAAAATTTGAAATCTTTACGTTCTTTGGGAAATTGAAAAGCATCACAACTCCAAACTTCGATATGCTTTACAAATTTCCAGAGCATTTAGAATCTTGGATGATCGTGGCTGTCTCCATGGTTCATAAGCCCATGATTACAGTTGTCACGTGCAACGACCCGTAAAATTTTAATGGTTTTATTAACGTATTTAATTGAATTTTGAAGAAATTTTTAAATAATAAAATTTGAAATTAAAATTTTATATTTAGAATACGTATATTTAAATATAGAAGATGGTAACTTTTCATCCGATTTTATGAAAGTTTATTTCATTGTGAAATTCTATTAAATTCAAGTCAGTTAATGATAATAAAATATTTTTCAAAGCTGAATATTTTTACATAGAAAAATTCTAAATCATCTTCTGACTGAGACGTCATTTTTTGTTTTTCTAAATTCAGACTTTTTAAGCTCTGTCGATCTTATTCTTTTGCGTTTCAAAATTTAAACGCGCATAAATCAACTGCTTTAATATTTGTCAGCTAAATCAATAGGTGACCGTTGCTTGTAAAACTGCTCATATTTAATTTGATACGTTTCATTTCTATTTGTTCCATTCTTTTCCCTGTTGTCTTTTTCATTCCTTGATTTTGGTGCTATTGGCTTCAACAAACGTATCATATTCAGTACAATATATATATATATATATATATATATATATATATATATATATTCCTTACCTTACATGTGTCTTTTCTTTGTCTGCTCCTCTTCTTTACAAGCAAATTATAAAGTGCATTAAATAGCTTTTCAGCTGAAATCAAGGGGATTAAACCGTTGCCATTATTTTGTTTATATATTTCAGGTTCTCTGTTGCTTTCGGAAAGAAATATACGTTACCTTCTTTGTGTATTATTCCACCTGCTTAATTTTCGCGTGCGTTCCTATTATTTCTCTTTTCTCTTACCTGAAGCATTTATTTTGACTCTTCAATCTCCTTCCGTTTAAATTTTTTTTTTCAAAACTTCCTGTCCAATCAAATTTATTGCTTTAATAATCTTTCCTAATCAATGCTTCTAACCGTTGCTATTTCATTGCAGCAAATTATTCATTACTTTACATTTATATCAGTACCTTTAATTGTGACAGTTAATTTCCCTTCGGTTTTAAATTTTGAAACGTGCTGCACACGCATATCAATTGCTTAATTATCTGCGTCAATCAAGTATTTATGTTACTTCTCATTTATTTTATTGCCAACAGTACAAATTCAAACGGTCATCTAGCTTTATTACTCCCTTTATCTTTTGTTCTGCACGATCATTTGAAGAAACGTATAACGTACGTACGTTCTTTTTTTTCATTATTTGATTTGGCTGCAGCTCATATTTTATTTGAGTGTATAAATCAACGTGAATATCTATTGCTTCAAATCCTCACCTGCTACTTTATATTTATTATTTATGTGATACGTTTCCCAATATGTGCATATTCGTTTTTTCTACATTACTTGTTTTAACCGCTGAAACATTTTTAACCTTTTGACAGTTCAGTTTTTCCACTCTACCCATTTTATATATTTCTTTTCTCTCCCCTCTCAATGTTCTCTGCTTTCAATATAAATTTGCCAAATCCACCTTCATATTTTCACTCGACAGAGAAATTATTTTTTATAATAAAAATAAAAGCATCGCTGCTTCATCTTTTGCCGCTTGGATCTCGTTGCCTTCGCCAATTCCAGAACAAGCCTTCTGCTTCCTTCCCCCTCATTTATATACTTATATAAGTAAGTAAGTTGTTTTAGAACTTATTTTGGGTTGATCTGCAGTTTTGTTATTAAGATTTGCATGCTTTTGTTGTAGTATATTTCATTTTATCAAATCTTTTTATATGGTTTTATAAGTTGCTTTTTTTTGTATGATGCGTGTGCTACATATAATAGTATAGTATATTATATCATAGTATATTTTATCACTGTTGTTTATGATTTTAAAGTACATATATATAATTTACTGTATGTATATGTTAGTTTTGGATCAAAATACGTTAGTATATATAGATATAACTCAGAGCTTTCTATTTTGGGTTAATATACGTACAAACTTATATTTTGTTTTGCGTGTGAGTTCTATCTGTTATATATATAAAGGTAGTATATATTCTATTTTCGTTTATACGAATACTTTGCTTTCTGATTTTATATATATACGTTTTAATATAATATATATAAACTTATATAAATCTTAAATATGTCTGTTATACAAATTTTACCAGTCATGCATATATTAATTATGTTATAGTATGTTATATTAAAATTGGTTATAGTTTTATATTAGTAATGTGTTTAAGTAGATATATATAACAGTTTTGATTTTTATTATACATTAATGTTTTGATTCTTTAATAAATATATGTATATATTTGGAAGCAGTAGTCTTTTGTTATGTAAAGAAATTTTTGTAAAATTTTGCTTTAAACTTTTGTTTTGTTTGAGTTAGTGAGGAGTTTTATAAACATTGGTTTAAATAGAAAATAGATGCAGATGTACCCAGTATATATAGGTTAGTGTATATGAATTTTTAAAACATGTTAGCATTTGTTTATTTTTGTTTTGAAAAAAAAATGAGTTGCATCATTGTTTAAGCTGTACCGATACCTATTGCTTTATATATACAAATTTATGTACATAATGCATATGTTTATATGGAGGCTGATGGATTGCGTACATGCTTATAATAGTTTATTCGTATACGGTCTGCTTAAGTAAATGATATTAAGTTCTGTGATATATGTTATATTGTTTTATATAAAATAATAAACTTTTTGTTGGTGGTGTAACTCATTGTTAAAGTTAAAATATATAGTTATTTTGTTTTGATCGGCTATTTTAAGTATTATATATATTTCGTTTGTTTTAAAATAACATCTTATTTTTTAGGCGTCAGCATGAATTTTTTTAGGTCTGTATATGTTATACTTGTTAAGTTGTTCATATTCTAAGATATGTATTAAGTATATTTTCAAGTACGCTTAAAAGCTTGTATATAAGATGAGTACTGACTTTAGTTAAATGTAGGTGTTTTAGATAAATTGTTCTAAAGTAATGGATTTTGAAATGTGTGTGTATTTATATATTATATGTGTTTAAGAAATTGTTGTGGGAAATAGTTTAAGTATAATAAAAAAAATCTTTGATTTTTAATGCTTGAGTTAAGAATGATGATTTAGAATTTTTTTATATTATTTTGATTTTGTTTTAAATTAGAATACTGAATATGTATTAATAATATGTCTATTTTCAATTTATGTCAAACTAATCCTAATCGTTCCATCGATTCCTCATTATCAGTTATCCGTTATGCCTGTTTTCTTCATCGAATCATATCCACCTAGCGTTGCTTTGGAATTCGTAGCTTGTTTCCTTTTCAAATTTCTCTAGCCTCAAAAGGTGAGTAATCACTCACGATTAACGTTCTTATATTTATTAAATTTAATTTCAGTTGAAACGACAATGGAAATATGCTGTTGTAGTTATTTAAATAGTCATCTATGCTATTATCTGTAACCGTTCACCTGTGGGATATGACACCATATCCTGTTGTTTATATTATATTGTTATTGATGATATATGTCTGTTATTATTATTTTTCATATCTGTTATCACTCTACAAGTTCCCTGTTAGTACAGAATTCACTATGGGTTGAAATGATACATAACCGAATAGACTTTAGAATATGAGAAAATCGTTATGGGTTGAAATGATAGACCCAAGCGATTTTCACTGAATTGAATTTGGGATTACGAGTTGAAATGATATCCATCCGTATATATTTAGTGTACGGATTGAAATGATACATATCTGTATCACTTGACCATAGGATATGAAATATATACAGACACCGTTGGTCCATATATAAATATTTGAAAAAAATTTATGGTTTTGGAAAGAAATATAAGGTTTTAATAAATACCGATTCTTAAATATTATATATAAATGGAAATATAATATATAGATTTAATAATAATATTTAATTAAATGGAGATGGATTTAATACCTATAATATGCTCAAGTACTTATTTAAATTTATAGGTTTTGGTAATAATTTGAATAAGTTAATGCTGGGAAGATAAATTTAAATGTATTTGAAATTGTACGTAATTAAGAATGTTAGTAATTAAACATCGATTTGGAACTAGTGAGATTGAAATTTAAGATATGATTTTAACCGGATATTTGGATTTAAGCGAATTAATGAATATTCCATGTTAAAATAAATTAAAGGAGATACTTAGTAAGATGTAATTTAAGGTTACTTAAATGATATTGAACTGTAATTTAAGGTTACTTAAATGATATTGAATTTTAATGAGGGAATATTTCAAATAATAACGAAGTTAAATTAGGATATATGAAACTATTAAATGTAGCTTGGAAATGTGAATATTAAAGCTTTGAAATATATTGGAATTTAAATGGTTTATTTTGAGATGTATATCGGCATTGGAAATCGATAAAAATTGCAAATTGTTTATTAGAAACCGAGTTGAATTGAAATTTGTTGAATTGAGATTTAGTTAAATCTGAATTTGGAAATTGAGTTGATTTGAATCGTAACTTTGAAATGATAAAATTTGGATATATATATATATATATATATATATATATATAAAATGGAAATGATACTCTGGTTTTGAAGTATAAATTAATTTGAAATGACCACGGTGTATAGTGTATATTTCTACATTTTTCGATAGTTCCATGGATCCTTAGAGGATAGTTATCCCAAACATCCTTTGAGTTACATGTATTTCAGTTGTTATTTCACTTGAGTTGGATTTATTGATATAAGATTGTTAATCCTGACTCGAGTGTTTTGTGTTTTGCTTTACGCTCGGGTCAGGCTGAGTGATACAACATTTGAGAATCACCTGTTGGAGTTTGGAGCTTCGTTTGGAGATCCAACTATCGATTCAGCTTTCAGCATTTCCAGTTGATTGGTTCAGAGAAGTCATCTGCTCATACAGGAGACTTCACTGCATCTGAGATATTCTGTTGTATTTTATTTCTAACTCTGATGTATATAGTAGCTTCATTGAACTACTATTCTCTATGTTTTCTGCTGCGTATTATTGTACTACTCTGTATCCGTGATTGATTTATTTACTGCATATGCTGAGTTTTGCCAAATTTAAATTAACAATCTGATATTTTGAGCAATTCAAGTCCGACATATGCGGATGCGAATGGTTGAAAATACCGGGTCGTTACATCACTGTTGTTCATGATTAAAATTTACTAAGGTTTGATTTTGGTAATGATTATGGTTCTCTCTATCGAGCGTGATTGAAGTTTGAATAAGTACTTATAATCGAAAACCGATGGTTACGTATGATTTTTATTAAATTATGGTTTACACATTGGAAAAGGGTATTTATTCGCGAACGTTTTACTCAAAATTTTGTTTGAGTTAATTTTAAAGGTTAACATTAATTCTCAGTCTTAACCCTTTAAATTCCTCTCATCTCATGTTTATTTCTTTGCAATGGTTTAAGTCAAAATTTTGGCCTAATTTTCAAGTATTGAGAAAGAGGTTGGATGATACTTATACAAATAAAAATCATGTAGGGTCCTTTATCACAAAATGTAAATCTTGATTTGAATTGATAAGCTATGGAATTTACTAAATCAAGCTTTAACAAATATTTTGAGCTATAAACGAAATTGAGGGAGAAGAGAATTTAATAAAAAGTCATTTCTTCCTTGAAGGTGTATGCATATATTTACAGTGAAAGTGTACTTTTTATATTTTGACATTTGACAGATAGTAGTTTTGGACGGTTGAGGTTCTTTAACTGACTGATATGACACACTCTCAACGTGACACATGACATTCTTGGGACTACCTCTTACTTTTTGCTGACGTTGACACATAGACGATTCAAGTAGTTTTTATAAGGTCGATTACTCTTCTTTATGGACTCGATAACATCTTCCTTGTATGGATTCGATAATCTTTCCTAATAGACCCAATAGTCTTTCCTTATAGACTCGATAATTGTTCCTTATATAGTCGTTAGATCTTCTTTAAACTTGATAGCATCTTCCGTGTATAGACTTGACAGCCTTTTCTTATAGATTCGATATCTCTTCCTTGTATACTCGAAGACTCTTCTTTATAGACTTGATAACATCTTTCTTATTAGAGTCAATAACCTTTTCTTATAGACTCGATAGCTTTTCCGTATATACTCCATAGCTCTTTTGTATAGACTTGATAACATCTTCCTTGTATAGATTCGCTAGCCTTTTCTTATAGACCCGATAGCTCTTCCTTATAGATGATAGCATCTTCCTTATATAAACTCGATAGCTCTTCCTTTTATGGACTCAATAGCTTTTCCTTATAAACCCGATGGCTCTTCCTTGCATACTCGATGGCTCTTCTTCATAGAATTGATAACATCTTCCTTATATCGGGTCGATAACCGTTTCTTATAGACTCGATAGCTCTTCTTTATATACTCCCCAGATCTTTTTTTATATAAACATGATAACATCTTTCTTGTGTAGATTCGATGGCCTTTTCTTACAGACTCGATAGCATCTTCCTTATATAAACTAGATAGCTCCTCTTTATGGACTTGGTAGCCTTTCCTTATAGATGCTATAACATATTTCTTATATAGATTCGACAGCCTTTCCTTATAGACTTGATAGCCCTTCCTTGGACAAACTTGATAGCTCTTCTTTGGACAAACTCAATAATATTTCCTTATGGACTTGATATCTCTTCCTTACATACTCTATAACTCCTCCTTATAAACTTTATAGCATCTTCCTTTTTAAACTCTATAGCACTTCTTTATAGACTTGATGGCATCATCCTTATATTTAATTATAATTATAATATAGTAGTTCTTGCCTTATGCCTTCCTTTTTCTTCTTTATGAAAATTGGATATAACATTTGTCCCCTAACGAGTTTGCTTATGCTTTAACTTAAGGAAATTATTTATTCCTTTCTTTTAACCCTCTTTAGTTTTTGCCCCTTGATCATAGTTGACACTTGTTTTGGTAAGTTGTTCCTCCATGGAAAGACTCCTCGCTAGACCTACAAATTCATCAAATGCATTACTAAATATTTGTTTTTTATATATAAAAGCTTTTATTCCACATATACAAATCCTTTCTCCATGTGACTAGCGTTACTTGGATCTGATTCTAGGTCTCTTCCTAAAGTGGCCACTTAATTATTGGTGGACTCATGGATTTTTCACATTTTGGCCAACCTTCCTTAATATATAGTTTTCATGGGTCACTATGAACCTATTGGTTACTCCAACAATTTCCAAATCATATTTTCATAGGTTTACTATGAACCTGTCTTCCGGACAACTTCAAGGTTTAAGCATCCTATATTATGGTCTCCCTGACTTCCTGAATGCAATTCTATCATTCAGGAGTTTAATCAACTTATATTCACTATTGTGTTAACCTAGCTGATTCTTCTACCCCTTTATCCTCAAAATGCAGTTATGTGTCCTTTATCATGTGAATATACTTATATGTAAAGAAGTAAACATAATAACAAAACAGTACCACCCCTGTGGTAAAGTCCTTGAAATGCTTTTCATAGGTAATCCCTTTAACCTATATTTTTATCAAGGAAATACTTCTTTAAATTTACATACTTGAAATCCTTTCAAAACTTCATTATTTAACCATGGGTTTTCCATTAAAAATGAGTTTGGGTTATAAAACCTTTCGAGACCTTTGTAACCTTACTTTCAACTTCATAGGATGACCTTCTTCGAAAGCATTAAAATCTAACTTTAAAACATTAGGCTCCCGCCTTTCGAATACTTTGAAACTTTCTTTCGAAACCTTTCGACCATGTTAAAGTATTATCACATAAGTATAGAAGCATAGCTGTGAAACCATTTGAAAGTCCCCCCTTTGAAATCATTGAAAGTCCACCTTTCGATATCATTAGGTTTATATCTAAAACATAATTTTTGGTCAAAGTGAACATAAGCGAAGCATCTCTTTCGAAACTATTTTTTTATCACAAAAGTATTAGGGAAACTTGATGGTGTCAAAACCATTCTTCCGAAATCATAAAAGCATATGGGTAAAACCATTTAAGGTTGGCCTCGAAACCCCTTCCGAAATTATTGCCTTCAAAACCCTTACCCTCCTTTGGAAGCAGTAGAAAGTGGTTTATATTCATAAAACAATAAGTACCTTTCGACAACATTGATATCTTTATTACCATTGAAAGGAATCAAGTTATAGAAGGGTTTCAACTTGGTCGAGACTGCCCCTTTCGAAAGCATCACTTTGAAAACATAATAACTCCTTTGGAAGCTACTTACTTTAAAACAAAGGTGGTAGCTCTCTTTCGAAAGCTTCTTTTGAAATACCCTTTCGCAATCATAGGTTTTGACTACTTTGAAACCCCTTTGTAAACAAGCAAGCGCTTTTCTTTTAAAATAAAACAAAACAAAGTTGCGAACCCCTTTGAAAGCTATGTTTCGACTCCCTACCTTCCGTATTTCTCCAATCCACTACGTACCAACTAAGTGATACCATGCGTATTGGTTTGGGGTTTCGACTAAGAAGGTTTCGACTAGGTTGAAGGCGGAAGCTCTAGGTCGAAAGCTCCTTCCAAAGGAGAAGGAACCGTCGAAGGAAGGCAACGGTGAAGGCTTTGAAGTTGTTGCACATGAACAAACCCCCACAGCAGGTAACTTTCTTACATCTCCCATGCTTGAAGATTTTCATTTCGCGCCTAATGAAATTGCCGAGATAACCACGCTTTATTCTGATATTATAGATCAACCTTCTCTTCCCCTTGAATTGCTTTCTCATCATAATGCCGGGTCCACCACTATTTTGATTGCATCAACCATCATCTCCACTTCTGGATCGCAGGTCGGTTTTCATTTTGAGAAAATTGCAGTGATGCATGGTTTGGACGACCCGTCTGTTTCTCAAGAGGAGAGCTTGGCCGCTAGTGATACACGAGAGCAAGCAGACCAAGGAAGCCAACCAGACAGAGCAGGGGCCGAGCAGTCGAAGACCGAGCAATAAATGATCACGGTGAAAGAGAAGGTTGAAGCATAGAAGAGGTCATCGAAGAGCTCTCACCGATCCAGCGAGCATAAAGGGAAAGGAGGGTCCGCCAACGACCATGCTTTGGAGAGTGAGATTGCCTCTAGAAATAATAAGCCCAAGAAATTGCGAATTAGTGGTGGGAAAGGCGACATGGGAAGTAGTGAGAAGACGTCTTAATTTGTCTTTTCATCCTTTGTTTGTTTTTTAATCACCTTTTGTACGAGTGCAGAGTTTGCACTTAGCATTTTTCTTGTTGTTGTAATAGTGATATTTTGTATTTTTCTATTTCTTATTCGATATTATGCAGGCACGACACCCGCTGTTTGTTGTTGTACATTAAAAACAAAACTAAGTAATAAAATGTTGACATTTTGATTGTAATTATTTATTTACTTACCTATCTTTCATGCACTTATACCAAATTTATTTATCACTATTTTATTTATTCATGTAATCACCATCAAAAATTCTTTGTTTGGAGTAACAAAACTATAAAGTATTTGGTTTTTTTGTTGAGTATTTGTATGTGCCCCCAAGTTCATGGGGCTATTTAGTTCAAACATTTGACATGAGGCTGGGTGCTTTCTATAGCCTTTGGTATGCCCCTAGTCACTAGTCAGATCTGTATTACAACTACTATCTTTGGGAATTTGTGGTTTGAGATATTCATGAAGCTCTTTTAGCGGCCTCACGATGAGCATTTTACACACTCCAGTAATTTGTGTACTTAAGTGACAGGCGATGCCGAGGCAACACCGTTTTCTTAGTTATTTGTTTAAGTTTCTTCATTGCGATGCTGAAATTCAAGCTATCGTGCAAGCATATCACTACTTGGAGCACTATTTTTTTTGGCTCTTAGGGCGACATGTGATTTTTGCAGTATACGAATTCCTTGTCTTTGGATGCAATTTTGCTAATCCAATTAGTAGTGTGTGGCTTACGAGATGAGCACAGTGAGATCGAAGCTTGCACGGTCATAGTTTCGTGAACCACAAAGTAATGTGCAGCTTATGAGACATGAATTCGGTAACTGTGCTTGATTGGATGCAACCGCGTAATCCAAAATGTGGTACACAGCTTACGAAATGCGTGGCTTTGATTTATGTGACGAACCACATTTCAGAAGGTTTAAATCGACAATAATCCACACATGTCCAACTTAAACAATCCATAATGTAGATAATCAATGGGATTGAATAAAGAAAAATAAGAAAAGAAAAAGGAAACAAACACAGAATCTCACAGTGGAATGACAAAATATAATAATCAAATAAAGTTCATGAAGTGGTTTACTATACATTTGATTATAATCTATACACATTTATCAGAGTTATATATATATCAATGATAAATAATCAATACGGTAGAATAACATGATGCAGAGAATAATAATAATAGTAATATACCAAATCTTCGCCTTCATCCTCCAGAGAATAATCTTCAATACGCTGAAAAAAATAGGATTAACTCGAGCGTAATGAAAAAACAAAACATTCGAGTCAGGACTAAAATACTCTTATGTAAGTCAAATTAATATCATGAAATATGAGTGCAATACCTTAAGAGATGTTACAGATTTTTCCATCTTCTAACGATCTGTCAAATTATCTATATGTAATAGTGTACGTTATAATAGATAATGTCTATCAGTAAAATAAATATCAAAATAGCGTTATGGTTTTACATTATCCCCCTTAACACATTTTTATAGCATGTAGTCTATGCAGGTCCTGTAATACAACCAGTAACATCGTTAGCAATAAGTCCCCTATAGATATAGTATTAAACCAAAGTCGTAATGGGCTCATATAAGGATAAATATGACAAGGCACGTGAGGCAATGCCAAGGTATGATTCTACCAGTTTACCCTTTCTGGCTGGTCGTAACGCATCCGTGGCCGACCACGACAATCAATCCAAACGAAAAAGGTGCACCCATCGAGTCAAAAATCACAATAGTAATAAGAGGGATCAACGTTGCTAGAGGTAGCTAACCTCATTGGCTAGATATAGGCTCCTGTTTTAGTCATTTTAATTAAGACACGAGTGTCAAAGCTACCCATCATTGTTCTCTTACTTCATTCTAGTAAACGTTCGCCATTTCAACCACTACGTTCTGGATATCATCCACCGCATACGTAGTTGTTAAAGTGGTTTCGGTATTGACAGAGAGTATGCCAATAAGAGACCTCGGTCTCTTTAACAATCAATCGTCATTTTTCACATTGGTTGGTACTTTTATATTTCGAAAACAATTAACACTTGATATAAAAATATCATATTAGCTTCAAAATCAATTTCATTTTGAAATAAAATATTTACTTCAAAAATCACATTTATTTCGATATGTCATTTTCACATAGAAATATCATTTCACTCTAATATCTTGATTTCACCTCTAAAATTAGTTCGAACTTCAATTTAGGTTTTAGCTTCATTTTAACCCATTTTGTATTTAAATCCAAGATTTAAATATAAACATTCCACCCTTTCGACCAGTTTGGATTTTTAGAAAATAGTGTGAATAGTTTTAAAATAATTTAAATTGTTAAAATAGTTTAATAAAAAATAGTTTGAGTATTGAAAATGGTTTATATAGTAAAATAGTTTATAAAATCAAATAATTTGAAAATTTAAGAATATAGATTTTAAACAGTTTATCCTAAAATAATTTATTTGAAATTTTCCAGTTCAAATCAGTTCTAATTTCCAATTCAATTTAAACGATTCAATTTTGATTTCAAGTCAAAATTTACTTCGAATCCAAACAAATTTCAATTTCAATTCCAAATTAATTTAAATTCCAATTTCAAATTGATTTCAACTTAATTCTCAAATTTAAACCATTTCGATTTATATCAATTCTGTAATGACCCAACTTCGAAACACCAGGAAGTCGCATCGCTAATAAGAAAGAAAGGGATAGAAAAGAGAAAGAAAGAGAAGAAAGAAGAAACGACACATCGGAATCTAAACAGCGGAACAAATAAATTATATTAATAACATAAAATATTACATAGTTTACAACCACTATCAGAGTATACAGATAATACAACACATACTAGGCAGTTATAAACACCTGTCTAGTATTTACAACATAATACAATCCAGAGACAACACAAAACACACAGCGGAATACTATATATCTAATGCAGAAGCCTCCTGATCCATTGCTCCTCCAATATTCGTCAAAGCTAACCTGAATCCCTTGGCTACTCGTAAAAAAATTTGAGTATCCAAGAGTTTATGAAAAACAAAAATAAACTCCGGGTCAGACATGGGTCTGGTGTGAGTAACAGGTTAAGGTTGCTTAACTTTAAAAACCTTTTGAAAAGAATGGTATCACGTAAGACTTCCCACACATAAACATGGAAAAGTTTTTACCCTACGCTAACCAAAACATTTGATAGGAAATCCAGTGATATTATAACAGGTCTAGGGTTTTGAAGTAAATAAGAAATAGCCGAAATTGTTACATCTATTAAATTCCAGCTACTAGCCACAAAAGTGGGTAATACAATCAAAACCGTTGGTAGTTATTGGATTTTTGATTCCATACAATGGCAGGACTACTGGGGTACCGCCCGTCACAGTACGTGGCCTAGATCAACGTACCGAGGAGTACGCCCGCTCTCCTGCAACACAAGGCTGGACCCATTCCTTACTGAACAGTTCCGAACAAGACAACCCCGCAGTTGGTGCTCATATCCAATTGCCCACACAGCCGAATAAAAAGGGACCTCTAGACAGGGGAAAATCTTGCTCTCCAGTGGGGGCTACCCACGAAGCCTTGCTGCACCTCCCCTGTTTTAGCCATTCCCGGTTGATGAGGCTCGAGGCTACGATTATCTTTATAGGACACATTATCTTAGAATGCTCATCATCCACCTGACGATATGCTGAAAGCATTCAATCCATACAAGTTCGTTCTGGGTTCGAACGAAACCGAAGGCATTATCTCGTTACACTCATTTTGGAATCACCCTCAGAGTTAACGACAATAACCCTTGCACTCTGAATCTCCATTCTCGAGCCTGTAAGTACTATTTCCATCAAACTCATCACGGAATCACCCCCAGAGTTATGCTGACTAATAGTCCTTACACCTCGAGTCTACACTCTTCATATAAGATTCACGGCCTATCGTTAATTTGGATCGATGTCGTTTTCGGATATCCAAATATGGAAACCCGATCCCGGTCTCGTCGAAATCCAAAGCGTGTCTATTAGGTCCAAGTTGTTTTAGAGTTTAAAACAATTCAATTACATTATCTATATACACACAGATAGATAATTCACAGATCCACAATAGATAATTATCATTATCATCACAATAGATAATCCATATTATTACTATCAAAGATAATCAATATCATTATCACAATACAACCAATGCATCCATAACACTCAATATTACTAATCTCATAGCTGAGATTCAAACCATTCAAGGCAACCAATATTATCCACTTATAAGCAATGACTTATAATCATATTATCTATAATTAATTTAAAATGAATTAAATTAATTACATCATCTTTAATTAATTTAAAATGAATTAAATTAATTACTACACAATATAAATCTTGCTTACATCACCCTTAATTAATTACAAATTAAGTAATTAACTAACCTCTTAATTTATCATGTTAATTAATCAGCCCTGATTGATTATACTTAAATTAATTTCACAAAATTAATTACTCTAAACTAAATACAGTAATTAACCTTTAATTACTTCATTAATTAGTTAACTATAATTAATTACATTAAACCTTAATTAATTATAATTAATTAATTACACTTAATCACTTATTATTGATTAATTAATCTTGATTAATCAATCTTAATTTCTTCATTAATTATATTAATTAATGATTCTTAATTATATTTAATTAATTACTCAATTAAATTAATTACTTTCAGTAATTAATCTCACTTAAACCATATTTATTAATCACCTTTGATTAATTTCAATCTGTAATTAACTACCCTAATCATTTCATTCAATTAATTATTCCTTAATTAATTTCTGAATTAATCCCTTGATTAATTATACAAAATAATTTAATCCAAATTATTCCACAATTCCATCATTATCCCCTAATTACATCCAATAATTATCTCTAATTACTTTACTGAGTAATTTACTTCATTAATTACATCAAGTAATTATTATCAACCCAATGATTAAAATTAATTAAACTTAATTAATTAATTTAAACCAATCTCAATAAACCCCATTAATTACATTAAGTAATTAATGTCTTAATTACTTCCATTTAAGTAATTAACTTAAATAAATTTCACAATTGATTATCATTAATTAATTAATCTAATTAATTTTAAAAATTAATCATATTAATTAATTACCAAACAATTCTTAGTTAATGACCTTCATTAACTATTTATCATTCTTTAATTACTTCTCCTTATTTACTTCTTAATTAATCTCTAATTTAAATTAATCCAAATTATTAATTATAAATTAAATAAATAAGCCACTCCTTAATTATCTTATTTATATAATTATTTTAGTATCTTAATAATTTCTAAGATAACCCATTCCTTATTAATAATTTTATTAATATTAAAGTGTACTTAGAACATTGCATTTTTAAATAAAAATTCAAATTCCATTCTGAATCTAGAATTCAAAATGATATCTATTTAAGCATTAACCAATTTATATTCCATTTATAATCTTTCCAAAATAAATGTAAATAACATTTATTACTTATAATTAAAACTTATATAAGATAAGTCTTTAACTAATTTGCTTAATTTCATTTGAAATTTAGTTTAAAGTACATTACCATTTAAATTTCAAATTCCAGTTAACAAATCATTTAACTTTCTTTTATAAACTTTTTATAATGTCTTCATTCAAAAGGAAAATCAAATTAAAATATTTGGTTAAAAACAAATTTACTTCTAATAAACAATTTAAATTTAAACTCGTTTGAAAAGATTCAAATTTTAAAACTTATTTAAATATCCAGTTTTTAAATTCAATACATTTGAACCCATTCCTTATTTAAATTATTTGAATTTAAACTTGAATTGAACTCTTGCTTTTCCTTGATTTTAAAACTCCTTATTTAAAAATACAAATTCATTTTTAACAACCTGAAGATTTAAAGATCTTTAAGAAAACTGGACTAAAATTTAAATTCAAACTGCTAGTTTAAAATTAGCTTTCAGATTTAAAATGAAATTAAATTTTTAGAAAACTGCCAGGTTTCCTTTTTTTTTTTTTTTTAAAAAAACTGAAAACCCCTTTTAAAATATTAAAAACTTATAAGATTTCAAACTCTTTGATACTATAATGCATTCTGGAGATTTAAATTTGTTTAAATCTTATCATTACAGCTTATTCATTTTAAATTTTGATTTAAATTTAAAACCTTCAGACAGTTTTTACAAAAAACTGTAATATTAATAAATACCCGAGCTAACCTTAAAACTGCTTCGAGTCATTAGACCCATTTCTTCGGGCAAAACATAGCAAAAACTCGAGTGTTACTTGAGTTCAAAACTCTGCAATACCCAGAGTAATCAAAACTCAATAATATGCACGGTTCATGTGCACCGTGCCTTCAGCCACCGTCACCCACCTCCAGCAACTTCCAGTCATCGACAACCAATCCTACAATCAACCACCACCCTCAGATTCTCGTTCCAAAACACAAAATTGAATTCGAGTTGCCTTGCTCAAAACTTGGAACAGCAGAAATAGATTTCACCCCTAAACCTGTAACATGCCTCCTTCTCAACCACCTGACCACTGGAATGGCAGCGACTTCAGCCACGAGTTCATCCACCATCATACTATCATCCCCTAAAATTTCATTCAACTCGATCATTTCCTCATGTAGAACTGACCAAAACAATCTACCTAGCTAAAACTAGGGCTACAGGTAACAAATCATCACCACTGACTCCATGTGGATTTGCATCAACATCTAATAATTTTCCGATCTTCACTGATCTTCCCCCTACCTACTGGAAGAAACCCCTACCCCTATATCCAAGTGGATCACCAGATAATACTAACTTTCCCTTTTCTGTTCAACAGAGAACTGCACCCTCATTTCTAGTTTATAAATTGTGATTTAGGTGTTAAAAATCATGATTTTGGTCATGTATTCATTTCATAATATTGAAACTATAAATCTCACAGTTTGAAATTTTCATATTATTCAACATTCTCTGATATTCTGGGTTTTACAGAAATATCAGATTTTATTTTAACAATATTAAGTTTTTAAAGCTTAATCTACACTAATTCAAGCATCATTGGTTTGTAAATCAAGTCCTAACAAAACTAGATCAGGTGGTTAAATTTTTTTTTGAAATCTTGAGCCTAGAAAACAATATAAGGACAGATCACACAATCTCAATGCACACTATACATCCGTGTGAATATTCAGAAATATACTTATAAATGCATCCATAAAACATATTTGTTTTCAGTGATAAACATGCAACATACTTATACTTTAAACCATTTAAATTATGATGTTACTCACCTGTTTAAATATGAGCAAAGCCTCTATTTTTGGTTTGAAAAGCTTGAAAAACTTTGAATTCTTTTAACAACTTGAATTGCTTTGAAGACTTGAATTACTGATGCTTAAAACTTGATTTAAAACTGCATGCATGCTATGGAGACTTTGCACAGAAAAGTTGGAATCCCTGCTATTTTGATTCCTAGATTTTTGAAATAATGCAGGTCTTCAGATTTTAATATGATGACAGGTTGGGTTTTAAGATTCTAGATTTGCAGGGAAATGATTTGCAATGTGCAGGTGCTACTTGAAACAAAAATATGCAGGCTTCAAATAAATTTTCTATTTTGAAATTTGATTTGCAGATTTGTAGATGTTTCAGATTTTAATTAATTTTTTTGAGAATGTGTGTGTTCTTCTTTGTATTTAGATTTAGAAAAGAAATAAAATGAAAGAGAATATGCTTATGAAAACTGAAATAAAAATAAAAAGAAACCAAAAAAGAAAAATGCCACATGTCCCTAAATATTACATTTGTTATGCACCTAGATTATTATCTTAACACATGTTAATTTAAGTTTCTAAAAAGTTTACACTTGTTTTATAAAAGTAATTTGCATTTAATTAAAAGTTAATTAGTATTTATTTAGTATGTTATTATAAGATGAATGTAAACCTATGTTTAATAAATTAGTTAACATGTAGATAAATTTTAAAATGAATAAATCATATTAACTATTATTATATTTCAAAATCAAACAAATTAAAAACATTTACACTTTAGTTTTCAAACCTTTGAATTCAAGTTCAAATTAAATTCTAAAATCCAGTTTATTTACAAATATAGCTACACAATTATATTTTGAAAAAAATTATTTTCATTAAAAAATTGTTTGTTAAAACAATGTATTATTATATTTAAAAATAACAACATTTAATAACTATAAATAATTTATAAAAGAGACCGCCTTCTTATTAATAAATTATTTATTTTATCACGTTATATTTAAAAGAAAATCAAAATAAACCTTATTGTTATTTATTTAAATTTAAACTTGAGTTAAACATATTTTAAATCATTTCAATATTTATCTTATGTATTTAAAACCATACTTATTTGTTTATTACATACTTTTAAAAATCCTATTATCAAATAAACCAATTTAAACAAATTTAATTTTTATCTTAACTATTTAAAAACCTAATTTACTAAAGATATATATTTTATAGAAAAAATGATTTATTTATTAATTAAATTTAAAACAATACCTATTTACAATATATACAATATTCTATATATATTATAAATATAAAACAATTTGTTAGATTTAAAAAGATAAAATCTATCAATTAACTATTTATTTTATTGGATTATTAAATTAATTCAAATCTTATTACAAAGATTATCAAATCAATTTAATTTTTATTTCATATTATTAAATTTATATTGCTTTCAAATTCTGGGTCATCACAAATTCCGAGTTCGATTTCAATATATCAATTCAAAACACTTAAATCAAATTAGTTTCAAATATTCAATTAAAAATCCAAATCTTCAAATATAATTCAATTCCAAGCTCAATTTTGAAATATGGTATATCACTTTTACTTAGCAATATTGAAAGTTCGAATAAAAGTCCAATCTTTTAATACAAATCAGTTTTTGAAATTCACAACATATGTCGATTATAACTTAAAAATTTCAACTTCGATTAATTAAACAATTCCTGTTTCAAATTTAAATTTCAACATTCCAAGTTGCAATTCTAAAATAATTCGATTTCCATAAATTAGAATTTTTTTTTAAACAAATCATTGAAATAATTTCAAATCAAAATTTTAAAATCATTCAATTTAAGCAATCCGGTGTTCGTATATAATTCTCTATCCCATGGCCAAGTGAATCAATTATTTCAGTTTAATTCCAAGGATGGATATTTATCATTTAAATCCAAAATAAATGCCATAGGTATATATCATTTCAATCTATTTCTTAATTTATTAAAAATAATTTGGTTTTTACAATTTCATGTAATGTAAGTAATATACAGGATAATAACATGATATATCAAAACAAACAAACATCCAAAATATCGACCAATAGCATCCATACAACCAATCATCCAATAGTCAATAAAATTCACAAGAATTTCATAGGTATTTTACGAGCAGTTAAATTTTAATTCAATTTAACTGTCAGTTCAATTTCTACCAATTAATTCAGATGTCAATTTAAATGTCAATTAAACTTATCAAACAACAACCAATATATTTCAATCACTTCACGATATTAATTTAACTAACATAATATTTATTTTAGTCAATTGTGAGCGTATAAACACTCACCTTTGATTTATCGACAATTTAAAATCCAAATAAAAGCTAAATTTGAACAGTATCAGAACTCAACCAAACCAGTTCCACGTTGTTCGGAATTTCGATAGATCGCAATGGAGAAAACTGTGCGTCGATCCGAGCTCATATGCAAAAGATATTTGAGTTAGAATATTTGAATTTTAATATAAAAATAAATTAATAATGATAAAAAAGTGTATACCCTTCATCTTCTCACGTAATAGCCTGCTAGTGCCGCACGAACCCAACGCATGCCCACAAATCTCAGAACGCACGCATACATCATCAAATGGACAATGATCAGTCATGACTAGCGCCACCTCGAGAGCCACCCACGCCTTAAACGCTGCACGCCACACTGCCACCGTTGACCACCAAAACTCGAATGAACGCGCAAGCTTCAAAGACATATTCTGGCGAGTTCATGATGAAATAGAACAGATCAACCTTATGGATTTGAAGAGGAGGTTGAGATCTACAACTTTCATATTGGAAGTTTTAAATTTCGATGAATGGATTGAGAGAAATCAAGAAAAGAAAATCGAGTAATTTCAGCCGTTGGAATTATAATAGTGGCGGCCATGAATTTTGAACTAGGGCTAGAAATATTTTAATATAAACTGTCTCGATTTGCGTGCGTATTTATATAGTTAGGTCTAAAATCGTCCGAACTCCAATCGAGGCATGCCACTTGATGTTTCTAATGTTTTACCCCCATTTCGAACGCAATGGAACTAGTTTTGAGGCCTGATTCGATCGTATGTGGAAAATAGCTTTTCAAAGTCAATTTATTTTATCGTATTCCTTAAATTGATTTCTATGCGTTCCAAGTTAGCACGGCCAAATGACAAGTCCGATCGCTATGAAACTTGAATCCTATAATAACTCACTATTACGGATCCGATAAAACCGGTTTCATCGAAAACTGAGACAACTGCCAAAATGGTTATTTTTACTCGTTAATTAGAATATAAAATTTTCAAATTTTAATTATTCACATGTAAATCCAATTTCAAATGTTAATTGTCTTTATTCATATTTAAATAAAATTTAAATTAATTTTCGATGCCATTTTCATTCACATTAAATCCAGAATTCAATTATCTAAATAATCCTAGTATTAAATTTTATTTAACTTAATTATCCTATATTAAAAACCTAATGAATTCTAGTTATCAACAATTAATTTATTTTCAAATAAATAAGTCAAAATTTATTATTAATCCAATTATTGATCATAAATACATTAAGTACGTATAATTCCATTTCAATACTGTTATTGCCAAAATCTTCAAAATTAGTTATTTCAATGTTTATTCAAGTTCATATTCAAATATATTTTACTAATAAATTATGAAAGTTTATTCCTAACCATTTTTATCCAATAATCATAATAAATTCAATAATTTACAGTAGTTAAAAATACGGGTCGTTACATACTCCTCCACTCTAAACTTTTCATCCTCGAAAAAGCGTTAAGTACAGTATTTAACATACAATATTATTTTTTCAAAATAGTTAACTTATAAACATAAACATCTTATTACAAAACCTTTACTACGCTTTCGCTACATCCCCTCGATATCAGTTTTATGGAAATTACAAGTTAGTTGTCAAAACAAGTTGTACAATTTCAAAACCTCAAAAAAATTCTAACTCCTGGATTTACGGGAAATGTCGACAGAGTCTCCTTTGTGTAGCTCGATCGGAATTTTTTTACAATATAGTATATAACACAAATATTCCAAATAGATATCTAATATACATCTCATCTCAATGATGAGGCGTCCTGAAAGAAAAAAAATACAAGATCGCGGTATGTAATTCAAGATACGTACCTTATTATTATTAATACGAGCGAGTTCGCTCGTATTAAGCAAGCAAAAGCAACATACCGTGTAAATAAGCTCCAAAAGCTAGCATACGCCATCCATACCTACTAACCACTCAATAACCAAATGAGAACATATGTATAAAGAGTAAAATCGATATATAACATGGATTATGCAATAATCATAAATGAATATTGCAAATGCAATAAAACAAGCATCCAACAACAATATCCATCCAAACTTATTCACAACAATAACAATTTACACTTCCCAATGTCAATATTTAGTTTTTTATACTTTCATTTCCTATCAATATTAAATTGATTTACTTTTAACTCATTGACATTTATTTCATCTATATACGATTTGTTTGCTTTCAATTTATTCACATGGATTTCTTTCAAATTTAATCGGTTCACCTTAAATTTATTCACATACAATTGATTAACATTCATTTCATCAGTCATTCAATGGATTTATATTCAATTCATTCACTTTTAATTTTACATTCAACTAATTTGGTTTCAATACATTTTTATTTTATCAACCAATATTCAATGCATTCGCATTTGATTGATTACAATTTAATGTATTTGCATTCAATCGATTTACTTTCAACTGGTATTTTAATGACATTCATTTTTTTTATCGTCTAATGAATTTACATCCCATTCATTTGTAATCATTTATTCATATTCATTTGCTTAGCATATTTCATTCAATACAATTTTACTCAAGCAACCATTCCAAAATTTAATTAAGTTTAATATAAACAATTTATGCTACACGACTCATTTTTATAATTACTTCATAACTTAAGTTTATTTTTAATTCATAAACAACATTTCAAACCATATTCAGTTTACTGAATTACTTCATCGGTTCATTCAATTAATTCTTTTTTTTTCAACCATTAATAATACTTTTTCTTTCATTTTATAACTCAAGTTCATTATTAATTTAAATCACAATTAATATCATTTTTACTTTGGTTCAGTTACTTCCATTTATTCTTACTTACCTTCAATTCATCTCACCCTTAAATTCATCTTTATTCATTGATTCAAACTTATATACTAATTTTACTCAAGTAAATTTTATTTTATAACTCCGATTCATATTAATAAATAAAAAATTATATATCGCTATCAATTTTATTCAATTTCCCTTAAGTTAACTTCAATTTATAATTTATTCCCTTAACTTCTTTCATATTCAATTAGTTACTATTCAATTTTATTGAAACTCATTCTATTTGCGTTTAATTTATTTACATCCAATTTAAATTTAATTCAATTGTTCATATTAATTTTACTTACACTCATTTATTTTTATTCGATTTATTTCATACTTAAATTATATTTCATATAAAAATTATTCATTTATTAATCCATTTTATAGCTCAAGCGAAATAATTCACTTTACTAATTCCTCCAGTTTAATTCATATCCAACTTAATTCATTTAATCTTTATTAAATTAAACTTTATTTAAGTCAAACTTTTTTTTTCTTCCCTTATCATTCATATTCAACAAATTTAAAATTTGTTTTTATCTTAATATTCTTAAATATATAAATTATTCATCTTATTTATTTAGATTTCATTTCATTACCTTTATTTAATTCACTTTAAATGCATTCATTTTTTTAAAGCCTGCTTGAATTAAACTTCATTTTGTTTACTTAATTTCACTAACTCCATTTATTTAACATTTCTTAGGTTAATTCTTTTTTCTTATCTTAAATTTGAATCTTCTTTTATTTGCTTAACCAAAATTTTAACCATTTTAAATTTTATTTATTTTGCTATTCAAATCTATAAATTACAAACTTATTTCCTTTCAATACTATTATAAATTTATAAGTTCAAAGCTGTTATCCTGTATTCATTAAATCATACCTAGAATATTTTCTACAGTTAAAAATTATTTTAATCGAAAATGAGTTTCTTTTGGTAGAAATTTTCACTCAGAAACCAAAAAATGAATACTGGCGATGCTGCTATCATCCCCAGAATTATTTCCCAGAGATCAAAGCGAGTTTAATGCTTTTAATACTTCAAAAATCCTTTCAAAATATTTTCTAATCAAAAATATTTCAAATAATACCAGTATTAATTTTTAAGGCTCTGAAAACAATTTTGAAAACAAAGAAATTTAAATTCTAAAATTCTCAATTTTTTTTTTCAAATCATTTCTATATATAAGTTATGTTATGAATATACTTGTACAAATTTTCTTACCTTATTACCAAACTATTTCATTAATTTACAACTTGGTCATTTTACCCCATTTCTTATTTTAATTGATTTAGTTCAATTTAATTATCGAATGCTTCATAAAATTAAATTCAATAAGTATTCATTTTATTTTTAATTCAATAAATATTCGATGATAACTAAATATTCTCATTGCCTAACAACTAACCATTCATTAAAATTATCATCTTATATATATATAAAATAAGTTAGGTAAAATTATTTCATTTACCCCATTTTAAAACAATATTATGTCGACTTGCCTTGTTTAAGTGTTTGGAAATCCATATCGATAACATGACATCCCACGCACCAACCAGAATTCATAAACAACTCAATGGATAAGTAAACACAATACAAAATATTTTATAACACTAACAAGTATGCTCTCCTATATATACACTCAACAGACTTATTCTAGGGTATTACTACTCTATCTCTAATGAGTCAAACCCCACAAAGCTAAGGTTATCTCTAAACCAAAGCTCTGATACCAACTGTGACGACCCATATTTAGAAAGATTTAAATCGATAGTAATCCATAGATGTCCAACTTAAACAATCTGGAATGTAGATAATCCATGTGATTAAATAAGAAAAAATAAGAAAAGAAAAAGGAAAGAAACACAGAATCTCAGAGCGGAACGACAAAATATAATAATCAAATAACAGTTCATGAAGCGGTTTACTATACATTTGATTATAATCTACACATATTTATCAGATTTATATATATATATATATATATATATATCAAGGATACATAATTAATACAGCAGAATAACATGATGCAGGGAATAATAATAATAGTAATATAGCAAATCTTCGTCCTTTAGAGAATAATCTTCAATACGCTAAAAACTCAGGACTAACCCTAGCGTAATGAAAAGAAAAAAATACTCGAGTGAGGACTAAAGTACTCCTACGTAAGTCAAATCAATATCATGAAATATGAGTGCAATAACTTAAGAGATGTTACAGGGTTTTTCATCTCCTAAGGATCCGTCAAACTATCTATACGTAATAGTGTATGCTATAATAGATAATGTCTATCGGTAAAATAAATATCAAAATAGCGTTAAGGCTCTACTTTATCCCCGTTAACACATTTTTATATCATGTAGTCTATGTAGGTCCTGTAACACAACCAGTAATGTCGGTAGCCAGTGAGTCCCATATAGGTACAGTACCAAACCAAAGTCGTAATGGGCTCGTATAAGGATAAATATGATAAGGCACATGAGGCAATGCCTACGGTAGGATTCTACCAGTTTACGCTTTCTGGCTGGTCGCAACCCATCCATGGCCGACCGCAATAATCAATCCAAACGAAAAAGTGTTAGTTCCTCAGATGATGGTTTTGATGACAACAATCTTTGGACTTGTTATAAAATATAAATAATAATATTCTTGTCCAGATATAAATGTATATGTAGGATATATATCCAGGCACTGAAGAATGAAGACTGTACAGTATAGAGATTTAAGACTGACGAATTCAAGATTGAGGAAACCAAGAGTGAAGACTCAGAGTATCAAGAGTTCAAGATTTCAAGATTTCAAGATATCAAGATAAGTAGTATTGTCTAAATTGATGTTAATAACTTCATAATAGCACTAACATCTTTATTCGGATTTCAGTTGTGGATTGGAATCCACCTTCTCGCTTTAATAGTAGGATGAAACCCACCACCTCTTTAGCGGGATGACCCACGACCTTCTCTAGTGGAATGGAATCCATGAAATTTTCAAAATGATTTATTTTAAATATTTTCAAAAACTTTTTAAAATTCATCTCTCTCGATTTAAATATTTTATCCTTAAACTATTTTTATCTTCTTTTATATTTTGATTTCAAAATCATCTCTTATTTTTAAACTATCTCTTGGTTTTAATATTATAATCTTTAAATCTCAAAAATATATTCTATATTTCGTTTTTAATACTACTTTTATATTATAGATTATATATTTTTAAGATTACTTTTTAAATCTCTTTTATAAGTTTAAACTATATTCAAAATGGTTTATAAACTTCAGAAATTGTTTTGAAAAGTTTTAGAAAGAAAATCTCTTTTAAAAACCAAAAACAATTTTCAAAATTTACTAGGGCATGTCGACATACCCTATCCTCCCATGTCGACATGGTAGCCACATAATTTAAAATTCAAATTTTCAAATAAAGTGTCTATTTGTTATAACCTTTCACGAATGCGCAAGACTGTTGTTCTTCTATAAATACCAGTTGTTTTCAACGAATTTTACATCAATTTTTCTTCATTTCTTCACTCCTTGTCCACTCAAATACTCTCTTATATTTTAACAAGACTCCATCAAAATCCTAAGTGAATCAAACTTGATCACCTTAGTTTGATTCTCTACCACTCTCTCTTAAAGATCTCAGTGCTATTCAGAGTTATATGATCATTTGTAATCAGAGAACCGTATCAAGTCTCTTTATTTATCAAAGTGATATTGGAATAGGTATGATTGTAGCCTGTAAATCAATTGGGTGTGATTGTTGCCCATAAATCAATTAGGTGATCTTGTAACCTGGTTAAATCAAGAGAGTTTGCCCTGGACTCAAAAAGAGAAGGGTGTATCTCGTAGCCTTGAAATCAAGATTGTAATATCGACATTATATTTGAAAATAAATCTGTACAAGAAATTGTGTGGGACTGAATGTAAGGTAACTCTGAACCCGTATAAATTTTCGATGTGTTCATTCCTTTACTGCTTTTATTATTATTTGCATATGTGTTTCGATTTTGTGTTTGTTTCTATAAATTATGAATTGCATCATTTTAAGTATAATTGTGATAAAAGCGAAAAAGATTCATATAATCCATTAAACACTATTCAACCCTCTTTAGTGTTAATATAGCCTTAAAATCCGTAATCCGCATTTCCTACATTTGGTATCAGAGCATTGGTTTTCAAAGTTTTCGCAATCTGATTTTTGAAAAGTTTTAATGGCCAATTTTTATAGTATGTGTTTTTAATCTTTTAAATAAATAAATAAAAACTAATTTATAAAAGTAGTATGTTAATTTATGATTGATTATATGTTAGTTATTTTGAAAATCACTCGATACTTTAAAAAGGTATGCATGGAAAAGTTGTGTTTGATGACTGTTGGTGAAAAGACACCAGATGTCCATTCAACCATCAATAAGGATCAATGGATTCATGAGGAACATGACTGAAAGTCTAAAAGCCTTCAAAGATAGTGTTTACAAGGATAGTAGATCGGTTATCTTAAAGACAACCCAAATGGATATGTGATTGACCATCAACATTGAAGCGGGTACCAAAAAAACAAAAAATCCTTTGATTCCGATATCCAACCTATTATGATGTTGTATTTCTCTTTATTTGCTTCACAATGCCACTGATTTCGTGCAAATCGGTCGAGAAATGACCAATTTATGATCAAATAAAGTTTTGATGAATAAAGAGAAAAGGAAACCAAAATTGTCAATGGTACTCTTCAAATTACATCCAGGAATTTAAGTATTTTGTTCCAACTCCATTTCCAAATCGTAGTTCTCTTTCTCATGGTCGTTTTGACGTGGATCGTCCAATTCTGAAAAAAATTGAGTGAGATATGACATTTTAAAATTGGTCATCAAAAACTGAAAACTATGCATGGGATCTCCCGCATTTCCTCTTACTGTTCGGCTTGCTGCACGGAAATATCTTACAAATTCACTACCAAACTTATACCAGATCATAGCCTTTGCCTTCCTCTTCAATTTGCCGCTGGTTTCATCTAATTATGTTAAGAAATGAAGGAGATATGCCTTCTAGAAGTTTGATAGTGAATAGAAAAACGGAAAAAAGAAGTAGAACTTACATTTTAGTGAAGATGGAGACTATTGGGCCTATTTATAAGTGACCAGAAGTGGCTGAAGCGTCTGTTCATTTTGGCATCAAGTTAGTCAATCTACTAAATCATCGGTACCTTTCTCATACGATCTTCAAATCCAGCAATGAATATACTACGTCGATCAGAAAAACGAGCCCCTCTCAATAGAGCAAACCTCATTATCAAATTTCAAAGATGGTAACATGTGGTTCGTGACAATGGAGAACAGCAGAGTCAGAAAAATGGAGGATTGCAAAAAGTGGTACCTTTTACTTTTAAAATTTTATCTCATCTTTATTATTGCATCTAGGAATAAAATATATATGTAATAATATTGAATGCACATAAATATATAGGTATAGAAATTTATATTCCTTTAGTATTAATTTTGGATTTTTTGGTATATATGTCGACATACTATAGTATACATATCGGCATACCAGTCTAAATTTTGTTGAAAATCTTTTCAAGTTCAAATTTTAAATTTCACTATTCTTTGCTTGGATTTCAAAAGCTAAAAGAACATCTTCTCAGTCGAAAAATGTTAGTTCAAACTCTATTTATCAGCTTAACTTTGTCTCTTTATTTACTTATATCTTATTTCAAAAATTCAACAAATATATATATATTGAAAGTATATAGAAATCTATATAATTATATATAGTATATTTGTTATTATATCCTACATAGATATGTTAATAGAACTTAAATATAAAATTCAAACATATGAATTTTTAAAGTATAAATCTATCCTTCGTATATAGTTTGAACATAGTTTAACTTATATATTTTTCATGTATAATTTTATAAAAAAGATTTTAAGTGTTATTATCATAAATATTGTTTAGAATTTAATGTTGATTTTGATTTTATATTTTGATCCAGTTTATAAAACATGTATATTTAACTTAATATTTTGGTTTGAGAAATGAATTTTATGCCTGAATTATATAGTTTAAAACATATGAAAATATAATTCTATAGTTTATTTTATAAAAATGATTTGGTTTTCGAGTTTAAAAATTATGATCACATAGTTTATATTATTATATTTCATAAATGTTATTTAAAATTTAGAACTTATTTTAATTTCATATTTTGACTTCATAAATATTATTTATATTTTTGATTAGTAAATAAGTATACATAAGTTTTTTAGTTTAAATTTGCAATTTGATTTATACTACATAACTATGTTCTACAATTTGGATTGATAAATGACCTTTCTTTAATAGCATCTTTTTATAATAAATGCCTTAAATATTTTGTATATATTATTTTAAAGTTATGTCTATAGCTTTTCATATTTCATGGTAATTTGATAAGATATTAATATTGGTTTTGATGACTACTTTTCATGAATACAGTATAGTTTTATTATCATTTATTACCTTTAACTCTTATCTTCACTGCCTTTTTAGTCTCATTAACCTAAATCTAGGAAATGATGTGTATAACCTTTGTTTGGTTAAAGTGATTTATAATAACTGGTTCTGATATCTATATGTATGTATATATGTGCTTGTCTATTAGGTATTACTTATCACACATGTTTATCTTATACTCTGAATATCTCTTACCGTAATATATATCATTATCATAAATTTTGCATATTTTTTCTTGTTATCATATTATTTAATATTACATATCATTATGCATCCCCTTTCATATTGCACTTCATATCACATTACATTGCATATCATATCATGATCATTTTGCATCACATGTTGCATTTCATTCTACATATCATTTCATGCTGCATTACATATGGCATACATATATACTGCATATCATACTTCATTTTTATATTGGCTCTAGATTCATATATTATAAATTTAGTTTATGTATGGGGAGTTATAATTATAATTTTAATTAATAAAGTATTTTTTAGGGGGAGTTTGTACTAAGTGTTTTAGTATGATATTAGTATGAGGATTATTAGTTTTTGTTGATGATTAAGTGGGAGAATTATAAAATGGGTTAGATAGGCTTAGATTAAGGGGAGTTGTTGGAATAAGGGGGAGTCAGAGTAGAATCAGAGTTTGGTGGAGTAGGTTTTATAAACAAAGGTTGTCATCATCAAAAAGGGTTGTTAGTTCCTGAAATGATGGTTTTGATGACAACAATCTTAGGTCCTGTTATAAAATATAAATACTAATATTCTTGTCTAGATATATATGTATACACATGATATATGTGCATGTACTAAAGAATAAAGCTTGTACAGTATAAAGATTCAAGACTGTCGAATTCAAGATTGAAGAAACCAAGACTGAAGACTCATGAGTATCAAGATTTCAAGATATCAAGATAAGTAATAGAGTCTAGATTTATGTTAAAACTTCATAATAGTACTAAAATCTTTATTTAGATTTTAATTGTGGAATGGAATCCACCTTCTCGCTTTAATAGTGGGATGGAACCCATGACCTCTTTAGTGGGATGGAACCCACAACCTTCTCTAGTGGAATGGAACCCACCAAATTTTCAAAATGATTTATTTAAATATTTTTCAAAAACTTTTTAAAAGTCATCTCTCTCGGTTTAAAGATTTAGCCTAAAACTATTTTTATCATCTTTTATATTTTGATTTCGAAATCATCTCTTGTTATTAAATAGTCTCCTGGTTTTAATATTATGAGCTTTATTCTCAAAAATACATTCTATACTTAGTTTTTAATATTACTTTTATATTATAGATTATATATTTTAAGATTACTTTTTAAATCTCTTTTATAAGTTTAAACTATATTTAAAATGGTTTACAAACTTTATAAATTGTTTTGTTTTAAAAAGAAAATCTCCTTTAAAAACAAAAATCAAATTTCAAAATTTATTAGGGCATGTCGACATACCCCATCCCCTCATGTAGACATGGTAGCCGTAGAATTTAAAATTCAAATTTTCAAATGATGTGTCTATTCTTTATAATCTTTCATGAATGGACACGACTATTGTTCTTCTACAAATACTAGTTGTTTTCAACGAATTTTAAGTCATTTTTTCTTCATTTCTTCACTTCCTTTTCTCCACTCAAATATTCTCTTATATTTTAACAAAACTCTGTCAAAATCCTAAGTGAATCAAACTTGATCATCTATAGTTTGATTCTCTTCCATTCTCTCTCAAAGATCTCAGTGCTATTCAGAGTTATAGGATTATTTGTAATCAAAGAAGCTCTATCTATCAAAGTGATATTGGAAAAGGTATGATTGTAGCCTGTAAATCAATTGGGCGTGATTGTAGCCCGTAAATCAATTGGGTGATCTTGTAGCCTGGTTAAATCATGAGATTTTTACCTAGACTCAAAGATAAGTGGGTGTATCTCGTAGCCTTGAAATCGAGGCTGTAATAACGACATTATATTTGAAAAGAAATCTGCAGAAGGAATTGTGTGGGACTGGATGTATGGTATCTCCGAACTAGTATGAAATTCCATTATATTATTTCCTTTACTGCTTTTATTATTATTTTCATCTATGTTTGTTTTTGTGAATTGTGGATTGCATCATTTTAAGTATAATTGTGATAAAATCCAAAAAGATTTATATAATCCATTAAACACTATTCACCCCCTCTATTGTTAATGTAGCCTTAAGATCTGTAACCTGCATTTCCTACAAAAAGGT